>OX387313.1:19575750-20858250 GCA_947562085.1 Eudonia lacustrata
AATATTAAAATGTCTATTTTTTACAATTTATTTTGTTAGTGTAATGTGTCCCTAATCGTATCGAAGCATTTTTGAAGCACCATTGTTACCAAAAAATAAAGTTACAGGCTATTCAAAAGTGATAGAAAGTTTGGAAAAATAATTTTTCGATTTGAAATGTCAATTTAAAAAATAAAGAAAATAGCTGCAGATGTTCAAACACATTTAACATGCTAGGTTAATGCCCTTTCTTTTGAGATATCACTTACGCAGATATCATACCATTTCTTGAAATTATGGTGCTTAAACCAGTTAAGAGTGATAATATCGATTTTTAAGAAGATTAAAAAAACATCATTTTTGGTGATCTAACTTTCTAGCCTTTTCGGTAGCATAGCGGTCAGTGCAGCCGCCCAGATTGCGGAAGACCCAGGTTCGATTCCTGGCTGGGTCGGGTAGGCGTTTAATTTTTTCACTGTATTTTGTAAATTTTATAATGATCTAACTTTAATTTTCATGTTCAAAATGTCGTCCACCATTACGAATACATGCTCGAGCACGTTTTCTGATTTCAGTCATGCTGATTTTTAGCATTATTTCTTGTTTCATCCGTTCAAACAGAATGGATTCTCTCCAATAAGTCCTCCTTCGTAGAAATTTCCGTCGTGTAGACAAGTTCCTTTGTCCGTCCCCATACAAAATAATCTACCGGGGTTAAGTCAGGCGATCTTGAGGGCCAAGGAATTGGATCATCTTTGCCGATCCAGCTCTCTGGAAAACAATTATTGAGGTGTTCTCGTACTGTTAAGGTCCAATGCGTTTCATAAAGGAGGGTTGGTCAACCCTCCTTCATGAAGCGGAAATACCAATACTGGATACTGACAGGAGAATCATGTTCCAACAAGATGGATGCCCAGCGCATTGGACTTAACTGTACGAGAATACCTCAATAATTGTGTTCCAGAGAGCTGGATCGGCAGAGATGGGCCAATTCCTTGGCCCGCAAGATCGCCTGACTTAACCCCGGTAGATTTTTTTGTATGGGGACGGGCAAAGGAAATTTTCTACACGACGGAAATTTCTGGAAAGGAGGACTTATTGGAGAGAATCCATTCTGTGTTTGAACGGACGAAACAAGAAGTAATGCTAAAAATCAGCATGACTGAAGTCAGAAAACGTGCTCGAGCATATATTCGTAATGGTGGATGACATTTTGAACATGAAAATTAAAGTTAAATCACCAAAAATGAAGTTTTTTTAATTATCTTAAAAATCGATATTATCACTCTTAACTGGTTTAAGCACCATAATTTCAAGAAATGGTATGATATCTGCGTAAGTGATATCTCAAAAGAAAGGGCATTAACCTAGCATGTTAAATGTGTTTGAACATCTGCAGCTATTTTCTTTATTTTTTAAATTGACATTTAAAGTCGAAAAATTATTTTTCCAAACTTTCTATCACTTTTGAATGGCCTGTAACTTTATTTTTTGGTGACAATGGTGCTTCAAAAATGCTTCGATACGATTAGGGACACATTACACTAACAAAATAAATTGTAAAAAATAGACATTTTAACTTAAACTGAATGTTGTTAGCAATTAATTAGCAAATTTTGGATTTTTGGCACTAAAATCGCAGGTCAACAAAAAATAATAATAATAACAGACTTGGTCTAAGACAAGTGTGGCTCAAAATGTTCTAGATGGACCATACTAACATCCCCTTAAGGCTTTGCACCGACCTTCCAAACACCCTGTATATTTTTTTTCTCTCTCATTTTTTACACATCGTTTACACAATGCCGACCAAGTCACAAGCCGCTATTTTTAGAGAGGCCGTTAAGGCCATACATCAGCTCCTTGATATAGGATCAGACATTGTTGCTGGCGGTACCACACATACCTACGCGGACTTCAACGCGCGTTTCGCCCGTATTGAAGACACAAAAGCCAATATGGACTCGGTCTTCTACGAGGTTCTAGATGATGAGGACCTGGATGAGAAGACCGAGCGCACTTACACAGAGAGTCACGCAAAGGCCTCCGAAGCGTTCCTGGAGATACTCGTGGCGAGGGAGAAAATACACACATTATCCTCATCTTCTCCAACCCCCAATAGTCAGCCCAGTCAAGGCATCAATACGCCCACGGCCGTCCTCCCCAAAATAGCGCTGCCCAAGTTCAGCTCTAAGGTAGAGGATTGGCCTTCATTCATTGCATTGTTTCGAAGTTTGACTGACGACATGGCAAACCTGTCAAACGCAGTCAAGCTACACTACCTCTTCTCCAGCCTCAGTGGTGAGGCACTCAGCATGGTGTCCCATCTCAAGATCACCAACGAAAATTTTAACGTGGCCATGGACATCCTCACCATGTGTTACGAGAACCGCCGGGTGCTCATCGACAGCTTTGTCGATATAATATTAGCGCTCCCAAACATCAACACGCGCTCAAACATCCGCACGCTCTTCCTCACTCCGCTCATTTCCGCTCAGTGTGCCCTCAAGAATCTGGATCTGCCCATAGGGGAAAACGACTACGTGTTTGTCTCGATAGTGGTGCGAAAGCTCAAGGGCGAGCTCCGGACGCTATTTGAACGCAAACACGGGTCTAGTCAGTCCCTGCCCACCTTAAGGGACCTCATCACCTACCTGGAAGAGCACGCACGCTGTGTGGAGACCGAGTTCTCCTACTCAGCCCTTTCTCAGCCCATTCAGCCCCAACCCGGCCCATCCCGTGGCCGCTCCCCCGCTCCATCACCTCACCGCGACTATGATCAGCCCGCTTACCAACAGTTCCGCTCAATACAACCTATGCGTCCCCGCTCATCTCCCTCGCCAGCAAAAAGTCAGCACATGCCGTCCTACTCGGCGTTACAGCCGAACCGCACGTCATCACCAAACTCGGCCCCTTACTGCCCTTACTGCAAAGCCAAAGGGCATAAGCTTATAGCGTGCCCACGGTACAATGCCCAGCCACCACAGGGCCGATGGGACTTTGTACAGGCACACAAACGTTGCCAGCGCTGCCTCGGCCCACACTACGAGAACGAGTGCAAGTCGATGAGGGCATGCAAAGAGTGTGGAAACTCTGACCACCACACATCCCTCCACAGACCAATCGACCTAGTGCTCTCAGCTCACTCATCAGCACATCTGCTTCCCCCAAACCTGAGGGAGCAGCCGAGGCAGCGTCCGGTACACAGCAGGCAGCATGTATCCGCCCATGCGATACAGTCCACCTCCACTCACAACATCAGCCCACCCACCACGCCAAGTAGGCCCCGCGAACGCCGTCAGCAACTGTGACTGCCTACAATCACGGAACACCCTAGCGAGGAGGAACACTCGGCTCATACACACTCAGCTCATACACACTCAGTTTGTACACACTCAGTTCATACACACTCGGCTCATACACAATCAGCACATCCCTAGTCTGTGTCCGCCGGCACACCCATTTTGTTGCCAACCGTCTCACTAAGAATCGCGGACGGACATGGCAATCTTCACACAGCCAGAGCATTATTAGACTGTGGTAGTATGCTAACTTTGATAACTTCACGCATGGCACGACTTTTGAACTTGCCATCTAAACCCACATCATTAAAAATTACAGGAGTTGGGAATCAATACACACATGAATCAAAAGCGGCAATAACAATAGTATGCCGCCCGACGCACAATGATACACCCACAATTACAGCTACAGCTCATATTTTAAAGAATGTCACTGGTTACCTGCCTTTGGAGAAAGTACCAAACATCTCACACATATTAGGCCACCCACCCGTTCCATTGGCTGATCAGCACTACCACACACCAGCCCCGATCGACCTCATATTGGGGTCAGATGTACTTGGGCAGGTGTTGGACGGGACTAAGGTCTCGTTGGGCCCTGGCAAGCCCATAGCCTTCGGCACGATCTTCGACTTTGCATTAATAGGACCCATTGAGGATTTGTACGCGCAGCCTGCACAACAGGCTAACTCAGCTCACGTCGTCAGCTCGCAACCAGACTCAAGCGAATCAGCCCATGACATATGTAAAAGTCTGGAAAGGTTCTGGGAGTCTGAAGAACCCCAACCCCAACCTCACACTCACACTGACCCCTTGGAGGAACAGTGTGAGGAAATCTTCCGCTCTACCACGACACGTGACCCCTCAGGCAGATATACAGTCGCTCTGCCATTTCTGCATGACGCCCCAGAACTGGGTAAAACTCACGCCATCGCATTACGCAGATTTCTTAATATTGAGAAGAAGCTGATAGCGAACCCGCTCCTCTGCTCAAAATACGTCGACTTTATGGCCGAGTATATCAACCTAGGGCACATGGCTCCCTGTCACCCAAATATATTTACTCATAGGCCTCATTTTTATATTCCCCACCATGGCGTATTCAAGTCAGGGTCAGACAAGTTGCGCATTGTTTTTGATGGTAGCTGCAAAAGCTCCAATGGCGTCAGCATAAACGATTGCCTACACACAGGCTCCGCCCTTCAACAGGACATTGTTGACATCATCATGTCCTTTAGAACGCACCCAGTAGTTTTTAGTACTGACATCCAGAGAATGTTCAGAAACGTGCTGGTAACCCCAGATCAGAGACGGTATCAGCTCATACTATGGCGATCCTTACCGGATCAACCGTTGCTAACATACGCTTTAAATACCGTAACCTACGGCTTAAGATCAAGTCCATATCATGCAATCCGTACATTACTTCAGTTAGCTGCTGATGAGGGTCATCGATACCCTAAAGCCGCTCAAGTTCTACGCAAATCTATTTTTGTAGATGACATTTTGTGTGGTCATGACACAATAGAATCCGCCCAAGAACTCCAGGCCGAGTTAATAAGTCTACTAGCCCTAGGTGGCTTTCAGCTCAGTAAATGGACATCTAACTCGCCTAAACTTCTCGAAAGATTCCCCGACAACCAATGTTACATACCCAAGGACTTCGATATTAACCCAGACTCCATGTCTATCAAGGTCTTAGGTATACAGTGGAGCCCTCAGTTGGACGAGTTCACTTATCGTATCTCTCTGCCCCCCATAACACATGTTACAAAGCGGTCAATTTTAAGCACAGTGGCCTCACTTTATGACCCCAACGGCTGGGTCTCTCCCGTTATCTTCCGCGCAAAGCTTCTTCTTCAGAAGTTGTGGCTACTGAAACTGGAGTGGGATAAGCCTGCTCCCACTGAAGTACATACAGAGTGGCATCTCATCGCAGAGGACCTACCGCAATTATCAAACATTCGTTTCCCTCGGCACATTTGCACAAACAAAGGCTCGGCTAAATACTCGCTTCACGGGTTCGCAGACGCCTCTGAATCCGGGTTTGCCGCAGTTGTTTATCTCCATGAGCTCGATGTTAACGGAGATACTAACGTACACTTGATTGTCGCCAAGTCGCGAGTCGCACCAATCAAAAATCGCCTCACTATCCCCAAATTAGAGTTGTCGGCTGCCGCCCTACTCTCTCAGCTCATGACCCGTGTCTCAGCTCAATTATAAGCTCATATTAATATACAACAACATACATGTTGGTCAGACAGTACGATAGTCCTTGCCTGGCTAAATACATCGCCTCACCGTCTTCAACCCTTTGAAGCCAACAGGGTGGTTAAAATCAGCTCAAGCTCACCCACATGTACCTGGCGACATGTACCTTCAGAGCTCAACCCAGCAGACTGCGCAAGCAGAGGAATGTCTGCGCAATCCCTGTCCGCTCACGACCTTTGGTGGTCTCCTACGTGGCTCAAACAGCCTTGTGAAACATGGCCTACGATGCCCTCAGCTCTGGGCCACCATGCCCTGCCAGGCCTTAAGCCTAAACACATTCCGTCACTAATAACGATACCCGGTCTGGATTTTGATCTGCTCACTCGATTCAGCTCACTTGATAAGCTCGTCGGAGTGACAGCTTGCATAAGGCGATTTATATATAATTGTACACACAACCCAGACTCATCGTCGACCACTACCACAAAATACACTGCCACCCAGGCGCTGACACTTTACACGCTATTCTACGCCAACAATTTTGGATATTGTCCGCGCGCCGTATTATTAGACACCGAGTATTTAAATGTATTAGGTGCTTTCGATGCCGAGCTCAACCGCAAGCTCCCCTCATGGCCGACTTGCCAGCCGATAGAGTCACGCCTCAGTCCGTATTTAGTCAAGTCTCAACCGACTTTGCCGGCCCATTTCTCGTTAAATCTAGTACTCTACGTAACTCTAAACTTCTAAAAGCTTACTTTTGTATATTCGTTTGCCTCTTAACTAAGGCAGTTCATTTAGAGCCTGTCTCGGCCCTCAGCACAGAAGCGTTTCTCGCTGCATTACAACGTTTTATCGCACGCCGTGGTGCCCCGGTTCTCATCCGCTCAGACTGCGGTACAAATTATGTAGGTGCTAGGAATCAGCTCATTGAAGTACAAAATTTTCTCGCCTCAAATAATGCTATGATTGCGCACAAGCTCGCTGGTCAGCACATTACGTGGTTACTAAATGTTCCTAAGGGACCATGGTTCGGCGCGTTACATGAAATCAACATAAAATCAACAAAGCAACTGCTCAATCGTGTAATTGGTGAGCAACACCTCACATTCTAGGAATTCTCTACGCTTCTGACGCGAATTGAGGCTGTACTTAACTCCAGACCTCTCTGCCCACTTTCGTCTGATCCTTCAGACTTCGAGCCGCTCACTGCCGGACATTTCATCATAGGCCGCCCACTAACAGCCCTACCCGAACTATCCCTAGAAGATAGGCCGGTAACCGCTTTTAAACGGTTTCAGCTCATACAGGCCCTTTCACAACGCTTTTGGACGTCCACGTCACCGCCCGATCCATCCAGCACCAGAGACACATCTCCGGTAAGTCCTCCATAGTTTCCATATCCACGTCCCCCTCAGCTCCCGTCGCTGTATCGGCACTGCCTTCCCGGCAGCCGACACAGGAATACTGTTTCCATCTTTGGGCTGGAGCGCCTCAGTACCAGCTCTCAGCGGCGGTATTTCCGGACCAATACGACTTAGGGAGCTTCAAGAAACGAGCCTATTCCTTCCTTAAAGGCCGGCAACGCATCTGTGAATTCTTTGGTTTTGCGGGTGTCCATGAGCGGCGTGATTGCTTCCCATCAGGTGACCCGCCTGCTCGTTTGCCTCCTTCTAATATAAAAAAAGAACACATTATTAATCATTGCTTATCATTTAAGTTATTAAACCTGAATGACCGCATTAAAAAGTACGAGAAAAGCAGATGTGCTACAAATGTTTAATGCATGATACGAAAAAAGAATGTGTCAGCTTAAAATATAACAAGTGCGAAATATGTAATAAAGCGCACTCTACATTGTTGCATAAGAACATAAATAAGTATTTGTCATCAAAGACTCAAGGTAGGTAATGAAAATTCAAATTCAAAAATCATTTATTCAGTTTAGGCTACAAGTAGTCGGCTGCTTAAAATCAAAACATAGTAACTCGTTCCAACAAAAATGTTCAAGAAAGCCAAAATACAGGTCGGCTACTTTGATTCGTTCGCCCGAAGAAACCAGAAGAGATAGCGATTTGGATGTTTCGCGAAAAGTTGTGCTATATTGTTGACATTTTAGTTTGTAATACTCGTAATCGCTTTGGAGTATAGTTACACTTGAATCGCTCATACTTTATTTTTATTTGTGAATTTACCCAAATATGACTGTAAAAACAATATCAAAACTTAGTAAGTCTGCTTACTAGATTATCAATTTGCCTATTTGCTCTAAAAGCGGAAAAAAGAACAAGCTAAACACGCAACCAACACCGAAAACAAAAAAAGCAAATAATAAGGCAGTAAGTATTAGTTAAATAGCTTGGGTAAAGAAAAAAAAACTGTCTTTAATTGTTTTGATAAAGTCCCGTTTTGTTCTATAGGGCAAGAAGTTTAGGAGACTTATGCGGCGCTAGTGGCGCCCACACTAGTAAAAATTATTATCTCTGTAAATACAATTCAATTTAAAAATCGGCCACAATTGGGCACTTCGATAAAAATGTTTCTTGTATGTTTTGATAGAGCATAGGGCGTGTTTTAATGAAAAGTGGCAACTTTTGTCATAAACATACCCTGTATGTACATTACTGTTTTATGGCGTGTCACAATAAAAAAAATAAATAAATTAGAAACTTCTTATATGGTATCACATTAACCCAGAACCACTAATTTTTTACACTTGATCTTGCACTACTCTAAACAAAACTAGCAATAATGTATTAAATACCTACTTTATAGAACACAATTGAATCTACCCAAAAAACAGTGATCGAAGATAGTTTGAGTTATTTTATCTTGTATGATGATTTTGATGATACATGTTAAATAAAAATATAAAACTCCTAAGTGAGACACACACAATTCCCTCATTACAACACATGAAATATTTTACAACAACACAATCAATAGCCAGATAGTAAATAAGTTATAATTTAACCTTAACATTTTCAGTGGATAATTAAAAAAACACACCCATAAAATAAGCAAAATCGGCTTTTGCACATTCACTACACGAAAGCCAGCACAATATACTACTTTTGTTAGCTTTACTATGAAGATAATGCAACGACAATTCTATTTTGAGGTTTATGTCACGTTTCTTTTACATTTTCGTAACTTTAATGAATAAGTTATTTCTAACCTGCATTCGTTTTCGTTCTGCAAAACACGCATTATACGCCTGGACCGATAAAATTGCTTGTAACTCATTTTATTATTTTTTAACACGAAGCGAAACACTCGTGTGCCACTGACATGACACTGGACTTCATCATCATCATCATCATCATCAGCCTATACTAGTCCACTGCTGGGCATAGGCCTCTCCAAGTGCACGCCACCGAGCACGATCCGCGGCTACTCTCATCCAGAAACTGGACTTACTAAACAAAATTTCATTGATTTTACAATCGGCGCCGAATTCAAAACATAGCAAGTTGGTATTTCAAATTCATAACTTAGTAAGTCGCTTAAATTTGTATTCTGACATACTAAGTTTAGAATTTGTACTTCAATGAAATTTTCGTAATCATATAACTTTTTAAACTATCATGGTCACTTACATTAGAATAAATATTATTAACGGGATTATTACCATGTTTATTGTCGTGTTTGAGTATCCGATATTTCGGCACAGTTGCATGCGCCATGATCACGGATGTACTGAAGTTATTGCGGGTGGGGTGATTATGAGCAGACAAATCGATCTTCCCTCTTCCTTAGTCGTTTTTTGCGCTCAATACTCGTACCACTGGCTCCTAAGTCACTATTCACTCGAACTTGTTCTCGACACACTACACTGACCGTATCAGATCGCGAAACGGCACTTTTGTTCTTTTTGCGGTCTTTACATAGGCTTATCACTGGATTCCAGATACGCGACAGTTTAAACCCATCTTCGCGATTGAAATTTTTGTATTTTGTAATTTCAATCGCTTCTCTTACCAATCTTGGTATGTAGTGACGTTCTGTTGAAATTATCTGGGGGTTATAAAACTCAATCCAGTGATTAGGACCCGATTGGATCAAATGTTCAGCAATGGCCGATGGAACGTAAAAAAGTAGCTCAATGTCTACGTTCACCAAAAGACAGCTTTCCCCTAGAAAAGCCCGGTGTGTATAAGATCGATTGCAGCTGCGGTAGCTCCTACATTGGCCAAACAAAACGTACAGTAGCCTGCCGAATTAAGGAGCATATAAAAGCGGTAAAGAATAACGATACGCAAAAATCGGCCATTGCTGAACATTTGATCCAATCGGGTCCTAATCACTGGATTGAGTTTTATAACCCCCAGATAATTTCAACAGAACGTCACTACATACCAAGATTGGTAAGAGAAGCGATTGAAATTACAAAATACAAAAATTTCAATCGCGAAGATGGGTTTAAACTGTCGCGTATCTGGAATCCAGTGATAAGCCTATGTAAAGACCGCAAAAAGAACAAAAGTGCCGTTTCGCGATCTGATACGGTCAGTGTAGTGTGTCGAGAACAAGTTCGAGTGAATAGAGACTTAGGAGCCAGTGGTACGAGTATTGAGCGCAAAAAACGACTAAGGAAGAGGGTAGATCGATTTGTCTGCTCATAATCACCCCACCCGCAATAACTTCAGTACATCCGTGATCATGGCGCATGCAACTGTGCCGAAATATCGGATACTCAAACACGACAATAAACATGGTAATAATCCCGTTAATAATATTTATTCTTTCGTAATCATACCAAATTCGCCAGACTTGCTAAATTATTTTTTAAAAATTACGTATGAAACTGGATGTTTTAAGGTCCACATCACTTTGATACCGTCTAGTAAGTAGAAAAATGCCAAAAACCGGTTTTTTCCCAAATCACCTGTTACTAGGTTTTGAATTTGGGCAGCCGCAGCTCTTATGAATGTCGCTATGCCATCGGTTCGTAAGTCTACTCTGGGCGGGAGATCTTGCACTGAGAAGAACCGGCAAGAAACTCAGCAAGTGTCCAGCTCTTTTCTCCCTTACAGCGTCAAAAAAATAAAAATTGGAAAATGCCTTATCATAGCAGGACACTATCCATTACAAATAAACACAAAAAATATAGAAGACAACCACAACATGTAAAAAAAACAAAAAAAATAAACAAATCTAATATATCAAATTTACATCCGGTATAAGTTTCAATTTCCACAATGTCATACAGTACCACTACAGTACTCTAATAAAAGTCAAAAATTGTTTAAGAAAAACAAAGTCAAACTATAGTAATTAATACTAACAATAAGATAAGTATGCAAGAGCAGACCAGCCTCCACAGGCGGCACCCGTTCACGAGTATGACATAAATGAATCAGCCGTCGCTTCGCTCAACCATATTTTAGGGAACGTAACGACCCGACGCACACGCCACCACCGCAGAGACAATAAAGAGAGCATGATACACTCAAGATACTTTAAATAAAAACTTAATGATCTATTTAACGCAACGCTGTTTGTTATCTGTAGGACACTGTTCAAAACTATCATATCAGTATAAAAATTATATAAATAAATTTTATTATGTATATTGATACAAATAGAGTATAATGTGTTTTTTATTACAACCAGGCTGTTTTATCATCTAATTATTCTTTGACTTTAATAATAACCTTTTATAAAAAAATGTAACTACTTACAATGTGAAATAACATGTGCAGGCGAGCAGACTAAGATGTACACACATTCTTATCATTAAAATAATTATCAATTTTATTAACCTTTTTTCATTAGACCTTGTTTTATTTCTGTCTTAAACTTGTGTAGTGGCAATTCTGTTAGAGTGAAAGGCACTTTATTGTACATTTTTATACATTTCCCAACAAATGAATTACCAACTTTATTGAGTCTAAGTTTTGGAACAGCAAGTTTGTTTTTTATTTCTTGTGTTAAAATTATGGGTATTACTTTTTTTTTTCGAATTTATCTAAGGTTTTATAAACATAAATGATATTTTCATAAATATTCTGTGAAGCTACAGTTAAAATATTAATCTGCTTAAATAACTCTCTCAGCGTATCACGGGGCTTAAGGCTATAAATAGCTCGAATGGCTCTTTTCTGTAAAACAAAAATGGTTTCAATGTCAGCCGCTGAGCCCCACAATAAAATACCATACGACAAGACGCTGTGAAAGTAACTAAAGTAAACCAATCTTGCCGTTTCTACATCAGTAAGTGACCTCATTTTTCTAACCGCATAGGCAGCTGAGCTAAGTCTTCCTGCCAGGGCAGCAATATGAGAACCCCATTGTAATTTATGATCTAAGGTAATACCCAGGAAAACTGTCGAGTTAACTATTTCAACTATTTCATCGTTCATAGTGATACTGGTATTAACCTGCTTCACATTGGGCATCGTGAATTTCACACATTTAGATTTTTTTGCATTAAGCTGCAGGTTATTAGTGGTAAACCAATGTAATATTTGAGAGAGAGTATTACTTACGTCGTCAAATATTGCTCTATGTCTATCAACTTTAAAAATCAATGAGGTGTCATCAGCAAATAATACTATCTCACAAAGATCTTCGGTGTAGTAAGGTAGATCATTTACATAAATGAGAAATAAAAGAGGTCTTAATATTGAACCCTGGGGCACCCCCATAAGTAACGGGGCGCCAGAAGAATCAGTACCGTTAATATTAACTTTTTGAACTCTGCCAGTGAGGTATGATTTCAATAAGGTAAGTGAGTTGTCTGAGACACCATAATGTTCCATTTTTAATAATAAAGTATCGTGATCGACACAGTCGAAAGCTTTCGATAAATCACAAAAGATACCTATCGCATCCTGTTTCTGCTCCCATGCATCGAAAATATGCTTAATGAGTGCAACTCCCGCGTCGGTTGTATTTCTACCTTTAGTGAAACCGAATTGTTTGTTATGAGGTAACTGGTTATCTGTAAAATGTGACAGCAATTGATTCAAAATAACTTTTTCAAAAAAATTTACTAAGAGCCGGTAGTATGGATATAGGCCGAAAATTAGATGGGTCAGTTTTATCGCCTGTTTTAAATAATGGTATAATTTTACTGTACTTCATTAAATCTGGAAATACACATTCATCAACGCATTTATTAAATATTATTGCTAAATTAGACGCGATAGAAGATATTATAGATTTTAATATATCAGTGGAGATACCCCAAAGATCCTCAGTCTTGTTTATATTAAGTTCTTTAAAAGCTTTTATTATTATATCAGAATCAATATAGTGAAAATTGAATGGAATATTACATATTTTTACACTCGACACAAGAAGAGACTGGGCAAGATGTTTACAAGAATTTAATTTATTTGATGTAATGAGTGGAATTTTTGAGAAAAATGTTTCAAACGCGCCTGCCACTTCCGTATCACCATTGATGTAAGCATTATCGACTTTGAGTTCAAGTATACGATCACGAGACCTTACTTTACAAGTTTCTTTATTAATGACGTTCCAAGTAGCTAATATTTTATTTTTTGAATTCACAATCTTTGCCCGAATATATTTGGCCTTTGCTATGGAACAAACTTTTTTGAACATTTTTGAATAATTTTTAACATATTCAATTACACTTGGATCCTTAGAGTTTGCCTTTATATCATATAATTGATACAATCTATTTCTACTCCTGTAGATGCCAGCTGTGGCCCAATCACTAAATTTAGTTTTAGACTTATCTACTTTGATTAATTTTTGAGTAAAATTGTTATCAAACTCTTTTTTGATTATTTCGAATAGATTGTCGTATAAGATGTTCGCTTTGTCATTGTTACATGGTATTTGTAACACTTTATCATTAACATTCTTTTTAAATCTGTCTAATCGATTAGTGGTCACTGGCCTGTATAAAATATTCATTGAAGGACGTTCATATTGGTGCTCAAATCTAATCTGTCTATCTGACCACTGTGATCAGAATTTATAAAATTTATTATTGATTTCTCAATATCATTACAATTAGAAAAAATATTATCTAAACAGGTAGCTGATGTGGCTATAACTTTGTAGGTTAGTACAAACACGCACTGCCAAGTTCATCGTACGCTTATGCACCTAAAATACAAACAGAAGAAATCAAGTTAATAAATTTTCTTCAAATGCGTATACGCAACCTAATGAAAATCGAAAGACCGTACTTTTGGCTACAGCCTTAGTACAAATTACGGCCTGTAATTGATTGAATTGATGGATCGCCGCAGTTATTAAGAGTTTTATGCGACCAAGGATCTGAGGCATCGATGTCTACTGAAGAAGTAGCACAGCTCTTAAGCTATCAAAAAACAAAAAAAAAGAACAACAAAAAATAAGAGCCGAGATAAAAGGTATCGCAGACGAAAAATTAAGATGTCGAATCATATGATTAACGTCTCACTGAAGCCCAGGTTTCCAAGTACATTTAAACTAGAAACGTCATTATAATAGTATTACCACGACTTACCGGGGCATTACCTAAACAAGATTTTCATCCGTTTGAACAAACACCACTGAATAATAAAATTATTGCTGACCCTACTTATTACGAGAAAAAGAAAGGGCCAATTGATATTATCTTAGGTGCGGAAAACTATAGTAAGTTAATGATACATGGATTTGAGAAATTGGAGGACGGTATTATCGCACAAAATACCGAAATAGGCTGGATACTGTCAGGGTTCTGTAACAATGAAAGTTGCAGCGGGATGAAAGTATTAAGCTTAGTGACAAGCGCCGAAGAAAAAACGTTAATTCTAAACGATTCTGGGAACAAGAAGAAATAATAGACGAAAAACCATTGAAAAATGACGACCAAATATGTGAGAATTATTACGACAAAACAACACAAAGGAATCCAGACGGAACCTATATAGTTAGACTTCCAATTAAAGACAGTTCGCTTGAATATGGAAACACGCGTCAAAAGGCCGTGGCCGTGGCTAGACTCATGCAATTAGAAAAGAAGTTGGACAAAAATTGTAATTTACGGCTGCAGTATAATGATTTTATGAATGAATATTTATCAATGGGCCATATGGGCGAAAAGTAAATAAAACCAATTATTACGAAGGAAAATATTATATTCCTCACCAGCCGGTAATACGAGAAGACGCTGTAACGACAAAATTACGTTGTGTATTCGATGCAAGTAGTAAAGGAAGCACGAATATGAGCCTTAACGATAATATGTATAAGGGTCCTCGTTTACAACAAGACATGGCCACTATATTGTTACGGTGGCGCAAACATAAGTTTGCCTTTATGGCGGACAAAGAAAAAATGTATCGGTTTATAAAAGTAAGTGAACATGACCTACCTTACCAAAGAATACTGTGGAGACGGTCCACACAACAAGCAATACAAGAGTATGAACTAACTTCAGTTAAATATGGTACTACTGCAGCGCCGTATTTAGCAATTAAAACATTATAAAAACTAGCAATGGATGAGGAGCAAAACTACCCCATTGCTAGCAAGGTCACATTACAAGATTTTTATGTAGATGACGTATTGTCAGGGGAGAATTACCTAGAAAAGACGCTACAGAACCAACTTTAAGACTTTAAGACATTAAGACTTTCCTACACTCACACCAATTATCTAGCCCAAAAGAAGCTTCGTTATGAAACTCGTAAAATGGTTACTAGACAACGGATAAACATACTCAACATACTTATTATACATAGAAAACACCCAGACCCGAGACAATTTAGAAAAACAATAATTTCTAAATTGACCCAACCGGGGATCGAACCCGGGACCTCAGAGATGGCGACACCGTGAAAACCAGTGTACAAACCACTAGACCAAGGAGGTCGTCAAACTTGTTCAGATGTTGCAAGCTGGAGGGTTTAAATTGAGAAAATGGTCATGTAATAGTGCAGAGCTGTTAGAAAGTATTCCTGAGGGAAACATAGATGACAAAATGATAAAGTTACCGTTAGATGAGGCAAGGAAGTCATTGGGTGTAGTTTGGTTACCAAATCAAGATACATTCAAGTTTGAAATTGAAGTAACAGACAACGAATATCCAACAAAAAGATTTATTACTTCAGAGATTGCAAAAATATTTGACCCCCTTGGATGACTACAACCTGTTATAATTACACTCAAACTAATAATACAAGAGATATGGATTAACGAATTAAGCTGGAACGAAAAAATCCCGGAAAAAATTTACAGAAAATGGGTCACAATTCAACAACAATTAAAATGCCTTGAAAACATTACGATACCTAGATGGATTCATTACACGAAAGAAAGTTTATTAATTCTTGTATTGTTTGATAAATAAAATTCACTTTAACATTATGTTACAAATGTTAATTTTACTTTACATAGATAGAAGTTTTTGAATTTTATAATTTAGATAAATTTCATTTTTTTTAAATCGATTCAAAGAGTAAAATCATGCATCCCTAATTTCGGGCTTTCGGCTCGCCTCGCGCCCCACCCGCGCCACCCGCTCGGTGTGCGTGGCTTTGTCGGGCACAGGATACGGACACCGATTGCATCGTCCGTTTGCGCAGATCAGTACAATTGTAAGGAAGTTTGTTAATGTTGCTTGTGTCTTCAACTGACGACTTTGTGTGTCCAGTTACCAACACCGAACACTTTTTGATTAGTGTCAGGTGGAAGTAACTGGACACAGAAAGTGTCTACGTCTGCGCAGGGAGGGCTTATTTCATATTCACTGGTAGCTTGTGTCCCAAACAAGACACAAAATTGTCTACGTTTGCGCAGCGGCTAAGGTAAAAAATGTTAAATTCGCGTCAGGACACGTGACCGTCAGGACACGTGGCCTGATCTAAAATTCGTAAGACGGATGACAGCCGGCGCGGCGTAGGAGAGGAAGTATCCCCCTCTCTTTCTACGGCGCGGCGAAAATGTATGCCTGCTGTTTCGTTTAGGCGGCGCAGGGCGCTTGCGCGAATGTTCGAGTGCTTTTTAATGTAATATAAATTGTCATGTTTGTGTACGATGGCGTAATAAATAAATATTGTATTCTACCAAATAAATGATAGTACTTTTATACTGATAATTGAAGCAATTCGTGCAAAATTATTCCCTAACCATTCCAAAATATCAAAAATGCACAACGTTAATATTCAAGTTTTCACTTCTGCCGGCACTCCCGGAGTGCAACCCGTCGTTTTTTTTTCTTTTCATATGGTGGGATGATAATGAGACCTCACAGAAGAAAAATGAGTGATGATGTATTCGAACAACTGGTATTGTTAAAAAGTGTAATAAATAAAAATAAAGGGAATTGAATTGGACAAAAGGTGCATTTGAAATAGTAAATCGAAAAAGTATTTGCATTTTGTAGGTATTTAAATACATTTTTTAAACTATTTTGTACATCAATGCCAATTAGTTTTTCAGTACCTATCCATTTACGGTAGTCTCACTATAACAAATTAATTGAAATAGGTACTTGGTTAACTATTATATTGATATATGGTATACTTTCAACATTTTTATTTTTGTGATATTTATGTTTAGGATTCCACAGACAGTTTTCAGATTGATATAGCTCAATAAACCTAAAAGTTTCTTCGGTGCTTATATTAATGTTGCGCCAAGTAGGTATGTATACGAGAATAAAAGCACGCGTGCACTCTCAATTATAACTCCGATCCAACTGATGCGTCGGCAGACGTGTGGACAGACGCGGGACGTTCGCGCCGAAACCCTTTGATGCGTGCCACAAAAGCCGACAACAAACGGATTCGAGGCGGACGCATCTGCTGACGTTAAATACCTACCAACGAGCGTATCAAAGTCGTGTTTTGTTAAGCATAATGTGTGAGAATAATGTATGAAGACCACAGACGTATATTATGACGTACATGAGAATAAAATAATATTTCTACTTCTTTCTCTCCAACCACGAATTAATAAGACTAAGAAAAGAAACGAGCTTTTTACTGTTGCAACACTTCCACACACATAGACAAAATGCGACGTGAGGCAAATCGCCATCTTGAAAAGCTACAAATAAGCGACAAATGTCATCCTAGACTTGTCATCAAGCGGCGTACAGGAGATTGCTTTTCGCTTATTTTTGCGATTTAATATAGTTAAAGAGCCAAAAGTACAAAAATAAAATGGTGAAGTGATGTGCACCTTTGTGCGGCAACTCCTCATGTACAAAAACACCTGAAATTACTTTCCATCGGTAAGTTTTGTTGTGCCATATAATTTCCTATTGGGTTTTTCGTCACTGTGTGATTATTATTAATTTTTTGGCATTGTAGAAGCAGTGAATAGTTGTTAAAAGTGCAAATCTTCTAAAAACTAAACGTAAAGTAGTTTCTGAAAGATTATTGTGGTAACAATAGCTAATTAATTATTAACCCCGATCTCGTTTGACGTTTCATATACTTGTACAATTTTACAGGGCCTTATTTGAAATATTTTTGAAGATTGATTAAATTAAAGTAAGCAATATATTATTTCTTTATGGATAAATTTTAATAATGCAATCGTTTTCAGGTTTCCAAAGGATGATTATTTAAAAAATGCCTGGTTGAGTAATATGAAAAGAAAACATTGG
Source organism: Eudonia lacustrata (assembly GCA_947562085.1). Taxonomy (NCBI): domain Eukaryota; kingdom Metazoa; phylum Arthropoda; class Insecta; order Lepidoptera; family Crambidae; genus Eudonia; species Eudonia lacustrata. The sequence goes on from OX387313.1 coordinate 19,593,811, forward strand.
CAGCCCAAATCATATAGTGTGCTGTGTTTAAAGCATTTTGAAACTCATTTACTGGATCACAGTGGCTTCCATACAGCTCTTGCTCCTAGTGAGATTCCAACATTTTTGATTCATCGTACCGAGAAGAAGTAAATGTCCACATATCTTTTTTACGTACCTACTTATCCAAACCATCTTGAGTTAAAAGAAATATTGAAATCTATTGAACTTTAAATTTAACTTAACTTTAACTTTTAATTTAACTTTTTATTTATTTTATCCTACCTATCCTAGTAGGCTGATGATGATGATGATGATGATGATGATGAAACCCTATCCTACTCCTTTAACCCTATGCTAGTCGTAGGGATGTATTCTTGTATGAAAATGTGCATAAAATAATAACTTTTTAAATTTGTTTTTCAGAATTTATCTTTAATCTTCATTAAAAGGTCCAGTAAAAAGAAATGCCAGTGGAGATCATGTTTTGAAGAATTTGCAAAATTTACAGCCGAGTACCTCAAGTGTACTACATTATGTGAGTTAATATAAATATAATATTGTTGTACAGTATTAAATGGTATAACATGAGGAAGATGGGTCTGAGCAGTCACTCAACTGCGTTACTTTGAAATATACAGAAAGTAATAAATTTATTTATTTTCAGAAACCTTCATCGTCATCTTCATCTTCAACCTTCGGTTTCGCAGTTATGGTCACTGACTTCTTGACCACCCGGCGCGGCGGTCTTATCACTAGTTTTAAAAGTTGTGACATTATTATTATTGTAATTATTATTTTATTAAAAAAAATACCAGCAGAGTACCTATGTTGTTGTTTTTATTTATTTTATTTTTAGAGTTCCGTATCCAAAGGGTAAAACGGGAACCCTATTACTAAGACTCCGCAGTCCTTCCATCCGTCCGTATTTCTGTTGCCGCTATGACAACAAATACTAAAAAAAAGAATAAAATAATTATTTTATACAACAGACATGATTTTTATGCCTTTTTTTTATAGAATAATTACACGAGATAATGGTACGGGACCCTTCGTGCGCGAGTCCGACTCGCACTTAGACGGTTTTTTTAAGTTTACCAAACTGTTTTACTGTTAATACATTTTATTAAAGTTAATGATGTGGCGTCGTCTCAGGCAGATATAGGTAGATACAGAGATAGCCTGACACTCAATGATAGATAACGTTAGCATTCAACTCGTAAAATAGAATGAGTGTCTTCAAATCTCTTTTTAATAATTTATCCTCTTTATAACATTACTATAGATGTAGGTACTTGAGGTCCCTTGCGTGCCTGAGTTCGGCCCCTTTTATTGTAAATGTGTGCGTGACACTTGTCTGTAGGCGTAATTGGCACGCTTTTTTGTTGTAATGTTACGTCTGTTTCTTAATATACGTCTGTGATGAAGACATATTTTGTTCTTACTAAATTATTGTTAAATAGGGTGTAATGTTGTATATAAAACCAATACATAATACAAAAATGGTTTTCATTTAATTATTAGAATTTTGATATGAAAAATTTAAAAAAAACGTTAACCTTACATTCAAATAATTGGTAAAAAAATAAAATATCGAATGTCCATATTATTTAATAAACAGCTAGCTTATTTCATTACAAACAACATATCTTACATGCTTATTATCTTTTGACCTTGTTTCGAACTGGAGTTAGTGTAACCTGATACCCTTAGGTAGGGACCACCAACGAAAGGGCCCGCCACTTGACGGCTATCTTGAATTCCGCAGATTCCATTTTCCGCCACGTCAGAGGTTGTTACTTCGATATTGTTTTTTTCCGAAACTACTGTGCCTACAACTTAAAGAACAGCACCCACCACTTCAGTGTTATGTATAGCTACAAGCTACTGACATTTCAGGCTTAACGGGTTTTTTTGGAACAAGTTGTATAGAAGGCGAGCGGAAAAATGTTACACATCAAAAATAGGCTTGAAAGGTACACTATGCACCTCGTGAAGGGTGTTGAGCAGAAAAAAATCAAATCCATTAAAAATTTATTTGCCTTTATTATTCGCCAGAGCAAAGTCCATGCACACACGTTGAATACCAGAGTACAGAAGGGAAGAGAATTATTGCATAGACAAGACACAATACCAAAACGTTGTGATGACATTTGCGTTCACAAAGCCGGTTCATTTAATACAAGTTCACAACTATCGACTTTAGTTTGTCAAACAAACAAACAAACTCCTTGCCCTCGTCACCAACTTTAATGCATAGGACTTAAAACAAACCAAATGAACTTAAACTCGAGGGGTTTACTAGAAGCCAATAAAGAGTTCCACCATCTACCTCCCGGCTCCATCATCAGGCCCTCGTCACCAACTTTAATGTATAAGACAGGATAAAACTAACTAATTAAAAATAAAAACTAAACTAAACTAAAAAACTTAAAAAAATTATACTCATAATTAATAAACAAATACTTACTACGCTTTTCTATGCGGCGCAGAGTAAATAGACACGCGTAATATGCGATCTATGCGTCGCTCTTCAAAGAGACGTGACCCCACTCTCAGGCCTCGAGGGCAACAGGCGGTCCAATCTTAATCTTATCTTATCTTATCTTTCTAGTATATACAATTTTCTTTATGAACTGAATTTTCAAGCGTGTGTATCGCATATTTATTTGATGCCGCGCGGCCATACTAATTTTGTATGGAGAATTTAAGATGCTTAATAAAAAATAATTATTTAAATAATCACTTCATAAATCGAAAATGTAGTTTAGCAATTTGTAGTTTAGCCATTGATGATTGTTTAGACAAAATCAGAGGTACAATAATTTAGATAAACTATAAAAAATCTACTAAACGCCGCCACTCGTTTTCATGGATTTGCCCAACTTTAAATGATATTGTAGAAAAAACTATAGCGTGTTATGAATTTATGGATCTGACCAATTGTAAACACGTTCCCTTTGATACTAAATATATATTTTGTTCATTTAATACGATAGTATTTTGAATTATATCTACTTAACCGTAACTGCATTTTTGGCATTTTTTGGTCGGCGCACCCTTAAAAATGAAAAAAAAATTACAATTTTCATTGCTATAAAAAAAACTAAAAAAGATCGGGATCTTCCGACTCTCTCAAAAATTAGTTTTAATTGCGACAACGCATTGCAGATTGCAGCTGCTTTTGTGACAATCGTGAGTGAAATGAGGCTGCGTATAACTACAGTAGAAATACGGAAGTGATGTCGTGCATGCATTCGTAAAAGAGGCCAACATTTTGAGCAAGATTTGTAACAACAATAAGTTTTGTTTAAGAATAATAAACAATTGCGAATAAAATATTTAAATAACAATTTTAGTCTTTAATTTCAAATAAAACCTATTAAAGACGGAGATGGGGGACAGATTTTATGTCGCTAAAATAAGATAAAAGTTTTTACCTGCTTTAAATGCTAAACAATAATAATTATTATTAATTAACATTATTTGAACGTGTAATTCACGAAAAAACATAGACATTAGTAAAATGGTATTGTTATTGTTTGCTATTTTAAATTTACTATAGGATGCACATATCCATTTTGTGTTTTATTCAAAGAGTAAGTGTACAATAAGTGCACCTACTTATTATAATTTCTTGGCAGTTACACTCCCAGAGACATCCAAGAAACACCCGTCAAGCGTCTGTCAAATTTACGACTTGCCTAAATTGTAGTATTGAGATTGCATTGAAAATGTTTAATAACATTAAAATGCATAAAATTCATCTTTTTGAACAGCAATGGATGAAGGAATTTTAGCTAACATCATTTGTTACTGCTATGGGGCAGTAAAATTACGAAGTGTGTCGATAAATACAAGCTATGCTGTACCTATTGTGAAAAGGAAATATCAGCTCCTTATACACAAATCGATAAAGTGATTCAGGTGTAAATGTCACATAAAAACAAATCTAAATATTCATTGACCGCGAGAAACAGAAATAAGAAAACTCAAAAATTTGTAAAATATAAGGATTATGGTGTGGGATATCCTCAAAATACATATGCAGAAGCATCTGTTGGTGCTGACGTTAACAAACTAAGTAAAATTTCAAATACACATTTTAATTTAGGCGATTTTGGTAGTGAACCTTTACCAGGATCAAGGGTGATGGCTGGCAACAAAATTGAAAGAAAAACTGATGAAGACAAAAATATAAAAAATAATAAAAATCCAAAAAAGAAATTAAAAGTACAATTTTCTAAAGGTAAAGACAACGCAGAGGTCAGCCCTTTAAGACAAAATATGTCAGTAGACCCAAATGATAATAAATCACAAAAAGTAAGAGAAAAAATTTCACACCTGTATAAAACTTGTTCGAATAGATGCATTGCTTACAAAGATGCGCTTTTAAACAAAGACTTGAATGTTGCCACTGCATTGAAAGAAGAAAAAAAGCAATGTGACATTAAAAAATGTGACATTCAAAAAACACCGTCACAAACATCAACTTTTAAAAAAAAATATCTAAACAAAGCACGCCACAGAGGTAAAAGGCCAAAATATGTAGAGGTACAAAATGAAAAGGATCAAACAGGAGATCCAATGTTTGAAATTAAAGTTGACAACGTTGATATGTGTGTGTTAAATCCCTCAGAAATTAAGGACAAAATATTAGCTATGGGTAAAGAAAAGAAAAGAGCTAAGTGTATATGTCCGTCACATGCCGCCCATGAAAAATATATCCTTGAAAAAGAAGCCTGCATTAAAGGGGCTTGTCAGAAAGCATATAAGAATAAAAAAATTGATTTTGCATGCAGATGTCTAAAAAATAAAGTTTGGACATGTACTGACGCAACATGCAATAAGTCTGAAACTGGCGATAAATCAGCTCTCAATAGGATACCTTTGTTTGAGGTGCAAGTGGACAGTGATGATATGTGTATCGTAAATCCTCGAGAAATACGAAACAAAATACAAGATTTTAATAGATGCAAAAAAAAGCTTTGCCGGAATGGAATTTGCAAGGAGAAATCGAAAGATAGAAATACTCGCATTGTGTGTAACTGTACACGTTGTACTAAGCTTGATCATTGTACTGAAAAAACATGCGTCACATCACTTACTAACAAAACAAGTAATAACAAAAATACAAAAAATAATAAAAATACAAAAAATAATAACAAAAATACAAAAAATAATAACAAAAGTCTTGACTTTTGCAATCTTGATTGCTGCAAATGTAGTACATCGGACATCGTACATGTACATCGGAATTCCAATAAGACGGTAAGAGGGAGTTTCAATACCGCTTCAATAAGAAGTATTGCTTCAAAATTTTCGTGTTACTGCAGTCAAATTATTAGCAAATCTGAAAATTGGACAAATATTAAACGGCGAAAGGAAGCTAATAATCAGTTTCCAAATAATATTGAAAGTACGCAGTCTGATAGCGTAAATAAAACAGAAAAGCATAAACGAACTGGATTTAAACTAATGATTAATAATAATAAGCATGCATACTATAATAGTAATAATAGTGATGGGCCGGGATATTATAAGTGTATAGGAGATTGTCAAAACGACGCCCCAATTTGTAATGAAAAAGAATTAGGCAGTAAATTCAATAAGATAAACGCAGCAGAAGTAAATGATGACAGTGTTGATATTCAAAGGAGGAAGGAAAATAAAAAGACTAATTTAAAAACAAATAAAGCAGCAGAAGTATATGATGAGAGTGTTGATATTCAAAAGGCAAAGAAAAACAAAAAAGCTAAATTAAAAAATAAAAAAGCAGCAGAAGTATATGATGAGAGTGTTGATATTCCAAAGGCGAAAGAAAACAAAAAAGCTAAATTAAAAAATAAAAAAGCAGAAGAAGTAAATGATGAGAGTGTTGATATTCCAAAGGCGAAAGAAAACAAAAAAGCTAAATTAAAAAATAAAAAAGCAGAAGAAGTAAATGATGAGAGTGTTGATATACAAAGCATGAAGAAAAATAAAAAGACTAATTTAAAAACAAATAAAGCAGCAGAAGTAGATGATGAGAGTGTTGATATTCCAAAGGCGAAGGAAAACAAAAAAGCTAAATTAAAAAATAAAAAAGCAGAAGAAGTAAATGATGAGAGTGTTGATATTCAAAGCGTGAAGAAAAATAAAAAGACTAATTTAAAAACAAATAAAGCAGCAGAAGTAGATGATGAGAGTGTTGATATTCCAAAGGCGAAGGAAAACAAAAAAGCTAAATTAAAAAATAAAAAAGCAGAAGAAGTAAATGATGAGAGTGTTGATATTCAAGGCATGAAGAAAAATAAAAAGACTAATTTAAAAACAAATAAAGCAGCAGAAGTAGATGATGAGAGTGTTGATATTCCAAAGGCGAAGGAAAACAAAAAAGCTAAATTAAAAAATAAAAAAGCAGAAGAAGTAAATGATGAGAGTGTTGATATTCAAGGCATGAAGAAAAATAAAAAGACTAATTTAAAAACAAATAAAGCAGCAGAAGTAGATGCTTTGAACGTTACTTCTGAACAAGGAAATGTCAAGAAAACAGGCAAAAAAAATAAAAAAAAAGTACCCGAAGCAGAACCGAACAAAACAGGAAAAACTAATAAAAAGAATAAAGTTAGCGCTCCTGTTGAAAAGAAGAAAAAAAAGGAAACTCCATCAACATGCAAGTGTGCAGTGTCCAATTACAAATGTGAATGTGGCTTGGAAAAATACAAATTGAAGAAAAAATTAGATAAAAATAAAGAACACGACAAAATGAAGAGTGAGAAATTGAAGAGTGAGAAAATGAAAAAACAAAAAGGAAATAAGATTAAGGACAGAAATAAAATGCTAAAATCTGCTGCAGAACAAAAACGTTGGATGGAATCTAACAAAATCAAAAGGAAACAAATTTTGGAAGAGCAAAAGAAAGCCAGAAAAAGAGCGAGAGCAGAAAAAAAGCGTCAAGAAAAGGAAGAGCTTGAAATTTTAAAAACACTTGAAAGTCAAACCGCTAGGGCACCTGGTGTTCTTGGTGTGGTTCTAGGAAGCATATTTTCTATTATTTTTGCGCCTATTAAATTGGCCCTGTACATTTTGCGTAAAATTTTTTTAACCCCTATAGCGACCATCCGGGTCGTCATAAGATTTTTTAAAGATCCCGAAGGTACTATACTAGGGCCAAAAAGAAAACTGAAGAGCTCATTGCACCTGAGGAAATTAAAATTCAACAAAGCCATAGCAAACTCTCCTACTATGTCTATTTTGGCAGATACTATACAAGATTCTGCACTGATGCAGATGATTGGAGACCCTGGCAAAACGAAACAGGACCAAGCACGTATAGAAGCGGCCAGGAAGAAACGAAGCAAAAGAATAAAGGAGAGGCAAGATGAAGCTCTTTTCGGATGTCAGCATATACTTTTAACCACTATGAGAAGGACACCTTGTCTGTGGTTTTACCACATCTTTCCCAACTTATACCCCCAATGTTTAAGTCTTATTGTCTTTGTAAAAACCTTCTGGCATTTGTGCTTGTTTGCTTTGGCGTTCGCATGTTGGACGCCTTGTATTTTGACGTTTGAAATATTGCGTGCTATAATGTGCTGCATGCTGTGTACTGGTTAACGTGCTGTTTATAAAGTTTATGAAAAAATTATTGGGTTTTTTTTAATTTTGTAAAATATAACATTTTAATCATCTTTGGAAGCTTTTGAATGCTTGTAAAGCCGTTGATCTCGGCTGCATTAGCAGTCGTTACAACCACCAATTTGCACTGGGTCCGCGTGGTGGCTTACAGGAGGTGATGCTGATGAATGATAAGTATTGGGGTTATTTGTAAACTCGCCACGTTTTTAAAAACTCCATTCATTGAAAATAAATTCGCCACACCTATAAAATGTATGTGTGAATTCGCCACAGGTAGATACGTGATAATGTATGTTGTTGATTGTATGTAAACTCGCCACCAATGTCGTTGCAAGAAGTACCTACCGTTAGCAAGCTTGGCTGGCTTGGTTGGCTCATCATAAATATTTGGAAGTTTTAATTTTGTCCACGCCAATATTGATGCACCTACTGGGAGGGATCAAGGGTGTGGAGTGCGGGGAGCAGTGGAAGATCATGCGCTCAACCAAGAAATAAAAACATTATAGATCTTCTACACAGTCTGTGATCTTCTATCTATATATATATATAAAATTCTCGTGTCACATGTGAGTTACCATACTCCTCCGAAACGGCTCGATCGATTTTTATGAAATTTTATATGTATATTCGGTATGTCTGACAATTGGTCGTAATCTATTTATCATTTTTTTTTTATTTATTAGGGTGGTCCATTCCAAACATTTCTTTTTCTAATACAAAATGTTTCACGATTTGTTTGTTTTGTTGTCATAGAAACGATTTGATTGTATTGTTGACGTAGAAACTGTCAAAGCGATACGAAGTCCGCCGGGTCAGCTAAGAAAATTGTATAGCTAGTAGGTATATATAAAATTCTCGTGTCACATGTGAAATCAGAAATCAGAAATCAGAAATACTTTATTTGTAAAACATAGGTAAAGAAAAAGGTCTTGTCGACGATATAACCAAGACCGTGGGTTGCACGTGGTCCAGAGTAGCGCAGGATCGAAGCGGATGGCAAAAACAAAGAGAGGCCTATGCCCAGCAGTGGGTCGGGAGGGGCTGATGATGATGTTTTGCCTATAATAAGGCGTACAAACAGATAGTGAATTAACTTATTGGTTTAATTTTTATTATATTCATGCATTAAAAAAATATATAAGAGTCTATCTATTTTCATCTATATCATTAAATATTATCATTAAAAAAACGTTAATTGTATAATAGCATTTATCCAATAATAATTCCGAATTTCTTTGCTGGGGATTATGGTCAGCAGTTTTTGACAAGGCCATGCTTCCATAAAGTGTCATACGCCGCAGACAGATCTATGAAAACCGCTGTCGATTTCAGGTTTCTCTGGTATCCGGCTTCGATGTAGGTGGTAAGGGCTAGCACTTGATCGGTACAGTTTCTGCCTTGTCGGAAGCCCGCCTGCTCGACAGAAGTCGCTGAATCTATGAGTGGCTCTATTCGGGTAAGTAGCATTCGTTCAAGTAACTTAAAGGTACAGCTCAAAAGTGCTATCGGACTATAGTTTTCGGATTTACCTGGCTTTAGAATAGCTATTACTTTGGCTAATTTGAACTGTCTTGGAAGTCTGTTGTGCATGAGGATGTAATTAAAGCACGTTGTAAGCCACGTCACCGCCAGTGGACCCATATGCCGGAGGAATTCATTGTAGTGTAGATATTATCGGGGCTTGCAGCTTTATTATTTTTTAGTAATTTTATAGCCCCTAATGTTTCCCCGACAGTAAAGGGCCCAGACAATTCTTGACCGGATGGACATTGTCGCTTTAGCGTAGCGACTTCCTTTCTGACTTGCTTTGTGAACGCTGCATTTCTTTTGGTTCTTGTTACCTCTACCATTCGATTTGCAATGGCGTCTGGCTTCACAGCAGCTGTTTGGTTTCGGAGGGTGCTGTTTTCCAGTAAGTCCATTTAGCACTCGCCATGCCTTACGACTCGATCTTTTAAAATCCATTTTCTCAACTGTAACTTCCCATTTTGCTTTTCTTTGAGCATCTAGAGATTTCAGGAGTTCAGCCCAGGCACTGTGATTTTCAGTTTGCTGGAATTTTTTGAATAGTTCCTCACACTCGGCTGACCAACATGGTATGTACTCCTTTCTATAACCTATTGGCATGTTTCTTTTTGCTGCCTTAATTACGAGTTCCACGAAGGAGTCATAGTTGGAAGCGTTAGGTTCTAAGTTCACTGATGCAAGGTCTGAGTCTAGGTCTTTGAAAAAGCCCTCCCAGTTACTTTTGTTGAAATTCCATCTTGGTAATGGGATCGAGTTTACCAGTGGGATTCTGAGATCCACCTCTAGGAGGACAGGGCGATGCTGACTGTTCGGAAAGTCTGATAGAACAGTCCTTCTAGTAGGCAAAGGCTGATTTAGGTGATCGAGAGAGACAAACGTAAGGTCAGGGTTATAATCCCTGCACCATCTTGCCCCCCTGTCCTTCGCATCGAAGACCAGATGTAAATCGCAAATTTCCATCCACTGTACCAGGGCACTTCCGTTGTTGTCGTTACTGCGATACCGCCATAAAGTGTGGTGGCTGTTGAAGTCGCCTGTATAAATACTGGGATGGGCGTGTTGTGGCAGGACACTTCGAGGCCACTGGACATTTAGGGGTTTGTAAATGTTTAAGATGATAGTATCATTTACTTGTATAGTTATCGTATAGATCTGGTCCCGATCGCTCCAATCCAGATACCGCACGCCGATTAGTCCCGTCCTCGTGTAAGTTGCGATTCCGTATTTCGGATGATGAACTGCTTTTATGAGAGTGTAGCCAGGCAATGTGCTTCTTCGTTTGAGGTCTTCATCATCTTTGCTATGCGTTTTCTGGACATTGATGACGTCGATTTTGTTTGACTGCGATAGTTTGAGCAGACAATCGCTTTTGGCTTTACTGATGCCTTCAACGTTGAGTTGTAAGATTCGGACTGAAGGTCCGATATCTTTAGTCTTCGAGCCCTGAAAAGGGCTGTTTGTTTGACTTTTTAGGAATCTTGGGGTATTCATTTTTATTATTAAGGCCTATTTCTATCGACAGTTTTGAGCTCGTTTAGCACCACCCAGGGGACACGTGCAGGGTTGTGGTAGGTTACTCCTGCGGACGCGAGCTGTGATCGTCCCGTCCTGTGATAGTTTCCATGACAACAAAGCAATCAAATCATTTTGTATTAAAAAAAAATACAAAAACTTTAAAAAAAAAATTGGGGTGGACCACCCTTATCACTTAGGGGTATAAAAAATAAATTACGACCGATTGTCAGACCTACCGAATATTCATTTAAAATTTCATAAAAATCGATCGAGCCGTTTCGGAGGAGTATGGCAACCCACATGTAACACGAGAATCACACTTATATTATAAATGCGAAGTGTGTATGGATGTGTGTATATTTGTTGCTTCTTCACGCTGCAACAGATGAATGGATTTGGATTAAATTCGGCATACATATAGTTTATAACCTGGATTAAAACATAGGATACTTTTATTCCGATATTCCCACGGGAACGGGAACCACGCGGGTGAAATCGCGAGTGGCCGATAGTTTTATGTACTATATGTGGCCGAATTTCATCCAAATCCATCCATCCGTTGCAGCGTGTAGAAGCAACTTTCGCATTTATAATATTAGTGTGATGTGATGTGATGTGATAGTGTGATATTGTTATTATATCTATATGTCGTAGCCGGTCATGAGTATTAACACCAAACGAAACGTAAGCGCGCCCCAAGTGGCGATTCAACAGAACTACGGTTTGGCGCGCTTCGACGGAGTCGTGATGTTATCTGTGGACACGAGCGACGTCACTTTCGGTCGGGTCGCCACGGAGTGAAGAGTCGTCACGGAACTGTCCCACGTTTCGCCTAATGCCATACTTTGAATTCTAGTAGTAACAAGTACTAAGTTGTAACTCTGGTTCCTTGTAATATAAAAACAGTGTTAAAGTAAAACGTCTTCTCATTTGCTTTGCACGATTCTTACATCTACCCACACAATGTCTGAAGAAACAGTTCACAATCTCTTCAAATTCCTACATCAGAAGTGAGATGTTACCGACGCGATCCACTAGAGTAAACGCTGCCAAGTTTTATCGCAAATAACAACGGATTATGAAACAGCGAAATCAGAATAGTATGGCGTTACTTGAAGTAGAAAGAAAGTAGAAAGTACCGTGATATAAGGAGATACATTACCGGAGTTTATACGCGTGCGTATGGATTGCTACATTTGATATGTGAGTGTATAGCCGAGAAAAATGTATAAAGTGCACTGCATTAGTGATTGCTTGGTAAAGCCTTGCTAGTGAAACCTTGCTTAAAAACTTTAAAAAATGACAAGAACAACATGGCTTTTTTTATGCTTCACGACCTTCAACGACAGTGATGGCTCATTTCAAGGATACCATTTTAGAATAGAAACGTTTGCCATGAAGCCAGCACTAGCCCACGTTGCACAGTCGCCGGAAGATTACAACGCACGGCTTTAACTATCGAAGTCAAAACTCGTTGAGCCAACGGCCGTTCTTACTTCAAGGGACCTATGCCTGCTGGACCTCCTGGTCCCACGCGATGCTTCAGTAGTGCCGTGCCGTGAGATTTTAAAAAACTGGTTTTGTGTTAGCGTGAGTGCTACTGAGTTTACTTTGATAGAGAGAGCCAGTAGTTTATAAAATTTTGAGTTGTGTGCGGGTACCTAATGGAGGTAGCTCATGATATGATACGTTGAAAGCATTAAATTCTAAAAGAACTTACAAATACGCACACGATAGATTAGAAAGGATGCCAGAAGATCATGTACCAGTCGAGGTTGAGGTTGAGGTGCAGGTACATGATTGTGACCCGATTGATAATGAGTAAAGTTGTTGTGTGAACTCGAGTTAGCGCTCTAATGGCTGTAGTGTGTAGTCAGAGGGTGATGCACACGTGCGCAGGGTTCCACTGAGATGGACGCACGTAAGCGACTGGGATCGCTGTTTGGCTGTGAGAGCCGTGGCATTATAGGGGTAACTCGAGGTGATTTTAAAGTGTACATGGCTTGTAAATAGTGAAGTTTGATTTGTGGAACGAATGGTTCATGACCCTGGCTACCTGGTTGCCTTGTTACCTGGTTACCTAGTTATCTGGTTTGGATTGTCTGGTTACCTTTTCTTTTGTTATGCTACAATTGATATGTTACCTTTCTAAGTCGAAAAGGTTCAGGTTTCAGTTTTTAGTCTTATGTAAAGACTTATGTAGAGACTTATGTAGAGACTTATGTAGAGATTTATGTAGAGACTTATGTAGAGTCTTATGTAGAGTCTTATGTGGAGTCTTATGTGGAGCCTATTGTAGTGCCTACTATAGAGCCAACAGTCAATTGTTGTTTGGTCAGGATAGACCGAACGGAAAATAATGTGCTTGGTTATCTATTTTTCAAACTAAATTGGATGCTAAGTTCAAAAGACCATTTCAGATAATAGAGATCTTAGATGGTGACCGTTATGTATTAAAGTCGTATCAGGAAGATGCCTGAGGGCCAGGTACCCATTGAGATCGTAGATTAAGTAGAGATAGATGACGAAGTGGCATCTAGTTAATTAGACATGCACAGGTTTTCGATTCGTTAGGTCGGAGACTGTACCAGAATGCCGTAGCCGTAGCCTAGTTGAAATCAGCGTCTGCTCTATGAGCAGTCCGTGGGTAGGCGGTAGGCGGTAGTTCAGGGTGGTACAGTCGGATCTTGCCATAAAGTCAAGAGTTGACTTGGGTTTCCCGTGGGGAAAACCGTATCGCAAATGTGTTTGCTGGTGCTATTGTAATAGCTGTGTACCGCAAATGATTACCTGGTGCTTGGTTTAATTATTTTGATTGATGTGTAATTTGTTCTTTGTAAATAATGAATGATGCCCAATGGTGCGCGGTCTCAGTGATCTTCTGATTTTTTAAAATTGTGTTGTAATTAGGTGTAATGCCCTAAAAGTTTGTAAATAGCGCAGCTATTGTTAGTTTTTTTAATTTTTAGAGAATTAACATAGTTGATTAAAGTATAGCTCAGAATAAACAAATTAGAATAGACCTGTTTTGTTACGTTTTAGAACTTGATGAAAGTTGGTTGGAAATAGGATTGGCGGAACGGAAACTGTGCTGTTTTTCTCTTATTTCAGATTAACGTGTGTCACGCAGGATGGCCGTGTCGTAGCCGGTCATGAGTATTAAGAGCGTTTACGCCGCACACTAGCGCCACTAATGAAAAAATAAACATATCTAGTAATTAGAGATAGAAAATCAAATTCTGCTCAACAAACTATTTGAATGAAGTAATTTAGTATTTTTACGTCACCTCATGAACACCTCACATGTTATGGTTTAGTTAAATAAGACGTTACGGCCACTTTTAACTATAACGCCATATTTAACTAAACCATAACATGTCAGGTGTTCATTAGGTGACGTAAAAATGCTAAATGACTTCATTCAGATAGTTTGTTGAGCATAATTTTATTTTCTATCTCTAATTACTAGATATGTTTTTTTTTTCATTGGAGGCGCTAGTGTGCGGCGTAAACGCTCTTAACACCAAACGAAACGTAAGCGCGCCCCAAGCGGCGATTCAACAGAACTAAGGTTTGGCGCGCTTCGATGGAGTCGTGATGTTATCTGAACTTACCATCTGTACATAATTTGTTGCCTGAATTAAATGATTTCTATTCTATTCTATTCTATAAAGAAAATTTGGAGCGAGCTCACTTTCGATCGGGTCGCCACGGAGTGAAGAGTCGTCACGGAACTGTCCCACGTTTCGCCTAGTGCCATACTTTGATTTCTAGTATTAACAAGTACTAGTTGTAGCTTTGGTTCCTTGTTTTTTTTTTTTGGAGAGAGATTGCTGATTGCCTCGAACGGCATTTTCAGCGTCACCGGGGTTTTTGGGGGCGGCGAGGTACGTAATGGGTACCTCAAGCCGTGTTGAAAAGAATCACCTTCGGAGGATTTCTAGGGGGTACGACATCGCACACTTAAAAGTGCGTGTTCCCGTGCCCTACCAGTCTCCGAAGGGTTCGGATCGGATCGGGGAGCGGAACCACCCGAGGGCGCCTCTGAAGGCACGGACCTCGACTCGGGTAGACCGGGCCGTGGAGGAGGAGAGAAGCGCCCAGGTACATGTCTGTACCTGGTGTAAAGCGCGTGTGAACCGGTTCTTCGTACCCTTGTTCTACGAGTACGGTGTCTTGGGCCTAAATTAGTGTGCATGTTTAGTTTATTCTGTAAATGTGTAGTGTCATTTAGAGGATCGGGCGGGGGGTTCCTTGTAATATAAAAACCGTGTTAAAGTAAAACGTCTTCGCATTTGCTTTGCACGATTCATCTACCCGAACAATGTCTGAAGAAACAGTTCACAATCTCTTCAAATTCCTACATATATATATAAAATTCTCATGTCACATGTGGGTTGCCCATACTCCTCCGAAACGGCTCGATCGATTTTTATGAAATTTTGTATATATTCGGTAGGTCTGACAATCGGTGCCAAACTGGTGATCCCAGTCATCCTAGCGGCACGTGAAGGGGATTTACAGTGGTTTTTAGTGGGTAGGGCCCTCTTCCTCCCGAATCTCTGTCGAGATCCTCGGGTCTGGGCAGGGAGGCGGGAGCTAGACGGGAAGAACCCCACATAACCATCCGCGCCTCCCCGAGCGCGGTGGTACTCGGCCGACGAGTTTACCATAGTCAAAAAAAAATGTCTGACAATCGGTCGTAATCTATTTTTCAGATTTAGTTTTATCTAGACACAATTTTTATGAGACACAATTCTAAATGGCCACATTTTCAACAGTACACAATTGCAAAATGACACAATACAGTCACGACGACAATTCGGTTCATTAAATTAAAACATAAACTGAGTATTAATCTATTTGGACAAAAACACAAACTAGTGACAAAACATTATAATTAAATTATAACTAATCTATCTAATCACAAGCGGTTATATTTCCATCGATTAAGTCTTGTAATATCTTCTGTTCCTGTTTGTTGCTTTGAATGTCACGTAAACGCCTTTTCTTACCTAGACCCCGACTTTTCCATTTATTAAGTAATTCTTGTATCTTGGTATACACCTTTTTTTTTATTTTGTTAATAAACAATAATAACGACGGTTTTCTGTGTAACGTAAATTTCGATTCATTCTATTATGCCAACCTTCAATCGCATTTGTTCTTGTTGTTTCTTTGGACTTCGCCATAACAACTAAATGTTGAAGTTGTAATTTTTTTAATCCAGAAACTTGAAAAATAATTATGAAGCTTGACGTAACACTCAGAATCATTTTTCCATGAGACTTAATGTTAAAGACTACAAATTACAAACCTATTAGTTCCTAAGTTTTAAACTAGATGGCGCCACCATGCTGTCTGCTGAATGACGCTATTGAAGTTTGTTTTCAAATCATATATAGTCTTGTGATATCCATTAATAAACTGTTACCAACCTGAGAGCATCTTTAATTTACGGGATATTACATCCCTTAGTACAAGGTAACCCCCTAAACATTTGATCCTTTCGAGAGCCGGATTAGGAGTAGGGCAATTTTTTGAGAAGAGTGGTCAGTAGACCACAGCCCGTACTCGCAGTGGATCGCTGCGGATAAAGTACGCGCCTACTGCCGATGCCTGTCGGTGGTGGCAGTTACGGAGCAGCAGTGGCCCAAGGAGAACGGAGCCTGATGGTGACAGATGAGCTATCGGACCATTCTGACGAGAGCAGCAGCAGTAACAGTATTGACAGACAATACTGTTGAGGAAAGTACGAGGTATCTTTGTATGTAAACGAGTTCAACTGTGAATAAAGTGTCAAGTGTAAGTAGTAAATTGATTTTATTAACTTTCAAGCGAAATTAAACTTTATTGCAAGATATTTTTAAATAAGTGCAGCAAGCGATTTTGAACTTTATTCTTTGCCTTCTAATAACTTAAAGATTTACAAGACATTTGGGACTTTTATTATTATTATGTGCATGTTAGTATAAGACTTAGAATAATTTGCATGTTAGGCTTAGAATAGTTTTATAAAAAACGAGGGAACGGGGAATCCATGCCCCATTTTCCCTAGAGTTGTACAGTTTACAAACACTTGTAAAATTTTAAGAAATTTCACATAGTAAATTATTTTGTTATTGAATTGAACTATTCAATATGGAGAGCATTTTGAATGTACAGGTCGATTTACACAACTCTATAAAAAGGGCTTTAACTAACTTCAAAAAAAGTCCTAAAGAAAGAATTACTATAGAATACTTAGAAGCCAGGTTAGAAAATTTAGAAAGTGATTGGCAATTATTTCGATCAAATAATACAAAACTATATGAGATTTCGAGGCCAGAAGCTTTAGAAAAATCTACCTATGTGACTGAAAAGATCTACGAGACCACGCAAGATGTTTATTTTACTTATAAGTCTTCTTTAAAAGCTAATTTAAAGCAATTTAATTCAAACGAATCGCATTGCAAAAATGACAGTGATAAGCCCAATTTGTTAGTTAGACTTCCAAAAATTAGTATCCCCACCTTTTCAGGTAATTATGCCGAATGGACCACCTTCCGTGATCTATTCATTTCTTTAGTACACAGTAATGATTCCTTGCAAAATGTTCAAAAATTACACTATTTAAAAACTCATTTAACCGGAGAAGCAGAACAGCTGATACGGTACACGCCGATCACTGAATCTAATTATACTCAATGTTGGCAATTATTAGAGAAACGGTATAACAATAAAAAATATTTAGCTAGTTCCATATTAAAACGATTATTTGGCCAAAGGCGCATGAATGTCGAATCTGCTTCAGGGCTAAAAGAGCTTTTAGATACCACATTAGATTGCTTAAATGGTCTAAAAAATATCAATGTAGACGTAACCACGTGGGATATTATTATCATTCACATAGTATCGTTTAAATTAGACTCTGAAACACGCAAACAATGGAAGTTGCATACATCCAGTAACGATGCGAATGAACTGCCAACTATTGATCAATTTAAGTGTTTTATGGAAGGTCGCTTTCGTGCTTTGGAGTTCGTGGATACTAAAAATACTCCATATCAGTACACTAGTAGTCCTCATACGAAATCAAGGGTCTTACTTTCTACCAATGTCTCAGGTATGCGCTGTGAGTTTTGTTCCGAAGGGCATAAGTTATGTTTCTGCAAAAAGTTCGCAAAGCAAGAATGTTCACAGCGACGTGAATTTGTAGCTAAAAATTCAATATGTTTTAATTGCTTGGGTGGTAATCACACCGTGTATCAGTGCAAAAAACCCACCACTTGTAGGGTTTGTAAGAGGCGTCATCATACGCTCTTACATCTCGAAGACAAAACAACTGACTCTAGACCAAAAGAGCAGGTACCGACTACTAGTTCGTCGGCAGTTGTGTCGCCAGTCGTATCATGTGTCTCAACTCATAAAGTTCCCGAGAACGGAAAGGTTCTTCTAGCAACGGCATTAGTTAATGCCGAATCTCAAAACAACGGGATTCATGTCGTAAGAGCGTTACTAGATCAGGGTTCTCAGGCTTGCTTTATTACAGAAGCGACTGTACAACTCTTACGTCTGAAGAATAATTCGGTTAATGGAACAATCACGGGATTAGGAGGAGGCAAACCGTTAATTTCAAAATATGTCGTAAATGTTCATCTGCAGTTGGTTGATGAGCAATTTAGTATTGAATTTAAAGCTTTTGTAAAAATATTACGTCATATTTACCAGAGACTAAATTAAAATCTTTACCTCTAACAGAACTTAACAACTTATGCCTAGCAGATCCACAGTTTGACAAGCCCAATAAAATTGATATTTTATTAGGAGCTAATGTTTTTAGTAAAATATTAAAAGACGGAGTAAAGAAAATGTCAAATAGTTCAATAGTTGCCCAAAATACCACATTGGGTTGGATTTTATCGGGTACAGTAACTGATCACATAAATCAGTCACAAGGGGACAATTTTCACATATCTGTCATGCATGCGCAGATAGACGAGGACAATATTTTAAAACGGTTTTGGGAGATACAAGAACACACATATAGTACAAAACATTAATTAACAGAAGAAGAACAAAAATGTGAACAATTTTTCGCTAGTACAACTAATAGGACACCAGACGGTCGGTACGTTGTGAGACTGCCGTTCCGTGAAAAGGAACCACGTTGCGTAGGTGGTGACTCGCGGCTAATAGCTGTAAAAAAGTTCAAATCATTAGAGAAAAGATTATTGAAAGATATAGATCTAAAAAGAAGCTACACTGAAGTTATCAACGAATACTTGCAGTTAGGACACATGCGTCTAGTTAAGATAGAACAAGGATATTTAGTATGGTTTAGAAGTAAATTTTTATTTTTACTATTTTAATAAAAGTCGCACCCTCAATTTTGAAAAAATTGTGACAGGTTAGTTAGTTTAATTAGTTAAGGTTAATAGGGTGAGAATTATGCATCAAATACAAAAAAGTTCCTTATCTTGGCAAAAATCGCACCAGTCGGGCCCGACACCACGGTCCGATTCCTCCAGTGGGGGGGAAAGAATTCCCAAAGAACGACCCCAGAGTCAAAAACCGGTCAAATCAGAGCGATAGTGCGGAGTTTCGACGAAGTGTAATCTGACAAAAGTCGCACCAGTCACCCCGCTTAAGTCCAATAAGAGTAATGTAGATTTAAATAGAACTCCACTCAATAGGAGAAAATGGTCCCGATATACGTAGTTAACAGAAATTTTTTTTTTTATAAGTTTTCAAAAATCGCACCTTCAAATTTTGAAAATTACTAATTAGGTGTATATTTAAGAAGGTTAAGAGATATTTGGTATAGTTTAAAAGAATTTGTTTATTTTTACTATTGTTATAAAAATCGCACCCTCAAATTCTGAAAAGTTGTATTATTTGTTTAATTTATTAATAACGTTATAGTAGGGCGAGAATTAATTTTAATGTAAGAAATTTAATACCGGAGATATCTATCTTACAGTGTTTTCAGTATTTTAATCTGAGACTTTATTTTTCTAGATAAATTCTGTCGACAGGACCCGATAGAGATTTGGCAAAATCTTTACAAGTGTTTAGGGCTTAGAAAAACTTCACCATACCGTTTTATCAAATTCTGCCGTTGGATGAGTTTGGGGGGGTCCGCGCTCGGAATTTAGTAATTTATATTTTCCAAAAATGTTATATTCGGATAGCTGGGTTCCTCCTCTATCCAGTGATGTGAAATTTAGAATTTTTAAAAAGAAGGAGATTTAGAAAATTTGCAATTTATCAAAGTCGGTCAAAGTAAATTAGTTTAATGTTTTAAATTATAGTTTCTAGTCGTTGAATGAATTTGGGGAGGTTCGCGCTCGGAATTTAATAAATTATATTTTCCAAAAGTTTTGTAATTTGGTAACTGGGTTCTTCCTCTATCCAACGGTGTAAAATTTTGAATTTTTAATTAATTATGTACTTTAAAATTTCCAATTAATCAAAGCGATTCCTGTTTAGTGATTTTAGTTATTTTAAAAATGTATATCTCCAGACCCACCGGACCGATCTGTCTGAAATTTTGGAAACCAGGTCTCCAGAGTAATTTACGGGATCCCAGCTAAACACTTTTTGAAAAAGGGGCGGTTCTGCAGAATTTTTTAAAACACAATCCTCTTGGTGCCTGGACCCTCACACAAAAATTTCTCCCAAAACGGGTAAGTACTTACAGAGCTATTGAATTTCAAAGTTAGCGCGTAATAAATTAAAACTTTTGTGGAATGCGGCTATCTTAGATCGCGCACCTCGGCCGCCCCGCGTGAGATACGCAAGATGGCGTTGGTTTTTGTTCGGGTGAAAGTTTTCCCGTGTTATTTTGGGGAGCTAGCGCTTGGAAACTATTTAATTAATCTTATAACTAGTGGTGTCGTTAGAAAGTAGAAGAGTTAGGCTATCTTGCTATGTAAATTTTATAATTTTAGAACAAGTGCATCTGTTTAATTAAGACCTCTCAAAATGGCTTAAAGAATTTTTATAGTTTATAAGGTGAATAATGGGGGGTAACTGAAGGTTACTCCTAAAAAATTTTTATATCTATACTAGGGTATTCAATGTTACGATATTATTGCAAAAGAAAAAAGCTTATTTTCAAAAGAATTTTGAAGTTACAGCCGGAAAACACTGAGAAATTTATTAAGAAAAAATTAAATTTAAGATGGTTATATCTCCAAAACTACTAGGGTCTGAACTTCTCTAACTTCACTCAAAATGGTTTTGAAGTCCCGTGCGTCTTGTGGAATTTAAATTTTTTCCAAAAAGTTAATAATAAAAAAGTCAATTTTCAAGTTGCGTAATTATTTTACGGAACTTGTCAATTAAAAATTTCCGCCGCGCGGCCTTTGCAGGGGTCGCGCTCGGATTCCCACAAGTCTAACCTAATACACTATATACTATTTAAAAGGGGATGAAATGGGCTTTCCTGTGGTACTAAAACCAAAATTTTTAATTTATATTTACATATAAATTAAGGGTCGCAAAGTTTAACACTATATTTTTCTTAGCTACAAAAATTTCTTTTTGCGCCGGATTATCAAATTTAACAAAATTACTTACAACACAGGATAGCCAATTTCATTCTTCTTTTGTAGAAGGAATTCCAGCTTTTGGAAAATGAAAACTGAGGAGTTATTCCACTTTAAATAGCGGGGGACGCTCGCGTCGTCGCTACCCGCCGGTCCGAAAAGTGGAGTAATTCGGATTCTAACAAATTAAAAAATTTAAAATTTTACGTCAGAAACACCAGATAAATTCTGAGGCTAGATGTGATTTTTAATGAATTTTTAATAAACTAGAATTTCTTCCACAGGCACTTTACTAACGAGACTTTCCTAACCAGTAACTTAGAAACTACGGACCTTATTATCTCCGCTGCTGGTGGTTTCTTCGAAGTTCTGCTTGCAGATCCGGAACCGTCGCGATGTTCTCTTCCTTCTGGTACTAATTTTTTGACTCTAGGTGGTGTTTGACAAATTTTTCTGCATTAAGCAAAAATCTGATTAATGCCTTAATCTTCGTTGTTTATGGGCCAAAAAATCCCAAATTTTTTGGAGGTGTAGTCCTCGGCGGTCCGCAGCCTGCCACAGTTTTAGTTCGCAAAATTCCCGCTTGAAAACTTGAAATAACTGCGTTTTCCCGTTGTATGGAGACTAAAACACAGGTTTTTGGCACTTCGCTCACTTGTTACGCACTTTGGGCACTAAGTGCCATATACCGTTTTAACGGGCTCGTCACGGCGCTTCTTTTGATGTATCACACGGGTTGTTTTGTGATATAAACCCAATAACTTGCACAAATTTGATGCGGAGCGACTCAATTCCGTGGCGTTCGGGTCGGGGGCGCGCGGAGGACTTAATGCAAGCCAATCGTCATACTTACCTGACCCGAACAGAGATAGATGAAGCACTAAAAAGTTGCATTAGAAAAGTACAAATAGAAGAGTTTAATGAAGAATATGTACAATTAAAAGTTAAACCCTATTTAAAATCTAAAACTAGTAGGTTAAAATCGTTATGTCCATATTTAGATGATAATGGGATAATGAGATTGAGCGGTAGATTACAAAAATCACACTTACCTGAAGAGAGCAAACACCCCATCATACTGCCTCGTAGTTCAAATTTCACCAAATTATTAGTATCTGATGCACATCAAAAGACTCTACACGGGGGAGTACAATTAATGGTTAATTATTTAAGAAACGCATACTGGATAATTAACGTAAAAAGTCTTGTCAAACATCACATTCGTAAATGTGTTATTTGTGTGCGCCAAAAGGCCAAGGTACAAAACCAATTCATGGGTTCTCTCCCTTCAGTGCGGTGTACGCCCGCTCGAGCATTTTTGCATAGTGGCGTAGATTATGCAGGCCCTATCAAAATAAGAACAACCAAAGGTAGAGGTCATCATGCCCATAAGGGCTACATATGTTTGTTTGTTTGGATGGCCACGAGAGCCATTCATTTGGAAGTAGTGAGCGATATGAGCACTCAAGCCTTTCTAGCTGCGTTCAGGCGGTTTGTGTCTCGGCGTGACCATTGCGCTCAACTGTGGAGCGACAACGGTACGAATTTTGTGGGTGCCTGTACCGAATTGCGCCAGTTAAGTAATTTAAACAGTACTAGTGCAGCATATTTAGAATCATACGGGACTGAGTGGCATTTTATACCGCCCCATGCGCCCAATTTTGGAGGCTTATGGGAAGCCGCGATAAAGTCTACAAAGTTTCACTTGAAACGGATTATAGGCGAATCGACTCTCACATTCGAGGAAATGTCGACTTTTCTTTGTCAAGTAAGTAGAAGCCTGTCTAAACTCGCGGCCCATAACTGTAGACAGTACAGACCCTAATGATCCACTTCCCTTAACACCAGGACATTTTCTCATCGGTGGGCCACTAGTGGCTGCCCCCGATTTAAAGAGTTATGATTTTACTCATGTAAATTCATTGACTAGATGGCAGTTCATTCAAAGAATGTTACATGATTTTTGGCGTCGGTGGTCGCAAGAGTATCTTTCTAATTTAATGAATAGATATAAATGGAGTACTAGAGTGCCGGAGCCTAAAGTAGGTGATGTCGTTCTCTTAAAAGAAGACGACCTTCCGCCAAGTCGTTGGTTGATGGGACGTATTGTAGACAAATACCCAGGTAGTGATAATATTACCCGTGTGGTCACCGTCCGCGTAAGGTCAACCTTGTTCAAAAGACCAACATCAAAAATATGTGTTTTACCAATTAACAATTAGTGTTCCTAGATATAGGAAGAAATATGTTAGTACAAAGTTTATGTTACTCTATATTGTTTTAATTCATCTTTGTATACCTACTCATGTTTGAGATTATATCAATGTATTTTAGTTCATGCTTGTATAGGTAAGTACTTGCTGAAAATGTATAAGGTACTTAATAGCTTAAAACTGTATAAAAATAAAGTAATTGTATGTTAGTTCTTAGTAAAACAAAGTTTGTAGTAGGTACGTATGTAGGTATCTACATTTCATTGTAAATTATTTGTGTAAAGCTTATTAAAATATTAATGTCTGTCAAAAATTTTATGTTAAAGTACATTTTGTCACTAAATGTCCTTGGTGGGCGGAATGTTAAAGACGCAACTACAAATTACAAACCTATTAGTTCCTAAGTTTTAAACTAGATGGCGCCACCACGCTGTCTGCTGAATCACGCTATTGAAGTTTGTTTTCAAATCATATATAGTCTTGTGATATCCATTAATAAACTGTTACCAACCTGAGAGCATCTTTCATTTACGGGATATTACATCCCTTAGTACAAGGTAACCCCCTAAACACTTAAATATGCCTCAGGAATAAAAGACGCAGGAAGCAGTGCCAATTTGCAACAATGGTAAACAAAATCAAAAATTAAAATTCAAAATTCAAAATCATTTATGCAGTTTAGGCTACAAGTAGCTCTTGTGAATGTCATTATCAAAGTCAATCTTTTCCAGTATTAGCATCGCATATATTCAGCTCTTTGCTTTAGCTTTGACAGCCTTTTGAAAGTGAAAGTGGCATCCCGTAACTATTACTTCATTAAAAACATGCTTTATTGCATTTATATTAGCCAACTCAAAGTCGCATTTGAATTCAGTGATTCTCATACCTTCTCATGTCTAGTTTCTCTGTGCCGTCAGCACAATATTCATAGCACGTAATGTTCGTGATATTTAATAGAGATAATTAATAACGTGATTTAATATAGAGACATTTTATGTAAATTAAGCAAAACTTATTAGTTCCTGTTTCGTGACTTTCTACTTGTATTTATATCTAGATTAATATATATACTTGTATTTTTAGTTATTAAAACTAGTCAGAAATTATACTCCGATACATTAACCAGTTGTGTTATTATTTAACTACGGGAGCCCTGCAACAATTGGTGACCCCGACAAAAGTCACGCCTGGAAGAATCACCCAACGACAGTCACGCCCGGAAGAAGAACAACTACATCACGCTGGTACGAATTAAATAACATTTCTGGCTCATTTTCCACAATGGCTCCTATACTACCAACGTGCATCAGGAGCAGTCTTCTCACAGAAACACCGGAGATAGCAGCAATTTCCATTGGCGACCGCATTCCCGATTTTTGGACAGACTCACCACGGCTATGGTTCACCCAGTTTGAAGCGATCGTTGCACCTCAGAAACAAGGCGACGATTACAAGTACAACTTGGTCATCGCGAAATTGGGGAAAAACGAGATACAGCAAGTTAGCGATTTACTCATTAATCCACCGGCAGAACAAAAGTACGATGGCATTAAACAACGCCTAATAAATTGTTACGAAGAAACAGAGCAGAGGCAATTCCAGAAGCTTCTTGCCGAAATGGATCTCGGCGACCAACGGCCGTCTCAGTTGTTACGCCGAATGAAGCAAATAAGCAGCGGGAAAATGAATGACGACACAATTCGACTGTTTTGGTTACGTCAATTACCTTCGTCAGTAACCACAGTTTTAGCCGTCACAGAGAACCTTACTCTGGATAAGATGAGCGAGATGGCTGACAAAATTCTAGAGAACTCTAGGCTTAACTCAAGTTCAAGGTCGTCACAAGTAGACATCGTTACGCAATTAACATCGCAAATAGCTCAAATGCAGTTGGAAATTGCAAGTTTGCGTAGCGAGCACAGCCGACGTAGCTCATTTCAGCGTAGACGCTACGACCGACCGCGATCTAGGTCACGAGGCCAGTCATTGTCAAGGTCCGCATCGAATGAAGTATGTTTTTATCATCGGCATTTTAAAAACCGCGCGCATAAGTGCATACAACCATGCGCCTGGGAAGCTGGCAAGCAGTCGGAAAACTAACTACAGTACGGACACCGGCGGAAATCTGTACTGTTAATCCTTCAAACCGCCTTACCGTCAGAGATACTGATAATGACATAAGGTTTTTGGTTGATACAGGAGCAAATATTTCGGTTATCAAGAGACCACATAATATTACAGAGCAAGTTAACAGTTATAATTTATACGCAGCTAATGGCACCCCTATCAAGACATACGGTGAAAAGACGCTTTCGCTCAACATAGGGTTACGACGCCCCTACCGCTGGACTTTTATTATCGCAGACGTAAATATGTCAATATTGGGCGCAGATTTTTTGGAACATCACAAACTTTTGGTAGATATTCATGGCATGAAATTGATTGATAAACTAACACAACTATCAACTCCAGCCACTGTTTCTCGAGCGGAAGGGTACAGCAGCGTCACTACTATTAACTCCCGCCTTCCGGATAGCGTTAGGCGGATCATTGAGAAGTACGCAGACGTGACCCGCCCGACAGCATTTAAGTGCAAACCAAAGCATGGAGTGCAACATCATATTGTAACGGAAGGCCCTCCAGTATATGCTCGTGCGCGACCTCTACCCCCGGATAAATACCGGGTGGCCAAGAAAGAATTTCAAACAATGATGGAGATGGGAACATGTAGACCATCCAATAGCCCCTGGGCCAGTCCTCTGCATATACTAAAGAAAAAGAATGGCGACTGGCGACCGTGCGGTGATTATCGCATGCTTAATAAAGCCACAGTTCCAGACAGATATCCATTGCCAAGGTTAACAGATTTCACGTACGTCGCACAAGGAAAGTGTTTATTTAGCAAAATTGATATCAAAAAAGCTTTCCATTGCATTGAGGTTGCAGACGTAGAAAAAACAGCGATAATTACTCCATTTGGACTATTTGAGTTTCCCAGAATGCCGTTTGGTCTATGTAATGCTGCACAGACATTTCAAAGGTTTATGAATTCAATATTTGGCGACTTAGACTTCGTGTTTGCTTACGTAGATGATTTACTGATCTGTTCTACAGAATCAACGCATGAGGAACACTTGGAGATTATATTTAAGCGACTTCAAGAGAACAGCATTACAATAAACTTGGAAAAGTGCGAATTTTGGAAGAAAGAATTGGATTTTTTGGGCTACCACATTTCAAGTAAGGGTATCAGTCCCACAAGTGAGAAAGTGCAGGCGATCAAAGATTTTCCTAAACCTAAAACCATTAAGGAGCTTAGAAGATTTTTGGGCATGGTCAATTTTTATCGAGGAAGCCTACGTTTAGCTGCCCAACATCAAGTTCCTCTCAACAACTATTTAAAGCAAACAAAGAAAAATGACAATTCTATTATTCAATGGACGAAGGAAGCGGAATCGGCATTTTCGAGTTGCAAACAAAACATTCTGGATGCCGCAATTTTGACGCACCCTTCTCCAACAGCTGAACTTGCCTTATTGACTGATGCGAGTTTAAAATGTATGGGCGCCGTGCTCCATCAAAAATGTAAACAAGGTTGGAAGCCGCTAGGATTTTACTCAAAAGCATTTACTACAGCTCAGATGAAGTATTCAACCTACGACCGGGAGCTGCTAGGAATTTTTGCAGCAGTCCGATATTTTCAACGACTACTAGAAGGTCGGCAATTTATTATTTACACGGATCATAAACCGTTGGTTCATTCATTTTCAAAAAAGCCGTCACTAAATGACACACCACGTAGAGTGAGATACTTGGAATACATTTCGCAATTCTCTACCGATATACGTCACATTAGCGGTCACGACAACGTAGTTGCAGATGCACTCTCAAGGACAGTTGATGAAATAACTATACCGTCCAACATAGATTACAAAGAGTTGTCTATTAAACAAAAGTTAGATCCCGAACTCCAAGAACTTATTAAAAATCCGAGATTAAAAATGAAAAACAAGACCGTTCTTACCTCAGGAATTCAGAAAAACCGCATTTGAGGGCATACATTGTTAAAACCATCCCGGAAAAAATACATCGAGAAAAATGATTAATACAAAGTTCATTTGGCCTAACATGAATACGGATATAAACAAATGGTGTGAGTCATGTTTACAATGTCAACGCTCAAAGGTGCTTAGACATACAAATTCGCCACTCGGAAAGTTTATGCCTGCTCAACGTTTTGCTCACGTTCATTTAGACATTGTAGGACCGTTATCTGTATCTCAGAATAAAAGGTATTTAATCACGATGATTGACCGATGCACTTCATGGCCCGAAGTTTTTCCAGTTGAAGACATTACAGCCGAATCAGTCGCACGTCACGTGTACGGAGGATGGATATCGCGATTTGGATGTCCTGAGAAGATCACAACCGATCAGGGGAGACAGTTTGAGTCAAACCTTTTCAAAGAATTAGCCAAGCTAATGGGTATTCATAAGATACGAACTACTCCATATAATCCCAAGGCGAATGGCATGGTAGAAAGTTTACATCGAACGCTAAAGACAGCATTGATCGCAAGAGGCAATACAACCAACTGGATGGAAGAGTTACCAACCGTTTTATTGGGACTTCGTGCTTGTTTTCGTCAAGATACTGGTTTCAGTGCCGCCGAATTGGTATATGGCGCCACGATTAAACTACCAGGAGAATTTTTCGGTTGCGAACAACAGGAAACGTTTAACGATTTCGTTACCAATCTGAGAGAAAATATTACAAAAGCAATATCTACTCCCAAAAGAGAGAGCTCGAATAACAATACTTTCGTTCATCCTCACTTGTCAAAATGTTCACATGTGTACGTGAGATGTGATCGTTTGCGTCCTAGTCTCAGTCCTCCATACGATGGTCCGTATCAAGTCATTGACAGAAGTGATAAAAATTTCGTAATATTGCAAGGCGACAAACGCGTAAGAATCTCTATAGACAGAATCAAACCAGCGTTCGTACTGAAAGCCGATCAAGAACCACTGACAAAGCAGATAGTAAGCACACGACCAGATAAGAACGTTGTCACACGAGCTGGTCGTATCTCTCGACAGCCTGTAAGATTCGCTTTATAATCACGTTCCCGAGAGTGTTATAAGTCGCACCTATCATATTATGTCACACATTTGCGTTCAGAATAAAGAAGTATTATCGGCGCTAGCGAACAGAACAAGACGCGGAATCAGCATTATTCATTCAACAGTTCATGGTACTTTAAAACTTCAAAAAGTTGAATGTACTCAGTTTCACTTTTTCCAGGTAATAAGGCGTATATTAGTGGTACATATTGCGTAGTCTCAGATGTCTTCGACAAATTTGCATGAATCGTGTAAATTTATTGATAATTTTTTGGTATAATTTTAAAGATGCCGTCATCACAGTATGTTGTTATAGTTTTTAAAATGTCGCAGGCATCGCAGGTTGCAAAAATTAATATATTATTTACAAAACCCTCGTGCACTAGAAAATTTTCCGCCAAAACTTGAGGCACTTTTGTAATATTTCCATTGTCTGTGCCTAAAAACTTATATCTACATCGATACAACGTATTCTTTATACTACCAAGATCTGGAATATTTCTATCATTTCCTCCCTTTGCCTTCCATTCATTTACTTTATTCTCATAAAAAAAAATTACCGGTTCCATAGAAGAGCACATTTCAATTTTGCATTCACTCGTAAATATTTCACACTCATTTCTACAGAAATCTCTTGGGCAACTATGATGTGCGCTTTTCAGAATCTGGTCATCTTCATCAAATGAAGTAGATGTGCTGCAATCCGATTTATTAACACATCGCCAATTGGTTCTTCCGTTTTCGTTCTTCATTCTTAAATATATGCATATCCATCTAGTAACAATCTTTTTCCATCATTACTTACTTACTCACTTACTCCAATGGCGCAGGGACCCAAAGTGAGTCTTGGCCTCCGAAACGAGAACTCGCCACTTTCCCCTGTCCATTGCAGTCTCTTGTCAGTTGACGGCTCCGAGGACGCGCAGGTCAGCTTCCACCCTATCGCTCCAGCGGTACCTGGGGCGACCAATCGGTCGCCGTCCGATCGGTCGACCCAGGTATGCTCTATTGACGCTTCGATCCTCCCCCATTCGCAGCATGTGACCGAGCCAGCGGAGTCTGTGTGATTTGTATTCTCCTATTATGTTAGGCTCAGTGGTGAAGACGAGGCCGCTGCCGGCGACAGCATCGCGGCGATCGGCTCCGTTTCTACCGAGGAGGGGCGACACACGGCGTAGACGAACGACGGCGTACCGACGGGGCACGACGGACGGCGATGGAGCATTGGCTTTTAGCGTGCGTATACGCAAACACGAAATAGCACTGTCGGGCGCGAGCTTGTACGCATTTTCTTTTCTAACCAAGACAGAAATATTTACAGTCCACTCAATTTGTTTCTTTTTCATAAAGGACAGAAATCCCTTTTCTCCAACGAGTTCAATAGAAAAGGGCACTGGCCCCAACATATGGTCTTCGAGCCGTCAACAACGGACAGACTTTGAAAATACGGACGAGTCATCTAGGGTCAACTGGAGGTCATCACCACATTTCAAGACTTCGTTACGCTTGTGAGGCATTTTCATTCGGGTAAACAAAGCAGAGGACTTCGGATTAAAGCCACCTTTGCTGACCTGAAACCTGGCGTCGGTCAAGAATTGGTGATCGTTACCACTGCAGCTGCAACCATCCGACAGCAACAACGGAATAATAACGGAACCATCAACACCACTCATCAAGCAGCAAAGTAACATTTAACCAAGAGGATAGTGCACAAAGACCGTGAGATTGTTCCAATTATTCTTTCACCACCTATTCCATTTTATTTTCACATTCTACTCTCATTTCACATTGTAGCATCACCCTAGTAGTCATAATCATAGCTTAATCAATCAACAATCTTATTTACAAAGTGAATTTTCCAAATATAAAACTTAGTTAAAGGTCAAAAATTAAAACACCTTATACGAACATAATATCATTTTATATTGGAAATCTTAACGATACAAACACAAATTGCGTTTTATACGAATGACAATCTAAGTTAATAATTTAAATATTAATTACGTAAAAGTTGTTATCGTTGTGTTTTGTTGGTTAATATTCACAAATATTAATCAACAACAATCAAGACAGTAATCGCTTTTATACTTCACATTTCGTACCCCATAAATTTTATCGTAATCAAAACAAACATCCTTCAATATCCGTGTAAAATGATATATTTCTTATTCAATTGTTAATTTTTGTGTTTTTTTTTTAATTTAAGGTCGGTACTTCGTAAAACCAACAGCACAAGCTACGTGTTCTCGGGTCGCCCCGTTTGGACCGTAGCGACTACCTGTGCCCGCTACGATCAAGGACAGTATTGTTATTATTCGAATGCATAAGTATCAGTAGCAGCTTCTTATTAAATTTAACTCGATTTGATGCACAATAGTTTGTTTGCAGTTAGTGCTTAATTTAATTACCGCAGTAGCAATTTTAGTAAAACAGATATAGTAGACTATTTTATAAAACTTAATAGTGCTATTTGTATACAATTATTTAGTTTTAACTTAACATCGTAGCGCAACATTTATACTCGTAGTGCTTAGATAATAAATCGAACAGTTTTACCTTTTAGTAGTCACACGTAGAATGCGTGTAGTAGTGTAGCCGCTTTTTATTGATAATATTATGCAATTAAGGGTTTGTGGTGTTTGACCTTAATCTTATTTTTTTTTATATAACTGTTCATTATAACTATTTTTCTTTACTTCATTACTTATTTACCTTTATTAACTGAATTAATACATTACAAAATGGGGAAGGAAATTGAAAGAGATACAGAAAAGGAAATTAGAACTTTAAGAAAGAAACGAGGAATTTATAAAGCAAAACTTACATCATTTGACAACTATTTACAAAATTTAAAAGCAAGTAATGAACAGTTAAGCGACGTAGCGCTTCAAATAGAATTAAAATTACGCCTTCAAAAGATTGAAAACTTATACAACGATTTCGATACGTTACAGGATGACATGGACAGTTTGTTGGATGAACCAGAGCTCGACGTCAGGGACACGTTCGAGAAGCAGTACTTCTCGCTTGTTTCTTCGGCTCGCGCGCTTTTTGAGGTTCAACAAGACCATGCGACATCTGAGGTAGGCTCACGAAATGCGCAACAATTTGTGAGACTTCCGAAAATCGATTTACCACATTTCAACGGTTGCTATCAACACTGGCTCGAGTTTAGAGACACCTACATCTCGCTTATCCACACAAATGACAGCATAGATCCGATCAATAAATTTCACTATTTGCGCGCTTCGCTTCAAGGTTCCGCCGCTTTAGTTATTAAAAGCTTGGACTTTAAGGCCGCTAATTACTCAGCGGCATGGGATTTGTTATGTGAGAGGTTCGACAACCGACGCTTGCTGGTCAATAACCACGTTCAAGCGCTTTTCAATGTAGATAGTATACAGAAGGAGTCGAGTAAAGCTTTGCGTTACATTGTGGACGTCACCAATAAAAATCTTAGAGCACTTGCCACCCTTGGCCAACCAATTAACCACTGGGACACTTTGGTGATTTATATGATGTCCACAAAACTTGATAGCGTTACTAGTCGCGAGTGGGAGGAACGTAGGAATTCAATAGATGACCCCCCCACCTTAGATGTTTTTGTTAAGTTTCTAACAAATAGGGCAGATCTTTTAGAGACTATTGAGGAATCGAAACAGGGACTTAGGAATAGGACAGAACAAACGTCCACATCCATCTCTAGACAAAGGAGTTTTATAGCCTCAACTAGCAAGGGTCACACCAATAGTTTTCACTGCCCTCTATGCAAAAATGTAAATCATCAATTGTACAATTGCGAGTCTTTTCGAGGATTGTCTGTCGAAGCTCGCAATCATAAAGCCCGGGAACTAAAAGTCTGTTTGAATTGTCTTAGACTAGGTCACTCAGAATCAAGATGCAAACTTAGTCATTGTAAGTATTGCAAACTAAGGCACAATACTTTGCTGCATTTCGAGCATGCACAACAATCACCTGTTCACGGTCATGTCGCGTTGCCAGTTAGGGACTCGAACCTTACTGCAGCGCCGCAAATACTGCTTTCTACTGCTCTAGTTAAGGTACTAGATTGCAATGGTGCTTCGCATGTGGCCAGGCTTTTATTGGACAATGGAAGCACCGCCAATTTTATAACCCAAGACCTCTGTCATAAGCTTGGTCTTCATACATCTTCTACTCATTCAAATATTACTGGCATCAACAATCAGATGTCCCGTAGCTCACAGCGATGCTCTCTTACAATGGAGTCTTATCAAGGTAATTATAGGACGGACATTGACTGTTTTATTTTGCCAAACATCACAACATTGCCAAACACACATATAAATATTCATAATATACAAATACCTACTGGCATTTGCTTAGCCGACCCAACTTTCTACATACCGTCAGCCATTGACATTCTTGTAGGCGCGGACTTATTTTGGAACGTAATAGGCACAAATCGTATCCAGTTAGGCAGACACAGACCAACATTGTTTGAAACTAAGCTCGGTTGGCTTGTTTCAGGCACTTTACACAAACCTAATTCGGATGAGCCTGTGTGCATGCTACTTCAAGACTAGTCACCACTATCGGACCTCTCTCGCTTTTGGGAGTTGGACACAATATCACCAAAGCATGATCTGACACTTGAGGAGCGTGCATGCGAGCAAAACTTTATAAATTCGACCACACGAAAGTCTGATGGCCGTTTCGTCGTAACCTTGCCATTAAAGGAAACTTCAAATTTATTAGGCAACTCGTTCCAATCGGCGAAAAACAGATTTTTATCTTTAGAACGACGCCTGGAAAGAGAACCTGACTTTAAGAAAAGGTACGTCGAATTTATTAAGGAGTACATTAATTTGGGACATATGAGCATTAATACAAACGATAAAAATCTAAACACAAATTATAATTCAAATATTTACATCACAAATTCAGAGCTTAAAAATAATACACAAAACCAATCATATTACCTTCCACATCATGGTGTCCTAAGAGAGGCTAGCACAACAACAAAATTGCGCGTTGTCTTTGACGCCTCAGCTGTCACAACGTCAGGCAAGTCCTTTAACGACATCCAAAAGGTCGGTCCTATTGTACAAGACGACCTGCTTTCCATCTTACTGCGCTTCAGGCAACACACTTACGTTGTTTCGTCCGACATTTTAAAAATGTACAGGCAAGTAGAAGTGCATCCATCACAACACTCACTTCAACAAATAATATGGAGGTTCGACCCCTCTGAAAAGTTGAGCACATACACACTAAACACGCTAACTTATGGAACTTCATCGGCTCCTTATCTTGCCACAAGATGTCTCAGGCAGTTGGGTCTTGAATCTAGCAACGAAAACGTCCGGCGCGCTATCTGTCGAGATTTTTACGTTGATGACCTTTTAACCGGTATGGATAACATTGAAGACACCATCGAATTGTGTCATTCTATCACCGATACTTTGAGGTCAGCCAAAATGGAGTTGCATAAGTGGCATTCCAACAACCAAACCATCTTGCAAGCGGTTTGTGATAGGGAGCCTCACTCAAATTCAGTCAACTTAAGTGAAAACGAACTTTCCAAAACACTAGGATTGAGTTGGTGTTGCACTAATGATACGTTAACTTTTCAAATAAGCGTTGACACACAAGGCAAAGTCAATAAACGCATCATACTTTCCACAATTGCTCAAGTATTCGATCCTCTGGGTCTCGTTGCACCCTGCATTGTGGAAGCAAAGATACTAATGCAGCATTTGTGGAAACTTAAGTGTTCGTGGGACGAAGAGGTTCCTCACAATATCGAAAAGGCATGGTTGCATTTTGCAAAAACACTGCACCATTTAAACAGTTTAATAATACCAAGACACGTCATTGGTGAATCACCGACTCAGATCCAAATACACACCTTCACAGACGCATCAGAGAGTGCGTATGGTGCGTGTGTCTACATTCGTAGCATTGCAGGTGATGCAGTCACAGTCCGTCTGTTGGTCTCCAAAAGCAAGGTCGCCCCAATCAAACCAACCACCACCCCACGTTTGGAGCTGTGT
The DNA here is from genome assembly GCA_947562085.1 of Eudonia lacustrata. Taxonomy (NCBI): domain Eukaryota; kingdom Metazoa; phylum Arthropoda; class Insecta; order Lepidoptera; family Crambidae; genus Eudonia; species Eudonia lacustrata. The sequence goes on from OX387313.1 coordinate 19,628,356, forward strand.
GGTGCGCTCTTAGGTTCACGGCTTTGTAAAAAAGTAGTAGAATCAGTGACCTTCAAACCTACCAACATTTTCTATTGGACGGACTCGACAATAGTTTTAGGATGGCTCTCGTCAACGCCGCAGCAGCTAAAGTCATTTGTTCGCCATCGCGTTTCGGAGATACAGGAAGATTCGGGTGAACAAGGGTGGCGCTATGTTCCCACTAAAGAAAACCCCGCGGATTTAGTATCTCGTGGCGTGAGCGCGGATGAATTGGGCGCATCGCCAATTTGGTGGACGGGACCTGCCTACTTAAAATTAGATCAGTCAAAGTGGCCTAAAAATCCTAATGACGCACGCAAGGAATTACCTGAAATAATACAAACATTTCATTCAAACAATGACTCAAATTTATTTTCTACACTCATTCACAATCATTCAAAATTCACAAAACTACAACGCATAATCGCATTCATTCTTCGCTTTATAAACAATCTTCGCCATAAAGCACAACATAATGCATCTGGTCAACTTTCAACTACAGAACTTCAAAATTCCTTAAAATTCATTTGCCGCATAGCTCAACAGGAATCCTTTCCTGATGAGTACAAGTTATTAGCGACACACAAAGAGTTGCCACACAAAAACAGATTATTAAATTTATCACCGTTCCTGGATTCAGATAACCTTATTCGCGTTGGTGGCAGGCTTAACAACTCGAGTTATGATTATAACGTAAAACATCCTATCTTGCTTTGTGGAAATCATCATGTTACCAGACTTATAGTTCAATCTACTCACATGACGCATCTCCATTGTGGTCCACAGCTTTTACTGGCTTTAGTCAGGCACAATTACTGGCCTGTAGGTGGCACCAACCTATCCAAGCGCATCGTGCGTGCTTGTGTCACATGTAACCGACACAGAGGTCAAAACGCACAGCCTATCATGGGAAACCTTCCGAAGCAACGCGTGCATCTAGAATTTCCATTCCTAGAAACAGGTGTGGACTATGCCGGGCCAGTGATGATAGCAAACCGTAGGGGAAGGGGTTCCACATTAATAAAAGCATACATCTGCGTTTTTGTGTGCCTTGCAACAAAGGCAGTGCATTTGGAGCTTGTCTCAGATCTCTCAAAAGAAGGGTTCATAGCTGCCCTAAAACGTTTTATTTCTCGTAGAGGCAAACCCCGCAACATATTTTCAGACCACGGCACAAATTTTGTGGGTGCATCCAACGAACTGCGCCAAGTCATCAAAAAATTAAATTTAAACATTACAGAACACGGCATAAACTTTTCTTGTATTCCAGCGTACACTCCACACTTCGGCGGCTTGTGGGAGTCTGCGGTTAAATCAGCAAAGCATCACCTTAGGCGCGTTCTCAATTCAACTCATCTGACGTACGAGGAGATGTCTACTTTGTTGGTACAGGTAGAAGGAATCCTCAATTCCAGACCTCTTACTCCACTTTCCGACGACCCTTCTGACCTTTATCCCTTAACTCCTGCCCATCTTCTAATTGGACGGTCTCTAATCTTTGTGCCTCATCCACAGATTGAGACAACCAGAGTCACCTCACTGCAGCGGTTCCAGCGCATCGATTTTCTGAAGCAGCAATTCTGGTATCGCTTTTCTCATGAATATGTCTTGTGGCTTCAGCAGAAAACCAAATGGTGGCGCTCACGGGGGGATCTGAAGCAAGGAACCCTGGTCCTGATCAGAGAGAAGGCATTGCCACCATTAATGTGGCTACTTGGCCGCATCGTACGCACCCTTCCCGGCCAAGATGGCGTTGCTAGGGTTGCCGACATCAGAACCAAGAAGGGCATCATACGCCGGACATTCAACAACATATGCCCCCTGCCGTTGGAAACTGTTGAAGACACTTCAACGCGGGGAGTGTATGGTGAAGACGAGGCCGCTGCCGGCGACAGCATCGCGGCGATCGGCTCCGTTTCTACCGAGGAGGGGCGACACACGGCGTAGACGAACGACGGCGTACCGACGGGGCACGACGGACGGCGATGGAGCATTGGCTTTTAGCGTGCGTATACGCAAACACGAAATAGCACTGTCGGGCGCGAGCTTGTACGCATTTTCTTTTCTAACCAAGACAGAAATATTTACAGTCCACTCAATTTGTTTCTTTTTCATAAAGGACAGAAATCCCTTTTCTCCAACGAGTTCAATAGAAAAGGGCACTGGCCCCAACACTCAGCCACGAGGTCTTCAATCTCTGCGTTTCTCTGGGCTCTCCAGCTACCATCTTCCCTCCTTATTGGACCCAGGATTTTCCGAAGAACCTTCCTCTCTGCCACTAGAAGCTGATTCTCCTCTTTAAGGGTTAGCGTCCAGGCTTCAGAACCGTATATAAGGATGGGCCTTATAACAGTTTTATATACGCTCACTTTTGTTCTTCTGCGGAGAAGCCTGGATACCAGTACCTACCTTATGTAGTGCGGCACTGCATCGTAAGAAGTTCTGGATGCGTATTTGGATTTTATTCTTCACGGGTGTTCGTATCTGTGATAGTGCAACCAAGGTACTTAAATTTGGCCGTTCCTTTAAACGTGGTATCCCCAACGTGTAAATTTTGACGCTGGGAGCGGCTGTTCTTAAAGCGCGTCATATATATACAGGTAGTGATCGCTGTCACAGTCAGCTCCTCGAAAAGTTCTTACATCTTCAATGACACTTTTGTGACGGTCATCTACAATTATAATTATCAATATGATTTTTTTTTCCATCATTACCAATGTGAATAGATGGATGGTCCATTGAGAATCTTTTTAAAAGTCCAATAAACGAATAATGCAAATTATCGAAGCAAAATCAATAATTCAATTCAATTCAATTTCTTGAAAGATGGCTCTCGCTACGATTTAGCCAGTGTCTAGTTTTAGGGCAGGTTATTAGTGTTTTGACATTGTCCGTAACTCTGCTTAAAACTTTAATAGGCGTTGATAATGAGCAATAAGTACATGACAATTGTTGTCAGTCATAATGTCATTTTATATTATCTCGTAGGTACTTGATGTAAGTGGCCAGTACGTAAATTCACAACACGCGTAGATTTTTTTTCCGTTATTTTTCATCGCCAAATAGTGTTCTTTAGGAGTGAAATAAAAAGCGTCCGTTCTGTATCGAGTATATTGCGAGACAAAGTCACCCAGATATTTAACAGTTACCCCTCGTTACAATTAATATTTAATCTACCCACTATACATACACAACACTGTCGAAATTATTTGAGGGTTGTAAAACTCAATTCAGTGATTACGACCCGACTATATCAGATGTTCAGCAATAGTCAATTTTTGCGTATCATTGCTCTTGCTTGACAGCTTTAATGTGCTCCTTAATTCGGCAGGCGACTGTACGTTTTGTTTGGCCAATAGCCACCGCAGCTGCAATCGATCTTGTATACACCAGGTTTTTCCAAGGGAAAACTATCTTTCGGCGACCGTAAACATTGTGCTACTTTTCTAAAAGGAGTGAAAATAGTATTGATTGAGTACTTATTAAATAACAAAGGGCTTTGTTTACCAGGAACCCTACGCCATGTTGGAATATAGGTTTTATAGAATTTTATGTCTATGGTAGTTTACTGGCTGGAAGTTATTTGAGTTAAAATAAATATATGTATGGAATCGAAAATTTTAAATGAGAATTTTGAAAATGACGGAAAATATTATTTTGAGAAGGAAAAATGGCGTCATTAATGGCGTCATTAATGGCGTCAAAGAAAATAATATGTTGAGAAGGGGAATTTGGATTGATACACATCAAGAGGGGAAATCCTATGATAGTGATGTGTATCGAAATTTAAAAAATAAATAATGAGAACGTATAATGTTGGAGATTGGAGCTGATGATGCTGGAGATTGGAGCTGGTGATGTCGGAGATTGGAGCTGGTGATGAAAAGATTTTTAATGGTGTTGACAATGCTGAGAATTTTGAAGACAGCATTGCAGACGTTGATGATTTGTGTTGAAGATACTGATGATGAGTAATAATGATGAGTAATGATGATGAGTAATGATGATGAGTATTGATGATAAGTATTGATGATGATGGAGATTTTATAGTAATGAAGCTGGTTGGAAATTGATGAAGATAATTATTGGTCATTGGTGACGGAGTTTTTTCGGATAAAGGAATAGGAAGAATTATTGATGATGGAGTCGTTGGAAGTTATTGATGATGGAATTGGAGATGGAGTTATTAATGATGGAGTTGGTAGTTAATTGTGCGTTGAATTGGTTAAGTTAGTTGAGATTTGAGGTTAGTATCTATTCGAATTGTAAAGTTGGATTAGTATTGGGTGGTTTAGTTAAATTGGGTTTTAAATAAGTTATGGGAGTTTTAAGAGTTATTATTTTAATTGTATTAAACATAAAATTCAGAGGGGATGTTGGAATATAGGTTTTATAGAATTTTATGTCTATGGTAGTTTACTGGCTGGAAGTTATTTGAGTTAAAATAAATATATGTATGGAACATTTTGAAATAGTTTGAAGTTGTCGTCTTGTGTAAAATGTTAGTTGCTATTGTCTTTTGATTGAAATTGGTTTGTTTACATAATGTTTTATATATAGTCTTGGAGAATTGTTTATTAGAAATGTTTAGAAGAAAGGAAATAAATAAATGATGGTACTATTATAAAAAGTAAAGGTTTTATTAAGAAGGATCCCAAGCAGAGAAGTTTTGATAATACATTATACACCACGCACAAGGGTAAGGATATATTCGATTTACACATATATCAACAACATAACCTGTTGTATGAGTTGAGAAGAAAACTATTTTATTTTGAAAATTTTTAAAAATGACTGAAGACAATAAATTGTCAAAACTGACAAATGACTCAGAATATTTATTGTGGAAACAAAAATTAAAATTATTATTGGCAGCGAAAGAACTTGATTCTGTTCTGAAGGAAGATGCAGATAAAAAGAAAGATTTCTTTAAAAAAGATGCAAAAGCAAAATATTTAATAATCAGTTCTTTATGTGACAAATATATTGTTTACGCTATAAATTGCGAAACAACAAAGAAAATTATAGAAAAATTTGATACATTATTTCTTGGCCATAAGGAGACTCAAATTTCACAACTTTTAGAAGAATATTACAAATTTAAATTTATACAAAATGACATTATGTTAGATATAGCTGAAGTAGAAAACAAAGCTACAAGAATAAGAGGGCTTGGATATGATTTGGATGACAAACAAATAATGGTTAAAATTCTTTCAAGTCTACCAGATAGACTCATGTATTTTAGGACTGCATGGGAGTCAACATCATTAGCCGACAAGACTCTGATTAATTTAATTTCAAGAATTAATCTTGAACTCAAGATGAGGCAAGAAGGATCTGAAACACAAATGGATTCAAGACCAACAACATCTGTTGAGCCAGAGAGACAACCGGAAAACACCTTTTATGTAAAAAGCTGTTTCAAATGTGGCAAGAAGGGGCATATTGCGAGAAACTGCAGAACAGCTAATAATCGAACATTCAAGCAAGACAATAAGACATTTAATAACATATCTCAATGTTACAAATGCTTGAAGGTTGGACATAGACATACAGACTGTTATAAAATAAACTGTATGAACTGCAAGGAAAACACGCATTTTACAAAGTTCTGCCTTAAAGAAAAAGTAAGTAACTTATACAAATCAGAATCCGAAGTTGAGTTCATCATAGATTCAGGTACTAGCAGTCATATTGTTACATCCGTGAGCTATCTTAAAGACAAGAAAAATATTAATTATAAGATCATGACTGCGGATGGTAACACACATTCAGTCAACATAATGGGAAATATTTATACTAATAATATTATTTTTAAAAATGTTTTATGTGTTCCCCAACTTAAAAAGAATTTAATTTCAGTGTCTAGATTAGCCGATGATAATTATTTCTTAATTTTTTTCAGAATGAACTCTCAAATCGTAAATCAGAATTCTGAATGCGTTGAGGTTGGTGACCGCAAGGAAGATGGTCTCTATTATTTAAATTTTTCATTGGATACGACAAAGCCAGTCGTTGTTTCAAGGTCAGTTAATACAATACACTTAGACACAAATTTTTGGCATCGTGCATTAGGTCATGTACCTATTAACAAGACGAAAGATCTTGTTCGAGGTATAGACAGAAACCTGGTTAAGGAAATAGATATCTGTGAAGTCTGCACACAATCGAAATTGTGTAGAAAACCTTTTAAATCAAATAGACACAGGGCTTCTAAGCCTTTAGAAATTATTCATAGTGATATTTGTGGTCCTATAGAAATGGAAACATGGGATGGTTACAAATATTTTATAACCTTTTTGGATGATTATACACATTTTGTTAAAGTATATCTAATTAGAAATAAAAACGAAGCGTTTTCTAAAATAATAAATTATATTAATTTGGCGGAAAATCATTTTAACACAAAAGTTAAAACATTCAGATGTGATAATGGGGGTGAATACACTAGCAGACAATTTAAAACGTATTGTAATAAAAAAGGTATTAATATTGATTACACTATTCCCTATACTCCACAATTGAATGGTAAAGCTGAACGACTAAACAGGTCAATAATGGAACGAACAAGAGCGTTGCTTTTTGATATGCAGCTACCACATGAATTATGGGGTGAAGCTATTTTAACTTCTGCTTATTTATTAAACAGGAGTGCAAATACAATTAATGTTAAAACACCAGCTGAAATGTGGTTTAATAGAATACCTAATTTAAAACGTTTAAACATTTTTGGTTCTTTAACATATTATAAAAATAATTATCAGTTACATAAACTTGACTCCAGGAGTAGCAAAGGGCTTTTAGTAGGGATTACTAATAACGGTTATAAGATTTGGGATCCTTTGTGTTTAAGGATTGTTTATTCAAGAGATGTGGTGTTTAATAATAATAAGAGTGATGTTAGTGATTTTTTAAAGTTGTGTAATAGGAGTGTAAGACGGTGTGATTTAAATAATTTATTTAAAGAGGTTAGTGTTGATATTAGTGGTGAAATAAATAATGATATAGTTAATGATGATGTTTTTGGTGGTGAAGCTGGTGATGGAGCTGTTGTTGATGGAGATATTTTTGAAAATGGTGTTGAAAATGCTGAGATTTTTGAAGACAGCATTGAAGGAGTTGGAGTTGGTGCTGAAGACACTGAAAATTTTGAAGATTGTATTGAGGATATTGGAGTTGGTGATGAAAATAATGAGAATTTTGATGATAATATTGAAGAGAATAATAATACTTTGAGAGGAGAAGTTAGAGAAAATACAGTAGTTGATGATAATGATGAATTTGTTGATGAAATTGATCCAGTTATTAATGATGGATTGAGGATTTTACCGAATAGAGAAAGGAAATTGCCATCTAGGCTGAAAGATTATGATTTAGAGAGTTCGTTTTTAACTTATACAGATGTTTTTAATAGTTTTGATAAAGATTTATGGAAAAGAGCAATGAATGAGGAAAAAGATTCCTTAGAAAGAAACAAAACTTGGGAAATTGTTAATAAGTGTGAAGCAAGAAATAGGAAAATAATTTCAAGTAAATGGATATTCACTATAAAGCCTGGTGGAAGATATAAGGCTAGATTAGTGGCGAGAGGTTTTCTACAAAAATATAACATTGATTATAAGGAGACATATAGTCCAGTGGTAAACACTACTAGTGTTAGATTGTTGTTGGCGATTGCAGCTCAAAAAGGTTTTAAAATTAAACAATTTGATGTAAAGACAGCATTTTTATATGGAGAATTAAATGAGGAAATCTTTATGGAAATACCTTTAGGGTATGATATAAAAGACAAAGAGAATAAAGTTTGTAAATTAAAAAAGAGCTTGTATGGATTGAAACAAGCACCGCTTATGTGGAACAAGAGGTTAACTGAGTTTTTAAAGAAAATGGGGTTTTTACAATTGAAATCAGATCCATGTGTGTTTGTTAATAAAGACAAAGAAATATACTTGGCTATTTATGTAGATGATGGTATTTTAATTGGGAAAAATGAGATAGATTTGAATAAAATTATAAATAAATTAGAAACAGAATTTGAAATGCGGAAATTTGATAAAACTGAAAAGTTTATAGGGTTTGATGTTAAAGTAGGTGAAAATTTTATAAAAATTTATCAGGAAAGTTATATAAATCAAATTTTGGAAAAGTTTTAATATGAAAACTTAAAAGATAGTGGTCATCCAGATATTTTAGTCGATACACATCAAGAGGGGAATGTAGGAGTTGATGATGTGCATCGATATAGACAATTGATTGGCTCATTGTTGTATTTGGTTAATAAAACTAGATTAGATTTAGCTTTTCATGTTGGTTATTGTAGTAGGCATCAAGAGCATCTTAACTTGAATGATTTTGCAAATATAAAGAATCTTTTTAGATATATTAAAAATACAGTTAGCAGTGGTATACAATATGTTCGTGGTAACGACTTAATTTTAAAAGCGTATTGTGATGCAGACTTTGCAGGTGATCCTGATACTAGGAAAAGTACGACTGGCTTTGTAATATTTTATGGTGGTGGTCCAATACATTGGTGTTCACGCAAACAGTCAGTTACTGCTCTTTCCAGTACTGAGGCTGAATATATTTCTGCAGCCGAATGCATTAAAGACCTATTATACATTCAGAGTCTGATTTACGAGTTGACAGATAAGTTACCGAAAACGCAATTGTTTGTTGATAACCAATCAGCTATAGTTTTGATTAAAAATGGAATTTTGAATAGAAGGAGTAAACATATTGATGTTAAGTATCATTTTATTAAAGAAAAGATAGATAAAAATTTATTAGAAATTTATTATTGTTCAACTAAAAATAATTTAGCAGATATTTTGACTAAACCACTGGACAGAACAAAGTTTTTGAGACTTAAACAGTGTATAGTGAGTGATACATAAAGGACACTCGTTGATGTGATGAGTTATGTAGGTTTATTAAGATATAAGGTTGTTTGAGAATTAATTTGAAATTTAATTTTTAAGTTAGTTATGTAAGGTATTTAGATTAATTAATTCAAAAGTTTGTTTGTTGTTTTTAGTATTATGTGGGTTAGTTAAGTTGGGTTTTAAAGGAGTTGATGGGAGTTATAAGAGTTATTATTTTAATTGTATTAAACATAAAATTCAGAGGGGACGTTGGAATATAGGTTTTATAGAATTTTATGTCTATGGTAGTTTACTGGCTGGAAGTTATTTGAGTTAAAATAAATATATGTATGGAACATTTTGAAATAGTTTGAAGTTGTCGTCTTGTGGAAAATGTTAGTTGCTATTGTCTTTTGATTGAAATTGGTTTGTTTACATAATGTTTTATATATAGTCTTGGAGAATTGTTTATTAGTAATGTAAATAAGAAAGGTGATAAATAAATGATGGTTCTATTATAAAAAGAAAAGGTTTTATTAAGAAGGATCCCAAGCAGAGAAGTTTTAATAATACATCATACACCACGCACAAGGGTAAGGATATATTCAATTTACACATATATCTACAACACGCCACCCTGGGATAGCTGGTCTCCCTCGCGGTAGTACATAAGGTGCTAAAGATGTCGATCGGCAAAATTTCGGAATTTGATGTGGACAGTGGGAACTGGTTTACATATTGTGACCTTTAAAAATGTACTTTGTTATGAACAACATAAAGGCGGAATTGCATGTGCCTACTTTGATTGCGACCGTTGATGATAAAACATACGAACTAATTGTGAATTTAACCAGCCCGCGAACACCAGCAAACCTGGGTTTTCGAGAGATTGTGAAAATCGTGGGCGATCATTTACTACCAAAACCATCGGAAATAGCAGAGAGGTACAAATTAAGGCAACGACGTCAGCATGAAGGTGAGAGTATTGCCAACTACGTGGCGAAACTAAAGCGATTATCAAGATTTTGTGCATTCGACACGCTCGAAGATAATATGCGAGATCAACTGGTATGCGGGTTAGCCAATGACATCATCACTCATCAGGCAGAGGTTATTTGCAGAAGCTGAATTAACGTACAGCAAGGCAACCTCACTTGCAACAGCCTTAGAGGCTGCGGAAAGAAACTCTACGGTGGTAGAAAAACCACGGACGGAACTGACGAGGGTACAGGAAGACCTGCACGACATGTCGTTAAGTCGCGCGAGCGCAAGTAACGAACGCGGGAAAGGCGGGGGAGACCGATGTAGTTGCTGTGGTTCCGTCTATCATATGTTCAAAGACTGTAGGTTCCGTTCATACGACTGTAACATTTGCAAGCGGGCGGGCCACTTACAGCGGATGTGTCCAGATAAGGGCCAGAAGAAACATTCTTTTAACAAGAAAGGGAACTGTGGAAGCACCGAAAAAGATGAAAAGAACTACCCTCGAAATAGTCGCGCGCAGTCAGGCCAGTACTACACGGAGCCCGAGGAAGAGGAACACTATGCCAAGGAGGGTTCGTCAGAAGAGGAGGCGGTTTATCAAATGTCACTAAGAAGTTATCCGGCGGTAAGCATTACAATGCTCATACAAAATAAGACTTTGTTAGTGGAGGTTGATACAGACGTGGCGAAAACGCCGCGCCGTACATTTTTGTATGCCTACTGTTTCGTTTAGGCGGCGCAGGGCGCTTGCGCGAATAAATTGTCATGTTTGTGTACGACAGCGCAATAAATAAATATTGTATTCTACCACATAAATGATAGTACCTTTATACTGATAATTGAAGCAATTCGTGCAAAATTATTCCCTAACCATTCCAAAATATCAAAAATGCACAACGTTAATATTCAAGTTTTCACTTCTGCCGGCACTCCCGGAGTGCAACCCGTCGTTTTTTGTTACTAAAATCTATCGAAAAACCATAAATATGGTCCAGGTAAATAAAACAAACAATTACTAATTAAATTTTACTATTAAAACAGCTAATAAACTAACATAAACAAATTAGTCTCAAATCAAATGCCTTTCTAGGCTCTAACATTAAATAATAATCTTATAAAAAGTCTTTTTTACCACTTTTCGGAAAAAGTTGTCCCTACAAAAAAAAACAAAATTAGCAAACTTCTTACAAATTATAATTATGTCTAGTTAAGACTTTTACTTATTAAACAAATGAGATCAATCAGCCATAATATTTTAAAATAATTATAAAAGTACTGACTTAAGGAATATGTATGTAAATAACGTAAAATCCCATTTAGGTAACACAAAAGGTAACATTTTTATGATGTTTATATTGTTTACATTTATTTTATTTTATGATTCTCCAACCAGTGGAGTCGGATTTTGAGGGCAACTACTGGAGGGATTAAACTCCGTAAAAAATCTTGATAGATCTGTATCCAAAGAATCATCTTCTTGAATCTCTTCTAAATCCTGAACAACTTGGAATATTCTTCCTTTTGCAAAGTGTTGATAATAGAGAGATAATCTTTTGATCGTCGGTATCAAGCCCTTGAAAAAAGCATCGATATTATCAACTTCCTCATTTTTTTTGTTATCAATCATAAATATTTCATTAGTGAAGCTGAAGCCGAAAGTTGTGACGACGAAGCCGAAGGTTGTGACGTCGCTTTCTTTTGCGGACGAGCATAAGCTCGTTTTTTTTTTACTGTAGTTGTACTTTGGGATGAATTACGTGAAGCTGTAGGAGTAATATTTAGTGCGGTTTTTAAAGTTTTATTTAGTGTGGTTGTTGGAGTTTCATTTAGTGCAGTTGTTGGAGTATCGTTTAGTGCAGCTGCTGGAGTTTCATTTAGTGCAGTTGTTGGAGTATCGTTTAGTGCAGCTGCTGGAGTTTCATTTAGTGCAGTTGTTGGAGTATTGTTTAGTGCAGTTGCTGGAGTTTCATTTAGTGCAGTTGTTGGAGTATCGTTTAGTGCAGCTGCTGGAGTTTCATTTAGTGCAGTTGTTGGAGTATCGTTTAGTGCAGTTACTGGAGTTTCATTTAGTGCAGTTGTTGAAGTATCGTTTAGTGCAGTTGTTGGAGTTTCATTTAGTGCAGTTGTTGGAGTATAATTTAGTGCAGTTGTTGAAGTATCAGTAAAATCTTGAGACGTCTCTTCAGATTCATTGTCTTTTGAAATATTTTCTATCGCTTCTCTGTCCTCAAAATATACGACCAAAAATTGAAGCAAATCCTCGTATTTATATTTTCTTATTTTGACTACTGCTTGGCCGCTTTTTAGTTGTCTTTTGTTTAAGTTTTCTTTAAATTGGTCCCTTATATTTGTCCATCTTGTTCTACAAGCGTTAGCTGAAACCAACATTGGTGCAAATAAAATATGTATTTAGCTTAATAATATTATATTGGTAATAGAACCCTTTCTTTAATGTTAGATATTATAAAAATAAATAGTGTTCTTCAATAGAAAATGTATTGATAAGTTTTAAAATATGCAATAACATGAAATTCGACTTCTTGCCCTAATGTTGCGTGCTCGAGAGGAGTTGCGCGGCCGGGCACGTATCTTTGAAACGTTATGGTCGTAAATAACGAGAATTTTTATTGATAAAACCTTGTTTGGGGTCTTACTTTTTTGTTATTTGCGACCTTTACGTTTCCAAGATATGTAGGTATATGCCGACATGTAGTAGTGGCAGAAGTCTGGAAAAAAAAAAGTTTGAAGTTGCTAATAATAAATCTTTTTTTTCAGATACTTGGCAACTGGAGATTCCTACTTGACTATTTCATTCAGTTTTCGGTTGGGTCATACAACAGTCCATAAAATTATAAACAGCACATGTCGTGCTATTGTTAAAATACTTCTAAAAAAAGTTATGCCACAACCGTCAGCGGATGATTGGAAACTGATAGTACATGACTTCGAAACTTTGTGGAAATTTCCTAACTGTATTGGTGCATTGGATGGAAATCATTTTGTCATTGAGACACCACCTAATAGCGGATCTATATTTTATAACTATAAGAATACTTTTTCCATCGTACTTTTAGCGCTTCTTGACGCGCATTACAAATTTATTACAGTTTACGTTGGATCATATGGAAGAAATAGTGATGGTGGTATTTTTGCAAAGTCTTCTTTAGGACAACGACTACAAAATGGAACACTAAATCTACCTGCAGTAAGACAATTACCTAACTCGGATATAATTGCACCATTCGTTATAGTAGCCGATGAAGCGTTTCCTTTGAAAACTTATATAATGCGACCTTACCCAGGTAGCCAGATAATAGGAGATGCTGCTAAATCATATTTTAATAATAGATTAACGTTAGCACCACGTCTAGTTGAATGTGCTTCTGGTATTTTAGCACAAAGATTCAGATTGTTTTTTAGAAGAATAAAAATGGCCCCAAAAAATGATGATAATGTTATATTAGCCGCTTGCACACTTCATGACTTTTTACGTAGCCAAAATGACATGGCTTTTACACCACGTAATTCAGAACAATCTATATCAGAATTAAGGCAGTCCATACTTAATCCACTAAGACCAGAACATCACGGACAATATACTAACGATGCATTTGCGGTCAGAGAAATATTTAAAAACTACTTTTCGTCACTGCCCGGACATTTTTAATAACAGGTTCCAACAAAGGTTCCTAAGAGGAGTCTGTTTGCTATCCCAAGTATTACAACTTTGATACGATTATTGGCTTATTTGTCTTAAGAGCGTTTACGCTGCACACTAGCGCCACTAATGAAAAAAAAAACATATCTAGTAAATAGAGACAGAAAATCAAATTATGCTCAACAAACTATTTGAATGAAGTAATTTAGCATTTTTACGTCACCTAATGAACACCTGACATGTTATAGTTTAGTTAAATATGGTGTTATAGTTAAAAGTGGCCGTAACGTCTTATTTAAATAAACCATAACATGTGAGGTGTTCATTAGGTGACGTAAAAATGCTAAATTACTTCATAGTAGCTAGTATGCGGCGTAAACGCTCTTAAGAACCTAAAGAAAGTGTCTATATCGTCAATCATTATGGTAACCCTATTCAGTCTTCTTAATTACAAAGTATTTATATTTATAACTTCACCCCGACTAGGTATATGCTAAAAGTATTTTACATACTTATTATTACTTTGGTATCGCGAACAGGCAGAGGTCTCACCGCGTACCATATTTAATCAGTATATTTTCTTTCAGAAAACCCAGAAATATTGTAATTGTTCAGTAGAACAGTGTGTTTTAAAGAAAGAAAGAAACGAATATTTTGTTTGTTGATTATATATCAAAGCCAAATTCGCTGAAATGGGGTTTTCGTAACCAACATTTACTATTTTAACAAATCTCGCTTGTACGATTTATTTCCATTAAAAAGAGAACTAAAAAGTTAAAAATAATTTATACCTGATAATAAATTTCAGGAACCTTTACCTGAAGATTTTTATATACATAAACGCGTGTTACAATATGATTGCAAAAGAAAAATAGGTAATGAAAGTGTAATATTATGCTAAATGTTCTTTAATGTTCCATCAAAATGTAACACGCTTTTATTTATATAAAAAAAAATTATTATCAGGTACCTATAAATTATTTTAAACTTTTTAGTTCTTTTTTTTATTAACGAGTAATAAAAACTTGTTTTTAAATCGTTTTTTTTTTTAATTTTCTTTTTAACTTTTTATTATTTTTGAGGGGGTTGAGGGCTTCAGTACAACAGGGTTCGCCCTAGTACTCTGAGGCGCAACGTTAACGATATGACATGTTTATACACCCTCATACCATTCAGCCCTCGGCACATACTCACCTTGGCATTGGGTCATCCATCTAATCTAACTGATCAAAGACATAATCCACATTCATAACAAACGGAACGAACGAACGAACTTATTTTCCCGAGTTCCTATGGCCATCTTCCAGCTCCATCCTCAGACCCTGGTTACCATCTAGCACCAAAGTACTCGTCAAGACTAATCATACGAGCCCAAACTCGATGGGGTTGTGTCGTTAAATTACTGAGTTCCTATGGCCATCTTCCAGCTCCATCACCAGATCAGCTCCATGTCATAATAATTTTGCATTGTCATCCGTTTACATATGAACGCAAAATTTCAGCTCAATCGGTAACCGGGCAGTGGATCAAACTTAACTTGCAAGATTTGATTACTTACAGACAAACGGACAAACATCGGGACAGGTGAATAGAAGAAGAATAGAGATGAATAGAGAAGAATGAAAGGGAAACTAAATAAAAGCGTGTAAAAATATATTTAAGACTATACGAACACACTGTTCTAGTGAAAAATCACGATATTTTTGGGTTTTCTGAAAAAACTAGGTACGAAGATTTAAGCAGATAGAAACTGTTTCAAAATGGCGCACAATGAGGCCTCTGACATCTATTTGACATTTATGTAGGTACGGTCGGCCAAGAAAGTGGTCTACCAGTTTTGACAAAGTTTCATATGTAAGTAAAATAGCGATAAGGTTGTACTCATGGACTTATTACCTTTTTAACAATGAAAGAGACGCACAAATGACGTATTATTTGTTACTGACATTTGAATTTGACCTTTGTTATCAACAATTTAAACTAGGAACACAACGCAAAGTGTTGGTTGACGTCTTATTAATATGATAAAGAGAGCATTACTAGCTGTCAGAATATTTTTGCATGGGAAAATCAACCCTGTTGTTCTATGACGCGCGAATGATTTTCAACTTTAGGGTGATAGACCACTTTCTTGGCCGACCGTACCTATATTAACATGCAGGTAACCCTAAAAAACTAAATAACATATAACTTAAACAAATTGATTAAAATACTCACCTGTTTCATTTATGTCATTTCCTTTGACTATATACATGTCTAGACGGAGCGTCGCGGTACAAACGCTTCGCTCAAAGCGGCCAGTTTTTGTTTCGAAGTGTGCGTGACAGCCGCGTATGACACTAGCGCTGAACGCGTGTCAGTGTGCGCGAAAGGTTGCCAGTGAATACGTAATTCCCGATAAAGTAGGGAAAAAATATTTATGCACAATCACAGAACAACTAATGGCACAATACAATTTTAAAATGAAAATAGTAGTTTTAAAATGGCTTCGTTGATAGATTTTATTTGTGTTTACGGTGTTTGGAGTTGGTAATTGTTACCGACAACTACTAGGAAAGTATGTACCAACTCAACTCAGCAAATTATTCATCATAATTCATAACATAACATAACATAACTTTTAAATCAGGTATTTGTAGGTATAACGCATCAAAGTAGCTGGTGTGTTCAGAATTGATGGATGATTGAAAGCGAGAGCGAGTACAATAAAATTATGCGTTAATGGAAGCCTGCGTGCTTGTGATATGTTTGTATAGTTTAAATAGGGTTGAAAGAGGAACGACAGGCAGGATGATTTACATTTAATAGGTAATCAAAATCGTTTTTTAAAAATTAGTTTTTTTTAATTAAAAGCAAAACAATTAATGGCCTTCTCTTTGTATTTGTTTTTTTAAAAAACTTTCGTTTTGACGTTACATCATTTTCCATGATCTCTAATTTCATAATATTTTATAAATATTTTTCCACCACCAGCCTTATTAGGTGCACTTGATGTAGAAGACCGCATTCATGATCAGCTGGTACCTGGGATTGGAAGTAGATCACCCTACAGCCAACAAAATTGCTTATTATTTTTGACAGGATTTTTTGTGATGTCGTTAAAGATATTCGCGGTCTTTTTAAAAAAAAATTATGACTACTTCAGCGCATCTGCAGACTGAATACACATCATTTGAGGCATAAATTAGACCTTCATCCCGCAAATCGACCACTTTGTGGAACCTTAATTATTCATTTGATTTCATGGATTCGATGCAGGCAATGCACTTTCATTCATCTGCGTATACAATACATCTGACTACGCAACCTGCTATGTAACCAATAATTTGTTCCTTGTGTTCACACAGTTCTCTCTCGTCCATAAGTCGACTCATATTTAGATAATGGTTAGAAATATCTCTAATAAATAACTCTATAAAGTACGCAACGTATTATTTGTTAATTTAAATAGTAAATTCGTCATAAAATAGTCAAAAAGCACTTTTCCGTCTAAATGCACAAAAAATCAAAATTATTTCTACATGATTTCAACTGTCTTAAATTTTTGACAATTGTCTCATCTATGTAATCTATAAATGTCAATACGTCAAAATCGTATGTATTGTGATTACTTATAAAGATTTTTTTTAGAAGACTAGAAAACTGTATGTTTCCTCACAAAATTAATATGTGCAATAGAATCTCTGATTTTTTGACAATAACGTAGCCACCTCGTTTTATACACATTCGCGCATAAAAACTCTAAATCCAAACCCACATACATATACCTTCTTACATAAATACTTACGTACATTCTTAGAATAATAACGCCTAGAAGCCGAGTACGCGCACGGCGATTGAGGCAAGTTTAACCAAGCCATATGTGGCTTGGTTTGCCGAACGGCTCGCTAGTATTCAAGGTCACGTCGTGTCGTAAGCAGCTCCGCAATTTTTGTTTATAATGACGATTTGTGCCATCAAAGGATGCTTTAACAAGTCAGAATCTAGCTAAAAAGGATACTAATATTACATTTCACCTGTCAGTACTGTTAATCAATGTCTATTATTTCGTAAAACACGATATTATTATTCATAAATTTGTAATATGTACTTCCATGTATGTGTTGCTAGATGTAGGAAAACTTTTACCCCACTTTGTGTTCCAAGTTATTTTTATTTAGAGTTGTTTTTATGTGTAATAATTACCAGTATACCAGTGAACCTAGCGCGACGTATAGTGGAGCGTTATTTAAAAATAAGACTTTATTATGAGTCCAAGAAAGACAATTTATCACGATTGCTGTTATCAAAGCGCCAGTTATTTATAAAACAGTAACAGCTACAAGGATTTTAAACTGAAATGCAAAAAAAATGTTACAACAGTTATTTTTTCTAATAAGACTGATTTTTGTGTTTTATTTATCACCAAACATTGTTACATTTACTTACATTACATGTAAACGTTTTAGAGTTATAATAAGTAAGTATCTTTAAAGAAGTAGTTAATGATATGAAAATTGTGGTAGTCGTAGCTTCACTGCCATCTATCTAAAGGCTCGAAACAATCTTCAATGCATAATGAGATAAAATTATGCTTCCAAATAGTTAAAGAGAGAAGTGGCGGTCCATTGTCTCTGCCTACCCCTCCTGAGGGATTGAAGTGTGAGCTATATGTACCTTTCAATTTTTACTTTTTAAATAATAATTACAAACTGAAATGAAAGCATCTTAATGTGTATAACAGTTAATATTATGAATGTATGCCGTTAAATATAGAAGACAAATTTCTCTTTGTGACTATTGACTTTGTGGCTATTTTCACATAAGAAATTTGAAGTAATAAAAAAAACAAATGTAACAACAATACAATTTTTAAACTATGAAACAAGATAACTAAGAGTTTAGTAACTAACCCATTTACCCCGAATTAGGGGAAATTACCATTTCGCTTGCAACATTTATTCGTACGGTTGTGTGTGTAATGACAAGCCGCTGACGCACACGACGGAGTATTTTGTGCCTCAATATTTTGACGAACTTTGTTTGACACTATCGTTCTAGGCGTTATTATTCTAAGCGTACATTAAATTCAAACAAAATTATTATTTTACTCATTTCGAATCGATATTCGAAATGAGTAAAATATTAATTTGGTTTGGTATCGATATACCATACCCCAATAACAGTTAATATTAATAGTACAATATTATAAAATATAACAGTATTATTATTATTATTTTTATATTCTGCCACCAATAATGGGAATGGGAATTCTACATTTCGATACTAGCAACACGGCCGGCTTGCTTACGTAATGAAATCGATTATTGTTAAAATAATAATTATCATTAAAATTTATCTATAAGTACAGATGGAACGTGACTTTCCTTTTCGAAAAGATCTTTTCTTTGTAGTTTCGACAAAATTTCATTGAGCAAACGGTCATTTTGCGAACAAATTCACCAAAAAGCGAGACTTTATCACTGCTTGACGGCACAAATGACACTGACAGCCGGAGGAGCGCGTCAAGCCAATACTGGCCCGATAATTTTTGTACGTTTTCTGACGGCCAGGCTCTATCTAGACAGGTATATAATCAAAGGTCATTTCCAATTGAAGTCCATATGGACGTTTTGAATTTCGTATCCATGTATTTTTCATGTGACATGTCATACAACTTCAGGATACTTTTGGACAAGTTCTATTAATTTTTCATCATCCATTATCAAGACCTACCTAAGGTAAAATATAGGTTTAGGAATGAAACGCAGCGTTCAAATGTAATGTCAGAAGAAGAAGAATTTAATAAAATAAAAGTAAATGTCAAAAGGGAAAAGTATGTCAAAAATACAATTAAAAAGTATAAAAACTACTAAATAGGTTCTATTGCCAACATAACACAGATTTAATTTTAGAGAGCAGAAAAAAGTTACTGGCCGGTTAGAGAGCGGCGCTACGGCTGTATCGCATTTGAACAGCCATCAAACGCACTCTCGCTGTGTGAAGAGTTCACAAATTTTTTATCAGAAGATTTCGAGACCACTACTAAGTGCGAATCTGCGCTTCATGAGCTAAAGCAGATTCTGACCATCCATAAAACTTTCTTTGGCAGACGTGGGACTGCCCGTTGTCCTCCTCCTCTTTCTCTTAGTGCTGACACAAGACAAGCTGCACTGATACAGGGAAAAGCCATGAAGGCTATCGCAACTCCATCGCAATGAGCAATAATTGACGAAATTCTGTTGACAATTGAGAAGCAGTCAAACAGTCGCCCAAGCGCATATTTCATTGACGGCCCCGGAGGTTCTGGAAAAACCTTTGTGTACCAATGCCTTATCAACCTTCTTACAGGATCAGGTGATACGCGTGTGGCTGTTGCATGAACAGGCATCGCTGCAATGCTTCTACCTGGTGGCCGCATAGTTCACAACCGATTCTGTTTTCCATTGAACTTGACTGATGAGACATCGTCTGGCATCACATACACCAGTGCCGATGGTAACATGTTCGGGTAAACTGTACTGTAAACTGATCATATGGGACGAAGCGTCAATGGCATCAGGAGCCTCTCTAAGGCAGTTGATCGATTTCTCCGTTTTATCACCGGTAATTTTCGTCAGGTTCTGCCTGTGGTGGCTCGCTGCGGCCAAGCTGAGATGGTACTGAATTCGATCAAAACGTGCTTGCTTTGGCCTCTGATTCAAGTCCGCAGCTTATCAATCAACATGCGAGCCAACACTGGAGAATCTGACTTTGCTGCGTATCTTCTACGCATTGGTGATGGTCGAGAAGAAACACTGCCTAATTCTGAACTTATTCGTGTTCCTGATCAGGTTATTGTTTTAGAACGACAACAAGACGTTTTAGCTCTTTGCGTGGGAGATAAATTAAACAGCCAGTATGTTGTCTATAGCTTTATGAGCTGAGAGCTAAGAGAATGTTTATTTATGTTTACATGTTATATACTAATTATAGCTAATGCTTAATTTCAGATGTTTACCATTCGAAAGATTATATTTTTTTACACTTATTCACTTAATATCTTATCTCGATAACTTGTATTTTTTTTGTAATAGTTAAGTATGTGCGTCAGCTGGAAACAGCGAGTGTGTGTGCTCAAGATACAAAGTCCAAGCTGACGCCACAACGTAATTGAAGCCACATTTTGTACTGACTTCTCAGCAGGCGCAATAAAAAAAGTCAGTGGCTGTGCCATTCTTGCACCTAAGAATGATCACTGCGACCAAATTAATCAACAGATCCAAGACAAACTACCAGGTACCAGTCGCAGCTACAAAAGCATCGACTCTGCTGTCACGGACGATTTTGCAGAGCAAACTCGATATCCAATTGAATTTTTGAACAGCCTCAACGTGTCACGTGTCGTGGACTTCCACCTCACAACTTACAATTGAAAATTGGTTCAATTGTCATCCTGCTTCGCAACTTGAACGTGATGTTCGGCCTGATAAACGAAACCCGATTGTAAGTTTTCTAGATGAGAGATAACAGACTGTCTTGATCTTGAAGTTCTCTGACTCAGCTAAAGGCGAACGAGTGTTTTTACCCCGCATCGATCTCACACCTTCAAACACAACGTTCTCTTTTCTTCTGAAGCGTCACCAATTCCCAGTCAAGTTGGCATTAGCCATATCGATTAACAAGAGCCAAGGACAAACTTTGGACAAAGTCGGCCTTTATTTGCCGAGCCCCGTCTTCTCACATGGTCAACTATACGCATACTATACGTTGCAATGTGAAATGAAATGAAAAATATGAAATGAAAAATTTGATTCGGAGCATCTATGACAACTTGACATAATGGACATTTTAAATTTATAATTATGCAACCGAAATGGTCACTGTATTCTGTGGAACCAGTAAGAGAGGGAGGGAGGCGCAGCTCCAGACCATGAATTTAAAAATTTTACACAGTGACAGATAGACAGTATACAATATTAACCATAACATACAGCCAACATACACACCATAACCTACACATAACACATAAACAATAATATATAAAAGAATAAAAGAATAAATCATAAAATAATTAAGTAATAACAATATCAACACAACACAACCGCTTAAGCGCTGGAAACCTGTAACTCCAACAGATACTCTTTTAACCTTACTTTGAATGTGCTAGCAGTTTTACAGTTTCGAATTGGCGGTGGCAGATTGTTCCAGCACTTTGAGGCAGCATAGCGAAAGCTGCCACGAAAGGCGGCCGTTTTGTGTCGTGGGCATAGGAGGCGTGGTGCGATTCTCATGTGTCGTTGGGTAAACTCTAACTTATTGAATAAGTATGCGGGCTGCTTGCTACTCATAACTCCAAAAAGAAGCAAAGCAAAATGTAACTTTCGTCGAGCAGCCATGTTAAGCAAGTTGTAACGGTTCAGAAATGGGGATATATGAGAATGTTTAGGGACAGGAAAACAGTATCGAGCACAGGCGTTCTGAATACGCTGAATTACTATTTTCGTACGGGCCAAAAGACATTCACCAAAAACTGTGTCGACGTAATTTAGTTTTGAGAGAACAAGGGTTTCACTCAATTTAATACGCATATCAAGAGCTAAGCAGTCGCGTATGCGGTAAAGCACCTTAAGCCTATAAAAACAGTTTCGCATTATTTCTGAAACATGTTCCTCAAACTTTAGTTGTCCGTCCATGATAAGACCTAAATTGCGAGTCTGCGTCACATGTTCTAAAGGATCTCCTCGTATAGTTACAGTTGGATTTCGGGAATATATGTTGCTTATGAGATTTTTGGACCCCAATACCAAAACTTTCGACTTGTTTGGATTTAGAACCAAATTATTTCGGTCACACCAACGAGATACCCGGCTCAGATCTGCATTAATTTTATCAACTGCTACATTGGTTGCTTCAGGTTTGAATGAAATATATAGCTGGAGGTCATCTGCATATAAATCATATTTACAATTTTCAATATTTTCAGTAATATCTGCAGTATATAGTATAAAAAGTATCGGCCCCAGTATAGATCCCTGTGGTACTCCTCTCGGAACTGGGCGAGTGGCAGAGGCAGTAGCAATACCACTTACATTGCGCGTTTCAACATGTTGTGTACGACCAGAGATGTAGCTGGAAAACCATTTTAACGCGTTGGCATCGAAGCCGTAACAAGCCAGCTTTGACAAAAGAATTTGAGTGTTAATGGTGTCAAACGCACGCGAAAAGTCCAGCAACACCAATAATTAACCTTCACCAACGTCCTGTGCAGCGAGTATGTCATCTACTACATCTGCTAGAGCCGTAGCGATGCCACGACCCTTCCTAAATCCGGATTGTTTTTCGGGAAAGACATGATTCGTTTCCAAATATTCGTTCATTTACATACAAACAACTTTTTCGACTATCTTAGACATGAAAGGGAGGATACTGATGGGGCGTAATTCCTTGATGTCATTAGGGTGTTGGGTTTTCGGAATAGGTTTTACGATAGCGTGTTTCCATAACTCGGGAAATATACCAGTCTCAATTGACTTATTGACAATAGTGGTAATTATGGACAGTGTATGGGGCAATGTAAGTGTGATCATGTCCGTTCTGAAAACTCACTCAAGATACAAATAGACAACAACTCGCAGCATGGTGTCATTAATGGAGAAGGATCATTCACCAGAAACATTGTCAAAATTCAAAATTCAAAATCATTTATTCAGTTTAGGCTGTCGCACGCGAGATGTTACAATAAATACAATGCTCACAGTTCATAGCATTGATCATTTATTAAACAAATTATTATTTTTCAAATAACAATGTTATAGTTTTAAATTGTGAAAGTTTATTCTAAACAAAATTAAAGTTAATTGTTATTGACAAACTCCAATTCTAACTGAACTCATGAATACTATTTCACATAAAAATTTCATTTCAAAAAGGTTTCATCATTTTGGCGCCAAATGTAGATGAGTGACTTGTAGTTTACAATGAAATGAAATCAAAACAAAACCTGTCATAGGTTTCGAAATTCCTAAAAAATCTGTTGAATAAACGCGAAGTTTCGGTGTGGATTTAGCAAGTAAAACGAGTAACTTGGGAATATTACATGTATTCACATAGGGTACATTAAGCAGAGAGTTTGACACATTTAGGGTGTCATAACATATCCATATTTTAAATTAAGAACGCTGTGGCCAGGTGTTCTCATTGTCAAAACCAAGTAGTTTTAACAAAATCCGTGCCCCGTCCGGACCACGTACGTGGCCCGCCCCGGGCACGGCCCGCTCTAATGAGAATCATCCCTAAGACGTCTATTCGCTCAGTTTGGTTTGCCGCGCATGGTTGCTGCTAATGCTTTTCAGCGCCATATCATCCATCTTCCAATGGTGCTGCAGAAAATGCTGATAAATTGTGTAAAGCAGTTATAAAAAAAGCATTCAATGATAATGTCAATGTAGAAATGGCACTCCATAGATACTTATTATTATATTGAAACACGCAGCATGCCACTACTGGGGATAGCCCTGCAAGAATTTTGCAGAACAGAAAGGAGGTCATTCTTTTTGGGCCCAAAAGTGGCGGCCAGTAAAAAAAAGGAGTTATTATTGTTGGGGGAGGCATGCTCTAAGGGGGAGGCAGACCGAGTATTTTTTACTATTAGAACATATCTCTACTAATATTTCTTCTCTTAATAATTGAAGTAGAAAAATCTGATTTTTAAACATTTTACTAATAAAAATATTTCATACTATGAAGTCGTTACGATTTTATTATATTGCCCTAGACACTAAACTTGAAACAAAAAAAAAATATTAAACAAATTGATAAAGTCGTTCCCAAGTTAAAGCGCGCGCGTCAATTACTTCTTCCAGAGAGAGTCATATAGTAATCACAAATGTAGGAACCTCGTCAAGCCATTTTTAATATCATAGGTCATATCATAGATGTCTCTGGTCCACACTCTGCTCGTACATCTGATGCTCATAACATGAATGATATTTAACGAGACTGATGCAGGTGACGGTGTCTTTAATTGGTTTTTTAGAGAAGGCAACGTCTTTATACTCGATCGGGGTTTTAGAGACGCTGCAGAGACATTACAAAGTCATGACTATTCTGTACAGATGCCTAAAATGCAGCATGCCAATGAAACTCAACTAAGTATAGAACAGGCGAACAATTCTCGTCTAGTTACTATTACCCGATGGGTGGTTAATGTAATTAACGGACGATTCAAAAGGGATTTCAGACTATTGAGAAACATTTATGTGAACCTTTCTTTGGAATTCATGATCGATTATTTCAAAATTGCTGTGGCACTGTTAAATGCTTACCATATCCTTATTGAAGATAATACTAGAGCAGCAACATTTATAGAAATAATCCACGACAGGCTAGCAATTCCAAATACCTTGGCAGGTATCGTCAACAGACAATTATAACCGCAGGAGAACAGTGTTCCGTAGAATGGCGCCAAATATCCCCGAATTGGAAAATCTGCCTCTACTCACGGAAGAAGACTTAATATTTTAAAGTCTGGGTATATCCCAATTGAAACAGGCTAGGAGCTATTTTGGTGAACATGTGAATGAAAATGGGTCATTTATCATTGAATTGGGTGATTCATTACCTGCATCACATGTTAGAGAGTTGGGAGGTGAGGATTTGTGTATAATACGAGGTCGAATCCAATCACGTCATGTGAATGCGAGAACCTACTATGTATATGTTACACCAAGGACTCCCTTGGTCCTTGGTGGTTGGTAGCAAACTAATGAGACTATCCAGGGAGAACATGAGGCTAGTCATAGAAATCATAACAGGACACTGTCGGCTGAACAGACATCTGACAGTGATAGGAGTGAAAACCGACCCCATATGCCCGGAGTGCATGGAAAGCGAGAAGACCATCCTCCACCTACTAGCTGAATGCCCTATGTACTCACTGATAAGATGGGAGCTCTGGGGATCGGACACATTACACATAGAGGACCTAAAGGATCATAACGTGGAGCAGATAGCAAGATTTACCAAAGAGACCAAAAGATTCGACGGGGCGCCGTGAAAGCTGGATTAACCTTAACTCCCTCAAAAGGAAGAACGGGGAAAAGGATGAAGTGGCCCGCAACAACGCGGGCGGATCGTCCGTTCGGCTGGCGACGTCCCCATGAGAAATAATAAGAATAATACTATGTATATGTTGGTTTTGATAGAACTTTTAATGGTCGGCAGGCAATCGGTCACTATTGGAGGGGCCGCGCACTAGGCAGCCTTTTTGATGTATGAGCGCTTCAGGCACTAGGCAGCCATAAGTTCTTGGCAGCCTAGTGCGCGGTCTGCCTGAAGCGCTCATACATCAGATAGGCTGCGGCAGCCAGGCTGCCTAGTGCGCGGCCAGCCTAAGACATACGAAGATCTGTTCTTAGGAACCATGTCATCGATTTTAATAAGAATAAAAACTGCATTCATACATTTGAAAAAACCTGTATTCAGCTCGGGAATCGAACCCGGTTGTTTTGAAAAAAATAAACTTACACTATTTCTATTTAGATACCGATTGTGTAGGTTTTAAGCAGTAAATAGAAATAAGTAGTAGAGTAAGTAGCTCTATGAAACATGATGTCTAAAATTAATAAAATGCATTGTTTTCACATACTTTAACGTGGCCGATACCCAGTTAAGAGATACGGCTTAGAGATAGATTAGACGTAAGACTTATCTCTTGTTTTATTGATGTATCTAGGTACGTTTATGTATTGTATTCATCGGTTTATATTCAATAAAATAATGTAATGTCTAATTTAGTGTTAAGAAAATAAATGTAAAATATTGACACATACACATACACATACACATACACGTACATACTTTTTTTTTTTTTTTGGAGAGAGACTGCTGATTGCCGTGGGGCATTTTCAGCTTCACCGGGCTTGTTTTAGGGGCGGCGAGGTACGTAAAGGGTACCTCAAGCCGTGTTGAAACGAATCACCTTCGGAGGATTTCTAGAGGGGTACGGCATCGCACACTTAAAAGTGCACGTCCCCGTGCCCTCCCAGAGTCTCCGAAGGGTTCGGATCGGATCGACGTACATACTGAGTTTACAGTGAACTATAACTACTACTGTACTGTAACTATAGTTAGTTAGATTAAGAGCCACAGTTCACTGTAAACTCAGTATGTAACCATCACAGTTTTGTTTGCTTTTACATTTTTATTATGAACTAGTGTTTAAAAATGTTGAATGTTTTAAAATTAAGTGGGGAGGTGTTGGTATAGTGGGTAGATTAAATATTAATTGTAACGAGGGGTAACTGTTAAATATCTGGGTGACTTTGTCTCGCAATATACTCAATACAGAACGGACGCTTTTTATTTCACTCTTATAGAACACACTAGACAGAACGCCACTACGCACCTAGATTGGTGAGAGAAGCGATTGAAATTACGAAATATTAAAAAAATCAATCGTGAAGATGGATTCAAACTGTCGCGTGTCTGGAATCCAGTGATTAGTCTTGTTAAAAATCGCAAAAACAACATTACAGCCGTTTTGCGTTCCGATACTGTAAGTGTAAATGTGTCGTGAGCAATTTCGGGTGAATAGTGGCTTAGAAACCGGTGGTACGGGCAATAAGCGCAAAAAACGACTAAGGAAGAGGGTAGATCGTTTTGTCTGCTCATAAAAAACTCACCAGCTTTAACTTCAGTAATTCCGTGATCATGGCGCATGCAACTGTGCCGAAATATCGGATACTCACAAATAAAAAACATGGTAAGAATCCCGTTAATAATTACTCTACTGCAAGAGTGACCATTATAGTTTAAATAATTAAAGCCCTTTGGGACAACATAGTAGAAGTGTCGAGTGTGTCGAGTGCGTCGAACAGGGTTGAGTACCTCGTAATTAAGCTAACCGAGAGGTATAGCCTCAAGGTAGTGCAGGTTTACGCACCGTCCTCAACCACGATCAGACGATGAAGTGGAAGATATGTATGGAGATATATCAAAGGCCTTACACTTCACCAACAAGGCCCACTACCTTGTCCACTTTCTCGAAAGAGAGGGGCTGATGATTTAAGCTGATTTTCTTGATGAACTCTTTCTTTAAGAAACAGCCCCAGAGACTATGACACCACTATGAGATTGACTATGAGAGCCACTATGACAAAAAATGAGATCGACTTCATCATGACGAACAAAAATCTCATATTCGGAGACGTCTCAGTGATCAACAGGTTTAATACCGGCAGTGATCACCGACTTGTCCGAGGCTCTCTGAATATCAATTTTAAGCTTGAACGTGTCCGCTTGATGAATTCCAGGCTCCGTCCTAACCTGCTCCAAACAATCGTAGGATCTGAAACGTTCCAGTCAAACCTGGAGAACCGATTCGTTTCCGTGGAAACCACAAACGCAGTTGATGTCAACCAGGCCTTCGAAAATGTGGTCGGAATCCCCAGGGAGGAAGGTAGACTTTGCGAGATACAGCGCAAGAAGTCGAAGTTTTTGGAAGAAACTCTTAGGCTCATGAGGAAACGACGTAAGGACTCTTGTGTCATTTCGTCTGAAAATCGTCATTCTAGCCGAAACGTTGCAGGATTAACGGTACACGCTGAACGGCCTAGCTGATTCTTCTCAACGCAACGGTCTTCGGATGAACTTGGACAAAACCAAGGTTATGTTCAACGAACAAGCCATTCCGGGACCGATTGCAGTACAAGGCGGTGCTCTCGAAGTTGTTAAGGAATAAGTCTACCTCGGGCAGATGTTGCAATTGGGTAGCAACAACTTCGAGAAAGAGGCTAACAGAAGGGTACAGCTAGGCTGGGCAGCATATAGGAAATTATGTCGGGTCATTACGTCGCCTATTCCACGAAGTGTAAAGACGAAAGTCTTCCATCAGTACGTCCTACCGGTCATGACATACGGAGCTGAAACGTGGAGACTCACGGTTAGGCTGCTGGTTCACAAATTTAAAGTCGCTCAGCGAGCTATGGAAAGAGCTATGCTCGGAGTTTCTCTGAACGATTGACTTCGAAATGAGGTGATCCGACAGAGAACGAAAATAATCGACATAGCCCATCGGATCAGCAAGCTGAAGAAGCAGTGGGTCAGTCATATTAGCCGCAGAAGCAGAACCAACAACCGTTGGGGTAAACGAGGTCTCGAGTGGAGACCGCGTATCGGTGAACGTAGTATAGGACGCCCTCAGACTAGGTGTAGCGACGATCTTCGCAACACTCCATCACAGGTAGTCGTCTAGGAAAACTTCTGTACAAAACCCCCTTCGGCTAGAAGTTCTATATAAGAAAAACGAAATTTACAAGTTCGATCATCATAAAACTAGTTTTCTGATGATCGAACTTGTATACCAAAGATCTATAGCCTAGGCTATAGAACTTTGGTATGGGCTTACTCAACTAATAACCTCGTCTAGGTATTAAACGGTGATGATGATGACGGGTTTGTGTAGCTCCCTACCTGATGGTTGGTAGTTCTGCTGAGTAACTGAAAGGGTTTGTGCCTTTCGAAACCCGAAGTTCTGATACACGAGATCGCAATACAATAATTGGAATTGGAACTTAATTTAAAAATAATAATCAAAGTATGCTTATAAGTAATTGTATTAAGGGCACATCAACCAGTAGGTAAATAAATAACAATACACGAGAGCTCTACACAATTCTATCGTAAGAATACTAGGACTTCTAACACCGACTGCTAACATAAATAAAACAACATAGACACTGGCGCCATTCAAACAGCAAACTCATAAATAGTGTTTGTCTGAAAGCCGCTGCAGCAAAGCATCAAGATTATTAACATGTTTTGTTTGACATTTCATTGTATTTCTGTACCTCTTTCAATGATATCCAATTTGTCTTTTTACTCTTTTTGAGATTCACTGCTTCTTTTGATATCTTTTGAATCTTCCATCTCTGGTATTTCTTTTTTGCATTACTATTTTGTCTTTGATATTGATTTCAATATCCTCTTTTTTTTAATTTATTTATTTTTTCACAAATTCTTTCTCCCATAGAATTTTTGCAGAACTGTATTAAAGATTTACTGCTAGAGTGGTAGAAAATAATAAAAGTTACTTTTATTAAAAATGTTTATCTTAATTTTATGATAACTTCGTAATTTTTTTTTTCGTTTCTTGCCCCGTTTTGTCGCTAAGTCCTGCAGTTCGGAAGTACTTTGTGTAAACATTATCTTCAATATTTTGCTTTTTTTTTCTTAAAATATTGCCTATTGTTTATTCTCAAATATTGCCTTACAATAGGCAATATTTTTTTCGTAAAATATTTCCCTTTGGAACATCGATAGCCTTTGACTGTGAACTTTGTTTTTAGCTGCGCCTTACCCGTCTTAAATCTCCGGAGCGAAATTATTACACTTTCTTTAGCTTTTAACTTGTATACCAAACTGCATCTTATCAGTCTGAAAGTCCAGATTGAAAATATCGCTTCCTTTTACTTTCGCAGTAATTTGTGAAAATATTCCGTGACTTTCATTTTGTTTCTCTTTTATCTTCATGATTCATGATATGTTCGTTGTTATGAAGTTCATTTGTTTGATAATTTGTATTGAGATGTTTCTGTTGTAATTAAATGTATTTTTTGCATTTAGTCCAGCAAGCCTATTCTTGATAGGCAGTCTAATCAGTCTGCGTTATGTGGTTAGTGGCTTTTCAAACTACTCCATAGTTTTTAGTTTTAAGCACTGTGCTTATTATGGTAAACTTTCTCCTTCCAACAACTGACGTCAAATTAGTGATGGATTGTTTTTTGCATAATATCATAGTATAACACTCTTCATTGGGTCCATTAGGATTTCGGCAAACTGCGCACAGTATGTTCTTGGATATTGTGAATAAGTTGGGCTTTGAATAACTTATGTCACAAGGCTTGTTACCCACTGAAGTAAGTATTTTAGCACCATTGCATTTGCTCAATAAGCACATGCGGCTTTTCTTATTACTAAATAGTTTTTTAGAATATGGCATTATTATTTCAAATTCTTTTGATATCTCTTTGTTATATTTACCGTTGTACTTATTTTTCTGTGGCCTATATAATAGAGAGGGCTGTCCGTTTTGTGTTTTATTAAGTCTTATACTTTTTCTATTCCTAGCAAATGAAGTCAAATTAGTAAAGGATTGTTTTTGGCATAATATTATATTACACTTTTCATTGGTTCCATTGGGAGTTTGACAAAGTTTGCACACAAAATTCTTGGACATTGCTAACAAGTTGTGCTTTGAAAAACATATTTCATAAGGTTTGTAACCCACTGCCGACTTTTTTTTAGCACCATTACAATTGCTCAATAAACTCATACGACTTCTCTTATTTCTATAAATTTTTTTAGAATATGGCATTATTATTTCGAATTCTTTTGATATCTTTTTGTTATTTTTACCGTTGTATTTCTTTTTTTGTGGCTTATTTAATCGAAATAACTGTTCGTTTTGTGCTTTGTAAAGTCTTCTACTTTTTCTATTTCTAGCAAATGAAGTCAAATTAGTAAAGGATTGTTTTTGGCATAATATCATGTTACACTTTTCATTGGTTCCATTGGGAGTTTGACAAAGTTTGCACACAAAATTCTTGGACATTGCGAACAAGTTGTGCACTGACGAATTGTTTTTAGAACCAACGCATTTGCTCAATAAAGACATACGACTTCTTTTATTTCTAAATCGTTTTTTAGAATATGGCATTAATATTTCAAATTCTTTTGATATGTTCTTGTAATATTTTATGTTACAACGGCAAACGTTGTACTTCTGTTTTTGTGGCTTATGTAATCGAGAGAGTTGTTCATTTTGTGTTTTATAGTCTTCTACTTTTCCTACAATACATTTGGTTTTCTTGTTTTTGTATTTTGCAATCTGCAGAGAAATAGAATTTTCTATTAAAAGAAACAAAAATACAAATAATGTAGTTGAGAGTTTCACATAGAAAAAAGTATGTTTGGTATTTTCTCACCTGGTAAATTACATATTTTCTCTAAAGGTGGTGAATTCTCATTTCGTTGGAATCTCAAATTGTTTGAGTAAATTATTTTGTTTTCAATAATTTCTTGTATTGAATCAATTTTTAGCTTGTTATCATAAACCATTTTTTCTTTCAGTTTATGTTTTTGTTTGGGATGTTGATTGTTGTATTTTTGAATGTTACACTGGCACGAGCTAAAATTTTGGTTGACATTGTCTGTGTTAGACGTATTTTTAACTGATTGTACTTTTGTCAATTTTGTATTTTGAAGGCTGGTTGCAATGCTAACAGTTTCCTTATGAAGTTTGTTTTTTTTGTGTACATTGTTTGGTACAAAGTGACTTTCCGTGTAAGGAGAATTATCAACGAACACTGGATTAACAATTTTAATATTTTTAAGATCGTCGTATGATAAGCCTATATTACAAAGATTAAACTGTTGTTCTTGAAATCCTGTAGTATAAAAAGC
This sequence comes from Eudonia lacustrata, assembly GCA_947562085.1. Classification (NCBI taxonomy): domain Eukaryota; kingdom Metazoa; phylum Arthropoda; class Insecta; order Lepidoptera; family Crambidae; genus Eudonia; species Eudonia lacustrata. The sequence goes on from OX387313.1 coordinate 19,660,309, forward strand.
TGGAATTGCTTCATTTAACGTGTAACCAACTTTATATTCTCTGTGACGATAAAATTTCGAAGCTTGCAAGTATTTCTCTTCGATTTCTTTACCAGTAATTAAAGTATCATTGAATGCTGTAAAATCGTTATTAATTTCTGTTTTGTAATTTATACGTGGTTTTGTTCTATTATTTTTGCTATTATTGAAGGCCAAATCAATGGTAACAGGATTTTTGTAAAGCTTCTTGTGTAAGCGGCGTTTTAACTTTGGATTTTCCACTTGTATGACTCGTTCTGAATTTATATTTGGATAAGATATTCCAGCTCCTCTATTCCATTCTGCTCTTTTAGCTCTGTACTTAACTGTATTAATAACAGATTTTGCTTTAAGTCGCCGGTTATGGCATGTAGATTCGAGTCGATTGTCAAATACGAATTTGTCAGAATGGTTAACTGATGTAATAAGAGTTTCTATTACTTTCCTTTCTTTACTTTGCTTACACTTCTTAAAATTTATACATTGCTTAAACATAAAATTGAAAATACTTTGCCTGTATTTGATTGGATCGCTTATATTTTTCTTTTCACTATTGGGTGATTTGAAATTAGCATGTTCCTCGTTTTTCTTAAAAAACAGTGGACTCTTTGATTGCTTTTCTTTATTTAGTTCAATTCCAAGACCAAAACTGGAGCTTATACATACTGCTTGCCTTGCAGACGAAATTGGACAGGTTTCATTTTTAACTTTTATCCGTTTGGTTGTTAAAAAACCATTGAAGTCAAATTGATTCCTTTGTGTTTTAGATTTTGCAAATTTTTTTGCTGAGCTCGTTGATTTAAGTTTTATTATTTCTGGTACTTTCCCGGTTCCAGACTCTTTGTAATGTTTGTACTTAGGAAATCGTTCGTTGTTTCTCTTACTTATACAATTAGTCTGATTGAATTTAAATTTCTTATATTTCTTTGTCATTGTAGCTTTATTTATTTCTTTTGGTCTTACAGGTTTTGAACAATCAAACTTTCTCTTTTTACAAGTTTTAAATTTGTTATGTTTAAAAGTACAAAAGCAGCTTTTTAATACCGAGTTAGTCATCATCCCTTTATCGGTAGTATTCATATGTGCTTGGATTTTCTTGTTTGGCCGTATTGGATGTATAGTTTGAACAGCATATTCTTTAGTTTTAACAGGCAAAGGGTCTTTTTCAACAACTTTTCTTTGATTATTTATTTTACTAGTTTTGTCTTTATCTTGATTTGAATCAGCGCAACATACCTGTTTATAAAATTCAATATTAAAACTAAAACTTGACCCTATCCGAACAACACGTTTTTCGTCCTCCATACATTGTTTATTTATAAGTTCATTGTATGTTATATCATCAGTTTTCTCGGGCGACGGCTCAGAGATATTAGCTTGCATCATTCGAGATTTGAAATAAGATTTTGATGTGCCACTTGATTTAGATATAGGATTATTCATGACTGTATTTGATGATTTGTTTGCGCAGTTAGCAAAGCGAATAGATTTCTTATAAGTTATATCACATTGACAACAACGAGATTTTTGATTTTTCTTTAGTACTTTTGGTTCTTTTTTCTCAGTAGATTCATTTTTATTAAATTTTTCTATATTTTCTTTTAGTAGCCTTAATGCGCAGAAACATCTTTTTAACAATGGCTCTTTTACAGTTACGTGCTTGATTTTCTTGCTATGTAATTTATTTGTATGTGGTACCATATTCTCTTTACAAAACTCAATGTTGAAACTAAAATTAGATCCTATTCGAACCACACTTTTTGGTTGTTCAGTGTTTAATAATTCTTGCTGATAGTTTTTGTTGTGTTTGCTTGTTGAATTACTGTGTGACAACTTTGAAGTTGTTTCAGAAGAGCTGTGTTCGGATTTAAGTAAAGTAATTAAAGATGGTTTAGAAGTTTTAATGTTAAGTCTCTGTCCTGTTCGATGATTATGTCGTACTCTAGATCGTCTTGATCTGAATTTGGTTTTCTTATTACATAGTTTTGAATCGCAGAAGCCGGAGTTGTCTAAAAAACAAAAGCCAGATTGGAGAGATGCTGCCTTGTGATTTTTGAGTCCATAATTTCTTATTGTTGATTTTATGTGGTCTTCTCCACATTGGAAGTCATTCTTATTGTATTTTCTTTTTATTTTATTATTACGAATTAAAGAAGTACTTCCCTTTGAATAGGCTCTTATTTGGTTTAGGTGCTTTTCTTTTAACTTTAATGTGCAAAAACATCGTTTCAGAGCATTGCTAGCTTTCCTTTTTGTTTTATATTGTTTAGAATCAGTCCTTTTCCTGCCTATCGCTTTCGCTCTTTTAATATTATTTTTCTTTTTCTTTTTATTTAATTCTATATTAAAGCTGAAATGAGAATTTATATTTTTAATATTATTTTGCATACTTGATATCATTTCACTTTTTATTTTATTTGTATTGTAGCCTTCGGATTGATTTTGATTTTTCTTTAACGTATTATAGCATTTGAAAACAGGTTTTAATGGCAACACGAACATTTCAGCACAATTTTTTGGAACGCAATCACCTGGAATACACATTGAGGGAAGGCATTCCTTTGCAGTAGGAGGCTTTGTGCCAGAATCAGTATGGGTAAACTCTGAAGATTGTTTATGAGCGGTGTAAGTTTCCTTTGTTAGTTTCTTAATTTTCTTTGTGTCCATTCTGTCATTTTCTTCTTTTTTAAAGTTAGGTTCAACATGAATAAGAACTCCAGTTTTTCTACTATCAACAATACCATCCATAGCTTTATATTTTTTCTTATTTGTTATACCCCCTGTATACTTCAGCATCGACGAAACCGATTTCGATATTAACTGGCAGTGATATTCGACAGATTTTGGTGTTGGCTTTTTTTTAGCATATTTACTTAACTTTCTGATTTTTGGATAAGCTTTAATTGAAAAGCCTGAAGAAAATTTACGAATCCTCTGTCCAAGTTTAATTTTTTCAAAACACTCTTGTGGAATGCAGTCTTCTGGAATACAAAAGTCAGACTTGCATTTATATTTTTTCATAAGCCTTTTTAGTCTTTCTTTTTCTCTAAACAATGATAATGAATCTTTTTTTATCCTGAAGGAAGTTTCTAACTTTGCCAAACTACTTCTTATACCTTCACGAAATTTATCTTTGACCGTACTATCAACAATGCCAGCCATAGTTTCATACTTTTTCTTATTTGTAATACCCCCTGTAACAGATTTCGATATTGGCTTGCAGTGATATTCGACAGATTTTGGTGTTGGCTTTTTTATAGCATATTTACTTAAGATTCTGATTTTTGGATAAGCTTTCATAGATAAGCCTGAAGAAAATTTACGAATCCTCTGTCCGAGTTTAATTTTATCAAAACCCTCTTGTGGAATACAATCTTCTGGAATACAAAAGTCTGAATCGCATTCAATTTTTTTTAAACGCTTTTTAAGTCTTACTTTTTCTCTAAACAATGCTAATGAATCTTTTTTTATTCTGAAGGAAGTTTCTAACTTTGATATACTACTTCTTATTCCTTCACGAAGTTGATCTTTAACTGTTTTGATTTTCTTACGGTACTCTGCAGAAAGCTTTCCTAATTTAAATTCGCAAATAACCCTTTTAGCTTGTAACGCTTTAGAAGCTATTGTACTATTTGTCGACGTAGTCTCTTCGTAATCTTGATTTCGGGTTTTAACAGGCGCAAATCCATCGTTACATAACTCACTTAAGTTCATTGTACAAATACAGGGATCAGATTGAATTGATTTTGTTCTTAATTGTACACTTTTTAGTTTTCTGTACATATCAGTTCCTCGACGTCTAGCATGAATTCGACTACTACTTGCTGTTTTAAATTTGTTACCAGCTTTGAGACGATGAATCTTAGAATTACAATAACAACAGGCACAACAATTACTTAACTTCATTGTAGGCTTAAGATATGAACCATCAGGCAACATTTCTCCTCTATCTATTAAATCAACCATAGTACGAATAGCCTCTTTGTTAATATTATCTCCATCTGGTAACACACACTGCTTATTTCTTCCGATTCGCATTATTTTATTATTTACATCAAGATTAGTATCAGCAAGAATTTTGTTCCGTACATCATCATACTTGGTGCGAGTGCTTACTAACCTATTAATTAATCTCTTTTCTCTTCGCGGTAGGTGTTTACCATACGATGACTTATTTATTCTAGAACCTTTTTCCAACAATTGTAAAGAAGGTCGATTCAGTTCATTGTGGTATAAGTAATCGGAACAAGAACATCCTTTGTGGTGCGATATCTTCATTGTTAATGATGTTTATCCATTAAGTAAATAAGCAATTTAAAAATTCCTTATTGATGTCCTCGGTTTCTTGTAAGTAAATCAGTTAGCAACAAGACGCATTCAATTTCCAACGGACCTCGAATGTTCTTAACTTCTTAGAAATAACCATCATTCTGAAAACTTTAGCTTGATTTAACTAAAATCTGAAAAAATACATAATGTTTAGCATAATGTAGCTAGTAAGTAAAAAGCAGAAATATCTCTAACAAAACTAGGAATAGAACAGTACTTCTGGGATAACCAGAAAACATCCTAAAAGTCTAGCTTTATAACAGCCGTCTTCAAGAACTTTATAGACTTAAAAGGGAAGGGTTGCACAAAAGATTTGCATATCAAAGAGTGCACAGCGAGAGGACCTCCGCAAGCCTCACTAAGATAAGATAAAACGAATCGATGCATTAGTCTAGGTCCAATAAGAACGCTCACTACTTACGCGAGCTCAACCCACTTTATATATTTAAACAATTATGACTGTATTATCTTTAGCTCGTTATCTTATACATATATTATATCATAGTGGAGCGTTTTATTTTTTTTTATCTTACGTAATTCTTTACAGTGAGCATTCCTATTGAAAGTCAACTCTCAAAGCTTTTTCAGACAGTATGCGAAGCGAAACTCATCACTAGCGATACTAGCAAGGCCGCCATGTCTCTGTTCTGATAGTAATTTACTAAAAAGATAACAAAAGCATCATGTCATGGTTACGCTAGGGGGGCATCCATTGGAGGCGGGTGCTGGAGTGGAGAACCCCACATAATCATCCGCGCCTCCCCGGGCGCGGTGATAAACTAGCGACAAGTTTTTTTATTGTCAAAAAACCGGACTAGTGTGAGTCAGACTTGCCCACCGAGAGGGTTCCAGGGGGAATTGTTCAGTTTACTAGGGCGCTTTGGCTTAAAGTGATCATTAACCAATATTATCAAAACTTGGCGTTTTTAATTCTTTGTATCTAAAAGAAAGTAATTATAGCAATATTTACGCCGCACACTAGCGCCACGCCGCCAATGAAAAAAAAACATATCTAGTAATTAGAGATAGAAAATCAAATAATGCTCAACAAACTATTTGAATGAAGTAATTTAGCATTTTTACGTCACCCAATGAACACCTGACATGTTATGGTTTAGTTAAATAAGACGTTACGGCCACTTTTAACTATAACGTATAATATAACCACAGTTTAACAAGCATACAGTTGCGCATCGAAGGTACTTTCGCAGAGCAAGGGAGGGGAACCCGAAGGGAAGCGGGCGCTGCGGCGAGTGTCCCACAAACAAGCGCAGTTTGTGGGAGCTACCGTGAAGAGCAGCCACGTGCGCGTACTGCGTATTTTAAACGTTTTTTTTATTTACGTTCAGTGATTCCTATTGAATATAATGGTGCATACATGTTGTTCTGTATACGGTTGTATTGTAAGTCGACGTCGAAACACAACAAGAATTTAAAATTTCATAGATTTAGATGACTAAATAGTTCCTTTTTCTTTTTCTTTTATTTATTTTGCCAACTTCTCATTGATTGATAATGAACGTTTTTATAACCATAACTATTAACTAATACAATTACAAATATCAAATTCTAATTCATCACAAACACTACAATTTTCACTTGTTTTGATTTCGTATATCTATAACAGCCTCCATATATTTTATTAGGCTATTTCTGTGTTTTTATTCTTAATTATCAATTGAATCGAATTTTTGTTAACGAGACTATCTATCTTTTGCTCTAGTTTTTGTTTCGCTTTAGATGTAAGATGGTATCGTTAGCATCTGTATCACAGTTGCAGAACGGGCTCTCCTTACTAAATAGTTACTTCGTAACTCTAACTCCAACCTAGTGGGTTTTTCTAGTTTAGGTAAGTATATATGTATTCTTTACGGCGCAAGCTCTTGCGCAAAGTGTAATCATTATGTTTACAACTTATTGGAGTAGTTGGGACGTCGGACACAGAAGGAGTAGGTATTGGTCTAATATCCTCTTCCCCCCCGGATCGCTCTCTGAGTGCACGCGCGCGAAGACTATTTTTTAATTTTTATTTATTTAAAATAATCTGAATTTAACCAAGTTAATTCGGCGAATAAAATAGGAGCGCATAACAGAACAGGAGGTTACGCTACGCTGTCAAGTTACATCATTATAACTCGCCGTCGCCTGTCCCCGCTCCGCTTCACCTACCGCGCGTCGTAGCTGACCGACAGGTATTGGTCGTAGCAGGCTGCTACGAACTGCGTTGCGGCCACCTCTCGTTATGGCTAAGCGTATGCTGAGACGCAGGTGACGCAGCACAGCGCAGCGCAGAGCAGCGCAGATTTTGTAGTACATGGTTGTGTCGAGAGCTGCGTACGCTGCGGCGCAGGCACGTGCGACGCAGACATGTGCCTGCGCCTCGTTGTAGTGCCGGCACAGATTTCTGCGCGACGCGTGCGTGTCGACACATGTTTTTTTACCATTTTATTATAATTTTGTATTAATGACAGAACAATTAACAGAACTCTCTCGATAGTACAAATTATCCATTAGTAGAACGTTTTTTTCAGATAATCACTTACAGTTTTCCAAGCAACAACTCATATTATCAGACTCTGACATTGACATCTGACAACTCACTGTCACTTACCTGCGGCGCAGCATGCGTTCGCGGCCAATGTCTGCCCCTCAGAATAATAACTAAAGCTATAGAAACCGGACTAAAATAGCAACACTCATTCATCAGTTCGTACTATTTTAACTAATGAACCTAAGTGATGTATTGGAAAGAGATCGATTGTCCCTTTTCTTTCGTTATTTCGAAGGTGTCACCAGATTTGTGACGTCATATTTGAGGTAATGTAGTGAGTGACTTTATAAAGGACTCAAAGATTTTTTTGATCACCGATTATCTGATTACCGTTTGACATAACAATACAAAAAATAAAAACTAAGTGTCAACCATTTGTCGCACTCCAACCTCCTTTTCTAGCCATAAGATAGAACGGAACTAAACATATTTGCATGATTTTTATTTTAGCCATCCTTCTATAGCTTTAGGTATTGTTCTGAGGTCTGCCCCAACTGCCCTGCCCCGCAAAATCTGCACTGCGCTGTGCTGCGTCACCTGCGTCTCAGCATACGCTTAGCCTTACTCGGATCTGCATCGTAACGTTACCGCCACTACGCTTCTATCACCCTGGTACTTTTGGACGCTCTAACAACGCTTGAAACAACCTGCTGTCGGAAGGACTACTGCTATTGCCTGCTGAGCACATCTGGATAGGTGAGACAATCATATGTTCACTTGCATTCGCTACAAGCAGCTTGGCCCAGTCATCCCCGCTCGCCCGCTACTGCGCAACCCAACGCACACAAACATATTAAGCGCGTCTCATTCAAACTCTCGCGACCGCTGCGCGCCTAGTAACTCTGGAGCCCGGTTGGTAGTTACGCATATTGACACCAGGTACAAAAAGGAGTTTAGTTCGATCTCCTTTACACTCATTACCGCCTGCTAACTGTGAAACTGTGATTCTGTCTTGAATATTGCGTTTTTTATCTGTGTATGAAATAATATTAATAACTCCACAACACTCCTGCTGCTCTAATAATATGGCAAACAACCCAATGGACAAATCACTCTCAGAATCAGACTTATGTCAAAAGGAGAATTTTGAAAAAACCCTGCCAAGTTTTGTTTTTTCTCGGGCAAAAAGGAGAAGGGACAGTGAGGAAATCTCTGAAGTAAGCGTACTTAAGGACGAAATGAAGAACTTGTTGTCTGCTTTTTTGACCCCGCAACAACAGGAAATTTCAAAAATAGGATTGATACTAACTGAATTACAGCAAACAAATGTAAAAATTGAGAGCTCAATGGCTTTTCTTGTTGCCCAAAATGAAGAATTTAAATGTAAGATCGAGAAATTGAAAATGAAGCTAAAGTCGACAGGGATCACATAACCATGTTGGAGTCTAAAATAGAAGATATGCAGATGTCTTCTCGCAAAGCGAATTTGGAATTAAAAAATGTACCTAAACTAAACGGGGAAACGAAAGAAGACCTGATCAATGCTGTACTGTGCTTGTCTAAAACCGTGGACTGCGAACTGGAGAAAAAGGACATCAGAGACATATACAGAGTGAGAAGTAGGAAGGAAGGATTACTCAACATGCCAATCATAGTGGAAATGTCATCTACCCTCGCAAAGACTAATTTATTGAGGTTGTGCAAAGGCTTTAACCATAGACATAAAAGCAAATTATGTGCTAAACATTGCGGATTTAAAACCAAAGAGGATACACCTATCTTTTTGTCGGAGCAGCTAACTGCAAAGGGATTACGCCTTTATTTCCTAGCGCGAGATCTTGTTAAGGCCAAGAGTTACACATTCTGCTGGACAGCTTACGGAAAAATATATATAACGAAGAATGAACACTCTCCAATTATAACTGTCAAGTCTGAAGCACAAATTCATCAACTATTGCAAGAATCATGACTGGTATACCACTGCTCATACGTTCTCAATGGATATAACTGGTCCCCTATGGACCTTCTATTTATACTTTTTTTATTCTTAGTTTTCATGATAATTACCGAATTACAAAACTGCAAAACCACTAAAACACAACATAAGCACAAAAATATCACATGCACTCCATTTTCAACCACTAACTCACCAAACAACTAGGTTCGATTCCTGGCTGGGTCGGGTAGGCGTTTAATTTTTTCACTGTATTTTGTAAATTTTATAAATATTTAATTTAGCTTCAGTGCAGCAATTAGCACTTGAAAATAAAAAAAAATAAAAAAATAATAAAAAATTCACTAACTCACATCAAACGAATACCAATTCACAAGCAACAAACAAATTTTTAAGACACTCTCACTCTTTTACACTATTCCACATACACCCCAAAAATACAGCAAACACGCAACAATACACATACAACAACCCAATTTATAAGATACCTTCTCACACTCCCACCCTATACCACTTTCACCCCTAACACACAACAATCACACACCAATACGCAAACAGCGGATCAACTTCTAAGACACTCTCTCACACAGTTACCCAACTCCACATCTTAAATATAATAATTAAATAATAATTTTATACTTGCCTAAATTATCCGCAATCAGCCACGGGCTAGTAACAATACTTGACATTCTCATCTCATCACTAAATGAATAGTCAACTTACCACTCTGAAAGAAATAGACAAGGCCAATATCGCTCGGGCCTACCATTGCGATACTAATGAATTAAATAAACACATACAAGTTCAAAAACAAGATATAAAAATTTTCTGCCAAAATATAAGAAGTGTGTATATGAGCAATTTTGACGATTTACAAGTAACTCTAAGTAGTATTCAATATGCCCCAGATATACTTATTTTAACTGAAAGCCAACTTAACCTCGATAAGCCAATTCCTAATCTACAAAATTATACTACATTTCATACTACAAATCACATTAACAAAAATGATGGGGTAGTGGCTTATGTCACTAATAATATCAAATCTTATGTAAAGGAAATAATTTTAAGTGATGCTTCTTGCCCTGAAATCAAAATTAATAATAGTATTTTCTTAGGTGCTTACCGCTCACCATCTAAACTAATGCTGATAGGTTTATTAACTCCCTAAACTCATACCTGGAACTATTAGTTCCTATGACTGTATAATATTAACTGGGGATATAAATATAAGTTTATATAATTATATTAAGTTTAATAAAATGAAAAAACTTACGAACGGAATAATAGACATAACTATTTATCTATGTTAAGCCTAAATGGACTTCTAACTGGGCACTCTTACCCGACCCGCGTAAATAATTGTTTGGATCATTTTATGTTAAAGATAAAAAAATACAAGGTAATTGCTCAAATAGCGGTCTTAAAAACAACTGTAACCGATCACTCCTTAATATTTCTTAATCTTTCAAAAATCAAACTAAAACATAGATGTTCTAAAACAAAAACTATTACAGACTTTGATAAAGCACTAAAAACCTTGGCAGATAGGAACATAGGGGATCTTTTGATGTCTGATGATCCAAACTATTATATATTCCCTTATTAACAATATCACCGAAGCATTACAAGAAAATACTTACACTACCACCACCATAGCGAAAAAGAATCGAACACTAAAGCCCTGGATGACACCTGGTCTGTTAAGGTGCATAAGAAACAGAAATAAGTTACAGCAAGACCTAAAAAAAGACCCACAAAACGACATTTTAAAACTTACTTTTAAGAGATATAGGCTATTGTACTAAAATTTTAAAAAAAGTTTAAAAATAATATGAAAGAGAGAAATTAGCAAAGTCGACTAAAAACAGTAAAACTCTGTGGAATAATATTAAAAACATAACTCACATCAATGGTTCTAAATCAGATAATACAAAACTTTTGGAAGCTGAGTCTTCTCCAGCGGAAGCGGTGAACAATGCAAATAGTTTCTTTGCAGACGTGGGTAAGCGGCTTGCGAGTAATATCATGAAGATACATAATGTAGATATCAATAACCCCTTATTAACTTGTCCTAATTTAACATCTTTTGTTCTGTTGGAGGCGGACCCAATGGAGGTACACGATATAATTATGAATCTCAAACATAAGAGTGCACCGGGTTGGGACAATGTGCCCAATAGTTTTCTCAAACTGGCTAGAAACATAATTGTTCCTGTAATTGTTCATTTGGCTAATTTGTGCTTCACAAGGGGTGTGTTTCCAACATTGTTGAAACAATCTATTATCACACCAGTGTATAAGAATGGGGCAAAAGATGAAATAACCAACTATAGGCCAATCTCAGTCTTGCCTTCCATTTCTAAAATATTAGAAAAACTCTTAAATAAAAGACTCCTCAGTTATTTGGAAAAATACCACATTCTATCAGATTCCCAATATGGCTTCAGACAGGGCAAATCAACAGAAGATGCAGTTGCAGCTATAACGTCAATTATTACTGAAAAACTGGATAAAGGGAAAAAATGTCTAACTGCCTTCCTTGACCTAAAAAAGGCCTTTGACACGGTATCTTTCCCTATTCTTATTAGGAAACTGGAACACATAGGAGTAAGAGGGGTACCCCTGGAAATATTTAAGAGTTACTTGTCAGAGCGATCACAAAAAGTACAGATAGGAGATCATATTAGTAGGGACACCGCTGTATCTTTTGGTGTACCACAAGGTAGCGTACTAGGGCCTACCCTGTTCTTAATCTACATAAATGATCTGTGTGAATTGAGAACAGGGGGTGCACGCATTTTCTCTTACGCGGACGACACTGCAGTGGTGTTTGTTGGCGATAGCTGGGAAGCCGTCCAAAGAGATGCTGAACTGGGACTGGCTAGGATTGCTTTGTGGTTAAGATTAAACTTGCTCACGCTAAACACACAAAAGACAAATTATATTTGCTTTTCCATAAAAAACAGTAGCCAACCTAGTCTCAATTACAGCATCAAAATCCACGAATGTAGCAATCCTAACGTTGCCGGCGGATACTGTTGTTGTACATGTCCCAACATCGAAAGGGTACCTAAAACTAAATACCTTGGTGTCATATTAGATCAACGGCTGTGTTGGCACAATCAAATTGAACTTGTGACCGAATGTATTAGAAAATTAATTTGGATCTTTAAAAAGCTAAGACATGTGTGCTCTGAAAATTTACTCAAACATAAATATATACTGCCTTAGTACAATCCATTATAATTTATTGTATTCCGATATGGGGTGGTGCCTCTAAGACAAAGTTCCTGGACGTAGAAAGAGGTCAACGTGCTATCCTAAAAACAATGTTCTTTAAACCGTTTCGTGCTCCCACAGATGCGCTGTACAAAGAGAGTGGAATTTTAACAGTTCGTCAACTTTTTATTTTAAGTACTGTCCTCGGGATACACAAAACTATGCTCTATAAACCAGAGACCCTTAGTAAAAGGAGAAGAAACATTGTCATCGCTAGGAAAAGCGTAAAAACAACCTTCGCAAGTCGCCAATGTGCATCGCTTGGTGTTTGTCTTTATAACAAGATAAACAAAAATATTGCACTTTATCAAGGTACCATATACAATTGTAAAAGCACTCTGACGTCGTGGTTAAGGAACCTGTCCTACGACGAAACTGAGAAGTTACTTCAGCCATTGGTTTAGAGGATTTTAGCCCGTTTCATATTAAAATGTAAATTAAATCAAATTAATATATATACTCAACATAACAAATCATAATTGTTATAATGAATTAAAATAAAATAATAATCAATAATTTTATACTTATCAATTATATGGTAAGATAAAATAATTGTTTAAGAGACGTACCTCCTCTCTTTCTCTCTCACATAAACATACGTCCGCATAAATACATACTGGCACTCGCAAACACACACTCACGGGTCACACATACACACACACACACACACACACACTCATACACACACACGCACACGCACGCACACACACACACACACACACACACACACACACACACACACACACACACACTCACTCACACACACACACACACACACACACACACTCACACACACACACTCACACACAAACTTTCACTCACACACACACACTCACACACAAACTTTCACTCACACACAACACATTATTGCTATTCGTCTTAAGGTTAAATGTACTAAACTTAATTTACCTATAAAATCTGTCTCTTGTCATAAATTGTAAGATACCTAAATGATAAAAAAAAAATATAATTATAATTTAAGTAAAAATACTGGCTATGGTCTTTTGTCACAGGTATTTCCATACCAAAAAGAAGACCTCCAAAACAACTTAATGTAAAAACATGTATTTTACTGCAATAAAGATTTTTATTATTATTATTTATTATCCAACTGTTATGATTTATTTAAACCAACAGAAAAAGAGGAGGTTCTATGTTCACCTATTTTTTAGGGTTTATATTTAAGATTTAGCTTATTTTGACTTGTTTCTTTTTTTTTCACATTTTAAGCAATCCGAATGCGAATTCAATATATCGTTGTGATAATAGAACATTGAAATCTAAAAATAAACCTTCACGTTAATTAAGCAGTGCAACATTTGAAAATATGTATATAGTTTATTCTTGATAATAAATGATTATTTTATAAAAATATTAACGATTATTTGATTTCGAATTTTGTGACAACCATTGCATATCGGCGAACGATTGCGTAGATACCTACGCGGGCGGCGGCATCGCCCCACATCAAAGGCGATGCCCTACTGTATGAAATGGTAATACTGTGATATAACGTATTATACGTTGGATAGATGGTAGCATAGCGGTCAGTGCAGCCGCCCGGATTGCGGAAGACCCAGGTTCGATTCCTGGCTGGGTCGGGTAGGCGTTTAATTTTTTCACTGTCTTTTGTAAATTTTTTAAATATTTTATTTAGCTTCAGTGCAGCAATTAGCACTTGAAAATAAAAAGTAAAAATTTAGAATTAGATGGTTATGAGGATAGGTAATTTATATTTTTAAAAAAACTATTAAACTTTTTTTTTTAAGTTATCATGCTATCGTCACCTATATCATTTACCTATCTCACACGTTTATTTTCTTGACGGTAAAAAAAGTCATCCAGTATAATATAAAGATATGTTTTTTTTTCATTGGCGGCGCTAGTGAGCGGCGTAAACGTTTTTAAATGCTGCAATTATTGCTGAAACAATGTAACTAATTATGATAAGATAACAATGTAATTATGATAACAAAATAAATGACTAACCATTGTTTTAATATTTGTAATATATTATCTTACTTATAATATAAATGAATAAAATATGAAATAAACAGTTTTGTTTTAGTGATTTTATTCTGAATCATCGTAAGTAATTAAGATGTGATCTAAAATAGTGTTCGTGCCTTGCCCAGCTTAAATACCATAAAATGGTCAATACGTGAGCACAGCAACCGACTGTTCTTCGTCCTACAAGGCAATTACAATAATATTTTAAAATAGAAGATCTGCCCTGGAGATCATTATTGTACAAAGTATATTTTTCGGCTAATGTGCCTTCTTTGAATTTTGCCTCTTAATGTATTATATTAATACGTGAAGCAAAAACTTTGTACCCCTTTTTTACGAAAATTTCGCGGACGGAGGAGTATGAAATTTCGCACACTTATAGTTTTTATCATTGACTTATATTGTTTTTATAGAGAAGGTTATCCAATTTTTTTTTAAAATTATGCATTAAAATACATTAAAATCAATAAAACAAACATTACACACAATACCATGTATTTGATACACACGCATAATTCGAAAGTAGTAGCACCTACGTTTGAGGAGGTGAGAAACGCAGTGCTACGACTAAAAACAACAAGTGCCCTGGAATCGACGGCATACCGGGGGAATTGTGGGAATAGGGCGGAGGCCCCACACAATCGAAACTCTACGAGTTGATAGTCAGAAGCTGGGAGGAGGAAAGGCAACCACTCGAATGGAACGTAGGTGTAATATGCCCGATACACAAGAAGGGATCCCGAAAGAAGTGCTCCAACTATAGAGGTATTGCGCTATTACCGACAGCCTATAAAGTTCTTTCATACATTCTCCTGGGCCGCTTGGAACCGTTGGCAGAAAAAATCCTCGGCGACTACCAGTGTGGCTTTCGCAGAAACCGCAGCACTGTTGACCAAATTTTCCTCTTAAAACTACTTTTGGATAAGAAGTGGGAGTATGCTCAAAGCATACATTCATTGTTTGTAGATTTTACGAAGGCCTACGATAGTGTAGATAGAGAATTTCTCTATAACATCCTACGAGTTTTCCATATACCAGATAAACTAATCCGAATGATCAGAGCTGCTACAAACATCAGTAAAATGAGAGTTAGAGTGGGCGGTAGCTTGACGGACGAGTTTGAGGTCGTCACAGCTCTTAAACAAGGAGACGCATTATCACCTGTGCTCTTCAACTTAGTGCTCGAATACGTCATCTGAAAAGTACTTGAACTCGGTGGGGGAGTTGAGTTGATGGGCACTCACAAGGTGATAGGATACGCCGAAAATCTGGCGCTGCTAGGGCGACAAGCGGAGGAGGTGAAGCGGATGGCCGAGGTGCTGGAGAATGAAGCAGGGAAGATCGGCCTTAGGATTAATCGGGATAAAACGGAATATCTACACATGAAACGGTACCGAAATATAAGGGAAAGGAGAAAAGACCTAGAAACCAGCAATGCGAAGGTGTCAATAAATTTCGGTACCTAGGGTGTACGGTTACAGATACCAACCAGCGAGAAGACGAGATAGATATCCATATCCAAAATGCTCTACGATGCACAGCGGCTCTCCATAAGGTGATTGCGTCCAGGCTAATTAGCAGAAAAACCAAGATCCGCGATTACAAAACTGTCATTAGACCGGTCTTGATGTACGGTTGCGAGACCTGGACACTAACACTTAAGGAGGAGGAGAAGCTGCTGGTGGCAGAGAGAAAAATATTCCGAAAAATCCTGGGGCCGACCAAACGCGAGGCGGGGGGAGGGAGCTCATGGCCGAGCCGAACATAATGGGCGAGACTAAGTCGGCTAGACTGCGCTGGCTCGGCCACGTTGAGAGAATGGAGTCGGATCGGGCTGCGAAGAGAGCATACCTGGGCCGACCAAACGGGAAGCGCCCTGTGGGACGTCCCAGGTATCGCTGGATAGAACAGGTTGAGAAGGATCTTAGCCACCTCCAACGGCCGGACTGGCGAGAGGTGGCTGAGGACAGAGCAAGGTGGCGAAGTCTCATGTCGGAGGCCAAGATCCACTTCGGGTCCCTGAGCCAGCGCAGTAAGTAAGTAATAAGCAAAATATGAAATAGACTAAAAAAATAATGTGACAACCCTGAGACAATGACGAAGGTCTAGACGATGGCGGCGTTTCGCGCAACTTCAAAAGCGTTGGACCACTGTAAGTTTTTAACACTGTGGCTGTAGTATGAGGTCGATCTCTTTGGTCTGTTTTGTTGGAATACTAAATATTTCTGTTTCAGAAATAAAAATGTGTAAAAGTGTCAGTTGGTTGTCGTAAAAAGAAAATCATCATCATCATCATCATCATCATCATCAGCTCATAAAGTCCCCACAGCTGGGGCACGAGCCTTCCCTATGGATGGATAGGGAGAACGGGCCATAGACCACCACGCGGGCCCAGTGCGGATTGGTGGTTGTTAACAACTACTAATGCAGTCGTAAAAACAAAATAAATAAATAAATTTAAAGACGATTATTAAAATCTACCATCAGTTTGTCAATGCGCGAAAACTTCATTTACTGTATTACTGTTATTGTTTTAAAATGCCAAGGAGAAGAGGACCTGACTTATGTCGCGATGTCAATCAAATGTGTGACGAGCTAACTCACGTGCAAACCGCACTGACGACCAGCGAGAGACCGATAATGATAACATTTGTTTGTATGGCAGAATTGCGTTCCACAAAGAATAATAATGAAGTAGGTAGGCTTAGAATGGAACGAGTTTGGGCACACCAAAGACAACAACAGCGAGCACGAGTGCACGACACAATGAAATAGAGCGATTCCGCAGACGCAGTGTTCCTGTAAACCTGGAACGAGTAGCATTACCTACATAAGTTTGTACAGTGTTCTAATAAACATATTTCATTTCATTTCATTTTCATTTCATTTCATTTCATTTCAATTCATTTCATTTCATTCCACTACGACCCGGAAATAGATTATTATGCTCATCGATATATATGTTACACTAGATAGGGCGTTCCGAACACTCACTGTGTTCGACTCAGGTGTACTGCAGTCCGTACACCTTAGTTTAATGTGACTTTGACATTCATGGTGCATGGGTGCGAACGGAGCGGCGCGAATAAATCGAAAAGTCGATAAATCAAAGTGAATTATGAAGAGAAAATAATAATTTTAGTCAAGTAAGTAAAACTACTTATTATTCAAGTGAATAAATAGGTAATAATATAGTAATTTCACAATAGAAATGAATTATTATTTTCACAATTGAATTAAATGCGACGCCACTGACGCCTTCTACAATCATAGACTAAAACATGCAGATGTTCAAATCGGTTGTAGGTAAAATGTAACTGAAGTCTGAACACAGACTTGACTTGTGTTTTGATTTGTTTAATTGTTTTATAACCAGTTTGACATTTTTAAATTTTTATTTTTATGGTCTTTCTTTTAGTACAGTAAAGTTCAAAAAATATGACGACGTGCGTATTTCGACACTGTAAAAATACATTTGATTGATTTGATTTTAAACTATTGCTAACATAAAAATTTGAGCTCAAATAATAATAAGTTTATTTTCTTTTCAACTTTATATTTTTTTATTTATATCATCATCTGCTCTCTTTATATATTCAATAATACATTTTGAAATAGAGTATGAATTCTAATGAAGTATTGTAGGTACAATAGCTGTGTCACTTCTGTGGTGTAAAATCTATAGGACCGACTCTTGTTACTTTACATTGAACGAAACGCGTAAGCGCTTTGAAATTCACGGCGCTTACAACGTTTTGGTCGCGAGAAAACTATACTCTATTATTAGCGATCTAGCGCTGTATGTTTTTAGTTTGGTGAAACGGCATAATAAAATGTTTTAGCGCTACAGCGAACTTTAGTTCTAATTCCCAGTATTTGAACCTCAGAATAATAACTAAAGCTATAGAAACCGGACTAAAATAGCAACACTCATTCATCAGTTCGTACTATTTTAACTAATGAACCTAAGTGATGTATTGGAAAGAGATCGATTGTCCCTTTTCTTTCGTTATTTCGAAGGTGTCACCAGATTTGTGACGTCATATTTGAGGTAATGTAGTGAGTGACTTTATAAAGGACTCAAAGATTTTTTTTGATTACCGATTATCTGATGACCGTTTAAATAAAAAATAAAAACTAAGTGTCAACCATTTGTCGCACTCCAACCTCCTTTTCTAGCCATAAGATAGAACGGAACTAAACATAGTTGCACGATTTTTATTTTAGCCATCCTTCTATAGATTTGAACAAATAGTTTACAAGAACGTTATTGTCTATTCAAATATAAGTCAATGATTATGCCGTAACAATTGGGAAAATGACAACCATTTGTCAATATTCGTGATTGTAAAGCGTTAAAATACATCGGTGAATCTACTAGATTATGTTGTGTTGGTGGTAAAGTAAAATTGCCACAATTAATAATTTATCAAAAACAATAATTATGGTATACTACCTTGAAAGTGGGCATGAAATTTTCCTGTACTATATGCGTTGCGCCAAACGACGTCATTGGAAAGCAATTGTTATATTTTTTGATGTTGGCCGAGAAATGTTTAGAGTAATTTCCCACCCCAGCCGATAATGTTTAAGTTTGGCCATATTTTTCACCAATACATGTAGGTGATACGAAGTTCACCCAGTACGGACTCGTGGTCACACCAACATGTCACACCAGTGTGAAAATCAGGATATTTTTTTCCTGTTATTCACACTGCTAGTATTGCAACACCTTTTATCGTCTAATAATGAGTGAGGTGAAATATTAATACCTATGATTATATAAAAAAGGTCATTGCCTATGATGAATAAAAACACCAAAGTATCGATATGTTTGATAAATTCATTTCATGTCACATTAATTTTGTGCAAAGGGATGCATTATGTTTCGCAATGTAGCCTAACCTTTGTTCTTATCTTCTATCACTGGCGACCACGTACTTAGTTATTAAAACTTCTTTGTATTTTTAGTTGCACTAGATTTATTATTTCCAACATAAAGTACCAGGCTACCATAACTATGCAGGAGATTGCTTATTAATATTAAAGGAATATTATAGTCTTGTAAATACACTAATAAATATATATATTAGGATGATAGTAAAGATTATTATAATATTCTTTTATATTAATAAGCAATCTCCTGCATAGGTTTGGTAGCCTGGTACTCTAAGTAGGAAGTATTAAATTTAGTGCAACTAAAAATACAATTAATAAAAAAATACATACATACCTACACAAAGCAGTAAGTAATCAACTATGTAATAAGTACAGTTTTACGCCCGACGGATCAATCAGTTGTGTCTCAAAAGCACCCACGGCCCAACCAAGGATTCGAGTTTTCGTCAGTTGGACCATAGGTATTTTATTTCCCAATAGTTGGTCCATTGGGAAAAAAAAACAGTTGTGTAGAAGGGAATCAAAAGTGCCCACGGCACAACCAGTTGAGCATAGTAATTGTGCCATGGGGCCGGAACGGGTGTAGGGATATTTTTACACTTATCCCTCCTAGGCCTAGGACGCAATACTACCTACAGATGGACCTTTTTCCACCTATCCCTACTGGTTCGCACATCTGGTAGGGACAAATGGAACTTTTTCCACTATCCCGGAAAAGGCGTAATAGTATAAAATGTTCTGGTTCTGTGACAATAAATGTAAGTAATAATAAATTGTCGAATATCTACAAGCCATATTCGTAAAATATCACTTTAATTATAATCATTTTTTTTTGCTTTATACTAGTGCACTACTGCCTTTTATTTTCCTTTCAGTTGTCCTATACCTCAAAGGTTGTCTGGAAGAGATCGCTTTAATTATATAATAAAAATATTGAATTATATAGGTACCTAAATGAATGATAATAATATAATGATAATAGTATAATGATAATAATATCCACAAACCTTTTGTACATGTTATGTTTTTGTTTTAAAAGATTGTCAGTGTTATTTTTCAGTTTACCTAAATAATAAAGTATAATTAGTAAACACAATCGATTTCAATTTATACATTGATAATCACCGCACTAGTAGATAATGACAAGTAATAAAAGGTGTTGCAATACTAGCAGTGTGACTAACAGGAAAAAAATTCCTGATTTCCACACTGGTGTGACATGTTGGTGTGACCACGAGTCCGTACTGAGTTCACCGGGTCATCTAGTTTTTAATAAATATTTATTTATATTTTACTGTAAAAATACATTTTAAGAAATAACTTGTTCAAGAAAAGCCGAAACTGAACAATTCCCTTTATTGGTAATTGAGTACCTACCTACATTATTATAGTTCAGAAATCGAGTCTCGAACTTTTCCCGAAATTCAGTTTCCTAAACCTACAATTACTTATATTATTGTGTTTTTTAAGTGAAATTGTGATTATAGTAACAGTTCACACCTAATAGTTAAGTTATTTATTCACAAAAAAACTAAAATTTATTTTTTCATTCTTCGTCATAAATCGAAAACTATACATCATAAAAATAATTAAAAACCTGTTTAAACTTGTGCAAATGAAGCCCTTTTATACGATACCCCACATGACACGGTTAACTTACTTCAAAATTCAAAAATTCAAAATTCAAAATCATTTATTCAGTTTAGGCTACAAATAGCTCTTATGAACGTCATTTTATGCCATCGGTTCGTAAGTCTATCTACTCTGGGCAGGAGATCTTGTACTGAGAAGAACCGGCAAGAAACTCAGCAAGTGTCCAGCTCTTTTCTCCCTTACAGCGTCAAAAAAATTGGAAAGTGCCCTATCATAAAAGGATACTTTCCATCACAAATAAACAGACACAAAATAAAATAAAAAACAATCACAAATTCACAACACACAAAAGAAAAACAACAAAATAAAAAATGTTTAAGTTTGCAAAAATTACATCAGGTACCAATTTCAATTTTCACAATGTCATACAGTACTAATCTAAGTCCGAAATTGTCTAAGAAAAATAAAGTTAAAGTATACAAGTATAATAATAATAAAAATAAGATAAGCAAGCAAGAGGTAATCTAAGAACTTAATGAATAGTTTAACGCAACATGAATATTGTTTGTAAACTGTAGGACACTGCTGATAAAGGCTATCATATCAGCGCTAAGATATTAAAGTATAATGATAAATCCCAATAAAATGTGGATTTTTATTATAACCAGGCTGTTTTGTCATCTAAATATTCTTTGACTGTTAACCTTTCTTAAGTAAAGAAGATTTAACATGATTTTTAAACTTATCTAATGGTAAATCTTGTACAGTACTAGGTAATTTATTATAGTAGTGTATACCTTTCCCCAAGAAAGAGCCAAGAACCTTTTGCAACCTGAACAGTGGCATTACAAGTTTTTTCTTATTTCTAGTATTGAAATTGTGTACATCTCCGTGTTTAGTAAAAGACTTGACATTGCAACGTACAAAGACTATGCAATTATAAATAAACTGAGATGCAACCGTAAGAACGCCAATTCTTAATTCTTCTTTCTTTAAAAATATTTCTAAGAGTAGTTCGGGAACCTAGTCTATAAATGGTTCATATAGCTCGTTTCTGTAAAATAAATATAGTTTCAACATCAGCCGCTGTAGCCCACAGTAAGATGCCATAATGAAAATAGCTAAAGTAAACTGTTCTAGCAGTTTCAACGTCTGTAAATTGTCTTATTTTTCTGATAGCATAAGCAGCAGAACTGACTTTGCCGGCCAATTTCGATATATGAGGTTCCATTGAAGTTTTGAGTCGAGTGTTATACCTAAGAAGACTGTTGAATTTACTAAATCTAATTTATCACCGTTTATTCTAACATCGTTTTGTTCAGTTTTAACATTAGGTAGTGTGAACTTGATACATTTTGTTTTTTTTGCATTAAGCTGTAGATTATTAACAGTAAACCAATTGAGTACTTCTGCGAGAGCATTATTTACATCATCATAATTATTCTTATACCTAGTAACATTAAAAATGAGTGAAGTATCATCTGCAAATAAAACAATTTCACAGAAATTCTCCACAAAGAATGGCAAGTCGTTAATATAAATTAAAAATAAGAAGGGCCCAAGAATTGACCCCTGCGGAACTCCCATTTTTACATGAAAACCAGATGATTTAGTTCCATTTATATCGACAGTTTGTGTCCTAGAACTGAGATACGACTGTATCATAGTGCAAAATCATTTAGACCATAGTAGTGTAAGTTCATCACCAGAGTCCGGTGCTCAACGCAATTGAAAGCCTAAGCATAAGTCGCAAAAAACTCCAAGAGCGTTCTGAGACCCCTCCCAGGCATCGAATATATCGCACTCCCCACAGAATAAAACCGCAAGTGCTCTTATTGTAATTTCGTATTATTGCATTTTCGTGATCTAGGGCTCAAATACTATCTACCTAATTTTATTTATGCGTGTATATGAGAAATTGACGAAATTATAAAGCTAAATAGTTTTATTCGTATAAAGAGCTAATAATATTTTTACCCAGAATAATAAATAACACAAATGACATTTGCTAGCATCACATTTAATAGGTGATAATGTATAAGACTATAGCGAAAGTATTCTTCGACAACATTAAATGACTTAAAACGGCATCAGCCATTGCGGCTTTCTTCGCGGTGCATTCGAGCACTGATAATACCGTAATAACTTGTCACGGAATATTTTAGAACTGCTCGTAAACGTAATATTCCTTGCATTTTTATTCTTCTATAAAGTATACGAATAAATACCAGTAAAAATGTATTGCAATTCTAACATAATGTTAGTCAATTCTGTAAACTTACAATACAGTACGTTAAAATCACATCTTCACAGTGCGGCAGATAATACAGAAGACCGAAGAGAATAATCGGCCCCTGTGCT
This sequence comes from Eudonia lacustrata, assembly GCA_947562085.1. Lineage (NCBI taxonomy): Eukaryota > Metazoa > Arthropoda > Insecta > Lepidoptera > Crambidae > Eudonia > Eudonia lacustrata. The sequence continues at coordinate 19,683,246 of OX387313.1, forward strand.
TAGCATTTGTAGACTATGAGAAGGCATTCGACCCTTTTGAAACCTGGGCTGTGCTAGAATCCCTGCAACGATGCCTAGTCCATTGGCGATATAGCCAAGCGTTGAGGTGTCTGTACAACGCAGCACCATGGCCGTCCAATTACAGAACCAACAAACAGACTAAGCATATCCCCTTGCATCGAGGTGTGAGACAAGGGGATGTGATATCCCCCAAATTGTTCACAAATGCATTGGAGGATGTGTTTAAAACGCTGGACTGGAAAGAACGTAGCATTAACATCAACGGCGACACATCTCACACTTGCGATTCGCGGACAACATCGTCATCGTGGCCGAAACGTTACAGGATTTACGGTTCATGCTGAACGGCCTAGCTGATTCTTCTCAACGCATCGGTCTCCGGATGAAATTGGACAAAACCAAAGTTATGTTCAACGAACATGCCATTCCGGGACCGATTGCAGTACAAGGCGGTGCTCTCGAATTTGTTAAGGAATATGTCTACCTCGGGCAGAGTTTGCAATTGGGTATAGAAACAACTTCGAGAAAGAGGCTAAAGGTATGATTCCGAAATCCGCTGTACGCAGTAGTGCTGTCGCAGCAGTGCTGCCTGCCGCGCTGATTCCGGGCAAGGCGGCAGTGTTGCACTATTCGTGGTGATGCGCTGTTGTGTATTCATTCATTTGCTTTGATTTGACATGACAAGATGTCCATTGATGACCAACTTTTATTTATATTGTTGGAAGAGGAAGAAAAATGACGATGATTTGTTGTTGTTTTATGCCAATAATAAAAGAAAAGCAACAGATTCGTTTTATAATAGCAGACAACGGGATGGATGGACAGGACAAGACGCTAATTAAAAACCATTTCATAAGTGATGAGGAAAAATTCAGGGAGTATTGTCTTTTAAATAAAAACAGTTTAATTTTATTCATAGTTTAATTGTTGACAAAATTCAAGCAAAAGCAAATACGCACTATTTTAATCATGCCTTTTTTAAAATCGTACAATGCTTAAACGTGTCGAAAAATTAAGCAGTTTTTTCCCTTTTGGCTACTAAGAACCATAACGAAAAATTACTAGGTATAAAAATAACTGTTTCCATCTCTAACTACACTGCCGCGCAATTTATGAACGCAGTAAAGAACATGTGAACAGTTTCGAGAAAATAGATCGTAATGTCAGCACCTCAAATATCACAATCATAAACACAGTAAGTGGTACTTACTGCGTTCATAAATTATAGTACTATCGCTGCGGCGGGCGGCAGACGCGTCACCACTGATCTGTCACGGCGGTGGGGCGACGCTGCACGCAGCAGTGCAGCCCGCAGCAGTGCTGCCCGCAGCAGTGCTGCCCGCAGCAGTGCTGCCACAACATTGCTGCGTAGCTCGGAATGTAATCTCATATAAGCTTATAGAGAATATATGGGGACCAGTAGTGCTGCGACAGCACTGCTGCGGCAGCACTGCTGCGTGCAGCGGAGTTCGGAATCATACCTTAACAGAAGGATACAGCTAGGCTAGGCAGCATTATAATATGGGAAATTACGTCGGGTCTTTACGTCGCCTATTCCACAAAGTCTAAAGACGAAAGTTCCATCAGTGCGTCCTTCCGGTCATGACATAACGGAGCTGAAACGTGGACACTCACGGTTGGGCTGGTTCACAAATTCAAAGTCGCTCAGCGAGCTATGGAAAGGGCTATGCTCGGAGTTTATCTGAAGGATCGACTTCGGAATGAGGTGATCCGACAGAGAACGAAAGTAATCGACATAGCCCATCGGATCAGCAAGCTGAAGTGGTAGTGGGCCGGTCATATTAGCCGCAGAACCGACAACCGTTGGGGTAAACGAGATCTCGAGTGGAGACCGCGTATCGGCGTACGTAGTGTAGAACGCCCTCAGACTAGATGGAGCGACGATCTCCGCAAGGAGGCTGGCAAGAGCTGGATGAGAGTAGCCGCGGATCGTGCTCGGTGGCGTGCACTTGGAGAGGCCTATGTCCAGCAGTGGACTAGTATAGGCTGATCATGATGATGATCAAGAATTCTTATTATTGAGACAATCGTCTACTTTATATTTTTTCTTGGCTTTTACTCTTTCTTCAGTCCAGTCAGGTTCATATCACTTGCAAGCAGCATATTGAATTTTTGCTGCGCATGATAATGCCAAATCCTACACGATATTATTCTTACCATAATATAAATGATTATACCTTAATATAAATTATGTGATAATTCAGCAATTTCTTGCCGTAATGGTAAGATAGGTATTTATGATTCTTAAATAATAAATAATTAAGTAAATAATTGTGAACCTTTTCATGGTATGGCATAAGGTTGTAAAAAATAATAACACCGTTATTGGCACAATTTAATGCAATTATGGCATTAAATTGTGCCATTAACTTTGTATTGACTGATTTATAACAAATTTTTGGTGATTGTGGTGCTGATTATTTAATTTTGAGTAAAAACTTAAAAATATTAAATGCTTTTTATTATTTTTTCCTAATAAATTACATGAAGACATGTATGTATCCCATTAATTGAAAATAACCTATAATATTAGATAACAAAATAAAAATAAAATAAAGTAACTCTAAGCACACTGATCAGTAATCTAACTTTACTTCATTTGGTCATTCCCTTTTTTTACTAGAATAACGCTTTTATACATTTAAACGTTTGTGCAAAGTACTAAATTTTCGAAGAATAAAGTCGCAATATCACATTATAGTTAAAATATTTATATCAAGAGTACACGAATACTGTCGTAATAGACTATTGCGCATACATAACGTTGTCTTCTACAAGTGAACAACGTAATGTAATATGTTAACGTTTACGAACTTCAATTAAGCGTTTGGTATTTTGAATTTTCTTTTATATTTCCCATAATATAAAGAATTATTTCATGAAATCTCTACTAAAGATTCTCATAAAAAATAGCTTTTAAATGATATTCTAACCATCGTGATACACCTTCAATCAATAAAGTTATTGGCAAAAAACGGTTTTTATTTTTCCTGTAAAATTCATGTTTTGCTATTACTGTTTTATTCTGTGGGGAGTGCAATATGTTTTATTAAAGCAACACCTGTGTCAGTAGTGGAACGACCCTTACTAAAACCATATTGTTTCTTATGTAAAATATTGTTTGAGTTAAAGTATGCCATTAATTGTTGGAGTATAATTTTTCATAAATTTTACTTAGTGCTGGTAATATTGAAATTGGCCTATAGTTGCTAGGGTCTTCTTTGTTCCCTGCTTTAAACAAAGGTATAAACCTTACTAAATTTCATAAGATCTGGAAAAATACCTTTATTGATACAGTAATTAAAAATGTCTGCAAGATAGGGTGCAATAGGATATATAATATTCTTAATTACTTTAATACTTATGCCCCACAAATCACTAGTGTTTTTCATTTTAAGTGATTTGAATGTTTTTATAATATACAAAGAATCAATGTATTCAAATTGAAAAGATAGATTAGATTTAGGTACATGTTTTTGAATAAAGATTGCGCAGTTTCTGGTGATGAAACTAGATTTAAAGTTGTTACTACTGGTATATTCACAAAATAATCATCAAAAATATTAGCAATTTGTAAATCCGAATTGACAAGGGTGTTGTGAACTTTCAGAGTGAAAGTATTGTCCCGTGGTTTAAATTTGCCTGTTTCACGGTTTATAATATCCCAAGTAGCTTTAATTTTATTGCTAGAGTTTTTAATTTTGTCTTTAATGAAATATGATTTTGCTAATATGCACACTTTCTTAAAAATTTTAGAATAACTCTTAACATATTCTGTAAAACTAAGAATATGGTTATATTGTCTTAAATTATATAACTCATACAGTCTATTTCTACTGATATAAATACCTGCCGTGGCCCAATCACAGAACTTAAGTTTTTGAGAAACTTTTATTGTTCTAGTAGTAAATATTTGGTTGTATTCTGTCTTTATTACATCAAAAAGATTACTATATAGTACATCTGGATCATCATGTACAAAATGTAACGCATCAATTTTACAAACTACATTATTTTTTAAACACTCCATTCGTTTCTTTGTTTACATTTTATTATTTTTGGCTCATCCTAAACATCAAAATCATATGTCACCTTTAAACCACAATGGTCAGACGTAAGATTATCAAAAACTGACTTAGAAACAGGGTCATAGTCTGTAAAAACATTATCAAGACAAGTAGCTGAATGTGAAGTTATTCTAGTAGGTTCGAGAAATAGATTTATTAGATTAAAGCATTTAAATAACGCAACAAGACGAACACTCATTGAGGAACTTTCTAGAATATTTATATTAAAATCTCCACATAGGTACTAAAACAAATTTATTTTTTAATTTTAATTTTCTAAGTATGTCCTCCATTACTGATTCGAAAATACCGAAATTGCCCGACGGGGGTCGGTATACACACACTATTACAAAACAATTGAACTCCACAAATGAAAGCTCAATGTTACGCTCCACTAAAAGGTTTACAATATCGTTGCGATTTTTGTATTTTATATTACTTCTAACTAGTATTAGAGAACCGCCATGTATGGCTGTGCTTCGTACGTACGCGCTTGCTAGTTGAAAATTGTTTACATGGAAAGACGTATCATGACTTCTTAGCCAATGCTCAGTTATACAAAATATATGAATTCCCTGACTTTTCGCAAATAATTCTAATTCTAAGTCCTTGCCAGCCAAACCCTGAATGTTTTGATGTATAATATTAATGAGTGCAGACTTGGCTTTTGTCTTAGACCTCAGTTTATACAACCTGAGGTTGTTACCTTATTACTACCCAAGTAGCATTTTATTCTCTTTAAAAGGCCACATTTATCTCACTGGTGGTCTCTTAGCATTTACAGTGGTCACACTTGGTTCATCGGCTGCAATAAAGTGAACATGTCCACCTATACCTGTATAAGGCATGTATAGGGGTGTAAATGTGGCCTATTATGTCACTATTGGCGTTTTGTCAGGACAACATTACTCTTCTAGCCAGCTTTCATTTTCAAAGCTGAACAAGAGCGGTTTAAGAGAAGTAAAATTCGGCATAGGCTGTTCAGAGGTTCACATATACGATGTTAGATTGCTGGCATTATAATATAACACATGTGAACATTATTGCAGCCCAAAGCTGTTATATATAACCTTTTATGAAGCGCTATTCAGTTGTTAGTGTTAGCAGGTCTACTTTGTGATATATTATTCAGCTAATAAATTATTCTGTAAAAGAACGTTTAATGAGTTCACATGTACATGAAAGGTATTTACACGCACCACTATTGATATCTAGTAGCACTGATAGCAGTTTATTTGTTCACGAGGACCACACTGTTATCCTCTATTGGTACACATGTGAACCTTTCTAGAGCTGACGTCATTATAATGGTACACGCGTGAAACTTTAAAGAGGTCACAACACTAATTTTGAGTTATAATGGTTCACTGTAGATGGAGACAATGACCACCATTTTCACTTTTAATAACCTATAATATTTCTATATTAATTTATGATTTTGTCACTTAACACGGAGTTTTCGTTATTAATTTTATGGTTGATGTTTAAATACAAAACCATACAACGATTTAAATGCCAATAAAACAAAAATATGAAATATTGCTTTGTTTGTATCTGCTTATTTCGATATATTTATTTGATAAAAAGGCATATAGCCGAGGCGCGTGAAAATTTTAACTATAAATATGTATGTACTTTACAATAAATTTACATTACCCCGTAATATTAACTCAATATCATATATAAACACAGTGTACTTACCAGTAACAATAAATCATATCAAAATGGCTGTTAGACACGATTCGACGATGGCCATGGCCGTAAGCTATCACAAATTAATATTTATTAAAAAATGTGGTACCAAAGTGATTATTTGAGGAAAAAGCGGCCTAATAGTTGGTTTTAAGTACACTTGTGGTTTGGGTTTTGGATAATCGGCTGTATAATTGTTCACTTGTTACTTATTATAACTCACTTGTCTGTATGAATAACCACACGGAATCTAATATAGTGCCGTTAATCAGCTTTAAAACCACAGTTCTCTCTTTAAACTACCATTAAAGATCTACTATACTGCTACCGTGAACCTTTTGTACACTCAAAGCTGAAAAATTTGTGCCCAAATGGGTGGTACAAGGGCTGTATAGCATGCTATACAGCTCTTGTGCTGCTCACATAGACAGCTTAAAGAATAAATGTGTACCGTAAGTCAACCGCTATAGAACCCCCAATGATACTTGGGTAGCTATAAATGGTGCATTAGTAGAACTACTAATGATTACGTTATTGTGATGAGACTTAGTTATAACATCTATAACTGTATCCTGTATATTATAAGCTAACAATTTAGCTATTTGGGTCCTATAGTTCTTAGAAAGATACATAGTATCTGACGTCAAACAAAAGTTATTAATAAATTTATTAATATCGAAATATAAAATATCAAATCAAATTAAATAATAGTAAATTTAATTCATAAATGCGCTTGTTTTGTTCCCAGGACAAATTTGTACAATAGGGAAAAGCGCTAATTATTAACTTACAATTTGTATCCGATTGCAGTTTTGTTAAAATATTAAAATTATTTATAATGTCACGTTTCTTAGTTTGTGAACTGTCACCACATAATACAATAACATTAGTGGAACTATTCAGTGAGTTTTGTAATACCTATGTTATTTACTATAGCAAAAAATTTGGACCCCCGTTCCTTGCATAAAGAACCTGTTTTTTTGTGATTTAATGAAATATGTATAGTTTTCAGATGTTTCCTTATACTTGTAGTACAAGACGATATTACTTGCCAAACTTCATAATTTTAAGGTCAACAGCAAGTACCCTATGAATTTTGATTCCCTTGAGATTGTCGAAATATACGTTTTTTGCGACATAAACGGCCGTAAGTATCTTTTTTTTCCCGTTAACTTACAAGTTTAATTTTTTTACAGCTTCAAGGGACTGCAGACCTGAGTATATTATGGTTTTAATTTCAACTCGATACCTCCACGCGTTCCCGAGTTATAGGGTCTTGACAGACAGACAGACAGACAGACGGACAACAAAGTGATCCTATAAGGGTACCGTTTTTTCCTTTTGAGGTACGGAACCCTATAAAAACTAGGATTGCCCCACTTGTGCCGCGCTTTACAACCTGAGTGCCTAGTGCGAATTTATTTGGCATTTGGTCCTGTTAACGAAAAGGAAAATTTGATAGGAACGAACGGATTTTTCGAATAGGAGGAGCTGTTTCACTCTTCTCTGCTCAGGATCGTGACCTTGGCAATGATCGAATGGTGAATAATACTCTCGCTAAGCACCTTATAGAGCTATAGAGCTGTAACTCTTCACCAGGGTGGTGTGACTGTCATGCTATGCTCAAACTCGACAGAGCGCCAATACAACGCCCAGCAAACCTCCGTGACCGCTGTCTTTAGCTTCTGTAGACCGCTTTAGAGCGACCTTTGATGGGCAGCCTGAAGCTGACTGACTGACTAACTGACAAACACACAATGTCGCTTGAACAGTCGCGACTGCTTCAGGCAGCAGTTGCCAGGCATAACAACATTGACTCTTGATTGACTTTAGCACCGTTATTTATTCGCTCTGCAAATCAAACTCTACTTGACATCGCGTCTGCCGCCTTAGTTGTTGGCTGATTGTTTAATACTTAAAATTTTATCTTTCTACGCATTTGTATGCGCCTGAGCTAAAGCAACAGAAGAAGTGCTTCTTCCTTAATACACATTCTGCAACTGCAGTTGAATAGTCCTGCTCCAGCGGTTGTAAACAACTGCTTGAGTAGTTGACGACGACGGTGTCTGCCAAGCACACACAATAAGGATTTGCACGACATAGTTGGACATTTTGTATTTTGGACAGTGTTCGGACATTAGTCGGGCAAAGTCAAATGTCATGCTCGTGAACGGGTGCCGCCTGTGGAGGCTGGTCTGCTCTTGCATACTTATCTTGTTTTTAGTATTATTAATTACAGTTTGACTTTGTTTTACCTAAACAATTTTTGACTTTTACTAGAGTACTGTAGTGGTGCTGTATGACATTGTGGAAATTGAAACTTTTCCATAATTATCTGATGTAAATTTGTTAACTTACATTTTTTATTTTGTTTTTTTTACATGTTGTGGTTGTCTTATATATATTTTTTGTGTTTATTTGTAATGGAAAGTGTCCTGCTATGATAGGGCATTTTCCAATATTTTTGACGCTGTAAGGGAGAAAAGAGCTGGACACTTGCTGAGTTTCTTGCCGGTTCTTAGACTTACGAACCGATGGCATAGTGACATTCACAAGAGCTATTTGTAGCCTAAACTGAATAAATGATTTTGAATTTTGAATTTTTGAATTTTGAAAAGGATAATAAGGAGACTCCAAAAAGTAAGCTTATTAATTACATACCGCGCTCGGGGAACGCAATCATAAGGCTAAGCGTATGCTGAGACGCAGGTGACGCAGCACAGCACAGTGCAGATTTTGCGTAGCAGGGCAGTTGGGGCAGACATAGGCCGCGAACGCATGCTGCGACGCAGGTAAGTGACACAGCACGCACACATGAGTTGTCAATGTCAATGTCAGAGTCTAATAATGTGAGTTGTCAACTGTAAGTCATGGAGTTTCACCCGAGTTCTTTCCGTAATAATAACACGTGTTGTGAGACTCCATTTTAATTTCTACCTACCGTACAATTTAAAAAACACTTGAAATTGGCTAAATGCTAAACGCGAAGCCATTAATTAAGATATAATAATAATAACTGTAAGTCATTTTCTGAAAAAACGTTCTACTAATGGATATTTGTAAAGGGTGTTTTTTTTAGAGGTATACAAATTTAAAATGAAATAAAACACGTAAAAATAAATTTCATTATCGGTTTTATTTAAAAGTTAAAAATTGATTTCGGGCATATGGGCGCCACGGCTGCCGAATGAAGCGTAGTTCGGAAGTCCAATTTACGTCTACTTTTTCGAGCAACTGGGGTCGTACATCGGCAATAACGCGGCGAATGTTGGCTTTAAAGTGGTCCACCGTCTGTGGTTTATCTGCGTAGACGTGTGACTTTACATATCCCCAAGAAAAGGTGTGGAGGACGATCGTGGAGGCCACCTTACAGGTCCATTACGCGAAATTATGCGCTCATCTGGGGAATGGACAAATTCAGGTCCTCTTCAACATTACGCTCCACAGCAGTAATAACTTCTTCTGTGCGCACTGTATGGCATCTTTGTGGATGCATGTTATTAACTAGAGTGTGCGTGGTACGAAAACGATCCATGGTTTTCCGAATAACTTGCTCAGATCGACGATTATGACGACCGTAAAATGGATGTAGTGCACGGTAAGTTTGGCGAACTGAACCATGATTTTCAAAATAAATTTGCACAATTTGCAAGCATTTTTCTGAAGTAAGTCTATTCAAAAAAGAAATGGCAAAACGTACTGACCACAATATACCGCCAACTTTTAAATTGACAATCACCAGAAACAGTGTTGCCAATCTAAAAACCAAACCTCTAAAAAACACCCGTTACTATCGAGAGAGTTCTGTTAATTGTTCTGTCATTATTGCGAAATTATAATAAAATGGTAAAAAAACATGTGTTGACACGCACGCGTCGCGCAGAAATCTGTGCCGGCACTACAACGAGGCGCAGGGCAGGGCAGAAACATGTCTGCGTCGCACGTGCCTACGCAGTGCGTACGCAGCTCTTGGGACGGCCATGCATTATAAAATCTGCTCTGCTCTGCGCTGCGCGGAGCTGCGTCGTTTGCGTCTCAGCGGATTAGCACGATTTAGGCCCTTTCGTGCTATGTCCCGGATACTCAGTAAGGCCCAGGGCCCGTTCTCATATACCGCACTTTCTACTGTAATCACTGACCTAACTATAATTAATAATTTTATATAGGTAGGGAACTTATACCTACTATAACGGGAACCGTACTTGAACTGATAGAAATGATAGGATAAAGTTTGTTGAACACAGATTTATTGATACATAAAATTACACTTTAATTGCTATTGATAGAACTTATATGATGTTATGTTAATGATCAATGAGTACACGACGCGATTGCTTAATGTGAACTAAATATAAAATTATTACAAAATATTCGCTGCGGGCGTAAATTGCTGACCGCGCGGTATGTACGGTCATTGCACCGTACATGTTCCCGGGGGACAAAAGATAAGAAATAAAATTCAAAATTATGCCTAAATGAGTTGTTGATGAGCAAATGATATATGAGACAAGGTGATTCACTGGGTCCTTTATTTCCTATATTTGTTAAACTTAAGGTCCTCTAATTGCTTCTCTAATCTATCTGTTCGCACACTGTAATTCTTGTCTTTTTAACGAAGGGGGAAGAGGCTTTGTCTTTTTTATGATTGCACTCACTTACACTTTCACTGACACTTTTCATCTTACACTTCTCACTGAAACTTTTCACCTTACACTTCTCACTAACCGTTGTGCTGGAGGAGGCGGCGCGCGCCTGGGGCGGAGTCCCCGGCGCCGCGGCCGCCTCACTGGAACCCGCGTCATCACTGCTGCTGCTGTGAGGCACAGTGCGTCCTCGCCACAGCCAGAATACCAAGCCGCCCAGAATTATCACAATGCCAACCATTATGTATATTGCTGTATAATGATGGACATCATGATACGATATGGTATCAAATTGTGCTTGATTGTCTTGTAGAGCACGTATTTTGTTGTGTATTTCTCTCATACTTTCCTGTGTTTCTAATATCGCCGACTGACTTTCTTCGATTTTCTCCGGCAGAGAGAAGTTCATTAGGTGATTAATCGGTGGTATATAGTAGGGACTGTCCAATTGCGATGCAATTTTCATATCACTACTCATTTGCTTATGTGAGTAGATAGTGAAATCCTTTGTTTTTATCATACAGCCTTGACCGAGCCTTATAATGCCGGCGCGCGACAGCTGTCGAGCGGTAACTTGATCCTCGCATAGAATCCGCACTTGACACCCATCGCAACAAAAATAAATAATTGTATTAATATTGCTCATTTTAATCCATTCATTGCTGCAGTGTTTTATCTCTGTTTCACATTGATGTGTTTCATAGTTTAATGCACAAAGGTCATTGTCATTTGTAAGGTGGTTGATTCGATTTTGTACGCGACAAAGAGAGATTTCCGTCTTGTGTAAACAATCTCTCAACTCTGTTTCGCTCATCGTGATATAAAAATCTTTTTTAAGATTAATGCCAACGTATAATGAGATTGGCACGATACTGATTTTATTGTTTTTTGATTGCTGAGGAATAGGTATTAAATTATAAATCTCAAAAAAATCGTGGCTTACCAGGGGCACAGTTATTTCGAAAAGACAATACTGTTCTGTCGTTCTTGTTTTGATTGATATCAACTGATAAAGATTTCTAATATCGGTTTGTATGTCATCAGTTGGTAGTGCTAAGTCTTTTGGCAATTGACTAGCAATCTTGCTTAATTCGCGTTTCAACTGTTCAGGTGATAGTAAGTTGGGGTTAAACCGACCGTGATAAATGTCAATTAAGGTGTCAGATAACACGTTTTGTATATTTCTTAGGTTTTGCAGCATATTATTGGCGGTGACGGTTGTCAATGTAAACGTACTCATATCGACTTGATATTGTATTTCATGCTTCATGTAATTAGTAGCGCTGTCTAAGTTCATGAGGTGTTGATTAATGGTCTTGTGTTGTTTATCAATTAAACTTTCAGTTCTTTTTAGAACATCGTATTCTGGAAGTTTGATTTTTCCACAAAGATGCCATATGTTCCTTTTGATATTGCTCTGCGAATCTTTGATCTAATACGCCGAACATGCTGTTGGCGACGTATCCAACTCCGTCTATCAGGCCGCGCCGCTGTCGCGTGCGCGAGTGTTGACTCAGCAGCATCTGATTATAATATTGCAGTTCATTATACCCGTGACGTAACTGTAATACGAGCATATCGCATCGGGCACCTTTGTTTATTTTAATACACTGATCATCTAAAACTTTAATATACTTGTTTAGAGCGGTGATGCCTTGTTGATAAGGTTCCATGTCGTAATACGCTAATATTTTCCAATCGTCTCTGATTAGTCTCATGTCGGAAACTTTGTCGAAGTACATCATCTGTTTGTCTTTAATTTCGGATATATTGTACGTGCATGATATGTTTGAAATCATCGACATAAGATATAATAATACCATTACGACGGTGTTGATTAAAAAACGTCGTTTAGGCCTAGAATTAGAAATTTGTTGTTGTTGTTGTTGTTTTGTTAAAGTTTGCTCAGTTTGCTCGGTGCTGTCTGTTGGTAAAATTGATAACTTAGTAATAGGTCGCTTTATGAAACCATTTTTAGTTTTAAGTGTTACTACTCTGACGTAACCATCGGCTCCTGGGTGTAATTCGATGACCCGGCCCATTAACCATTTGCCTGCTGGTAGGTTATCGTCATGAATAAGTACAATTTGGTTGATTTTAATATTGTCTTGAGTCTTTTTCCACTTGCTGCGGGCTGTTAGTTAATCTAAATATTCTATACGCCATCTTTTCCAGGTACCTTGGAATATTTTTTGCGTCAGATTCCATCTAGTTCGAAAATCTCTTTCTGTCTCTATGATGGTAAGTGCTGATCCACCAGTCAGGAAATGTGCTGGTGTCAGGTAGTCTAAGTCGTCTGGATCTTCTGACATTGGACCCAGAGGGCGTGAGTTTAGACATGCTTCTACTTGTGCTAATAATGTAGAGTACTCTTCGAACGTCAGATGTTGATCGCCGATGACCCTTTTTAAGTGGTACTTAAGGCTCTTGACCGCTGCCTCCCAGAGCCCTCCTGCTGACGGCCAAGAGGGAGCGTTGAAATGCCACTGAATTTCCATCTCAGTAACTTCCTTCATCACCTCGGCATTATTGATTTGCTGTTCGAATTCTTTTTGAATGATGTTGTTGGCTCCTACAAAGTTGGTCCCGTTATCACTGTAGACGTGACCGGGGGTCCCTCTGCGGGCTGCCATTCTACGCAGGGCTGCTATAAACGACGACGTCATGAGATCCGAAACTAGCTCTAAGTGGACGGCTTTTGTAGCCATGCACACAAAGACTGCTATGTATCCTTTTGTAGTCTTAATTCCCCTGCCCTTGTTGGCTTTCACTGAAACGTACCCTGTGTAGTCTACTCCAGTATGATAAAATGCTCTGGGCGATGGGTTGCACCTTGCTTTCGGCAAATCTCCCATGAGCTGCTGTAGTTTAGAGGGGTTGTGTTTTCGGCACGTCACGCACTTATGTAATTGCTTTTTGACAGTTCGCATTCCACCAAGGATCCAGTATTTTTGTCTTATAAATGCCAGACACAATCGAGCTCCCCCATGAAACGTCATCTCATGCGCGTAATCAATGACTAACTCTGTTAATCTGCCATTTGAAATAATGATAGGGTTTTTTCTTTGTTCATTTATACGGGCGTGCCTTAACCTGCCACCCACTCGCAAGAGACCTTGATTGTCTAAAAAGGGATGTAGGTTTAGTAACTTACTTTTACTATGCATGCTTTTCCCTTCTCTGATACTAACTATTTCAACATGAAAATCCATTTGCTGATGATGTTTCATAATTGTTATAGTGGCTTGCCTTATTTCTGTAATTGTTAAATATTTCATTTTATCAACTTGCTTTACTGTGATAACTGATAACACGCCGCAGCCACGCAATTACACGTATAATAAATAAAAATTTGCTGAATCTTGTAATCAGCGAAGTGATGACGTCATAATTTTCTTGATTTGTTATGACATTAACTTGCTTAATTGATTTTCTCACTTCTTGATCAGTGTCCTATTTAGGCTGCTCGATGTCTAGATTTATTTTATCTTTCTGAAGCCAGCTCGGTCCTTGCCACCAAAGTGGGTGATCTCTGAGCTGCGTTGCTGTCAAGCCCCTGCTAGCACAGTCTGCAGGGTTTTCACTAGACCTCACATACCTCCATGCTTTTGTTGGTATGACTTCTCGGATTTGATTCACTCGGTGTTCTACGAATGGCTTCCACCGGCCTTGTTCACCGTTTAACCACCCGAGCACCACCATCGAATCAACCCAGCAGCACATTTTTATATGATATCTATCTAAGCAGGTAATAACTTTATTCATTAATTTTGATTACAAATGTGCGCCCATTAATTCTAATTTAGGCATAGAAATATTTTTATTGATTGGAACTAATCTAACTTTACCAGCTACAATAGTAATTTTGCAATCTATTTTTGTACTGCTTTTGCAATAGATGACGCACGCATAGGCTTTAGTTGATGCGTCACAAAATCCGTGCAACTCGATAGTTTGATTTTCATGCATCATACCTAACCATCTTGGTATTTGAATTTTTTGTATGTTATCTATATCTGCTATGCTTTTAATCCATTTAGCTTTAATGTTTTCAGGTAATTTGTCATCCCATTGTAAGTTGGTTTGCCAAACTGACTGAAATAATGATTTTAGGCTTGTTGTAAGGGGCGAGAGCCACCCCAACGGATCAAATAATTTAGATAGATCCGATAACATGGATCTTTTTGTCGGATCTGTAACATTAGGTTTCAATTTGGTTTCAATCAAAAAAACATCTAGTTTGCTGTTCCACCGTAACCCTAATGTCTTTGTTGACTCTGCTCGCCTAAAATTGTAGCCATCTTGCTCGGGCTCCTCTGTACCTATTTGCTCAAGTAATTCTGCAGAATTTGATGCCCACTTGCGTAGGTGAAAGCCTCCCGATCTTAGTATATCTGAGAGTTTCTTTTGTATTTGTTTCGCTGATGCAACTGAATTTGATCCGTGAAGGACGTCGTCCATGTACAGGGACTCCTTTAAAGCCTTGATCGCTTCACTCCCTGGATGCTGGTCTTCTTCATCTTCGGCTAGTTGTTGCAGCGTCATCATGGCCAAAAAAGGCGCTGCTTTGGTCCCGTAAGTGACCGTTGTTAACTGATATTCTCTCAAAGCTTCAGTTGGTGAGTCTCTCCACACTATCTTTTGAAGCTTTTGATCATCTTCATGGATCCAGATTTGTCTGTACATTTTGGCAATATCAGCAGTAAAAGCGATCTCATATTGACGCCATTTCAATAGTAAGGATTGAAGGTCTTTCTGCAAATTTGGACCCCGGGCCATAACATCATTCAAACTTGATCCATTTGTAGATTTAGAAGACGCATTAAAAACAACACGTAATTTGGTTGTTTCCGAATCTGCTCGTAACACACAATGGTGCGGCAAATAATAATCAGGCTTCATGTTACTTGATACTTGTCTCATGTGACCGAGGCTTAGGTACTCGTTAATAAATAACTTATAATCGACTGCTAAATTGTTGATAAGAAAAATGTTGATAAAATTGTGCCGTCGCTATTGATTTCGAAGATACTAATTGTTTCTCATAATCTTGATCGAGAGGTAGACGTACTTGATACCGTCCATCTGGCTTGCGAACCGTAGTTTCTTTGAAATAAGTTATACAATTTTTATCTTCTGTTGACAAAGATTTATCTTCTGTAATCTCTTCCATCTCCCAGAATTGTTGAATATCATCCATGCTATTTATGATAACGTTGCATTGCCGGTTAGTTGACTTGGCTTTCATACTATTTCCACAGATTATCCACCCGAGCTCTGTACGTTGCGCAACAGGCATAGATGAACAACGGCCCTTGCAGACTCCGTCTAAGATAAGTTCTGGGAAAATGTCTGATCCTAGTATGATATCTATGGGGCGACTGATGTTGAAGTCGCTATCGGCTAATTCTAAACCTTCCAGATGCGGCCAGTTCTGCTTAGACATCGATCTACTTGGGAGATTTTTAACTATTTTGTTCATGATGCAAGCATCAACGTTAAATTTAAAATTGTTATATACAAACGCACAAGTTAATTTTATGATTCCCTTGCACCTACTCTCTTTCTGTCCGACACCTGATACGATATCATTACATCTTGCCCTAGGAAGCTGCAGGTGTTGCGCCGCTTTTTCCGTTATCAATGACATCTGTGAACATTGATCTAATAAAGCGCGCATTTTATAAAAAGTGCCGTCTCGCGCCTGTACATTGATAATTGCTGTAGTGATAAGAATTTCCTTATCATTCTGTGAAACATACGAACTACCTGATGATGGTCCAGGGTTCGATTTGCTAGTATTGATGTTGGAGGTTGATGAACTTATAAAAGCTTCGTGCATAATTGTGTTATGCGGGCCATTGCACTCCCGGCACGTTTTGCTAGAAATGCAATTATTTCCTTTATGATCGTATAAGCAATTTTTACATAAATTGTGTTTTGTAATTGCTTTTCTTTTCGCCTCCGCTGACATACTTAAAAACTGCTGACAATAATAAATGCCATGTTCTTCGGTGCAAATTGGACACGATTTACTGTACTTTTGATTATTCATTTTAGTGTAAATCGGCTGTATCAACTTTTCAGCCTCCCCCCTAACCTTACTTTTTAGAAATTGCATTTTTTGTGCATTATTAAGTGAAGGATTACTGTGTATTGTTTCTGTAAACAAATCTTTACAAACAAATTACCCACTGGTAATAATTGCCACTAAAAGTGGGGATTTCCATTTGCGGCGTGGATTTTTCTCTATGAGATACGTTCCACAGCTTGCCGCTGATTGCTTTTTTCATAAATTTATACGTTTTCTCATTTGCTATAAACGACTTTTCGTATTCCTCGTCTGTACCATTTAACTCACAATCAATTTCTAAATGAAGCGAATCAATAACTGCCCACCTTGAATTCAGCTGCCTTAACAGGTCCTCAAATTCCCATTTTTCCGTGACAGCTTCCAAATCTATATCTTCTACCTTGCGGCTGAACGCTCGAAACTGGCTAGCTTGCTTCTTTAGCAGTTCGGCAGTCTTGCTGTCAGTAGCTTGGGACCTCCTGTCAGGGATTCCTACCTTTAATGATGACGGACCCGGTGTGCTCGCTGCTGGAGTAACTTTTGATTCACCTGCCCCACCGCTCGGCGTTCCTGGTCTCGGTAAGCACTGCTGTATGAATACTTTAGCGTTATTATAAAATTGTAAAGCCTGCTCATAATGATTATCACGGAAATATGCCATTTCCTCATCTTGATACTCTTTAACCTGTGCGTGATTCGATTCAAAATCTCTCCAATATATATCCAGAGTATCCAACTTTCTCTTGATGTAGTCAGCTGTACGACGCTCGCGTCCCGTCTTTTTAAAAGACGAGAAAAGCTGCTCCATAGCGCCTACTAACTGCTCCTGATTCGCCATGATATCTTCCATTTTAACTTGATAAAAAAATGGAAAACTTAACTTGATAGATGCTTGCTTTGTACACCACCTGCTTGGTGCAGCAGACTCTGAACGTACTTGCTCGTCCAGCACTGCCTGATACCTTTGATAGTCACTGATACTCCTCACTCGCGATTAATCCCACTTAAGACCAACACGCGCGCAAGGTCAAAAGTTCGAAGGACCATAAATGTACGGGAACCGTACTTGAACTGATAGAAATGATAGGATAAAGTTTGTTGAACACAGATTTATTGATACATAAAATTACACTTTAATTGCTATTGATAGAACTTATATGATGTTATGTTAATGATCAATGAGTACACGACGCGATTGCTTAATGTGAACTAAATATTAAATTATTACAAAATATTCGCTGCGGGCGTAAATTGCTGACCGCGCGGTCATTGCACCGTACAACTATCAGCATATACCTACATCTTTTAAATCGTTAAATATATTTATATATGTATAGAATCTATAACAGTTCAAGTAGATTTACTGTTTCCTCTTTAGATTAAATACTGACCACCAAATAAAATGTTCTAAAATTATGCATACCGCGAAAGAGCCGTACGTTGAACGAGACATCACTTTCTTTCACTGCGCCTGGGCCATACGAACGGGACATGTTGCGAATCGCCGAAGTTTTTATTGACCGGCCTAAAAGCGAAAGGGTCTAAATCGTCCATATTCGTCTCAGCATACGCATAGCCTAAATCCTCTTACGGACACGAAATCTCGAACCATCTCAGACCAGTCCGAGCGCAGCTGTCGCGAGATTCTGTGAGGGGTTGTCTTTGTGTGCGTTTGTATGACGCTTACCTTCTGCAGTCGTCATATTTGGTGCCAAGCAGTTGTCAACGACTTCATGAGGAGGTGTCCGTGTAGGTAGTTGTTTAACAACTTGAATGCTCATGTGACCCGTCTAAGGCCGCACTAAATAATGCATTAAATAAGTACCTAATTAAGCAAAGAATGAAGACAATCACAAGACAATCATTAGTCGATAAATTTTCAAACTTCATGAAAACCATAATACACTCGGCGTCAAAAAAATCGCACCTTTTAAAAATCATCTTTAAAAATTCTTAAACCTTATGTAGAGGATAGTGTTGGGTATCATTAGAAAGGTAACAAAAAGGAGTATCAAAAAACAATTAAATTTAACTTTCTGTTTAATTATAATTATACAAACAACATTAAAATTAATAAAATAATAAAAATCCTTAATTAAGTCCTAATTAACAACAGATAATTTACAAAGAAAAATGTACAAAAAGTGTCTTAAAATTAACTTAAAATCTAGTGTTACCCCCCCTTGCCCTGATCACGGCTTCCATACGGTCCCTCATGGACCTCACCAACTTCAGGAGCTCTTCTTGAGGGATAAGCCCCTATTCTTCAATCACCGCGTCTTGGAGCTCCTGTAGAGTCGAAGGAGCTGGATCCCGAGATCGAATCTTACGTTTAAGATGGTCCCAGAGGTGCTCTATTGGATTCAGATCCGGACTTCGCGCTGGCCACTGCATCACAGAGATTTGGGACCTCTGCAAGAAGTCGCTCACGATGCCTGCAGTGTGAGCGCGAGCGTTGTCGTGCATTAATGTGAACCCCTCGCCAAAAGATTCGGCAAAGGGGACCACATGCACTTCCAGGACCTCAGTGACATAGCGGCGAGCAGTCAGCGACCCTTGTCCGCGAGCACCTCCAGTCCGGGAGACGCAGACAAGGTCGGTTTTGCCGGCAGCAGACATACCGCCCCAGAACATGCAGGATCCGCCACCATATTCCACCGTCTCCTGGATGCAGGCTTGGGCGAAACGTTCACCCTGCCTCCGGTATACTCTTCTCCGTCGGTCGTTGCAGAAAAGACACACTCGCGTCTCGTCTGAGAAGAGAACAGCTCTCCACTGCTCAAGGGTCCAATCGACGTGGTCACGAGCAAACTGCAAGCGGGCTCGCCGATGCGCTGCAGTCAATTTTGGACCCGTAGCAGCTCTGTGGGCCGCTATCTTCTTCTCCTTCAATCTTCTTCTAACCGTAGATACGCTTACGGTGCGTCTGCGAACTGCCTGGAGCTGCTGTTGCAACTCAACAGCGTTGGAGAAACGATTTCTCAAAGAGTTCGACACAACGAACCGGTCGTCTCTTTCCGAAGTGCAGCGACGTCTACCCGAACCGTGTCTGCGGATATAGCCACCGGTCTCTATGAAGCGCTGGTACACTCTTCGAACGGAATAACGGCTCAGGTTCAGTTGCCGGGCGACATCACACTGCCGCACCCCTGATTGCAGTAGTGCAACCACTTGAGCGGCTTTATCAGCTGTGGTATCCATCAAAATCTGTGCGTGTGTCCTCTTCAACGGTTGAATAGCGAATGACCCACATTGAACCCGTGTTGACCGTTTTATACCCACAAAGGAAGCGCAACTAGCAACTCTCACGGGTAGCAAAATTTGCATCGAATTTTTGTGACACTTTATTTGTTGCATTAGGTTTTATTTGATAATGAAAAGTAATGTTTTTTATTAAGTTAATTAAGTAACCTTGTAAATAAAATCATAATTAATGCGACTGCATGTGCATATCAAGAGTAAATGACATTTGAAAGTGATTTTCTAAGAGGTGCGATTTTTTTGACGCCGAGTGTATAACAATATGAACAAACATTTAGCCAAATATACTAACAGACGTGGTATAAGGACACACTGTTCGCAACAAAGTAATAAACACTACGCATGATTGCTTATAAATAATTTAGAATTTACAAAAAGACTTGTACAATTTTGAAGAAGTTAGCCTAAAATTGTAATGTCACACTGAAATCATAGATAAGATAACAAACAAGCTTTGATTGAAGCATGTGCCCTGTCGCTGTATACCTACCTTATTTTTCTGAGATGTTCTAAGGTTCTGAGTGATTACCTATCTCTTTAGTCAACAAATGAAAATCAGATTACGCGAGCTTAGTATAGAAAAGCCTCAGACCAATAACTAAAGTATTATTGAATAATGCTATACTAGCATTAGTTACTTATTCACCACTCACCGCTGTCTTCTTAGAATTCTAGAATATTGTTACCTACTCGTTTTTAAATCGCAACAGAAATAAGGCGCTCAATACTTAAAGAGGGCCGCCAGACCTTAATTATTTTATCATAGACCAACTGGGTGGGTGTTGGTAAATCGCATCGAATGAAGCTGCTCACATAATTTGTTAACGAATTTCAGTTTGCAAGTTCGTTTGATCTCCAATTATGTTTCGCAGCTTCATTCTTAGCGATTTAAGTTTGACATGTTTTAGGATGTTCATAGCAAGATTATAAAATAAATATTGGATGTACAATGTTGTCACACATTGGGATCACATTGTATTTTATTGAGTTCATGAATGAGAGAACAAGAAATAGGGTAATATAAATACAGTATTTTCATAATCAATTTTAATTCTATTATGTTATTAAGTATAACATTTCATAATATAGGTATGTACATAATAATTTGTAGTTTTATCACTTAATTACAAGAACCAAGTAATGATTCAGCGAACTCATTGTTATTGACAATACTCTTATTATAAAATCTAGCGAAAGCGGACGATGAGTTAGACCATCCTGCAGTCTTTTTAATCAATTCTATATTAACGCCTAATCTACTTGCCTTAGATGTACTTGCATGTCGCGTACTATGGGCTCTGAATATTGAAATATCTATGCCACTTTCTTGCAATGTATTTTTTAACCAATTCCTTATAGTTTGGGAACTGATTTCTGAGTGTGGCTTTTTATTACTTAAAAATAGACGAGTAGTATCTTTATTACCACGTAATGTTTTAGTTTTATCTATATACGCTTGTAAACAACGCGCTGGACAAATCTCGGGACGAGAATTATAAAATGGAAGCCTTAATTCTGGTTGTAATGAATTTAGTTTTGTTGTCTTTATAATATCAGGAATTTTAATAATGATCTCATTGCAATTGGAAAAAAATGTTATTTATATCAATTAATGATAATGTCTGTACACGATGTGCAGTCACCAAGGCAAGTATAGTTGCTGTTTTCTTGGAAAGAGTTTTTAAAACAAGACTTTCATTAGGCCAATTTGGGCTAAAAAGTTTAAAACTAAGCTTGGATCCCACGTGATATTGTATTTTGGATTCATTGGTCTTAGTTTAAAAACTCCTTTCATAAAACGCTTAAGTCTTTCATCATCAAGATTGTTGCCCAATAGTAAAGACAAAGCGGATTTGTGTAAATTGATTGTCCCATATTTGGCACCCTTGTCAAATATTTCGGTTAAAAAATGAATTATCACCGGTATATATCCAGATGTATAGTCGTAATGATGTTTTGAACAATATTTAATCGGGTTGTTCTCAAAAAAGTGGCACCGCCAGGTTAAAATTATATATTTATTAAATTCGGCGAAATATTTATTTTACTTTTAGAATATGTATTCTCAGTATTTTTCTTAAAGTGAATCAGTTTGAGGGAATGGAATCCTCACATAAATGTGGGAAATAGAGCTTATCATAAAATAAATAAAACAGGTTAAAGAGATACTATACAGGTTAACGAGAAAATGCTAGAGGTCAATGAAATATCAAATAGGTTAGTGTTTAAAATTTGTAAAATCAGCCTTTATTAGGTATAATTATTAAATGTAAAATAACACTCAATTATTTAAGTATTATTTCTTGCGCCAAACGAGTCGCTAGCTCGCAGGAAATCAGTCTTTGATTTTATAATTAAAAAATCCAGAAATAAAAACGTTGCAAGTTAGAAATAAAATAATTGAATTCAAACTATCTGTATAATTTAAAAATAACAAAACAATTAGACAATGAAATAAAATCTTAATAATATCTTTTTCACTTTGGATCAATCAAACTGTTAAAAATGTACGAGGAAGAGGTAATGTAACTATTATGTAAAATATAATCATGAGGTAATTAAAATATATTGTAATCAGAATCACTGTCATAGTCAGTGTCTCAAATTAAAAATAACAGTAAATGATATTCATATTAAACAATTAGACAACGAAATAAGTTAATAAATTATTTATAGAAACGACTTTTCCTGCTTCGTTCCGTTTTTTGTACTTTTTCTTATTATTTTCTTTATATTTCGCAAAAAGCTCTGGGTTATGTTTTTAATCTTTTTTTCATATCTTTTCTCATATCTTTTTTTTGTAGTTCTCTTTTCCGCGCCAAGATTTCTTAACTTTTTTTACTTGTCGCTTTGGTAATTTTGCCTACAACATGAAAAATAAAGTTAGATAACTAAACAAGTTTAAAGAGCTACTTTTTATTTTCTTAATTACTATTATCAATCGTCAGTTAAAGTTTATTCATTGAATAATTTTGACATAATGACAGATTCTCTATAGAAAATATGTCAAAATGATAAGTAAAACTTATCTGAGAATTGAAAAATAAGGCCTAAAAGAGCAGAAGCTTTTATAACTCGGTTTTTAAACTATATATACTGTATATATTTTTATACAAAAACACTTATTTCTTTTTCTAATATAACATTGATTTAGGCTGTTAAAACTTATTAATTTAATATTTGTTAAAGAACATCAAAAATAATAAAATAAATTGTCACAAAATATCATCATAACTACTAAATAAATTTTATCCTCTTAATGTTAAATAAATTAAACGGAGAATTGAAAACATTGAACCAATAAAAGTACCGAGATATAAGGAGAAAAGTCATAATTATTTTTAACCTGGTCAGAGTCTCTTTAACCTGTTAATTTGAAGCAGGTTAAAGAGAATAGGTTAGTGAGAAAATGACGGTTATTATCCTCTAAAACACCATGGTTTCATTTTTTCAAATACAAACTCATAAGATACTTTACACACACTATTTTACATATTTAAATCAATTTATTCACCGAACAGTGCAACCAGAAACGAAAATATTAAGGTCAGATTAAAGACAACATATACTTGTTACAAATACCAATGGCTCTTTTTCCACAATATTTCTGGAACTCTGTTGAAACTAGGGTTGCCAGATGGTATCCAAAAGGAGGACATGTCCTCCTTTTCCATGTTTTGTCCTCCCGTCCTCCCTTACCTACTGTAAGTCCTCCTCTTTGCTAAACGTCGTTGAAAATTTCGTTTTATTTTTGTACATAGTCTTGCCATAAGTTCTGTCCCAACTTATACGAGGGTATTTAAAAAAAAGTAATATGAATTTATTACTATTATTTGATGTCATTTTAATAAGTAGGTTTTATACTATTCATTTCAATATAACACATAGCTGTGTAAACATGGAGTGGAGTATCACAGAGAATCGAATCGCAGTGATTGCCTTACACAAATGTAACAAAACATCAGTCAAGATTTTCAACTTGTTAAAACCATTGAAAATAACGCAGAAATTTGTTTACCGGACCATCAAGCGTTACAATGAGTTTTCTTCTGTCAATGATAGGCCAAGGGCCGGTCGACCTCGAACAACAAGGACATCAGCAGCTATCAAAGCCGTCAGAGAGAGAATCTGAAGAAACCCGACCCGTAAGCAGAAAATCATGGCTAGAGAAATGAAAATTCCCCTAGGTCTATGTCTCGTATCTTAAAAGAAGACGATAAGCTTAGGGCTTATCGAAGGAGGACAGGTCAGCTGTTGACTGCAGCCCTTCGTTTCAAACGAACTACGAAAGCGAAGAAGTTGTTGCAAAGACACGCAGATGGTGGCCATCGGAAAATTCTTTTTACTGATGAGAAAATTTTCACGGTTGAAGAGAAATTTAATCGTCATAACAACAGGGTCTATGCACACAGCTCCCAAGAAGCTAACGAGATAATTCCGAAGGTCGAAAGAGGCCACCATCCAGCATCTGTGATGGTTTGGTGGGGCGTGTCATACGAAGGGGTGACAAAGCTCCATTTTTGTGAACAAGGGGTGAAGACACGAGCAATTAACTACCAAAGCGATGTTTTAGAGAAGGTAGTTAAGCCACTAAGTAACACTGTATTTGCTGGTAAACAATGGATATTTCAACAAGACTCAGCACCAGCGCACAAAGGGAATCAACCCAGCGCTGGTTAGACCTGAATTTAACGGATTTCATCGCCTTTGAAGATTGGCCCCCTGCCAGTCCTGATCTTAATCCTTTGGATTATTGCTTATGGAATATTTTAGAGGAGAAGGCCTGCTCAAAACCCCATCCAAATATCGAGTCGCTAAAGGCAGATTTAGTGAAGGCGGCTGCCTCGATACCATTATATGTGGTACGTGCGGCCATAGATGAATGGCCAGGACGTTTGGAGAAATGTGTAAAAGCCAAAGGTGGTAATTTTGAATAGTTTTAACATTTATAATAATCTATATAATTAAACGTTTAAAATACATGCTTTTAAAATTTCTCTAAATTTTTTTTTCTACACTGGACATGTTTATATGAGGGACAGAATTTATGGCACGACTAGGTATAAGCGCACATAACGCAAATGTGGAAAGAGTTTTTTCACTGATTAATACTTACCTACTCAGTAGAGCAAAGAGAGGAACGGACTAAGTGTGCAGTCAGTTAAATCTTTAATTCTTGCTCAATACAACTTCAAAAACATGATATGTGAAGATTTTTATAATTATTTGTTGAAAAACCAAGAACTTCTTGCAAAAATTGGCAGCTCAGCTAAATATGATTAAAATAAAGTAAAATAATATAAACAAATCGTTTAATTGTGAATGTCCTCCTTTTCTTACAGAAAATCCTCCTTTTTAAACCCATCTGTCCTCCTTTATCAAATTATCATCTGGCAACCCTAGTTGAAACTTACACACGTACAAACTCGCCGGTCGTTAGCGCAATACTGACCGATAATTTAGGCGGGGACGGGGTATTCAGAATGTCAATAGTATCTGAGTATTGTGCAGTAGTGTGCAAACACAGGTTACGGAGAAAATTACTCTGGACAAAGTTCAAATACAAATAGTTTCGAAATAATACGAGTTATTAATATTATTGATGATGTATAGTCGAGTAGAAAATGTGAAGAATTAAAATTTAATCATTTTATAGTTCGGTATCAGAGAAAATATTTTTTTATTTCACTTCAAAGTAGCCAAATTTACGTTTGGACATACCAGGTTATAGACAAACAGATGTTCCAATATTTATTTGTTCCACATATACCTCTTAAAATTCTATAATTTTACTCGGCCTCTATGTAAAAAGTCTCTTTAATTAATATACAATACAGAAATTATACAATATTAATTATATAACAACAACTTGACAGGTTACGGCGCCACTTTTTTGACAACAACCCAATCCAGGAGCTCTATTATTTGTTTAGTATCAATATCCGGAATCCATCTTGAGTCAAGCACCTGTCTTTCTGCCTTTAAGTCAGCGTTTCCGGTTCCTTTCCGATAATGGCGCCCTCTATAGTGTCAGCTTGGTACTACTTACATGGCGCGCGTGCACCGGGTTGAGATTGAGACTTGTCATTATAGCGTCGTTTTTCGCGCCATTCATATGTCAGTTCAGTTGCAAAAAACGTTTAATAACCTTAAATTTAAAAATTTATTCAATTAATTTTGCAATATAAGTAATTATTAGTTCCTTTCCGAAAGATAAGTTAAAATATGGAGAACGCAAATCCCGATGGTGCAAATGAAGAAAATACTGCTTCGAAAAAACGTAACCGTCCTTAATCATCTGGTTTGAATAGCAGTGATTCATCCAGCGGCAGTAGCAGGTGCCCTAGGAGATCAAAGTCAAGGAAAGTTGACCAAACCGTGAGTTATGCACATTTTGAATTCTTGTCGCAACAAGTGGTTTTATTTTTTTGACAAATATGATTTCAAAAAATAACGAAGTTTCGAACAGTAAGGAAGATGTTTAAATAGCGGTTGATTCGAATGATCTTAACTTACGTCGGCCTACTGTAAACGTGTCGCAGATAAATCAACTCAATTCGTCTGATCCAAGTACTACTGTTAAAGATTTGCCTGCGTGCTTTATGCACGCGCTAACAAAAATTATGTTAAAAAAAAAATAATAAAAATAATAATAATAGAATTACAACGATTTAAATGTGACGATTGGTATGCAGTTCGGTTTACGGACGCTCAGAAAAAGTATTCAGCTACCCCCGGTTTCGTGGAATTAAATGTTAATGACTCATTAAAACGGTTTGAGGCTGCTCATATTTGCTGGAACGTTCGTTTGCCGGGTTAACAAACTCTTTAATTTCACAAAAAGAACCTTACAAACGTTAGTAGATTGGACCAACGAGTCTAAACAGACATTGACTCCTAATACATTTTTCAACAAAATCGAGTATTTATTTTCTAAAGAGTCTTCGTACAGTAAGGTGACCGATGATTTATTGCAAATAGTGTGTGGTAGACGTGCGGATTGCATTACTTCATGTGTACACTTTTGCGTCAAATACCAGATAAATTTCATCGGGATGTTTTGTATAAAATTCCACCCAGTGAGGAAACACTATTTGATGATAATTTAGTTTAAAACTACCTTCAAAAAATTGGGGGGGGGGGGGCGGATAAATTAGTTACTACATTACAACCTATGGCTCGATCGCAAACAAAAGATAATTTCTATCGAAACCAAAAGCCATCATAGCCAAATAGTAAGCAAAAAGGAAAAAAGTTGCGACCTAACTCTTCATTTAAAAAGAAGCGTCGTGAAGGACTACCAGATATTTCACGGCGGCTGTCTAAAACGATTTCAAAATGTTTGGAGCAACTTGGGTGTACTAAAACAAATTTGCAAATTATTAAACGGGACACGTATTTCGTTCAGGCTAAAATTACCACTGATATTTCCGAATTCTATTGCAATGCAGAGTTACAGAACCAAAACTACTCCTCATATGACTGCTCAAATCGAAAATGTGCTAGAATCAGGAATACTCGAAACAGCAGATCCCAGCCCCAGTTACCTCTCGACATTCTTTCTGGTACTCAAACCAGACGGCAGCCATTGGCCGATCTTCAACTTAAAACAGCTGAACAGATTCGTTATAACGAAAAGATTTCGACTTTTCAACCTCAGGACCTAAGTCAGGCATATTTTCACGTACCTATTGCTCAGCAGCATCGCCGGTTTTTAAGGCTCAACTATCACCACGATCTGAATCGCCACCAACTGCTTCAGATGACGTGCTTACCGTTTGGACTCGCATCGGCCCCAAGAACATTCGCTACTCTGACCAACTGGGTCGCCGAGCTGCTGAGAAGTCAAGGTATCAGGAGTGTCGAAAACAAATTACAAAAAGTCTGTTCTACTCCGACGCAATGCCTCGAGTTCCTCGGCATAACATGGGACACATAACGCAACGCAATGTCCTTGTCGGAGTCGAAGTGCCTATCGCTACGCAAAGCACTTCAGGAACAGCTCAGAAAAGGAAAGTGGTCCCTAAAACAGTATCAAACGCTAATGGGGAGACTCAACTTTGCGACTTTCGTGACCAAACGGGGTCGACTTCACTGCCGAACGCTGCAAGTCTTCAGCCGACAGTTGTCACAGAGTCACCCTTACCGCCAAGTCAACATTCCGCAACCAGTTCTGACCGACATAGAATGGTGGTACAATTCAATAGGAGTGTGCATGCCGATACACACGAATGCTGTGACCCATCTTTTGACTACAGACGCGTCCGATATCGGCTGGGGCGCTCAGATCAACGACCAATCCACTGCGGGTACATGGACCGAGCAACAGATGTCATGGCACGACTACAGAAAAGAAATGTTCGTCGTGTACACGCGGCGGCAGATCAACCTACCCGAACCTGTCAAATTTCTCCAATGAATATTGATTCTTATATTTAAATAATAAAGTTCAAAATTGATTGTAGAAGTTTGACGGTTTTGGGTGGGTTGATCTGCCGCCGTGTGTACGCACCAATATTTCACGAACAAATCAGCTAAAAAACGGGCAAGTACTCCTACAGACGAACAACCGAACGGTAATGTCCTACATCAACAAAGAAGGCGGCACGAAATCGAACAAACTCGACAGTCTTGCGATTTTAGACCAACTAAACGTGCATCTTCTTGCTCAGTACTTTCCAGGAAGATTCAACGTCGAAGTGGATGCTCTATCACGCCAGAAGACTTGTCCCGAGTGGCATCTCACTGGCGGCAACGCAAATATTTTTCAAATGTGGGGCATTCCGGAAATGGACCTGTTTGCGTCAAAGACGGCTCATGTAATACCGAAGTATATCTCGATGGATGTACAAGATCAGCAAGCACAACATCACAACGCGTTTTGTCACCAGTGGAGCTACGGACTGGCGTGGTTATTTCCTCCTCCGAATCTGATTCCCAGAGTTCTCAGTCACCTGAACCAAGCATGCGGACGGTACATTCTAATTGCACCGACATGGAACAAAGTGTTTTGGCAAGTAGATGTTCAACGCCGAGCCCTACGGCCCCCTTATTTAATTCCAGACTTAGCTCAAGCTCTAACAGACGCGCGAACAGGTGTGCATCCTCCGAAGATTCAAGATCTGCACTTAGAAGCATGGTTGATTTCGGGTGGAAAGATATGTTGACTGAGTGGACTGACCAGGAGCAATAACTACTAATGTCAGGCTGGCGCCCCTCTACGATGAAGACCTACAAACCTGCATGGACAAGATGGAGGAAGTGGTGTGATTCACATTCTATAAACTTTACACACCCTAATGCTGATCAAGTAGCACGTTATCTTGCTTATCTACATTGTGACGTAGGCCTAGCTTATAAGACTATTTTAGTACACAAACCTGTAATTACAACATTTACTCACTTAAATTCTAACGTAGATCTTCCCTCAAATTTCTTTATAAAACATATGCATAAAGCAATATCAGTTGCCCGCATCAAACCTATAAAGTCACCCATTTTGAATCCTAAGTTGTTACTACAGTATCTCAGTGCGTATAGCCCAGACGAAAACAATCTTTATAAAGTTTCTAGATATACAGCTACTTTATTATTACTAGCTTCAGGTAGAAGAGTACACGACCTTACCCTGTTACGCATTGATAGCAGTGACGAAAATTCTTGTATTTTATTATGGCCAGCTTTTGGAACGAAAACTGACAACGTAAATCACCGTTATTCAGGCTGGAGGCTTAGAGAACATCCAGATAAAAGCTTAAATATAATTTTTTTTTGAATAAGACAATTATTGAAACTATCTTTAAGTCGTAGACAAAATATTAATAACTTGTTTATAACAGCACGCAGTGACGTCAAACCCGCCAGTAGAACTGTGATTGGTGGCTCGGTAAAATCCCTTTTTGAAGGATGCTGATATAGAGGCTCCTCCCGGTTCAGTACGTACCGCAGTAACTTCCTTAAATTGGCTAGAAATTTTTTTTTTTAGATAAAATACTTGCTACTGGTAATTGGAAATCTGTACATACTTTTCGATATTATTATAAAAGTGAATTAATTAATGAAAATCAATGTAATATACAATCAGTATCTTTATCAAATTACTTGATGCAGTGAATGGGTAAATTATGATGATTTTTAGTGATAATTTATGGTAACTGAAATTAATTTACAATTTTATTATTTTGTGTGTGAATTAGTAAATATGTAATACCTAGTACATCAATAAAGTACTAACATTGCGAATAAAACCTATTATTGCATTTCCTCATACTAATTTCTTACACATTATAGCGTCAATAACTTAAATTATTGGCACCAGGTGATAACAAACACATCACTCAAGATGGATTCCGGATATTGATACTAAACAAATAATAGAGAGTTTTACCTAAAAATAAAACTTACCTATTATTTTTTATTCAATATCCGGAATCCAGGTAAGGCCTACCTGGTGCATCATGAGTGCCATAATGACAAGTCTCAATCTCAACCCGGTGCACGCGCGCCATGTAAGTAGTACCAAGCTGACACTATAGAGGGCGCCATTATCGGAAAGGAACCGGAAACGCTGACTTAAAGGCAGAAAGACAGGTGCTTGACTCAAGATGGATTCCGGATATTGAATAAAAAATAATAGGTAAGTTTTATTTTTAGGTAAAACTCTCTATTTTTGATTCGCTCGTATGACATAATGTGGTCGCATGCGACTTAAGTCCGGTAACAACCGCAATGAAAACGGAACGTAATATCCATGTTTCTATTGACAGTTTAAAAAAACCTTTGCTTTTTGATAGACAAGACGACAAGACTATTTCAATAAATGTCACAACCTTGTCACAACACAAGAATTAATGCCACAAAGTACTTTTTTATATACGGAAAATGAATGCACTGAACAAGTAATCACTAAAACGTATTCTGTTGTTGTGAAATTGATTGCTTCACTAAAAAGTTTAGTTAGTTATTTGTCTTTGTTATAGGTATCTCAATAGAATCAATCAGTAGCCACCTGTATCCTCAAAATTGGGTCTCAATTTTAGACATTTTCTTTCTTGTACAAGCACGACGCCTATTAAAGTTTTAAGGCGACGCATTGAAAATTTACGTTGCGGGGATCTTGATTTTGCCCAACAATTACAAAACATATGAAAGTGATATTTGATGACATGATTTTTCATTTAATTGACTTCATTTTGCTAGTAGATTAGTCTTAACACACACTTCAATATTATAGTTCATTTTTTTTAAATAATTTGTAGTTTTAATTTGAAGGAAAAAAACAGTTTTTCTTATGGTACGGGGCGCAAACGCTCCGTATGAGATTTATTGTTTAGCGGTGCGTCGCCTTAAGCAGAGTTGGCGCTTTGCAAACGGGGCGTGGGGGGGGCAATCTTTTTGACCGCGAAGCAATAAACACCGCGTCTGCCCCTCACCGCGAACCGCGAACACAAAGCATACGAGGGACGGAGGCAGTTAGTTCACGACGTTCGTTCTAGTGAAGAGCATGCACGTCAGTGGAAATGGAGACCCAGATAATCATGTACAAAAAAGAAAGAGACGCAATCATAATAGCGAATACTGGGTACACCCACTGAATTCACAAAGGTTGACCAAAGGTCTGTTTCACATAAAACATGCAGACTTAAAATGGTATCCTCTCAAATTCTATAAAATAAAATGTCGATTCACACTTTTCACACTTTTCAGTAATGAGGAAGTACATTCATCCCGAGGAAAGGATGGCAGTAAGGCCGCGTTCCCGGTATTTTTTCCGGATGCGGGATAATGTCAACAGCTTCATATAAATAAAAGTGTAAAATATATTTTTCATAAGTGTTATATAGATTTTGTAATTTTCAAAGTATAATGTTGTTATGATGAAAAAGATAAAAACCAATGAGCAAAAGACTGTTTTTTTATGTAACTTATAAGTGCAGTCTTTGAATGTCTAGTCCAATGCTCTTCTAAAATTGAGCTACTGAGACCTGTCGTAATTGTCTAGGTATATTCTGTACGACTATTTTGATGCGTCCCACAAGTCTTGTTAGCACAACTGGAAGAGCATTGGAACGGACCGCCAAAAGTCCCGGTTTAGCGATGTTAGTATGGATTATTTGACTTTTTTCTAGTATCAAAATATCATTGTAAATGCAAAAATAAAAAATTATATAAATAATGGTTTTATGTTAAAAAAATTTAACAAAAAAAAAACCGACTCCAAAAAATTTGACTGATATTGTTATTTTTGGGGCCGGTGCCACTCCGCGTTTGTAGTCAAAATTTCATGCATAAGATTGAATGTACTATTATGATTATAATATAGTATGTCGTTAAATGTTTAGGTATATTAAAGTTACCTTGGCTGGCACCGACTCCAAAAGTAACAATAATTGTACCTCTATATTTTCTTAATAAAGTTATTGTATAAATAAGTCTAACGCTTATTTTTTACTTTTTAGTGCAATTTTATCAGTAAAAATTTTTAGTCTGTTTTTTTTTTGTTAAATTTTTGTTTTTTTCTCGCTTTTTAGTGATTCGTTTCGATCTATTTATCAAAAGCGAATATGGGTAGACCTACTAAACACGCTGCTCGTACGAGACAGCGCCGTTTAAATGAGACAAACGAAGAAAACGAGAAAAGCCTATCTCAAATTAGGTAATCAAAAACTGAGTTCCGGTGCCTGTCTTCTTTTGCTTCGTCATAGTCGCTTAACTATCTTAATCGAGATATTTTATCGCCACCCTTGAAATACTTACCATTGAGGAGTTCCGATGGCAATCTGTGGTCTTTTTATCAGTTACACTTCATCAAATGATACTTTCTGAATGCAAATGCTTGACTTATTTTTGGAAATACCAAAATCGCGATAGGTATGCCTACAATATTCGAGGAGTTCCCTCAATTCCTTGAGGATCCCATCATCAGAACTGGACCAAATCAAATGGGACCACACGGGAAGCACCAGCTTTCAAATAAAGAAAGAATCATCAAAATCGGTTCACCCAGTCGAAAGTTCTGAGGTAACAAACATAAAAAAAATAAAAAAAATACAGTCGAATTGATAACCTCCTCCTTTTTTTGAAGTCGGTTAAAAAACAAACCAGATCTTTAAAAGAAAAATATATTATTTTTACCGCCTCTGTGGTCTAGTGCTTAAGACCACCGGTTTAGACCCAGAGGTCCCGGGTTCGATTCCCAGCGGGGGGTACATGTTTGTGTACTCAGTTTGGTTGGGGGTAGGACTTGTTTGCCCGCCTGGCTAGCTACCACCATCATATCTAAATGTGTCGCCATAACATCAATGTTTGTAGCATTGTTGTGTTCCGGCAGCTAGAGATAAGATAGCCAGTGCCTCACTAGTTGAGGATCCCGGGTGAAGTGCGCTTCCACCAATTGACCTTATCATCACTTAACATCAGGTGAGATCAAGGCACTGTGCTTACCCGTAAATATAAAAAAAATATATTTCAAAGTCAAAGTCAAAGTCAAATATTTTTATTTAGCTTTAATATAGCTTTAATATATGTAACTACATTTACAAAACTATATGCCGTTACGTTTAGTTATATAAGTTTAAAAAAAAATCTTAACAATATTTTAAATTAGAAATACCAATAGGAGCATTTTAAACACATGCTGTTTCGTCTTCAATATAATCAGACACTTTATAATAAACTTTT
This sequence comes from Eudonia lacustrata, assembly GCA_947562085.1. Taxonomy (NCBI): domain Eukaryota; kingdom Metazoa; phylum Arthropoda; class Insecta; order Lepidoptera; family Crambidae; genus Eudonia; species Eudonia lacustrata. The sequence continues at coordinate 19,716,704 of OX387313.1, forward strand.
TTAAAGCTTTTCTTTAATGGCGATTTTTACATCATTTGGTGGAGTGTGAATAGCAACATGAGTGCAGCCTATACACCCGACTACCCCTAGTAGTCTATAAAGTTCTTAGAACCTGGAAGAGATAACCATCATCATTAATGTTATCATCATTAGGCGTTTTAGTCGCGCGGCTGCAGCGCGGCACAGCAAATCCCTTCACATTACAGCGACAGCCGCGTTTCAGTCGCGCTGCAGACGCGCGTTGAACGTGGGGGTGACTAGCTCATTAGCCTCTGTAACCATATTGGATATGACACACTTTCAAATTCAAATTCAAAATTCAAAAAATCATTTATTCAGTTTAGGCTACAAGTAGCTCTTATGAATGTCGCTATGCCATCGGTTCGTAAGTCTACTCTGGGCGGGAGATCTTGCACTGAGAAGAACCGGCAAGAAACTCAGCAAGTGTCCAGCTCTTTTCTCCCTTACAGCGTCAAAAAAAATAAAAATTGAAAAATGCCCTATCATAGCAGGACACTTTCCATTACAAATAAACACAAAAAAATATAGAAGACAACCACAACATGTAAAAAAAAACAAAAAAAATAAACTAATCTAATATATCAAAGGAGATGTTTAATTTTGTATGGAGAAAATGCCAACACCTTGTACATAATACCAAAATGTAGCTTATGCATGGAATAAGCTTATTCAAAATGATTTTCTTCAAATAAATGAATAGTTTTTACGTAAGAAGTATTTTAAATAACAAATAATGGCAAGTTTCGTGATCGCAGGGGGTAATGGTGGTATTCTGTCAATGTCATGTCATGTCAAGTAGCTGTCATAACAAAAGTACTTACCGTATGAATGAAAATTGTTAATGTTAATAAATTAACTTACTTCTGGCTATTACTTTTATAACTTGTAGTTAGAGTAGAGTTAAACTTAAGCTATTAAGTGCTAGATTTCAGCTTTTTATTACCTACTGCCATGTCGCATAGCTGTGAAAGAATACTACCACCCACTCTCCTTCCTTAGTTAGGTGTCATAAAAGGCGACTAACGGACTAAAGACTGCACATACATCCAACATCATAGAGCGGTGCACGCTGAGAACATGTGCAGTCGCTATTTGGTGAAAAGTGGACTATGGCAGAGGACTGCTTTTGATGTCCTCATTGCCTAGTGTCTGACAATGACAAACCCTTCGGGGATAATAGTCGTGATTATATGTATGTATTACCTACTGCTGCACCTACACATAACAGAACAGCAGCTAACCTCGATTGAACTCTATGTACTTACATCAAATCAAATCTTAATGTACATTAGAGAAAACACACAACATACTCGTCCTATTGTAGTAACATGCAGTGAATAATCAACTACCTAGTAAACACACTTAAGTAGGTAGGGAAGGTAACTGGTAGTGATGAAATAAAACAGTTTTATGAAGTTTTATATTTTTATTTATTTCAATTTGACTTCATTCTCTCGCTCCAGCAACATTTTTAGATGGCATTCACAAGAATGCCAAGAACAGTTTTTTTTACCACATATGCAACTACAGTAATACCCTTTTATTACATCTTCCCATTCATTACCTTGTGTTGCTAAGAGGATATATGTGTAATATATTTTTTGACTAAAATGGCGAGATTTTATACGTCCTCTTAGCAACACAGTCTCATGTGATGACAATTCTGGTATGTTAGTAACTTCTAAATCAGTTGATATCTCCACCACAAATGATCCATGTTGTCTCAAATGTTCGCCATAATACGATCTCGCTTGTTTTATTTGGTAGATACCCAGAGCAAATAGTGTGAGATCACTCATGGTCATTCGTGGGAAGATACTTAATTGCTCATTTTCTTCATTTATTCTGTAAAAATGGGCTCGCCGACGGTTAACATTATTTAAGATTATATATTCTGCTAAATAATTAGGCAACAAAATTCTGGTTTTTGCTCTTTCCAAAATTATTTGAGCATCTGGCCGGTTCACAAGCACTTTATGGAAAGCATTTATTATTGCGGCACTAATCCTAAAGTCGTCCATTAGATGCCTTGAAGCCACATTAAAATATTCATTACGTAATAATCTAAAGTCTCGTTTAAATCTGCCATTTACCACTTCAACTACCCATCTACATAACGTCACACATCTTGATTTGTTTGCTATAAGGGTGGATAATTGGTTTTCTCCTTCTTCTAATGTTTCTGGCTTATACACTGCATAATTTAGTGATTCCAGCAGAGGCAGAGCATCACGAAAGCCCCGGTCTAAAATGAAAATATCTTGAGGTCTGAAAAAGTTTCTTAATTCCGCATTTTCATCTTGGAAAAGGGCTTTCGTGATGTCTGCATCTGATGTTGTTGCTGGATATGGCCCCAAAGCATCTATTATATATCCGTCAGTAGCGACAATTAAAAATGGTTTAAAAAGTTTCTATACTTGTGTATACTGTAAGTTTTTTTTTGAAAGAGATAATTAGACGACTTTTGGACGTATATATATGTACCATCACAGATGACAATTGGTTTTCTCTCTGCACTAGGATTTCCGAATAACCCTTCGGGTATCAAAAGATTTCGATTTATAAGGTCACCTCTACTTATGTGGTTAATACCTAAATGTAACGGTACAAAGTCATTTTTTAAAGCTTCTCTAGCTTTTTTTAATAATATTGTCACTAGAGCTTTACTTATTTGAAACAGAGAAGCTATTCTGTCGTGTGACTCCCCTGTTCGAGACTTAATTAGGTAAAGCCCTAGTGCCAAATGTGGACGCTTACATGATTCTTGTAAACTAGGTATTTGTCTTAATATTGATTCATAATTGGATTTCGTGACTCCAGTCCAAAAATGAAAAATATTGTCGTGAACCAATCTATAATTTTTAAAGTTAATTGGTATTCCACTGGCATCCTCTGCCTCTGTGGATAGTCTCAGTAAAGATTGCACTTCATTTTTAGTAAAGGAGTCACTAAATTCGAATTGGTCTAAAATGTCCCAGTCATATACTGTGCTATGCATTTGACAGATCTTTGCATTTTCTGTTACAAACACTTTTTTCGATTGGAGGATTCTCTTCTTTAAACATAGAGGCACATTCAATCGTTCTGGTTCTGTGCAACCTGGTACAAAGCAGTGTGCACTTGAATGTGTTGTATGAGTGAACTCATCTAATTGCATAGTTGTTTCTGGTACTGCGATAATATTGGGGTTCTCTCGTAACTCCTGGACCATTCTCCAGCACCCCATACAAACTAATGCATCCGCTGGAATCTGAAAACACAAAATTATTACCATATCTATCTATACTATTATAAAACACTGAAGATATTTTCGAAAAACTAATAGGGATCGACTATTTAGTGGATTCTGAGCTAAAAACGATATTTTTGTCACCCGTATATTAGAACGAAGATATGGCCCATAGTGTAACAAGGCAATTATATAAAAAGAATTTTGATAAATGAAACTACTTACTTCTCTTGAAAACATTCTTTCTGAGATTATATTTCTCTCAGGACCATCTCCCAGAATATGTGTCCGTCTGTGAAGCAAAGATGATCTGCACCACACGCAAACATTTCTATTATACGTGATTGCTTCATCCTCGCTCCTATCAACAATTCCTTCCTCTATTTGCCTCACAGCATTGTTTGCAGCTTGTCTGCGAATATTTCGCTGAGCAGCAACCCAACAAGCATAGCAAACACGTCCATTATTAGGTATCTGTTAACAAAGAAATCATAAAATGTAAAGTAATTTTTTTAAATTAGATCACTCACTTGTATTTCTTGATAATAAAACTATGAAAAGATACCTGTCTTGGACTAATTCTTCTCGCGATTTCATTTCTTTCGGGACCTTCTGACAATGCATGTGATCTTCTCTGAATTAAAGACCTTCTGCACCATACACAGGCATTTGAGTCCTGTGATGCCAAAGTTCTAGGAGGCCTGGGATTTGGACCCTCATTTTGACTAACGAGGCCACTAAAGTAGACCCAGCATGCATAACATACTAATCCTCCTTCAGGAATCTACAAAAAAGATTGTAATTCAAATCAGTAATTCATAAAAAAATCTTCACTTTAATTATTACTTCAACATGAATTTGTATTATGTATTAAAAGTTAATCAATACCTGTCTAGGATAAATTCTAGCAGCAATAAGTTCTCTCTGAGGTCCTTCTGAGATAGAACGTGTTCGTCTTTGAAACAATGCTGATCTGCACCAAACGCAAACATGTTCTCGGTGGCTAGAAGCTTCATTTTCAGTTGATGACATTCCTACTTCTAGTATTGCGAAACATGGATGACAAACTATGCCATCAGTGTCAACCTAAAATACAAAAGTTTGTTTTAAACTAATATTTATTTTGTCTTCTTGTGAAGAATGTGTTAGGTTCTAATTATTAGGAAAATAAAAATGTAACAAAAATAGTTTTACATAAATACTACATTCAATAACAACTAACCTCATGTCCAACATGTTGTTCCAAGATCATTAGTAATTCTATCCCCAGATTAGATGCGAGATAATGGTTTTCCGAACACACATCTATCTGTCCATCACACAAAAAGAAGACATTGTTTGTTGGCTGAAATAGATATTTTATTTAGTTTATTGTATTTTACTTTGATTATAGTTATTTCAATAGAGCACTGTAAATATTTGAGATCAATTCCATTACTGTCATAGATAACTGAGTTGGTTCGGAATCTATTTCCTCGAAAAGAAGTGTTTAAAGCATTTTATTAATTCTCTGGTAAATGCCTAATTAAAATACGAAAAACTCACCTGAAAACAACGAATGTATTTATTTATTTATTTATTTATTTATTTATTTAACATAATTAAACGGGCATAACCCTATTACATAATTATGAATAATTAAGTGCATATAAACACAAATAGTAAGTATACTTAATCACTAGTTCACAAACAAATATCTACACTGTTTAAAAAATTCTTAAGGTTGTCCACAAACACGTCAAAATTCGGGTAAGCCACAAGGAGTGCGTTAAGTGCTTGATGCATGCGACACAGCGGTGAATTCGCACGCGCCACTGTGCGACACGGCGGAGGCGCAAACAGTCGATGCCTACGACTGGATCGAATACGCAGATAATTATCAGGCACAAACAGGCGAGACAACTGCTCAACACATTCGGGCGAGTCCACACTCCCACGCAAAATCGCCACAGCAGTTGACAACTCCATTCGAGCTCTTCTACCCTCTAGCGAGTTCATCCCCAACATTCCCAGCAAGAACTTCGTTGGGTACATGAAAGGATAGTAACCATATACCCGCTTATAATAGCAGCGAAGAAAAGCTTTCTGGACCTTCTCTAACATAAGTATATATTTGGCCTCGTGCGGGTTCCATATACATGCACTAGATTCCAATGAGCTTCGCACAAGGCTGGTAAAAAGGATTTTGATGACATCAGGATTATGAAAGTCGCGCGAGTTACGTAAAATAAACCCCAAACGACTGAAACAGCTACGAGTGAGAGCGGAAACGTGTTCGTTAAAAGTCAAAGACGGATCAAATGTGACCCCCAGGTCTTTCATAGCGTTTGTGCGAGCAATGCTGTCATTGCCTAACATATATTTACGTTCAACGAGATTACGTCTGCGGCTGAAGGTCATAACATAGCACTTAGCACAGTTAAATCCCAAATCGTTCTCGTTACTCCACTTAAGTAAGGCGTTAACATCGTCTTGTATTCGCTCACAATCCGCTTCGTCACTGACTTCTGCATATAATTTTATGTCGTCAGCATAGAGGAGGCAATTTGTATATTTAAATACATCAACCACGTCGTTTACCATCAGTAAGAAGAGCAAGGGTCCAAGTATTGATCCCTGGGTCACCCCAGAGGGTGTTGGGTAGGGTTGCGATACATAACAACCATGGCGTACAAATTGCTGTCGGCCTTTGAAATAGTCGGAAAATAAATCAATAAGCTTGGAAGAGAAACCAATAGCATCGAGTTTTGATAAAAGGATTCTACAATTGACCCTGTCGAAGGCCTTGCAATAATCAAAGTATATTACATCTACTTGCTTTCCTTTATCCATAGATTCTGAGATAAATTCCACCAGAGTCAATAGGTTTGAATTTACTGACCTTCCTGGCCTAAATCCGTGTTGTTGATTACAAATATATGGCTGGATTTGCTTAAGAATAGTATTGTAGATAAGGATCTCAAAGACTTTCGCAGGCGCTGAAAGAATGGCAATGGGCCGATGCTCCTCAACTAACGACTTGTTACTACCTTTGGGAATAGGGGTTACTCGAGTCAACTTCCACGTAGAGGGAAACACATCAAGTAGCAGAATAAGGTTTATCAAGTAGCAGAGAGGAATAGCGATAGTTTTTTTGCACATTTTCAGAACTTCCGGCGGTACACCATCAGGTCCCGAGGACCAGCCGGATTTTAACCTATTAATGGCACTCTCCACGTCAGCAACAGAGAAGTCGTTAACAGCTACATGCGTATAAGTTGTTGGAAGAGTGATTGGTGCTGGTTTTAAAGTAGCGTTGTCCTGAACGTAGATGCCCGAAAAATGCTCCGCAAAAGCATTCGCTGCGTCAGCACCAGAGCATTGAATACTCTGGTAAACAACACTTGGCTCGAAACCGCCAGAGGATCTTAAACTATTTACGTGACGATAAAAGTTTCTAGGATTGCCACGCAGATTACTTTCCAGGCCACCAATGTAGCATTCATACGCCAGTGAGATTCGTATCTTAAGACTAGCTCGAAGATTAGAAAACTGAGTATAACTCTTCTGACACTTAAATTGTTTCCAAGTCCGGTGCAGTTTAATTTTTCTTTTAATATCCTTGATTATATCAGCCGTAAACCAGACAGGATATCGTCTTGTGGAAGATCTAGACCTTTGCTTTTTTGGGACGAATTGGTCGAAGACACCGTAAATAGACTCATAAAACGATCCTAAAGCAAATTGTAAATCTTGAGACTGTAGTACGCAGCTCCAATCTAAATCATCTATAGAACGACATAGCGCAGCTTGATCGGCCTTGTTAAAATTCCAGTCCATGCTATTGTCAATGTTACTAGGCAACATGGACCCGTGCTGAATGGTGGTCTCAAAAGTAATGGCAATGTCGAGAGGAGGATGATACGGATCTGGACGTACAAGACCTCCACAGTCAGAATGAGAAATAGATACAACACTAACGCACTCCTGTGTTAATACAATGTCAAGCTTGCCACCGTGAGAATTAACAATATCATTCCTATCTACTAAGTTACAAAAGGTTAAAAAGTAACAATAAGTAACAATGTAGTAGCAACAATGCAATGGTATCAACAGTAGCAGGGTCAAATGCAAATCGAAGTCCGGGATAGCAGGCAGAAGTCAACAAGTGAGGCAGTAAACGGTAGCAGGTAATCGGTCCAAATCAGAATTTAAAAACAGCACAGCACAAAAACACAACGACTCAGAATCCACGTAAAAACGGAATGAAAACAAAACACCGGTTTTTTTTTAAATCATGGTGACAGTTGCACTTTTAATTACGTTCTTTACAGCTTTGGACACTTGTGTTTAATCTCAGAAAGACATCTCAAGTTGCCAGGTTATTAAAAATTATGTTTCATTTTTTTATTCTTACGCAAAAATGGTAAAGCATATCGGAATATTAAATATATCAACTAAATACATGTATTTTATACTATTTTTTGAGTAGGTGTACATGGTCCTGGCAAAAAATTAAACATCTCCTTTACATCTAGTATAAGTTTCAATTTCCACAATGTCATACAGTACCACTACAGTACTCTAATAAAAGTCAAAAATTGTTTAAGAAAAACTAAGTCAAACTATAGTAATTAATACTAACAATAAGATAAGTATGCAAGAGCAGACCAGCCTCCACAGGCGGCACCCGTTCACGAGTATGACATATGAATCAGCCATCGCTTCGCTCAACCATATTTTAGGGAACGTAACGACCCGACGCACACGCCACCACCGCAGAGACAATAAAGAGAGCATGATACACTCAAGATACTTGAAATAAAAACTTAATGATCTATTTAACGCAACGCTGTTTGTTATCTGTAGGACACTGTTCAAAACTATCATATCAGTATAAAAATTATATAAATTAATTTTATTATGTATATTGATACAAATAGAGTATAATGTGTTTTTTATTACAACCAGGCTGTTTTATCATCTAATTATTCTTTGACTTTAATAATAACCTTTTATAAAAAAGTGTAACTACTTACAATGTGAAATAACATGTGCAGGCGAGCAGACTAAGATGACCACACATTCTTATCATTAAAATAATCATCAATTTTATAGTAACCTTTTTTCATTAGACCTTGTTTTATTTCTGTCTTAAACTTGTGTAGTGGCAATTCTGTTACAGTGAAAGGCAATTTATTGTATATTTTTATACATTTCCCAACAAATGAATAACCAACTTTATTGAGTCTAAGTTTTGGAACAGCAAGTTTGTTTTTATTTCTTGTGTTAAAATTATGGGTATTACTTTTTTTTTCGAATTTATCTAAGTTTTTATAAACATAAATGATATTTTCATAAATATACTGTGAAGCTACAGTTAAAATATTAATCTGCTTAAATAACTCTCTCAGCGTATCACGGGGCTTAAGGCTATAAATAGCTCGAATGGCTCTTTTCTGTAAAACAAAAATGGTTTCAATGTCAGCCGCTGAGCTCCACAATAAAATACCATACGACATGACGCTGTGAAAGTAACTAAAGTAAACCAATCTTGCCGTGTCTACATCAGTTAGTGACCTCATTTTTCTAACCGCATAGGCAGCTGAGCTAAGTCTTCCTGCCAGGGCAGCAATATGAGAACCCCATTGTAATTTATGATCTAAGGTAATACCCAGAAAAACTGTCGAGTTAACTATTTCAACTATTTCATCGTTCATAGTGATACTGGTATTAACCTGCTTCACATTGGGCATCGTGAATTTCACACATTTAGTTTTGTTTGCATTAAGCAGCAGGTTATTAGTGGTAAACCAATGTAATACTTGAGAGAGAGTATTACTTACGTCGTCAAATATTGCTCTATGTCTATCAACTTTAAAAATCAATGAGGTGTCATCAGCAAATAATACTATCTAACAAAGATCTTCGGTGTAGTAAGGTAGATCATTTACATAAATGAGAAATAAAAGAGGTCCTAATATTGAACCCTGGGGCACCCCCATAAGTAACGGGGCGCCAGAAGAATCAGTACCGTTAATATTAACTTTTTGAACTCTGCCAGTGAGGTATGATTTCAAAAAGGTAAGTGAGTTGTCTGAGACACCATAATGTTCCATTTTTAATAATAAAGTATCGTGATCGACACAGTCGAAAGCTTTCGATAAATCACAAAAGATACCTATCGCATCCTGTTTCTGCTCCCATGCATCGAAAATATGCTTAATGAGTGCAACTCCCGCGTCGGTTGTATTTCTACCTTTAGTGAAACCGAATTGTTTGTTATGAAGTAACTGGTTATCTGTAAAATGTGACAGCAATTGATTAAAAATAACTTTTTCAAAAATTTTACTAAGAGCCGGTAGTATGGATATAGGCCGAAAATTAGATGGGTCACTTTTATCGCCTGTTTTAAATAACGGTATAATTTTACTGTACTTCATTAAATCTGGAAATACACATTCATCAACGCATTTATTAAATATTATTGCTAAATTAGACGCGATAGAAGATATTATAGATTTTAAAATATCAGTGGAGATACCCCAAAGATCCTCAGTCTTTTTTATATGAAGTTGTCAAAAGCTTTTATTATTATATCAGAATCAATATAGTGAAAATTGAATCGAATATTACATATTTTTACACTCGATACAAGAAGAGACTGGGCAAGATGTTTACAAGAATTTAATTTATTTGATGTAATGAGTGGAATTTTTGAGAAAAATGTTTCAAACGCGCCTGCCACTTCCGTATCACCATTGATGTAAGCATTATCGACTTTGAGTTCAAGTATATGATCACGAGACCTTACTTTACAAGTTTCTTTATTAATGACGTTCCAAGTGGCTTTTATTTTATTTTTTGAATTCACAATCTTTGCCCGAATGTAGTTGGCCTTTGCTATGGAACAAACTTTTTTGAACATTTTTGAATAATTTTTAACATATTCAATTACACTTGGATCCTTAGAGTTTGCCTTTATATCATATAATTGATACAATCTATTTCTACTCCTGTAGATGCCAGCTGTGGCCCAATCACTGAATTTAGTTTTAGACTTATCTACTTTGATTAATTTTTGAGTAAAATTGTTATTAAACTCTTTTTTGATTATTTCGAATAGATTGTCGTATAAGATGTTCGCTTTGTCATTGTTACATGGTATTTGTAACACTTTATCATTAACATTCTTCTTAAATCTATCTAATCGATTAGTGGTCACTGGCCTGTATAAAATATTCATTGAAGGACGTTCATATTGGTGCTCAAATCTAACTATCTGACCACTGTGATCAGAATTTATAAAATTTATTATTGATTTCTCAATATCATTACAATTAGAAAAAATATTATCTAAACAGGTAGCTGATGTGGCTGTAACTCTTGTAGGTTCATCAAAAAGATTTTGCAAGTTAAACGATTTGAAAAGATTAAGAAACCTTACCGAGTTCTGTGAGTCATCTAAAATATTTATATTAAAGTCGCCACATACAACTATCCTCTTTTTACAATTGCATACCTTTTGCAAGGTTTCTTCCATAATGGACTCAAATAAGTAGTAATTACCAGAGGGAGGCCTATACACACAAACAATAACATACTGCTCGAGCTCCGCACATGATAGTTCAATATTTCGTTCAACTGAGAGAGATACTATGTCTTTACGCTCCTTTGATTGTAATGTATCGTTAATTAATATCAGTGACCCACCTCTTATAGCAGACTCTCTTGTGAACGAACTAATGACTTTATAATTATCAATGCTTACTAACAGTTCGCATTGTTTTAACCAGTGCTCGGTTAAGCATAATACATGTACATTTTTTTCATTTATATATAATTCTAATTCTTTTCCAGAAAAGCCCTGAATGTTTTGATGTATAATGTTTATAAAGGTGGACATTTCATTTGTCTTAGTATTTAAGTCGCAAGAGTTTTCCTCTATTGTCTTAGAGATTAATTTAAATTATTGTAAACAGATGGAACAGATTCCAAAGTACAATTTACAATGTCAATATTCTGCCCAATAGGGGCAGATAGGCTAGCCAAATTTTTGGCTGAGTATTGAATATAATATGATAGCGATAATGCTATCTGTCTCTTAAGATATTTATTAGATAAATTTTATCTTTTGTCAAATATAATTTATTATCTAAATACTTATTTAGGTCAATTAAATGGAATTTATTCTTATTATTAAAACTCAGAGTATGTAATGTCATATTTATTTTATGTCTTATATTGTTTTCAGTCTGTGGCAAGCTTTGGCTATAAGGAAGTGTGAACAAAACAACATTTTTAACATTTAATGAATACAATAAATCAAAACATTTCAACAGTTCAGTCTTGTCCATACTTCCCCTGTGTCCCACTAAAACCAATAGTGTGCTGTTTTCATTGAATTTGTAATTCATAATTTTTCTAATAATATCATGATAAGTTAAACCAGGCGTACAATAATAAGTAACAGTTTGTCCCAAATACGTACTTAATAATTGGCCCATGGATTTCCCAAGTTCATCACTAAACATGATAGTCTCAGATTTTACAATGTTATTCTGAGTGGAGGAACTATTGGTATTTTTATATTTATTTTTATTTGATACAGATGAAGGACTTTGGTGATGATGAGTGAACAAGGACTCACAGACTGACTGAGGGCTGCTAGATGAGCTATTTTGGTCTGACTGGTCACAATTAGACTGAATAAGGCACTTTAAAGCAAGCATGTGTTCCTCGCACTCATTTTTAGCACTATTATACTTATTCGTCATTAATTCTAAGGATTTGTGAAGGTTACAAATCTCAATTTCCATTTTCCTTATGTCACTGTCATATTCGGTAATATTATTTTCTAATAATAATGAATACATATCAAGTTCATCGCCAAGTTGCCTTCTCTCTTTAATATACATAATTTTTTTGTACATAAATTTTTGCCTCTTAATAAGTTTTTTAGTTTTGGCTATATACTTATTAATTTTAACATACTTTTTAAATTTGTTTCTACTGCACTGAACAATCCCCACTTCAGTATTTAAATTTAAGGTTTTTATAGTGTCATCACTTGTCAGATCAATTGTTACAATGGGTTCCGATATTTGTGCAGTAGAAACCAGGCTGGGCGCACTACCGACTAACTCATCAAACAAGCTGTGGCTATGGGAAGTCATGGTGTCTCGTTTCTCCGCCTCCAGGGTGGTAATGTGGCGGTGGGCTTCTTGCAGCTCCTGCTCCAGGACCGACATGCGCTTGAGGCCCTGCTCGTACTCGTCACTGCATTCCCTGACCCAACCAGTATGCTATGCAACTTGTCCCGCTCGTCTACTAATAACCTATGCTCAGTGTGCAGCTCAGCCATTTGTTTTTTCAAAACATCATATTTATTTAACGAATCCAATAGTTCCATCTCATTGTCATCTCTTTCCCTATGCAATTGTTCAACCAACCCCTTGGAAACCTCTAATTCCTTCAAAGCCAAGTCGAGTTTTCTCAATGTAACATCGAGCTTACTCTCTTCTTGGCGAGCTGAGGTCATGCTACGCGTAGTGATCGGCATTTTAGTTAGTTAGAAAAAAATAAAGATAAAGATAAACACCAAAAAGTTGTTCGAACAAAGTATGAGAGGTTATAAGTAAAGTAAATTACAAAGTAACCTCAACGCGAAAGTGATCAAATATCACTTTAAATATATAAAAAGAACGGTATTGTCTAATGATTATTATAATTAAATGTAAAATTTACCACACAATGCTATTTAAAAGAGATGACAAAGATTGACAATAACAAAAAATGCAGTGTCATTGACTGCTCGCCGGCCGGTACGTACGATACCTGCAATTCACTAATTCACACACAATACACAGTTTTATGCACAGATTATTACGCAAATTCACTTAGAATATAATTAATGGAATCAGGCGTTATTTTGCGGAAATCCATAGTACAAAAAAATGTAATTTAAATAATATGTAGTGTTAATTCCGCTAACTCACTCGTTTATACAGCTTGGATGCAGTACGCATGCACCGCCCTCCCGCCTGCAAAAAGTAGCCCTCCGCGGGCGGGAGGGCGGTGCATGCGTACTGCATCCAAGCTGTATAAACTATATATTATTTAAATTACATTTTTTTCACTTAGAATATACTTAAATTTTGTTTCGTGATGAATTTTGGGACCAAATATAAGATTAAATAATAAAATTAGTAAATAAATTCGAGACAAAATGCAATCAGCTGTTAGCCGTGTAGCAGTGTTGCCACCCACTGTTACTGCTGTTCCTTTTTTTACTTCTTTGACGCTATTGTCATCGAATACAAAGACGGAAGAGGCAGTCCATTACTTAAAATCGATGTCTAAATGGTGATTATGTAACAGTGTTTCAAAGTGATAAAACACTAAACGAAAATTTTATAATTATCTCCGAATGTCCAAAGAATCAGTCGCGCGGCTGTCGCGCTGCAGCCGTGCTACTTAAATATGTATAGATACCCAGTTGTGCTACTGCAGCGAGACTTAGAAGCGCTGCAGTCGCGCTACTAAAACGCCTATTAAAAGCACTCTAGACTTTCCTAATCTAACTTGAATTATAATGTCAATATGTAACAGATAAATTGCAACATTATAATTATATTGAATCGTTGATCAGTTCAATGTCAACAATGATCCTTGAAGAGCTCGATGGCGCAGTGGTTAACGCGCCCGATCTGCGAGTGCTGAGGTTAAGCAACTTTCGCAAAGGCCGGTCATTGGATTGGTGACCAAAACTTTATCATCTCGAGCTCCTCCGTGCTTCGGAAGGCACGTAAAGCAGTTGGTCCCGGCTGCATTGGCAGTCGTTAACAACCACCAATCCGCACTGGGCCCGCGTGGTGGTTTATGTCCTGTTCTCCCTAACCATCCATAGGGAAAGCTCGTGCCCCAGCAGTAGGGATATAAAATGAGCTGATGATGATGATGAATGATCCTTACCTCTGAGAAATTGCTATCATTTCTGAAATATTTCTGGGAAATTTAATCCATTGCCCAAAAACAGAAGGATGGTTCAAGGCTTCCACAACTTTAGTGATACATTTTGAAACAGTACCCTGTGCAATTCTCGAATTTTTATGGTTTCCGATAGAGCTTTGGTATGAGCCTTTGGCAAAAAAAATTAACGCTGTGAGTACCTGTAAATTATATTTTTTGTTTTAGGTTTTTCGTAGATCAACTATGTGTGTGCGACAATATTCAACAACATATGTAAGAAAAGGACTAACCTTAATTTCGATAGGCAAATCAGATAATCGTCTGCTCGGGACTATGAAAGGCCTAAGAGTTTCTATTAATTGTTTGGCGAGCTTCTTTATCAATCTATAATTAGATTTAAACTGAAAATTTGAAATTGCCAACGGGTAGCTTCTTTCTCCAGTGGAACTAGGGTCTTCTTCGCTCCCATCACTATCTTCTTCTCTACTGCTTAAATAACTATGGTGCACTAAATATTCCTCTAGATTCATATTCAAGTGGTTTTCAAAATAGTAGTAATTATTTTCCTCAGAACGAAATTGTATTTACGTTTGGCAGTTAAAATTTTGACACAACGCATTAATTTGACAATTATTCTATCAATCGCTTGGTATCGCTCGACTGCTACGAGCGGGTGAGGGCACTAGTTCCGGTCAAGTGATTCAAAAATGCGGAAAATGAAAATGTCGAACGAAAATCACTTGAAACGAATGAATCAAAAATAGAGCTCCTGGAGCTCTATTTTTGATTCATTCGTATGACATAATGTTGCCGCATGCGACTTAAGCCACACTCGCCTTCTAAGTCGCATGATACTGATTTTCCGTATTTTTGAATCGTTCGCGGCCGGTGCTGCCAACATAATACGAAATGTTGGATATTATCCGTTCCACGCAGAATTTAGAGGGAACCGGTAACAACCGCAATGAAAACGGAACGTAATATCTATGTTTCTATTGACAGTTAAAAAAAACCTTTGCTTTTTGATAGACAATACTATCAATAAGCTATCAATCAATAAACGTCACAACCTTGTCACAATACAAGAATTAATGTGAAAACGTCTTCTGTAGTTGTGAATTGATTACTTCACTAACACGTTTAGCTAGTTATTTGTCTTTATTATAGGCATCTCAACAGAATCAATCAGTAGCCACCTGTATCCTCAAAATTGGGTCTCAGTTTTAGACATTTTTGTTCTTGTACAAGCACAACGCCTAATAAAGTTTTAAGCAGAGTTGGCGTTTTGCAAACGGCGGGGCGGGGCGGGGCAGTATTTTTGACCGCGAACGAAGCAATGAAGACCGCGTCTGCCCGTCGATGCCCGCGGCTGCCCTCCCTCACCGCGAACACAAAGCACACGAGGGACGACGGAGGCAGTTAGTTCACGACGTTCGTTCTAGGGAAGAGCACGTCAGTGGAAATGGAGACCCAGAGAATTCGACTCGTTGCATATTTCACGTACAAAAAAGAAAGAGACGCAATCATAATAGCGAATACTGGGTACACCCACTGAATTCACAAAGGTTGACCAAAGGTATGTTTCACATAAAACATGCAGACTTAAAATGGTATCCTCTCAAATTCTATAAAATAAAATGTCGATTCACACTTTTCAGTAATGAGGAAGTACATTCATCCCGAGGAAAGGCTGGCAGTAAGGCCGCGTTACCAGTATTTTTTCCGGATGCGGAATAATGTGAACAGCTTCATAAATAAAAGTGTAAAATATATTTTTATAAGTGTTATATAGATTTTGTAATTTTCAAAGTATAATGTTGTTATGTTGAAAAAGATAAAAACCAATGAGCAAAAGACTGTTTTTTATGTAACTTATAAGTGCAGACTTTGAATGTCCAGTCCAATGCTCTTCTAAAATTGAGCTACTGAGACCTGTCGTAATTGTCTAGGTATATTCTGTACGACTATTTCGATGCGTCCCACAAGTCGTGTTAGCACAACTGGAAGAGCATTGGAACGGACCGCCAAAAGTCCCGGTTTAGCGATGTTAGTATGGATTAGTTGACTTTTTTCAAGTATCGAAATATAATTGTAAATGCAAAAAATTAAATTATATAAATAATGGTGTTATGTTAAAGCAAACCAGATGTTTAAAAGAAAAATATATTATTTTTACCGCCTCTGTAGTCTTGTGGTTAAGACCACCGGTTTAGACCCAGAGGTCCCGGGTTCGATTCCCAGCGGGGGGTACATGTTTGTGTACTCGGTTTGGTTGGGGGTAGGACTTGTTTGTCCGCCTGGCTAGCTACCACCATCTTATCTAAATGTGTCGCCAAAGCATCAATGTTTGTAGCATTGTTGGTTTAAGATAACCAGTGCCTCACTAGTAGAGGATCCCGGGTGGAGTGCGCTTCCACCAATTGGCCTTATCATTACTTAACATCAGGTGAGATTAAGGCACTGTGCTTACCCGTAAATATAAAAAAATATAAGTCAAAGTCAAAGTCAAATATTTTTATTTAGCTTTAATATATGTAACGACATTTACAAAATTATATGCCGTTACAAAGTTATTAAGTTTAAAAAAAAATCTTAACAATATTTTAAATCAGAAATACCAGTTGGAGTGATAGGAGCTTTTTAAACACATGCTGTTTCGTCTTCAATATAATCAGACACTTTTTATTAAGCTTTTTTATAAAGCTTTTCTTTAATTGCGATTTTTACATCATTTGGTGGAGTGTGAATAGCAACATGAGTGCAGTCTATACACCCGACTACCCCTGGTAGTCTATAAAGTTCTTAGAACCTGGAAGAAATAACCATCATCATTAATGTTATCATCATTAGGCGTTTTAGTCGCGCGGCTGCAACGCGGCACAGCAAATCCCTTCACATTACAGCGACAGCCGCGTTTCAGTCGCGCTGCAGACGCGCGTTGAACGTGGGGGTGACTAGCTTATTAGCCTCTGTAGCCATATTGGATTTGACACACTGTTACTGCTGTTGCTTTTTTTACTTCTCCGACGCTATTGTCGTCGAATACGAAGACGGAAGAGGCAGTCCATTACTTTAAACAGAAGGATGGTTCAAGGCTTCCACAACTTCAGTGATACATTTTGAAACAGTACCCTGAGCATTTCTCGAATTTTTATGGTTTCCGATAGAGCTTTGGTTTGAGCCTTTGGCAAAAAAAAAATAACGCTGTGAGTACCTGTAAATTATATTTTTGGTTTTAGGTTTTTCGTAGATCAACTATGTGTGTGAAAATATTCAACAACATATGTAAGAAAAGGACTAACCTTAATTTCGATAGGCAAATCAGATAATCGTCTGCACGGGACTATGAAAGGCCTAAGCGTTTCTATTAATTGTTTGGCGAGCTCCTTTATCAATCTATAATTAGATTTAAACTGAAAATTTGAAATTGCCAACGGGTAGCTTCTTTCTCCAGTGGAACTAGGGTCTTCTTCGCTCCCATCACTATCTTCTTCTCCACTGCTTAAATAACTATGGTGCACTAAATATTCCTCTAGATTCATATTCAAGTGGTTTTCAAAATAGTAGTAATTATTTTCCTCAGAACGAAATTGTATTTATGTTTGGCAGTTAAAATTTTGACACAACGCATTAATTTGACAATTATTCTATCAATCGCTTGGTATCGCTCGACTGCTACGAGCGGGTGAGGGCACTCGTTCCGGTCGAGTGATTCAAAAATGCGGAAAATGAAAATGTCGAACGAAAATCACTCGTCGAACGAAAATCACTCGAAACGAATGAATCAAAAATAGAGCTCCTGTAAGGAGATTTCAACAAGTTAGGATTAGGGGGAAAATGGATTAGTTCCGAATGACAAATTCTTTTGAATAACGGATACCAAGCTTGCGTTGGCCAGTATGGGACAATTACAATTCCTTCCGCCTTGTCAAATATGATTTTTTGAATCATTTTTAAAATCATTGAGAATGGCGGAAATGCGTAAAAGTTCAAATCCGTCCATGAAATGGTAAAGGCATCGATGACCCATGCATCAGGCTCATTCTTCCAGGTTACATATCTAAAACACTTAGTATTGCAGCGACTAGCAAATAAATCAATGTCTGGTGTACCAAATTTGAGTTTTATTTCCTCATACATGCGTATCACATAGTTACCACTCCGTATCCTTAAATTTTTTTCTAGATAATAAATCTGCTTCTACATTATCGTTAGTGTTAATGTATGATGCGAAAACCGTTATACGACGCCTTTCACACCATTTCCAAATATCTCGTGCCTCATTATTGAGATGAGGGTATTAAACACTACCCATTCTGTTAATACAGGAGATAGCTGTAACATTAATTATATTCTTAGTAATAACTCGCAATCAGAACAATCACTAGCAAATACTTTTGGTCCGAAAAAGTTGCTTTTAGCTCTAGTTGGTTAATATGTAACTTTGATTCAATTTCTTTCCAATGACCGTATGATTTTTGACCATTGCAGAATACTCCCCGACCAGTGGATGATGCATCAGTGTATATTTCTTTTCTATAATGATTGGTTTTGATTGGAGAGTGACCAACATCTACAGTGTTAAGCCACCAATAAAGGTCTTCTCTGATATAATTAGGAAGTGAAATGGTTTGATTATAATTATTGTTTTTTAATAGTGTTTTGTATTTGAATTGTTCGAATAATTTCGTACGCATCCACGAATATTGTATCGCAGGACAAGCCGATACCAATAGACCAAGTACACTGGCAAAGTCACGTAGCTTACATTTACGAATATTTAAACAATGTTGTACATGAGCCTTTAATTTCTCTTTCTTATTGATAGGTAATTCTAGGATCATCTTTCGAGAATCAAAAATGAAACCTAGAAACTTGCATCGTGTGATGTAATAAACAACTTTTTTCTTTGTTTATAATGAAACCTAATTTTTGTAATTATGACTTAGTACTTTGTATATTAAAATTACAATCATCATAGTTCCTGCCAATACAGAAGATATCATCTAAAAAAGTAACAGAAATCATGTTTCTAGATCGTAAGTATAATATGACAGGTTTTAACAATTTTGTGTTGTGTGTTGAATCAGCATCATCGCTTGCAGATGGACGTGCCATCTGCTAATTAAATTTTATTTACACATTAATTTCTATTAATTAAAATCTGTGTCAAGTAACGTCCGCGTAAAACTAGGCCAGCGAATGTTAGTCATGCAGATATTGAGAATAGTGTTGTTCTGTTGTTTTATTGAATATTAATTCAATAATGGATAGTCCCTTCAACCGGAGTACGAGGACTAGCAGGAGCCCACCACCATTACCGCAGAAAAGACCAACTGAAGGAGCTGAAGGACCAACAAAGATCGAAGCTGTATCGACCCACGAAATTCAGCAATGGCTCTCTTCCATTGAACAGTGCTTGAACGAAATATGCTCAATTTCAGGCGAGAGTAAACTGAATACAGAGCAAAAGCTGAAAATAAGCACCGTCAGCAGAAATGTGATGGGAGGTGTATCTCAACTGGCCGTTCAGTATCAATCGCTGAAACAAAAATATATTACAGCACAAATAACAATCAAGACCTTGACCGATCAAAAAGAGACTTCTACCCAACTTGACGATCAGCTCGAAGTGATCAAAGAATGCATTCGCTCTGCTCCAAAGGCCCAGACACCCAGCATATCTTTCGCAGATGTGGTTAGAACTAGAAATAGTTCTGTAATCCGACCCCCCAGCACCAGTACCATTGCTATTTATCCAGCGAGCAAAGATAAGTCGAGCGAAGAGACTAAAAAGCTCATTCAGACCATCATCAAACCGGAAGAACTTAAATTACATGTCCGAGGGATGAGGAAGATCAAAGGTGGAGGTGTATTAATCAGCACCGAAGGAAAAGACGACCTCGAGAAGTTAAAGCGTTCCGAAAAGCTTAAAAGCTCAGGTTTGCAAGTGGAAGAGACCACAAAACGTAGGCCTAAAATTATATTGCTAGGAGTACCCGCCACCACTTCTGAGAAGGACCTATTTGAATGCTTATATAAACAAAAAATCTCGGACAAGCATCAACACCTGGGTCGCGAAAAGTTCCTTAGCTCGATAAAACTGAGCCACAAATCAGGTAAAAAAGACGCGGCACATTGTAACTTTGTACTGGAGCTAACTTCTGACCTTCGCAAAATTTATCATTGATCAGGAAAGAGTCTTTATCAATTGGACTTCCTGCCCAGTAAGAGATTACACATTTGTGACTAGATGTTACAAGTGCCAACAATATGGGCATTCGGCGAAATATTGCCGTGAGACCGAAAGTACGTGTGGGCACTGCGGCCGCGTCGGTCACTCAATAAAAGAATGCTCAAAACAGCAAGAACCCGCAAACTGTGCTACGTGCCAGCGCTTTAACAAGCCCAGCCACCACAAAACCGGGGATGAACAGTGTCCAGCAAGAAAAATGGCCGAGTCACGATACATGAGTTCAATTGACTATGAGGGCGCCTAGAGCGCCGCACATATAGTTTAACGCAGCACAAGGATGGGTAATGTAACTCATGACATTATTAAAGAACTAGACTCTTCATATGAATATGACTCATTGGTCCGTGAGCCACATACATGTTCGTCGTTTATCAGTAATATTAAGCATAGTCATAATATTTTTATACAAAATATACGTAGCATTAATTGTAACTTTGATGGTATGTTAGCATTGCTTAGTCAAATCAATGTAGAAATTGACATAATGGTACTGACTGAGTGCTGGTTGTCCACAGCTTCTTGTATTCCTCAATTACCCGGTTATGTCTCATACACTACTAACAAAACTAATATTTTAAAAAATGATGGTGTAACGTTGTACATTAAAAGTAATTTGAGCAAGGTAATTATAGATGAACCTGACCTAGTAGATGCAAACTGTCTAATTGCAAAAATAAACAATGACACCGCTATTGTAGCTATATATCGTTCTCCCTCTTATCATAATATTTCCAACTTTTTACAATCTTTGAGTGTACTTTTAGAACAATTATCATCATTTAGGAATGTATTTGTCATGGGCGATTTAAACATCGATATAAAACCCGGAAATATAGATCGTAATTCATCGGAATATTTAACTCAGACAGCCTGTTTAGGTTACCTACCCACTCATTTGCATCCTACTAGAGAAAGAAACTGTTTAGATCATATTTTAGCCAAGACAAACGTCCCTTTAAAAACTTTTATACTAACATCTACTTTGACAGATCATAATTCCTTATTGTTGTGTTTGCAACAGCGCTACGATAAGTCTTACGCAAAAGTAAAACATACGACGCTGCAATATGAGTCAGTGGCACATGACCTAGACAACTTAGACTTCTCTACTATTTACAACTCGGATGACGTTAATAAGTCAACCGAATACCTTTTATCATCTTTAACTAAAATAATTGAGTCTAATACACGCACTGTTTTGTTATCCCGCCGTTATA
The DNA here is from genome assembly GCA_947562085.1 of Eudonia lacustrata. Classification (NCBI taxonomy): domain Eukaryota; kingdom Metazoa; phylum Arthropoda; class Insecta; order Lepidoptera; family Crambidae; genus Eudonia; species Eudonia lacustrata. The sequence goes on from OX387313.1 coordinate 19,738,377, forward strand.
AAATCATGAAACCTTGGATAACTCCTGGACTATTACGCTGCATTAAGCATCGTGATAAACTTCACAGAACACTTAATAAAATCCCAGACATTGAAATAAATAAAATTACTTATTACAGATATCGGAATTTTTGTAATAATTTGTTAAAGAAATTAAAGCGACAGTATGAAAGGAGTCAAATTCATAATGCGGGTCACGACAAGAAGAAATTATGGAAAGTCATTAAAAACATTACTTACACAACTAAAACCAAACCGCCTGCCCATAAACTCATTGCAAATTCTGCTACGCCTGCACATTCCCTGAACAGAGTAAACAATTTCTTTGTCAACATCGGGAAAAACCTAGCTGCAAAAGCGAAAGTCAGTAACATGCAGCCATTTTCCTGTATCGCACCCCCTTCCAAATTACCAGTTTTAAACTCGTTTGCCTTATTCGACACTGACGAAACCGAAATTGAACAAATTATTATGACTTTAAGAAATGACTGTGCCACTGGAATTGATAAAATATCTTGTGCTTTCATAAAAAAATTTAAAGATAAACTTATTCCCCCGCTTACATATCTTTTTAATTTATGCTTCGCGAAAGGAATCTTTCCTAATTTATTGAAGAAGCCTCTTATTCACCCTATTTATAAAAATGGAGATAATAGTTGTTTGAATAACTACCGTCCCATAGCCATACTGCCATCAATATCCAAGATCCTAGAAAGACTCATTTATAAAAGACTTGTAAAATACTTAGAAAATAACAAACTCTTAGCAGCTACTCAATACGGTTTTAGAGCAGACAGATCGACTGACGATGCAGTACATCAGCTCACTGACTATATTGTAAGGCGACTGGACTCACAAAAAAAGTGCTTAGTCATATTCCTTGATCTCGCAAAAGCATTTGACACGATTTCGGTATCTATACTTCTCGAGAAGTTATATGAACTTGGTATAAGGGGTGTTCCACATAACCTCATCAAAGATTATCTTTCTAATCGGACACAACGTGTTATGATAGATGACACTATGAGTGATGAACTGACTATTGAATATGGTGTTCCTCAAGGGAGCATTATAGGACTCTTGCTATTTCTTACCTACATTAACGACTTATGCCTCCTTCCTCTTTCCAAAAGCGGAAAAATAATATCATATGCCGATGACACAGCTCTGCTCTTCAGCGCGGACACTTGGAACGAGGCTTACAAACTAGCTCAATCTGGATTTAATACAGTCACTCAGTGGCTTAGAAATAACTTACTGACACTTAACATAGATAAAACAAAATATATGACTTTTTCCTATAATTCACTATCCCAGCCTATCCCAAACTCACATTCAATAACAGCCCATCGGTGCAATGATTCGCCTGACACTTGCTCCTGCCCTAAGCTCAGCTGCACTGACAATATTAAATACCTAGGGATAATAATTGATAAGTATTTGAAATTTAAACCACATATTGAAGCCCTTACATCTAGAGTTAGAAAGTTAATTTACGTCTTTAAAAATCTTCGGCACGTTGCATGCGGTAGTCTACTAAAATCAATATATCTGACACTTTGTCAGTCATTATTTGTATATTGTATAACATCATGGGGCGGTGCACACAAAACTATTATGATAAACTTAGAGATAGCGCAGAGAGCAGTTCTAAAAGTCAGCACATTCCGACCAATACGCTTCCCGACGGCAGAGCTCCTTACCAAATGCGATGTCCTATCCGTACGCCAGCTTTTCATATTACTAACAATCACTAAAAAACACTCTTTAATGCCCTTTAACCCTGCGCTCGAAACCAGCCGAAGACGTGCTGATATTGTCTGTTCTACTGAGCGATTCAGAAGATCAAACACGCACAGATTCTTTTGTCATCTGAGTAGTTTTCTGTACAACAGATTAAATTTTTCTTTATGTATTTACCCCATGAACAAAGCACAATGTAAAAAAACCGTACAAGATTGGCTAAAGGGGAAAACATATGATGACACAGAGAAATTATTATTAGTAATTACATAATTTTTAAGACCATCTAGAAAATTCTAATTAAGTAGAGCAATTAATAATATAATTCAAGTACTTTCCAGTTCCGCATTTAAAATAGTTAGTCATTATTATTGTGTAAATGTTTTATTGTAGAATAAGCACTAACGTTCTGTTCTAGATAGATACCTAATACACAGGCAATATTGATTGCTTAGCATAGGTATTACGTAATACATAATATTATATACACTAACCTCAATTACTTTACATAAGTCTTTTGTATCTAGGCTAATTTTTTATACAGCAATAAAAATTTATCTTATCTTATCTTTATCTTATCTTATCTGTGTTTAAGCCAAACGGTAAACAATTAAATTCGTAGAGGGTACCGTTATAATTAAAACGTAAAAATTTTCTGTGACATTTAGCAATATTTACAAAGAAATATGAATCTTTTATATCAATCGAAGCCATATAACAATCTTTTGTTATCAACTTTATGGCTGTCCTGTAGTCCTCCATTTTGAAATGACTGGTTTGTATGAATTTGTTTAGTAATTTCAAATTTAGAATAAAACGTTTTTCTCCATTTGGCTTAGGTACAAGAAACACACTCGATATGAATTCACCTTCCTCATGACAACACTTAGTTATTGCATTGATATTAATTAATTTTTGGATAGCCTTAGTAAAATCAATATGATCTTGTACCGTACATGGACTTATTGAGTTAGTGGGAGTAGATGTAAATGGTATTTTTTATCCCTTTACCCATGATAAAATAACTGCATCGTCAGTTAATTGGGATCATTGTGTTACCTGTGTTGTATTTAGCGGCGATATGTCTTCCGCGCGACGCGAGTAGGTCTGGGTACGTGTTTGGCGCATCGGATTCCGTCCTCGCATTGATTCGTTGGCTCTGTTCGGTGGTTTTCTCTGAATTTGGCCCCTGTAGTTTAAATTTATTTTTGGATTGCTTCTAGTGAGGGTATTCTTGCTAGAAGATGCCACTGGATTATTCTTAAGCAGGGATTCTCCGGTCTTTTGAACGGTTTTGGCAGCTTTTAATTTTTCAGCTAAGTTTTCACCAAATAAGTATTTGTCTCGGTCCGAATTAACAAGGGTATCGCGGAGATTAGTATTAATAGAACTCATGAGAATACTACGTCGCGTTTTTGTTTCAATATTATGGCTGTCGCATAATAAGTGACAAGCATCGCTGAGAGGTTGAAACAAGGCTTTTTTCGAAGTCTCATTTTTTAAAATCAATTCAGAGACTTGTGACAACGCGGCTAATGCGATCCCGATCTGATTTTGCTTTTGCAATAAGGTCGTGTCTCTTTTGGCTAGAACTTCCGGTATGGCTGCTTTAGCCTCCGGATTCAATATATACTGGCCTGCAAAATTAAGTATCACACTTTTAAAATTGCAATAACTTTTTAAGTACACAAGATATACTTTCGAAACAAAAAGGAAAATGTTACTAATGTATAATTTACTTTAGTTTTAAAGAAAACTGATAAAAATTGCTGCAAAACGTTTTTTTTTTTTAAATCTCTTACTTCTATAGTTTAGAAAATAAATAAATATTAAAAGCGTAGTACTTATTTTTGCAGGCCAGTGTAGTTAGGTGCCACAAGAAAGTTACAGTTAGCGGGTATGAGGTATTTTTTCATCATCGGCTCTTTTACTTCTTTCGACAGACCTTTAAGTAAAATGTCTTGCCAACGGAAAGCGATGTCCTTTTGAATGTTTTTTCCTAGCGCCAAATCTGGTTGAGGAGCCTAAGATTAGCAAAATATCCTCCTCTAGTTCACTTTCCACCTCGTGGTTTGGGGAATTCGTGGTATTTATATCTAGAGCGGCATAGGAAGGTCCAGCTACTATGTCAATGGGATCGACATTCACGGGCGCACTCAAAGGTACTGAGTCCGTAAGACCTCCCTGCCGTAATCGACTGGGGAAGCCATTCGTGAGGCCACCGGTGAACTCGAGGGTGTCAGCGTAGGCAAAACTTGCTCTTCGGTTGCTGAATCTGCATGACAAACGTAATGTTTGTTAGATATCTATTTGAATTTTGCACCATTAGCATCGAAACTCGACTTGATACGACATGTTGTCGATTTGCAACATTAACCAACCGCCATAGACGGTTGTTAAATTATATTACAAATTTACCAGTTTTTTATTGTAAAAACAAAGAAATCGCCAACGGCGCTTGTCTATTTTAAATATCAATTAACTGCCAACAGTGCCAACGGCAATAATTTGTTTTAGTTTAAACTATTTATATTTCATAACTATCAACGATAGTAGAGTAAAATACAAGCATGTCCACCTACCATCATCAGACGATGAAATAACACGTCTGCGTCGCAGTAACTTCTTTTCCAATTTCTTGATCTTTTTCGCAATTCTGGCTTCATCTTCTTTTCGTTTCCTTTTGTTACCCATGACTTTACTTTTTATCGACACTTCGCGAAAATAATACGGTTGCAGTTTATGTGTGAAGGCTACAGCACGATAACACAGAATGACGACTGTGAACGGTGCTCCCTCCGACTATGACTATGGAGGGGCGGCAGGGTTACAATTAAAAAAAAAAACTTTAAACTCATCGTGCAAGGCCTACCGTAGATGGCGCTACTACAACATGTCAAACTTAAATCGCTAAGAATGAAGCTGCGAAACATAATAACTATTAATAGCTTTAGTTACTGAGATAAGCACTGCTCACTTTTTTTTAATTTTTTCTCTGTGCTAATTTTCATGTATATTTGTTTTAGAGAATATTGTTAAAAATTAATAATCTATTATACTGCTACGGATCGTGCTCGGTGGCGTGCACTTGGAGAGGCCTATGTTCAGCAGTGGACTAGCATAGGATAATGATGATGATGATGAATACTGCCAGACACTTCCAATGAGCTGTTACTTGCGCCAGGCGCTTTGCTGCTAAAGCGCCTAATATTTCTGCGCATGCAATTCTAAAATACGATGACAAGTAACAAAATTTTGTAAGGCGTTTTTCGAAGCTTTAAATTAAAGCGTCTCGCGCAAGTTACCGCCCACTAAAAGAAAAAAGAGTGATGTTTTTAAAGGGTACGCACTTTATCACCTTGTGTCTGTAGATTGGTCATCAACCCAAGCTAGTAGGCATACACTCAATATACAATTTGGTCTTTTATAAAATAAATAAGGTCTGGCGGCCCTGGGATCTTGGTCTAATCATGAAGCTGAATAGGTATCATAGACATGCCTTTATCGACCGTCGACAGTCAGTGGTCAGTCAGCCCGCGACAGGTACGCGACCACGACCACGACCGATGAAACTCAGTCGTAACGTCCGTAGGGTAGGTATAAAAGGTAGGTAGGGCTATAATACGGTCGAGTAAGTCTATAACACGTATATAAAGTAGTTTGCGTTAATCCCCGTTATAAACCTTTCATTAAAATGGGACGCGAAAGTTTAAAAGTGTATATATTATTATAATTTATTAATAATATTATTAGTCATGCATGAGTAATTACTTTTATAACTATTAACGTATCAAAATAAGCACCATACTCTGGTCAAAGGATTTGTTATCTTCAATAATATATCGAAATAATACAATAACATTCAGTTATCTGAAACGAAACAAAACTAGAGTAAGTATTTATTTACAATTATAATTACTTTTTTTGTAAAAAGAGACAGTCATAAGACTTCATTGATGTTATGATCAGCTTCAACGACAGCCATTGTTTCATTTGCACCTTCCAAACCCCTTTTGTATCGCAGAGTCCCGGTCGCGACATCTTCCGTAGTCGTTGCAGCTATGTTTGCGTCACCAATATCAGCAGGGACCTTGATCGTTCTAAATACATTAAGAAATTCCCCTTCATAGTAAATGTTGTTATTTACCTCACTTAAATTATCATTAACGGGCTTGCTATGAAGACTATCATTACTAAAGTCAATTATATCTGTATCATAATCATAACACTCTTTTGGTTCTTCTATAACTGCAGCTTTTTTTATCTTTTTATATATTATTGTTTTGTATTCAACTGGCATATCAGTACTTTGTCGATGGTAAAGGGTATTCTTTAAAACTCCATTATTGCTGTTAAATTTGTCAGCAGCCCGTGTATCTGTTGCATTTTTTTGTTTACCAAAAATGTGACAAGGTATTCCGAACTCATCTAGTAAGTCCTCCAGCCAAAACGTGTAATACAGTATTAGGATGAGAACAACAAAGAATATTACCAGAATAATACAACTGCTATTACTGCCGCCGCCATAAGGATTACAAGAGTTGGAGCATAAATTAGAGCAGTAATATTGCCTTACACAGATATAAACACAACAGATTGGTAGAAGGGACAGTATATGGAAACAAGTGGAAATGTAACTGTGTACAGTCTGTATGATTTGTCGTATGATATCTTCTATGGCCAATAGTGTAGTCATGAGTATCCTAGTCAACACTTGAAACGTACATAGTATAGGCATAAATAAAGCCCTGCACATTTTGAAATCAAATGTAAACCTCTAGGTATTTTGTTCACTAGTAACTTGATTTTTTTTTCATACAAATATTTTTTTTTTTTTAATATGACTGCTTCTCTTACATGCGTTGGTTTTAAATATTCAAGTTTTATAATTTTTATATACTTTTCACTTTTATAATTTTTCTCTCATTTTATAATACACATTTTTCTATAAATTAATTCATGACATTGACATAGATTCTTCTTGTCTTTGATCTATTTATTAGAGCACAGATTATCAGCCCAACCATGTTGTGGCTATGTAGATAAAATGCTATCATGCTATTAGCATCGCAGTCTGAACCGCAGAACCTGAAACAATAATAAAGCCATTATAAATAGTATAAAAACTAAAGCAGCATAACTATCATCTATAGACCAAGATCCCGGGGCCGCCAGACCTTACTCATTTTCTCAAAGATCAAATGTAAGTAGTGTTTGTAAGGTAACCTATAACCTATAACCTAGGTATTTTCTTGGGTCGATGACCAATAGAATTTTTTTAACTTTTTATTTTCAAGTGCTAATGCTGCACTGAAGCTAATTTAAAGATTCATAAAATTTTATAAAATACAGTTAAACATGCTCTAAGAGTGAAACGCCTTAAACGCCTACCCGACCCAGCCAGGAATCGAACCTGGGTCTTTCGCAATCCGGGCGGCTGCACTGACCGCTATGCTACCGGGAAGGCTGATGACGTAAGTGCTGAATTTTGTCACTACTTTTTTTTTATTATTTTTTTAGTGCTAATTGCGGCACAGTGCGCCATCTATCCAACAGTTATTGCAATCAATGGCTATGCAGATTCATCTTTGCAAATGAAATACCACAAATTTGATAACACAACGCTATAGTAAATTTTTACTTTTTATTTTCAAGTGTTAATTGCTGCACTGAAGCTAATTTAAATATTCATAAAATTTTATAAAATACAGTGAAAAAAATATTAGCACTCAAAAAATAAAAATAAGAAAGCAGTGACAATAGATTTTTCTTAAAAATACTAATGGTTAGGTTGTTCTCAAGTGCCATATTTACGATTTCCTTCCCTGACAGTAGGAATTGTTAGAAATTGATAATCATTCCTGCCACACACTTCCTGAGGGCAAATATAAGTAGGGATTAGTGGCCTTGGGATCTTGGTCTATTTGGGATATAATAGAGAGTTTTACCTAAAAATAAAACTTACCTATTATTTTTTATTCAATATCCGGAATCCATCTAGAGTCAAGCACCTGTCTTTCTGCCTTTAAGTCAGCGTTTCCGGTTCCTTTCCGATAATGGCGCCCTCTATAGTGTCAGTTTGGTACTACTTACAGGGCGCGCGTGCACCGGGTTGAGATTGAGACTTGTCATTATGGCACTCATGATGCACCAGGTAGGCCTTACCTGGATTCCGGATATTGAATAAAAAATAATAGGTAAGTTTTATTTTTAGGTAAAAGTCTCTATTATTTGTTTAGTATCAATATCCGGAATCCATCTTGAGTGATGTGTTTGTTATCACCTGGTGCCAATAATTTAAGTTCATCATCATCATCTCAGCCAAAAGACGTCCACTGCTGGACAAAGGCCTCCCCCAAGGATATGAGGGGTATTTGCCGTAATCGCCACGCTTGGCAGGCGGGTTGGCGATCGCAGTAGGTTGAGGGTAACCTCAGAGAGATGCTGCTGCCCATCCTCTGGAATGGTCCCTTAGTCGCCTTTTACGACACCTATGGGAAGAGATGGGTTGGTGCAATTCTTTATCCCCAGCACCACACAGGGAAATTTAAGTTATTGACGCTAAAATGTGTAAGAAATTAGTATGAGGAAATGCAATAATAGGTTTTATTCGCAATGTTAGTACTTTATTATTATATATATATATATTATATTGAGACAATAGCTCCAGTTTTAGCTTGCATATTTAATGAATGCATTGACTGTGGTGTTTTTCCTGACCTAATGAAGCACAGTAAAGTAATCCCATTATTCAAATCAGGTAGCACATGTGACCCCTCTAACTTTAGACCAATTTCTGTGTTACCCACATTTAGTAAAATATTTGAAAAGATAATTCTAGACCAAATTCAAGTTCATTTTTATAGAAATAAACTTTTACATTCTAGACAATATGGTTTCACTAGGGGTCGCTCGACTACTGACGCTGGTGTTGAGCTTATTCTTCAAATATTTAATGCCTGGGAGGATTCTCACGATGCCGTAGGGGTTTTTTGTGATTTATCCAAGGCCTTTGATTGTGTTTTACATAAAACCCTGGTCAGGAAGCTCTACCACTATGGAATTAGAGATGCATCACTGAATCTTCTTATCTCATATTTGAGTGATAGGGTTCAGAGGGTTGATGTTAACGGTAAAAGATCTCCGGGATCGGTGGTTACAATGGGTGTTCCACAGGGTTCAATTCTTGGTCCTTTCTTATTTTTAATTTATATTAACGACTTGCCTTACCTTGTAAAAGACAAACATGAGATAGTATTGTTTGCAGATGATACCTCACTTTTATTCAAAGTGAAACGACGACAGCCGATTGATGACGATGTGAACAATGCTGTCACAAAGATAGTTCATTGGTTTAGTGTTAACAATTTGCTATTAAATGAACAAAAAACCAAATGTATAAGATTTGTATTACCCAACGTTAAGGAGGTAAAAACCAGTGTAAAAATTAAAGATAAGAATGTGGACCTTGTGGACACCACAGTGTTTCTAGGCATTACGTTGGATGCAAAGCTACAGTGGGGCCCACATATAGATAAATTGGCGAGTAGACTGAGCTCTGCGGCTTATGCAGTAATGAAAATTCGTCAGATCACTGACATTGAAACAGCTAGACTTGTTTACTTTAGTTATTTCCATAGCGTAATGTCGTACGGCATTTTACTGTGGGGCAATGCTGCCGATATTCAAACTATCTTTGTGCTGCAGAAGCGGGCTATTCGAGCAATTTATAATCTAAAAGCTGGTAATTCTCTTAGGGAGAGATTTAAAGATATTAATATAATGACAGTTGCATCACAATATATTTACGAGAACCTAATGTATGTATATAAAAATATTGAAACTTTTTCTAAAAACAGTGATACTCACAATGTAAACACTAGAAATAAAAACAAACTAGCAGTACCTAATACTAGGCTCCACAAAGTAAATAATTCATTTAGAGGCCTGTGTGTACGTTTTTACAATAAAGTTCCAAGTAATATCCAAAAACTAGATATTAATAAATTTAAAATCGCTATTAAAGAAAAGCTTTATAAAAAAGCTTATTATAAAGTGTCTGATTACATTGAAGACAAAACAGCATGGGTTTAAAATGCTCCAATCTATTTCTAATCCAATATATTGTTAAGGTTTTTTAAACTTGTATAACTTGGTAACGTAACGGCATATAATTTTGTAAATGTCGTTACATAATGAATTAAAGCTGTGGAGTTTCTTGCGCCCATTCTTCTCCACAGCTAAAAAATAGACGTCCTGAATGGGTAGTAGGTAAAAAAATTATGGACGATTCAAAAGCACTTTTCTAAAGTTTATTTGAATAAAGAATATTTGACTTTGACTTTGATTGTTGTACTAGGTATTACATATTTACTAACTCACACACAAAATTATAAAATTGTAAATTAATTTAATAATTATCACTAAAAATCATCATAATTTACCCAGTCACTGCATCAAAGTAATTTGATAAAGATACTGATTGTATATTACATTGATTTTCATTAATTAATAATATCGAAAAGTATGTACAGATTTCCAATTACCAGTAGAAAGTATTTTATCTAAAAAAAAAATTTTCTAGCCAATTTAAGGAAGCTACTGCGGAACGTACTGAACTGGGAGGAGCCTCTATATCAACATCCTTCAAAAAGGATTTTACCGAGCCACCAATCACAGTTTTCTACTGGCGGGTTTGACGTCTCCGCGTGCTGTTATAAACAAGTTATTAATATTTTGTCTACGACTTAAAGATAATTTCAATAATTGTCTTATCCAAAAAATTATATTTAAGCTTTTATCTGGATGTTCTCTAAGCCTCCAGCCTGAATAACGGTGATTTACGTTGTCAGTTTTCGTTCCAAAGGCTGGCCATAATAAAGTACAAGAATTTTCGTCAACCAGACTACTGCTATCAATGCGTAACAGGGTAACGTCGTGTACTCTTCTACCTGAAGCTAGTAATAATAAAGTAGCTGTATATCTAGAAACTTGATAAAGATTGTTTTCGTCTGGGCTATACGCACTGAGATACTGTAGTAACAACTTAGGATTCCAAATGGATGACTTTATAGGTTTGATGCGGGCAACTGATATTGCTTTAAGCATATGTTTTATAAAGAAATTTGAGGGAAGATCTACGTTAGAATTTAAGTGAGTAAATGTTGTAATGACAGGTTTGTGTACTAAAATAGCTATATCTTATAAGCTAGGCCTACGTCACAATGTAGATAAGCAAGATAACGTGCTACTTGATCAGCATTAGGGTGTGTAAAGTTTATAGAATGTGAATCACACCACTTCCTCCATCTTGTCCATGCAGGTTTGTAGGTCTTCATCGTAAAGGAGCGCCAGCCTGACATTAGTAGGTCTTGCTCCTGGTCCGTCCACTCAGTCAACATATCTTTCCACCCGAAATCAACCATCCTTCTAAGTGCAGATCTTGAATCTTCGGAGGATGCACACCTGTTCGCGTGTCTATTAGAGCTTGAGCTAAGTCTGGATTTAAATAAGGGGGCCGTAGGGCTCCGCGTTGAACATCTACTTGCCAAAACACTTTGTTCCATTTCGGTGCAATTAGAATGTACCGTCCGCATGCTTGGTTCAGGTGACTGAGAACTCTGGGAATCAGATTCGGAGGAGGAAATAACCACGCCAGTCCGTAGCTCCACTGGTGACAAAACGCGTTGTGATGTTGTGCTTGCTGATCTTGTACATCCACCGAGACATACTTCGGTATTACATGAGCCGTCTTTGACGCAAACAGGTCCATTTCCGGAATGCCCCACATTTGAAAAACATTTTCGTTGCCGCTGCAGTGAGATGCCACTCGGGACAAGTCTTCTGGCGTGATAGAGCATCCACTTCAACGTTGAATCTTCCTGGAAAGTACTGAGCAAGAAGATGCACGTTTAGTTGGTCTAAAATCGCAAGACTGTCGAGTTTGTTCGATTTCGTGCCGCCTTCTTTGTTGATGTAGGACATTACCGTTCGGTTGTTCGTCTGTAGGAGTACTTGCCCGTTTTTTAGCTGATGTTGTTCGTGAAATATTGCTGCGTACACGACGAACATTTCTTTTCTGTAGGCGTGCCACGACATCTGTTGCTCGGTCCATGTACCCACAGTGGATTGGTCGTTGATCTGAGCGCCCCAGCCGATATCGGACGCGTCTGTAGTCAAAAGATGGGTCACAGCATTCGTGTGTATCGGCATGCACACTCCTATTGAATTGTACCATCATTCTATGTCGGTCAGAACTGGTTGCGGAATGTTGACTTGGCGGTAAGGGTGACTCTGTGACAACTGTCGGCTGAAGACTTGCAGCGTTCGGCAGTGAAGTCGACCCCGTTTGGTCACGAAAGTCGCAAAGTTGAGTCTCCCCATTAGCGTTTGATACTGTTTTAGGGACCACTTTCCTTTTCTGAGCTGTTCCTGAAGTGCTTTGCGTAGCGATAGGCACTTCGACTCCGACAAGGACATTGCGTTGCGTTATGTGTCCCATGTTATGCCGAGGAACTCGAGGCATTGCGTCAGAGTCAGAACAGACTTTTTGTAATTTGTTTTCCACACACCTGATACCCTGACTTCTCAGCAGCTCGGCGACCCAGTTGGTCAGAGTAGCGAATGTTCTTGGGGCCGATGCGAGTCCAAACGGTAAGCACGTCATCTGAAGCAGTTGGTGGCGATTCAGATCGTGGTGGTAGTTGAGCTTTAAAAACCGGCGATGCTGCTGAGCAATAGGTACGTGAAAGTATGCCTGACTTAGGTCCTGAGGTTGAAAAGTCGAAATCTTTTCGTTATAACGAATCTGTTCAGCTGTTTTAAGTTGAAGATCGGCCAATGGCTGCCGTCTGGTTTGGGTACCAGAAAGAATGTCGAGAGGTAACTGGGGCTGGGATCTGCTGCTTCGAGTATTCCTGATTCTAGCACATTTTCGATTTGAGCAGTCATATGAGGAGTAGTTTTGGTTCTGTAACTCTGCATTGCAATAGAATTCGGAAATATCAGTGGTGGTTTTAGCCTGAACGGAATACGTGTCCCGTTTAATAATTTGCAAATTTGTTTTGGTGCACCCAAGTTGCTTAAGACATTTTGAAATCGTTTTAGACAGCCGCCGTGAAATATCTAGTAGTCCTTCACGACGCTTCTTTTTAAAGGAAGAGTTAGGTCGCAACTTTTTCCCTTTTTGCTTACTATTTGGCTATGATGGCTTTTGGTTTCGATAGAAATTATCTTTTGTTTGCGATCGAGCCATAAGTTGTAATGTAGTAACTAATTAATCCGCCCCCCCCCCCCCAATTTTTTGAAGGTAGTTTTTAACTAAATTATCATCAAATAGTGTTTCCTCACTGGGTGGAATTTTATACAAAAAATCCCGATGAAACTCCTCTGGTATTTGACGCAAAAGTTTACACTTGAAGTAATGCAATCCGCACGTCTACCACACACTATTTGCAATAAATCATCGGTCACCTTACTGTACGAAGACTCTTTAGAAAATAAATACTCGATTTTGTTGAAAAATGTATTAGGAGTCAATGTCTGTTTAGACTCGTTGGTCCAATCTACTAACGTTTGTAAGGTTCTTTTTGTGAAAGTAAAGCGTTTGTTAACCCGGCAAACGAACGTTTCAGCAAATATGAGCGAGGATCATCACGTAACGTTGCAGCCTCAATTCGTTTTAATGAGTCATTAACATTTAATTCCACGAAACCGGGGGTAGCTAAATACTTTTTCTGAGCGTCCGTAAACCGAACTGCATACCAATCGTCACATTTAAATCGTTGCAATTCTATTAATTTTTTTTTTTTTGGAACGAAGTTCCTTATCGCGCGTTGTGAAAGGGGGGGCTAGACGGAAAAAATTCTTACGAAAAGTTGTCACGACACTTTTTGCTATAGTAAGCTATTGTAAGCTGTGCGGCGTCGCATGTTTCTCTGTCTGTCTCTCTCTCTCTTATAGAAAACAAGCCAGATATTTTCATTTCTATTTCGCATTGAACAGTGTGGTGTCGCGACGATTATTTTTGTTGAGTGTATACAGGTTTTTTGTAAATAATAAATAATAAAAAATAATAATAATAATGAATCCTGACAAAAAAATAATAATAATAATAATAAAAAAAAAATATTACAATTTCTTCACTAATTAATCGAAAGGAACTTCGTTCCATCCGGGTGTCCCTTGACACCTCTCAAGTTTTTTATATAATTTTTGTTAGCGCGTGCATAAAGCGGATCTTTAACAGTAGTACTTGGATCAGACAAATTGAGTTAATTTATCTACGACACATTTACAGTAGGCCGACGTAAGTTTAGGTCATTCGAATCAACCGCTATTTAAACATCTTCCTTACTGTTCGAAACTTCGTTATTTTTTGAAATCATATTTGTCAAAAAAAAGCCACTTGTTGCTACAAAAATTCAAAATGTGCATAACTCACGATTTGGTCAACTTTCCTTGACTTTGATCTCCTTGGGCACCTGCTACTGCCGCTGGATGAATCACTGCTATTCAAACCAGATGATTGAGGACGGTTACGTTTTTTCGAAGCAGTATTTTCTTCATTTGCACCATCGGGATTTGCGTTCTCCATATTTTAACTTATCTTTCGGAAAGGAACTAATAATTTACTTATGTTGCAAAATTAATTGAATAAATTTTAAAGTGTAAGGTTATTAAACGTTTTTTGCAACTGAACTAACATATGAATGGCGCGAAAAACGACGCTATAATGACAAGTCTCAATCTCAACCCGGTGCACGCGCGCCATGTAAGTAGTACCAAACTGACACTATAGAGGGCGCCATTATCGGTAAGGAACCGGAAACGCGACGACGACGACGACTTAAAGGCAGAAAGACAGGTGCTTGACTCTAGATGGATTCCGAATATTGATACTAAACAAATAATAGAGAGTTTTACCAACAAATAAAACTTACATAATATTTTTTCATCAATATCCGGAATCCATCTTGAGTCAAGCACCTGTCTTTCTACCGTTTAAGTCAGCATTTCCGTTTCCTCTTAGATTGTGGCGCTCTCTTTGTCGTGAATCCAAACTAACTTGCGCGCGCACTGGGTGACAGTTCGCCATTATAGATCTCATGCGCCAGGTTCGTAAACCATCGCACGCACGGCTGCGAGTGATCGCCCCAAGGCGGACGACAATCAACGTCCTACGTTTTAGTACGACACCCGCTGCTGAAGCTGTCATTGATAAACAATTGATTTCAATTTCCAAGAAACGGATAAAAACAATCTAGTGTGAAAGCTATTATAATGGAAAAAACTAATTTTCTGTGCAGCTGGACCAACTATGAATAATTTAGTCGAAATCTAAAAAGCGCGCGAGAAAATCATAACCTTACAAAGTATGAAAGTAATTTGTTTGTATTCGATAAACTGTCAATTAAACGTCAGGGCGACTTTCACCCCGAGAATTCGTAGGGCGACCGAGCGATGTTTTCGAACGACCACAGATCATCGTCGAGCGAACGCACCGACACTTTTAGAACGGGTGTTGCATCGTCGAGCGTCATCGGACGACCTTTACGAACGCAGCTCAGCTAGCACTTACCTGGATTCCGGATATTGATGAAAAAATAATAGGTAAGTTTTATTTGTTGGTAAAACTCTATTATTTGTTTTGTATCAATATCCGGAATCCATCTTGAGTGAATTGTTTGTTATCAACAGGGTGCCTAGTGTGAGTTTTGTTTACTATCCGTATTCATTCGATTACGTTTACGAAAACGAAAATTAGTATGGCATTGAAGCAGCGCTCCTGGCGACATACGAGAAGAGTTAAAGTTTTGTCATCAAATTCTCGTTTTCGTTAACGTGATTGAATTGCGAATGAAACTCGTACTTGGCACCCTGGTGCGTAAACTATATGGACGCTATAATGTGTAGTTATTGTTATGTTTAAAAAAAAATAAGCACTTCAGGCCAAATTGTGAATTGTAATTGATAAATTTTATATGACATACAATTACTCATCTTAAATAAACAGCTACTCATTTACAATTAGGTACTCATCTTATTTAATTAAGGCACTGATTTAAAGAGGCAGTTGTAAATAGCGGTTTTGGTAAGTTAACAATTATAAATGGCACGTTTAATAACTAGTTCAGCAGTTAAAACTAAGCAGTAAAGTAAACAAAAATGAGTAATAAAAAATAATGAAATGGATCAGTGAATATATAGTTGAGCAGGAAAATAATTAAATGGGCGGTAAAAATTATTGAACGAGCGGTTACGTGTGGGCAGTAATAAATCGGAATTTGTCGGTAAGAAATCTTATTCTAAGCAATTCTATAAACAATGAGGTGGTAAAGTAGTTTTCGAGATATAGCGGTGTGACGGACGGACGGACAGACGGACGAAGTCACACCATAAGGGTTCCTTTTTACCTTTTTGGTACGGAACCCTAAAAACAGTACTTAAATAGTAATGAAAAAATAAATTACTTCTGCTTTGACTGAAGGATTTAAATAAAACAAATGTATAATAATAATAGGAACTTTTATTCTTAATTCGAAACATACTTAAGTAATTAAAATGACATAGACGTATGTATGTATGTATGATCAAGGGTACGTAAAAAAACGTCGCACGTACAAAAACGTCGTTTCTGGCGTTTTTGGTCACCATACTAACCTAACCTGTCACGGGCGTTCGGGTATCACCGCTCGCTATGATCTGCCGAACTATTTATCGAATCGATCGTTCCATCATTTTTACCGCTCATTCATTTATTGGACTGCTCAATTATTTTTAGAATTGACATTGTATGATAAAATAACCGACTAATTGATTTTTTTATTACTGTCCATGTTTTACTGTCGCAATACTTAATCAACCGCCTTTAATTAAATAATTGCTCAATATGTTTTTCAACTGATCATAATAACATCTCGAATATTTAAATAAAAGCTCAAAAAAATTGTTATCTTTAATTAATAACTCAAATGATCACAATGTTTAGTTTACAGGATCAAAATAATTAGATAATGACACAGATTCGTTAGGATCAAGAGAATTACGATCGTGTATCTCCTTATGATAGAAATTTTCAAAAGTATGAATCATTTTCCAAATTCCTGTTGCAAGTATTTGATCTATGGGAAAATTCTCTACAAAACTAAGGGACGCCAGCGCAGATCGCACGGATCCAGGAGAAGCTTTAATACCACTTTCTTTTAAAATCGACTTAACCCAACCTCCAATCACTGTTCTGGATGCAGGCTTTACATCGCCTCTAGCAGCCATAAATGAATTACAAAAATTATGTCGACGATTTTGTGAAAGTTTCAGTAATTGTTTTATCCAAAATACTGTATATTTAACGTTTTAGTCCGGTTTTTGGAACGAAGTTCCTTATTATTTAAAAAAAAGATTATTTTAACAAACTACAGACTTTAATCTCATAATAACTAAAACAAATAAGTAACATTGTGGTAAACGTCCGTCCGATTCGAAATCCGCAGCAAAAGTGGTCGATGGCCTGATGCGCGCCCCTCTACACCTCGCACCACCATCGCGCCACTGTGACGTCACACTCAGGCCACGCCTACTAAAGCCTATTCTTCGGCTAATTCGTTCCTGAAGACGGTTCGTCCTCGACCGCAGCTTCATCTAGCAGCACCCGACTTGGTTGCGATGGTTGAGCATGGACCTCCACTTCTACCTCTTGTAGGTTTCCTTCCATACTTTCTTCGGCATCCGAGTTATCAGTCTCCACCTCGTCATTGTCATCTACAAACAATGTAGGTTTCATTAGTACTTATCCAAAATAAATTAACATTAGCTCATTTTACATAAGCTTTACGAAAACAATCAGCAATTTTTCTTTTGCGTTTATTTTTATGTTAGACGGGGCCTAGGATGTCAAACTTAAAAATATCCACACTACTAGCAGAGCTCTCGGGTTACTAGATACCGTACAGAGCCCTCAGGTTGTACGCGTGGCAGAGCCCTCAGGTTACCACACTAATACGCATACAGATCCTTCGCACTGTATGACTGGCAGAGCCCTCAGAGTACCAGGTTTCGCCATGTACAGAGCCCTCAGGAATATACAACAGGCAGAGCCCTCAGGGTGCCATCATAACATAGTAGCGACGAGCGGTAATACATCTGAGCCATCAGAGGGTTATTAATTAAGGCTTATTATTATCGAGGCGAATGAAAAATTAATGGGGTATTACCTATTGGCATCTACAAAAATAACTGGGCAATGTTTAAATAATTTGGCTTTAATTATATTGGATAACCTGCAATTGTAATGGTTTTATAAAAACTAAATAACGGCTGCGACTTCATGGAAGTATTTTTTTTACATAGGGCGATTGAAATTCTAGGTGGGGTACTAAAAATAATGACATGGCGACTAATATTATCAGTGGGATAACAAATAATATATTATGGCTATTGTAGGCTTCCATCTAAAAAAACTCTTTCTGGCTCTGATTTACGAGCAGCTGTAAATATTAAAACGAATACTATAAATAAATATTAGGAAATATTTTTTTTTAGTTTTGGAAATCATATTATAATGAAAACGGCGGCAGGCACACCCGCAGGATAGAAGCGGAGCGCGGGGGGGCGAAGCACCGGGTGCCCCTTTTTTCGCATAACATTTTCTGTCCTAATATCGAATAGCATAAAATGTTTTGCATAATAGTCACTTCGCATAATGGTTTTAGGCATAATAGTCTTTACGCATAATGTATTCTTTGGCATAATTATCAATTGCCTTAATTGTGTTAACCATAACTTTGTTATCCATAAATTTTAAAGTCATAATATCTTAACGCATAAACTACAGAAGTAGTAGGTAATTATTATACCGAGATGAGCAATGAAACTAATACGATAAATCAAAGTGTGTAATGTCATTGTCATATGCATTTCAAAATTATGAATTTTAATTATATGCGACCCAATATGGACCCTTTTACTTTTGTCCTAATCCTGTAGGTCACGTGATAGGTTAGAAATTTAAGACAATCGCGAAGCGCAGTGTAGCGATTGTCTTGAATTTCGAGGTTATTTTTTTTATTAGACAACAGAAATACTAGCTAAAGAAGTCAAAAAATAAAACTATCAATATTTAAATTGCATGCCATTTTTTACTTTATTTGCAGCTCACATGTCTCACCATATATTATGTTAATCAGATCTCAATCCTATAAATATTACCTAAAATAATTTTAATTGAAATCTCTATTTCACAATTTATGAATGCCTATTTTGTACTTTTTAGTTTTGCTATCCACTTTAATTATTTTATAAACCTTAGATCAGATTTATTAGTCGCTGCGTTAAATACATGCCATTAATTAATACGCGCAGAGCCCTCGGGGTGCGCACCATGACTGGCAAAACCGCTAACTCATACTCACATTCGAAGAATGCCGTACACACGTCGGGGGTCCACTCTCCTCGCCACAAAATCATGTACTCGGCCGCGGCTCGCGTGATTTTACCATACGAGCCACTGATCAGTTGGAGCTCGTATCGGCCGTGAGGCAATATCTTCGTGACAGCGTAGGGGCCTCGCATCCCAGAATCTAACTTGCCAGTAGACTGACTTGTCTTGCGCACTAAAACAAGGTCATTGAGCTGGAAAGACCGTGGCACTCAGCGCCGGCTTTAGGGGGGGGGGCGACACGGGCGGCCGCCCGGGGCGCCGGGATCCAGAGGGCGCCGCGTGCGTTAGCGCGTGGCCCTAAACTCACCACTTAATTTGATATCTATTGATCTAAAGATCTATAAGAATGAATTCATCTAAAGATTTATCTATAGATCCAAATTCATAAATAAACATTGTTCTGTATTGCAAGAAAAGTTAACGGTCAACTTTAAATCAGATATTGATGGATATTTGTTGTGCGATTAAATTTTAGGTCTGCAACACTATCTCGAAGACAGTCAGGTAACACCTATCGAAACATTAAACATTATCAAAAAGCACAATCTTCAAGAGTTATATCCCAACACCTGGATATCGTGAAGGCAAAAAGTCAAAGCTTTCGGAAGAAACCCTTAGGCTCATGAAGGAACGTCCGAACAACAGGCTATCAACCAGAAAATTGGCAAACTGGTACGCTACGACCTCTGACGCTCCAATACACGTTTGATTGAACGAGCGATTGAGCCAAATCGGGGGTCGAAAGTGTTTGTCCAGTCTCTTGGGAGAAGCCATTTGACAAAGTTTACTACAACCAGTGGAGTAGTCGTTGCTTCGAAACCAGAGGTTCTTTGGGAAATTGAAAACTTTTACAGCCAGCTATACGCTTCGCATGCATCTTAACCTGATCCCGAAAATGAAGACACCACAGAGCCACATTGACCCGCTCCTTTACCGAAGATTTGCCTGAAGTCAGCCTGAGCAAAATTGAAACACTCTTAAACAGCTTATAAAAACGGAAAAGCCCCTAGCAAAGACGGTGTTATATCTGAGCTCCTTAAAGCAGACGGTAAACCTGTGTTAAAGGAGCTTCAAAACATCTTTAACACCGTTCTCTTCGATGGGAGAAATCCGGAGGTGTGGAGTAGGAGTGTCGTCGTGCTGTTTTTCAAAAAAGGAGACAAGACCCTATTGAAAAACTACCGACCCATTTCGCTCCTAAGCCATGTCTTCAAGCTATTTTCAAGAGTCATCACAAACCGTGTGGCGCGAAGACTCGACGAATTTCAACCCCCGGAGCAGGCCGGATTTCGAGGAGGATATGGCACCATAGCATGTTTCATTTAGGATACGAGGCGTCTTGTAATGGCTCCTTAAACTGTTTAGCAATGTGTCGTTATAGAAATAAAAGTAGAAATTATTTATTGTATAACTGTGTACAATATAGTTCTTCTTCTTAGTTGTTGTATTATATGCATTCTGTTACCCAAATGTGACGTAACTTTTGTTTGTTAGTCTATTAATAATATCCTTTTTATTAATTTTTACAAACCATTTTGTCTGTCTGTCTGTGAATGATTATCATTGTTGTTGTCTTGTTTTTTTATTATTCTTTTTTATTTTTATTGTACCGTTGGATGTAGGGATTTAGGATATACAGCCTATATTTTTAATCTTCTATTTTTGTTTTTATATATTTTTTTATTTTTTTACTTTTTGTGTTACGCTTGTTGCTATCGCAGCATCACTGAAACCGGTTCCGACGGAAGATCAGCGCTAACCTCAAGGCTAGCATCTTGCTGAGTCGGAACCGTTTTGGGACTCCTGTTTTTTTTTTAAATTTCCACTTTGATCTTTATGTTTAAACTGTTATGTCCTAAATAAATTTATTTTCATTCATTCATTTCATTTCATAGAGCACATCTTCACAGTGAGGCTGATTATACAGAAGACCGAGGAGTATAATCGGCCCCAATGCTTAGTATTTGTGGACTATGAGAAGGCATTTGACTCTATCGAAACCTGGGCTGTTCTAGGATCACTGCAACGATGCCAAGTTGACTGGCGATCCCAAGTAGCATTGGGGGTTCTATAGCGGTTGACTTATGGTACACATTTATTCTTTAAGCTGTCTATGTGAGCTGCACAAGAGCTGTATAGCATGCTATACAGCCCTTGTACCACCCATTTGGGCACAAATTTTTCAGCTTTGAGTGTACAAAAGGTACACGGTAGCAGTATAGTAGATCTTTAATGGTAGTTTACTATGGTATTACGGCAAATACCCCTCATATCCTTGGGGGAGGCCTTTGTCCAGCAGTGGACGTCTTTTGGCTGAGATGATGAATGGTAGTTTAAAGAGAGAACTGTGGTTTTAAAGCTGATGAACGGCACTATATTAGATTCCGTGTGGTTATTCATACAGACAAGTGAGTTATAATAAGTAACAAGTGAACAATTATACAGCCGATTATCCAAAACCCAAACCACAAGTGTACCCTAAAACCAACTATTAGGCCGCTTTTTCCTCAAATAATCACTTTGGTACCACATTTTTTAATAAATATTTATTTGTGATAGCTTACGGCCATGGCCATAGTCGAATCGTGTCTAACAGCCATTTTGATGTGATTTATTGTCACTGGTAAACTGTGTTTATATATGATATTGTGTTAATATTTCGGGGTAATGTAAATTTATTATAAAGTACATACATATTTATAGTTAAAATTTTCACGCGCCTCGGCTATATGCCTTTTTATCAAATAAATATATCGAAATAAGCAGATACAAACAAAGCAATATTTCATGTTTTTGTTTTATTGGCATTTAAATCGTTGTATGGTTTTGTATTTAAACGTCAACCATAAAATCAATAACGAAAACTCCGTGTTAAATGACAAAATCATAAATTAATATAGACATATTATAGGTTATTAAAAGTGAAAATGGTGGTCATTGTCTCCACAATCTACAATCTACAGTGAACCATTATAACTCAAAATTAGTGTTGTGACCTCTTTAAAGTTTCACGCGTGTACCATTATAATGACGTCAGCTCTAGAAAGGTTCACATGTGTACTATCACAATGCCAATTTCTGTACAACATAATCTGAGCTGGGCACATATTCAGCCCTGGGCTGGTATGCATTGCCTCAATAGTTCACGTGAATGTTCTTTTAAAAATTTTTTGCATATTAAATTTTAGGGATCCGCATTGAAAATTAAAATTTTGCTTAAAAACCAAAAGTTGGTTGTGGAGGTAGGAGTCTTCGATAGTAAATGCAGGGATAATTTAATGAATTTTAATGGTCGAGTAGGTTAGAATTCAGACTGATTAGCCTAACAAAATTATAATATATGATAAAGTTTAAATTAAAATACTCTAAAGCATTACTTTTAGGACCCTCCATATACATAGACAAGTATTTTGCACTTCAATATTAAACTAAATTATAGGTAGATAAATGTAATTAGAAATAGTATATACCAACGAATGCGAATTTTTAATACCCACGGGCATATTTGTGAGAAGTGCGCGTCAGGGTATAAAGTGAGAGGTACAAGTGGGAAGCGGAACGAGATAGCACTACTCACTTGTTATTATTGTTATCATCAATTCATCAGTCCTAAAATAAACCATAGAGAAATATATATTAATAGGGTATAGAGCCCTCTCGTCCAAACCACCATCAGTTTCTTTTAAGTTGTGTACGGAACCGTGATAAATAAAGTTTGAACTTGCACTTGAAATTGTGTTACTGGTCTCAGCTTCAGGCAATTTTTTCTCTGTATTGTGTACGGAACCGTCATTATTTAAGTTTGAAGTCAATGTCATCGTATTACTAACAAGTTTCTGTTCAATGTGTTGATTCAATTGATTATTCGGTTTTACTATCTGCAAATATTCATTTAAGATTTTTCTTCTGATTCCACCGGCCCTCACTGTTTACAGTTGTTTTTATGCATTTTTTTTATTTTAGGTTAATTACATGCAACGCGTGTTAAAGAAAAACACGTTTATATAATTGTTCAGCCTAGAGGATAACAATGTAGTCCTCATGAACAAATAAACTGCTATCAGTGCTACTAGATATCAATAGTGGTGCGTGTAAATACCTTACATGTACATGTGAACTCATTAAACGTTCTTTTACAGAATAATTTATTAGCTGATTAATATATCACAAACTAGACCTGCTAACACCAACAATTGAATAGCGCTTCATAAAAGGTTATAAATAACAGCTTTGGGCTGCAATAATGTTCACATGTGTTATATTTATAATGCCAGCAATCTAACACCGTTTATGTGAACCTCTGAATAGCCTATGCCGAATTTTACTTCTCTTAAAACGCTCTTGTTCAGCTTTGAAAATGAAAGCTGACTAGAAGAGTAATGTTGTACTGACAAAACGCCAATAGTTACATAATAGGCTACATTTACACCCCTATACATGCCTTATACAGGTATAGGTGGACATGTTTACTTTATTGCAGCCGATGAACCAAGTGTGACCACTGTAAATGCTAAGAGACCACCAGTGAAATAAATGTGGCCTTTTAAAGAGAAGAAAATGCTACTTGGGATATATCCAAGTGTTGGGGTCTCTTTAAAATGCCGCCTCTATGGCCGTCCAAGTACAGAACCAGCAGACTAAGTATATCCCCTTGCATCGTGGTGTGAGACAAGGGGATGTTATAGCCCCTAAATTGTTCACAAATGCTTTGGAAGATATGTTTAAGACGCTGGACAGAAAGGACGTGAAATTAACGACTAATTATTAACGATTAACGATATGCGGACGACATCGTCATCGTGGCCGAAATGTTGCAGGATTTATAATACATGCTGAACGGCCTAGCTGATTCTTCTCTATGCATCGGTTTCCGGATGAACTTGGACAAAACCAAGATGCCATTCCGGGACCGATTGCAGTTCAAGGCAGTACTCTCGAAGTTGTTAAGGAGTATGTCTACCTCGGGCAAACTCTGCAGTTAGGTAGAAACAACTTCGAGAAAGTGGCTAACAGAAGGATACAGCTAGGCTGGGCAGCATATGAAAAATTACGTCGGGTCTTTACGTCGCCTATTCCACAGAGTCTAAAGACGAAAGTCTTCAATCAGTGCATCCTACCCGTCATGACATACGGAGCCGAAACGTGGACACTAACGGTAGGCTTGGGCCACAAATTTAAAGTCGCTCAGCGAGCTATGGAAAGGGCTATGCTTGGAGTTTCTCTGAGGGACCGGATCCGGAACGAGGTGGTTCGACAGAGAACCAAAGTAAACCGATAACCGATGGGGTAAACGAGTTCTTGAGTGGAGACCGCGTATCGGCAAACGTATTGTAGGACACCCTCAGACTAGGTGGAACGACGATCTTCGCAAGGTGGCTGGCAAGAGCTGGATGAGAGTAGTCGCGGATCGTGCTCAGTGGCGTGCACTTGGAGAGGCCTATGGCCAGCAGTGGACGTGTGTAGGCTGATGATGATGATGACCTGGATATCGCTACGTATTCTATTGACAATACCCGTGACTGTTGCAAGTGGCGAACGCAGTTTTTCCAAACTAAAATTGATAAAAAAGAAAAGCTAGTAAAATAAGGTTGTAGATAAGTAAGTATTTGTTTATTTTTTTGTTTTTCATTAAATGTTTCGTGAATGAACAATACAACACATCATAATGACAATATACATATTTTGTTTTCTATTATATTCGAATTAATAAAAAATATGATTTTACTTTTTATTTTTTAAGTGCTAATTGCTGCACTGAAGCTAAATTAAATATTTATAAAATACAGTGAAACAATTAAACGCCCACCCGACCCAGCCAGGAATCGAACCTGGATCTTTCGCAATCCGGGCGGCTGCACTGACCATTATGCTACCGGGAAGCCGCCCGGATTGCGGCCGACCCAGGTTCGATTCCTGGCAGGGTCGGGTGGGCATTTAATTTTTTCACTGTATTTTATAAATATTTAAAAAATATGATATCAAATTCAAAATAAGTTTTTTTTTAAATTTTAATATAAAAGGGCGTCAAATTAATGATTCGCCCGGGGCGCCTAAATGGTTAAGGCCGGCCCTGGTGGCACTCTACGGCGCTCGTTCACACGAGCGTCTTGTCGTGCACGGTTTTTATCCAGCAGCTCACTTGCGCGCTGTCGCGCCAGTTCGCGCAGACTCTCGGTTAGGGCTGGCCGCTTCCATCGCGATGTCGCGAACCACGGATCGTATGACAGGCGATACACCATCACTGCCGATTAATAAATTCAAGGGTGAATATTGAGTAGACTTTTGCACTGTAATGTTCAGGCTGAGCTGAAGTTTCCAAAGAATTTTAGACCAACTTTCTTGGCGAAAGTTTGTTTCCACACGAATCATATTCATAACCGTTCGACAGTACCGCTCAACCTGTCCATTACTTTGGTGCATTTCTGCAGTTATAAAGTGAATCTCACTACCTAGTTCCCTTATCCATTTACAAAACAATGAACTCTCATACATTCGTCCTCGGTCAGTTACAATTAAACGAGGGGTACCAAATAAAGAAATGGCGTTCTCAAATACACGTTTTAATTCGTTAATATCTTGTCTAAAAATTGGATACAATAAACAATACTTTGTAAAAGCATCTATGATTAAAATAACAAACTTATAGCCGTTCGAGTCGGGGAGAGGGCCCCAAAACATCTGTATGCACAGTATCAAAAGGAGTGCCAGGCTTGTCCCACGACTGGATCGGCTGTAAGGGTTGACGCGGTACTTTTTTATGAGCTAAGCAAACAATACAATGTTGAATGTATTTCCTCACAAACTGTCTAAGCCCAGGAATCCAAAAGTGTCGGAGAATCAAGTCTGTTGTTTTCTCCGCACCGATATGTTGGTGTTCGTCGTGGAAAATTCGTAGTAAACTTAAACGGTGACTTTTAGGAATATAACATAAAAAACGAGACTGTTCTCCGGTTTTATCGAGCTTATAATATAACACATCATTACGTTTTACATAACGTTCCGCATCAAGCTCGCCGTCATTAAGTTTCTGCAGCAACGACTGGGTTTCTTCGTCAGCGGCCTGCGCTATCTGGGCCCAGTTATGTGGCCTCGGTATTTGACACGTATTAATTGCATTGCGACTTAAGTAGTCCGCGTGTGATAGCGCAGTCCCCTTGCGATACTCCAGGTCAAAATCATAATCCTGCAAGTACATCCACCACCGAGCTATTCTAGGCAGGATTTTTTCGTTGGGTGAGTTTTAAGGCGTTGCAATCTGTAACGACGATGCCCGTCGCACAGCCGGCTGCCTGATGCGCGCCCCTCTACACCTCGCACCACCATCGCGCCACTGTGACGTCACACTCAGGCCACGCCTACTAAAGCCTATTCTTCGGCTAATTGTATTTAATTTGTGAATAGGATGCTGTTTAAGTCTCCATCCAGACTGTCTATGATTAGAACTATCTGTTTTTGAACCAAACGCTGGCCATAATAATATGCTACTATTCTCCTCTATTAAATTATTTCCGTCTATGCGTAATAATGTAAGGTCATGGACTCTACGCCCAGAAGTTAATAATAACAGTGTAGCAGTGTGTCTCGAGACATGGTAAAGACTATTTTTGTCTACATTGTATTCACAATAAGTAATTAAGTAAAACTTTGGGATTCCAAATAGGTGGTTTAGCAGGATTGAGCCTGCTCCTGTTCATAGAATTACCCTTGAGCGATATAATTATAAATAGAAATCACTGTTCGCCGTTCATCGGTACAAAGATAATTTTTTCAGCCGATACCTTTATTTACCAACAGCTTGGTTCGCCGAAAGAATGTTAAAAATAATAAATGTTTCACCGACGACGCCACCATTTGCCGATAAGGCCATTCGCTGAAAGCTCCACTGGGCGAATTACCTTTTTTTCGATAGGAAAATGATAATGATAAAATGATAATGATAATGAGGAAATAGAATAATGATTATGAAAAATACTTGTAATTTTATTTATTTATTAGTAAATTAACCTTTTTACCGCCAACAACTTCTATAGAAGTTCGAGATTTTCGTGCCGTCCACGCCAGCACTTCTATAGAAGTTCTTCTTTGTACCTACTTTATTAAAATACATTTATACGTTGGCGTACAGCGGGACATCGCGTGCAGGATAGTTGGGCGGTGAAAAGGTTAATAAGAATTTTCATTTCTTTAAAATCCAAAAACTAGTGGGTCGCCCGCAAAACTTCGCGTTTATTCAACAGATTTTTTAGGAATTTCGAAACCTATGACAGGTTTCTCTATTTTTCTGCACATCTACGGCTGAAGCTCTTCAAAATGAGACCATAACCGACTTTTTATGTGCAGCTATCGTCCCATAATCACTGGGACAAAAATCGGCTTACGCTATTAATATATAGATTATTGCAAATTGTGTTCTTTTATTTATGTTTATTAGTAAAAGGTAATTCGCCCAGTGGAGCTTTCAGCGAATGGCCTTATCGGCAAATGGTGGCGTCGTAGAATGGGATAAATGTTGTCAGGTCCTGGCGCCTTAAACGGTTGAAAACTCCCAAGAGCCCATCTAACCTTACATTCATCCACTACCCTTTTCGCTGTTATCCAGTCATATTTGGAAGTTCTCCTCTGCTGTTCCTTCCAGCTGATTGGATCATGATCGTCCTGGATGACTTCTGATCCAGGGAAATGAGTGTCAAACATGGCCTTCAATGTCTTACTCCCTGTCTCTGTACGTACACCATCTTCCTTCCTTAACGTGGTTAATGGAATCGCCTTTGTTGTAGAGATAGCCTTGGTTAGTCTCATTGCTTCCGGAACAGATTGTATCTGGTCACAATGTTTCCTCCAGGCAGATCTCTTTGCCTTACGTACCGCACTACTGTACCGTGTTAAGGCCTCCTTGTAGTCGCTGAAGTCGTTCCTCGCTTTCGCTTCGTTGAACGCCTGTCGTGTAGCTCTTCTAATGCGATCCAGTTCCGGGTTCCACCATGGTACCCTCCTTGTCACTGATTTCGTCTCTGGACAGTTATTTTGCCATGCCGTTACCAGTGCTTCTGTAATTCTGTCAGCTTTAAACTCTATGTCCAAGGCTGAGTTTAATTTACAGCTGGGACCATCCAGTTCCATTCTGAGGTCCTTTTTGAAGCCCTCCCCGTTAGTGTTCCTGGGGTTCTTCCTACGCACAGTTTCTATGGTTTCACCTAGTCTGTACCTAAAGCATATGTAGTTATGATCGGAAAGGGAGACCTCATCCGACACATGCCAGTTTGTGATGTTCCTTACCGCTCTATTGTTAGCAATGGTTACGTCGATCACCTGTGCCCTGCGGGCGTTGAAAATAGTAGGCTTGCTACCTTTGTTAAGTAATTGCATAGGTGAACTTACCAGATATTCCAGAAGCTTCTCCCCCTTTTCATTGGTGTCTGAGCTGCCCCAGACGACATGATGCGCGTTCGCGTCGCAGCCGATGATGACATCTAAGTTTTCTCGGTTGCCGTAGGTTACCAGTTCCCGTATCTGTGGTGATACTGGGTCTGCCTTCTCGTAAGGGAGATAAGCTGACGATAAGATTACCGTTCGCTTCGTCCCCCCCACCCCTGCGTGGATCCTGACAACAGTCAGATCCCTGCAACAGAACTTGATTAAAGACATTGCATGTATGCCATTTCTGACATAAATGCAAGTCTTCATGTCATTAGTGGAACAGTATGAAAAGAGTACCCGGAGCTCCACTTAAGCCCTTTATCAGTCCCCTATAAAGCTAAGGTTCCTGAATTAGGGCAATATCAAACTTGTTCATTTTTAGCTCGCGTGCCAGAAGGGCAGTTGCGGCCTTACAGTGGTGTAAATTGATCTGTACACACCTTAGTCCCGCCATTCCTGTTGACTAGTGGCCGTCTTCCGAGCTAGGTTCCCCATCCGTTGTCGCCTGCGCGCCCAATGGAGAGGACCTCCCCCCAGAAGCAGCTCGTCGAGGGTGAGCTCCCCCACGACGTCTTCAGATCTTGGGGAGGAGATCCCACCACATACCATTGGTGTCATCTCCTCTCCAACATCCCCTACAGCAGTGACTGGAGCATCCAGTCCTGGTTGCACTTCTGCCAATAGGACGCTTTGGGAGCACTCACCTTCAGTCACTCCCGCCACGCTCACTCCTTTGCTATCGCCTTGGGCATCGACAGGTTCGCCCGTAGGCTTCTCCTCTAGAAGCTTAAAGACGCTCCTGTCGACGCCCGTATTAAGACAATAGCCTTCCGCTTTGATAAATGCCGCAGAGGCCCCATCCATGAGTATGACCCTCCGGACTGTTAGACCCTCGACCTTAGTGTCGACGACCTTCCAGCCCGAGGTTCTCAATCCAGGATGGCACCTCTGCATCATCTTTAAAACTCTACCAGTGTCGAGGCGGCTGACGTTTCGGGACTTCCACGCCATTTTAACTGGTTTTGGAAGGTCCTTAGCATCAACCACCCTGAGTAACACGCCTTCGACGGTTAGGCCGTCCCGTGCTCGAAGCCAGTTTGCCGAGCCACTCCCTTCACATGTGAAGTGAATGGCTCCCGACGAAATGCCTCCCATGTTGAATATAGGATAGGGTCAGGTGTGGCCTCCAGCAAGTCTCAAATAGTTCCTTGGATGGCCACATAGTGACTCTCCCCTAGCATAGTTGCCGGGTAGTCATCAGCAATTATGGCCATCTTAAAAGCGCTTACTGCTCCCGCGTAAGACCCGTGAGTCTTAACGCGTTTAGCATCAAGCGCCACCTTGGGCCCGACCGCCTAACCGATCGCCTTGACTTCGCATGTGGTCTATGACGTCATCCTGTCGTTTCGTGCCGCCTAAGAAAGCAATATCGAAAGCTATAGCCTTTAGCTTTAGATATTGCTTTCATAGGCGGTGCAAGATGGCAAGATGACGTCACATACCACACGCGCAGTCAAAGCGATCGGTTAGGCGGTCGGGGGGCAGGCCCTCATTGCTGATCTCCCTCTGCCGCTTAAAACGTTCCACCGCTGCCTGCCCCTCCTCGGCTTGCTGCCCAAGCAGCTTCACCCGACGCCGCTGGTGGCCCGTCTTGTGACCTGTCATCTTGCCCGCGCTCACCTTCTCTACATCAGACCGACGGCCAACAGGTAGGATCCCATCAGGACCCGTAGCCCCACCTTTCCACGGCCTTCCATAAGGGATTGCTGGGCTGGTGCTGTAAACCCCCCCCTACCATGCAACGACCTTCCACCTGCTTGGTCCTCTCGCACAAAGGTCGACGGGTTTGGCCCCCTAAGGTTCCCATTCCCACCTGACCTTGGCATGGAGCCCGACTGCAGTGGATGTCGTGCCGGAGCACCGGACGCCACGCCCTTCCCTCCACGGTTTCTGCCTCGTCCGCTAGGCAGATTCGGTCCCCGAAGGTGTCCGTCTCCACTTTGCTTCGGAGTAGTCCCGCCCTTTAACGCGCCTGCCCCCGTAGGGACGCGGTGCGCTTTCGTCCCTTGCGGGACCTTAGTTTCGCCGCGCATGACACTAGCTATCATAGGTATTTTATTAAATATCTTGCTTAGACTTGATGGAGTCCTTCCATAATCATCTGACAGCTGATTAAATTTACTATCTAATCGATCTAATCTTATTTTATGTAAACTAAGTGGATAGTGTTTGGGAATATTTATACAATCTTTTATTAAATCAATCAAGTAGTAAGGACTTGATTTTGTAACGGTTACAGTTTTATATGGGGATGTGGACCTCGATATTACAGAAGGTTTCAAAGGTGATAATGCCTGATCTATCGATTTCACATTGGTCTGCACAGCCTTACTTCTGAATTTGTAGATTATAAATACTTGAACAGATATATCTGTTGACTGTTGACATAACATTTCTAGCACATTTCCTCCAACTGTTTCAATATCTGAAAAAGAAATACAACAAAATAGCTTTATAATGGTAATAACTGAGTATTTGCCATTTCAAACTTTAAATCATTTATGTTGTTTGTTATAGTTATTATACATACTTGAACTTGTATCAGAAGTATCTAGAGAAGAACTTGGAGTAGGTACAACTTTCTTATGATTCATTCAGATACTCTGCTATTATCATCTTTCTTTGTTTTTTTAGAACATATGGCCGTTCTGTATACTGCTGAACTTGACATATTTGAATTATATACCTGGCATACAACCTGGTTTCATGTCACTTGTGATACTGTTCCATTTATTTAATCATATCATTTGGCAACTAGAATAATAAAAAGAGTAGGTATATTTGTGTCGATAGATATCAAACTCGCCCAAGTCCAGTACTAGTAATTTGAAGATTTTTTTTTTCTATTTTACTCGAAAAGGCGGATATTTCACTTTTAGATCAAACCAGCCTTAGTCCATGCCATCGTGTAAAAAATAAGGTCGAAAGTTGAAACATTTTTTCAATTTAGAGTCACCCACACCTTACAAATCATTCGAGCCCAAGTCCATTTCGGCCAATCACACGCCGTATTTATTTACTCTGTCATGGCCGCCATTCGTGTTTATCCAACGAGCTTATTTAATAATATGAATAATTTAATAAAAGTTGTGCCTTCAGAACTGCCTCCAGACCTAGCAAAAAAAGATGAAGATAATTCCAAGTTTAGTAAGAAAAACAAAAATTTTAACAAAAACAAAAACCGACTCCAAAAAAGTAGATTGATAAAATTGCACTAAAAAGTAAAAAATAAGCGTTAGACTTTTAAAGACAATAATTTTATTAGGAAAATATATAGATACAATTATTGTTATTTTTGGAGCCGGTGCCAGCCAACGAAGTTTTTGGAGCCGGTGCCAGTCCGCGTTTGTAGTCAATATTTCATGCTTAAGATTGAATGTACTAATATGATTTTAATATATAGTATGTCGTTAAATGTTTATGTTAAAGTTACCTTGGCTGGCACCGACTCCAAAATAACAATAATTGTATCTATATATTTTCCTAATAAAATTATTGTCTTTAAAAGTCTAACGCTTATTTTTTACTTTTTAGTGCAATTTTATCAATCTACTTTTTTGGAGTCGGTTTTTGTTTTTGTTAAAATTTTTGTTTATTTCTCTCTTTTTAGTGAATTGTTTCGATCTATTTATCAAAAGCGAATATGGGTAGACCTACTAAACACGCTGCTCGTATGAGACAGCGCCGTTTAAATGAGACAAGCGAAGAAAACGAGAAACGCCTATCTCAAAGTAGGAAATCAAAAACTGAGTTCCGGTGCCTGCCTTCATTTGCTTCGTCATAATCGCTTAACTATCTTAATCGAGATATTTTATCGCCACCAGTGAAATACTTTTTATTGAGGAGTTCCGATGGCAATCTGTGGTCTTTTTCATCAGTTACACTACATCAAATGATACTTTCTGAATGCAAATGCTTGTCTTATTTCTGAAAATACCAAAATCGCTATAGGTATGCCTACAATATTTGAGGAGTTCCCTCAATTCCTTGAGGATTCCACCATCAGAAGTAGACCAAATTAAAATGGGACCACATAGGAAGCACCAGCTTTTAAATAAAGAAAGAATCATAAAAATCGGTTCACCCAGTCAAAAGTTCTGAGGTAACAAATATAAAAAAAATAAAAAAATAAAAATACAGTCGATTTGATAACCTCCTCCTTTTTTTGAAGTCGGTTAAAAATAGTAGAAAACGATAAGTTATAACCAGGTATCAAACTTTATTCCTGTAAGGTAATGCTTAGAGACAATGCTATTATAGTGGCTGGCACAGGGCCGGCGTCATTTAGTTGGTTTATTTTTTAGGTTCCGTATTGATGTGTACTTTATGATGTGGTGAAGACTATGGGTTATTTTTAGAAATATGTGGCTATTTTGAATATTTGGCTGGGATCTAATTCTCACGCAATAGAACTTTTTCAGTATGGTAATTTGTATGCGAAGATGTCCTTTCTACTATAAAGTTCGAACGTTTCGTATTTTTCGTATTCTGGGGCAAGACGCACGATAGAACAATTACCACTCGAACTGTCTAGTATACGTTAGTATCTCTACCTAGTTTGTGTGTCTAGTGGAACGTAGCATAGACAATTTATTACGTTCCATTACGGCGTTTTTAATAACGCTAAGAAAACTATTGTAATTTCCACCTAATAATTGATGATTTTCACAAATTCGAAGTTCGTAAGATTATGTTATAAACTTAAAAAAATACTATCATTACAACAAACCGTTTAAAAAAGTAAAATTCGGAATATTTCCTAAGTTCTAATGCATAAAACGGAACTCATTAAAAAGTTGTCTGTGTCAATATCAGTGATCGAAGTTTGTGTACTATTTAGTTTTGGAGCCAAACAATCTAAATTAGAATTAGATAAGTTTTGTTTGTGGAGCCGACACTCAATTATAATTATAGGAAATGGATAAGAAAAAATACGCCAGTGCCGAGCAAAAGCTCCGCTTAATCCATTTGGTGGAGTCGAACCCCCAGTTAAAAAGTGGGAAGTTTAGTACTTCTTTCTCTAGCTCCTCAACTAAATTCCCGAAGAAGTCTACTATGAACTCTTCTTCGTTCATTTTTGTCAAATGAGAATACAAAATTAAACTAAACTTATCCCACATAACCTCAACAAACTCGTTTTCACAGCTGAAGTTCGTATACGAGTTTCAACTTCGATTGGTCAGTAGGTACTACTCGTTGCGTTCGGGTGATGCACGATAGAAATATTTCGATTGTGAAGTTCTGAGAATACGCAAAATGTGTTACCTTCGAAAAATATTCGAATTTCGTACTTTTTTACGTTTTACTTTTCTCTATTGCGTGAGAATTAGGCCCCTGGTGGTGAAGATGACTGTATTCCCGAGAAGATATTTGACTTCGTTTAATTTATTGTTCCTGCCTTGATTGCAGTTTTTTATTCATTTTTATAATAAAAATGAATAAATCATCATCATCATCATCATCATCATCTCAGCCAAAAGACGTCCACTGCTGGACAAAGGCCTCCCCCAAGGATCTCCACAACGACCGGTTTTGTGCTGCTCGCATCCAGCGGCTTCCCGCGACCTTCACCAGATCGTCGGTAAATAAAAAATAATTAATTTAATTTTAATAATTTTTTTAATTTTATTTAATTGAAATATAAAAGAAGAATATTAGACGGTATTCTCAAACTTTTACTATTCTAACGTTTGCCAGTTAGTCATAAAACTAATAAATGTGTTATTTCTACTATGTATGCATTTTTAATTCGCTATTTCCTGAATCCATATCAGGATTTTTAACATATATCAATTTCGCTTAAGTCCTATTACCTACTCTATTTCAAATTGACTTAAGTCCAGTGACCTTTTCCTTCAATACTGACCAAGTCCATTGGTATTAAATCATACACGCCAAAGTCCTCATTAAATTCGTAAAAAAATGATGTTTTTCTTGGCAGACTTATATTTATTTTCACTTATTTGACATTCTGCTGTAAAATACTCACCACAATAATTTTTTCACATAATTTAGTCAAAAAATAAAAAGAATAGTTATTTTTCCAAAAATATATTACATGATGTGACTTGGGCTCTTTTGATATTTAACGACACAATTTTGTAACATTACAATAATATAAAACTAAAATAAAACGTTAACTCCTAAAAGTGAAACAACTTGACCTGAACTCATGTATTTATTTGGAAAATAGGGATTCTACAAAACACAATCTCGTTGTGACGTATGTTGCTGTGGTAACGAATAATTAACATGTACCTATGTCACTGAGCGCTGATCGGAAAATTATACTCTCTCGCATTATTTGCGTTTCCTTTTAATCCATAACATCTGGCGACCGTGACAGGATACCTTTTTACTATACTTTTCAAGTTATATTAAAATAGTTAGAATGATCTGCTGGATGCTGCGTTTTAAGAAAAAACCAGCAACTACAGAACTGACATACGACGAGTTTGAATACGCTGAAAATGTGCTCATAAGGTTGATTCAACAAAAACGCAAAGATTGTTTGCACAGTAATAAAAAATTACAAACCTTCATCGATGATAAAAGTATCATTCGCCTTAACACAAAATTATCCCTAGGAACTGAAAATTATAATTTTAAGTTTCCTATAGTGCTTCCCGGATCAGAGACAATAGTCAGGCGCTTTGTAGAATGGCGGCACGTCGAGTTGGAACACGCCGCCGGAGCCCAGACGTTGCTTAACAGTTAACGTCAAACCTTTTCGATTGTCGGGGCCAGAAAGCTGGTGCGTAACGTCATTCATCTATGCATCAAATGCAAAAGATTTAAAGCGAAACGATGCCAAGCGCCCACTGGTGTTTTGCCTAAAGAACGTATGGAGGCTAGCACAGCATATCAATTTTCTGGCGTGGATCTGGCGCATCAATCTGGCGTATCAATTTTCTGGCCTTTAATACTTCGTTCTGGAACTAAGGCTTGGATCGTCCTGTTCACGTGCGCCACGTACCGTGCTGTACATTTAGAAGTGGTAGAGAGTCTGTCAACGGGCGATTTTTTGATGGCGTTAAGACGTTTTGTCGCACGGCGAGGCAAAATAGAACAATTATTTAGCGATAATGCGGGTAATTTTCGAGGCCTGGACAATTCGTTTCAAACCCTCGATTGGGATGAAATTCAACGATTCTCTTCTATTACTAGAATAAAGTGGAACTTCCTGCCTCCGGCTGCTCCGTGGTGGGGAGGGTTCTATGAGAGATTGATCGGATTTTTAAAGCAAATCATGCGCCGAGTCTTAGGTAAAGCCTCTCTCACCCTAGTCGAGTTGGAGACGGTCCTCTGCGACTGCGAAGCAGTCATTAACAGCAGGCCCCTCACATACGTAGGCGGCCAAAAGGAGATACAACCGATGACTTCTTCTATGTTCATTCAGCCATTGACGTCCCACAGTACAACGGACTTGGATGAGTTCGATGGCAAGATATTAAACATGAGACATCGTTACTGTCAAAACCTACGTGAAGATCTGCGGAAACGGTTTAGGGATGAATACATTAGCGCACTTATTCAGAAACGCGACCAATTTAGTCAAGTGCCACTTCAAATTGGAGATATTGTCTTGCTGGAAACTGAATTGCTTTATTATATAGTAGAGCTCCCCTTCGCAGCATAATGTAATCTAAATGTGCAACATGCAAGTCGGCTTACACGCAAAATGTACGAGTCAATACACAAATAGGTATAGACATTTTGAATTGTTGTCACGCTGCCTATTTTCTGATATTGTTACTTCCGGAGTCAAAACGAGAGTGTACGTTACCGCAGCTGCAAAGTATCTCCTAGAGTGTTATGAATGGAACGTATAATTAGTGCGCAATCTGCTGTGTATGTGCGCTGCATAAAAAATTTGTGCGTGTTGTCATTTTGGGGGAAAACGAAAAAAACGATTCTTGCTGCAGTAACATTGTTCCAGCAGGAAAATTCAAAACGAATGATCGGAGAGAGAAAAATTTTGCATGGGCAGAAAGCTTACATTTGTGCAAAAATGTGCGCCGAAAATAAAATTTGTGCTCCTTTAGGGTTTCGAGATATTGCATTTCCTGCTGGAGTAACGTTTTGAAGAATTGTGTATCTCTAAAGCCATTGTATGTGTGCCTGTAGAATAATCATACACGAGTAGCTCTTGATTTGTGCGTATTTGTGACAGAATTAGATTTACGAAAATATTCATAAATTTCAAGTAATCGCGCTTTTATTTAAATCCGAAAAAAATTCGCAGTGCCTAAACGAGAAAACGTATATGCTCACTGAAAACTGTATTTGATCCTTCTTGACACACATAATGACCATAAAAAGTTTCAAAAGTGTACATACATGCGTTATTGAATAATATTACTAAAAGCTAAAACGACGGTGTCATAACTTTGACGTCGTCATACAAGAAACCGGCTCAACTCAAGATGAGCGGGTTTAAACCAAAAATTAGTGCGTTTAGTCAAATAACATAGTGCAAATTTTCAGCTTGGAATGTTTCGCATATAAATAGATATAAACAAAAAATTAAAACATCTAAACAACGGCTGGTTATCCGACCAAATTCGAATGACTACAAAAAAGCGACGGATTCATACATATCAATGACCTTCTTTATTGTACGTATTTAATCTAAGCTGTTGTCCGTACAGTCGCGTTCAAACGTTTGTTGGCAAATAAGACCTAATTTTGGGGCATACTTAAAAAAAAATATTAAATGCACGTTGTGACCATATCAAATGAAAGAGCTTGTTAATGTGGAAATAATTATTTTTACAAGCTTTTACTTGCATATGTATATTGCGTGACAATGCAATATTATGATAACATGGAGCTGGTCTGATGCTGGAGCTGGAAGGTGACCATAGGAACTCCGCAATATAACGATACAACCCCATCGAGTTTGGGCTCGTTTGATTCGTATTGACGAGTACTTTGATCCTATATGGTAACCAGGGTTTGATGCTGGAGCTGGAAGGTGGCCATAGGAATTCCGCAATAAAACGACACAACCCCATCAAGTTTGGGCTCGTTTGATTCGTCTTGGTACTTTGGTACTAGATAATATCCGTATGCAACCATGATGCAACCCCATCAAATTGGAAAAATAAGTTCGTTCCATTTGGTATGTTTGACTGCTGGACATAGGACTCCTCCAAGGAACGCCACAGCGAGCGGCTCTGGGCCGTTTGCATCCAACGCGACGGCTTCCCGCTACCCTAACCAATATTAAAATACAAAATACCAACACGCAAATGCAGGATTTGAACCTAGCTCACTGAATGCTCAGGCTCACCTAATAACTTTAACACTGATTTCAAGGAAATCATAAAAAAATACCTTAAGTATATATAACTACATATAAATAAAGATACAACTGAATAAAACAAAGTCTAAGATCAAATATTTAAGTTAAGATTAAAGAAGTACTGAAAAAAATCTTACTATTGTTACTTGTTAAGTGTAAGTACTTTTAAATAAGACAAAACAATGCCATTAAATAGGTACTTACCATCGCAGATCGTGCCATCATCGTAATCTGTTATCAAATGTCTGAATGTGTATAATTATTACGCCACTTTCAACCAACTTCATAAAATTATCAATAAACAAACAAACAGAGCAACTGCGTGACTCAACGCGACCGTGTCCTTGACGTGATACTACAACTGTTTGTTTGTTTAAAAATGAAAACGCACTTCCTAGTAAAAAAAACAATTCGCATTATAGGTAATAGAGCAACGTTTATGTATCTGTCTCTGTCCCACTAATACCGTACGCTTACTAGCTGTCTCCCTTTCTCCAAACTAGACAAAGCGACTCCTTGTGACGTCAGCGGGTGACGCGGGGTCAGGAGCACGAGGTCTCATCCAGAAGAAACAACAAACAGTTTTTAAAAAACTCAATAGATAGCGTTACGTGTATCGATTTATTTTTTAAGTTTGCGTAAATTAGAAAAATCGAACCTGTAAATGGTTTAAACCTATTTTTAAAATAACGTCCTTTATCATCTGCAAGGTCACGGAAACAGCTAGTAGAATATAATCCAATTACAAGTTTTTTTTACTTGTTGTTTTCTACTTCAGTGTACTTATGCACAACACGTTTCAACCGGTTCATGAGTAAAGTTAAGAAGGTCATTGATATGTATGAAACCGTCGCTTTTTTGTAGTCATTCGAATTTGGTCGGATAACCAGCCGTTGTTTACATGTTTTGGTTTTTATTTATATCTGTTTATATGCAAAACATTCCAAGCTGAAAATGTTCACTATGTTATTTGATTAAACGCACTAATTTTTGGTTTAAACTCGCTCATCTTGGGTTGAGCCGGTTTCTTGTATGACGACGTCAAAGTTATGACACCGTCGTTTTGGCTTTTAGTAATATTATTCAATAACGCATGTATGTACACTTTTGAAACTTTTTATGGTTATTATAAATGTGTCAAGAAGGATCGAATACAGTTTTCAGTGAGCATATACGTTTTCTCGTTTAGGCGCTGCGAATTTTTTTCGGATTTAAAAAAAAGCACAATTACTTAAAATTTATGAATATTTTTGTAAATCTAATTCTGTCACAAACACGCACAAATCAAGAGCTACTCGTGTATGATTATTCTACAGGCGCACATACAATGGCTTTAGAGATACACGATTCTTCAAAACGTTACTCCAGCAGGAAATGCAATATCTCGAAAACCTAAAGGAGCACAAATTTTATTTTCGGCGCACATTTTTGCACAAATGTAAGCTTTCTGCCCATGCAAAATTTTTCTCTCTCCGATCATTCGTTTAGAATTTTCCTGCTGGAACAACTTTACTGCAGCAAGAATCGTTTTTTTCGTTTTTCCCCAAAATGACAACACGCACAAATTTTTTATGCAGCGCACATACACAGCAGATTACGCACTAATTATACGTTCCATTCATAACACTCTAGGAGATACTTTCCAGATGCGGTAACGTACACAAAACGAGACGCTGTCCCTTGAAAATGAATAAATATATATGTCGGAGACGTGGCGCTAGCATCGCTTAGAAACGACAAGTATAGTCTATACTTAGTGTGGTCTGCGCAGCCTATGCTCTATGGTACGCGAAACGTCAACGTCAGTTGGCGCGACAACGGACGGGGAATATTCGAACGGGAGCGGCCGGAGAGTACGCACGCGCAGAACTCACTTTGTTTCTAAATCCATTTGCATCAGGAAACTGTTTCTAAATATTGTAATTGTGATATTAAAATAACATTAAAGTGACTGTAAGGAATACGACTGCGTCTTTATTTTGAAGATCCAAGATGAACTGTGTTATCGACGAATCCGAGTTTGCTCGACCGTCCTACTACAAACCAGCCTCGCCGCCCACATCAGAAGTGGGATGTAACCGACGCGAACCACTAGAAGAAAACGATGCCAAGTTTTATCGTAAATGACAACGGATGTTGGAACAGCAATATCAGAATTGTATGGCGTTACTTGAAATTTATAACTGATTTGACTGCTTCTTTATTTAATTGAGTAATGCGTGTGTTACCTACATTATAAGAAAAATGTCATAGGAAGTGACTAGCATCTACGACACAGGCTCGGCCTAGTTTTGATGCTAGTGATCTTGTATTTAGTCCTATAAAAAATGTTAACATTGTTTTATGTCTTATATGTATTTTCTTAAGTCAATAAAGTATTATTATTATTATTATTATTATAAAGCACCGCGATATGAGGAGATTCATTTACAGGAGTTTATACGCGTGCGTAGCTACATTCGACGTATGGATTGCTACATTCTACATGCACCTATGCCTGCTGGACCTTCTGGTCCCACGCGATGCTTCATGTGTGGGAAACTGGTACATCACATCACCGATTGCCTCCCAAAGGATAATAAAAAGTCATGTAATCGTTCCGTTATTTTTAGTGCTAATTATTTTGTCAAACATCGACCAAACGCTCCTGGTGTTATGTTTCAGATATGAAGGCATGGATCCCTTTGCAAACATGTGCCCACGCGCTCATACTATCACTGCGGGGCGCGGGGAAAGGCGCTAGCAACTGTGGTGCCACCGGCTGCAGCGACACCGACACCGGCGGGCGGCGGCAGCGTGGCGAGCAACGACAACCAGCGTCATCGGGTAGAGACACCTGTGCTGCATCGGCAGTCTTGCTGGACTGCTGACTGTTTCTGGTGATGTTTTCATGTTTTATTATGATTATGATGCTTAGTAGGTTTTACGATGAAATCGGTGAAGATAGTACTGGTTTTGTTGAAGGATTTACTGTTTCAACATGTGCGCAGCTGTACATAGGTTGAGTGATGGTAGGGTTCCGGTAGTCCACGGGACTAGCCGAACGCTAAGTGAAGTTGACGCATTAAGTGAAGGCCGTAATGACCGAGGATGGTGTTCCGGTAGTCCAAGAAGCCGACCACCAGGTGATGTAGTTGTGGGTGAAACTGTGGTGCAGGTGCACTGTGAGGATGATAATGAAGCGGTGGTCGTGGAACCAGCTGACTCCGAGTGTGGTGTTGACTGTACATAAAGTAACATCTCGCTGTTGGCTGCAAGCCGCTGGCCTGCCGCACGCTATAATGCGTGTCGGTCCCCAGCGCGTGGTGCGGAGCTGTGGCGAGTGTTAATCGATACCTGTGTTGTTGTGTTCGTGAGAAGTAATTGAAATGAGATATTATGATGAGAGAGCTTAAACGTGGACTTGTATACAGTGTTTGAGGTTGGTTCGTTTTATTCGTGACTGAAAGTTAAAATGAGAGAGATGATAATGTTTGGTTATTTTATATTCTGATTACAGGTGATTTTGTTTTAATAGTGACCGAAACCAAACCAAATCAGATAATAAATTTAGAGGCAAACGAATTAATAATTTGATATCATTAAATAGAATATATTCATTATCATTAATTAGGTATGGCAATAAAAATGTAAACTGTACTTTGCAAATATTATTTCAGGTAGAAATTTATAATTTTGCGACCGAGATTTTATTTCAAGTTTTGCCAGATGCTTATTTAAAAAGTAACATTTTGCTAGGCCGTGAAATTTTAAATAACGGGTTTTGTGTTAGCATGAGTGCTACTGAGTTTACTTTGATAGAGCCAGAAGTTTATTAAATGATAAGTAGTGTGCAGGTCCTGATGGAGGTAGCTCATGATTATGATACGTTGAAAGCATTAAATTCTAAGCGAACTTACAAATACGCACACGATAGATTAAGAAGGATGCCAGAAGTTCATGTGCCAGTCGAGGTTGAGGTGGAGGTACATTGTGACCCGATTGATAACGAATAAAGTTGTTCTGTGAACTCGAGTTAGTGCTCTAATGACCGTAGTGTGTAGTCAGAGGGTGATGCACACGTGCGCAGGGTTCCACTGAGATGGACGCGCGTAAGCGACTGGGATCGCTATTTGGCTGTGAGAGCCGTGGCATTAGAAGACTAACTCGAGGTGATTTTAGAACTTACATAACTTGTAAATAGTGACTTTTAATTTGTGGAGCGAATGGTTGCTGTAGAGATCTTACCTGCTTTTGTGGGTGACGATCTGGTGCAGCAATAGCCTGCTGTAGGGGCCACACCATATGTGGGTGACGGTCTAGTCCAGCAAAGATCTGCTGCAGAGATCTCATTTATTTTGAAATGACGATCTAGACCAGCATTAGTCAAGATAAAAACTGTACGCTCGAGGACAAGCGATTGTCAGAATCACCGTGACGACGAATGGTTCATGACCCTGGTTACCTTTTTTTTTTTTGTTAAGCTACATTTGATTTATTATCTTTCTATGTCGAAAAGGTTCAGTTTTCAGTTTTTAGTCAATGTAGACTTATGTAGAGTCATAAGTAGAGTCTTATGTAGAGTCTTATGTAGTCTTATGTAGAGTCTTATGTAGAGTCTTATGTAGAGTCTTATGTAGAGTCTTATGTAGAGTCTTATGTAGAGTCTTATGTAGAGTCTTATGTAGAGTCTTATGTAGAGTCTTATGTAGAGTCTTATGTAGAGTCTTATGTAGAGTCTTATGTAGAGTCTTATGTAGAGTCTTATGTAGAGTCTTATGTAGAGTCTTATGTAGAGTCTTATGTAGAGTCTTATGTAGAGTCTTATGTAGAGTCTTATGTAGAGTCTTATGTAGAGACTTATGTGAAGACTTATGTAGAGTCATATGTAGAGTCATATGTAGAGTCATATGTAGAGACTTATGTAGAGACTTATGTGAAGACTTATGTGGAGTCTTATGTGGAGTCTTATGTGGGGCCTTATGTGGAGCCCTATGTGAAACCTTAGGTGGAGCCTTATGTGAAGCCTTATGTGAAGCTTTATGTAGGGTCTTATGGAGAGCCTACGAACCTTATGTAGAGCCTACTGTGGAGCCTAATGTAGTGCATAATGTAGAGTCAAATGTTAAGAGTCAATTGTTGTTTGGTCAGGATAGACCGAACGGGAAATACTGTGCTTGGTTATCTTTTGTTACAGAGAAAAACACGAGGACGTTTTCCATCAGGATGGCCGTGTCGGAGACATGGCGCTAGCATCGCTTAGAAACGACAAGTATAGTCTATACTTAGTGTAGTCTGCTCAGCCTATGCTCTATGGTATGCGAAACGTCAACGTCAGTTGGCGCGACAACGGACGGGGAACATTCGAACGGGAGCGGCCGGAGAGTACGCACGCGCAGAACTCACTTCGTTTCTAAAATCCATTTGCATCAGGAAACTGTTTCTAAATATTGTAATTGTGATATTAAAATAACATTAAAGTGACTGTAAGGAATACGACTGCTTCTTTATTTTGAAGATCCAAGATGAACTGTGTTATCGACGAATCCGAGTTTGCTCGACCGTCCTACTACAAACCAGCCTCGCCGCCGACATATAGATATGTTATGCCAGAAGAAATATTCGTTAACACACAAATAAACATACCAGGATTCGAGGGACCTCCAGCTTTGAAGGCAGGGTCAATACTAAGTAGACTATGGAGATCGTTGACTTCTCTTTCGGCCTTTTTTTCCTAACTAATGGCTTTTTCTCCTTGCTTATATGCAAGTAGGTATGTATTTTGCCAGTGTCCGAGTTATAATATGCTAATTTCAAATTAGTTTTATAATACTCTGTTTGAGTGCAACGTTGTACGGTTTTTATTGAAACATCAAGCGAGGGTGTTTCAATGCTCTGAAGAATTCTTCACGAGGAATTCAAACTAAATTCGATCCTGTCACTTTATTTCTCTCTCGTATTACGTTTCCTACCACTATAATGGCGTATTATTATGCTAATGCCGCTAAACTAACACAATAATAATAACCACGTGGCAAACACAAATCGGTAAAGGAACAAAGGAACGACCCGATCTCGATGAAGTACCCGGCAAGAATCTCTTTTGGCCTAAATCTATAGAAATGGGAACCTGTAGAATCAGAAATCTGTAAACATGGGATTCTTTTGAATCGAAAATCTGTAGAAACGAGAATCTGTAGACATGGGATTCTGATGTATAGAAAATCTGTAGACCTGGTAAAAATCTATGACGTCATCAAAACGACTGCCGTCTCGACGCGAAAACTGAATTTTAGCCAGCATCGTTTTTACCTGTTTGTACATTTTGCGTGTAAGCCGACGTGCATGTTGCACATTTAGCGTATTGTACGTTTTGCTAGCGGTGTGCATTTTCCGATTTGTACGTTTTGCGTATAGTACATTTTGCTTTTTGTACATTTCGCTTGTGCACATTAAGCGTTGTGTACATTTTGCGTATTGTACAAATTACCGGTTGTTACATTTTGCGTGTAGTGTACATTTTGCGTATTGTACATTATGCTGCGGAGGGGATCTCTACTATTTAATAAAGGTCTGGAGCCGAACTGATGATGGAACCGAAAGACAGTCGAGGGAACTCCTCAACGATTGACAGCAATTACATTGTGTTTGGGCTTCATTAATTTGTATTGATGAGAACTTAACACCTAGATGGGTTGTGACTAAGGTTGTGACTGTCATTAGGGCTCTGATGATGAAGACGAAGGACAGTCAAAGGAACTCTTCAACAAGTAGCTACCTTGCGTTTGGTCTTAGTTAATTAATTTAAATTAAGTCTTAGTTAATTCTTCAGTTCTTCAACGATTTACAGCAGTTACCTTTTGTTGGGCTTACTTCACCGATTTTAATTATTAGACCGTATGGTCTAATAATTAAAATATAAT
Source organism: Eudonia lacustrata (assembly GCA_947562085.1). NCBI lineage: Eukaryota > Metazoa > Arthropoda > Insecta > Lepidoptera > Crambidae > Eudonia > Eudonia lacustrata. Next base: position 19,783,242 of record OX387313.1, read on the forward strand.
GCTAGGTTAATGTCATATTGTAAAATTATGTTGCCACATTTATTGTACTAGTGACGCGTTTCGTTCATTGTCATTCAGATTACTCACAGAAAGTCAGTACGAACGTTTATTATAAAAAGGTACTTAATTAATTATAATATAAGTAGGTATATGAATGTCTTTTTGTACCGAGAAATTTCACCTGACAGTTTAGTTGTCAGTGTTTATTTTGCTTTGGGAGCTGTTATTATTGCAATTTTTACATCATCCATCTTTTTGAAAGAAAAATACAGATTTAACCACTGTGTAGGAGTACCATACTGCATAACAATTAAGACATAACAGAATACTATAAATTAATAACGTTGAAATGGAGATAACCTCAACAATATAGTACCGTTTTACGTCAACAATCACTCGATCCCGTTCCAAAATGAAAAAAATCACTCTGACCCTTTCTAAAATCATTTTTTATCACTTTCTCAGTCTCAGAGTGAATTTTTCCATGGGTTACTTTTACGACAACTAAAACATCAACTATTTACAATTACTTTTAAATTCATCGTCAAAGTCACATGCAGCACGGATCGCGCTCATACCTATTTTGACGTAGACTAGAATAATAGACAACAAAATCAAAACGTAAACATATTACGCGGTCAAATAATAATCAAGTAAAAATAAGCCGTAAAAATAATAATGTTTCATACCGTAAGACGTCAAATTGAGTGCGGGCAGACTCCGACTCCGACTGGTGCAACTGTCTCGTTTCCGCACGCGCTGTTCGTAATCTATCTGTTTGCTTTACTCTCCTTCAGTAAAGTGTGAACTAAATGATATACTTGCTAAGTGGACTAGTCCAATTGAAGGATTCATTCATGAACGACTCATCTCTATGTCTGACGACTACGAATAAAAATTTATCCATTGCATTTTTGTTAAATTTTATATAATTCGAGTATGTAATTCGCCTTTTCAAAGTTATCATTTATTGGCCTTTAAATGTACCAATGCTAATATTTTTATATCGATTAAACAAAAAAGGCCTAGGAGATTTCTTATTAAAGTAAATAAAATGAGTAATGTGATTTGATTCAGGACGTAATGAGAATGAATGAGTGAGTAATTGATGTCAATCTTCTTGTCTTGTGACAAGAAGATTGACATCACACTATTTTCTGTTCATCGGAAACTGGGAACACCGTAAACGTCAGATTACTCCAGTGAATTAATGATTAGACTTTACATACTAAGCCGACGTTTCCTCATCCGAGAAGCATCCTTGTTAGGTCTACGTCTACCCATCACTTAAAATCGTAAAATGAAATAATTTTTAAGAAAAAAAAAAGACCAAAAAACAGGAAACTTAAAAAAGCTCTAAAAAAGCAAGAAATAATATTGAAATCATATTATTATTTTTTTTTTAAACTGACATGCGTATCTTAGTAATTAATAATATGATTTCATTAGTATATCTTGCTTTTTTTAGAGCTGTTTTGACTTTTTTAAGTTTCCTGTTTTTTGAAGTCTGTTTTTTATTGACACGGGATCTAAATCTATTGTAAGTTCTTATACAAGTAAAAAGTCGATACTTACGTGTCGCTTCCTCAACGGCGGGCGGTAGAAACTTATAAGTAGAAATAAGTAACAACGATATGGATCTGCTTTACTGTTTAATAAAAATAACGAAAACAGACCATCAGACCAAGTAGTAGACAACAGTGGTCCACTTCTGAGTGGTGCTTGTCCTTGATGGCTTCTTGTTTATCTTTGGCTTGAGGCGAGGACGGCCTTTTTTATTGTTCAATTTATTCATCACCTTATCCTCTCCTAACCTCCTATGCCTATAGTAGTACCAATAGTAATCGTCTGTGGTGGTCTCATCCTCATAATATAGAGGTTCCTCAGTTGTGGTAACTGTGGTGGTACTTGTTGTAGTGGTAAAGGTCTCGGTCGAATCAGGCTCAGTCAGCACAGTGTCATTCCTGGAGCACTCTGTGATATCCCCGGGGGTAGCTACGAACCTCATGGTCTCCTTCGCTTTCGTGTAGCCTAAGCTGTAGAAGATCTTGTCGAGGACGCCTGTCGCTCGGAATATGAAGAAGAGTATGACGATGGCGACGAAAGACATGAGGCAGTCGCATGCACCTCCTCTGGCGACCGGGCACGGTCCGCCGCCACCGCACATGAAGCACTTCAGCCGAGCGGTGAGCAAGAAGATTAGGCAGATCGGTAACAGTGATATCATCTGGAGCATGAACGATATGAAGTTGTACAACGTCTGCAAGACCATCCTGATCACGTTCTCGATCATGAGGATGATGGTCATGAAGACCCGCACGAACATTTGGACGGCGCATATTATAGTCTGGAGTAGCGCGTGTACCGTTCGACACATCTTGAATTTTTATTCTGTGAAACGAGATAAGTGGTGATTAGTGATTTATTTGCAGTTTGCCTATGGTATGGTCTTTACAACGTAGATAATCGGATTTATAGGCAGCGAATAACTTAATCTGTCGTTTGCTGTGAATACATAGAATTTTAATTGTTTGTAGGACGGATATGGCACTAAGCAGATAAAAGGTTAACCTTCCTCAAACCGTTGATCCGAACTGTCTTGTTAAGGGGCTGCTGGCATCACGCTCTAGCATGTCTTCGGATCACTTCGGACAAGACGAGACGCTCTTTACAAGCTCGTTACACGGACCTCGGTTCGGATTGACTGTGTGTCGTGGGGAGTGAGTTTAACTTTTACGTTTGACTGCAGGGCAAAGGTATCTGTAGGTTGTTTACAAATTCGGGTTGCTATGCCTTGAAAAATCTAAATTTGCCCGACCTAGGAATTCTCCAACGACTTCGGGGCCAGCGCAATTCCAAGCCAATCTGCCCAGTTAAAAGACATTTATGAAAAATCCTACATAGAGAACGCCTGCGGGTTCATCCGCTATAAATTTGCTCGGCCGTAGATACCCAAATGATGTACCTATTCCCCGGGATGAATTATATGACACGCCATTGCAGGCCATACGACTAAAAGGCCGTTGCTCCGAATGACGCAAAGAAAATAAAAAATAGTAATCATTATCTTTGGCAATTAGATGCCTACTAATGGGATTTTTTGTTATCTTTGAGCACAAATATGATATTTCAGTTGTATCACAGTTGTATTCATACAATCTGATTATTCCTGATTCGATCCAAACCCCTCGGAGAAAAGACACACGCTTACGTGATTTTATTCCCTCTAGAAACACTGTGTTTTATATTTTTAATCACACGGCATGACGAACCCTTTAAGCACCTCGCCGCCCCCACACAACTCCGTTGACGCTGTAATTAAGACCAACAGCAAAATCTCTCCAAGAATCTGATCATGGCACATGCAACCGTGCTCGTTAGGAAATAATGGCTCTAAGTTAGTGACCATTATAAAGATTTTAAGATTGGACTAGTATATTAGAATAAATATTATTAACAGGATTATTACCATGTTTATTGTCGTGTTTGAGTATCCGATATTTCGGCACAGTTGCATGCGCCATGGATCACGGATGTACTGAAGTTATTGCGGGTGGGGTGATTATGAGCAGACAAAACGACACACAGCCAAACACGATAGGTTCAGGGTGAAAGGCAACCGCTTTTTATGCCGTATATGAAAGGAGTGACAGATAAGGTCGCAAATATATTCAATAAATACTCAATTAACACCATCTTCACTCCTTTTGAAAAAGTAGCTCAATGTTTACGTTCACCAAAAGACAGCTTTCCCCTAGAAAAGCCCGGTGTGTATAAGATCGATTGCAGCTGAGGGAACCTCCTACATTGGCCAAACAAAACGTACAGTAGCCTGCCGAATTAAGGAGCATATAAAAGCTGTAAAGAATAACGATACGTAAAAATCGGCCATTGCTGAACATTTGATCCAATCGGGTCCTAATCACTGGATTGAGTTTTATAACCCCCAGATAATTTCAACAGAACGTCACTACATACCAAGATTGGTAAGAGAAGCGATTGAAATTACAAAATACAAAAATTTCAATCGCGAAGATGGGTTTAAACTGTCGCGTATCTGGATTAGCCTATGTAAAGACCGCAAAAAGAACAAAAGTGCCGATTCGCGATCTGATGCGGTCAGTGTAGTGTGTCGAGAACAAGTTCGAGTGAATAGTGACTTAGGAGCCAGTGGTACGAGTATTGAGCGCAAAAAACGACTAAGGAAGAGGGTAGATCGTTTTGTCTGCTCATAATCACCCCACCCGCAATAACTTCAGTAGGTACATCCGTGATCATGGCGCATGCAACTGTGCCGAAATATCGGATACTCAAACACGACAATAAACATGGTAATAATCCCGTTAATAATATTTATTCTAATGTAAGTGACCATAATAGTTTAAAAAGTTGGACTAGTATAGACTATGATGATGACGATTTTTAAAAGTTAATGACTTACGAAAGAATACCGCAGTGTGAACGTCAACTTCATTACTGAACTAATTTTTTGTGGCATATATAGTATAATAATAATACCTACTTCATTGTTGTTAGCAATTAATAATAATATATCTACCTAATACCTACTGTAATTCTGTGAAAATTGTTGAAATTATTTTGTTTTATATGTATAACTGAATTGGTTGTTTGCGCAGTGGCACGCGCCTTTTTTCATCAAAGGTTCTGCAGAATACCAGTGCCGTGCCAACCTTAGAGCATGCTCTAAGGTGCCAACACGCGTTGTCACGCCTCAAACTGAGCAGGGGCCTATTTGGTGTACCTACATTTGATGTTTATTATTTTAGTTTTATTTTTTAGTTTCATTTCATTGTTTTAATTTAATTTTTTGTTTTTTTTTGTTTGTACTGGTACCCAATAAACGTTTATTCTATTCTATGCTATTCTATTCTAGATTAATATTTGGTCTCGCTGCGCTCGACTAGATACCGCGCTACCTAAAAAACTCCGTGAATGCGGCAACTCAATGTTGTAGTTTTTTTTTTTCTGGAGAGAGACTGCTGATTGCCACAGGGGTCATTTTCAGCTTCACCGGGATTTTTAGAGGCGGCGAGGTACGTAAAGGGTACCTCAAGCCGTGTTGAAACGAATCACCTTCGGAGGATGACTAGAGGGTACGGCATCGCACACTTAAAAGTGCGCGTCCCTGTGCCCTCCCAGAGTCTCCGAAGGGTCGGATCGGATCGGGGAGGATATTGTAGTGTGTGTAAGAACGGTATCCTTCTTATTTCTTGTAGTACTATTTTTACACAGTTCAACCAAAGTTTAACTACGCAAATTGGCATTTTACTTTGGTTTATGACCAAAATTTAACAAAACATTCGGTACGCGCACCTCACACACAGTTTGCAAGTCGATGGCGTATTTTTTGTCGCATTTAACAAGTACGCCGGCGATATCTAGTCGAACGCAGCAAGACCAATAATTCATCTAAGGTTAATGATTTGCCATTTTACATGAAAATCTTACGGATTTTTTTTTACTTACTTGACGATCTTATTAAGACAGCAAACGCACATTTATTTAAATTATCGTAATACAAAAAAATGTATACATAAAAAAAGTAGTTTTGAAAAAAAGTTACACAAAACTACAAAAAGACAAAAACTGCTCACTGTTGACATTGTTCTCTTTTTTTTTATCTGCCATAACGCGTCAAATCTAAAATTCAGCAAAGAGGATGGGTAATAAAATAAACAATAATATTCTTTTCTCAGAAAAGAATAGCTTACATTCAGTTGCATGCAATTGGACCTAGGCCTATGTCCAGCAGTGGACTAGTAAGAGTATCGGCCAGGGGTCGGCAATCCGTGGCTCGCGTGCCGCATGCGGCTCTATGAAAAGTATTTGCGGCTCTTTCAATTTTGCAAAAAAATCTTATACATATTTATTCTTTAGTGAAGATACTCAGCCTGCGCGCAAAGGTATATTTATTCAGAATGAAAATTTGTGGCTCTTCTATAATTATTGTTGTTTTTTTTTTGTCATATTTGGCTCTTTGAGCTGAACTATAACTCAGTTCAGTAACAGTTCAAAAAGTTCAACTACCACATATTGCCATTTCTATCTAACCTTGGAGATCAAATTGCAGTTAAACTCTTCTTGAACTAATATATTTAATAGATTTCAATGGGACCAAACAAAAGGACAAGAAAAGTATAAACACATATAAACATAAAAATTACAATTTTACTTAAATCAATGCCACCCACTGGTTGATAATAACTGAGTACCTACCTACCGCTTAGAGCAATAAACTACCGGCTACGGCTTTGAATATGTTAAAAATTAGGTAACGATACATCTGTTAAACGAAGACACCGTTAAATGAAAGGGTAACGTTATGCTCGGTATCGTTACTTGGGTGGAATTTTTACCGCTATTTTTTTTGAGTTTGCTGATTGCCTCAGACGGCCTTTCCAGCTTCACCGGCCTTTTTGGGGGGCGGCAAGACACATAAAGGGTTTCTCAAGCTGTGTGAAACGAATCACCTTCGGAGGTTTTCTAAAGGGAGGGAACGGCATCACGCACTAGAGCGTGTCTTCCTCCCTACTAGATTCTCAGAGGTTCGGATTAGATAATGTTTACCGATAAATTAACTAACCACTCTACGAGGATTGGCTAAAGCGCGTTAGTAAACGAAAAAAGTAACGATACTTTGATAGATAACCTCTAAGCGTTACCTGCAGTAACGATACCAATATAACTTAATAGAAATAACGTTACAACGATACTAATAGTGGGAATTTGGTAACGGTAGACAGTAGACCCAGAGTAGACCACGAAGCTGTACGTACACAGCTTAATGCACAGAACACAATTACTCCAAGGAGGCATAATGGAGTAGACTTACGAACTCTCAGAATAATATCTTATTGTTCTGAGTACGAACTAATGGCATTATGACGTTCACGGCCATAGAGCAACACGAGCCTCCGGCGGACCAGAGGGGAGTAGCCATACGCAGGCGTTCCCCTCTGTCAAAGTACAAGTCCACGCGGACCTATGCGTACAATAAAACTAGTTGCAGCCCGCACTGCTCACTGGACTGAATCTAGTTGCGCGGGTAAAACGACGTCCTAGAAAAATGCCGAATTGTTCAGTTTTTTGCTGCAAAAAGAGATCTGCCACGTCAAATTTTCAAAAAGATGGCGTTACCTTTCATATGTAATTAATTTAGATCACATTATTATTATGTATTTCTCTTTATTCAAAAAAATACAATAATAAGCGGCCGTGTTGTTTTGGATTTGTTTGCCAACTGAGGCCGCTTGCCCTCGTACAATATGTGGATCGGTCAAACGACTGATCCGAGTCTGTATCCAAGTTTACGCTGTCACTGAGCGATAGTGTTGTTATCATTTTCATCGATAAAAATGACAAAGGTAAAGTCTAGACAGCCACGTCTCTCGTGCATTTAATCATTTTTAGATTAGGTAATGTTTTCTAATATAGTGAAATGTATTTTAATATAGTATAATAATTATACGTATCTGTTAAAATTGATTCAAGTTAAATATAAAACTAATTAAATATTTTTTTCTAAAGTTTTTGCGAACACTACACGTTGAAATGAAACAACTTTTACGGATTTACTCGCGTTTATTTTACGCGTTTTTTTTTCGCGTTTTTTTGTTTTATGGAATGACATTTACTACCTGCAAGTAGAGGGTGTTGCCATGGGTTCCCCTGTTTCACCCGTCGTCGCGGATATCTTTATGGAAGACTTCCAGGAGAGTGCCCTGAGCACAGCACCGGTAACCTCTAGGTTCTACAAGCGGTACGTAGATGACACTTTCACTATTCTACCAACTGATAAAGTATCTGCTTTTCTAGATCATCTTAACTCTATACATCCAAAAATACAATTCACAATGGAGTTTAGAGGCAGATAGTAAGTTAGCTTTCTTGGATATTTTAATCATCAGGAATCCGGACCATAGTTTGAGTCACACTGTGCACTGTAAAGTAACCCATACAGATAGGTACCTCAATGGTGATTCTCACCACCATCCTAGACAGTTGGCTACTGTAGGGAAATCTTTGTTTCAGAGAGCACGCGGCATCTGTGACAACTAAAAGTACCACGGCTTTGTCACAGAAAACACAATAAACCAACCACAGTCGAGCGCAAACCTGCTGTACTTCCATATATGAAAGGTGTCACTGACAAGATTGGACATATCTTAAAGCGAGCTTCAATCAACACTTACTTCAAGCCGCCGAAGAAGATCAACCATTTTTTACGACCTGTCAAGTACAACATACCCCTTCAAGATGCAGGCGTGTACAAACTGGACTGCGACTGTGGGCTTTCTTATATTCGGGTAAACAAAGAGAAGTGTAGGAACCCGCGTTAAAGAACATATAGCCGACGTCAAGCATAGGCGCGAAAATAAGTCTGACGTATGCGAACACTCCCTAGAGGGGCCCAACCATTACATCAGATTTGATAAACCACAAATACTCGTTAGAGAACAACGATTCATCCCTAGGATGATGCGCAAGGCTATTGAAATTAAAAAACATCCTAATTTTAATAGAGAAGATGGTTGGAATCTGCCACCAGCCTGGGATCCCAACATACAAAATATTAAATCCAAGCCCCAACACTATGGTGTCTGCCAGACCAAAAGATACTGTAAGCTCTTTCTGCGTAAAACGCAACGCACCTGATGAAATTTTAATGAGGGTATACAAGCTACCAACTAATTATGAGATGACCAACAACTTAGTCTCCCTGTGACCACGGACCCTGCAAAGGGTCCGAAACGTCAGGATAAACATTAAATAAGTAATGTGTAAAATAAACGCGAGTAGATCCGTAAAAGTTGTTCCTAATTAAATATATTACTAAATGACAACCTCCGTGGCCCAGTGGTGTACATAGTGGACTAATGACCTCGGGGTTGTGGGTTCAATTCCCACAGAAGACAAACATTTATTTGATGAACTTACCTAAGTTCATCACATAAATGTTGTTTGCCTTCGGTCTAAGTGTGTTTGTTTGTATGTATTATAAGTTTGTTTACAAAAAAAGTATAAGTATATGTATTTAATATCCGTCGTCTAGTATCCATAGCACAAGCTTTGCTTAGTTTGGAACTAGATGACGCTGAATGTAGTGTCTAAAGATTTTATTATATAAGTAGTTTATGTTATTATTGTTTTAATACATTATATCAATATTTCATTATATTATAAAAAGTCAGTTTACATGAGAAATTCAGCAGAAATGAAAATCAATTAATTTGTGCATAATTTTGTTTTATTAAAAACGGATTCTAGGTAAAACATCAACATTCGATAATCCTTTCATATTTCTTTATTTAATAACTTTTGTAACTTACCCATGTAAACTGACTTTTTGAACAGATTCTGAATGATATCGTAATAAATAAATCCTTTTTATAACATCTCACCTGTGTCCCACTTTAAACCATTATCCTAACCGAGTTCTCGAACTTATCGATACATGCATATCGACAATGTCGCAGCCACGGCAGTCGCAACTTGTCAATGTAGCTGCCTCACCCCCCGCAAAAAATGACAGACAAATCTGTATCGGGAATAAACGCTATGGCTACTCCCCTCCGGTCCGCCGGAGGCCCGTGTTGCTCTATGTTCACGGCAGACGGTCATATAATAATAAAAGTATACATTTGAAAAATAAAGTACATTTTCCTAATAAATACAAATATAAAATTAAATATTCCGTAATTTATATTTATATATTTTTTTACATATTCATAGCCATAGCCACGGCCCGACATGGAATTGTCCCGGACTTGGTAAGTTCCGATCTGGCAACCTTACTTAAGACAGTGACCTAGGTTTGTTGTTGTTGAAAATGAAACACTACACTTTTTACTTAATCAGTTATTAATAATTTTAAATTCCTTCATTTTATAATATATGCATTATAAAATAAAGGAATTTAAAATTATTAATAATGGTCTATACATGTTCTATGAATATTTTCTGTATTTTCGATTTGTTTAAAGTATTTAATGCACAAGAAGCAAGACAATACAGTACCTACATTATATATACCATCTTTACTTAGTTCTAAATGACTTTAAATACAAATTTACTTGATTCATTGTTCAAAAAATTTAATATTTAGCACTACTGCCAACCTTAGCACTGCACCAAAAATGCTACAAAATCTATCGATCACTGGTTATAAAACAGAACACTTTACGAGACCTGCAGAAGGTAAGCTTAATACTATGCATGCTCGAGCAACAAACACATCCCGATCCGATCCGAACCCCTCAGAGAATCTAGTAGGGCACGGGGACACGCACTTATAAGTGTGTGATGCCGTTCCCTCTAGAAAACCTCCGAAGGTGATTCGTTTCACACGGCTAAAAATGCCAATCAGCAATCTCTCTCAAAAAAAAACAAACACATAGACAACCTCTCATAGATACGGAATCACAGATTAAAGTATTAACAGATGGATTACTGCCATACAAAAGCGAAAATACCTACCCTATAATAGCCTACAAAATTGTAATAATAATAGCTGGTGTTAGCTGCAAGCAGAAAAAGATACTTATCTACGCGTATCGAGAGTTGAACACACTTTGCCCGCGCGGTGGCTTCGTATAGCTGCGTCATCGAGCAAGCATCGAGCGAACACGCTAGGGTTATCTAAAGATGATGAAATAAACATTGACTTTTATTTGAATAGACAAGAACGTTCTTGTAAACTATTTGTACAAATACTGGGAATTAGAACTAAAGTTCGCTGCAGCGCTAAAACATTTTATTATGTCGTTTTACCAAACTAAAAACATACAGCGCTAGATCGCTAATAGAGTATTGTTTACGCGTTTCGTTCAACGTAAAGTAACAAGAGTCGGTCCTATAGATTTTACACCACAGAAGTGACACGGCTATTGTGCCTACAAAACTTCATTAGGATTCATACTCTATTTCAAAATGTATTAATGAATAAATAAAGAGAGCAGATGATCATATAAATAAAAATATATAAAGTTGAAAAGAAAATAAATTTATATATTAGTTTGAGCTCAAATAAAGCTCAAACTTTTATGTTAGCACAATACGCACGTCGTCATATTTTTTGAACTTTACTGTACTAAAAAGAAAGACCATAAAAAATATATTTAAAAATGTAAACTAATAAAACAATTAAACAAATCAAAACACAAGTCAAGTCTGTGTTCAGTTACATTTTACCTACAACCGATTTGAACATTGCATATTTTAGTCTATGATCGTAGAAGGCGTCAGTGGCGTCGCATTTAACTGAATAAATACTATTTCTATTGTGGAATTACGATATTATTACCTATTTATTCACTTGAATAATAAGAGTAGTTTTACTTACTTGACTAAAATTATTATTTTCTCTTCATAATTCACTTTGATTTATCGACTTTTCGATTTATTAGCGCCGCTCCGTTCGCACCCACGCACCATGAATGTCAAAGTCACACTAAAGTAAGGTGTACGGACTGCAGTACACCTGAGTCGAACACACTGAGTGTTCGGAACGCCATATCTATGTTGGTTCCTCTTTGTTTTGTGGACACGTCACCGATTTAGGCCCCTCCAGAATACCAGCGTTGCAGCGGCTCTATGTCGCTGTAGCACGTGCTGAGGCTGGGGCCTAGTTGGCCACACTTTGTCTCTTGTCTTTGTTTTGTATTGTTATTGTGAATATCGTGTAATTTTGTAGTGTGTGCCAATAAATGTATTTCATTTCATTTTTCATTTTATATCTAGTGTAACATATATATCGATGGAAATAAATAAAAGACAAGAAATAATAAAACAAATATTTGTTTTATAATCAAATGATGATATAATGCGTTTGTCAGCGCAATGTTAACACACCCATTATACCTAACTTTAACAACAAACTTAAATTTGTTTTTTATGTAAGTAACTAAGTGATTGTTGTTTATAAACTTATTTTATTTTTTAATTATTTTAAAACACGAATCAATTTTCTCCAATCAATCCTGTAGTAAGTACGCAAGCCAAAAACCTGCGAATGTAGTCGACAACAATAATGCTCGGCAGTGCCGTGTATTGATGTGGGTATTCGGCGTATTTTTGCTTGCGTGCGGCCGGCGCGATGAGTAACTCGCTGTTTTAATAAATACACACCATGTCTTCACTTTTATTATTGTGTTATATAGAATAAAAAATGTTTGCGTCCGAACCGAATGTGCAACGCTTAGAGCGCCGTATGTAATAATAATAAGCTTACCTTATATGGGTCTACTTATTTCGCGACTACACAAAGGGACATGTAACAAAAGCATTCATCAATAAAAGACCAATAATTTAACCATTACAAATGTAATTGAAATGAACATATCATTTATCGCACACATGAGTCAATAATTAATAAATAAACTATATCATTGCATTAATCAACATCAAATCAAAACAAATACACATCTAGCTTTCCACAAAACGATTGCATCCGAACCGCCACCATCTCATCGCTTATGGCAACATAGCTGTGATTCATTCTCCTAAGGCTCAAAATGCAGCTGCTATGAGGTCGAAAGAGCCGGCCACCTAAATTACCTAGGTGTGTTACTAGGCGAGAAGCTCTCTTATAGACACCATATTAATCAGTTGTCGTCGCGGATCAGGAAAACCATTTTTATAATGAAAACGCTGAGACAAGGGACACTCTTTTTCTGGTTTATAAGGCTATTTGCCAGTCGCTTTTGCAGTACTGAATCAGGGTTTGGGGAGGTGCTGCCAAGCCAAATTTATCGAACTCGAAAGGGCTCAACGGTCGGTTCTAAAAGTGATGCTACTTAAACCCTTTAGGCACAGCACTGATGAACTATACAGAGTGCAAAGTATTACGAGTGAGAGCGGGTTCTGGGGTTCTGGAGCGGGTTCTGGAAATCATGGGCCTGAGTTATGCTCAGACGGAGTATTCTGCCAACGTGAACCTCCAAGCCTCCAATACACACATCGCATACACATCACACTCACAATCACATCTCACTCACAGACTCACACATTATGATTGATCTCTGCTATTTTATTTTTTAGTATTATTTAATCGCATGACCATAAATTTTAAATTTTATTTTTTTAAAGTTCATTGTTTTTAACTTGCACAATGTAAATAGTTTTATGTAATTAATGTTTGGTTGCTGCAAATCAAGCGTTGCTTTGTGCAGAGACCGCAAGTAGTTAAGTGTGAAAATTGTAATTTTTGGAAATATTACTTATATTATTATTAACATTAGGAAGCGTAGATATTTGGTGCGCAGCATCGGCTAAAGGCGGCTACAGCTTGTAGAGCTGGCGCATCATCAGGTCGAAGAAGCAGTCGTTGTCGATGGAGACGCTGATGCCGCTGTAGTAATTCATGAACTCCTCCAGAGTCACCTGGGGATGCGAGGAAACTATTGAAACTTTTGACATAGCGGATTAGTGGTGTGTGTGGTACGTCCCATGTACATATGTACGTACACACGCGTGCACATCAGACTTCCACAAACTGTCAAAGGATATCAGGCAAATTCCTTTGACAATAGACCCAAGAATGTATAGCATTTCTGTTTGTACAACAATGTAAGTATGTAAATAGTGGATCGTGGAAACTATTCAGAGTTTATCAAAGATTTTTATTAGAAGAGTTATTCACGTTTGAAATATTTTTCTTTGGTAACACTGACACTAGTATAGCAACACTAGTAATTCAAACCAAACGTTTCGTTAAGTGCTGAATGAACACCAGTGTTCTCGAAAAAATGGACTAAAAGTGGGCGTACCGATTAAAATTAAAATTATTTATTATGCTTTCTTGTTGATCACAAAGATCTAAAATAAAAAAACATGATACTGATGGAGATTGCGGAATTCTGTTCCGTTCATTTAATCATGTGGTTGTCCAAACGCTTCAGTTAACAGTGACTGACATTGTCAGTGACAGACTGGCTGACAGATCCTTAGAACTATAGAAATCCCTCAGAACAATAACTAATTAGTTATTATTCTGAGAGAAATCCAGCCAACTTCTGTCAATGTCATTGTCATCTGATGTAATGCGCCTTGTTCTTACTCTGAAGTTTTCATAATTCAGAGTGTTCTTACGCAAAAAAAACAGTGATGGCGGCCACAAAAGTATCAATTTCATAGTAGTAGTTTTGTTTTCTAATTAATTAATTTCAGCCAATTAAAGGAGTTTTAAAATAAAGGTGATACTGATTTAGGTATATACTGACACATAGGTAGTGCTTAGATATAATAGAAATAAGTTTATACATTTTTGGGTCAAATGAGCCTGACGTCTTTTCCTCAATAGACTTTGAGCTTTATATATATGACATATGGTTGAACATTTATTGAATAATTTGAAAAAAGACAAAGTGTTGAAAAAATTCCACGAGCGGGATTCGAACCCACACCCCATTACATGCCGGGTCAGGTGTGCCAACTATGCAATTGTAATTGTAAATTGTTATTTGTTCGCAACAATATTTGCGTAAAATTATATGTAAACTAGCGGCCCGCTCGCGACTTAGTCCGCTTAAGAACACCCGTGTCCCATGATGGACCCCTATAGCAGCGCCACCTACCGGGTCCAATTGTAAATCTAAACCATTCTCGAATCCACTTGAACACACAGATAATTTCATCCAAATCGGTCTAGCCGTTTAGCAGTTCAATCAATTACAAACACACGCACAGAAGATTTATCTATCTCTTTAAAAATCAATTGCTGTTCGTTTGTCTCGCTAAAACTCGAGAATGGCAAGACCGATTTGGCTAATTTTGATTTTGAAATATTTGTGGAAGTTCAGGGAAGGTTTAAACAGTGAGAAACATAAATAATAAGTAACGGAAAATAGTAAAAACGATTTAATTTTCCAATAGAAAATTATTTGTTTGTTTTATTGTCATGGAAACTGTCAAAGCGGTAAGAAGTCCGCCGGGTCAGCTAGTTTATTATAAAGATAATCATATTTGTTATAGAAATTTAAAAATTTTGGATAGTTTTATGCGCAGGCGTCTGTACACTTGGTAACAAAGTCGTAAACTCTTTAAATACTTTGTTATAGCAAACAGACAACCTAAAGGTGCTTTCTTATACATCTGCTACATCGGCCTCGATCGGGAATGTTCATTTGGCCATGGCAATTTAGTTTGCGAGCTTAAGATAGAAGGGAATGGCGTAACACGGAGGAAACCTATGCCCAGCTGTGGGTAGATACAGGCTAAAAATTATGATGGTGATGAATGCGCCCGACTCATTTAGTGCCACTAGGACTGAGGCGCTGTTTCAAAGACATACTTACAATATTGTTTTCTAAAGTTTACGCGAACACTACACATTGAAATGAAACAACTTTTACGGATCTACTCGCGTTTATTTTACAAATTACTTATTTAATGTTTATCCTGACGTATCGAACCCTTTGCAGGGTCCGTGGTCACAGGGAGACTGAGGTGTTGGTCATCTCATAATTAGTTGGTAGCTTGTATACCCTCATTTAAATTTAATCAGGTGCGTTGTTTTACACAGAAAGAGCTTACAGTATCTTTTGGTCTGGTAGTATGGTGTTGGGGCTGGATTTTAATATTTTGTATGATGGGATCCCAGGCTGGTGGTAGATTTCCGTGCATCCGTGCGGATAAGGAGTAAGAATACTATTCTCCTCCCCTCTCCTCCGGTGGGTGTCGTAAGAGGCGACTAACGGATTTTCGAGCTTCCATATGCTCCACTGCGTGGTAGGGCTTGCCCGTCTGGTTAGTGACCACCGTACGCATGGTGTAAAACCCGTCAAGTGACCGCTTGTCGGTCGCGTTTCGGGATCAGCCAGCGTATAACCAGAGGTCGAGTGGATGTTGCTGCGATGCATTTGGTCTGTGGAGGCTTCCGTCAAACCAGTGCTAGGAGGACTTCGTTAACCCGCCGACCAGGGAGACCCACACAACCCGCTATACACTACTTTAAAGTTTATACTGACACCCCCTACCAACCTTCCGGTTACAAAGTAGGTGTCAGAATAACCTTGCGCAAGCACAAGGGACCATCTACGTCAGGTCATAACGCCAGATCAGAACACACCGGTACGCATCCTTCATCCAGTACTTTTAAGACTAGTGTCTCAAGCTAGTCGCCCCGTGGACACGTATAGTCCACTACCTAATATCCAGATAGGTCACCGGAGCTGTAAGCTCGCTCACTTCTCGTTGCACTAAGAGCACAGCTCGCAGTATTCCACTGCTTGGGCCGTCAGCTCTGAAGCCAACTACCAAATGTCCTCTTTGGTGGCGGAGTTGTAAGCACACTCACTTCTCGGTACCCATCCAGGCACCTGATCAATTCCAAATTCCTACGCGGCTGATTAAACCGGAGGCCTTTGCATCTAGCGGGCACCTCTACTAGTTCTCCAGACTAGTGCCGAAGATGTTGGAGTAACTACTCAGTGAAAACCACCGAGCACCACACCAACTAAGGGTAACTCACGTACCCCGCAGATCTTTTCGCTTCAGGCCCCCACCGGACCGCTACTAAGACCCGCTCGCTATGCACGAAATGGAAGCTTGGCCAGACCAACCAGGCAGACGAACATTCCCACTTCTATAGCTAACCACATGCCACCACGAGTCCAACCCATGTCCGGGGCCTACCGGAGACGCCCGCGAAGGCATAACCGGCAGGGGGTCAGTATAAACTTTAAAGTAGTGTATAGCGGGTTGTGTGACCAGGGAGACCCGTAGAAACGGCTGTCCCGCTGGCCGCCCGTGGCACAGTACAGGGACCCAAGCGAGCCTAACCAGCTCGTGAGGCTGCCTCACCATGCCACGCATAATCTCGGGGTGGTCCGTCGTGCCGGTTGGTGACCGGAAAGTGGGGTCCCGGCGGCCATTCCCGGGGGGATTCGGGGGCCCTTCCGTTCGGCGGATTAATGATACTCATCTGTAGGCAGATCCGTCGTGAAGCAAGCCGCTGCACTTCGACTATTTGCATCGCGGTAGCATTTCCTCGATTCACGCCTCCCTCCTTTTCTCCACCATGACAGAGCCTAACATTAAACCAACCACAACGATACCGTTTCAGGTCGAGTTCGCTAACATCCGCGAACTCCATGCAAACCTCAATGCCGTCCACCACCATCTTGAGACGGCACGGCCAGCAATGTTGTTTTTGACGGAGACGCAAATAATCTGTCCGGTCGACACCAGCTACCTGCACTATCCGGGCTTTGTGCTTGAAGAATCCTTCAAAGCCAAAGCCGGAGTTTGCTTGTGCGTTCGGACGGATGTTTGCTGTCGCCGTCTACGCTGTCTGAAGAACCGTTCCTTTTCCCTCCTTGTGGTACACGTCGACTTAGGCTCTCAGAGCCGTGTCTACTGACGCATCCTACGGGCAGCCGTAGCTACTGGTGTCTGACCAAAGCCGTGCAATCGAACTTCTGCCAACCCTCGCTGCCACCATTGAGATGTCCTGACGGAACTTTAGCTCACAAGCCGCAGGAGAAAGTCGATCTCGTGGCCAAACTCTTTGCGGCTAACTCCCGAGCCGATGACTGCAATGCACAGCCACCTACAATTTCTCACTGTGGTCACATTATGCCCGATTTTAAAATCATGCAGTGTGATGGAGCTGCAGTCAATCGATGTCCGGAAAGCTAATGGCCCTGATGCCATCCCTCCCTCCAATAGTCCTAAAAATGTATGCAGCGGAGTTGTCCCCTCTGTTAACGTGCCTTTGCCGTCTATCGCTCTTTTCAGGTTGTGTGCCGGAATCTTGGAGAGAAGCTAATGCGCAACCGGTCCCCAAAAAAGGAGATCGGTCAGTCAGATCCATCGAATTACCGCCCTATAGCCGTAACTTCAGTTTTGTGCATAGTAATGGAGCGCATTTTAAATAAACAATTTGTCCACTACCTAGAAGAAAACTCCATAATTCACGATCGCCAAAACAGGTTTCGGCCGAAACGGTCAACGGGTGATCTTCTAGCGTACATTGCACATCTATGGGGTATTGACAAGCGTGGTGAGTCGGTGGCTGTTAGCCTTGATATAGCCAAGGCTTTTGATCGGGTCTGGCACAAAGCTCTTCTCTCCAAGCTCCCGGCATACGGTCTGCCTGCTCAGTTCTGCAACTACGTCACTGGCTTCGTGCATGAGCGCAGAATCCGTGTTATATCTGATGGATGCGCTTCGCGGCTCATGTCAATGAACGCTGGTGTCCCTCAGGGGTCCGTTCTATCCCCCACGCTGTTTCTTCTGCATATCAATGATATGCTTCCACTTGGAAATCTTCATTGCTATGCAGATGATAGCACGGTCCATGGGGGATATAACGATCACCCAGCGGCAGGGCGGGTCGAAACCGAAGTGAATCGAGTGAATCATCTTGTCATTGAGCTCAATCGGGTATTGGACCTCATATCTAATTGGGGCACCAATAATCTGGTTGAGATCAATGCCAAGAAAAAACAGGTAGGCGCGTTTACGGCAAAAAAGTCACCATTCCTTCCCATTCCAACTCTTCAGGGTACATCACTACGCCTGCAGAGCAGTATCAACATGCTCGGTATGACGATACGCTGCGATCTGAACCAAAGGGACTACATCGAAGCCGTGATCAAAACAGCCTCACGAAAACTCGGAATTCTGAACAGAGTGCGGCGATTTTTTACGCCGCACCAGTTGTGCCTTTTGTACAAGACACAGGTACGGTCTTGCGTGGAGTATTGCTCGCACATCTGGGACGGTTCCGCAAAGTACCTTCTCGATGCCTTGGATAGATTGCAGCGTCGCGCTGAATGCATTATCGGCAATGCAGAAGTGGCAAATACTCTTGAATCTCTGCAATTGCGTAGAGATGTTGCGTCACTTAGCGTGCTTTACCGTTGCGAGTGCTCTGAGGAGCTCTTTGACCTCATCCCACCTTCTCCCTATTCTTCATAGGAGTACACGTACTGCTCTTCGGAGTCACCGCTTCACTGTCTCAAATATCCCATCGCGTACAAAGAAATTTGGTGACTCGTTTCTTTGTCGCACCTCCAAAAGATGGAATAATCTACCAGCATACGTTTTCCCTCCTTCCATGATATGGGGTCTTTCAAGAGAGGCGTGAAGAAGCACCTTGTGGGCCATCTTCTCTATTAAAATCAGGATGTTTTTCAATTTTAATAGCCTCGCGTATCATCCTAGGGATGAATCGTTGTTCTCTAGCGAGTATTTGTGGTTTATCAAATCTGATGTAATGGTTGGGCACCTGATTAAATTTAAATGAGGGTATACAAGCTACCGACTAATTATGAGACGACCAACACCTCAGTCTCCCTGTGACCACGGACCCTGCAAAAGGTTCGAAACGTCAGGAACTCAGGATAAACATTAAATAAGTAATGTGTAAAATAAACGCGAGTAGATCCGTAAAAGTTGTTTCATTTTAACATACCTACAATATATTTTTTAAACATTTAACGGGTAAGCACTTGGCTTTCATCTCATCTGAAGTTAAGTGATGATAAAGTTCGAAGGTGGAAGCGCACTTCAACCGGAATCCTCAACTTCAGCTAGTGAGGCACTGGCTATCTTATCTCTAGCTGCCGAAACAAAACAACGCTACAAAACATTGATGTTATGGCGACAAACTTTAGATAAGATGGCGGACAAACAAGTCTTACTACCAACCAAATCGAGTACACAAACATCTACCCCGCTGGGAATCGAAGGTCTGACACCAGTGATCTTAATCACTAGACCATCGAGGTGGAGCGAAAAATTCTCGTTTTCTTTAACGTGATCAAATAGCAAGTATAACTCGCAAAAGGCACCCGGATTGACGTTAGTTTCTTGTACAAGCATAGTTGGTGCGCCGGCGCCGGCGCCGGCCGCCCGGTATGTAGTAAAGCATACCTATTCTATACTCAGTCTTCCTTGGCTGTCTCATTGGACGCATACAGGTGGATTAAGAAACAGGGAAAGTTAATAAGCCAGTTTGTTTTTTTTTTACAATTCGATCGAGTTGTTATCTACAATTTGAACGAGAACGAAACAAAGTTCAAAGTATTTATTGCTGTTCATGAATGTGATACAAATGTAGAGTCATCAATAGTATTCCAGTACAACATGATACCCATTTGGGCTTAGCAAATTAATGAATGAATGGACGTGCAACGGAATTAATTATTTTTAAAATACATTTCTAAATTGTAATGAAAATAAAATGATTTATTTAATACACAAGACATATTACTATTTTACAACAATATGTCTTGTGTATTAAATAAATCATTTTATAATTTATTTTAACAGCGGCACTAATGATCACTAGATGGCGCTTTGATGCTTCTTTAATCAATAATAGTAGCTACTAGATTAACGTTAATTAATTTCAGTTCATCCCTCATTCATTTCATTCATCGCTCGTCATTTTAACGATCCGGAATAAAAATGCATCGCGAAAGTGATATATTTCTTTATAATACATACCTTCTTCCAAAAAGTTTTATAGCATCAACAACTTCAGCTTATTAAGAACCTCAAATCTCGAATAACTATGAAGTTCAGCTGAGATTGTTAAATATTAAGACTACTGGTACGTAGTGTAATGTCAACGTCTCCCGATTTAAACTAAGACCAGAAAAGTATAATTACATGCTCTTATTACTGTAATGAAAATAAAACGAAAAGTCATTACCGCCAATACCTTAATGTATAAGAGACACGCACACATAGACAAAAGTTCCGTGCACCCAACCAATCCTGTTTATAAAAAATTGTTTGTCTCGGCTGTTCAACAAGAGAGCGCGGACCCGCGGTATTTTAAGAAAAAAATAGTGTCCAGCGGCGCGTTTGACATTAAGTCTTGTATTGTTTTATGTGAATTTTAGGTTACATAGCTGTTTCTAGACTTTGATAATGAAAAAAGGAATAATATTAATTATGAATTTGCTTATTTTTTCTATAGTTAACAGTTAAAATAAGGTGGACGCGAATTACTACACCGAATTTATAAAACTTCCACTTTGCGTCCGCATGGACGTCATGTCATTAATTAAAATTCTAAGGCTATAATAAATCATACCTCGTCTCGTAATTATTATGATTCAACATTTCTTTCAGTAGTAGGATTAGACAACAATTATTGTATTGTTTTGTTGCTATAATATAGCCAAAAACTTATTATTAATCAAGGCTGATCTTTAGTAATAATTTTAATAATATTCCTCGTGATTTTAGGGTAAAATTGACAGAACTGATTGTTGTTGACATAAACAGGTGGAATTAATATTTACCTACTACCTGCATACTTTGTTTTATAATTTTAAGTTCAATCAATGTTGAGAAGAATAAATAGGTATTTTTATATTCTTTAAAGTGATTTATTAATGATAATAATGTTGATTTTTAAATAACTATATTCTTAAATAAAGAAATTGTTAAAATCTAATCTTTCTTTACATTATCTTAAAAATATCACCCCAACATTCTTTTTCTAAGCTGGTGGACGCGAAATGGTCCAGGGGTGGACGCAATCTGGATTTTGTGGACGCAAACTGGGTAAAACGCCTAATTCTGATGTTTGTCTATTTCAAAAAAAAACTCAAGATGTTTCGAACAAACCTAAAAGTTAACCTTAAAATAGACTATATAATGAACACATTACATAAATTTTTCATTGAAATTAGTGCTGGGACATTTTTATTTTCTCCTTCAAACTTGCCAACTGCACTAAATGGACGCGAACAGGCGAAATGACCCTATAATATCTCATAAAAATTGTAGATTTTAACTCAATCGAATGCGAGTGAAGAAAACTTAGTATAGCTAGAGATTAACATACAAGAAATAATGGAAACCTACTTCTCTCTCTTTATAGAGACGTAACTTTTTAGGTATTATGATAAATTTACTTCTGCAGTGTAAAAAAATATTCACCTTTCCGTCCACGATCCCCACGGCCTCGAAGTTGGCGAGAAACTTGTTCATAACGATCTCAGCAGTTTCCTCGCCGCTCATGTACCTGAAATATGTAACATTGAAACATCAAATACATGCAGGCCTGGCGCACTCCGCGCTGTAGGTATAAAAATTCACCAACGCCGCGCGGCCGCCAGCGTGGCGGTTAATTCAGTGTAGTGTCACGCACGCGCTCGGCGCTCGATATGACGCGCGCGCGCTTTTTCGCAGTTTCTATCGAGTTTTTCTTTAATTATTATGGCCACGCGTAAAGCCAAACTCTGAGTTCTTGTTTATATATATTTTATTATTTGACAAATAACAACAGAAAGCAACATGTGTCTAAATGATAGGCTTCCAAGCAGATAGTCAGTACAAGTAGGTACATATCAATTTGTAACCGTAATCCTACTAATATTATAAACGCGAAAGTTTGGATGTTTGTTGGTTTGTTTGTTTGTTTTTTAACAACTAATTTAGAGATGCAACTATTACAAAGCGTCAAAGCCCCTACAATAATTTTTTTGTCGACTATTATAACGTTACAAGTCTTCTATAAAACTCTATTCTATAAAACTATTGTCAATTTTAATTAAAAATAACATAACAAAGTATAAATACCTCCACATTAAACAAAAATGTACAAAACAGTAATGTACTGCATTAAATTACATCCTGGTATTATAATATCGATTAATAACAAAGGTAAATAAATTAGTTATATCACAACTCCTAACCCTACAACAGGAGCGGCAATTATAAAGAAGCATGACGGATGAAATAATTGCGGACATAAGGTGCATTTTGATTCGTTACGAGCGCCGCTACTCACCGTAGGTTATTATAACGAAGGTGACATCCGTGCCGTGCAAGGTATCGTAAACATTAGCGCCGTTGTGAATAGGTTTAAATTCGCATGTTTGCTATCACAGAGTTATCTTTCTGTAGTATACTATTACTTATTCTGTGATACATGTAAAAATGTAAAATATAAATGTTTTGCATTACAACATAACATGTATTATGTGTCTTTCTAAAACACACAGCGTTAAGGTGAAGAAGCAGTCTGTGAATTTAGCCTTAGTCTAATAAATTGCATAAAAACCTTACCAGATTGTCTATGGAACTTCATCTTTCAACCAATCTCTTACCAGCAAGAGCGCTCCTTTACCGCGCTGTCACTGTCAAGTGTCATAGGGTCTTCACTACTAGCAAGTTTTACACTGCAACGCTGTGTGTTTTATTCAACACATAATACATGTTTTGTTGTTATGCAAAACATTCATATTATGTGTCTTTCTAAAACACACAGCAGCGTTAAGATGAAGACGTGTTTGATATCTGCTGGTGAAATGTTAACACAAACGATATGTGATAATTCTGAAACATTTAATTATATGTTTATAAAAAATAACAGACAAATCATGAAATAGTTTAAGAAAACTAGACAACATAGATAGATCTCTTAATAAAATATTAAAAAGTAATAATAATTAAAAGTAGTAATATTTAAGTACCAAAAGATAATATTATCATGTGATCTTTTAAATTAACAGGAACATCATTTCCAAAATTTATAATCAAAAACACAACATAACATTAAATTGTTATTAAAATATAAACAAAACAGTAAATCAATTATTATAAATCAAATTGGTAATGTTTATGAGATCCAATAAAAGTATAATTAGCTGTTAAAATCTAATTAAATAGGGCGAAAATTTGAAGATAGTAAATCAGTTCTATCTTTGTTTACCAACATAACTAGACGACAGTAGAATTTAAGTAAGTTCACTGCGCCAGTTTCCTCTTTTTATTATTTCTTCTATCTATTTTATAGCCAACCCTTAGATGCCACTGCTGATCGTATACTGCCCGGAGGAGCATCTATATTTGCAGCTTTAAAGATTGACTTAATCCATCCAGCTATCATAGTCCTAGTGGCAGCCTTTATTGTTCTTGTTACTGATATAAACAGTTGGTCTATGTTTACCTCTGACCTTCTCTCTTGTGAAGCCTATATTAATAATATGTTGTACTGGACAAATACTAGGGTGTGGATGTTTTAACAAATGCCAACCAGACTGTTGATAAGTAGCAGAGTCTGTTTTGGATCCGTATTCTGGCCATAATATTATTTCCTGATCATTTTGTACCATTTTGTCATTAGAGATAAGTAATAATGTCAAGTAATGCAATCTCCGACCTGATGCGAAGAGTAAAATTAAGGCAATCTTCTAGAAATGTCAAATAATGAATTTGTAGTGGGGGTCACTTTTAACCAAGTGAACAGAAGTCCAATATCCCATATTGGTGCCTTTTTTGGTTTGGGTTTAGCTGCAGCAATAGCTTTTAATATTTGTTGGACAAAGAAGTTTCAAGAAACTTTTTCATCTAGATTAGCACAGTAAGTTGATATTGCTGACTTATGTAATAGAATTGTACTGTATGCGAAATTGTGATCGAGATATAATCTAGCTAGGAATCGAGCTACATCATTTCCATTAGAAGATTTAGGATTTATTTTATTTGCTATGCACCAAGAGACCCATCTTCTGATTGGTGGATTGTATGTCGCTAATGTTGATTTACGCCAACTACTAGTTGACAAAAGTACTCTTTCTTCTTCCTTCCAGTTAGCTATTTTTTCACCCCAATTATCCACACTAAAAAGGTTAGTTCCTTTATCTGGGGAGGTGGTAGTTCGGTTGTCAGGTCTATTAGGTTCTATTCTAGACTCCGTATCGGTAATGGATCCGCTAGTGCTCTGCCTTCTAGATCTGGAAGCCAATAGCACTGCGTCCAATGAGGGGCTACTACCATGTAAGTCCCCTTCGCATTGTTGAGATTTGATAATACCCGTGGCATGAGGTTTGGGGGAGGAATCCCCCATGCTAGTTGCCAATCCCAATGGCGATTGAAGGCGTCGCAATATTCTGCACAGCCATCTTTTGAGTCTAATCTTACATATCTTGGCACTACTACGCTTCTTTTTGACGCAAATAAATCTACCTGTGGTGTTCCCCATTGATGAAATATGGCTTCTGTAGCCTGTGGTAGCAGGTGCCACTCGGGTAGTGGTCGACCTCTTGACCATCGATCTGCTATGCCATTCAGTTTTCCTGGGAGATAGCACGCCGATAGCCTCACCTGAGCTGATCGGTCAGTTGAAGCAGTTTTGTGGTCAGATCCAGTAGTGCTATGGACCTGGTTTCTCCTTCGTTTCTTATGTATGCCACTAAAGTTTGATTGTCGGTCTGAACTAAATTGTGAGCATTTCTTAAAATGTCCTGATGGTGAACAATTGCACCATAAACTGCAAACATCTCTTTGACATTTGAGTGCTATCTCATTTGTTGTCGAGTCCATTGACCTGACAAATAAAACCCGTTCAGGTGTGCACCCCAGCCCGCATCTGCTGCGTCTGTTGTCAGAAAATGTGATATCGGACTCTTTTTCAGAGAGGTTATGGTGTTTTCTACAGACCTGAGCCACCAATCCAACTCTTCCACAGCTAGTTGAGGCAACACTCTCTTTTCTCTTAATCTGTGTTGAACAAATTTTTGGAGAAATATTTGAAGTCTCCGACAGTGCAGACGACCTCTTTGAACAGTCATGTCTTCAAAATTTAGGAGTCCTAACAAACTTTGGACTTCCTTTAGTGTGCAACATCCCCTCTCTTTTAGTTTGGTAATCTTTTGCTTTGTTTTTGCTACCTTCTTTGTGGGTAATGCTAATGTCATGTTTTGAGTGTTCCAGGTTAGACCTAGATATTCCAGCTTTTGTGATGGTTCTAAAACGTTCGTAATTTATGTGCCACCCCAATGTTTCCAAGGTACTCACGGTTTCTGCAACCTGAGTAGTCAGCTTGGATTTGTCCTGATTGACAAGCAGGCAGTCGTCCAGATAAACTAGAACTCGAATACCTCTGGCTCGAAGGATCTCCGCGATCCAATTCGTTACAGCCGCGAAAGTACGGGGGGCAGAAGAGAGGCCAAATGGTAAGGCGGTTAGTTGCAACACTTCTGCTTGGTAAATTATGCGAAGGTAGCGACGATAGCTCTCTGAAATAGGCAGGTGGAAGTATGCTTGCTGGAGGTCTACCTTCACCAACCAGTCCTGGTCTTGTAAGAAATCCATCACTGTTGCTTGCGTGACCAGTTGAAAATGTCGAGCTGCGACAAAGTTGTTAAGATTCCTAAATTGAATATGGGTGGGTCTCTGTGAACCATCTGGTTTCTTTATTGGAAACATTTTGGAATGGAAGCCGGCATCTTCTTTCAGTGGCTTCTCTAAAACTCCCTGAATTTTTAAGAGTTCCTGGAAAAAGGGATGCGGCAGTTTGTAATTGTGTGAAGAATAAATTGATTGGCATTTAGTTGAGCCCATGCTGCCATGTGATGCTTTAAGCAACCCCCCCGGAACACCGGTCTGTTGACATTTGTGCATTTTTTTCTGTGTGGGAACCTCCACGAAAGGGTTGGTGCTTCTTAACATTGACATTGTATTTAGTCTTTTTGTTATTAGATTTGTTTATTTTAGAATGCTGATATTTCTTAGAACTAGATTTATTCTGATAAAATGATGATGGCGGTGTTGAAGTGCTTTGTTTACGCATGAAATGTGGTGTATTTAACCATACCTGAGTACCACCTAAAGATTGAATCATAGGTTGTAATGCATCTTTGCTAAACAAGTGTTCTGCACTTGGAGGTACATTTCTTAATGTTGCTTTTAAATTTGTATTATTTATTTGCTTTATAAGATTATCATGACGTATTTCTATGCATTCAGATCTCTTTCCACATACTACTTGCATTGTTTGTTCAGAGTATAAGAGTGTACCTGGCCTAAATGTTTTAGATATTTTATCAAAAAGAGTATTAGGGTTAAGTTCTTGAGGGTTACTTGCAGCCCAATTAATTAATAATTATAAATTTGTTTGTAACATTTGCCGTTGTTCAAGAATGGCATTAGATAAGCCTGCTAGTACCTGTTCTGTAGGTGCTAAGTAGTCCTTTGAACTCTGAAGATGACAAAGTTCTTAATTTATTTTTAGAGCTACAAATCCAGGTGTGGCCCCGAAGGATTGTAATGCTTTCTTGTACCTAATTCCTTTCCAGGCTGCAGATTTGAATTGCTGAAGCCTAACAAGATTAGCTAGTCGTTCTTTGTCAGCTTCGGGTACAAATTTGTTTTCATCATAGTCTGTATTCAACTGACCTAAGCTGAAACTGGGGACTGTAGGAGACACTGGATTTCTCAGATAACTAATTTCATGACTAGGTGTTTGGTTCTAATTAACATTGGTTTGAATTATCGCACTCATATATTGAGTTAAGTAACTCACCTGAGATATAAGAGTGTCGATGCGAGGATCGTTACAACTAATCTTCTTGTCCGACGTCGTTCGCCTTGATCGTTTGTTAGGCAGAGGAGACACTGTGCCTTCCTCGTCAGACGAATTCGAAGATTTTTCTTCGGATAAAACAGACTGTTGAAGCTCTTTTTCAACATCAAAGTTTTCTTTAGAACCAGTTGCGACAGGTTCCTCCTCACTCATACTGCACTGAGCACTCATCTTACGAAAATAACACCAACTTTCTTTTTAACTAATTATTTTAACACTGTGTTTATTTAACACAAAACAACTTAAAATTATAGGTTTTAAAAATCTTTATTCAATTTGTAATAACTTTTGCTGTTACTCGTAGAGTTTTCACAAACGCTATGACTCTTGACAGTGACAGCGCGGTAAAGGAGCGCTCTTGCTGGTAAGAGATTGGTTGAAAGATGAAGTTCCATAGACAATCTGGTAATGTTTTTATGCAATTTATTAGACTAAGGCTAAATTCACAGACTGCTTCTTCACCTTCACGTACAAAAGTTTATTAATTCGTTACAAAATGGCTTATGAGGATGGGCATTATAGTCTCCCAACATGTAAACACAATCTATGTTGCAACTGTCTACAATAGAACTCACCGAACTAAGTAAATCCGTACAATCCACTAGGTCAACTGGTTCATCCGTTGGCATGTACACGCACATCACTAAAAACGATTTCTCATTTAGCACTATTTTTATCGCACAAATACGCGAGTTGTTACAATCAATAACGGTCACATTGCTAAAAACACTATGCCGCCAGAGGAGCGCTATGCCGCCGTACGGCCTCCCGCGCCGCACACCCATCCGCGCGTCCATCGCCGACACCCCGGTAGCGCTGAACTCAGGACTTATTGAGTTAAGAAATGGGACCTCTTCTGTGTATAACCATGTCTCTTGCAACGCTATGATATCGGTCGTTTTGCACAGATCACGTATGTTGTCCATGGAACGCTTAACGTTCTTACAGTTAAATGTAAGTAATTTAAATGTATTTTTGTTATCCATTTAACGATTCTGAAGGGCCATTTCTGTTAACAGTATTCTCACGTCTCATTTTAAAATTAATAAAACGACGAAAGATTATTCCCTGTGGCCATATTTTTTCATCTAAAAACAGTGAAAGCTTGTTTTGTGCTACGAAAAATTTATAGGCGTTGTAGTCACATTCACGCTTGATAGATATCTTTTCCAACGTCACTGTTTCCTGAGTCATCTTGCAAATGTATCGAGCTATGTCCGATTCAGATGTGTTTTTATGCACATTCGTAATAAAAAGAGGTATTCTTCTCTCCGCTGCTCTAAACATCTCATCGACCTCAACCATAACCGTTCCTTTTTTCCCTTCAATACGGTTTTTTGACTTTCTTCCCTTCTTTTGTACAACTGTCCACTCCTTGTTAGACTTTACGACTGTCGCATATGGTTGATAATCCGTTTTTCTATCGCTTCGGCCCGCGATGGTCGGCCGGTCGGTATGTACTTGCGATGACTCACCGCGCGCTGCGTTATCGCTAGCACTAGCCGTCTCGCCGCCGCCCGTTGCATAAAATGTTGCTTGCGCAGACGGATTGCCGCTACCCTCATTGTGATTATAAACCAGGCTTCGAAATTGCAGACTATTTTTATTGTTGTTCAGAGTCGAAATATCACAGTTAGACCTGTCCTCGTGATCACTTATAATAGATTCATCAAAATGGGACAAACCAACAGGGCCGCTATCAATGAACGCACCTCTTTTCATATTTATTTTAACTGCTGAGAACGGGGTGACTCGGTGTTTTTCAGAATAAAACACTCTTTTCTTATATTTTCCAGTTGCTCAACAGTAGCATACGATGATTTTATTGTCTTAATGTCCTCCTGTACCAGCACTAAATCCTTTAATAGCTTGGACACATCCAGATGATCAAAGGTAATGGGTGGCAGTTTCTCGAGTTCTCGAGCTACAAAAACTGGAAGCATGTCTGGATCTGTCACTTTGAAGAGGTGAAGGATGTCGTACAGTAAACGATCCTCCTTCTTTTTTCCTTTCCTTGCGATTTTTCTTATCTCCTTGGAAGCGACGGACTCAAATAATAACGTATGTGACTTCTGTATTTGTTCCGTCGTATAGGTCGACGTACATATTTTCACCAGACTTTCTTCATCACATATAGATATTTTATTCTGTATGTAACACAAGAGTTCATCAATAACGATATTGCAACTAATGCACTTCACGGTACACGACATTTTTGTGGATATCAAAACCTCGCAATCGGTGACACGCACGGCACGGTTGATTGATGTAAGAAAAAAAATGCCCTTACAGAATTTCTTGTCGGTCTTTCTCAGCTCTGAGCTTATATTCTGATGCCGTAACTTTCATAGGAGCTCAAGTGTTTCGATGCGGGGCTCAGGCGCGGAATGTCCACTGGTCGCAAAAGGTCTCTTTCGCAAAATGTCCCTTTCGCAAAACGTCTCTTTCTCAGAATGTCCATTTCGCAAAAAGTCTCTTTCGCAGAATGTCCCTTTCGCAAAATGTAAGTAAATATGTTATGAGAAAGTTTGATGAAAAAGGGCGGTGCGTCTTTCTTTATATAACAACATTTGATATAATTGAACATTAATAACGTTCATTTTACATAATAATCATTTGTTATACCAACACTTAATATAATTTTATTTATCATAACGTTTACTTTACCTAATGTTCATTTTATATAATACCATTTAGTATAACGTTCATAACGAATAATGCCATTTGAAATAAAACTCATTTAATATATCGTTCATTTCATATAATTTTGTTTGATATACGCGTCATTTTATATAACTACTATTTAAGATAATAACGTTTCCAATAATGATTGATTGATATAATCTTCATTTGGTATAACAATCAATTGACATAATAATCTGTTGGTATACAGTGTCAGTGACAGAAACGAATCGCTGCAAAACCGACTCCACGTAGTCTTGTCTGCCCTACGCTAGAGTGTAATTTAAGCCCGCTTAGGCGCGGAGGGGCGAGGCGGCCCGCGAGCTGAAGAGCAGGTGGTTTCAAAAGCGCGCCGCCACGCCTTCGCCGGCCAGCAAGCCGAAGCTGCGGTGGTAAGCGAAAACCAACTGCGACGATAAGCTCGCGTGGGACCGCCAGAACCCCGCAGTGCCGGAGCCGTGACGGAAACTGGTGATGTTTGCTGCATGCTTGCTTGCTTGCGTTATGCATGCTTGCTTGCATGCTGCATGCATGCCTGCATGCATG
This sequence comes from Eudonia lacustrata, assembly GCA_947562085.1. Lineage (NCBI taxonomy): Eukaryota > Metazoa > Arthropoda > Insecta > Lepidoptera > Crambidae > Eudonia > Eudonia lacustrata. Next base: position 19,813,825 of record OX387313.1, read on the forward strand.
CTTGTCTGCATGCTTACTTGCTTGCATTCTGTATGCTTGCTTGCATGCTGCATGCTTGCTTGCTGCATGTCTGCTTGCATAATGCATAATCTACAAATGATATTATATGAATTGGATTTTATATTAAGTAATCATTATAAGTTTTAAGTATTATACAAAAATAGTGTTATCGTAAATGAATGTTATACTAAATGTTCTAATACTAGATAAATGTTATGTGTCTTAATTGTTATATCATGTAAATGTTATATTAAACGGCTGTTATATTAAATGAGTTTAGCTCAATCATTTGTTATACGTTTCAAAATTATGTATTTTAAAAATATCAATCCATCATTATATTAAATAAGTGTTATATTAAACAAAACTATACCATTTGATTGTATATGTTTTGATCATTATACGACATGTTTTTATATTATACATTACACACCCGAAAAAGGGACATTATGCGCAATGGACATTTTGCGAAACGGACATTCTGCGCCTGAGCCCGATGCGGCTCCACGCGGTACAAGACGCAGATGTCTTTTCTCTTGGAAAAAGATTGCCTCAGACGGCATTTTCTGCGTCACCGGTCATTTTTGCGGCTCGTCGTGCCCTTGTTCTACGAGCACGGTGTCTTGGGCCTAAACTTTAGTGTATTCTATAAATGTGTAGTGGCATTTAGAGGCTTGGGAAGCTACATACCTGGGGTGCGCCTGCACGCGGTACACGTTGCGGATGTCGTCGGTGGTGATGGTGCCGTCGCCGGTGCGGTCCAGCTTCCGGAACACCTTCTCCACAATGGCGCGCCGCGGCTCCGACATCGGCGGCTGCGCACCGACAGACGAACAAACGATTTTAATGTTGTATCGTGCTCTCCGCCTCTGTGCTCTAGTGGTTAAGACCAGTGGGCGTAACACCCGGAGGTCTCGGGTTCGATTACCAGCGAGAAGTACAAGTTTGTACTCGGTTTGGTTGGTGTTAGGGTTTAAATCCACCTGGCTAGCTACCACCATCTTATCTAAACATGTCGCCATAACATTAAATGTTAATAGTATTGTTGTGTACCGGCAGCTAGAGATAAGCTAGCAAGCGCCGCAGTAGTTGTGGATTCCGGGTGAAGTCCGCTTCCATCTTCGACCTTATCATCACTCAACATCAGGTGAGATTATGGCCAAATGCTTAATCATAAGCAAGTCTATCGATGTCACCTCTGATGCCTCGGTGGCCGAATGGCAAACCTATCAGTTATCCAAAGGTGCTGGGTTTCATTCTCAGATCAAGCAGTGGGTATGTTTCGAATCTATTGATTCACCTGGGATTGTGTTGTTATCATCAACAACCCGCAAATAAATACAAAAAAATACATTTCCATCCTCTATTTTGTTGCACCTCATTACCAAAACTCTCTTTTAAAAAGAACTTTATTAAGATCCATGTAAAAGTACCTAATCCTATTGATATATAAAAGATTTTTATCCACTCTTCACGCTCATTTCATGCCCCCACTGCCTAGGCACGAGCCTTCACTGGTTTACGGCCCGTTCTCCCTATCCACCCAGAGTATAACACATACCAAGTTATTTATTACACTACTAGCGGCCGCTCGCAGTTTCACCCGCGTGGTTCTCGTTCCTGTGGGAATATCGGGATATAAAGTCCTATCCTATGCGTTAATCCAGGTTATAAACTATCTGTATGCCGAATTTCATCCAAATCCATCCATCCGTTGCAGCGTGAAGAAGCAACAAATATACACACATACATACACACAAACTGTCACATTTATAATATTAGTGTGATAGTGACAAATACTAGCTGATAAGTATAAGTACTTACGCGGATATGTTTGATGAACTCATCCAGGCAGATCGAACCGCTGTTGTAACTGTCGAACTTATTGAAGAGCTTCCCAGCATCCTGGATCCAGTTAATTTAAATTATTTAGTCAAAGTATTGTGTATTTTGTTTAATATAGTGTAGTTCAGTAACTACAAAATACAGGGTTATTTGTAAAACATCAACAACCTCGCAAGACTAGGTAGCTAACATCATAAACAACAACATTTGTTCTACGACTTTTGATAATTTGACACATTTTACTTTCATGCATAAATAAATATCAATTTAATTTTACGTCTGAATGTTCTTATCTCTGTGCGCATCGCATCGCGAGCGTCGCGCGCGCCGCCTTTTCGTATGTGAATGGAATATAGACTTACAAATGTCACGACAGTACAATAAAAGCTTGGAAAATCATTTTTAATTAATGTATTGAGTTATGATAAAACTCGTAGAACAAATGATTGTTGCCTATGATGTTAGCTATCTAGTCGTGCGGGGTTGTTGATGTTTTTACAAATAACCCTGTATATAATCGATGGATGGACGTAGTTTTCAGGGACCTGTTTGAGCCGCGAGGAACAGTGGCTTCATCTTTTGTCGACTCGAAGGTCAAGATTCGGGTCGCTCCGCCAGCGAAGTAAAAAGTAAGTAAGTCCAGTATGTAAGCTATGTACACACGGCGGCAGATCACCCTACCCAAATCTGTCAAATTTCTCCAATGAATATTGATCCTTATAACCAAACAATAAAGTTCAAAATTGATTGTAGAATTTTGACAGTTTTGGGTATGCTGATCTGCCGCCGTGTGTACATCAAGACTACAACAAACTGAAAAATTTCCTCATTAGACTTTGAACTATATATAAATAATTAACATTTATTGAAGAAACTTGACAGTTTTGGATAATTATTATAGTCTGATGTGCAGATCGGTGGCCGGGTGGCACAGCGCACGGCGCATTTTCGATTTATCAAGCGGTTATTTAAATTATTATTTTTCAAATAAACACGTTAAATTCCCCATACAAAATTAGTATAGCCGCGCGGCGTCAAATAAATATGGACGAAGACATTTCAAATAAAGATATGACACTTGTCACTTACGGACGGACGGCGTACCCTTAAATAAACAAACAAAGCTTTGTTGACCCTGTCGGGCACAGCATAAGGGAGCTCGCCCACCAGCGACAATGCAATACTTCAACGCCCACCGGCTACAAAAAGTCGCTCTAGAATTCTATAGGTTCCATATTCTACTACAAAATAATCGCTCAGCGATTGTCGTTCGTGGCTCGTGGGCGAGCTCAGAGAGGAGGACATTTCCATACACTTAAATTTTTATAATTCGGCTCGTTGAATTTTTTCAACACTGTCTTTTTTCAAGCTATACATTATTTTTACATCGAGACCAGCATGGGTCTTACTAATTATGTAGGAAATAATTAATCACCTCATCGCTGAGTTCCAGCCCGGTGTCCTTGAGGCCGATGATGAACTCAGCCTTGTTCAGTCGGTTGCTACCATCATAGTCCAAGTTTCGAAAAATCCTGTGAAGGTCAGAAGTAGGTTGATAAAGCGTACGAATATGTAATTATGTATGGAATACAATTATGATTCTAATGTACGAACGAATAAAGTTTTTTTTTCAACTATTTCGATTAAGAAAATATTTTTTTTTTATAAGTTTAAAATCAATAAGTACAGTCATAATAAACCATGTTGTTTTGTGATGATTCTGGACAAAAGCGAGTCACGTCCAACGTCAGTATTGTATTACTTTCTGGAGTTGCATCGAAACACTCCAACTTATTTACTGACTAAGCAGTGAAAGCATTGTTTTTCTTATATACCTAATACGTTTTTAAAACTATATCACATTACAAAGAACAACATTCACACAAAACTGGGGTCTCCACGGAAGATCAGCGTTGTAGTTTTTGTCCACTACTGCAACAAAATGCTGAGTGGAATCCTTTTAGAACACACTTTTAATTATGATTTGTTTGTTTTGTTTTAAGTACCTACATAAGTTTGTATTGTGTTCTAATAAATATATTTCATTTCATTTCTTAACTACGCTTCACTACAAACTATTATTGATCGAAGTACGCTACCACAGTTTAGTAAGTAATACCACAGTGTTAAAAACTTACAGTGGTCCAACGCCTTTGAAGTTGCGCGAAATGCCGCCATAGTCTAGACCTTCGTCATTGTCTCAGGGTTGTCACATTATTTTTTTAGTCTATTTCATATTATGCTTATTGGTAGGTAGGTTTATGTATGTCAGGATCCTTAAGTAAAAGAAATATAAGATTACAAAAAGATTTATTTTTAACAAAAAAACATTATTTTTTATTTAACACAAAAAGTTTCATTTTTCACTGCATTTTATAAGTATTTGATTCAGCTTCAGTGCAGCAATTAGCACTTAAAAAATAAAAAAGAGTAAAAAAAAAAGTTTTAAAAAATATATTAAAAAAGCAATACTAGTATAGAATGTGTAGTAAGAATACGTTTTTGTGTTAAATCTAGGACTACATTACTTAAAATATTAACGTTTGGGCTAGTTTGTATTTTAATTAAACGTGTGACCTTAACAGGTAAAAGTAGCACAGGAATTGCTGTTTTCTTCAATTTCTTCTTGTCATATATGCCAAATATTTTCCTCAAAATGTAGGCTACAAATATAGTTGTTCTTTAGGCTATGGGAAGTTTTCCCTATTAATTAGATCTTCCACATGCCTCAATCCAAACCTTTCATCTGAAATTGGTAAATAAAAATATATATTATACTACTAATACGTCTTTACTATTAAATTAATATGATTTTATTTAAAACTCGCGTCCGCCATCTTGGATCTCGAAATAGATGTTGTATTCGAAATTGGCACCCCCGAAAACCATGGAAATGATACCCATATTGATTTTACATAAAAAAGTCACGTCCACCATCTTGGATCATGAAATAGATGTTGTATTCGAAATGGGCACCCCCGACTACCATGGAGATGATACCCATATTGATTTTACATAAAAAAGTCACGTCCGCCATCTTGGATCTCGAAATAAACGTTGTATTCGAAATCGGCACCCCTGAAAACCATGGAAATTATACCCATATTGATTTTACATAAAAAAAGTCACATCCGCCATCTTGGATCTCGAAATAGATGTTGCATTCGACATCGGCACCCCCCAAAACCATAAAAATAATATCCGTATTGATTTTATATCAAAAAGTTGCGTCCACCATTTTTGATCTCAATTTTAATAGCTAATTAACTCTTGCCTAAATATTAGCGAATTCTAAAATGGCGTTTATCCATAAAAATAACATATTGAAAAAGACATTACGCATATTATATGCAAAGATCAGAAACACAAGCACATTCTAGAAACAACAAAATAAAATATTAATGTATTAAACTTACCTTTTTTCTGTTTCTAATGTTATAAAAATAAATAATAAAATTTTCTTACACTCACACCAATTATCTAGCCCAAGAGAAGCTTCGTTATGAAACTCGTTAAAATGGTTACTAGACAACGGATAAACATACTTAAAATACTTAAATACATACTTATTATACATAGAAAACACCCAGACCCGAGACAATTTAGAAAAACAATAATTTCTAAATTGACCCGACTGGGAATCGAACCTGGGACCTCAGAGATGGCGACTCCATGAAAACCGGTGTACAAACCACTCGACCAAGGAGGTCGTAAAAAATAAATTAAAATTGACTACACGCGTTTTTATTTATTGCGCCACTCCTGATGCGTGTGTCCCGATCCCGAATGGAGTGTATGGCGAGCCCGAATCGCGGCGCGCCCCGCTCGCCCCGCACACCCCGCACGATTGCTCTGTCTAGACGAGCCCGTTGGCCGACTGTAAGAACTATATAGACTGTGGTAATACTATGACGCTACCGATGATTGTATTTTGTTTGTCATTCTTTTACGTGAGCTACGGAAAACAATGGCATCGTTTTGTAAAATAGATTGCTAACCTCATGAATGATGTTAGAAACTTGACAAGTCATGTGGATGTTGTCCTGCTATGTCCTATTAAGCCGGATGCGCTACGTGAGAGGCACCGCAGCACATGATACTTAATTAATAACAGTAGGTTCTACAGCAGCCTCAGTTTCTCCAGCAGACCAGTTAACAGTAGCTAGTTTCATTCACAGGCTATTGAACAGTGACCTGCCTAGCCACAAAAAGCCACAAGCTTCAAGGAGAGAGGCAAAGTAGTTGCTGTTTCTCCAGCGGATCTGTAACTAAGGCTGCGTTTCCAATAGAGCTGTGCGAGGTAGCTAAGCGATGTGCTAGATATGAATACACCAATAGGATTACTTCATCTATTATCATCACCCGAAAATTTTTGGTCGATTTTTATCTGCACCGGTTTGCTATCTAGCACAGCGCGTCTAGAAACGCAGCCTAATGGTTCACAAAATGTAACTTTTCCCTTCTTCTAATGATATGGGGTTGTAGGTAGCCAACTGCAGGGTAGGTATCACGTCGGGGTCACCACTGTAGGAAGCCGATGGTAGGTAGAATGCCACACTGAGGAAGGCCAAAGGGAAGATCTTCCTCCAAGCTGGGTGGTATAGCTCGGGGACCGAAGTCCAACGGATGTCAGTTGGAGGAGCTATATATAGCGAAGGAGATGGTGAAACTTCACTACCGCGATGCAGGCTTCCCATACTTATCGTCGTAGTATGACGAAGTCGTTGGTTTGCGTTTGTGGCGCCATCTGTTGACACGATTTGAGAAGGTATTTGCTTCGTGTCAAATAATGTGCGGCGTATGGGGTAGGTGGAGCCGCCACAGGGTCTTTTAAACGAAGCGTGAAGAGATACCTTGTGGGCCGGCGAGGTGTGGTGTGGGTGACTGATGCCGCGATGTTTTCACGCTGCACCTTAACTTCGCGTCTGGGCTTCATTTCCACTTAACATCAGGTGGAGTTGATCCATTTGCCGAGCTACCTATGTATATATAAAAAAAACTTTTTTTTATATCTTATGGGTCAGCACTTGGCGTTAATCTCACCAGGTGTTAAAAGGTGAAAGCGCACTTCACTCGGAATCCTCAACTACTGAGACACTGGCTATCTTATATCTAGCTGCCGGAACACAACAATGCTATAAACATTGATGTTATGGCGACATATTTACATAAGATGGTGGTAGCTAGCCAAGTAGACAAACAAGCCCTACCACCAACCAAACCGAGTACACAAACATGTACCCCCCGCTGGGAATCGAACCGAGATCCCGACTTCTGGGTCTAAACCGGTGGTCTAAACCACCAGACCACAAGAGGCGATTAAAACTTCATATAATTTACACAGACCTGCCAAGCCCCATGACGCCGCAGGCGCCATGAGAGAGGCACAGCAGCCGCAGCTTCTCCAGCGGGTCGGTGGTCGTGTGCAGGGCGCGTGCGCTCTTCTCCATCAACTCTTCCTCCTGGCGGAATGTCGCCGACATCGGTCTGTGCCATGCTACTGTAAATATCAAACAAGACAAAATCAGTATGGAAAATACAAAATCTGTTGGCGTCCGCTTCTAGACCATTCTTCCTTCACTTGGTAATAGTTTTATATCATCATCACTAAAGCGTACCTAAGTTACTCCATCCCAAGTCCTCGATCCCTGAAGAATTGACAATCTAATTTAATACTTTTATTTTCTATAATATTACACGATTGTAGATCTTTGTTATCATATCAACTACCAAACAAAGAGATTTATTTATTCGATTTATTTTGTTTTAAGTTTTATTCCCCTATCATTTTATTTTTTTTCTAGTGTGCAATGAATCGAAACAATAGTCGATTACCAGCTTTTACTAGATCAGTATTAATTTATGACCCATTCTATTCACAATACCTATAATTATAATGTGGAACATCTAACCTATGTCACGCTACACGTAACATTGCGTTCATGCACCACACCCACGAAGCAAATACCACACCTATATATTGAGCAGCTCGATCGCGCCCGGTCTGCGAGTGCTGAGATTAAGCAACTTTCGCAAACGCCGGTTATCGGCTGGGTGGCCAAACATTTATCATCTCGAGCTCCTCCGTGCTTCGGAAGGCGCGTAGCCGTTGGTCCTGCCCGGCTGCATTAGTAGTCGTTAACAACCACCAAACAGCACTGGGCCCGCGTGGTGGTTTAGGGCCCGTTCTCCCTATCCATCCATAAGGAGAACGGGCTCATGCCCCAGCAGTGGGGACATAAAATGAGCTGATGATGTTGATGACCACACCTATGTACTAGACAATTTAAGTTATGTAGTTGTCAGTGTTTATGGTACTCGCCCGTGGGCCGCTGTGTGGTAGCCCTGGTGGTTGAAGACACCCCCTACCATCGCAAGGAAGGCATCTAACTAAAAACCGGAATCTTTGGATACCTTGGATCAAGTTGTAGTTCGTGCTTGCAAATTAGCACTTCTTCGTCCACATGGATTTCGTATTTTTCCGTACAAAATTCAATACCTTGATTCCCAAATAATAAAAAAAAACCTTTTGTATCCAAATAAAATATAGCCCATGTTAGCCTAATTTTTTTTTGTTAGCACTTTTAATTTCCTATAGTCTCTTGTCTATATTAAATACTAGATGACCCGGTGAACTTCGTATCACCTACATGTATTGGTGAAAAATACGGTCAAAACTTAAACATTATCGGCTGTGGTGGGAAATTACTCTAAACATTTCTTGGCCAACATCCAAAAATATAACAAATGCTTTCAAATGACGTCGTTTGGCGCAACGCATATTGTACAGGAAAATTTTATATGCCCACTTTCAAGGTAGTATACCATAATTATTGTTTTTGATAAATTATTAATTGTGGCAATTTTATTTTACCACCAACACAACATAATCTAGTAGATTCACCGCTGTATTTTAATGCTTTAAAATATTGACGGCACAATAATCTATTTCCGAGTCGTAGTGGAATGCTACTCGTTCTAGGTTTACAGGAACACTGCATCTGCGGAATCGCTCTATTTCATTGTGTCGTGCACTCGTGCTCGCTGTTGTTGTGTTTGGTGTGCCCAAACTCGTTCCATTCTAAGCCTACCTACTTCATTATTATTCACTGTGGGACGCAATTCTACCATACAAATGAATGTTATCATTATCTGTCTCTCGCTGGTCGTCAGTGCGTTTTGCACGTGAATTAGCTCGTCACACATTTGATTGACATCGCGACCTATGTCAGGTCCTCTTCTCCTTGGCATTTTAAAACAATAACAGTAATACAGTAAATAAAGTTTTCGCGCACTGACAAACTGGCTTTACTGGCTGCTTTTCATCAGGCAGGGTGAGGCCATTTTGGCGTGTCACAATAAAAAAAAACTGATGATAGATTTTAATAATCGTCTTCAAATTTATTTATTTATTTATTTTCTATTTACGACTGCATTAGTAGTTGTTAACAACCACCAATCCGCACTGGGTCCGCGTGGAGAAATTTTTATTTTTGAAACAGAAATATTTTGTATTCCAACAAAACAGACCAAAGAGATCGGACCTCATACTTGTTAAGAGCGTTTACGCCGCACACTAGCGCCGCCAATGAAAAAAAAAACATATCTAGTAATTAGAGATAGAAAATCAAATTATGATCAACAAACTATTTAAATGAAGTAATTTAGCATTTTTACGTCACCTAATGAACACCTGACATGTTATGGTTTAGTTAAATATGGCGTTATAGTTAAAAGTGGCCGTAACGTCTTATTTAACTAAACCATAATATGTGAGGTGTTCATTAGGTGCCGTAAATATGCTAAATTACTTCATTCAAATAGTTTGTTGAGCATAATTTGATTTTCTATCTCTAATTACTAGATATGTTGTTTTTTTCATTAGTGGCGCTAGTGTGCGGCGTAAACGCTCTTAACAGCTATGAAACATACATAACTAAAGCTATAGAAACCGGACTAAAATAACAACACAAATTCATCAATTCGCACTATTTTAACTAATGAACCTAGGTGATGTATTGGAAAGAGATCGATTGTCCCTTTTCTTTCGTTATTTCGAAGGTGTCACCAGATTTGTGAAACGAACTGTCAGCTTTTAAATCAATGTATGATTTTGGCAGGGCAAAAGGACTCGAGATTTTATTTTTCTGATGACCAAATGACATCAGAAAAAAAAAAAAAAAATCTCGAGTCCTTTTAGCAACACATGCGGCGGCGAACCTCATTGAGGGATGGCATGTTTCAAACGAACCATCCTTTGCGGATCACCGCCGAGTATGCTTTAAAATACAATATAAACTAACAGACCCTGTTCCATATCATAACCCCCGCAAAACAGATATAACAAGGTATAAAAACTTAAGGGTGCGCCGACAAAAAAATGCCAAAAATGCAGTTACGGTTAAGTAGATATAATTGAAAATACTATCGTATTAAATGAACAAAATATATATTTAGTATCATAGGGAACGTGTTTACAATTTGTCAGAACCATAAATTCATAACACGCTATAGTTTTTTCTACAATATCATTTAAAGTTGGGCAAAAATCATGAAAACGAGTGGCGGCGTTTAGTAGATTTCTTATAGTTTATCTAAATTATTGTACCTCTGATTTTGTCTAAACAATCATCAATGGATAAACTACAAATTGCTTGACTACATTTTCGATTCATCAAGTGGTTATTTAAATAATTCTTTTTTATTAAGCACCTTAAATTCCCCATACAAAATTATATATAGTAGTAGTAGTAGTAGTAGTAGTAGTAGTAGTAGTAGTAGTAGTAGTAGTAGTAGTAGTAGTAGTAGTTATATATGTATAGTATAGTATGGCCGCGCGGCATCAAATAAATATGGACGACGACATTTCAAATAAAACATATGACACTTGTCACTTATGGACGGCGCACCCTTAACAAACAAAGTACTAGGTATACAAGTAAATAACGTAATTCCAAGTACCGACAAAATAGAAGCAAATGTACAGCTCCTGACTTCTACACTCGTAAGAATTTATGAGCTGGCATGCCCTGCTGTAACACCGAAACGCCTAGAGAAAAGCCGCTATTGGGGGCCAGAACTTGACCGTCTTCGTCAAGAGCTCAGGACACTTCAACAGGGCCAAAAATACCAGAGCCAATGAGGACTGGGACAAATATAAAACAGCACAACAGCACTACAAAAAACGGATCAGATTCCGGAGAACGGAAGGCTGGCGAAATTTCTGTAGTAGCATTAACTCAATAAACCAAGCCGCAAGATTAAAGAAAATTCTGGCTAAGGACAACTCTAATCTTTTGGGCTCCTTAAAAAAGGAGGATGGCTCCTACACTAATAAAGACGAGGAAACCAGTGCCGTACTGCTAGAAACACACTTTCCAGGATGCCAAATAGCGCCAGTCCCTGGATGGGTAGATGAGCAATACGGCACACCAACAGCACAAGGTTGGGAAGTCGCAAATAAGACAGTAACCGCGGACAGGATAGAATGGGCCCTGAGCAGCTTCAAACCGTTCAAGTCCGCGGGGCTGGATGGGATATTCCCAGCATTACTACAGTGGCAGCCCAATCATGTAATTAAGCACTTACTACCAATCTATAGGGCCTGCATAGCCTTTAAATATATTCCCCAACCTTGGAGAGAGGCAAAAGTAATTTTCCTACCGAAGCCGGGTAAGGAGGATTACACACATGCCAAATCTTTCAGGCCAATCAGTCTAACATCATTCCTGCTAAAAACTCTGGAAAGATTAGTAGACCGACACCTTAGGGATGGAACACTGAAAAGTAAACCGCTTCACCCTCAACAACATGCCTATAGGAAAGGCAGATCAACAGAGTCGGCACTACATATGGTGGTGCACAAAATAGAATCGGCTATCACAAATAAAGCGTCAACACTTGCTGCTTTTATAGACATAGAAGGAGCTTTTGACAAAACCATGCACAACAACATTAACCACGCCCTACGAAAACGGAACGTAGAACCAGCCTTGAGAGAGGGTCACTGCGCTGGTTAGCAAAAGGGCGGTTCAGATAGTGGTGAACACTACTACGAGAGCTAAAGCAGTTAGAGGGTGCCCTCAAGGAGGGGTGCTATCACCACTTCTATGGAACATAGTAGTAGACAGCCTCATTAAAAAACTCAATGATAGAGGGTACACTACTATTGGTTATGCGGATGACCTAGCAATACTGATAAATGGGAGCGCTGAAAATGTGTTATGCATAGTGATGCGTTCAGCTCTTCAGATTGTGGAAGACTGGTGTGACGAACACAAATTGTCAGTAAATCCGAAAAAAACAGAACTTATTCTTTTCACCAACAAAAGGAAGTTACCAGAACTCCAACCACCAAAACTTTTTAACACCAACCTCTCCCTATCAACTCAAGTAAAATATCTGGGAGTCATCCTGGATAATAAATTGAATTGGGCGAGGCACATTGACGCAAAAATAAAGAAGGCCTGTATAGCGTTTGGGCAGTGTAGAAGACGTGTTGGGAAAAAATGGGGTCTTAATCCAAAAATCACACTTTGGTTATACACATCAGTTATCAGACCTTCCTTAACCTACGGATCAGTTGTCTGGTGGCCCAGAACCCAACTGGTCACGGTAAAAGCAAAACTCCAGAGTCTGCAACGCCTAGCAAGCGTAGCAGCCACGGGGTGCATGAGAACAACTTTATCAGCCGCTCTGGAGTATATATTGAACTTAAGACCTCTAGATCTGGTCATTCAAGAGGAAGCCAAGGGTGCAGCCATCGATTTAGAATACCTAGATACACCGTCACCTACAAATTCACGTCGAAAAAGTGTCCCGACTCGCTTAGTTGTAAGTATACGTGTATAGTAGACAATTTAAAAACGTATAATGTGCTAAGACCATATTTATAAAAATTAAATACAACTTTATTCCCCAAAGATAAGGTTTTATTTGTATTGCACGCGTTAGGCGGTTGTGACATTACAAAATGCGATCATCGCGAAAGTCGTAAAATTTAAAGATCTCCGCCTCTTGTAGGAACAGAGTAAGTGGAGTCGTGTTCAACAAAATTATTTTCATGTACGTATTGTACAATTTAGAAAACTGGTGTAATTCTAGTTGCACAATTTTTTTTATAAATTATAGTAAAAATAAAACAAATAACTTATTATTAAAACATATATGTTTATGTACCCTGAAACAAAATTTAATATATTGTTAACTTGTCGTTTCGAAGTAATTTTTTTTTAATGTTTTCTTTTTTACAAATATAATGCAGACGCACATCCACATATTTCTGAACTGCTGATTTGTCAGTTTATAAATATGGTGAAATTGATCACTTGTATGAGCATCTGTATTTTTAAATAGCTTCATGTGCATTAGACATCACAGTATTTGCATCGTTAAAAAATTTACCATTATACCGCCTTAACAGTGTACTTCCGCCACTTATTTTAATATAGTGCCTGATGATCTTTTCAGATTCATTGCAAATTAGGTACAAATCATTAGACGCATAGCACAAACCGCTAACATGGCCAAAATGGCAATTACATTATTTCTTTCACCTAATGTGGTCACCGAACTTGTTTACTACTACTTAGGCCAACGATCGTTGTTTTCACAATAATCTGTCCGCCTACTGCAGCCTACGTCATTACCTATGGCCACCTTCTGTCTCTATCATCAGACCAGCAAGATGGTACCATCATATTACATTTTCAACGAACTTTATATGTTTGCAAAAAAGCTCAATCGGTTGAGGAGGATAACTGCTTTAAAATTCAATTGCAAGATTTGATCCGAACAAACATACATTCATACATACAAACATACTTACGTAAGTACATACTTACATACATACATGCATTGCAATTTAATACAAAGCATGTAAAAAATAATGTTTGTCAAATATCAGTAGAAGTACAGTAGTACAGTACTTATCGGTCATAAATAATTAATATTTTCGCTTTGATCTGAGTATTTATTATAGTGGGTAGCTGAAAGATATTTATTAATTTTAATTCCATAGAAACATACCGCCAAAAGATGTGGACTACAAAACTAACTTAAAAAAACTAAACAGGCGGCTCTATATATTTAGTATTTAACTATGTTCTACTTTTATGAATCTTTCGTCCCTTTTAACACGTGAATAGTGTCACGCGAGGGAAAGGGACAACCGCGTAAGCGATTTATTCAAACTATTTTAGAAAAATAATGTTTTTACTTAGGTAGAAAGTCAATTTAGCCACAAATTCATTACATTATGAAACCTTGAATGAATACTTAGCAAAAATACGAAACCCCATCTTTTTTTAAGCTATTTGAAGTATTATTTTTGCACTTTTTCACGGAGCAATTAAGCATGTTGACTTGACGGTGATCGGCGCGCGACTACGAGTGCAATTGTGCTAGAACGCGTTTTTAGCACAATTGATTCAAGCCGCGTGTGAGGCGTTGTTGGTGTATCTAGGTATTCTAAATCGATGGGTGCAGCCTTAAGACTAAGATCTAACGGGTTATGGAAACAAAGCATAACTACACACTCAAAAATTCTGCAGGCAAGCTTGAAAGAAATAACGTTTCTTGAAGCGCCCATGGACAGAATACTATGTCACCACGTCTTCGATAGAAGATACAATATCCAACTTACTGCAGAACCAGTTGATAGCTCTGGCATCAATGAAGTTAGGATATACACAGACGGATCCAAACCGCAAACGGCACTGGAGCGGGTGTCTTCTCGAATGACTTAAATATAAAAATATCAACAACTTTAGACAAGTTAAATACAATCTTTCTAGCAGAATGTATTGGTATCACCAAGGCGGCACAGGCGGTTGCAGCCAGAGCTGTCAGAGACCTAAATATAAAGATTGTCTCAGATAGTGCATCCGTACTTCAAGCTTTAAAAAACAACACCATAACCTCTGTCCTTGTACTGGAATGTCACAACACTCTCCAATCCATCCACGTGATAATTTTAACAAGATTTATCTGAAGATAAGCAATTATAAATATAGGTGCTATACTTTTAAACCGTCCGAACATTTTTTTACCTACTACCCATTCAGAGCGTCTATATTTTAGCTATGGAGAAGAATGGAAGAATGGGCGCAAGAAACTGCACAGCTTTTATATAAGTAACGACATTTACAACAAAAAATTACCTATGTCGTGACCAAATCATGCAATATTACAATACATTTTATTACATACATTTCATTACTCGCGCCCTTCGATTCGATCGATTCGATTATCAAAGTCTCTGAGTCCTCGCCTGCGGGGTACAAGGGCGCGGAGGTAGGAGGTATTATATTCCCAAGATGAGTCGAAATATCTTCGGACATAAAATTAATAGTCAGTGCAAGCAAATGGCTTTTAACGTATACGAATATTTAAAAAAAAAAAAAAAATTGGATCTAAATTCTGCTGAATATCAACAAGATATTCCTTCAAACAAAACTGAAGCAAAAGTTACAGGACTATCGGAAAAGTCTATATCTAGAATTGTACAACAAGGAAAATTATTTAAAGACAACGAAAAATTTCAATCACCGAGTAGATCAAAACAGATTCGCAAAAAAATAATGGGAATAGACGATTTCACAAAAGGCGTGATGAGAAGAAAAGCCACTCAGTTTTACACAATTGATAATGAATACATGATATTGTTGATTTTATTTTTAACGTGCAGGACGATTCAGATGATTCTGATGATGGCTGCTTTGAAAGTGAAGAATCCAGTTCCAGTGATATTGATATGGATACAAGTGATTGACTTATTATTTTGATATTGCTTAATAACTAGAACACAAGTTCATTACCATTGTATTTATCAAATATTCTATAACAAATAACGGCTTCAAAGTAAAAAACAGATATTTTTTTTTACTTTTCTCAAAACAGTTGATTAACTTGGTAGGCAGGCACCTCTATTTATAATTGCTTATCTTCAGATGAATCTTTTTAAAATTATCACGTGTGTACCACCTTACCGCTCGACCACGAGTACTGGCGTCTTTGCGACGCGGCAAACGGATTTCTAGTTCATTGCGTTTTTTCTATCACTGCTGTCTGTATGACTGCCGTAGTATAACGCGCAATGAACTAGAAATCCGTTCGCCGCGTCGCAAAACGCTCGTACTCGTGGCAGAGCTCTACGTACCTCCCGCCCCGCGTACCTACCGCAGGCGAGGACTCAGTTAAGCGGTCTACCCTACCTATAGGAACATTTTGTTGTACGTACCGCTTTGACAGTTTCCATGACAACGAAATAAAGAAATAATTTTGTATTGGAAAAGTAAATTGTCGTATTTAGTATTTTCCGTTACTTATTATTTAGGTTTCTCACCGCTATAACCTTCCCTGAACCTCCACAAATATTTCAAAATCAAAATTAGCCAAATCGGTCCAGCCATTCCCGAGTTTTAGCCCGATTAACGGACAGCAATTGATTTTTATATATATATACATATAGAAGGTATTATTTTTCTATCCTTCTTTATTTCTCAATGATATAAGTTGTAGAGACTATCAAATTAACTTAGGTACAAAATTTATAACATAATTAAATAGATGGATTTTTTTATTCTTTTTTTATTTATTTGGGTAAAAAAACAATGTTGAATACAATGTTGCTTAGAATATTATTAATTAATTTCAACACTAGCATCAATTACCACAACTTAAATTTACATTTTAGACGTTGAGAGTGATATTAATTACTGCTGGATGGATGGATCAATAAAGATTTACGATTATGATTGTTGTAGGTATAATGAGAACCACTCTGGTCTGAAGCAATTACAACGTTGACTTTTCGTAGCTGTAAGTTACGAAACAGTGACTTCCTCGTACCACATGAGTATAGGGAATATATTTACTCATGTGCTCGTGCTGCGTAGCGTACGCAGCAATTTACATTAATTTTGTTTTGAGTGGAGCACGTGCACGCTACGTCTGTACAGAGGCATTACGCATTTTAATCCTTTATTTGTCATTGCTATAAATTTAAGATTTGACCTTTTTACTTTCTTACTTTACCTACCTTTCTTTCGCGCAATTTTGCATTTTCTCGCTTACGTTAATGAAATGTGTACCTAATGTCCTTCAACATTGTAAATCGTACCAATTCGCAGACGACACGTGTATTATATCTGCTGAAATTGTAAACTCTCACGTGTACCTTGGACTAGTTATTGATAATACATTCAATTGGGGACAGCAGGTTGAAAAAGTATGTTAAACTCCGTGCATTCCTTGCCAAAAGTATCATCAAAAATCGGATGACTTCTAAGAGCCCTATTACAAATCTCCACTCTGCGAGAATAGGTATCGTTCGGACGGCCCGGCGGCGCGGCGGCGGCGGGCTGCTATCGATCCCACAGTCTGTTACAAACCTTCCCTCCTACGCCAGGCTTTGTCAATTAAAGGCCTTACTCCAAACCCCTATTACACTACACAGCATTTTGTTCTTTATATTCACACGCCTGCACATCAGACTGTCAAACTACAAACTACAAAAACACATAGGTATGTTGAAAAAATTTCCACGAGCAGGATTTGAACCCGCACCCTTCTGACATACCGGGTCAGGTGCTCTTCCAATTAAGCTATCGTGGTTCTAACCAGCTCGCCGAAATTATTCAACACTATTTACTTTTTACTTTGAAAGCCAAAGGCGCCCATTCAATGTCAATAACTACCGTCATTAACATCTAATCATAATATTTTCACAAATACTAAAGATCAGTTAAGAAGTAGGCAAGCTATTTATAAAATGTTTATATAATTTTTAACGCTAATTTTGTTGCGAACTAATTACAAAAACACAAATCGCTGCTTTAAAACAAAAGGGCCACAAAACAAATTGAGAGTTTTTGAGGAGAGCACGTTGAATTTTTTTTATTGACTTTTGTTTATTTTTCAGCACTCGTACTTTCAATGGTTATGTGTTATATATATCATTAGAAGCGTATTTTAATTCTTTACTTCTTGTTTATTTTCACTTTGTGGTAACTACAACCAAAAGATGAGTAGTAGCACATAAGTCCCTTTTGCATATAAAATATTCCTTACGACAAAAAAAATATTTTCAATAAAAGGCCACAAGTAAAAATAATAAAAGTGTATAATTGAAATTTTTCATCACTTCTTTGTTAAATAGAAACAATCTTATATTTATAAAAATAACATAAAAAAACCTTCCTTTTGAACTATGCCATTTTTAAAACAAATCAAAAACTTTCTATTAAAAAAAATATGTAAAACATATTTTTTTTAATACCACCATATAAAATAAAAAAAATAACAATAACATTAAAACTTCTAAAACTTCAACAGGCACAATATTTAAAGGCTGTTTTATGTAATCAATCACTAAATTTCAATTATTACTATGCATAAATAATTAAATCAGTCCGTATCATCATTATGCAACTTTTACTTTTAAAGATTAGAATAAAAAGTTTCTTATTACTTTGGTATAACATTCTTTTCAATTAATTTAAGAATACCCTCTTTTTTGTATCTGGATCTTTTACTTTTTGAGCATATAATTTTTTGAGTGTCGTGGTTACTACGCTGTTAGACTTGGATAGTCTTTTAGTCAAAGTTGACACTGACTTAAACTCTGGGTCGTCGTAAGAAGTCTTAAAAAAACTACTTTCGGTTTTCTTGATCAACTTTTAAAAATTTTGCATCTGTCCATCTCAACTTTTCTCCATCTTCTGTAACGGTGTACAGTAGTACCAACAGCCAGCAGTTTTAAATCGAAGAAACTGTAGTACAGTGTAAGGTGTGCCTTTCTTCTTAGCTGTTTTAATTGGGATACCTACTTGAGTGCGAAAGGCGTACTCGTATCATCGAATTTTGTTTCTCAATTAAACAAGACGTCGCAGTATAGAGATGTCATTGAAAGGTTTTCGAAGAAACAAAATTTGATGATCCGGCTTTGGCATTCAAGTAGGTATCCCGTTTTAATTAATGTTATGAACTGGTCAGATAGTATACATAGATTGGTGAAGATTTCAATGCATTTGAAGTACTCCTCCCAATTACAGAGTTAACAAATATGTATATACTAAATTTTACCTTATAAAGACGTTAAATTCGAAAGAATCGATCAAAATAAAAAATAAAGATGTGTCATTGTTTTTTAACATCAAAGAGTGTCTATTTATTTAACCAGCGTATTTATTGCTCTTTCCAACCGATCTGTTCTCTTGAAAAGTCATAAATATCTCAATTTACAAGCCATAATGAGAAGAAAAAACGGAAATTAGTCCAAATAATAATAAAGCAAGTAGCCAAGTACAACTGAATTAAGACGCGTTAAAAATTCATTTATTTGAATAGTACAAGTAATAAGTACAAATGTGTATTTATTTATTATAATATTTATACAGAGAAAATTTAAAAAAAAACAATATGAAATATGAACACAGCAATCAATCTAAAATTGTGCCAAACCTTATGTCCTAATAGCCAACTTCGAAAGCACAACAATATTTTGAGCAAAACAAACGTTTTACGAAAAAATCCCTTAAGCTCATTACAACAATAAAATATGAGGCATTTTCTTATTACTAACGGACACTTTCTAAAAAGTGACACCTTCGTCTTAAAAATTATTGAGTACATAATATTTGGTTTTGATAAGCGAAACGGGCACATTCCCGAATGTGGCACCTTTGTCTTAAAACTAATTTAGTATTTATTTGTTTTTATAAGCAAAACGGACGCATTCCTAAATGTGGCCCTGTTGCTGATAAAATTCACAACAGATTCATGCGCTCGCGCTGAGCGTCGGTCCGCAATTAAAAATATGGCCGCTATGCTCTGAACTTAACCACCAATTCGGGAATATGCCAAAATGACGTATGCATAAAATAGAACTAATAGCCCGATTTTGACGGGTGTCTTTGTGAAATATTAAAATATGGCTTATTCTGAACACATTTTTTGAATAAAATTGATTTTAGACAATTTTGGTTTATGGCCCTTTTGTTTATAAGCAGCGAAATGTTGAAAAAATTTCCACGAGCAGGATCCGCACCCTTCTGACATACCGGGGGTCAGATGCTCTTCCAATTAAGCTATCGTGGTTCTAACCAGCTCGCCGAAATTATTCAACACTATTTACTTTTTACTTTGAATGCCAAAGGCGCCCATTCAATGTCAACAACTACCGTCATTAACATCTGATCATAATATTTTCACAAATACTAAAGATCAGTTAAGAAGTAGGCAAGCTATTTAGAAAATGTTTATATAATTTTTAACGCTAATTTTGTTGCGAACAAATTACAAAAACACAAATGTTGAAAAAATTTCCACGAGCAGGATTTGAACCCGCACCCTTCTGACATACCGGGTCAGATGCTCTTCCAATTGAGCTATCGTGGTTCTAACCAGCCCGCCGAAATTATTCAACACTATTTATTTTTTACCTTGAAAGCCAAAGGCGCCCATTCAATGTCAACAACTACAGTCATTAACATTATTATTTTGTTCGCAACAAAATTTGCGTTAAAAATTATATAAACATTTTATAAACTACAAACTGTCAAAGTTTAAAAGATTTTGAACTTTATCTAATACATTAGGTTGAACATTTGAGTTTTGGACAGGCTGACTGATACAGGCGTCTGTACCTCGGAGTTGAGCTGTTAAACGCTGGCCGTCAAACGACAAAAGGTAACCGACTTGCTAAGGCCAACCCCTGAAGTTCCCTGAAGTTTTCATAGCTCATAACTCAGAATACTATCTCAACTTTTGGAACATAACGATGCCAATAACCTTTAGGCTTTGCGGCAGATTTAGATAAGACTAGCGGCCACTCGCGGTTTCACCCGCGTGGTTCCCGTTCCCGTGGATATATCGGGATAAAAAGTATCCTATATGTTAATCCAGGTTATAAACTATCTGTATGCCGAATTTCATCCAAATCCATTCGGTAGTTTTTACGTGAAAGAGTAACAAACATCCATCCATACTTACAAACTTTCGCGTTAATAATATTAGTAGGATGGAGGAACGCCAGGCAAAGGAAAATGGGCAATTTAGGATATCGGCGGCCATTGATGATGAAATTAGTGTCAAATGAAAGTACTGATGCTTAGGAACCATTTTTGCTTTGGACGTTTTATTGAATTCCATTTAGTTTAGAAAATAATTAAATATGAAATAATAAAGTAATAGAATAATGTAATTGCATAGAACAATATCGCATAGTAATTATTTATTATTTGGGTGTACCTACCTAATGATATTGTGTGTACACAATAAAACTTCCGATCCGATCCGAACCCTTCGGACAATCTAGTAGGGCAAGGGGACGCGCACTTGTTAAGTGTGCGATGCCGTTCCCTCTAGAAAACTTCTAAAGGTGATTCGTTTCAACACGGCTCGAGGTACCCTTTACGTACCTCGCCGCCCCCAAAAAAGTTCGGTGACGCTGAAAATGCCGTCTGAGGCAATCAGCAATCGCTCTCAAAAAAAAAAAATACCTACAATAAAACCAGTTTGACGAGTTAAGGTTGAGTTAAGAGGACTTAGCGACCTCGACCCAAGCTCCATAATCAGGGTTCGTGTATTGGAAACATACAGATAAAAAAATTCAGCCTTCATAATTTAACGAAGGCCTGGGAGCCGCGGGCTCTTGGACTATTGTAGAACTACATAATATAAAAATATATTAGAATTATTCTTGGCCGCGGATATCCCACGCTCAAAAACAAAAAAAAAAACAAGCTTTAAAACAAGTCTTACTACCCACGTACCAATACCAATTGATTACCCCGTGGCACAAAAACGTATTTCCTTACCACCTTATGTAGCGTAGATGCTCGCCATTGCCATTGCTCGCAATGTATTGCGATTGATTGATTACCTACCTACCTATTAGGTAAGTACTTAACTTTACCCATGTTTGTTTATGTAAATTAACTTCTGATATAAATTTTTGTCCTTCAAATTAGATACTTTCTTTGCATGCTTTCATGTATGTCGCATGCTCTCATGTCTCTTAACTTCCTAATTAGTGCTCTTACTAACACAAAGAATAATTGTAAGTAAGTAAGCAAGTAAGTACCTTATTGCGTAAAGGAAAAGGTTGTATATAACAGATTGTTATCATAACACTCCTGCACATTTCTCCTCAATAGACTTTGAATTTGATGTATAATATTATGGCATGGAGAAATTTGACAGTTTTGGACAGTTTTGGATTTATTTGGTTGTGCAGGCGTCTGTACCTACCTATTATTTATTACTAGCTGTGCTCGCGACTTCGTCCGCGTGGAATAGAGACTTTCGGCAGCATTTTTAATTTTTTAGACTCTAGTTCCCGTTTTTGCAACATTTTTCACTGATGCTTCGCTTCTATTGGTCGCAGCGTGATGTTTTAAAGCCTAAAGCCTTCCTCAATAAATGGACTATCCAACACAAAAACAATTTTTCAATTCGAACCAGTAGTTCCTGAGATAAGCGCTTTCAAACAAACAAACTATTCAGCTTTATAATATTATAAAATACAGATATAGATATAGATAAAGGAATATTGTACTGTTTCCAATTACCCTTATTGTAGGCATTTAGCAAATTACATAAAAGTTAACTTATTTGATCAATAAATAAGGTATTCCATTAGACACAGCGTTGTTGTTTGGTTCAATTCGTCAAAAATATGTCAAGGACGTTTTAGTAGGCAGAGTTTAAACGACGAAACTCATAAACAGCGAAAAGAGTCGCTGCTTGATACCCACCCACGCTTGCACATCAACCTACTAAACTTTGAACTTTATAGCTAAGTTATATGGTTGAAAATGTATTGAAGAAATTTGACAGTTTTGGATAGGTTGATGTACTATTGTACAGGCGGCATGCGGCAGTACAATCACCATCAAATTAATTGTAGTACATAAAAACTTTTTAAGCATTATTTAGTTAAATATTGTTTTGTCAACGTCACACAAACATCATTTTGAATTTGAGAAAAAGAGACAAAACAATGATTAACTAAATAATGCTTAAATAGTTTTTTTGAATAAGGGGGAAAGTATTTTTATTTTTTTAGTAAATTATATAACCAAAGTGTTAGCAGTGATTTTAAGTCAGAAATTATTATTATTGTGTCATTTCTTCAAGATGATACTTATGAATCTTTTAAGTTAAGAAATCAATTATCTTCAAATTTATAAAAAGTGACTTTGATCGTTCTTTCCCTGTGCTCTATGTCTACATATTTATTAACCATAACTATAGAAATCTTCCTAGAAATAAATAAATAAAGTAGTAGGTAGGTAGGTTCCCATTCCGACTCCTACTAATGTCTGCTTCTATGTTTTAACATTTAATAAAATAAAAAATACCTAGGTACAACTTATTTGAGCATCACAGTTCATTTTATTTAATTGTTTTCTTAATTTTGGAGATAATAGCTACTGAGAGTAATTTTAATTAAACGTCTATGTCTGTCGCTGAATGGGAAGATGTTTTGGTTGAATGTGAAACATTGTGGTTCAATCCCCAATTACCTACCTAGATATAATGGGAACCCATAGATTTCAGATGTTTGCCCACTTAGCTTTATAAAAGGTTAAAACAGGTATATAGGTAGGTACAAATGTTGGCGGCAGTCAACAATTCAAAAGACAAATCTTCCTTTTAATAATTTATTCCATAAAGTCAGTATTTTAACATTTCCTTACATGTTTTACTAACACAAAGGTGTTCTCAAAATACATTCCTTTTTACTAACACAAAGGTGTTCTCAAAATACATTAAGAGGCCTATTACATTTTGACGGTGATTTTTGCATAAAATGCCCAACATCGGCGTTCTTGTTCAGAGTAACTGAAACCCTTAGACAATCTTGACTTATTGTATGGTGTAGAACAGTATTAGGTAGTATAAATTGTAGCGGCCTCGCTTTCTGCAATTTTTTCTTATATATTTATATAAAGCCAAAATTCTGAAGCTAGTTTTCAATTAAATACTCTGACAGCAATTTTCAAGCTCATGGATTGAACTACTTTACTAAGCAAACGAAATGAAAAATATATAATTATACCTCTTAAATAGTGGTTAAGTTCGAATTTCGAAATATGAATGGAATTTCTACAAAAAAAATCCCATTCAAAGCCATAAAACGTTCAGAATTAGCAGTAAATATCTCCTTACTTCATTAATATTATTAAGTAAAATGTACATCAGAATTAACATTGTTTTAGAAGATTTCAAATTACATACTTTTTTTAACGATAAAAAATTAATAAACTTCAAATAAATGTAATTACAACTGAAGAAACTGAAGTAAAACTGAGAAAGCGCGAGCGCGCGCATTTTGTGATAGGCCTCTTAATTAATAAAGATTTATGCGTAAAATAATTACAGGTTGTGAAGTTTCGTTACCGAAATCTACAGTTTTGAATCTAGCAAGCTCCTAAACACGGCCTTGCAAATGCGGTGCAAATTTCAGTGGGTATAATAAAATTTAAGTTTCGCCCGAATTAAGAGATTACCTACCTGACGACCTTATCAAAAGCAAACGACAATAATTTCAGACAAAAACATAACCCTACTTTATCATGTTTACATCGAAAGAAACGAACCGCACAACAAAATATCTTCACCAAATATTTCACTTACCATTCGATGAGGTTTTCAGTTTTCCAAGATACATCTTGGCACTACACAGTTTTCCTTTGAGAGTTATATAGAAGCGCGTTCAAACGTCAAAAACACCGGTCCTGAAGTAAATATGTCTCACAGCCGTAAATCGCGGTGGCGCACTGGACTTGGACTGGCCTGGCCATCGATCGATGGGACTGTAGCAGTGTTTCCACTTTAATGATTTCTTTTCCCCACGCCTCAATTGAAATTTCCCCTTCTCAGGACTTTTTTCCCCTCAAAAATTATTCCGCTATAGTTTTAGCACTAGTAACTAGTAGTAAAAATCTGGGTTAAAATTTAGAAATCACCCCCCACCAATTTCGTTTATTTTTTTTTATAAAAAAAATTTCTACCTCTCCTCAAAATGTATTTTGCACTAAGAGAATTAAAAAACTTGAGACTTCTGAGTGTCTTCGGCACTGCGGGAAGTGCAGCCCCTCCGCCCTTGCGTGGCAAACTGCAGGCACTTCACTGTCTGTGCTGTGGTTTGTCACAGCGGGCGGGGGCTGCCCTCCCTCTGTGCCTCCAGCTTTATATATACACTAGTACTGCCTTACAAATAAACAAAGAATAAGCTCCGAATAGTTGTTCCGTGTTTTGTTCCTATCATGTAAACGTCATTTCAAATTAGAGCGAAAGAGACAAAACACGGAATAACTATTTGAACCTTATTCTTTGTTTATTTGTAAGGCACTAGGGGTAGGGCAGACTAATACCACGTGGAGTCGGGGTTGACATACAATTCTGTCACTGTTTGTCATAAATATAATAATAATCAGTGTCCAGAAAATGTAGCCAAGTCGTAGAAAATAAACAAAAAGAAACAGCAGGGCCCATTCACATAAATTTGAACGGAATGACGCAATTTGACGCTGTCAAAAATGTCAAAGCTACGTTCAAAATGGCGGATTGGCGTATCGTTTCACGCGCTTTAATAGGTACTTCAAAAATTTCAAAAACATAGCTTAGACTAAAAAAGTATCGAAAATACGTTTTGTTTCACGCATTCACAGTACATTTCATATGAATTTTAAAAATTAATTCAATCGTAACTCCGGCAGCCGAAATTGTTTTACGGGATCTTTGACGAGCTTTCCTGAGCCACCATACATATTCAGTTTCCTCAGATTCAGGCGACTTATTTCTAAATCCAACTCAAAATCTGCTCAATGGTCACTCATATCATAAAGATTATCGTATCATTTTTATTTGTCTTATCTTGTTCCATGCATACTAATAATCTGCCTACCTACATCCGTAGTCTGTGGTTCGCTCATTGTTCCGTTAGATTTGAAATTAAAATCAGTTTGAAATACCACACCTCAAGTTTGTACAGGATAAATGCAACTGCAAGCAAATCCAAAAAAATTAGACTAAGCATAAATAAAGTATAATTCAACATTCGTATTCTTATTTATAACCTGACCAGTTATATATTAAATCTGCATTGGTGTCGCCACTGTATCTTGTTTTTTAACACATAGTATTCCACACAGAAATTAATTCCGAAATTTTCCGCCTTATGGCGAGGCATTTTTATTTTTTTGGTTAGGCTTTACCTTAGAGCATTAAGCCATGATTTCCTCTTTTCATCTCTTTCCCCATTTTCTTCCCCTCTGGACCTAATTTCCCCTCAAAAGGGAAATTTCCCCTCATTGTGGAAACACTGGACTGTAGGCTTGTGTCGTACTCGTTCATGTACTATTAGGAAGCAATTCCTTCATGTGAACTAGAACGAACTATTCTGTGTCGATCGCTCAAATCGGTCTTTTAGTACAGTTTAGTTCATTATTCTTTAGCGACATTCGGGGTCCTCGCGAGCGAGAGCCGAGTAAGAACGATTATGTACGAACGAGTGTCTGAGCAAGAGAGTATTAAGGCTGGCCACATATGTTCGGAATCGGTATTCGATTTCCGAATTCGTTTTCCGCGTTCGTAGACCTGAATGCACCAAATTGATGGAAAATACATTGACTGCCGCACACATTCGTTTTTTTTTCGTACGGAATATATTCCGTATGTACGTTTCGAGTGCCAGCCCGTGCGTTCGGAAACACCATTAGGAAAAAACCTAACGACGTCATGCGGAACGCAGCACTTCCATACATTTGCTATGAACCGCCGCACACGTTCGGAAATTTCCATTCAGAACCGCGCCACGCGCTGTGCGTATTGGATGTGTTGTGTGTTTTTCATGTCTCATCACACGAGTGCATCAGACAATGTGTAAAACAGAAGCATTAATATTGGCTGTTGAAAAACATCCTTGCTTGTGAAATATTCACAAGCTTTATTTATTTTCCTTCTTAAAACTAGATTTTTACAATAGGTATTTTAATATAAAAACAATAAACCTAATCCTAGAGTACCGCCAGCAGCGGGGCAGGGCCCAAGCTACCGGTGGTCAGGGCTGCAGAGTGAGGAACCTCCTGACAATTCGTGCCGTGTCAAAGAGTACTGCCTTTGGCAACATTATTATTATTATTATATTAACGGATGAAACCAAAATACCGACGTTTCTTTGTCTTCTTTGATAATGATAACAGAAATGCAATCGCAATTAAATCGTCGTTCTCCATCGTCGTGTGTTCACAAAGCCACCACAGAACGTACTGGCAGTATAATATTCCTAATGAAAAAACTTGAACGTCTGCGCTAGGCCCACGGAATTCCGAACGCGGGAAACGAATTCGGAAATCGAATACGGATTCCGAACATATGCGGCCAGCCTTAGAGACGCGTATGCGTGAGCGTGATGGAGGTTGAACGAACTAGAATGCTAGTGAATCCCGACTTGCGTTTGCGGGTATTCCGCGAAGTTGTACATTATTTTAATGATCTTAAGGTCAAATCACTTACAATGCAGGGACAAAATGATCCCCGGCCGCTCTTTGATTTGTTTTAAAATAATTTTCTGTTTGACGAGATAAAATATAAAACTTAGATTGCGTAAACTTATAATAATGTTCATTGGTAATTTACTGATTTTGATGTTTTTATTTGTTTTTATAACGGCAATGTATAAGATTATGTAAGTTTGATAATAAACTTATTCATAGTTAGGTATTACTGCTTTTGAAGAAGTTTTGGCGCAATTGGTGGATTGTATTTTATGGACTTGACAGTGAAAAGTGTGTATTATAAACTAGCAGATGCAAGTGAATATAAAATACATTAATTTAAATCAAATTAAGTTAAAAAAAACACAAATATCTAAAAAGAAAAATAAAATGTACATTTATAACAAAATATTTGATTTTTAATAAGGCAATTTATTCAGTCATTTAGTTTTACATATTTAATGAAAAATGTTCAATTTATCAAAATGACAGTCCTAAGCCTGCAAAGTATGAAGGGAAGTCAAATATTTATTCCA
Source organism: Eudonia lacustrata (assembly GCA_947562085.1). Classification (NCBI taxonomy): domain Eukaryota; kingdom Metazoa; phylum Arthropoda; class Insecta; order Lepidoptera; family Crambidae; genus Eudonia; species Eudonia lacustrata. The sequence goes on from OX387313.1 coordinate 19,841,714, forward strand.
TTTCGTCCGATATGTCCTAATAAAATCAGTGTACAGACGGCAGCAGATCAACCTACCACAAAATGTCAAATTTCTTCAATAAATTTTGAACCTTAGCGTTTGGGTATAATGATCAAAATCGATTAGAGAAATTTGACAGTTTTGGATAGGTTGATGTGCAGGCGTGTGTACTATAACGTACTAATAGTACTAGAATACTGAACTAGTTCATTTAACGGATTGTACTAGTTCGGAGTGTTCCCTTTAGTGACCGAGTAAGAACAAGCCTGTGGGACTGGCATATAGACTTGAGGCATAAATATGCGATATTGCGATTAGGTACGTGGAATAGGTATTTTTCGATACCAGTATGTACCTAATCCACGCCACCGAGGATTAGGTATTCGTATTCCACGACCGTTTTGCATAAAATATTTACTGTTGTAAACAAAACTACACTTTATGTCCAACAAGTAAGTTTCAAATTTATTTGAGAGTCCCCCATACGCCATCTAGGATAGAATATCATAACTAATATAGCATGGAATTAAAGCAAATGTTTATGTGCTTTAGGTCATGCTAAACTTATGGAAGATTTCTTTGTCTAATTTTAAATGGCGTTAAATTCAATTAAAAAGTTTAGTTTACATACGTAAGTGGTAATTAAATTTATTAATTTAAGTGTTAAGTTTCTAGAAAAATCTTTGAAAAAAATTAAAAGTAAATCAAAATAATAAATTAACTAAATCGAGTCATATTTTAGGTATGAACTTTGAATAGTTCTTGTTGAGTAGGTATGTAGGTTGGTAGGTACCTCGCAATCGCAATAAACACCTTGATTGTATTCCATTTATCTCTATCACAAATTAAAAAATATAATATAACATTTTGAACGGTTTCTTTGATCTAATAAATAAAAATGTCTTAATAAAATGTCGTTTAATTTTTGTTGCCGTTGAATGAGACAGAAAAATAGGCCTAATTTTTATTATATTAGAGTATACTTTTGTATTAAGATTTCAATAAACACCTTAATTGTATTCTTTTAAAATACTATATGCATCGCAAATGTAAAAATAGAATACATTATTTTGAACGGTACCTATGATCTAATAAATAAAAATATCTTACTAAAATGTCGTTTGATTATTTCTGTTGCCAATGAGTGAGACTCAGAGAAAAATAGACCTTATTACCATCCTTCTTAGAGCTTTATTTTGTATGAAGATTGTTTCTAGAGTCATTGAACTTGGCTTCTTCGCGCTGCGCTCTGGCACAGTTTTCAAACATTAGTAATAATTTGCATTGCACCTCGATAGCATTGCATTGAACTGTGACCTTCCTTGCCAACTTTTTTTCGTATGTTTTTATTGTGGAACTTTATTTTGTAGTGCAATTTAAAAACTGTAATTAGTCATAACAATATTTGAGTTAAGTTTTATTGTTTAGGTTAAAAGTGTAAATAGTTGTAATATATTTGTAAATTATGGCTCCAAGAGGAAGTTGTAGTGCAGCTTGGGACCATTTCGTGGATCTTGGTAACAACATGGCACAGTGTAAAATATGCAAAGCAAGCCTGTCATTTAAAAGTACTGTGTCCAATTTAAATAAACATTTAAAAAGAAAACATCCTTTGGTAATGATATCGGTGGGGCGAGGAGAACAGTCAGAGCAGTCACCATTAAATGAAACTGCGAACGCGACAGTTGCAGTAGTTCCTACTACAACTACAACTACTACCACTGCGTCCACTACCACGGCAGCGCGGGCGTCGTCAGCATCGGCTGCAAGTATCCCGGAAAGTAGCAATACTGGTAGAAGGTATAACAATCCCGGAACATTTTTAATGCAGAATACATAATTTAAAAAAATGAAAGTAAATGTAAACTAGATATAGATAATCATATAATGAATTTATTTATTACGGACTTTCAGCCCTTCCGTATAGTGGAGGATCGGGGTTTAAAAAAATGAATACATTTTGTTTTTCCCTTTTATAAAATTCCTTCACGTAAGTATTTTTCGAATAATTTATTACCAAGTAGATACGAAGCTCTCAGAAATAAAAAATTGCAAGAGGTAAGAGATAAAGTGCAATCAATATGTATCACTTTAGATATCTGGACGTCCCGGATCAATGACGCCTACTTGGCAATTACTGGCCATTATATTGATGTACCTACAAACTTTCACGCTAAAAGCAGTTTTACTTGAATGTATACCCTTGGAAGGATCTCATACAGCAGTTAACCTGTCTAACGAAATAAAACGGGTTACTGATGAGTGGCATATTACAGATAAGGTCGTATTAGCTGTATCTGACAATGGCGCAAATATAAAAAGAGCACTCTTAGACTTAGGCTGGAAGCATTTCGGGTGTTATGCGCATACGCTTAATTTGGCGATATCGTCTGCGTTACAGTCTTCTGAAGAGTTAGCAGGCCTTATTACAGGGGCTAGAAACGTTGTCAGCTTCTTCAAAAGGTCAACCCAAGCATGGGAAAAACTAAAAAATACCAAGAGCAAGCAGGTAAAACTCCAAAAAGGCCTTTACAAGATGTGAGTACTAGGTGGAACTCTACATTTTATATGTTAAACAGGCTCATCGATATAAAAGAAGAGATAAACAGTGCTTTTTGTAACTTGCAGAGCAATGTTCACTCTCTCACATCGTACGACTGGGATATATGTGAGGGTTTTATTAAAATTTTAAAACCTTGCGAAAAAGTTACGCGAGAAATGAGTGCGCAGAATTTTGTAAGTGGCAGCGTCGTGATTCCCATCACAAGAGGGCTAAAATCTGCATTAGAAAATATGGAAGAAAACAGCATACCCATAGTGGATTCGTTTCGACAAGATCTGCTAGGAGAAATCGGTAGAAGGTTCCATAATTTGGACAAAAGCCGCACGTTTTCATTGTGCATGTTTTTGGACCCTAGGTTCAAACTTTACTTTGAAGATCCCTGTTTTGCTGATGAGGCAAAAAAATTAGCTGTCAGTTTAGTAACTGTTTTAATAAATGAAGTCGAGGACATAAATACACCGCAACAAGGTGAGTCGTCAAGCAGTACCACAACGGCTCCAGTTGCAGAATCTAGCAGTTTATGGAAACATTACCAAGACTATGCAGACTGTTCAGCCTATGGGCACAGCTCGATCTCGCGCCATTGTAGAGGTACAAAGATATCTTGAAGAAAAAGCTCTGTTATATGGCGACAAAATTGACGTGCTTCAATGGTGGAAAGAACATGAAAAATTGTACCCCTATTTATGCCGCATAGCAATAAAAAAACTTAATGTCCTTGCAACAAGTGTACCTTGTGAACGTATTTTCTCTGTAGCAGGTTTGATGCTAAATGACAGACGCACTAGATTAGGAATAAGAAAGCTCCAGCAACTGATGTTCCTGCAGCAAAATTCATAAATAATGAAAACATAAATATTAAAAAAAACAAAAAAAAAAAACATAAAGTAAAAATAAACAAAAAAATGTTCATTCAGTGTATAGTAGGTATAATAATTAAATAATAATTCAATCAATGTATATACAATCAAAATTATTAAATACGCCCTCGGGTCAGAAATAATAACATATTATTTACACGAGAAGACAGTCCTAAGCCTGTTAGAGTGTGCTAAACATACACACTACTTGCTAATTTTGAATAACTCCTAATTTCCTAAAGTGTAGTGTGCAAGTGCCACTCTAAGGCCAGCCACACTTTCGATGGGTGTTCATACGAATACGCACGATACATTCCCATATAGATACACCCACACAACTAGTTGCGAGGTATAGTCACGACTCACGAGATTATCATGTAAACAATGCAACTCTTAATACAATGGAATAAAAGTCAAAATAGTCAAAAGTGTATACATGTTAATGCTCGTGACTGTACCAGAGCATGTACCTTGTTCGTACGAAAACGCATCCAAAGTGCGGCTGGCCTAAAGTATGAAGGGTAATTTTGATTGCTTAAGAAACTAACAATGTAAACTCAACTATCTGTTCATGGCTAACGGTCATGTTAACTTGGTGCTATTGAGTAAAAAACGTAACATAAAATCATTAAAACAACATTAATATTAAGAATATCTTACACTAACACGTTTCCTACATAATATCTATTCCTATTATTTATTTATTCAATAACGTTAATCGTAATCATTACCCATTCCAAATATTTATGCAGTGTAGGTACCTAATAACGTTACTTACACCAATACAATGTCTATTCTGAATATATATGCAGTACTGAATAAATATTCGGAATAGGTATTTGGATTAGGTATTTTTAAATATTAGGAGCAGGTGGAATAGGTACGGATTTTACCTAATCCAGCCCATGTCTACAGTGGCATACAACAAACAAGCTACTTTGTGGCACTGGCTGGGGGCTGGGGCGCACTGAAAACTGAAACATACAATACAAGTTTCTATATGACTGAAACACAAATCAACTGACCACAGACATGGTCTGTGTGACTGACGGACGACTGCAGTCGTACGTCGTGTCGTCGTCGTCTTGCTGCAGCAAGGACTGGAGCTGGGCTGGAGCCTCAAATGCTCAGAATCAGAACATAATACAAGTACTAGTACTACCTATTATTAGTTATTCTGTGGTGGGTGACTGTGGTGTTGTGGTAGAAGCTTTAATATGGGTAGAAGTCGCAAGTGGGCGATACCCGCGCTTATTAGCATAACATTATGAGCGTATTACGCGCAAGTCGATCTCCTTAGTCGCCTTGAACTCTGCCATTTTTGTTGTTGTTGTTGTTGTTTATCTTATCAAACAGCAGAAAAACGCTAAACTTTTTTTTTTTTTAATTTGTTCATGATGACCATGGATACTAGTCCTTCAGTCGAAAACTAAATTTATAGGTACGTATAAACTCTAATAGTGGCACTTCACATGGCTATTTGTATTCGCGTATTTGCCATATTTGGCAAATAATTGCCATGTGTGGATGATATGTGTGACAAATATTTGTCTCATTTGCCTATTCGACAAACACGGCAAATACCAAATACGCGTTTCCGCGCGCTTGTCGGTTTCTGGACACACATCAAAGAGGTCAAATAGGCAAATAAGCAAAGAAACCGTCCACACAATGGATGGCCATGTTCAGAAGCGCACGCGCCGTCGACCTGTAGCCTAGGGACACGTTTGTTGCAAATTGAGGAACAAGTGTTTAGAATAAATTGGGACAACGCAACAGTGTTAAAATTCTTGGAATTGTATCAAATTAATTCCTGTATTTATGGACCTTCTAAAAACTACCTTATAAATAACATGCATTCAAATAGTAAAATCCTGCAGCAAGTTGAAATACGTCCATGTTGGTGGTGGACTTGGCTATTTGTATTCGCGTATTTGCCATATTTGGCAAATAATTGCCATGTGTGGACGGCCGTATTTGTTGGTATTTGCCATATTTCAAATATGTCAAATATTTGACAGATACAAAGATCACCAAATAGCAAATACGAATAGCCATGTGAAGTGCCACCATAAGAAATAGAATGATGATGAATGATAATAGAAATGAGAAGTGAAAAATGATATACCCCTCAACCCTGCGAGTATCTCAGTAAAAATGTGGGGCTTTACTAAGTCCTCACGCGACTTCATGAGAGAATTTGAAAAGTGCCGTTGCACTGTTTTGTTTCATTTGCCAACACTCATGCACACTCACGAACACTTAACGGTTAATAATCCACCATTATTTCACATTAATATTCGACAAAACACAAATTTTAGAAAGTGAAGCAAAACAGCAGGTAAGACTCTTCACTTTCCCGCCAAAAAGTCTAACGCTAAACGTCATGCCTCGGTGTTGCCAATACAATTGTGTACCTAACTAATATTTCTGCTGAAAATAAATTGCTTCTCTTTTTTTTTTTTAGTGTATTGCTTTTAAAAATATCAACACAAAAGAATAAATAACGACGCCTTTCCATTGTTACCCATTACTTTTAAATCTTATCTTGACCATTCTTTACAAAACTTCTATTCTTTTTCAGAGGTATCAGAGGGTATTCAAATGGGTAACCATAGTTAAAAAATATAATATTTTTATTACTTGCAATGGCAAAAGTTTGGGACTTCTTGGCGGAAAAGTGAAGAGTCACGTCTGCGGTTTTGTTTTGTTTTCTAAAATTTGTGTTATGTCGAAATTGTCAAATAATGGTGGATTATTAACCGTTAAGTGTTCGTGAGCGTGCATGAGTGTTGGCAAATGAAACAAAACAGTGCAACGTCACTTTTCAAATTCTCTTAAGTCCGCCCGAGGATTTAGTAAAGCCCCACATCTTTACTGAGATACTCGAGGGGTTGGGGGATATATCATTTCTCACTTCTCATTTCTATTATCATTCATCATCATCATACACGAAGGAAATATTGTTTATTTATGTATTACTTCTAAGAAAAATTACTTTGACACTGGCTAAATGTGCTAATAGCACAAAGCCATCAACTAAAAAAAAATGCCAAAAGTTTGCCCGTTGTTGTAGGCATTTCCACCTTTACGAGTTGAATACCCCCTGCTGGAACACGTGGGAACTAGTTTTATATAACCGTCATCACCGGCGGTCATGTAGGTACATACTTTTGGCAGAGGGAGGGGAACGGACGTTTGTGATCACTGATCAGTCACAGCTCATTTAACAAACCATATGGATGTTATTGTTTGTCGCATCACAATGGAATACACGACATGCTCCATCGTTTGAACCTCAGCATAATAACTAAGATGTTTGAACATTTATTACTACCTATGTACTATCAGCCATAGAATAATCTACATACCTTCAGAGTTTCTTGCCAGCTCTTCTCGGTCGATGGCTCTCCCAAAATCCAAACTGGTTGTAGATTCAGTAGTTTAGTCTAAACTATTTTTAAGTTTAATAATTTAAGTATAGAATTGACGTCAATGGTGAAGGCATACCTAAGTTGAATAAATGATTTGACTTTGACATGGGAGCAACATATCTACCGGTCTTGCGCCAGAAACTTTTTGTATGTGACTGGACTGTGGCCAGTTTTGGTCTCAGTAAACTAAACTGAAGGTACTCCTCCAAAGCATTTTGACTAAAGGTCCCAAGCATACATGAAGAAATGTTATGGAACCAAGCCCCTGTTTTCAATTACGAATTGTACAGTAATGCTGGTACCTACCTCGAGGCTTCCACAGGATTCATTTGTTGGTCCAGTAGTATTCAAAATCTGGATTGTTTTTTTATAAGTAAATAGTATTCATTCAACATTAATGTAAATTCTATTATAATATGAAAGGATATTTTGCCCTTTAAAAACCTGCATATGTAAACTAAGTAATTTGTAAGATAGGATTCTAAACCGTAGAATTTGAAGCTTGATTTGGATTAATAAATTGTTGAAAAAACAAATGGCTGAGCTGCACACTGAGCATAGGTTAGTAGTAGATCAGCGGGACAAGTTGCATAGCATACTGGTTGGGTTCAGGGAATGCAGTGACGAGTATGAGCAGGGCCTCAAGCGCATGTCGGTCCTGGAGCAGGAGCTGCAAGAAGCCCACCGCCACATTACCACTCTGGAGGCGGAGAAACGAGACACCATGACTTCCCATAGCCACAGCTTGTTTGATGAGTTAGTCGGTAGTGCGCCCAGCCTGGTTTCTACTGCACAAATATCGGAACCCATTGTAACAATTGATCTGACAAGTGATGACACTATAAAAACCTTAAATTTAAATACTGAAATGGGGATTGTTCAGTGCAGTAGAAACAAATTTAAAAAGTATGTTAAAATTAATAAGTATATAGCCAAAACTAAAAAACTTATTAAGAGGCAAAAATGTATGTACAAAAAAATTATGTATATTAAAGAGAGAAGGCAACTTGGCGATGAACTTGATATGTATTCATTATTATTAGAAAATAATATTACCGAATATGACAGTGACATAAGGAAAATGGAAATTGAGATTTGTAACCTTCACAAATCCTTAGAATTAATGACGAATAAGTATAATAGTGCTAAAAATGAGTGCGAGGAACACATGCTTGCTTTAAAGTGCCTCATTCAGTCTAATTGTGACCAGTCAGACCAAAATAGCTCATCAAGCAGCCCTCAGTCAGTCTGTGAGTCCTTGTTCACTCATCATCACCAAAGTCCTTCATCTGTATCAACTAAAAAGAAATGTAAAAATACCAATAGTTCCTCCACTCAGAATAACATTGTAAAATCTGAGACTATCATGTTTAGTGATGAACTTGGGAAATCCATGGGCCAATTATTAAGTACATATTTGGGACAAACTGTTACTAATTATTGTACGCCTGGTTTAACTTATCATGATATTATTTGAAAAAATATGAATTACAAATTCAATGAAAAAACCACACTATTGGTTTTAGTGGGACACAGGGGAAGTATGGACAAGACTGAACTGTTAAAATGTTTTGATTTATTGTATTCATTAAATGTTAAAAATGTTGTTTTGTTCACACTTCCTTATAGCCAAAGCTTGCCACAGACTGAAAACAATATAAGGCATAAAATAAATATGACATTACATACTCTGACTTTTAATAATAAGAATAAATTCCATTTAATTGACCTAAATAAGTATTTAGATAATAAATTATATTTGACAAAAGATAAATTTTATCTTAATAAATATCTTAAGAGACAGATAGCATTATCGCTATCATATTATATTGAATACTCAGCCAAAAATTTGGCTAGCCTATCTGCCCCTATTGGGCAGAATATTGACATTGTAAATTGTACATTGGAATCTGTTCCAAATCAATCCGTTTACAATAATTTAAATTGATCACTCAGACAATAGAGGAAAACTCTTGCGACTTAAATATTAAGACAAATGAAATGTCCACCTTTATAAACATTATACATCAAAACATTCAGGGCTTTTCTGGAAAAGAATTAGAATTAGAATTATATATAAATGAAAAAAATGTACATGTATTATGCTTAACCGAGCACTGGTTAAAACAATGCGAACTGTTAGTAAGCATTGATAATTATAAAGTCATTAGTTCGTTCACAAGAGAGTCTGCTATAAGAGGTGGGTCACTGATATTAATTAACGATACATTACAATCAAAGGAGCGTAAAGACATAGTATCTCTCTCAGTTGAACGAAATATTGAACTATCATGTGCGGAGCTCGAGCAGTATGTTATTGTTTGTGTGTATAGGCCTCCCTCTGGTAGTTACCACTTATTTGAGTCCATTATGGAAGAAACCTTGCAGAAGGTATGCAATTGTAAAAAGAGGATATATGTATGTGGCGACTTTAATATAAATATTTTAGATGACTCACAGAACTCGGTAAGGTTTCTTAATCTTTTCAAATCGTTTAACTTGCAAAATCTTTTTGATGAACCTACAAGAGTTACAGCCACATCAGCTACCTGTTTAGATAATATTTTTTCTAATTGTAATGATATTGAGAAATCAATAATAAATTTTATAAATTCTGATCACAGTGGTCAGTTAGTTAGATTTGAGCACCAATATGAATGTCTTTCAATGAATATTTTATACAGGCCAGTGACCACTAATCGATTAGACAGATTTAAGAAGAATGTTAATGATAAAGTGTTACAAATACCATGTAACAATGACAAAGCGAACATCTTATACGACAATCTATTCGAAATAATTAAAAAAGAGTTTAATAACAACTTTACTCAAAAATTAATCAAAGTAGATAAGTCTAAAACTAAATTCAGTGATTGGGCCACAGCTGGCATCTACAGGAGTAGAAATAGATTGTATCAATTATATGATATAAAGGCAAACTCTAAGGATCCAAGTGTAATTGAATATGTTAAAAATTATTCAAAAATGTTCAAAAAAGTTTGTTCCATAGCAAAGGCCAACTACATTCGGGCAAAGATTGTGAATTCAAAAAATGAAATAAAAGCCACTTGGAACGTCATTAATAAAGAAACTTGTAAAGTAAGGTCTCGTGATCGTATACTTGAACTCAAAGTCGATAATGCTTACATCAATGGTGATACGGAAGTGGCAGGCGCGTTTGAAACATTTTTCTCAAAAATTCCTCTCATTACATCAAATAAATTAAATTCTTGTAAACATCTTGCCCAGTCTCTTCTTGTGTCGAGTAATAAAAATATGTAATATTCCATTCAATTTTCACTATATTGATTCTGATATAATAATAAAAGCTTTTAGAGAACTTAATATAAAAAGACTGAGGATCTTTGGGGTATCTCCACTGATATATTAAAATCTATAATATCTTCTATCGCGTCTAATTTAGCAATAATATTTAATAAATGCGTTGATGAATGTGTATTTCCAGATTTAATGAAGTACAGTAAAATCATACCGTTATTTAAAACAGGCGATAAAAGTGACTACTAAGTAAATACTACCGGCTCTTAGTAAAATTTTTGAAAAAGTTATTTTTAATCAGATGCTGTCACATTTTACAGATAACCAGTTACTTCATAACAAACAATTCGGTTTCACTAAAGGTAGAAATACAACCGACGCGGGAGTTGCACTCATTAAGCATATTTTCGATGCATGGGAGCAGAAACAGAATGCGATAGGTATCTTCTGTGATTTATCGAAAGCTTTCGACTGTGTCGATCACGATACTTTATTATTAAAAATGGAACATTATGGTGTCTCAGACAACTCACTTACCTTATTGAAATCATACCTCACTGGCAGAGTTCAAAAAGTTAATATTAACGGTACTGATTCTTCTGGCGCCCCGTTACTTATGGGGGTGCCCCAGGGTTCAATATTAGGACCTCTTTTATTTCTCATTTATGTAAATGATCTACCTTACTACACCGAAGATCTTTGTGAGATAGTATTATTTGCTGATGACACCTCATTGATTTTTAAAGTTGATAGACATAGACAATATTTGACGACGTAAGTAATACTCTCTCTCAAGTATTACATTGGTTTACCACTAATAACCTGCTGCTTAATGCAAACAAAACTAAATGTGTGAAATTCACGATGCCCAATGTGAAGCAGGTTAATACCAGTATCACTATGAACGATGAAATAGTTAACACGACAGTTTTCCTGGGTATTACCTTAGATCATAAATTACAATGGGGTTCTCATATTGCTGCCCTGGCAGGAAGACTTAGCTCAGCTGCCTATGCGGTTAGAAAAATGAGGTCACTTACTGATGTAGAAACGGCAAGATTGGTTTACTTTAATTACTTTCACAGCGTCATGTCGTATGGTATTTTATTGTGGGGCTCAGCGGCTGACATTGAAACCATTTTTGTTTTACAGAAAAGAGCCATTCGAGCTATTTATAGCCTTAAGCCCCGTGATACGCTGAGAGAGTTATTTAAGCAGATTAATATTTTAACTGTAGCGTCACAGTATATTTATGAAAATATCATTTATGTTTATAAAAACTTAGATAAATTCGAAAAAAAAAGTAATACCCATAATTTTAACACAAGAAATAAAAACAAACTTGCTGTTCCAAAACTTAGACTCAATAAAGTTGGTAATTCATTTGTTGGGAAATGTATAAAAATATACAATAAAGTGCCTTTCACTCTAACAGAATTGCCATTACACAAGTTTAAGACAGAAATAAAACAAGGTCTAATGAAAAAAGGTTACTATAAAATTGATGATTATTTTAATGATAAGAATGTGTGGTCATCTTAGTCTGCTCGCCTGCACATGTTATTTCACATTGTAAGTAGTTACACTTTTTTATAAAAGGTTATTATTAAAGTCAAAGAATAATTGGATGATAAAACAGCGTGGTTGTAATAAAAAACACATTATACTCTATTTGTATCAATATACATAATAAAATTAATTTATATAATTTTTATACTGATATGATAGTTTTGAACAGTGTCCTACAGATAACAAACAGCGTTGCGTTAAATAGATCATTAAGTTTTTATTTAAAGTATCTTGAGTGTGTCATGCTCTCTTTATTGTCTCTGCGGTGGTGGCGTGTGCGTCGGGTCGTTACGTTCCCTAAAATATGGTTGAGCGAAGCGATGGCTGATTCATATGTCATACTCGTGAACGGGTGCCGCCTGTGGAGGCTGGTCTGCTCTTGCATACTTATCTCATTGTTAGTATTAATTACTATAGTTTGACTTTGTTTTTCTTAAACAATTTTTGACTTTTATTAGAGTACTGTAGTGGTACTGTATGACATTGTGGAAATTTAACTTATACCAGATGTAAATTTGATATATTAGATTTGTTTATTTGTTTTGTTTTTTTAAATGTTGTGGTTGTCTTCTATATTTTTTGTGTTTATTTGTAATGGAAAGTGTCCTGCTATGATAGGGCATTTTCCAATTTTTATTTTTTTTGACGCTGTAAGGGAGAAAAGAGCTGGACACTTGCAGAGTTTCTTGCCGGTTCTTCTCAGTGCAAGATCTCCCGCCCAGAGTAGACTTACGAACCGATGGCATAGCGACATTCATAAGAGCTACTTGTAGCCTAAACTGAATAAATGATTTTTGAATTTGAATTTGAATTTGAATAGTTTTATCAGCGCGACTTTACACTACGGTTTAATCCAAGTTCGATGATCAGAGTGACCAGCCGCGACTTCGTCCGCGTGAGCTAAAGGCTGTAGTCTGTACAGTTTAATTTTTATGTAGGTATCTATTTAAGCTTATTAGGGTATAATATACTTATCATCATCATCATCATCATCATCAGCCTATACTAGTCCACTGCTGGACATAGGCCTCTCCAAGTGCACGCCACCGAGCACGATCCGCAATTAATAAACTTGTATGCATCGGAAATTTAAAAAATTGACATTGTATTTACCGACATACGTACATCTACTCACTCTCAATATCCTTTCAGCTGGGAATGCTGATATAGACAAAGACAATCGATCTCCATTTAGTGTGGTTCTGGCATACTTCCTGTGCCTCCTTTACGTCCATCATTCTTTTCATACATTGTCTCTTATTCTTTCGACTATCATCTCTGCCATGTACATACATATATTCACTTTGAAGCACAGAATCGTAATTTTAAACTATTTTATCGTGTTCCGTAAGTGATTTTAAGGCATCTGTGTATTTTTTTTTTTATATCTTGCAATTACAGATTTTTTTATTTCTACGTACTTATTATATGTATAGATACGAATTCATTTGATCACCATAACGAAAACGAGAATTTGATTGACATTAATGCAAGGCCTGCTAGTGAAATGGCAAACGAAGAAAGTTTAGGTACATGTTGCCATACAAATACTTAATTTCGTTAACGTGATCAAATGGTGATAAAAACTCGATCCAAGCACTCAGAGCGAGCATTGTTTAGAGTCTAAGATCCGAACTAGAAACGACCTTCACCCATCTGTATAATGGATGAAAAGTATTTTATATAAAATTTAATATACTTATTAGAAAATATATCTCGAGTGGGTTGTCTAAAAATTCCTGGCCAGACTATGATTAATTAAAAATTGAAAAATTACTTTTTATTAAATATTGCACACTAGAGTTTAACGAATAAAGGAGACCTTTCCAAATGGGCCCCCGTTGTACCGAGGTACACTTTATTTTAAAATATTCTCTACATTATACAGAAACACTTTGTGATATAATTTTTTTATAAAACTTGCTAAAACTAGATTTTTTGGAAAATAAAAAAAATCGCCAAAATGGTCCTAGAAATCGTAAACATGAAACGAAACGTGCAAAATATGACTGACAGTGACATCTGTCATAGCGGTTTTTGGTGTAAACATTGTGGTCTTTTTAAAATCTTACAAAGAATATTATTAAATAGGTCGAAAACATAGTTAATATTATACGGTTTTCTACAAACTCACATCAATAATAAACATAGATCGTGCGTGCGTGACCGTCTTATTTTTTGCTGAACCAAAGCCGCTTTTATGCAGCCATAGAAACTTGTTTATTTTGCTCTACAGATCCCGGATAGAAAACATGTTTGTGTGATGAAAACGAATGTTGATATCATAGAATCTAGTAGGTACTGAAATAATTATTTAGAAAGGTCCGCACTTACACGGAACCATAAATGCTAATAGAAACAAGAATGTAATTCATGTTTACTACAGTTTGTTGTGGATTAAAAGGAAAAAACGCAAATAATGCGAGAGAGTATAATTTTCCGATCAGCGCTCAGTGACATACATGTTAATTATTCGTTACCACAGCAACATACGTCACACTCCCCGGCGAGGAAAACCGGGAGGCTACCAGCTTAATTTAGTATGTAATCAAACAAGTGTTGAGGCAACCTCCTCACTCGGCTAGGTCGTACGTCGGTAACGTCGTTAGCGTCGTCTAGTCCAGTCGTCATTCGAGTAAAAGAGAAATGTTGTGGATTAAAAGGAAAAAACGCAAATAATGCGAGAGAGTATAATTTTCCGATCAGCGCTCAGTGACATACATGTTAATTATTCGTTACCACAGCAACATACGTCACACTCCCCGGCGAGGAAAACCGGGAGGCTACCAGCTTAATTTAGTACGTAATCAAACAAGTGTTGAGGCAACCTCCTCACTCGGCTAGGTCGTACGTCGGTAACGTCGTTAGCGTCGTCTAGTCCAGTCGTCATTCGAGTCGTCTCCCTAACGATTGAGTGTCTGTCCCGCAGTTCTAAAGAGAACAGTCGTTGTACGGGTCTGACTCGCGTCCCCGCTGACGTCCGCACTTGAGCCACTCGCGTGACGCCGTCGGCACCAGGGTAAATATCTTCGACGACTGCAAGTGGCCACGTCACACGCTTGCCTTCAGTTTCCAGCAAGACAATATCTCCAATTTGAAGTGGCACTTGACTAAATTGGTCGCGTTTCTGAATAAGTGCGCTGATGTATTCATCCCTAAACCGTTTCCGCAGATCTTCACGTAGGTTTTGACAGTAACGATGTCTCATATTTAATATCTTGCCATCGACCTCATCCAAGTCCGTTGTACTGTGGGACGTCAATGGCTGAATGAACATAGAAGGAGTCATCGGTTGTATCTCCTTTTGGCCGCCTACGTATGTGAGGGGTCTGCTGTTAATGACTGCTTCGCAGTCGCAGAGGACCGTCTCCAACTCGACTAGGGTGAGAGAGGCTTTACCTAATATTCGGCGCATGATTTGCTTTAAAAATCCGATCAATCTCTCATAGAACCCTCCCCACCACGGAGCAGCCGGAGGCAGGAAGTTCCACTTTATTCTCGTAATAGAAGAGAATCGTAGAATTTCATCCCAATCGAGGGTTTGAAAAGCATTGTCCAGGCCTCGAAAATTACCAGCATTATCGCTAAATAATTGTTCTATTCTGCCTCGCCGTGCGACAAAACGTCTTAACGCCATCAAAAAATCGCCCGTTGACAGGCTCTCTACCACTTCTAAATGTACTGCACGGTACGTGGCGCACGTGAACAGGACGATCCAAGCCTTAGTTCCAGAACGAAGTATTAAAGGGCCCGCCAGATCCACGCCAGAAAATTGAAATGCTGTGCTAGCCTCCATACGTTCTTTAGGCAAAACACCAGTGGGCGCTTGGTATCGCTTCGCCTTAAATCTTTTGCATTTGATGCATAGATGAATGATGTTACGCACCAGCTCTCTGGCCCCGACAATCCAAAAGGTTTGACGTAAACTGTTAAGCAACGTCTGGGCTCCGGCGTGTTTCAACTCGACGTGCCGCCATTCTACAAAGCGCCTGACTATTGTCTCTGATCCGGGAAGCACTATAGGAAACTTAAAATTATAATTTTCAGTTCCTAGGGATAACTTTGTGTTAAGGCGAATGATACTTTTATCATCGACGAAGGTTTGTAATTTTTTATTACTGTGCAAACAATCTTTGTGTTTTTGTTGAATCAACCTTATGAGCACATTTTCAGCGTTTTCAAACTCGTCGTATGTCAGTCCTGTAGTTGCTAGTTTATTCTTAAAACGCAGCATCCAGCAGATCATTCTAACTATTTTAATGTAACTTGAAAAGTATGTTAACCTCTCCATATATAAAACGGTTACATGTAACCGTGGCAATATCTTATCTAAGAAAGATTCTTCTTGAATAAGCATCGCGACAGTACCTGTACTCTTCCGTTCGTCTTCGACTTCTGTGGAGTTGGCTATAAAATCTGTTGCCGGCCAGCTGTCTTCGTCTAACAATAACCAAGATGGACCCTCCCACCAATGGCTTTCGAGGAACCCTTTAGGGTTCACACCTCTGGAAGGTAAATCTGCAGGATTTAAATGACCAGGTACGTGTTTCCAGGCTGAAGCAGCGCTTAAGGTTTTTATCTCCTTCACCCGGTTGTTGACAAACACGCTCCACGGTCCAACGCATTTAATCCAGGTAAGTACTACGCTAGAGTCCGACCAGAAATACACGGCACATTTTGCTATAGCTAGCGATTCGATAGCAGTAACCGATAGTCTACAAGCAAGCGTAGCGGCAATCAACTCTAGTCTCGGAATAGTAATTTGCTTAACCGGCGTTACTCTCGCTTTAGCCAAGACAAGACTTAAGTTAACTTGCTCACCGAGTTTCGTACGCAGGTATGCGCAAGCTGAATAAGCGTCCTTACTTGCATCGCAAAACACGTGCAAAGAGGATTCACACTCTTTTAGGAGAGCACTTGTAAGCCGCCTGGGGATTATACTATCATTAATAAGTTAAGATTGTTCTAACCATTTTTTAAATTCTTTAGCCAGGTCCTCGGGTAATTCTTCGTCCCAGGTAAGTTTTTTACACCATGACTTTTGAAGTATCATCTTCGGAACAATCGTAGTCGGGCAGGTTACTCCAATAGGATCGAAAACCCTTTGAGCTATATAGCTCAAAGGGCTCGATAGTAGCGTTCGTTTCGTTAGCTTTTCACCGATATTTTTAAAATTAGCGTTACATTGTAGGGTATCGTTTTTGACATTCCATATTACCCCTAATATGGAGGTATTATCTACGCTCTGATCCACCATTATTGGACTTGAAATCCAGCCTCTAAGATCAAACATACCGTCAAGCATTACTTCCTTCGATTCGCTAATAAACTTCTCCAAATCTTCCTCTGATTCCAGGCTGGTCACGCAGTTGTCTACGTAAAACGATTTCTTCAACTTCATCGCTGTCTCTTTCAGATTATCTGCACAGCTGTCCAAAAGAAGATTGACAGTAGCTACAAGATGAAACGGGCTCGACGTCACTCCAAATACTACTCGTCTATGACGATAAGTAATCATCGATCGGTTGTCTTCGTCAATATTGGACCACCATAAAAATCGTAGATAGTCGCGATCTTCGGCGACAAGCGAAATTTGAAGAAATGCCTTCGCAATATCAGCTGTCACTCCAATTTTATTCCTCCTGAAGTTTATTAAAAGATTAGGAATTTGTTCTAGAAGATTTACACCTTTTCCTAAGCACGAGTTTAAAGAAATTCCGTTCCTATCCTTTGCCGATGCGTCAAAAACCGGGCGTATCTTGGTAGTCAAACTAGACTCCTTGATTACCGCGTGGTGTGGCATATAATGGCCTCGGACGGACTGATCTGGTGCCTCTTCGATTATGTTTAGCTGTAGCCACTCACGAAATACATTATCGTAGTCATTGATCTTACCTATTTGTTTGAGGCGGTTCATGGTGGACTCCAACCTCTTCTTAGCGAGATCATAATTAGTTTGTGGACGCGGGACGTCTCGCCACGGCAAACCAACCTCATACCGACCTTCTTCATTGATCTTGACATTTTCTTCGAAAGCTCTAAGGATTTCCGAGTCGTGAGTCGATTTGTTAACTTGTTCCGCGGGATCCCTAATGCCTAAAGCTTCTAAAGTCCATAAATCTGAAAGATCAATATTTGTTAGACATTGAAGGGTCGTGGTCATGTTTGTTATGGTACTATAAACCCCTGTAATGGGACCCTGAATAGTCCACCCCATTTTTGTCTTTATAGCCGTCAAATTATTCTCTAGTTGTACCAAGTCACCTGTGATAAGTAAACCAGAGAAGTCAGCACCAATTAATAAACTTACGTCGTCAGGAGCGTCAGTCGAGTCGTATAGTACGATACCGTGTTGCCGTAGTTGCTCTAATAACACAGGAGAACTTATTCTAGGTAGAAAACCACATATGTTGTTTTGTTCAATAACACATAAATTTGTACAAAAGTCGTTGTTGATACTCTTGACAGAAATGTCGAATACTTGACATTCTTCTTTTTTCGTCTCGAGCCCGCCGAACAAAGTATGTGCTAAATTCTCTTTCCTAGTTGACCTTAGGCCAAGTTCCTGTATAAGATCTTTTCTTATGTAAGATCTTTGAGCACCACTATCTATTAGTGCTCGTACTCGTCTCTCTTTCTTCCCATGCACGATCTTTACTACTAATGTCTGTAATAAAGTAGTCGAAGTAGACTTTTTGTTGCATGACAAGAGACTCGCTTCTGGCAGTTTATTGGTGTTGCTCGCCGCCATATCTGTGCACATTATTGTAAAATGACGTTTTTGACAGAATAGACATTTAGGAAAACTTTTGCATTTTTTCGCAATATGATTGCTTTTTAAGCAAATTGAGCACGCTTTTTTGCTTTTTATATATTCCAGACGATCCTGTAGCGTCATTTTAGCCGCCTTATAGCACTCTACTGCAGAATGATTCTCCTTATCGCACCATACGCATGACGAACCGTTTTTCTTGCTCGAACCTTCTTTGCTATGCTTAGTCTCTGTTATAAAGCAGGCGGTGGGTGGTTTTGGTTCAGCTGGGGGCATCTCATCAAATTCTCTTCGAGCTAGCCGTATCCTTTCTTCCGATTCCACCTCTTGCTGTAAGAACATCATTAGCTTAGACAGGCTTCTCATATGACCAACTTGATTCATAAGCAGTCTTTCTAAACAAGACTTATTGTCAACCAACTGACACATCAATAATGCTTCTGCAAAGTCCTTCCCAACAGCACAAGCAGTTGTGTAGTAGTCTATCTTTTACATCGGACTTATACATATTTCATGTCATAATAACCAATTGCATTGATTTTAAAAGCAACACAGTTCTACAATGACATAGAAATGGTTGAGCGCACCTTAGATGGCAATGTAAAACATTATGTTGTTTGTTGGAATAAAACAATATGTTTATTTTTTAATTTCTTTTATTATGTTTCTTCATTTTCTACATCTTCTCTGATTAATATATCATCAAGGAAAAATGCTGGAGCAGTTATATTTTGTTGGTATCGAGCCCACTCCATATACCACACAATGGTCATACATAACATGAGCACAGCAACCCTCGGTACGTTTTCCTATTATACAATTACAGTAATAACGGTGAATTCTGTGCTCCCAACTATTGTGCTGCATATTTAACAATATATATGTATAACATGTTCGACCACTAATCAACCTCTCAACAGATACATTTTATTTTCAGAATGTGGTATATGGAGAGGCTCAATATCACGGCATACTTCAATTCCAAATGTTCCATTTGGTCTAATGTGCTTACCATAATATGAGCGTGCCTGCTTAATTTGATAAGTTCCCAGTGCAAATAATATTAAGTCCGATTCTGTCATCACTGGAAACTCATTCAATAGTAAGCATTTATAATGTCAAAAAGACCTCACCTTCTATTAATATTATTTTCTATTAAATTAAAATTAGTTGTGCCTGAGAGTAAGCTAACGAAACGCATCAGACAGCGAGAGAGTTGTGCTTGCCAGTTAAATTAATTCAATGTTGCAAGTAATCAAACCTTTCTAATGATGTTTTTGGGTGGTACAAATTGAATAAAAAATATGTTATATATATTTTTAGAATCTACGATTTTTTCCCCATTTTGATACCTTTGAATCTTAGGTACATTCGGGGCCCTTGTTGTATGGGGCGAGGAAAAGTTTGAAGCCTATCGAACAAACGTTGGGTTGTCTATTTTTTTCCTGGGATAACTACTGGGTTGGCATAAACAGGTACATCGATAATAGTTATTTTCACCTATTTGTTTAATAAATAAATCTTATATCAAAATGAGCGCTATTTAATTGCGAATACGATGGATGATATAGGGTTGTCTGTAAAAATGAATGACGGTTGTCAAGTTTTGAAAGGTGAAAATTTTATGCGTGTGGAAACTTGTGACAAAGAGATTCGAGCTAACTATATCCCATGCGATAGAAGAGAACACTACATTGCAGCTGCGCGCGACGAGACCGCCAGATGAAAGAGAGCGCGTATGCTATTTATTCGTGCAACAGAGAAAGAAAAATTATTTATGCCTTTTTGTCATCATTAGACACGCGATATTAATGTATGTGCTTATCTTGAAATTGTCTCGTTATTTCAGGAAAATAAATAAAAATGAACAAAGTTACCAGTCAAAAAATTTAAATGAAATGAAATGGTAAAAACATACCTACTCTAAGGATCTTGTTTTACGTACAAAAATTATCTATACATATAATAAGAACGTAGGGATAAAAAAGTCTGTAATTGCAATATATAAAAAAAAATTACACAGGTTGCCTTAAAATCACTTACGGAACATGATAGAATAGTTTTAAAAAAAATTGTTTGTTTGTTTGTTTGTTTGAAGTCGATAAACTCGAGAACTACTGAACGGATTTTGATCCGGTTTTCACCAAAATGCTAAGAAAAATCCGGAGAAAAATATAGGCTACATAAATACTCGAAAAATACAGGGTGTCTCATTTAAATCGGTCAGTATGGGAAAGTCTGAAACTATAAGACATACGATCTGTCCTTAGGAACCATGTCATCGATTTTAATAAGAAGAAAAACTGCATTCATACATTTAAAGAAAACCTATACTCAGCTCGGGAATCGAACCCGGTTGTTTTGAAAAAAATAAACTTATAGTATTTCTATTTAGATATCGATTGTGTAGGTCTTAAGCAGTAAATAGCTCTTTGAAACATGATGTCTAAAATGAATAAAATGCATTGTTTTCACGTACTTTAATTTATTTTAGTAGGTGTTCGAATTGACCGCCGTTACATTCAACAAGTTCAGGCATGTAAAATTGTCTCTATGGTTGTTTGTACCTCTTTGCTGGTTTTGTAATTGTAAGATCGTTACCTAAACGTGTTGAATATTGTATTGAAAAAAACGGTGGTCACTTCGAACACCTTCTAAAATAAATAAAAGTATGTGAAAACAATGCATTTTATTCATTTTAGACATTATGTTTCAAAGAGCAATTTACTGCTTAAGACCTACACAATCGATATCTAAATAGAAATAGTGTAAGTTTATTTTTTTCAAAACAACCGGGTTCGATTCCCGAGCTGAGTACAGGTTTTTTTTAAATGTATGAATGCAGTTTTTCTTCTTATTAAAATCGATGACATGGTTCCTAAGAACAGATCTTCGTATGTCTTATAGTTTCAGACTTTCCCATACTGACCGATTTAAATGAGACACCCTGTATAATAAGAACGTAGGGATAAAAAAATCTGTAATTGCAAGATATAAAAAAAAATACTTTAAAATCACTTACGGAACACGTTAGAATAGTTTAAAAAGAAATTGTTTGTTTGTTTGTTTGTTTATTTGTTTGTTTGAACACGATAAACTCGAGAACTACTGAACGGATTTTGATCCGGTTTTACCGAAATGCTAAGAAAATTCCGGAGAATAACATAGGCTACATAAATACTCGAAAATTATTAAATTTTGATTTGGTCTAAACCGGGATTTAATCCTTGGTTGCTTGGCAACTGTTGTTTATATGTAACATAGGGGAATTTTTTTTTATGAGTTTTACGGCTCTGGCATTTGAGGCTCTGGCTCTCTATTGCTATCGTGTTTTACGGCTCTGGGTTCTTTGCCCTTTTGAGCCTGTCATTGATAGTTGTTGCCATGAGAATACCGATTTTGATGCGGTTATCACCAAAATGCTTAGAAAATTTCGGAGAATAACATACAAATCGAAAAATGTTAAACAAATTTTGATATACGTATTTACGCGACCAACTGTTAGATACGTTCGTTGAGTTATTATTTTAGAAAAGTTTTGTTACTCTCTAAGGTTACCTACCCTTTATAAATCTGTGAGGCACCTAAGCGAACATTAGCACCGCAATAGTAAAGCGACGGAAAATAAAAACAAGCTCGAAATCACGCACATCATTAAACTTGGCTGTACATAAGTACACCTTTTGTTTCATTTTCCAAAATAACCAATAATAATATGGCTATTTAGTCGCGCCTGCGCGCGGCGCTTATTGCAGTTTTCTAATACACAGAAATGTTAAAAGTTAAAACATTACCTATATTTGGCGGTATACATCTCTGTGTCGTTGCCCAAAATAATGTCTCTTTTTTAAGTTATGCATAGAAATGTTACCTAGGTACTCATTCAATTTGGCTGTATAAAACTTTATATCATTTCCCAAAATCATGTCTCTATTTTTTTAAATATTGCACATAGAAGATATCTTGAATTACATAGCTTGGCTGTATAAACCTTTGGGTCGTTGCCCAAAATACTTAATATTATTTTTTTAAATCTATTTGGTGAAAAAACCCGAGAACAGGAAAATTTAAAAAAAAATTGGCGCTCAAATTTTGAAACGAACAGAAGGAAATTTTGATATTTTGCAATGCATTAAGTACCTATTTTTATTTTGTTAATAATTTTCAAATTATATTAATTATTCATTGTGTAAAAGTTTTTAAAAACATTTTATGCAGGTACGTTAAATATTTCAGTACTTATTCAGTTCTTATTAATTTTCAAATATGATTTATTCAATGTGTAAAAGTTTTATGAAACATTTGATGCAGGTAAGTTAAACACTTATTTCAGTACTTATTTGAAAAAATTTTGAAGTCCGTGGTTGGACAGTATACCAGTAGACACATCTTAGCTAAGATACACCAGTGCCTAGGACGACTCCGGACGAGTACCTGAGCTGTAAAATACCAATTTTATTACATATTATACTCGTGCTTCGTCCTCAAGATTAGTATACTTACCTAATTTACTTAATATAATAATTAACTATGTAGTAACACCTAAGTGTTGCCACATTCAGCACTATTTTTAGAAAGAAAACTCATCATTTCCGGTCCAAATACCTTATTAGACAGGAAATGATTATTTTTGCCACGTTTTTTATTTTAACAGAAAGAAAAAAAAAAACTGACAGTTGCATTTATTTCCCGCCAATACTGACTCCACCTCCGAGCCCATATTGGCGCGCTCTCGTCATTAGCTCATAAGTGCTGAGCCACATCGCACATACATCATTCAAAATGCCCAAAAGGAAGCATGATGATAATGATATTAAATACTTAGCAAGTAAAATAAGAAAGCTAGAAAAAAGGTTAAAAAATTCAAACCGGCGGCGTCAACGATTGTCGTCTGAATCTTCCATAAGTAGCTTAAAAAGTGTGTCTAGTGCAAGTTCGAGGGACTCGTCACCAGCTGCGCCACCTTATTCGCCGTTATCTGAGAGAGGTTAGTAAATCTAATATCAACTTCATTAAAATAATGTTTCACCCATGGTGTTATGCCGGTCTTTTATCAAGACTGATGCGAGGTCATTTTAACCTTAAGGAATGCTTCTGCATTCGACATCCATGATGTCGTATTCTGGTTTTAATAACCTATGCGAGGGTTGTTACCTTCGAAGAATGCACTAATGAATATTTTTTCATTGCATTCAGCATCCATGGTGCCAAATCTATCTTGACGACTGATACGTATATTAGTTATCCTACCACAAGGAATCGAAACGCGGAGCAAACACGCTACTTTCAAACACCTATGGTGTGCGATTGAAAACCCAATAAGTGGTTGTTAGATCAATCGATCAATAAAGACATGCAGTCCGTGGATTACATGTAAATAATATAATTAACCAACACTTACGTGGAATGGTTATTTATTCGAGATATCTCGATTACAACTAATCTTAGTTCTATCGTCGTTTCAGACTATAATGAACATCCCCCGATTGCAACGACAGAGCAAACCCTCGCCTTGTCGCCAACTGCATCGGAGCCGTTGAATCCTGGGCCGACATCGGCGGGCGCGGTCAACGAATTGAACCAAGAACCAACGAACACCAAAAATAGCGACAGTATCGTCGAACTCCCTTTGGTAACATCTGAACCAGGTTTGGATCCTGATTTACTTGATATATTAGGCACGGACCCCTCACACGTTGTGGAATATGGTCCAAATATCAATGACGAACTGGCAAGTCGTCTTAACTTCATTGCCACCCATGGACTAGACAAAGAGAATCGTAAAGAATTATTAAAAAAATACCTTATACCATCCAATTGTAAAAACTTATCAGCGCCTAAAATGAACCCTGAAATCAAGGCCGCAACTCCAGACTACGTCCTTAAACGTGATAAATCAATCGAAATCAACCAAAAACAGATCGCGGCAGCCATTACATGCGTTGGTCATATCATGAGTTCACAAATTAATAACTCTGAGAGAAATAACGTTTTATTGAAAAGCCTAATGGATGTGAGTCGTATTTTATGCGACGTTCAATGTCATCAATCGAATTCTCGTCGAAATTATGCACTTTATTCATTGAAAAAAGATTTAAAAGAACAGATCAGTAACACAAATATTGACGAATTTCTGTTCGGACAAGATCTAACAGAAATCTTAAAGACTGCCAAGGCAGTGTCCAAATCGTCTTCGGACCTTAAGGCCGACGATATAAAAAAAACTAAGCAAGGTAGGAATTTAAACCGCAAGCAGGGTCCCGGGAATCGAAGGGCGGCGCCGGGCCCTCGGCGTCACCAACCGCCTTCATCAGCCGGGTTAATGACGAAATATCACCAACCACCACCACCACCACCGCCGCCACCACCAACATCAGGTCTGCGCGGTCACTCCTCGGGAGCGTCTGCATATCGGCCCAGACAAACGAGGAGGCCCTAAGTGCAGATAAGGTACGGTACGCAGGCAGGCTTCAACATTTTTACAAACAGTGGTCGCTTATCACAGAGGACCAATCGGTACTCTCGTGGGTTAATGGATATAAGATACAGTTTGTTGCTCCTGTATATCAGTTAAACCCCCCTATTACAGAAATTAGTTCAAATTTAGAATGGTTACAATATCACGAGTCCATCCAAAATTTATTAACAATTGAAGCCATTTCCCCTTGTGTACCTTGTGATAATCAATATGTGTCTCGTATTTTTTGGTACCCAAACCTAATGGAAAAATGAGATTAATTTTGAATTTAAAGAACTTAAATAAATTTATTAATACTAATCACTTTAAACTAGAAGACTTGCGCACAGTTTTAAAATTGATGACTTGTATTTAACTGAATCAACTTATTCAAAGTGTATAGAAAATGTTTATGCAACAACTAACTTGTTACAATCCTTAGGTTTCTTAATAAACATAGAAAAAAGTAAATTAATTCCGTCCAGGCATTGCAAATATTTAGGATTTGAAATAGATTCAAGTAATTGGTGCATATCTCTGCCACAAGAAAAACGTAATAGAATTATAAATGAAATTGTAGAGTTTAAAAAATTAAAATATTGTAAAATTCGTAAATTTGCACAATTAGTAGGATTGTTAGTATCTGCATGCCCAGCCATTGAATATGGATGGTTGCATACAAAGGAACTTGAACGTTGCAAATACCTCAACTTGAAGGGGCATGATGATTATAACAAAATCATAAATATTCCATATTCCTTACACTCTGATTTAGAATGGTGGTTGAAGGTCATACAAAATTCTGTTCAAAAGATTAAGGAGGATAATTATGCAATGGAAATATACTCTGACGCATCAACAACGGGGTGGGGAGCAGCCTGTAATGGTCAAACAGCTAGTGGCCAGTGGTCAGATTCAGAACGCGTTTTACACATTAACTGTTTAGAACTTTTAGCTGCATTCTTTGCTTTAAAAATATTCGCTAAAGATAGTAGTAATTGCCAAATACTTTTACGCGTTGATAACACTACTGCTGTAAGTTACATAAACCGTATGGGTGGAGTACAATATCCTCATCTCCACGGTATCACTAAAAATATTTGGCAATGGTGTGAATCTCGCCATTTAATTATTGTCGCTGCCTATATAAAGTCGTCTGACAATGTCATTGCTGACCGCGAATCAAGACGTTCACATCCCGATGTTGAGTGGGAACTTTCAATAACTGGGTTTAATTTAATAACTAAAAACTTCGGATATCCTCAAATTGATTTATTTGCAAACCGGCTTAACAAAAAATGTGAAACGCATGCTTCTTGGAATCGCAATCCAGATGCTTACGCCATTGATGCCTTTACATTTTCTTGGAACAATTGCTTCTTTTATGCTTTTCCACCTGTAGCTATTATTTTAAAAACGCTTAGAAAAATTATCTCTGATAAGGGTGAAGGCATCGTAGTTGTACCGTCGTGACCGACCCAACCATGATATCCGCTGTTCCGCCGCCTTATTATATCGAAAGTAGTAGAACTTGGTTCACCACACTTTACAATATCTCATTCCAGAAGAAATATTCACCACAACCTTATCCTGGAGGGCGCTGTCTTATCCGCGAAGGCCTTCTGCGAAGGCCTTCTGCGAAGGAACATCCCAGTAGCTGCTATGGATATAATGTTGTCATCCTTGTCGGACAATACAATGAAGCAATATGATTCATGCTTACGAAAATGGTTTAATTATTGTATTGAAAACAAAATTAATTTATATAAACCTTCAATACCAACTGTGATCGAATTTCTTACTTATATTTTTAATGGCGGTAGCCAATACCAAACGGTTAATTGTTGTAGGTCTGCAATCTCCTTATTATCAGGACCCTTAGATGATGACTTAATTACAAGGTTCTGTAAGGGCGTATACAAACTTAAACCTCCCATACCTCGTTACAACATAACGTGGGATGCAAATATTCTATTAAATTATTTATCTTCCTTATATCCACACAGTGAAATCACATTAGAACAACTTACAAAAAAATGTGTTACACTTTTGTCTCTTGTTACTGCACACCGAGTGCAAACCTTATCGAAAATTAAGATTAATAATATAATTTATTTATAAAAACAAATAATTATAAAAATTCCGGAACTGATTAAAACATCTAGGGCTGGATCTCGTCAACCAGCCTTACACTTACCTCATTTTGAAGGTAGAGTATCCATTTGCCCGGCAGCAACATTAACTGCCTATATTAATAGCACTAGTAACATCAGAGATTCTAATAGTTTATTGATTAGTTTTAGAAATCCTCATAAACCAGTTTGTGCACAAACAATAAGCAGATGGATTAAATCAGTCATGAAAGACAGTGGAATTGATGTATCCATCTTTTCTGCTCACAGTACCCGTCATGCAGCTACATCAATTGCATATAAGAATGGAGTCAATGTTGACCTAATAAGAAAAACAGCAGGTTGGAGCGGTAATTCCACTGTCTTTGCCAAGTATTATAATCGTCCGGTTGTAAGTAATGATGATTTTTCTCTGCTAGCAAGGACGCTAGATACACTTTAAAAATTTGTAATTTTTATATTTTTTTTTGTATACGAGTATATATACAAGTGATCACATTAAATTGTTGTATCTTTATACATACCATACCCATGATAATAAATTTTTCCCTTCTCTCAACATCTACATAGTTAATTATTATATTAAGTAAATTAGGTAAGTATACTAATCTTGAGGACGAAGCACGAGTATAATTAATGATTAAACGAACTTACCTTAGTGAAGTTCAATCATAATTATACGAGGTGCTTCGTCCGAAAAGATTAGTATGCACTCCCGCCCACCCAGCAAACTGTTGAAAACAGTTTCCCAGTAATAAGGAAATATTTATTTGCTCTAAACTTAAAGACGAGAGCGCGCCAATATGGGCTCGGAGGTGGAGTCAGTATTGGCGGGAAATAAATGCAACTGTCAGTTTTTTTTTTTTTCTTTCTGTTAAAATAAAAAACGTGGCAAAAATAATCATTTCCTGTCTAATAAGGTATTTGGACCGGAAATGATGAGTTTTCTTTCTAAAAATAGTGCTGAATGTGGCAACACTTAGGTGTTACTACATAGTTAATTATTATATTAAGTAAACTAGGTAAGTATACTAATCTTTTCGGACGAAGCACCTCGTATAATTATGATTGAACTTCACTAAGGTAAGTTCGTTTAATCATTAATAATTGAGCGTCAGTAAACCCATTTCAGGTTTGTATGACGTAGCAAATACGCGCAACCCACCGAGAAACGGTGTTGTATACTGAATGTATGTGGAGGGATAATTGAAACGGGAAACTGAGTGAGAATCTGTATGAACGGGACGATTCTGTGCTTCAAACTGAATATATGTATGTACATGGCAGAGAGGATAGTCGAAAGAATAAGAGATAATGTATGAAAAATAATGATGGACGTAAAGGAGACACAGGAAGTATGCCAGAACCAAACTAAATGGAGATCGATTTTTTTTGTCTATCTCAGCATTCCCAGCTGAAAGGATATTAAGAGTGAGTAGATGTACGTATGTCGGTAAATACAATGTCAATTTTCTAAATTTCCGATGCATATAATTTTATTATACCCTAATAAGCTTAAATAGATACCTACTTTAAAATTAAACTGTACAGACTACAGCCTTTAGCTTACGCGGACGAAGTCGCGGGCAACAGCTAGTATTACAATAAAACATTAATACAAAAATTTTAATATTGAAAAAAGTTACAATTAATAACTATTAATTTTTACTTTCAGCCGGCGGTCACGCACGTCGCGCTCAACGTCAAACGCTGCGTCCTCTTCTATTTCTTTCACAAGTTTCCAAACGCATAAAAAAATTTCACCTTTCAAAATTCGACAACCGTCATTCAGGCTAGATTTTTTACAGACAACCCTATATTAATCGCATTCGCAATTAAATAGCACTCATTTTGTTATAAGATTTATTAACTAAACAAATAGGTATAGTTTGATATTGTTTTTTTCTAATATAGCATTACAAGGTTTTATAAGTTCTAATTTTTTAAATATAGCAATACATAAATTGTGTGGTTTTTACTTTTGTTGGCAATGTTTTATGTTACTTCTGCCATAACCATAATCTGTCCAAACCAGAATCTGTCCTAAGACGAATAAGGGAAAATAACTATTATCAATGTACCTGATTATACCTGCTAACCCAGTATGCCAGGAAAAAATAGACAACCCAACGTTTGTATATTCTATAGGCTTCATACTTTCGGTTGTTATTTTTATTCGTTAAAAGTGCAATATTTAATAAAAAGTAATTTTTCAATTTTTAATTAATCATAGTCTGGCCAGGAATTTTGAGCTAGGTTTTGAGGTTTTAAAAATATTAAAGTTGTTTGTGTTTCGCATATAGTTTCCGTACCTTTTGCCCAACCTAATACATAAGTTTGTGTCATCCTAGGTACTCGCATAGGTAGAAATTTAGGTATTTGTCGCTTCGATCAGTATAGGACGAAAAGAAAATTAGAGATGAAAATTTTACTGTCATCATGATAATAATAAAGTAGTAACTGATGTACTTACATAGACAATTTGTGTCATCTCTGTCCACGAGAATCCCGATATTTAACCTAACACGTCGCCCAACTAGCTCTGAAAGAATATTACAATAGGTTAAATAAGTGTTACGCGTTTTAGAGTACTGATATCTGTTGTTCAAAATATTTTGTGTCGAATTCATCCACGACATTTATAGATATTTTATTTTTTATTACAAAACCCTGTAAAAGCCACAAAAGAAAGTGCAAGTTATTAGAGTTTAGGTGTTTTTGATTATTATGGTGTAACAAAACACTATTCATAATTTGTGTTGTTTTTATCCACATATTCTTATTATTTAAAAAAAACAGACTTCTAAGCACGTACGGCGAGCGCGGGGAAGAGCGCGAGCACGGCGCGTCGCGTGTTGTTTGTTTACATTCGGCATGTGCATTCGGTCTTCGTATTCGGTGCAAGTTGCGACAAGTGCGTGCGTTATTCGATTAGTGTGTTAAATGTGGTCTCATACTGGACGTTAATACAGTGATGGTTAAAGAAAGGGGATTAGTAAAGTTCATAGAATCGAGCATTGTAAGAGATGACGGAAAAGCAGACTATTTTAAGGACCGTGCTTAAATAAAACTACACAAAACCTGCCAAAACACATAATAATCCGAAATGTATTGAAGCGGAATAGAAGAGAAAAAAGAAAGAATCTGAAAAAGTATCAGAATTCAGAATCAATCAGCAACTTCGACTGCCATAACAAGTGCTTGTTTTGCGATAAGGATGCGTCATCGAATTTGAACAAAAACATCTCTACGCAATTGCAGAGATTCGACAGTATTTGCGACTTCTGCATTGCCGATAATGCGTTCAGCGCGACGCCGCTGCCTGCAATCTGTCCAAGGCATCGAGAAGGTACTTTGCGGAACCTTCCCAGATGTGCGAGCAATAACTCCACGCAAGACCGTACCTGTGTCTTGTTCAAAAGGCACAACTGGTCCGGCGGGCGTAAAGGATCGCCGCACTCTGTTCAGAATACGATCACGGCTTCGATGTAGTCCCTTTGGTTCAGATCGCAGCGTATCGTCATACCGAGCATGTTGATACTGCTCTGCAGGCTTAGAGATGTACCCTGAAGAGTTGGACGGGGAAGGAATGATGACTTTTTTGCTGTGAACACACATACCTGTTTTCTAGGCTTTAAACTTGAACCAGATTATTGGAGCCCCAATTAGATATGAGGTCCAATACCCGATTGAGCTCAAAAACAAGATTCACTCGATTCACTTCGGTTTAGACCCGCCCTGCCGCTGGGTGACCGTTATATCCCCCATGCACCGTGCTATCATCTGCATAGCAATAAATATTTCCAAGTGGAAGCATATCATTGAATGCAGAAGGAACAGCGTGGGGGATAGAACGGACCCCTGAGGGACACCGGCGTTCACTGACATGAGCCGTGAAGCGCATCCATCAGATATAACGCGAATTCTGCGCTCATGCAGGAAACCAGCGACCCAGTTGCAGAACTGACCAGGCAGACCGTATGCCGGGAGCTTGGAGAGAAGAGCTTTGTGCCAGACCTGATCAAAAGCCTTGGCTATGTCAAGGCTAACAGCCACCGACTCACCACACTTGTCAATAGCCTCACCCCATAGATGTGCAATGTACGCTAGAAGATCACCCGTTGACCGTTTCGGCCGAAACCCGTTTTGGCGATCGTGAATTATGGAGTTTTCTTCTAGGTAGTGGACAAATTGTTTATTTAAAATGCACTCCATTACTATGCACAAAACTGAAGTTACGGCTATAGGGCGGTAATTCGATGGATCTGACTGACCGATCTCCTTTTTTGGGGACCGGTTGCGCATTAGCTTCTCTCCAAGATTCCGGTACACAACCTGAAAAGAGCGATAGACGGTAAAGGCACGTTAACAGAGGGGACAACTCCGCTGCATACATTTTTAGGACTATTGGAGGGAGGGATGGCATTAGGGCCATTAGCTTTCCGGACATCGATTGACTGCAGTTCCATCACACTGCATGATTTTAAAATCGGGCATAGTGTGACCACAGTGAGAAATTGTAGGTGGCTGTGCATTGCAGTCATCGACTCGGAACTTAGCCGCAAAGAGTTTGGCCAGGACATCGACCTTCTCCTGCGGGTTGTGAGCTAAAGTACCGTCTGGACATCTCAGTGGTGGCAGCGAGGGTTGGCAGAAGTTCGATTGCACGGCTTTAGCCAGACGCCAGTAACTGTAGCTACGGCTGCCCGTAGGATGCGTCAGTAGTTCTTGGCTCTTTTGCAGGACTTGGTGGCATTATTCGCGAATAATCATATTATATTATATTCGGTTGAACCATCGGTTGCGCCTGCCTTTGCTGATGAGATAGGAGTGCGGAATATAGTATTCCATTCTTAAAACTATCTCATCAGCAATTGCAGTCGCACTAGCTGTCGGATCCTTCCCACTGAAGCAGCGCTGCACCCAAAGAACGGATGCGAAATAGTCCCGCATACCATCTCAACCCAATCTGCCGACGAGTAGCTACTTTACTGGATACCAAGCAGTGATTCGAAGATCCTAAAGGAGCTCGAACCTCCACTCGGTAACCAGCTGGGCGACTCGTCAGCAGAAGGTCCAACAAAGAGGGCGCGTGACCGACTATATCTGGAATCCTGGTGGGCTGGTTCACCAGTGGAGTCAGGTCGTGCGTGAGAGCGAATTTGTGGGCAGTTCTACCAGCATGGTCAGTTTTGGAGGAACTCAACTTAACCACAACTCGTGGTGAGCATTGAAGTCCCCCAAAAACACCAATTCCGCTGATGGAAACCGCTCCTGCGCATCATCTCTTCTTCTTCTTCTTCAAGTTCAGTGGTTGAGACGGACACAGCTCTTCACGACACGACACGACCTCCCGCCATCTCTCCCTGTTAGTAGACTGTCTCGCACAGTCAGATACGCGGTTCTCTATTGCGGATTTCACTTGATCAGTCCAGCGCATAAGTGACCTGCCATCGTGATCTGGTTCCCTCCACTTTTCAATCCAAACGTAAGATTTTCGCGCTCCATTTTGAGAAGTAATTCCTCCATAAAGCCAGCATTACTCGCAAATAAGGTGGTGTCATCTGCGTACTGCAAGTTCGCAATTTTGTAGCCCCAGCCAGTCACAACACCATCGGTCCAGTCTTCGAGAGTAATTCGCATAACAAGCTCGGTGTAAGCGTTAAATATTAACGGTGATATTATGCAGCCTTGTCGCACGTCCGCACTTGGGTGGAAACTATCTGACAGGAGGTCATCTGTCCGTAATGTAGCTATTTCCCCTTCGTAAAGATTCCTAAGCAGGTGCACGAGGTGTAGTGGTGTGCCCATGTCCAAGTAGTGTTTTCCACAACGTTGGCCATTTCACCGAGAAACGCTTTGGAGCAATCAACTAAGCATATGTATGCTACCCATCATCCCATCATCTGCTACCCGACTAAGATGTTCCATAATTCGAGTTGTCTCCATGTCGCCATATTAAGTTAGACGCAGGCGTAGACAGGGCTATGAGAGCCCAACTCGACGTGTACTACAAGAAGGGAAAAGGAAGGGTCCTCCAGACAGCGCAGACGGCGACAGCAAACATCTTTCCAAACGAGCAAGCAAACTCCGGCTTTGGCTTTGAAGGATTTCTTCAAGCACAACGCCCGGATAGTGCAGGTAGCTGGTGTCGGCCGGACAGATTATTTGCGTCTCCGTCAAAATCAACATTGCTGGCCGTGCCGTCTCAAGATAGTGATGGTCGGCATTGAGGTTTGCATGGAGTCCGCGGATGTTAGCGAACTTGTCCTCAAACGGTATGGTTGTGGTGGGGGTGTGCACCGCTGTAGAACCAGTTTTAATGTTAGGTGCTGTCATGGTGGAGAAAAGGAAGGAGACGTGAATCGAAGAAATGCTACCGCGATGCAAATAGTCAAAGTGCAGCGGCCTGTTTCACCAGGGATCTGCCTACAGATGAGTATCATTAACCCGCCGAACGGAAGGGCCCCCGAACCCCCCCGGGAATGGCTGCCGGGGCCCCATCTACCAAAACTATTATTTTTGTGTTTTATTCATTTAAATATCGTGCATGAAAACAAGTTTACAAAGTCGATTTTTCGTGCATATAAGATATTGAATAAGTGAAATCTAATCATTGTTATATTTTTTAAAGCGTTTGTAGCTTGAAAAAACAAAATAATAAAAAATCTTAAAATTGCGTGGCCTAATTTGGCACAAAATTATTTATTGGGTGTAAGTGATCTGAAATAGGAAATAGATATTTAATTAATTGTAATTTTTTGTTTACACTGTTTTTACATAGGGTGGGGGTGGCATCAATGAGCCACGCGTACACAATGAGCCATCCATCTAACTCGGAAAGGCGACGTTGCCGCTCTGTGTTTTCGGCATGCACGGACACGTTCTCGAACGCGCCCCTACCTTCCCAGTCGCTGGCAAGATTCGGTGAGGAACGCGTGTGTCACCGACAGTTTGTCGTTTTCGTAACATAAAAGCTAAAAAAAAAACGTAAGTAATTTGTTTATATAATTTTTAACGCAAATTTTGTTGCGAACAAATTACAAAAACACAAATGTTGATAAAATTTCCACGAGCAGGGTTTGAACCTGCACCCTTCTGACATACCGGGTCAGGTGCTCTTCCAATTGAGCTATCGTGGTTCTAACCAGCTCGCCGAAATTATTCAACACTATTTACTTTTTACTTTGAAAGCCAAAGGCGCCCATTCAATGTTAACAACTACCGTCATTAACATCCGATCATAATATTTTTACAAATACTAAAGATCAGTTAAGAAGTAGGCAAGCTATTTTTTTTCAACATTTGTGTTTTTCGTAAGTAATTTGTTTTCTCATGCTTTTTCTTTAAGTCATTTTACTTTGTGAATAACTTGTACGAAGAAAGGGTTTATTTGAGCTTCTTTAACAGTAGTTTAAGTAGCAGCTACATGTTTCTGTTTGGAGCTATATAACCTCAAATAATTTAGGACCGGGGGTGTACGCAATGGGTCATTTCTCTTGTGCTTTCAATGAGCCATCGACTCATTGTGTACCCACCCTCCCCGACTCATTTTGTGCCGCTTGTATACTGCTACTCAAAATATACTAAATGCACGATGAACATAATGGAAATACATTTGCATTTACGTGTTGTAAAGTTACAATTTCAGAATGGGTCGAACCCCGAAGATCGTAAGGAAAAAAGGAACTACCACCGCTGCCCAAATGCAACGCGCAATAGACCTTCATGTCAATTGTCAACATGGTATTCGAAGAGCGGCCAAGGAATGCCAAATTCCATATCAAACGCTACAAAGATACGTTAAAAAAATTTAAGAAAGGTGAAATGCAGCGATTGGAGCCAAATTATTCAGTAAACAGGGTTTTCACCCACGAACAGGAGCTGATCATTCACGATTACATAGTCGAATGTGCTGATAATCTTTAATAGGTAATATTTAATTTTGTTATTAGGTAGTCAAAGGCACAAATCGTCGTGCATCGACTTACAAAGGTGTTAATTATGTCACTTTTGAGGTTAGATATCTATTCGTAAGCGTTATTCCCTGCAGTTTAAAATTTTAATATTTTTTTATAATAAGCGCCTCAAAAGCTACTCAGTGAGACTGTTATAGATGTTAAATACTCAATTATACTACGGTTGTGTTAAAAAAGTTAGGTAGATAAGTAGGTATTACGTGCCATAAAAGTTACCTATTTTAATGAGACTGTTATACTTATATTTTGTTATCCAAGGTTATGTTAAAAAAATGTTTTAATAATAAGAAAAACTTTAAGACAAGATTTTATAAGTTACTTTAACTAAACCTAAAGAACATAATAAAGACCTCAAACGATTGCAATAAATAACTTTAATATAAATATTGTGTTTTTCTCGTAAATTTTAGAATAAATATAAAGATAACAATACTTTTATACATGCCTGGCCGATTGTGTGCCCCCCAAACCATTGTGTACCACCCCCCATGCCCATTGTGTGCCACTAGGTGTACACAGTGAGCCATTTCTCACATTTAAAAAAAATGCTATTGGCTCATTTCAGAATTATTTTGGAGCAAATCTGAGTACGCCATTAGATAGTCCGTTAAATTTCCATACCGTTGATGCACATAACATTTCTGTCGTGTATAGGGATGCAGAAATATGGCGCTTCAAATTTTTCCTGGCTCATTGATGCCACCCTCACCCTACTAAGTCAGCTTGCACTGGACGAAGATGACACAAACTGTGTTTGCACACTCCGCAGATGATACCATCATTATTTTAAACTTTAAATTTATTTTGCCACTGTTGATTTGAATAAAAAAAATGAACCACAAATCATCGAATGAAATGCAAGTGACAGATGTGACACAAAACGCAATAATAAGCTTTATAAGTACGACTGTATCCACAAGCAAGAGAAAAAAATTACTTTAGAATTTTTTTAACTTAAGACCTCAAAATAACCTAGCGCTATCGGTCTAAGTA
This sequence comes from Eudonia lacustrata, assembly GCA_947562085.1. Classification (NCBI taxonomy): domain Eukaryota; kingdom Metazoa; phylum Arthropoda; class Insecta; order Lepidoptera; family Crambidae; genus Eudonia; species Eudonia lacustrata. The sequence goes on from OX387313.1 coordinate 19,877,752, forward strand.
GGACTAGATGGAATAGGGGATAGATAAGACGTCCACTTTGCTACTAGTAGGGAATAATGGAAAAATAAGTCCATATATCCCTACCCTACCAGTACCCTACCAGTTAGTAGAGATATATGGATTTTTTTCCACCTATCTCTTCCAGTGGGAACATTTGGAAAAAAATCCACCTAATCCATACTAGTGGAGTTAGCCTGGTAGGGATAGGTGGACAGAGGGTTATTACAGGGACCTCTCAACTTTTTACGGTAAAAGAACGGAGTTGCGAGACTTGGTTTTTTTTACACGTATGTTTTTGATGGCATTAACTATGTCCAGCAGTTGACTAGTATAGACTGATGATGATGCAAATTGATCTACAATTTGTAGACAGAAATGATAATTATACTGATTTTCAGTCAAAATTTACATTAATAGACACTAAAATTCGATTAAATAAAATTCAATTCAATTTAAGCTTACCTTCTGTGGGTCTCTTTATTTTCTGACTACACAAAGGGACATGAAACAAAAGCATTCATCAATAAAAACCAATAATTTTACCATTAGAAATGTAATTGAAATGAACATATCATTTATCGCACACATGAGTCGAATACAAATAAATAAACTATATCATTAATCAACATTAGGAAACGTAGATATTTGGTGCGCAGCATCGGCTGTAGGCGGCTACAGCTTGTAGGCCTGGCGCATCATCAGGTCGAAGAAGCAATCGTTGTCGATGGAGACGCTGATGCCGCTGTAGTAATTCATGAACTCCTCTAGAGTCACCTGGGGATGCGAGGAAACCATTGAAACTTTTGATATAGCGGATTAGTGGTGTGTGTGATACGTACCATGTACATGTGTACGTACCCACGCCTGCACATCAGACTTTCACAAACTGTCAAATTTCCTCAATAGACATTGAACTTTATGTGTATGGCATACGGTTGAACATTTATTGAAGAAATTGAACAGTGTTGGATAGGTTGATGTGCAGGCGTCTGTACATTCGGCAACCAAGTCACTGAACTCTTTGAATACCACTTTGTTATAGGAACTAAATTCAAAATTCAAAATCATTCATTCAGTTTAGGCTACAAATAGCTCTTATGAACGTCATTATGCCATCGGTTCGTAAGTCTACTCTGGGCAGGAGATCTTGAACTAGATAACCTAAGGGCGACAACGCACTATCCGGCCAGCCGCAATACGGTGCGCCCGCCGCCGCCGGCCGTTGCGGCAGGCCGCATGTCTGTTTTCATATGAAACCGTATTATTCAAACGCACTGCTTGCGGCCAACCGTCTAACATTTACTATTGCAACTGCGTGCCGGATTGCGGCTGGCCGGATAGTGCGTTGTATGTAGGCCTAAAGGTGTTTGCATTTCATTTCATCTTCTACATTGGCCTCGATCGGAAATGTTCATTTAGCCATGGCGATTTACTGTGCGATTAGTTTAAAACAGAAGGGAATGGCATAACATGGAGGCCTACGCCCAGCAGTGGGTGGATACAGGCTGAAAATGATGATGATGATGAATGCGATCGACTTATTAAGTGTCACAGCGACGCCCGATCATAGATCGAAATTGATTGTGTGTGATGAATGATCGAGTAGGTCAAGAAGCACCTAACAAGCGCTTGTCTACTTTTATCTGTCACCCTAATAGCGACTGGTAGACAGATGAAACTTTTTTAATCTAAAAAAAGTTTTATCTGTCACCCCGTCGCTAATCGCTAACGGGGAATCTTTTTCTTCCCATCTGTCACCCTGGTGGACAAAACGGGTTGACAGATGGGAATAATTCATTATGATGTGGCAATAAAGAGTTCAGCGACTTTAATTGCTGGCCGTACCTATTCACTGCTGATGCAGGTAACTAACGAAATAAATTAAAATTTTATTGAGGAAAATTGTCACAAAATGACAAATAAAAAATAAAAAAGTATGACATGCTTTTGCAAAAATTATCACTTTTTTGTTCGTTGAAATTGTTGAGCACACACTCACACATGTGATATGTGAAATTTGCCGGATGGCTGAAAACGCATGCCGCATGTTTGAATAAAACGCATGCATCCAAAGCCGTGAAGCATACTCACAAATAACGAGACCCAGGAGGTAAGCTCAATACATACCGCGCCCGAGCAACGCACGCATAGACACCCCCACGGACACGGATCTCGGAACCACAGAATAACTAATAGTACTAGTTGGGCCATTCCATTTCGTACGCGGAAATATCAGATTTTTAAAAGTAACGATTATCTACTTAATTAATGACTTAAATTAATCAACAAACATCAAATAATCTGAATTAGATTAAAACCTCGCTTAAAAAACTTTATTTCATCGTTATTTCTAAAAGTGAAGTGACATCAAAACGCATTACTTCAATGGTAATTTTTGCCGCTACATTGGCAACGCTGGAAACTGCCTAAAATTTTTGAAATTGACACCTAACGACTAACTATCGTAAGGAGAGATCTTTCAACTGTTGTGAACTGCGAAAATAAAAGTTAATTGCTGCTTTTTACTTGTTTGTTTTTTAGATTGATTGTGAGACATTACACTGTAACACCCGTTACAGAAAAGGCAAATAAGTTTGCATTGCTCCTTATTTCTAGTGATGATTATAATATAACTCTAGGGAAGTAAGGTTATGATTGCAAACTAACAACTTTGACCTCTTAATTCTTGTAACCTGAGCGTTCATATTCCGTTAGGCAACGCCGGCCGACTCGATATCGATTTGACATCAGGAGCACAGGGTTCCCAATCATGGATATATTTAAGTATTAAAATGTTAATTTCGATTAATTGTTCTTTCTTCTATTTAGACACCCGTAAACACAACAGTATCTTTTATACGGATTATAAGATCGTTTAGTAGTCATTGTTCGGTACACAAAAATCACAGAAATGATCAGGGTGCCTAGTGTGAGTTTTGTTTACTATCCGTATTCATTCGATTACGTTTACGAAAACGAAAATTAGTATGGCATTGAAGCAGCGCCTCCTGGCGGCATACAAGAAGAGATAACATTTTGCCATACAAATTCTCGTTTCGTTAACGTGATCGAATGGCGATTGAAACTCGCACTTGGCACCCAGTTCGTTTTACGCGCGTCGTCGTCCGACGACGTGGAGCGTGCGAGCCGAGCGGCAACCTGCCGTATACCTAAACTGCGGAGTGACAACCCCCGTCGGAACGTCTCCGTCGGAACAGTCTGAGCGCAACTGTTGCAAAATTCAATATCTGCGTGCGTTGCTCGGATGCGTTTGTATGAAACTTTCCTTCTGCAGTCGCCTTACTTTGTAACATACTTTTAACATGAATTCCTCTGATAAAATTGTACACGCTTTACCACTTTACTTCGAATAGCAACTATTATAGTAAAGTCGTACAATGGATTTTTTAAAAAGATTATTAATCATACTAATATTATAAAGAGGAAAGCTTTGTATTTTTGTATGTTTGTAACGAATAAACTCAAAAACTACTGGACCGATTTAAAAAATTCTTTCACCATTAGAATGCTACATTAGCACTGAGTAGCATAGGCCATATTGAAAAAGAAATGTCCACCCGAGCGAAGCCGGGACGGGCCGCTAGTATTAATACAACGCAACGCCCGTGACCGTGTGGCAAAGCGCTTCGGCCCGATATACCCGTATTAAATAAAAATGTCACTTGATGTGACGATAAGCCGAAGGTGGAAACTCAGTTCACCCGGAATCCTCAACTATCGAGGAGCAATGTTGCTAACATTGTGGTTGACTGTTGACAGACTCTGTTAAGATGGCGGTAACTAGCTAGCTAACCAGGCGGACGGAAAAAAAACAGCCACCACCAACTAAATGTACTCTAACATCATCAGGGTGCAAAATTCGACTTTTTTTTATCATTGTATCACGTTAAGGCCACGTTATTCACCGCTAAACAATAAATCTCATACGGAGCGTTTGCGCCCCGTACCATAAGAAAAACCGGTTTTTTTTCCCACATATTAAAATTAAAAAATTAACTACAATATTGAAATGTGTGTTAAGACTAATCTACTAAGAAAATGTTGATGCTTAAATCGGTCTGGTTAGCCTGAAAAATGCAAATCTATGTTTTAAAAGAGGTTACTTTGATATTTTTTCTGTTATAAAAGTTGACAAATCGTGTTTCTGCAACTAGCAAAATGAAGTCAATTAAATGAAAAAATCATGTCATCAAATATCACTTTCATGTTTTGTAATTGTTGGGAAAAATTAAGATGCCCGCCACGTAAATTTCCAATGCGTCGTTTAAGAGCGTTTACGCCGCACACTAGCGCCACTAATGAAAAAAAAAATATATCTAGTAATTAGAGAAAGAAAATCAAATTATGCTCAACAAACTATTTGAATGAAGTAATTTAGCATTTTTACGTCACCTAATGAACACCTCACATGTTATGGTTAAGTTAAATAAGACGTTACGGCCACTTTTAACTATAACGCCATATTTAACTAAACCATAACATGTCAGGTGTTCATTAGGTGACGTAAAAATGCTAAATTACTTCATTCAGATAGTTTGTTGAGCATAATTTGATTTTCTATCTATTACTAGACATATTTTTTTTTTCATTGGTGGCGCTATAGTGTGCGGCGTAAACGCTCTTAACAACAACGAGAATTTGTATGACAATATTATATAACTTCGCTTGTTTTTCACCGGAAGGAGCTGTTTTAATGCCATACATTTTTTTAAATATTTTACACGTAATCAATCCCCTTGCCTTTATCAAAAGGTTCGAAGGTGTAAGCGCACTTCACCCGGGATCCTCAACAGTGAGGCACTGGCTATCTTATCTCTAGCTGCCGGAACGGCGACATATTTAGATGAGATGGTGGTAGCTAGCCAGGCGGACAAACAAGCCTCATACACAAACATGTACCCCCACTGGAAACCGAAGCCGGGCTCTGGGTCTGAATCCGGTGATCTTAATCACTAGTCCACAGAGGCGAGCGAAGCCACATATTCTAGTTTTCTTTAACGTGATCAAAGTAACTTGCACTAGGCACCCGGATTGAAGTTAGTTACTTGCACAAGCATAGTTGGTGCGCCGCCGGCGCCGCCTGGTATGTAATAAAGCATACCTATTCTATACTCACAGTCTTCCTTGGCTGTATCATTGGACGCATTCAGTTGGATTAAGAAAAAGGGAAAGTTAATATGCCAATTTGATTTTTTTTACCATTCGATCGAGTTGTTATCTACAATTTGCACGAAAACGAAACAGCGGCAGATCACTAGATACATCTTTGGTCAATAACAGTAGCTACTACAATTACTATATTAACGTTCATTCATTTCAGTTCATCGCTAATTCATTTCATTCTTCACTTGTCATTTCAACGACCCGACACAAAAATGCATTGCGAAAGTGACCACGTTTGCTGATAAGTACCTACATTTAATTTTATACAATTATATTTCTTCATATAACAACTTCAGCTTACAACGTCAGATCTCGAATAACTATAAAGTTCAGCTAAGATTGTGAAATATTAATACTGCTAGGTAGTGTCATCGTCTACCGATTTAAACTTAAGACCAAAAAGTATTCGGGCTATTATTTCTTAAGCAGGGTCTAGTGTGATTTTTGTTTGCTATCACTCATTCGATTACGTTTATGATAACGAAAATTAGTATGGCATTGAAGCAGCGCCTCCTGGCGGCATACGAGAAGAGTTAAATTTTTTTCATACGAATTCTCGTTTTCGTTAACGTGATCGAATCGCGAATGAAACTCGCACTTGGCACTCTGTTTTTGTTATTTAATAAATTGTTATCTTTGTAAAATTGTAGATTTTAACTCGATCGAATGCGGGTGGAGAGAACTCAGCAGAGCTCGAAATGGAAACCTCCTCCTCTCTTTATAGAGACGTCACTTTGTAGGTAATATGATATAGCCAGTTATAATTTTACTTCTTCAGTAAGTATAAAAATAATTCACCTTTCCATCCACGACCCCTTCAGCCTCGAAGTTGGCGAGGAACTTGTTCATAATGGTGTCAGCAGTTTCCTCGCCGCTCATGTACCTGGAATATGTAACATTGAAACATCAAATAGTTATATAGTAAAATAAGTTAGCTATTCATAGATGTTTCATTCAAATCAGGCTCGTCCTAGTGTGGAAACCGCTGGCAACATTATTTTTTGGCATGTCCTACTTTTTTTTTAGTTGATGGCTTTGTGCGATTAGCACATTTAGCCAGTGTCAAAAAAATTTTCTTACAAGTAATACATTAATAAACAATATTTCCTTCCTGTATGATGATGATGAATGATATAGAAATGAGAAGTGAGAAATGATATACCCCCCAACCCCTCGAGTATCTCAGTTAAGATGTGGGGCTTTACTAAGTCCTCGGGCGTACTTCTTGAGAGAATTTGAAAAGTGACGTTGCACTGTTTTGTTTCATTTGCCAACACTCATACACACTCACAAACACTTAACGGTTAATAATCCACCATTATTTGACATTAATATTCGATATAACACAAATTTTAGAAAATAAAACAAAACCGCGGACATGACTCTTCACTTTCCCGCCAAGAAGTCCCTATGGGCTTACAACAAGTGTAAGCCCATTATATTATTTATTGACGTCATTGTCAAATAGAATGTAAGTGGTAATGGTTATGAATTATAGATTATTTCTATTTTTTGTCAAAATCAAACTTATTACAAATTGTTTTTAGACGTCAACTCAAAAACTCAAAGACCCGACACAATAATTTACATATTATTATGGTAGATTTTGTCAAATACTCAGAAGGGCGATTATTGAACCGGTGACTATTTCTCACGCTATGATTGCTCCTTTTTTTCTTCTTTCAGTCACTGGTAACAAAATTTTTGAGGCCGAAAATACTTGAAACGGTTTAATCTTAATAATCAAACTGTAAATTTATAAGGTAAAAAATATTATATTTCATAGTGTATGCTCGTATCATGTCACTTTTAATTTCAAGATCACCGGTGAGATTCAATGATCGACCCCCTGATCTTTTTGACGTTGACTGTACGTTGCTTTGTGCTGGTGAAAGAAAAGGGTGGGTACTTTCCAATATTCTGATACTGTAAGAGAAAAAAAATTGCCCTTGCAGAATTTCTTGTCAGTCTTTCTCAATCACAGACGAACTCATATACTGATAGTGTGACTTTCATAAGAGCTCAAATGCATGGATGCGCCTACACGTAGTTAAGGGCACAGTAGTCTTTTCTTCTAAAAAGAGAATGCTGTACTATTGGCGGCGGCGGGCGGCGGTTCCTCAAAACATCCCTAGAGGGTTTCCTATAGGGTATGATGGCATGCATTACCTACGTTCTTATAAAATGTTATAGTTACGACCTGGGAAAAGAGACTTTGTCCTAGAACAGGTTTATTTAAACTCAAATGGATAAGAAAAGAACTACATATTTGTAAAAAACACGTTTTTAAACAGTTTTATTTAGCTTCCTCTATTTATTTATAATATATATTTGTTTGGGTCAAATCTAGTAGTTAAAATTTGACCCCTTCCTGTTGACGGATAGAGCTGAAATTTTGCACGCATGTGTAAATCGGATGACAATGCAAAATTATTATGACATGGAGCTGATCTGACGATGGTGGAACGGGAAGGTGGCCATAGGAACTCGGTAGTTAAACGACACGCCCCCATCGAGTTTGCGCTCGTATGATTCGTCTTCACGAGTACTTTAGTGCTAGATAGTAACCAGGGTCTGATGATAAAGCTGAAAGATGCCATAGGAACTCCATAGAAAGATGCCATAGGAAAGATGAATAGGAATAATAAATAAATTAACATATACATATTAATATTTATGTATATGTTATATATTATATGATATATGAGCCCAAATATACAAATTAATATTTTTTTATCTTTATTTTTTATTAAACAATCTTTTTGTATTCCGTCACAGAATAAATAATTGATTCCGATCCGATCGAGAGCAAAGCCGTAAAGGGTTCCTCAAGTTTTCTAGAGAGAACAGCATCACGCACTAGTGCGTATCCCCATGCCCTACTAGATTCTCCGAGGAGTTCGCTTTGTATCGGGGAGCGGAACAGCCCGAGGGCTCCTCTAAAGGCTAGGATCTCAGCGGATGGAGAGAAGCGCCCAAGTGTCTGTACCTGGTATAGAGCGCATATATGTAAACCGGCTCGTCGTACCCTTGTTCTACGAGTACGATACTGTCATGTGCCTAAACTAGTGTGCATGTTTAGTGTATTCTGTAAATGTGTAGTGGCATTTAGAGGCTCATGCGGGGGGATCTACATACCTGGGGTGCGCCTGCACGCGGTACACGCCGCGGATGTCGTCGGTGGTGATGGCGCCGTCGCCGGTGCGGTCCAGCTTCCGGAACGCCTGCTCCACGATAGCGCGCCGCGACTCCGACATCGGCGGCTGCGCAATGACAGACGAACAAAGGATTTCAATGTTGCACACAACCGCCCCTGTGCTCTAGTGGTTAAGACGACTGGTCTTAGACCCGGAGATCTCGCGTTCGATTACCAGCGACGGGTACAAGTTTGTACTCGGTTAAGTTGGTGACTTGTTCCAGTCCGTCGGGCTAGCTACCACCGTCTCATCTAAATATGTCGCATTAATAGCATTGTTGGCTACCGGCAGCTACAGATAAGATAGCCAGTGTCGCAGTAGTTGAGGATTCCGGGTGAAGTGCGCTTCCAGCTTCGGGCTTAACATCACTTAACATCAGGTGATATTAAGAGCGTTTACGCCGTTTTGCTCAAAAACTGTACTTTTCAAACCTCTTAATATCTATGAATATCTACTTTACAAATATGTTAAATACTTATATCATTAGGCGATCTTGTCATCAAAATAGTTTGTTGAAAACATTTTTAGATTTATGGATATTTTGGAATTTATAACAAGATAATTGAACAGAGGTTGTCATAATTTAACTTTCCGCGTCAACTTCGAAGCTTAAAAATGTGTTTAAATTACTGACAAACCTAAGAACAAAAATTTTATTTCAATTTGAAAGATCTTCAGCAAAATAGTTTGTTGAAAACATTTTTAGATTTTGGTTACTAACAAAAACTATAAAAATCCAAACATTGTGAATTTTTAAAGAAATTATAGGTGATAAAATAATTGTTTTCTCTAATATACTAACTATATAAATATAAGATAAAAGCTTTTTACTATAGAAAAAAGTGTTCTTTAAATTATGCGCAAAATTCTTTTTACTAAATTAGCTCTATAATTTTTCTATAAATATTTTAAAACTGCTCTAAAACTACTACAAAACTCTGCGTTCTATTAGTATCAAATCAGTCCGCCACGAGGCTTCTGAGAGAGTGGTCACGTCGCTCGACGCTCTACCCGACGATTATCGAACAATTGCCGTAATTTCGAACATAGTTCAAATTTATAGCGCGATAAGCAAATCTTAGTACTTTAGTGAATAAATTATTTTATGTTACTTTTGATGAATTGCAACATTTTTAAATTGGATGACCTTCGTGGTCGAGTGGTTAGCGCGCCGGATCGGGCGTCGCGCTGTCTCCGAAGCCCCGGGTTCAATTCCCGGTGGGGTTAATTTAGAGAAGGACTGTTTTCCTAAATTTATTTCGGGTCTAGGTGTTTCTTCTATGTTTATGAATATTTATCCATTATCTTACTTACTTAGATAATTGGTGAGAGCATAAACAAATTAAATTTTTAAACTGACAACGTATATTATGTTGCAGAGATAATGGGCAACAAATTCAACGAAACATACACCCCCCCCCCCCCTCCTATCCGAAACGGGCGTGGTGTAAGTATGTAGGTAAAAAGCTTCCACCTAAACTAAAGTGAGCTTTAAGTAACTTTCGCAATGCAGGCCCACGGGATGGGTGGGAAATACCATCTATGCGTGTCTTTCTCTCTCCTCTCCTTTGCAAGACACGTAAAACCGTTGGTCCCAGTTTTTGTCACGATTGCTCCGCACCCGTGCCAGTGTGCGCTATGGGCTATGGCCCAATCTCCTCGCCATATCCTAGCCGTGCGACTTTTGTAAACTAATTATTTATTTAATAAGTGTATTCCTTTTTAATTTTTTTTAAGTATTCTTAGCTATTATGTTTCTTAGAATCCTACTTATTTAAGTTTTCTTCCAATGTATTACAAAGAAATGATTAATTGTATGGGCAGTCAAATAACTTGACCGATATTTTGACAGCACCTATTTTATTGCTGCATGATGCGCTTTGTGCTTACGTGGCTCATATTTTCCCAGTAGTTTTTATACAAAATTTATTTTAAAAGGAGATTAGCAAAATTGGGCTTGGTAATAGACAACATATTATTATTGATATATTCTAAAAAATCGGTCAATTTATTTGACTGCCCATACAATTAATCATTTCTTTGTAAAATATTGGAAGAAAAACTTAAATAAGAAGGATTCTTAAATGTTTCGTATCTCAAACCATCAACAAACTGTCAACTGTCAACGTTATGCAGGGAACAACAGGGACTCCATTTCCACTTAACATCAGGTGGAGTGGAGACATTTGCCGAGCTATGAATAAAATAAAAAAATAAAATGTGTCGTCGTCAAATCAATTCGTCCAAAATAAATCGTTGAGGAACAGATAGGTATTAATTATAATTTTGTGATATAAGATTAATTACAACATTAATAAAAATACATACAATATAATATTATACTTAGGTACTTTATTTTATTTTATATATATATATATATACTATAAAATGATTAAATACACAACATAATATAACTAACATATACTACTAATCATTATTTTACATAGAAGTTGAAAGTAAATTGCCAATGTCATTTTTAAAAGAGCTCAATGAAGAACAGAATAAGTCTGTTGAAGAAAAAAAGACGATTTATTACTGAATTTTGAGCGTAATTACTCCGTGCAAACATGCAGCTAAAAAGTTTTGTATGCCTAGTTCGGGTAGATGGAGCACATAAATTCAATGCCTTAGTAACAAGGTCGGCGCTGTCTATATCACCGTTGCATATTTTATACAGAAATAACATGTCGATAAGGCAACGTCTATTCTCAAGCGTTAAGAGGCGGTAGTAACTACAGGAATCCCTGTACTCGGAACATTCACGATGATCCCGATAGCACAAATGTTTAAGAAACTTGATCTGTATTTTTTCTATATTTTGGGTATGTATGAGATACCGTGGGTTCCAGATACTACTACAGTATTCTAGAACACTCCTGACATATGTATAATAAAGTACTTTTAGACAGTGTTTATCAGAAAAATGTCTAGTCACTCGCAAAATGAATCCTAGGTTTCTAAATGCTTTGGCAGTAATATTTTCAATATGTTCTATAAAAGTTAGTTTTGAATCCAGTAGAATACCTAAATCTCTAACTTGTTTTGTTTCTGCAAGTGATGAACTATTAATACTATAATTAAACTTAACAGGTTTCCTTTTACGAGTGAAAGACATGTATGAACATTTATTTACATTGATATTTATTCTATTTATAGTGTAATAAGTGTTTAATCTATTTAAGTCTTCTTGTAAATTATAGCAGTCCTGTATATTATTAATTTTCATATAAATTTTTGTATCATCGGCATACATTAAAAATTTTGCAAACTCAAAACATTTTGAGATGTCATATAAATAAGAAGCATATAGCAAGGGTCCAAGTATTGAACCCTGCGGAACACCCGATAGAACCGTTATGTAGTTAGAACAATAGCCTGCCATTACTACCGCCTGACTCCTGTTACGTAAATAAGATTCAAACCACCTATATAGACTTCCCCTTATGCCAAGTTCCCATAGCTTTCTGAGAAGTAAGACATGATCTACGCGGTCAAAGGCTTTTTCAAAATCCGTGTAGATCACGTCTACTTGAGAAGCACCATCCATTCCATTTAAAAAATCATCCGTAAATATGGCCAAATTTGTATTTGTGGATCGTGCCTTAAAGAAACCGTGTTGCTCTGGTGGTATCAAGGTGGAAACTATTGGGTACAAATGATTATGCACGACGCGTTCCAATAATTTGCTAAAGACATTTAGGATTGATATAGGTCGGTAGTTATGCACTTGAGATTGGCTGCCTTCTTTATGAATCGGAACAATATGGGCGGTCTTCCATATGATAGGAAAGTAACCAGAGCTAAGACATCTATTAAAAATTATTGCAATTGGTACAGCTAAGGGTTTGGCACAAAAACAGAAGAAAGACGACGGAATGCCATCACTACCCGCTCCTTTTGTTATATCAAGTTTTTTCAATAATTTATAAATGTAGGTGGAAGTAATTTCTATTATTTACTTTCTATTATCTACTTATTTCATGTATCCGTAGTTTAGTCATCTGCGTACGCCCATAGTTAAAAATAAAAAAACGACGGGTTGCACTCCGGGAGTGCCGGCAGAAGTGAAAACTTGAATATTAACGTTGTGCATTTTTGATATTTTGGAATGGTTAGGGAATAATTTTGCACGAATTGCTTCAATTATCAGTATAAAAGTACTATCATTTATGTGGTAGAATACAATATTTATTTATTGTGCTTATCGTACACAAACATGACAATTTATTCGCGCAAGCGCCCTGCGCCACCTAAACGAAACAGCAGGCATAGATTTTCGCCGCGCCGTAGAAAGAGAGGGGGATACTTTCTCTCCTACGCCGCGCCGGCTGTCTACTCTCCATCCGTCTTACGATTTTACGTCTTACATTTTCGATCAGGTCACGTGTCCTGGCGCGAATTCAACATTTTTTACCCATTACAAAAAAAGTGTACAACGCCGCTAAAGAAGTTTTCACTTCAATAATTTCTAAGTATACCGAAAAACTAAATTCGAACGGATCAAAGTAGTGAGTTTGACTATAGTGAGCAGAACTAGCCTACTCTACGCACACACTCGCGCGCGCTCACAGCCCGCTTCAGTGTGCGTGATATTTGGACTTAAAAACCTAAACTTAAGGTCTCGCGCTCGGCGTAAACGCTCTTAAGGCAAATTGCTTACTCATAAGCTATAAAAAGCAACATTCGGTGTCAATCGTCGCCAATGTGGCCTCGGTGGCCGAATCGCAAACCTATCAGTTAACCAGAGGAGCTGGCTTTAGGTATGTTTCGCATTTATTGATTCACCCGGGATTGTGTGATCATCATCTTCAAGTTTCAACCCGCAATTGGAATTATAAGTTACCATCAAAAAAATAGACAAAACTCTCACTTTAAAAAAAACTCTAAGAAGATCCTTGTAAAAGTAATCCTAATGTATCATCATCATCATCATCATCAGCTCATTTTATGTCCTAATGTATACTAACGGGGAAATAGTGAAAAATACTAGCTCTTAGGTATAGGTACTTACACGGATATGTCTGATGAACTCATCCAAACTGATCGAACCGCTGTTGTCACCGTCGAACTTATTGAACAGCTCCTCTGCATCCTGGAACCAGTTTATTTAAAGTGTTTTAGTAAGTACGTCCAGTCAATTGTTGGCAGTGACCGGGTGGCATCGCGCACGGCTAGAAACGCGGTGGTCCAGGGTTCAATTGCCAGGTCAGCCAAAGTGATACTATTTTCCGATGCATAACCAAAGTTTGTAATCACCAACCCGCGTTCGGCAAGCGTGGTAATTAAAGCGACACCCATCTATTGTAGTGAAGACTCGATTTCAATGAGAGAGGTATTTTGTGACTGACAAGGTCACAAAATATGGTTTTTTTTTAGGTTTTAAAGCTAATGAATTTTCTTTACTTTACGGTATGATATTTAAAAATTAAATCAACCACTTGTACATAGGCTCTGGCACATTGAACTCCAGAATTGATAAATGATTTTTTGTCTAATTTTCCCTACGTCATCACATCAACCTACGTCGGCTACATCAAACTGTCAAATGTCTTCAATACACTTTGAACTTTAATACTAAGGTATATGGTTGAAAATGTATTGAAGAAATTTGCCAGTTTTGGATAGGTTGATGTGCTGGCGTCTGTACATAAATAAATTCACTCGCGTCCTTCTCCCAAAGAGGGGTAATAATAGACTTCACCAATTCTTAGTAGCTCGCCATTAGTGACCCGACGACGGTGACGGCGACGCCTTTAGCAAAACCATCGAGCAAAACCAAAAGTAGGATTCTAAAGTGGATCAGATAGAAATGGGTTGCTAACTGACAAGCCAACGATTAATCCATTTTGGAACCATTATCCCTTAGGCCTCTTTCAAGTTAGGCGTTTTGTGTCGTGCGTTTGCACCACATGTGTTCTGTGGTTTGCACTACGTTCCATATTAAAACAAGAGGCGGCTGTCAGAGCACGATCCGACACGAAACGTCTAAATTGAAAGCCCCTTAGAGCCTTCGCACGGGCCTGAGTGCCTAGTGTGAATTTTGTTTACTATCCGTATTCATTCGATTACGTTTACGAAAACGAAAATTAGTATGACATTGAAGCAGCGCCTCCTGGCGGCATACGAGGAGAGTTACAATTTAGCCATACAAATTCTGGTTTTCGTTAACGTGATCGAATTGCGAATGAAACTCTCACTTGGCACCCTGATATGTATGTGATAGTTTCGAATGCCGTCGTTGCGACGCACGCTGTTGCGAAAAACATTTCAAGTGGTACGCCCTTGCGAAAAGCCGTTGTATCGACAATCGGTAAATCGAATGACGGACTCGCGAGCACGCTGCTGTCACGAAATCCCTTTTTTAAGTGGTACGCTAGATCGATAGTTACGTGACTAATAGGTATTAATCATAGCCTTGTGGTCTAAGCAACACAGACTAAGTTTTATTTCTAGTTAGCGTAGGTAGTTTTTAGTAATCATCGAAGTCGATTCCCATACGATATATTTGTATAGGCACTCTAATCGCAACAATGGGTTTCGATAGGTACCGTTAGCAGCATTAGGCAAGAATATAACTTGGCGTTGGGACAATGCACAGTTAGCAAACTTGTGAAGGAGGTCTCTGAAGCTATTGTGCGTCGTCTTTTGCCCGTCTACATTCGATTTCCCAGCGCCTCTGCTGAAAGGGCTCTAATTGCTGACGGGTATTTACAAAAGCATGGAGCAAATAATCTACTAAAAGTAATCCACTAACAACTAAGTAAATATTAGGTAGGTACGATGTTTTTTAAACGACTTAGAAAATGTGATACTTAGGTACTTTGGTGGTTCCGACATATTAAAATAATATTAAATAAATAAATGGTTAATATTAAAACTCTTTTAAAAACCCTACACGATAAGAAAAAGAACACAAAACAAAGAGAATTTAATCACTAACAATTAAAAATATAAGATTCGAATGAATGATGAACGAACGGGACGATAAAATTGCCGCGTTAATGACGGTAGTTGTTGACATTGAATGGGCGCCTTTGGCTTTGAAAGTAAAAAGTAAATAGTGTTGAATAATTTCGGCGGGCTGGTTAGAACCACGATAGCTCAATTGGAAGAGCACCTGACCCGGTATGTCAGAAGGGTGCAGGTTCAAACCCTGCTTGTGGAAATTTTTTCAACATTTGTGTTTTTGTAATTTGTTCGCAACAAAATTTGCGTTAAAAATTATATAAACATTTATAAATAGCTTGCCTACTTCTTAACTGATCTTTAGTATTTGTAAAAATATTATGATCGGATGTTAATGACGGTAGTTGTTAACATTGAATGGGCGCCTTTGGCTTTCAAAGTAAAAAAGTAAATAGTGTTGAATAATTTCGGCGGGCTGGTTAGAACCACGATAGTTCAATTGGAAGAGCATCTGACCCGGTATGTCAGAAGGGTGCAGGTTCAAACCCTGCTCGTGGTAATTTTTTCAACATTTGTGTTTTTGTAATTTGTTCGCAACAAAATTTGCGTTAAAAATTATATAAACATTTATAAATAGCTTGCCTACTTCTTAACTGATCTTTAGTATTTGTAAAAATATTATGATCGGATGTTAATGACGGTAGTTGTTAACATTGAATGGGCGCCTTTGGCTTTCAAAGTAAAAAAGTAAATAGTGTTGAATAATTTCGGCGGGCTGGTTAGAACCACGATAGCTCAATTGGAAGAGCACCTGACCCGGTATGTCAGAAGGGTGCAGGTTCAAACCCTGCTCGTGGAAATTTTTTCAACATTTGTGTTTTTGCCGTGTTGCCATTTTTAAATATCGCTAAAATAGAACACGATAAAACTTACCGATCCGAGTCCCGTGCTAGCGGTTGTAGATAAAATTCGATAGATAAACGGTTTTGTCTACCGATAAATTTATCGATCGGTAAGATCCGTGCTCGCACTAATTCGTTTGTAGAACAATACGCTTACGATACGCTACGCTTACGACTCTTGTGCGGAGAGCCGCAGGTCTCGTACGCGTTGCGTCGTAACGATACGTTTACGATACGACTATACGCTTACGACTCGTGTGCGATGGGCCTTAGTCGGCTCTAACGACATGCACGGGAAGTTAGCATCAATTTGTATTTAGAACATGGCACATAAACTCCAGAATTTTTTCAACACTTAGTATTTTTTCAAGTTGATAGGTACATTATTTTTACGTCCAGACCAGCATGGAAACAAAGAAAGAAAGAAAGAAATACATTTTATTGGCACACTGTTGCACAACAAAAACATGGGCAAACTAATTATACAGGTAATTAAATAAGCACCTCATCGCTGAGTTCCAGCCCGGTCTCCTTGAGGCCGATGATGAACTCGTGCTTGTTCAGCTGGTTGCTGCCATCATCGTCCATTCTTCGAAAAATCCTGTGAAAGGCAGAAGTAGGTTGGTATAACGTACGACTATGGAGTACAAATTTTAATTTTAAGAAAACAAAATGTTTTTTAAATAAATTTTAAAATAAAAGATAATTTATAAACTATGTTTTTTTTTATAATCTTGGACTAAAACGAGTCATGTTTAACATTGGTGTTGTATTAGTAACTGTAAAATCTTGAACAAAATCACATTATAAAGAACATACTATTACTTAAGCTACACGTACTATTGTTATTTATTCTGTGCTATTGTTGATCGGAGTAGGTGCGTACGCTACCGCTGGAAAATTGTATTTGTTTATCATTTTTTAACGTGAGCTACGGAAAACAATGGCGACGAGACTGGAAAACATTGGCCGGAATCAAAATATATATTCGTTTTAGAAAATAAATTGCCAAACCTCATGATAAGTACTAGAAACTTTACAAAACAGGCACAGCAGCAGGAGTTTCTTTAGCGGGTCGGTGGTCGACTGAAGGTTGCTTCAGATATACGACACTGACCTGCCAAGCCCCATAATGCCGAAAGCGCCACGAGAGAGGCACAGCAGCCGCAGTTCCTCCAGCGGATCAGTGCTAAGACATTTCCACTAGAGCTGCGCGAGGTAGCTACGCTACGCGATGTGCTAAGTATGAGCTCTGGTGGAAACGCAGCCTAATGGTTAACAAAAGTTAACTTTTCTCTTCTTCCTATGAAATGGAGTCCTTCACGAGGCGTGAAGAAACAGGGTGAGGGTGACTGATGCTGCGTGTTTTCATGCTGAACCAGTTGTCTTTGCGTCTGGACTTAATTTCCACTTAACATCAGGTGGAGTGGCCGTATTTGCCGAGCTATGTATAGTACCTATAAAAAACAAAAAAATCTTCGTTTAATTGACACAGACCTGCCAAGCCCCATGATGCCGGAGGCGCCTCGAGAGAGGCACAGCAGCCGCAGCTTCTCCAGCGGGTCTGTGGTCGACTGCAGGGCGCGTGCGCTCTTCTGCATCAACTCTTCCTCCTGGCGGGATGTCGCCGACATCGGTCTGTGCCATGCTACTGTAAATATCAAACAAGACAAAATAAGTATGTATACAAAAATTCAAAATCTGTTGACGACTTCTTCTAAACCAGTCTTCCTTCATATGGTAATACCACAGTCTATAAAGTTCTTACAGTGTCGGCCAACGGGCACGTCTAGACAGAGCAATCGTGCGGGGTGTGCGGGGCGAGCGGGGCGCGGCGCGATTCGGGCTCGCCATACACTCCATTCGGGACACACGCGTCAGGAGTGGCGCAATAAATAAAAACGCGTGTAGTCAATTTTAATTTATTTTTATAACATTAGATACACAGAAGAAAGGTAAGTTTAATACATTAATATTTTATTTTGTTGTTTCTAGAATATGCTTGTGTTTCTGATCTTTGCATATAATATGCGTAAAGTCTTTTTCAATATGTTTTTTTTTATGGATAAACGCCATTTTAGAATTCGCTAATATTTAGGCAAGAGTTAATTAGCTATTAAAATCGAGATCAAAAATGGTGGACGCAACTTTTTGATATAAAATCAATATGGATATTATTTTTATGGTTTTTGGGGGTGCCGATTTTGAATACAACATCTATTTCGAAATCCAAGATGGCGGACGTGACTTTTTTTATGTAAAATCCATAATGGGTATCACTTCCATAGTTTTCGGGGGTGCCGATTTCGAATACAACATCTATTTCAAGATCCAAGATGGCGGACGTGACTTTTTTATGTAAAATCAATATGGGTATCATTTCCATGGTTGTCGGGAGTGCCAATTTCGAATACAACATCAATTTCAAGATCCAAGATGGTGGACGTGACTTTTTTATGTAAAATCAATATGGGTATCATTTCCATGGTTTTCGGGGATGCCAATTTCGAATACTTACAACATCTATTTCGAGATCCAAGATGGCGGACGCGAGTTTTAAATAAAATCTTATTAATTTAATAGTAAAGACTTATTAGTAGTATAATATATATTTTTATTTACCAATTTCAGCAAGGTTTGGATTGAGGCATGTGGAAGACCTGATTAATAGGGAAAACTTCCCATAGCCTAAAGAACAATTTGTAGCCTACATTTTGAAGAAAATATTTGGCATATATGGCAAGAAGAAATTGAAAAAAACAGCAATTCCTGTGCTACTTTTACCTGTTAAAGACACACATTTGATTAAAAAACAAACTAGCCCAATTGTTAACATTTTAAGTAATGTAGTCCTAGATTTAACACAAAAACGTATTCTTACTACACATTCTTATACTAGTACCTATTGTTTTTTTTTTTAACTTTGTTTTTTACTCTTTTTTATTTTTTAAGTGTTAATTGCTGCGCTGAAGCTGAATCAAATACTTATAAAATGCAGTGAAAAATGAAACTTTTTGTGTTAAATAAAAAATAATGTTTTTTTGTTTCAAAAAACTATTTTTGTTATTTCTTTTACTTAAGGATCCTGACATACATAAACCTACCTACACAATAAGCAAAATATGAAATAGACAAAAAAATTTATGTGACAACCCTGTGACAATGACGAACGTCTAGACGATGGCGGCATTTCGCGCAACATCAAAGGCGTTGGACCACTAAGTTTTTAACACTGTGGTAATACGTTTATATAATCATCATAAAAGCGTACAGCCTACTCCATCCTAAGTCCTCGATCCCTGAAGAATAGACAATCTTTGATATTTTCATTATTTTCTTTAATCTTACAAGATTGTCGATCTTTGTTATCGACTACCAACAAACAAAGAGTTAAGGTCGCTGCATACGTAACGTGAAAATAATTTGGACGGAACGTGAACGGGACGGCGGCGACGACGTGACTGCCTCGTTCAAGACGGGAATCGGGAACGTGGTGTCAATGCATACGCACCGTGACAGTGACACGGATCTAACATACAAAGTCTATGGATCTAACGTGCTAGTGTTGTCAATAAGGAAAGATGGATTTTTCATTACAAGAATTGGCTTTAATTGCAATTGCTTACGATTACGACGAAGTAGCTACGACTGTGAACAAAAAAAGGAGATTTTCTGTACATCCTGCATGGCAGAATAGAGAACAAGAAGGAGAATACCACACTGTCTACAAACAATTTTCGGATGATGAGACTAATCTCAGTATTTTCGTATGCCAAAAGAATGTTTTGCTTTGCTGGAAAATAAGCTTAGCCCTCATTTACATAAGAAAGACACTGTTATGAAAAGAGCTTATCACACCTCGAGAACGAGAATACTCGTATGTATAAGGTAATCAAAAACATTTTTATATTGTATTATTTTTATATTAATTGTAATCATGTAATATTTATTTTAAATTGCAATCATAGGTTACATATGTTTTGAAATCATGGTAAATATGTACTACCGCGGACCGTACACACTCGATTAGTTTTTTCGTCGTCCACTTTCGACACGTTCGTCTTGCATCATCAAGGCATCACTACTTCTCTCTCCGGAACGAACGGAGTGACCATAGACTATGTATAATATTGGGTATAGATGTGCCTCTCATAGATGTACAATAGACGGCGGTAGTAGACGTTTGCGTGCGTGTTTACGCTTCTTCCCGATAGATGGCGCTAAAAATATATATAATATTTACAAAAAACTAGTTAAATTTTTTTTTATGTATAATATTATTTGTAAGATTTATAAAAACATATTCAAAACTTATAAATGAACATAAAAATCAAAAAGTTATATATTCCTTTCCGATGGATCGAACCTAGGATTCCTCCTGCACGATGTGTCTGTCGTCGTCGCAGCCGACTTACTAGAAAATAACTAAACGTAACTTATTAATTTAAAATGCTATCTATACTACCGCCATCTAGTGACATTATATGGATAACCAGTTACTAACTTGAGGTTCCTCTTACGGAAGATGGCGCTGCCGTATATGAAATTTTTGTAATTATTTAATGTATGGAAGATTCACCCCTCTGGGAGTGACTGTGCACTGTGCATACGTAGCGGAAACACGGACGGGACGGGGCGGGGCACGAGCGGGGCGGGACGTTATTTTTCCCGCCCCGTGCGTGCCACATTCACGTCCCGTCCGTGTCTCCGTGACATATGCACATTCTTAATACATTTTGTCTGAAACGATATTTCCAAAACTTCCCGTTGTAGTATTCACTTTTTATAACATGTAAATAAGATAGAGGATAGAGAAAGGTTTGTGTAAATACGAAAATACTTACGGTTTTATTGTTGCTAAGCATGTTTTTATAAGAATCTCTTGTAGTCACATTATTTTTAGGTCCAGTTGTTTCGTTCTATCTTTCTAACAAATTATATATGGTTGTCCTTATTTTCTTACAATACTTCTTTAGATATTATAAAATAACTTCCATTCAATGAAAATTTATAAACAAAGCCTTGACAACCATGTCAAATGTTTTGATGGCAAAGACAATATTTTCTTTTAAAAAATGCAATGTAAACTTTTTATGTTATTCTTAATTTGTATAAATTTAAATTAAATCGTGTTCTACGGGAAGGGTATATAAGCGTCCTGTCCTGCGCTCAAAGGCCATTCTAATTACGAGTTCCGAACAAGGAGTATCTAATTACGGAACCTCTGGCTGACTATGGAACCTCTGGCTGACTGCGGAACCTCTGTCTGACTGCGGAACCTCTACCTGGCCTGACCTCTACCGGTCTGACCTCTGCCGGCCTGACCTCTGCTGGCCTGACCTCTGCCAGTCTGACCTCTGCCGGTCTGACCTCTGCTGGCCTGACCTCTGCCGGCCTGACCTCTGCCGGCCTGACCTCTAACGGTCTGACCCCAAGATCCTGTGCGGTGCTGCTGAGCCAGTCTGACCCTGAGATCCTGTGCAGTGCTGCTGAGCCAGTCTTTCGCTCGCTACGTATCACTGAGGTAGCGCCATCTGGCGCTGATAGATTATTGTATATATTTTGTTTTGTATAGTTATTTTGTAAATATATTTTAATTATTAAATATCATTTATTTTTCTTCTTTTATTAAAATTGTTGCTTCATAACAGTTTGGCGCCCAACGTATTTATTAGCTCTGCTCTCTAAATTCTAAAAATACACTTGCACGTTCTTTTACTTTTGGCTTAGATTCTCGACACTTTTCATTTTACTACATATTAGTCTGCTCACTTTGAAATCATTTATGATATTTATATCTAGTAAATAGTTATTTTTTTGTCACGATTAGATTATTATCTCTTTATACTCTTAGGTTTTAGAAATGTCTCATTCAATTTGTTACAGTCTGCTTAATAAAGCAGAATTGGAATATGAGGTCAAGGTTAGACTGGAGGAACCAGCTGATAAGCTCCCTCAATTAAAGAAGCAGGTTAAAACTAAATTAAAACTTAGAATTTATTGTAATTTTAGGTAACTAATGTATATATATATATATTTTTTGCTTTCATCTTCATTCGTTAGTTACTTTTTGGCTTTCTCATTCCTTATCATTTTCATGCTTATCATTGCGTCTCCACTTTGTACATTACTTTACGTACTTTGCACCAGGCTCTACCCCTGCGATGCGTAAATTGAGATGCGCTACTCTCTGTAGGTACTTTGCACCAGGCCCTACCCCTGCGTTGCGTACTTACTTGGGATAGCATCTTTTCTTTATTTGAGCGGTTGACAACTCGTAAAATAAGCCCTTGTCATACATACATTTTAATACTTACATTTTCGTTTGTATATATTTTCTTTCTTCATTAGTTACATCATTTTATTTCTAATGAGCGGCTGACTACTCATTAAATAAGCCTACAGTCATATCATTCATCATCATTGGGATTTCAGCGTGAGCGGATAACAACTCCTAAAAAAAGCCAATGTTATGAAGCATAGCTAGGTACTCTCCTTAGAGTAGGAGCCATTGATTGTGAGCCCTACCCTTAAGTTTGATAGATATTTGTATGAAAGGTTTATTGTAATATGTTAGATTTTGTATGGTAGGATTGGTATGATAGAGTTGGAAGTAACCTATTAACCTTCAAAATTTTCACATAGTGTAAAAATTTTCTGGGGTTGTGGGGGAAATGTAGTATTCACTTTTTATAACATGTAAATAAG
Organism: Eudonia lacustrata; assembly: GCA_947562085.1. Taxonomy (NCBI): domain Eukaryota; kingdom Metazoa; phylum Arthropoda; class Insecta; order Lepidoptera; family Crambidae; genus Eudonia; species Eudonia lacustrata. The sequence goes on from OX387313.1 coordinate 19,900,649, forward strand.
ATAGAGGATAGAGAAAGGTTTGTGTAAATACGAAAATACTTACGGTTTTTATTGTTGCTAAGCATGTTTTTATAAGAATCTCTTGTAGTCACATTATTTTTAGGTCCAGTTGTTTCGTTCTATCTTTCTAACAAATTATATATGGTTGTCCTTATTTTCTTACAATACTTCTTTAGATATTATAAAATAACTTCCATTCAATGAAAATTTATAAACAAAGCCTTGACAACCATGTCAAATGTTTTGATGGCAAAGACAATATTTTCTTTTAAAAAATGCAATGTAAACTTTTTATGTTATTCTTAATTTGTATAAATTTAAATTAAATCGTGTTCTACGGGAAGGGTATATAAGCGTCCTGTCCTGCGCTCAAAGGCCATTCTAATTACGAGTTCCGAACAAGGAGTATCTAATTACGGAACCTCTGGCTGACTATGGAACCTCTGGCTGACTGCGGAACCTCTGTCTGACTGCGGAACCTCTACCTGGCCTGACCTCTACCGGTCTGACCTCTGCCGGCCTGACCTCTGCCGGCCTGACCTCTGCTGGCCTTACCTCTGCTAGTCTGACCTCTGCCGGTCTGACCTCTGCCGGTCTGACCTCTGCTGGCCTGACCTCTGCCGGCCTGACCTCTAACGGTCTGACCCCAAGATCCTGTGCGGTGCTGCTGAGCCAGTCTGACCCCGAGATCCTGTGCAGTGCTGCTGAGCCAGTCCTTCGCTCGCTACGTATCACTGAGGTAGCGCCATCTGGCGCTGATAGATTATTGTATATATTTTGTTTTGTATAGTTATTTTGTAAATATTTTTTAATTATTAAATATCATTTATTTTTCTTCTTTTATTAAAATTGTTGCTTCATAACACCGTCCCGTCCCGTCCGTGTAAAACCCGTCACGTATGCAGCGACCTTTAGTTAATTATTCGATTGTATTTTGTTTTCACGAATCTTATTCTTTTTTCATTTTAAGTTTTAAAGTTTTAAAGTGTGCAATGAATGGAAACAATAGTCGTTTACCAGCTTACTTAAAAGCAGTATTATTAATGACCCATTCTATTCATAATACCGATAATTATAATGTGGAACATCTAACTTATATCACGCTACACGTAACAATGCGTTCATGCACCACACCTTATATTGAGGAGCTCGATGGCGCAGTGGTTAACGCACCCGGTCTCCGAGTGCTGAGGTTATGCATCTTTCGCAAAGGCCGGTCATCGGTTGGGTGACCAAACATTTATCATCTCGAGCTCCTCCGTGCTTCGGATGGCGTTGAATTGAGTTGAGTTGATGGCGCGAAAGCCGTTGCGTTGGTCCCGGCTGCATTAGCAGTCGTCAACACCCACCAATCCACACTGGGCCCGCGTGGTGGTTTACGGCCCGTTCTCCCTAACCATCTGAAGGCTCGTGCCCCAGCAGTGGGGACATAAAATGAGCTGACGATGATGATGACACCTATGTTCGGGACAATTTAAGTTATGTAGTCGTCTGTGATTATGGTACTCACCCGTGGGCCGCTGTGTGGAATCCCTGGTGGTCGAAGATACCCCCCATCATCACAAGGAAGGCATCTAACTAAAAACCGGTATGTTTGGATACCTTGGATCACGTTGTAGTTCGTGCTTGCAAATTAACACTTCGTCTTTCACTTTCTCTTTCGTATTTTTTTGTATTATTCCCAAATAATAAAAAAAACCTTTTTTATCCTGTTTTAGAGACTATCATTTAACTCACATATGAAATGAGATTTGAAAAAAGGTATAATGAGAACCATTCGGGTTTGGAGCAACACAACGATCACTTTTTGTAGCTTTTTTATTGGATAGTTTGCCGATTGCCTCATATGACATTTTCAGCTTCACCGGGTTTTTTTGGGGGCGGCGAGAACCTTAAAGGGTTCCACAAGCCGTGTGAAACGAATCACCTTCGGAGGTTTTCTAGAGGGAACGGCATCAAGCACTAGTGCGTGTCCCCGTGCCCTACTAGATTCTCCGAAGGGTTCGGATCGGATCGGGGAGCGGAATAACCCGAGGGCGCCTCTAAAGGACGTAGTACTATTTTTATTCTGTGCTAAAGGCTCAGACCTCGGCATCGGGTTGACTGGGTCGTGGCGTTTCGTAGCTTTAAGTTACGAAACAGTGACTTCCTCGTACGCAGCAGTCTACATTAATTTTATGTTGAGTGGAGCACGCCGCCGTCACCGTGCAAAGGCAGTACGTATTTTATTTAACCCTAAATTGCCATTGTGATATATTTTAAGAGTTGACCTTTAAACTTTTTTCGCTTTACTTTTCTTGCGCGCAATTTCGCATGGGACGTAGGTAATTAAAAGGAAATTTGAAGGGTTTCAGGCTTCGCAACTTCTTGCCTTTTAACAGTGTGCAATTTAGTTGGTAAAGCTTTAGTCAAAACGATAACAAATTATTAAATTTTTGAGGAGCTCGGTGGCGCAGTGGTTAACGCGCCCGGTCTGCGAGTGCTGAGGTTAACCAACTTTCGCAAAGGCCAGTCATCGGATGGGTGACCAAAAGTGTATCATCTCAAGCTCCTCCGTCCTTCGGAAGGCACGTAAATCCATAGGCAAGGATCGTGCTCCAGCAGTGGGGACATAAAATAAGCTTATGATAATGTTTATTTTAAATTTTAATATTATTATTAACATCATTATCATCATCATCATCATCATCATCATCATCATCATCATCATCATCGTCATAATCATCATCATCATCATAATCATCATCATCATCACTTTCATCCCGTATAACCACTAATATAAAGACAAATGGAAGAAAAAATCAAGGTCCCAGATTTTGGTTGCCAAGCCCAGCCAGCGGTTCGGCGCGCAGCGTCTATCGATCCCACAGTCTAGTTACAAACCTTCCCGCCCACACCAGGCTTTAAAGGCGCCAATTAAAGGCCCTACTCCAATCCAAACCCCTATTACACTACACAGCATATTGATCGATGTCAAGTTCAATGGTTTTCTTTAAAAGGTTAAATAGGGTAATTGTACCTACCACCTACGTTTGTGTTATATTGTTGTGGGCGACGCACACACACCCTCACACACACATACACCTCACACGTTTTCTTTTTTTACGGACAAGACGCCTGCACATTAGACTAGGTACCACAAACTGTCAAAGTTTAATAGGATATTGTTGAACATTTATTGAAGAAACTAGCGGCCGCTCGCGGTTTCACACGCGTGGTTCCCGTTCCCGTGGGGATATCGGGATAAAATAAGGGGTCCTACTTTCAAAATCCACTAAAATGCTTTTTATTAAGTATTATGGAACTAAAAATTTTAGTTTATGTATGGCTTTAGGAAAAAAATGTTTATGTTACGATTTACTATTAAGTATTATTCAAGTGGCAACACTTTGACTGTGTTTTAAATTAAAAAATGGCATTAATAAGGGAACTATAGCTCAAAATTAAATCAATTTAGCGGCCTTTGATGTGCACTATTAATTATGGCGGACTTTGAAATTGACGTTTCATTTTGGCGGGTTTTGATCCGAACAATTTTATTTGCATGGAAGGTTTTATTCAAAATGAACACCATTATTACATGAACGAAATGTATTATGATTAATGAAATACGAAGTACGAAAAAATTTAATATTTATTATTAAAATAATTCTACTTAGTAACAGTTAAATTTAAATAAATAAATTATGTGTTAAAACTTAGTTACTTATACCACGTCCATGCTTATACCATTATTAATCAAATATGCGAAAAGTTATCCTCAAACCCATGCTCACAATTTTCGTCTGCGGACACGTAGTTTTCAAAAATATTGTTAGTACATAACAATCTTCCTTCAATAATTTTATAATACTCCAAGTCCTGTACATTTCGCCAGTCGCTTCCAAAGTGTTTTTCCAGAAGTTTTGTTACATCATTTACTTTGGCGCTTTTCGTTATTATAACAGTGTAAGGTAGATTTTTTTTTATGTTTCCTTGAACGAAAATATTTTCTGTTTTTGTTCTGGATGGTGGATGGATTAATGGAGTACCTATAGGTATAGGTACCTATAGAGCGTACTATAGTATCACAGTATAAGTATGCTCAAATTAGCGGTTTCATTCTGCATAACATCACAATCAGACAGTATTGGTAGTTTCATCACAGTATTACCATTTCATACAGTAGGGCATTGCCTTTGATGTGGGGCGATGCCGCCGCCCGCGTAGGTATCTACGCGATCGTTCGCCGATATGCAAGGGTTGTCACAAAATTCGAAATTAAATAATCGTTAATATTTTTATAAAATAATCATTTATTATCAAGAATAAACATATACATACTTACAAAGGTTGCACTGCTAAATTAACGTGATGGTTTATTTTTTAGATTTCAATTTTCTAATATTAAAACAATATATTGAATTCGCGTGTCCCACAAACAAGCGCTGTTTGTGGGAGCTACCGCGAAGAGCAGTCACGTGCGCGTACTGCGTATTTTAAACGTTTTTTAACCGACTTCAAAAAAAGGAGGAGGTTATCAATTCGACTGTATTTTTTTTTTTTTTTTATGTTTGTTACCTCAGAACTTTCGACTGAGTGAACCGATTTTGATGATTCTTTCTTTATTTGAAAGCTGGTGCTTCCCGTGTGGTCCCATTTTAATTTGGTTCAGTTCTGATGATGGGATCCTCGAGGAATTGAGGGAACTCCTCGAATATTGTAGGCATACCTATCGCGATTTTGTTATTTTCAGAAATAAGTCAAGCATTTGCATTCAGAAAGTATCATTTGATGAAGTGTAACTGATGAAAAAGACCATAGATTGCCATCGGAACTCCTCAATGATAAGTATTTCACGGGTGGCGATAAAATATCTCGATTAAGATAGTTAAGCGACTATGACGAAGCAAAAGAAGACAGGCACCGGAACTCAGTTTTTGATTTCCTACTTTGAGATAGGCGTTTTTCTTTTTTTTGCTTGTCTCATTTAAACGGCGCTGTCTCGTACGAGCAGCGTGTTTAGTAGGTCTACCCATATTCGCTTTTGATAAATAGATCGAAACAAATCACTAAAAAGCGAAAAATAAACAAAAATTTTAACAAAAAAAAAACCGACTCCAAAAAATTTGACTGATAAAATTGCACTAAAAAGTAAAAAATAAGCGTTAGACTTCTACAGACAATAACTTTATTAAGAAAAAATATAGGTACAATTATTGTTACTTTTGGAGTCGGTGCCAGCCAAGGTAACTTTAACATAAATATTTAACGACATACTATATTATAATCAGTACATTAAATCTTATGTATGAAATTTTAACTACAAACGCGGACTGGCACAGGCTTCAAAAACTTCGTTAACTGCAACTGCTATGCCGTATGTAAAAAATACATGGAACTTCGACCCACCCCCTGTCGAAACCCTGCCTTTTTCTTGAGCTATAGATCGGGGAAGTGCGTCGATCAAAGAACTGGTATTAATAAATTTGGTGCTCTGGGAAAAACTATCGCAAGTTTTTTGAATCTGCCTAACCCAGCGTTGTACACGAGGCATTGCTTCCGGCGCACCTCGGCGACCCTTCTCATAGATAGCGGTGGTGATTTGACCGCACTGAAACGACACGGGGGGTGGAAGTCTTCTACTGTGGCTGAAAGCTACATTGATGAGTCTTTAATGAATAAAATTCAAGTCTCAAATACGATCTTGAACAGTATAGAAAACAAGACGAATGAAGTAATTATAAATATTCCAACTCCGTCTACGAGCTCTACTGCTTGCCCCGCGACCGCTACAGCTGCTGGATCAATAATTAACATTAACTTTCAAAATTGTACCATCCAAAATTTGAACAATTATTATAAATAAACTATTGTCAGCTTTTACTCTTGTTGTTTGACTAATTGCATTAGTGAAGATAAAGTAGTGTATGCAACTGCATATAACACGGGTATTAAAACACTCGTTACTATTATGAAACTCGCTGCGCTCGTTTCATAAACTCACACTCGTGTTTTAATACCCTTCATTATATGACAGTTGCATAAACTACTATTATAGTTTTTCCATTATCTCCACTTTTTTTATTTTAAAAGCCCCACCCGACTTCAGTAGACATTTTTAAAACTGACATAATCTAGGTAATTAATAATATGATTTCAATATTATTTCTTGCTTTTAGAGCTGTTTTCACTTTATGTTCCCTGTTTTTTAAAGTCGGTTTGTTTTTGTTAAAATTATATTATTTTACGATTTTTAGTGATGGGTAGACGTAGACCTAACAAGGATGTTTCTCGGATGAGGAAACGACGGCCTAGTAGGTAGTGGTATGCCTATGTAAAACTTCAATCTTAATTAGGTATTATTTTTGTACGAACTAAACATTTTGGCATATTGTACCGTATGAAGTAAGCCTAACAAAAGGTAACTGCTGTAAATCGTTAAGGAATTCCCTCGACTGTTTATGATCTCCATCATCAGACCTGTAATGGCATTTATAACTCATATGGGTGCAAAGTTCTTATCAATAGAAATTAATTAAGACCAAACACAAGGTAACTACTGTAAAACGTTGAGGAGTTCCCTTGACTGTGCTTCGTCTTCATCATCAGACCCCTAATGACACTCACAGCTCATCTAGGTGTAAAGTTCTCATCAATACATATTAATCAAGCCCAAGTACCATGTAACATTGCACATGCGCTGATATTTTACCATCAGCTACTATGATTTTTTAAAATATTTTTTTCATGACCATGGATACTAGTCCTTCAGTCGAAAACTTAATTTATACCTACGTATAAACTCTTTAAAGAATGATGATGAATGATAATAGAAATGTAAAGTGAGAAATGATAACCCCCCCCCCTTCCCCCCCCCCCCCCAACCCCGCGACTTTACTATATCCTCACGCAGACTTCTTGAGAGAATTTGAAAAGTGCCGTTGCGCTGTTTTGTTTCATTTGCCAACACTCACGCACACCCACGAACACGGGTAAATTATCTACCATTATTTCACATTAAAACAAATTTTAGAAAATAAAACAAAACCGCAGACATGACTCTTCACTTTCCCGCTAAGAAGTCAGCTATCAGCTACTATGAACGCTTTAATTGTTGCCAGTACAAAGTACTAAAGATTCGTTCAGAAATTAAAGAAACTACTGTAAAATAGTGTCACTAAAAAGTACGTGATTAAAAAGTAAAAAAGTGAGACAAACTTAAAACGTTAGACATGATTTTTGGTCGGACTTCTTGGCGGGAAAGTGAAGCGTCATGTCTGCGGTTGTTTTATTTTCTAAAATTTGTGTTATGTCGAATATTAATATGAAATAATGGTGGATTATTAACCGTTAAGTGTTCGTGCGTGTGCTTATGCACACAAAACAAAACAGTTGGCAAATGAAACAAAACAATGCAACGTTACTTTTCAAATTCTCTCAAGAAACTCGCGTGAGGACTTAGTAAAGCCCCACATCATACTGAGATACTCGAGGGGTTGGGGGGGTATATCATTTCTCACTTCCCATTTCTAATATCATTCATCATCATCATATAAGGAAATATTGTTTATTTATGTATTACTTGTAAGAAAAATTACTTTGACACTGGCTAAATGTACTAACCGCACGAAGCCATCAATTAAAAAAAAAAAAGAAGTATTTGTTGAAGCGGCAAAGTCGTTGGTACCCATAGTGACAAAAATATTTTGTATGGAAGAATAAATGATGATAGTGACAACTTGATCCTTTACACAATGGTAAGAAGTATTTTCGGTTTTTGATGTCTCAAAACCTAATTAGGAATATATTTTCTTCATTCCTCCACAAATTCCTTGCAAGAAATTTTATCGTTTTATTTTTTATTTTAGCACTAAACTTTTCCGACATGTTTTTTCTCACAAATGTACACATCTTTTTTGAGAAATACTCCCCAACGATTTTCGAAGGTTCCCCTCGATTTCTCTGGGATGCCATCCTGGTTTCCTTATCATGGTACCACCCTTGGGATATCTCCTTTCCAACAAAAAAAGAATCATGCATGAGTTACGCATTGCAGATTGCAGTTACAGAATGCAAACACGAAATGCAGATACCTACCTACAACAGCAGACTCAATGCATAATGCGAAAAATAGGGGTATTGCGTTATTATTCTAAGGGGTATTGTTACTAGTTATCTTTGTGCCTTTGCGGTACCTAATTATTTACTTACCTACCAATTTCAAGAAAACCCCGCCCCGCCATAATAAAAGAACAAATTTAAAAGGAAACGAACGTTTAAAATGCAACGTGAGAGTTCAAAATCGTACAGTAGGCAGGTAGGTAGGTAAGTACACACGCCTGCACATCAACCTACCACAAACTGTCAAATTTCTTCAATAGACTTTGAACTCTATGCCTTAGAGGTATGGCTGAAAATGTATTAAAGAAATTTGACAGTTTTGGATAGGTTGATGTGCAGGCGTCTGTACCTAGTTATTTTTATTGTGAAGTTTTTTCAGTTTGTTTTTATTTTAAAATTTTGTATTATAGATAGGTAGGTATAGGTAGGTACGTTACCTACGCATTGATTTTGATTATACTGTACTATTCTATTGTACAGGTAGCTTACCCATGCCGAATGCGTTGCTTTAATATAGGTACAGCCGCTTTCTTATGTAAGCACAAGCCGTGACGTGAGACCGTGAGGCGCCACTGGACAAGGACAACGATCCAAGGACGAACTGTTTACATCACAAAAGAAAGCGTTCTGCGGTTTCCATTGTAATAAATTTTAAACAAATATTATTTTAATACCTACCTCCCTACTGTAACAAACATCTTTTACTAGTAGGTAAACCAACACAGAGCATAAATATTCAACAACCCATTCAGAGTCCTAATAATCTAATGTCGCTTTCAATGTTTTAACATTGTATTAAAAATACTTACAACTTTTTTGAGCGTCACTACAAAACAGAACATTTAATTTTAATGTTTTCCTAATTTTGGAGATATTATGTACCTACCTAGCTACTTACTGAGAATATTTTAATGAAACGTCTAGGTACGTATGCCGCTGAATTGTGATTCAATCCCCAATTATCTAGCTAGTTCCCATAGATTTCAGTCGTTTACCCACTTAGCTTTGTAAAGGGTAAAAACAGGTAGGTAGGTACAGACGCCAGCACATAATAAACCTATCCAAAACTGTCAAACTTCTTCAATGCATTTTCAACCATATCTATAAGGCATAAAGTTCAAAATCTATTGAGGAAATTTGACAGTTTGTGGTTGGGTGGATGTGCAGGCGTGGAGTACAAAGGGTGTTTTCAAAGTATCACACTAATATTATAAATGCAAAAGTTTGTGTATGAGTGTGTGCATATTTGTTGCTTCTTCACGCTGCAACGGATGGATGGATTTGGATGAAATTCGGCATACAGATAGTTTATAACCTGGATTAACACATAGGATACTTTGTATCTCGATATTCCCACGGGAACGGGAACCACGCGGGTGAAACCGTGAGCGGCCGCTAGTACATTAATAAAGGTTTATGCGTAAAATAATTACAGGTCGTGAAGTTCCGTTACCGAAATCAACTGGGTGCCAAGTGCGAGTTTCATTCGCCATCCGATCACGTTAACGAAAACGAGAATTTGTATAACATTTTTTTATATTAACGGGTAAGCACAGTGCATTGATCTCATCACAAGTGATGATAAGCATAAGGCCAATGATGGAAGCGCACTTCACCCGGGATCCTCAACTAGTGAGGCACTGGCTATCTTATCTCTAGCTGCCGGTAAACAACAATGCTACAAACATTGATGTTATGGCGACATGTTTAGATAAGATGGTGGTAGCTAGCCAGGCGGACTAACAAGCCCTTCCACCAACCAAACCGAGTACACAAACATGTACCCCCCGCTGGGAATCGAACCCGGGACCTCTAGGTCTAAAGACCACAGAGGCGGTCAATCCAGTAACTCCTATCGTATGCCGCCAGGAGGCGCTGCTTCAATGCCATACTAGTTTTCGTTTTCGATAACGTAATCGAATGAATACGATTTAGTAAACAAAACTCACACAAGGTAGGTACGCTGTTTTCAGTGAAAATTTCAGTTGGTGTAAAGTTTCGTCCCTTTCACAAATAGGAGATTACCGTAACTACCTATTCTAAGAGATTCTGACGACCATAGCAAAAGCGAACGACAATTTCAGTCAAAAAACTTAACCCTACTTTATCATGGGTCGGTATAATAATGTCTATAAAATAATAATGTCCAAAAAATAATAATGACCAAAAATAATAATGTCAAAAATAATAATGTCAAAAACTAATAATGTCAAAAAGTTCTTCCAAATATAATAGTCAAAGGGTCTTACAAATAAACAAAGAATAAGGTCGGAATAGTTATTTCGTGATGTTTACATCGAATGACACGAACCGCACAACAAAATATCTTCGCCAAATAGGTATTTCGCTTACCATTCGATGAGGTTTTCGGTTTTCCAAGATACATTTTGCCACTACACAGTTTTCATTTGTTGCACTATGACCATTAAGTAAACAGTTATTTATTATAAATAAAAGCGCGTTCAAACGTCAAAAGCACCGGTCCAGAAGCATGTTGTGATTGTATAACCAAATACGTCTCGTAGCCGTGGATCGCGGTGGCGCACTGAAACACAAATCGACTGACGGACGGACGACTGGAGCCGACCAACAACGTGTGAAGTGGAGTCGTTGCACCCGCCCGACTTCTTTTACAAGTTCGCATAATGGGGTAACCCACCCAGGTATGAAAAGAAATCCTGTGAAGAACGTTATTTTTTTCTCAAGACCCAAAGTATTAATGTAGGTAGAAGTCCTTTGCCCGGCAGATTTATAAGTAATAATAATAATAAGTAATTTACTGAATACCCAAATTGGCTAAACTACTACAGACAATTGCAGATTTGCAGCTCCAACCGCCAAAATAAAATACTTAAATGGTAAAAAGTACAAAAAAAGTACAGCAAAAGAGCGCGTCTAGGTATCTATTTACACCATCGATTTAGAATACCAAATAACCAAACATTTAGATTAAGGTCTTATCAAAATTGGTAATTGTAATTTATTCATGGGTTTACTGGGACACTAAAACAATAGGTAGGTAGTAAAATTTAAATACCTAGTTTGCTTTAAATAGGAATTATAGTGTTTGAAGAACCGAGGAAAATGCCCAAATGAGTAGGTAGGTACTAGGTACCTAATGCCCAATTTGAAAAACATCTAGGGTGCATCTTTATGAAAATACCTCAATGGCAGTTGTAGATTGCAGATTTTAGTAAAACCAACGCATCGTTACACCGAACAACAAGTAGAGGGTTGTTGAAATTATAATATCTATTAGTTACCTAATTTAATTTTAATTGTTTATGTTCTAAATTATTACTATGATGAATTATGTTAAATTTATTTATTAATTTTGATATTGTTTATGTTGTGACGTTTATTACTTGGTTGTAACTATAGTCCATAAATATAGTCCATGTTACAGACGCATTTTATCGGGTTATTATTATAATAGGTAGCACAGGTTATAGTCTGACTAATGCAATTATTTTAAGTTTCCCCAATATTACCGTACTTACTGACTGTAATCTGTTGTAATAAATAAATAAAATAATAATCGAAATTTAATTAGACACTGTTGAATCACTTACATAACCCTAAAAATTATGAATTTACATCGACTTTCGGGTTTCAGGTCAACGGAAAATTCTTTGAACATAACGAATGCTTAGGTCTTCTCACAAAAAAGGGTAGGCAGATCATCAAAATCAGCAATTTTGAGTAAACTCGTCGTTAATGACCAGGGGCCCGACCGCCTAACCGATCTCTTTGACTTCGTGTGTGGTTTATGACGTCATCTTGTCGTTTCGTGCCGCCTATGAAAGCAAAATCAAAAGCTATAGCCTTTAGCTTTTGATATTGCTTTCATAGGCGGTGCGAGGTGGCAAGATGACGTCATAAACTATACGCGTAGTCAAAGCGATCGGTTAGGCGGTCGGGGGGCAGGACCTGATTTACCTACAGGCTTATAAGGCTAGGTCGCTAGGCCCGAGGGGGCGCTGAGCTTGCCTTTAACACCCAAACGCCCGAATAGCAACACTTCGATACCATGGAGTGCCCTAATATTTAAAAAACCTTATGTGAGACTATCTGTGTAGCAGAAACGTTTTCTACCAGGACAAGAACTTAGTCCTCAGACCACAACTGATGGAAGTACCGCTACCGAGCCTCCTGCTTTAGACATCGGTTTAAACTGAATTCTGCGGGAGTTCCTTCTCCCCTGGGCTGAAGTCGACCCTTTAATTACAGCCTGGGGCCAGGGATGTGGAGGCAGCGAGTCTGGGCCATTGTCATTTCAGGCCATTGTCAGTGGCTAGACACAATATGACTGGAGTGCCCAAGCTTTCTCGAGCTTTCTCCCTCTGGCAGGCCGCCTTCAGTCCTCCTGCTGGGGTGAACTCCGGTGATTGTTTATAACGGTCCCGGATTATCCAAGTGGCACGGAGGGGAAGTACAGGAGTTTTTAGTGGGTATACCCTCCTTTACCACATTACCACCTGCGTCTTTCCGAGCGCAGTAGTATAAAAATGCATTTTTTTCCTGAATTTGAAAAATTAAGAACGGCTCTGGGGGGAGGGGCGCATATTCATAGTAAGCCTAGGGCTGTCAAAACTCTAAATCAGGCGCTGTGTGACCTGGACTGGACGCCACATTTAGCATAATAAGTAACTCCGAGTATCTACAAGTAGAGCTCCGTCCGACCGAGGCGGAATAGACAACATCTGGCTAGCCGACCTGATGTGCGAGTATCTTGGAACAGTCTTCGGCTCTTACGACAAGTTCCATGTGATGTTACAACTGATGTTAAAAACAAATTACATCACTTTTGATTCTTACATTTGACTACATTTAACTATTCAAAACATCCTTGCTCCACGTGCTATTTCAAATATCGCGTGGGAAAAGCTCTGCTGTGGGACAACTCTAGCATGATAATCATTGTGTAAAGACGCACATCAACCATCCAATACTGTCAAATTTCTTCAATAAATGTTCAACGATAAGGCATATACGTATAGTTCACCGATCCGACCCGAACCCATCGGAGAATCTAGTAGGGCACGGGCCGTTCCCTCTAGAAAACCTCCGAAGGTGATTCGTTTCACACGGCTTGAGGTACCCTTTACGTACCTCGCCGCCTCCAAAAAAGCCCGGTGAAGCTGAAAATGGCGTTTGAGGCAATCAGCAATCACTCTCAAAAAAAATCTCCAAAAAAAAACAAAGTTCAAAGTCTGTTCAGGAAATTTCACAATTTGAGGTAGTCTGATGTTCAGGGGTGGAGGCGTGTGTCCATGGTACAGTGTCTGTGGAATACATTTTGTTTCCTAAGTATAACACATCACATGTAACACTTTTCACTCACAAATCTCGCGTTAGTTTTTACGCTTTACGACGATCATGCGTCTAAGTAGCAAAATGTCCAACCACCCTAAACGTCCAATTAGTAGTAATACGTCTAACTCGCAAATCGTCTTTGTAGCAAAACGTCTAACTAATGAAACACCTATGTAGCAAATCGTCTAATTCTCCTAACGCCTGGACACTTTGATAGAAAAACATTTAGGTCTGTTTTACATAATATAGGTACAATATTTTTTGTTCAGATTTAAATAGGCAAGTAGGTTACATAGGTTTAATTTATATTTCTTTTAATAGTACTGGCCATTAACAAAACAAAAAATATAATATTGTTTTCTAAAGTTTACGCGAAACTACACATTGAAATGAAACAACTTTTACGGATCTACTCGCGTTTATTTTGCACATTACTTATTTAATGTTTATCCTGATGTTTCGAACCCTTTGCAGGGTCCGTGGTCACAGGACATTAAATTACATCACACATTAAATAAGTAATGTGCAAAATAAACGCGAGTAGATCCGTAAAAGTTGTTTCATTTCAAAAAATATAATATTAATAATACAAATTTATAATCACACTAATATTATAAATGCGAAAGTTTGTGTGTATATTTGTTGCTTCTTCACGCTGCAACGGATGGATGGATTTGGATGAAATTCGGCATACAGATAGTTTATAACCTGGATTAAAACATAGGATACTTTTATCCCGATATTCTCACGGGAACGGAAACCACGCGGCAGGTGAAACCGTGAGCGGCCGCTAGTAATTTAATAATATTAAATTAATAATAATATTAAATTTTTGCTGATATATTCCTTGCGTGTGAAGGGTATGAGAACAATAAAGTATAATAATATTTTCAACACCCGTGAGTAGTAAATGCATGAGTACAATGAAAAAAAATAGGTTATATTTTATTGATGCAACTTTTAAGGCTGTACCTAAGCCATTTTAAGAATTGTTATCGATACACATTGATTTAGATAGTTGTGATGAAAAAACTAGCGTTATGGGAATAGTTTATGCGTTACTCCCGAACAAAAAGCAGGCAACCTATAAACGCTTATTTCATTTTATTAAACAGCATTGTCAAATAGAAATGACAACTATTAAGTGTGATTACGAATAAGCTCTCATCAATGCCTTAAAAAATTACTTTCCACACTCAAAAGTAGCAGGCTGTTACTATCATTTCAATAATGCAATTTGAAAAAGAGCATCAGCACTGAGTCTAACTGAAAACCGAGAGAGTCGAGAAACCGGCAGAGTATGTTCCAAGCAACTTTCCTTTGTTACCTTCAGAATATATTACAGAGTGTTGGACTGCCATTCTTGAAAGGGCCGTAGAAAGCAAAGTTAAGATGACTTTTTTTAGCTTATTTTGAAAAACAATGGCTACTATCTCTTGCAGATAATAATTAGCTGTTCATATATCGACAACTTTCGAACAAACAATGTACTAGAAAGTTGGCATAGACGATTAAATACTTAAATACTTGGACGCCCAAGGAAACCACAGTGCCATAAAAAAATTGAATTTCTATTGTGTCTGGTTTAAGAACAACTGAGTGGATATATGAGTATTACAAAACCAACCCTGCTGCTTTTCCTTCATGCTCTCAGAAAAGAAGCCCGTTGGCAAGACCACATATTTTAAAAATTTTATGCTTAAGAATAATTGATATATTATTCAATGAAAAGTACAAAAGGGAGCTGAAAAAGCTAACGGAAAAAAAATAAGTCCAATGCATTTTTTGAAAAATGTTGGACATATCAATAGGATCTTAAATTCTTAAGTAGTAATTATAAAAATCAATTGCTGTTCGTTTGAGTTGCTAAAACTCGAGAATGGCTGGACCGATTTGGCTAATTTTTAATTTGAAATAAGTATTTATGGAAGTTCAGGGAAGGTTTAAAAAGTTAGAAAAGTAAATATTAGGTCCTTACCTATGAAATTGACGTTTTTTTCTCACTTATTAAAAGGTCTAAAAGTTCTAAAAGTCGATACCGGTTGTTAATATTATTATACTTACACCTTTAATTAGGACTATGTTACTTAGGCTTCAGTAATAACAATGATTATTAATTTTGTGTCTTTATCGCCCAATTTATTTTTTTAAATTGACTACTTTTTATGTTCGCGGAATTGTCTTTTTGTTTCATTGTAGCTTTGAAGGGACATGATTTTTTTTCTTTGTAATGTCTGCTATATTTAGCTAGTGAAACAAACACACTCTACAATTTGTAAAGGTAGTGTTAACATAAATAGATGCTTAGAAAATTTAAAAAAATGTTAGTATGGTAAATAAAATTTTATAAAAAATCTTTATACAAAACGTCAATTTCATAGGTAAGGACCTAATAATAAGTAACGGAAAATACTAAAAACGACAATTATTTTCCCAACACAAAATGATTTGTTTGTTAAGTTGTCATGGAAACTGTCAAAGTCCGCCGGGTCAGCTAGTATAATAAAATAATATAAGTATGAATAAAAAATAATTAGTTTCATAGTGCATTTTTTCTTACAAAGCATGTTTACGACTGTACTCGTTTCTTTTTAGACGATTTGCTAATTAGACGTTTTGCTACATAGGTGTTTCAATAGTTAGATGTTTTGCCACAAAGACGATTTGCGAGTTAGACGCATTGCTAATTGCACGTTTAGGGTAGTTGGACATTTTGCTACTTAGACGTATTGATCGTAAAGCAAACAAATTACCTATAGATTTGACTGTTTGTTTAATATCATTTCAATATTATGTATTTTCCTTCATATATCAATTAACCCATATTTTAAATCCCAATTCCGTAACAATGGTGAGTGATATCGTGTGTTCTAGTCGCGTGCCCGAACCCCTTAGGACGCAATCAACATGCGATACAGTGAACCAGCCTCGCTCGACGAATAACACCGTTGAAATAACAAAGCGTTAAAAATGGTACGCTAATGTACAAATTGGATGAGATAAGCCATGCCATTTTTATAGTTAACAGGAAAAATAATAATTTTACAACAGAGAAGCGATTGGTCTTTATCTCATCCATCATGCCTAATGTGCGTTTTATACACTATTTCATTCACTATTTGTATGGCATATTGAAGCAGCGCCGCTTAGTGAGAACGACGAGGTACACTTACAAATTGTCGTTACTTCTTTTTTTTTTTTAGCAGCAGAGAAGGCGGGTCACCTGATGGAAAGCAATCACCGCCGCCCATGGACACCCGCAAAACCAGAGGAATCACAGATGCGTTGCCGGCCTTTAGGGAGGAATAGGCTCGTTTCTTGAAGATTCCTAAGTCATATTGGTCCGGAAATACCGCCGCTGAGAGCTGGTTCCACAGCACTGTAGTTCGTGGTAAAAAATTACGTGAGAAACGCACAGTAGTAGATCGCCATCCATCAAGATGGTGTGGATGGAAAGACAGTCGATTGCGTGTAGTGCGGTGAAGGAAATCAGCGGCAGGGATCAAACCGAACAATTCCTCAGAGCACTCCCCATGATAAAGGCGATAAAATATACAGAGAGATGCAACGTCTCTCCGAAGGGCCAGTGGATCGAGCCGACCAGAGGTTACCACGTCGCCGACAACTCGAGCAGCTCTGCGTTGAATGCGGTCAAATGGGAGGAGTTGGTACTGGGGCGCTCCAGCCCAAAGATGGGAATAGTATTCCATATGAGGCCTGACCTGTGCTTTGTAAAGCTGGGTCGGCGTGAAATACTGTCCCGCTCTATTGAGCACACCCAGCTTTTTCGAAGCTAATTTAGCTTTACCTTCCAAATGACCGCGAAATTGACGAACGCACGCGAACGCCAAGGATTCCAATGGTCGGTTTGGTATCAAGGGGAGCTCCTTCAAAGTTTAGAGATACGACGAAGGGATGTTTTTTAGCGGTAAACACGCAAACTTGTGTTTTGGAAGGGTTAAAATGGACTAAATTAAGTCGGCCCCAATTCGAGACATGACTTAACATGTTCTCAGTGTCAGTCACAAGTTTATTCCGGTTCTCGATGACGCTTTCCAGAGAAATATTAGTACGTCCGGTGTAAAGCGTATCCCCAGTACTGTCGTCTGCATAGCAATGAATGCTGTTATTATGCAACATGTCATTGATATGCAGAAGAAACAGTGTAGGCGACAGCACACACCCCTGCGGGACTCCAGCATTCACGGGCTTCAGGTCAGAGCATGATCCGTCAACTACGACTTTGATGCTACGCCCAGAAAGAAAGCTGGCGACCCACGCACACAATTTCTCAGGGAGCCCGTATGATGGAAGTTTCGAGAGAAGAGCCCTGTGCCATACCCTGTCGAAGGCTTTCGCTATGTCCAAGCTAACTGCCAGTGCCTCCCCTTTCCTCTCGACTGCCTCCGCCCATCGGTGAGTGAGGTACACTAAAAGATCACCAGCCGAACGACCGCGGCGAAAACCGTACTGGCGATCGCTTAGTAGCTGATTCTCTTCTAGGTACCTCAAGAGCTGGCAGTTTGTAATGGACTCCATTACTTTGGAGAGCAAAGAGGTGATGGCTATAGGCCTGTAGTTGGACGGATCTGAGCGATCACCTTTTTTGGGAATCGGGTGGACAAGGGCTGTCTTCCAAGAACTCGGGACAACGCCAGTCGTGTAAGAGAGCCGGAAGAGGCGCGTTAGAACCGGCGCCAACTCAGGAGCACACGTCCGAAGCACAATGGGAGGGATTGCATCAGGCCCACTCGACTTATGAATGTCAAGGGAAAAAAGAGCCTTACGAACTGACCTTTGCAGGAACCGAACGTTTGGCATAGAACAAGCGCAATGCGGTATTGTTGGTGGCGAGTTTTCCCCATCGTCCAAGGTCGAGTTTGATGCGAAAAGAGTACCCAAGAGATCGGCTTTCTCTTTTGCAGTATAGGCAAGGCAATCATCGGTCTTGTGCAGTGGTGGAAGTGACGGTCGACAGAAATTCCCCAAGACAGCCTTGGCGAGAGACCAGAATGCACGCGTACCCGAAGGAAGACGCACTAGCCTCTCCCCAATTCTACCTATAAATGATGACTTCGCCTTGGCAATGTCCTTCTTAAAAGACCTGGCAGCAAAGTTGTACTTCTTTTTGAGCACACTGGTACTTGAATCCTTTGATGACACTGCATTAGCCCAGGCTTGGTAATGCTCGCGCTTCTGGCGAGATGTTATTTTGCAACATCGACCAAACCATGGTTGGGATCTGCCACCAACGGGATCCATAGAGTTTGGAATAAAGAGTTCCATTCCCTGCAGTATCACATCAACGACAGAATCGGCGGCGACATCAGGATCATCCAGCGAGAAGCAAACTCGCCACCATGGGTACGACGCAAAGAAACTTCGCATCCCATCCCAGTCCGCTGACCTATAATACCAGACCCGACGGCTGACCGCACGTTGCGATTTTAAAGTTTCCGTGAGAGGCACTGTGCTCCGAATCAGGCAATGATCTGATGAGCCTAGTGGTGCATCAACGGACACTTGATAGCCGTCTGGGTGCGAGGTCAACAAGAGGTCCAGTAAGGAAGGTGTATGGCCCTCCACATCTGGTACCCGCGTAGGCTCGGCAACCAGTTGGGACAGACTGTAGGCCAAAGCGAAGTCATGAACGGCTCTACCCGCATGGTCAGTAGTGCGTGAACCAAGCCATTCGACGTGGTGGGCATTAAAGTCTCCCAGCACCACGATCTCGGCAGAGGGGATCCGTTGAAGAAGGGAATCTGTGGCCGTTTGGACGCTCTCGACAAGTTGGTCAGTCTCAATGTTACCGCTGTGGGACCTATACAGGCACGCGTAGACGCGAGGGTGGTGTCCGCAGTCGACTTGCAGCCATAAGATGGAGAGGTCCCTAACCTCAAGATTGCCGAGGCGACGAACGCACATATCCTCCCTGACGTAAGCACAAACACCGGCCGGTGGCACAAACGAATGCTCCAGATTGTATCCCGGGTAGCGCAAGTAGGAGACGTCAGGAGGGGGGGATATCTGCGTTTCAGTAAGGAAAAGCAAGGCCGGCTTCTCCGTCTCAAGGTGGTAATGGACGGCGCTTAAGTTGGAGTGAATTCCCCTGATGTTGCAGAAGTCCACGCGAAGCGTAGGAGGGGGTGCCGAATGTCTTGCCTTACTTCTGCCTGCAGCATGTGCTGATACGAGCGGACTTTTGCCCTCCCCAGAATACGTAGGGCAGCCTGAGCATGGACGCTCAGGGGGGGATTCTCCTACACTGGAGGTGTAGGTACCCCCCTGGGGTAAATCTAAATTTAAGTTCGCTGCCATATCAATTGTGTGTGTGGGGGGGGGGGGATAGGGTCTCCGGAACTATCATTGACCGGACGAAACACAACAGCTACGAGTGCCATTATTTCACGCCGGTATTTAGTGAGAGGGTGGTATTACACCGGGCGAGCCGGCCCAATGCGTGCTACAACGCAGCGTGGCTCTAACACTCAGTCAGTGTCACTTATTTAGCACCACCCAGGGGTCACGTGTAGGGTCTCGAGGGTAAACCTACGGACGCGAGTGACCTTAACCCCCAAACCCCCCCCCCCCCCCCCCCTTAACTTCATTTGTTCAGTGGAATCAATCCGGTGCCATCTAATGACACATTAAGTTTATACTGAAAACTTAAAAATTTACGCAATATATAGGTATATTTAGTACTTACAATATTTTTTAGGTTGTTTTTTTTTATGTCATTGATATGCAGAAGGAACAGCGTGGGCGATATTATAGAACCCTGCGGCACTCCGGCGTTCACCTGCAGAAACTGTGAGGCACTGCTTTCACAGAGTACGCGAATGCTGCGCTCATGCAGGAACCCGGCGACCCGATCGCATAGGCGAGGTGGCAAGCCGTATGCCGAAAGCTTGCAGAGAAGCGAACGATGCCAAACTCGATCGAAAGCCTTGGAGATGTCCAGGTTAACAGCCAGTGCTTCTCCGTGCTTGTCCATTGCTTCACCCCACAGGTGTGTTATGAACGCTAGGAGATCGCCCGTACTTAGTCTTCATTATTTCTCTGTTGTTCCCTGACCCAGTGATGCCGGGTTCTATTCCTAGCGGTGGGTATAATATACCATACCTCTCCTATATTATAAAATAACTCTCGTTTATCGTTTTGAAAAAAGACAGTGTTGAAAAAAATCCACGAGCGGGATTCGAACCCGCACCCCATGACATGCCGGGTCAGGTGCACTACCAACTATGCTATCGTGGCTCAATCCAACTCGCCGAAATTAATCAACACTGTCTACCACAGAACACAAGGTGTTCTGTGCTGTCTACTCTTATTCTGTAAGCCAAAGGAGCCCCATTCAATGTCGACAACTATGTCATCAACATCCGATCTTAATATTTATACAAACATTGAAAGATCAGTTAAGAATTTTTTTTCAACATATTTTTTCAACGCTGTCGTTTTTAAAATTGTAAACAATATTTGCGTAACATTATATGTAAGTAAAACTAGCTTTTTGTTCGCGGCTGTGCTCACGTGGGCTACATGACTTGTGCCTGTTCGGAATAAAAGACAAACTTATTAAAGTTAAATATCATAATTGATAAGGGTTAGACAACTAAACATGTCACGTCATTTCAACATTAAGTTTTTCATTTTGTATAATTAAAAAGCCCATCCATGCGAGCTAGAATTAGTAAAAAGTGTAACACAAAACCGCGTAATAAAGATCATTCTGTATAACTAATTTTGGTCCGTTCTAAAACCTCCTGTGCAAATTGTCATCCCCTACATAAAATATGGTTTTCCAAAAATCCTGAAACTCTTCGTAATTTCTAACCAGGCCAAATACCGAAATTTAAGGAATGACAGATTTCCATAAAAACGTTCCACCCCTATTTCACCTCTCTAGAGGAAGTTTTTCGAAAAATGCTAAAACACATCATTCTTTATTTATGTTGAAAAATCTAAAGATCGATTAAAATATTCATTTTGATATTATTACTTTATAACGATTTCCCCAAAAAAACTTTTTTCCCTTTTTTACTCATTTAAAGAAAAATAAACAAAAGTCCTGGGACAAGTCATTCTTTAATTCTTTTCAAGAACCTAAATACCTACCAATTTTCATGTATTTAACTTCAAAACTGACGGACTTTCATTCAAACTTTCACCCCCTATTTGACCCCTTTAGGGTATGATTTCCGTAAAATCCTTTCTTAGTGGCTGGTTACGTCACTCAATTAACCTACAGTCCAAATTGTATCTAATTAGCTTCAGCGGTTTAGGCTCGGCGATGATAAGTCAGTCAGTCAGGACAAGTCATTATAAGTAAGAATATAGATAATCTCTTAATCGTATTCGAAGTCACCGTTAAATACCGGATTTTGGCACTGAAAATTCTCGAACGGTATGGATGATTGCTTTTTGATGAAGTTCCGTTAAAACAGCGATAAAAGGTAGCTGAACCCATGAATAATAAAAAGGTAAAAGCTATGCGGGCGTACCTACATTCCATTCGAATTACAACAAAACTGGCAGAACCTACTTACTATAGATCGTTTCCCTTCTTTCTAAACACACAACAGGGCTATAACGCTGTCTTTATTTTTTGACCTTGATAATATTCGTAACTCACACCAGATCTGAAGAAACCAAGTTCCCAAATGTGTCTGTACGATTTCGCTTTTTCCACGGAGCTCGAAGGACCAATTATAGTTTATTTGCATTATAGCTGACTTTTTTTTAATCACACCGGTGTGATAATCTTGAAATTAGGAATGACAAGAACATCACTATTAAATATTCATTATTATAATGTATTGTGAAAATAAAATAAAATATGTACTTAGGTACCAATCCGATACCGTACTAGAATTTCTAGTGCCAAAATAGTCACCGGTGACTTCAAAAGAGGGACGGGACGTTATGATACCAATTTCAGGTGCGTACTCGAAATTGGTATCATGACGTGAGCATTTTAGTCACAGACAGGTAAAAAAACGCACTTGTCACTGGAAAATTGACGCACGCAAAACTTTTTTTACCTACGAGACGCTCTCACCATTCATTGTATTGTATTGTTTAAACTGGTAGGTCGCGCAGACAAAAAGATGAGCACCCAACCATTCACTCCCGAAAAGAATAAAATGCCCATACATTTTATTGACATAAGCCGCGCTGAATCACGTGGTTAATCATATGTCAATCCCATACATTTTATTCTTTTCGAACTTCGCTATCGTTTTCTTAGGCGCGACGTCCACACGAGAGTCGAGTCGAGGCGCGGGCGCGGCGCGTCTAGGTTTCCTTATGAAATAAATGGCAGACCCACACGAGCGAGAGTCGAGTCGAGTCGAGGCGCGGGCGCGACGCGTGTGGCATTCTCATGTGGGCGTCGCGCCTTAATGTTACTTAGGCTACCGCCCCTGGTCAGGGTGCAAAATGCGAGTTTTATTCGCCATTCGATGAATTTGTATGGCAAAATGTTAACTCTTCTCGTATGCCGCCAGAAGGCGCTGTTTCAATGCCATACTAATTTTCGTTTTCGTAAGCGTAATCGAATGAATGCGGATAGTAGAAAGCTCACACTAGCCACCCAGCACCCAGTACTCTATTCGCACTCTTACGGAATATTTATATTCACCAGCATAGTATAATAGTCTCTCCTTTGTTTATACATAGGGCTGCAATCCGTCCGGGTTTCCTCGGATTTGTCCTAGTTTCGAGGGCGTACGGGGAGCGTCCGGGCGGGGTTTCTAAAAAGTGTCCGGGTGAAACCCGGTCACTTTTTATGTCAGGGGAAATCCGATTAACTTGATAGAATGGAATGATTAGCAATAAATTACAGCATTTCATAGTTATTCGGTGCGGCAAATATATCCGCGCACTCGTGATTCTCGTGATGTGACGTGACCTCCCTAGTCGATTAAGTTGATTGTCTATAAATAAATAAAAATATGATAACTATGTTTTTATTTTATTGTAATTTTTTTTTCGACAGAGTCAGAGGTAATATCTTTATTTCACCCAAATGTCCTGGGTTTTTGAAGTTTTTGTCCTGGGTCCGTAATTTAGCTGATGGCAGCCCTATTTATACATGACGTGACAGTGAATCATAATGTAATGATACAGGACCCAAAAACTTTTATTTGGTAAAGTGATTCGGAATAAAGGGCACACCCGAAACAAAATAGAACTCGTCATCCTTTTTAAATACATGGCAATAGCGGTGCGGCGCTTCGCGTGTAACTAGGTCATATTTCTTAGAAACTTGGTAGACATACCTACATTTTTGGCAAGGTTAAAAATATATAAAAATGACGATCAAATGACATGCGGTCATTCTATCGTATTTGCCAAAAGGGTATTTGCTAATAGGTATTTTGTATATTTAACGATTAGAGCAATTCTTAATATACTAGATATCTTATTTTTGGCAAAGCATTATTCGGAACGGCTCTTTACATTTTGACGGTTGGCGTCAGACTACTAGATGCTGCACAGTCGCACTTTGCACTTCCATAACAATAGAACACAGGCCACCGGCGTAGACGGTGCGGCTGCGTTTAACACCTACAGGATGTAAAAAATCCCTTAATATAGCCGAAATGTAGGCATTACTGTACATCAAACCAAGTCACATTTAGCAGAAATAATTGCTGGGAATACATACTATGCATAGGTAGTGCATTATGTGAATGTGAAACGGGACATGTGTGCGGCTGGCTGGGAATGTAATGTGTTTAGCTTCATTGTCTTTATAATATCGAAAAAGGTTATAATATAAAAAAAATGTACCTAGTAGTATGGAAAAAAGTTTAGTTATCACTTTTTAAATAATGTTTATGCAAAAAACTTAATTAATGTTAATGTTTAAACAAAATAAAATTGTGACCTTGACATTAATATCTCCAGAAAGAGACGGTTCCCAGGCATTAGACCAGTACAGTCACGTGCAATAACATGTAAACAATGTAACTTTTAATACAATGAGATAAGCGTCAAAACTAGTCAAAAGTGTAAACATGTTAATGCTCGTGACTGTACCTACAGTCACTTTTTTATCACTGTCTAACCAAACCTTCCGAGATGACACCTGTAATACAAACGAACAACTGTTACTATTGGACCAACTCCTTAACTCGAAAATAAAATTCAGCTGTTCCATACAAAACATCAATATTCATTCGACCAAAATGTATGGAACAGCTGAATTTTATTTTCGAGTTAGGGAGTTGGTCCAATGCAATAGTAAGAATTGTTCGTTTGTATCACGGGAGTAATCTCAGAAGGTTTGGACGGTCGGTAATAAAAAAGTCACCCATTACAGGAACGCACAGTTCGACCATAAAGGCTAAATTGGAAAACCCCCTTATGTAAGTAGGTGCCTACAACTTCCAATTACAATAATCTTTAACATACCTAATAAGTAATATAACCTTTAACAAAAAACACAAAAACTATGACTACTTAGTTATAACGACCAATCAGTGTAGCTACTATTGCTAAGCTACATTTCCTAGGAAAAAGGTGTGTGTGTGAGTATGATGTGTGTTTGATTTGTGAGTGTGATTTGAAACTAACTTACCACTTTCCATCATATCCTTTTTATCGGACTTGTCTCCTTTTCCAGCGCCGTCGTAGTTAAAGCAGGCTGAAACAAAAATGAAAGTATTTATAATTTAACGTTCCCAACATAATACTTACTTAGTAAATAATAAATCTAAAAAAGGCAGCACTGAATTATTGCTGACTTTGCGCGAACATTTAATTTTTTAAATGAAACTTTCTACTTATTAATAACTCGCGTTTACTTTACATAATTAATATTTAATTTTTATTCAGGCGTTTCTAACTCTTTGCAAGGAGCTGCATCTAGTTTACGGACCCGTTAAAGATTGGAAACGACAGAAGAATAGCTTTTTATTTTAGACAGCCAAAGCAGTGTGTGCTTGAGTAGGTATAGTATTTTCTGTTCCTAAAATGATATACCTACCTACTTAGATCTATAATTATGTAGATTCTAAGTGTTTGTTAACATTAAATTTTTATTTCAATTTAAATTTCAATTAATCTAGTTACTTTACATTTATTTGAAACCACAGAGCTTCACCAACACAACACCGCACTGGAAATGACTCTTCTATGTATGATAGATTATTTTATTATAGTTGATAGGTAGTATTTATTGAAACAATCAATATAATCGAGGTCGGTCGGCCGTGACGGCTCAAGGACAAGAAATGTGGACATTCAGCTGTCGCCGTTCCCAAGACACCATTGAATTTTTAATGGGATCTAAACTAAATGAACTGGGTACAGACGCCTACACATCAACCTATATAAAACTGTCAAATTTCTTCAACAAATGTTCAACCTTATGACATATATACATATAGTTCAAAGTTTATTGAGAAAAATTGACAGTTTGTGGTCGTCTGATGTACAGGCGTGTGTAAACTTGCTCAATTATTTTTGCTGCCATTACATTAAATGGATTACCTATTTCATCTATTCATAGGTAGTAATGGTTAGTTTCGACTTAAATATTTTTTGTCACCTGTATATTTTATGCCTATGTAATCATGTCAGTGGTACCTACTAAAGTAAATTAATTAACGAAAGTAGAAAAGCTACCCAGATAAGCAAAGTGATTAATGGAAAGTAAAATGTTATTAAGTATTTAGTAGGTAAGATTATTTGCAGAAGCATTTTCATGTGGTTGTGATTCCGTCACACCGGTTCGTATATTGCTTGCTATCAATTAATCAATCAAACGAGAAAAGCCCGACAATAAAATTGATACCTACTAGTTGCACTTTTCAAATACATTATTGCAAAACATGGCATACATAGGAATAGTTACCTTAAAGTAACCAAGTTGTTGTTGGTTACTAAAGTACTGCGCCAAATAAAGAAATAACCGTTTCAGTTATGACTGCGCAAGTGCGCATGCGCTGTAATGCGGTATGGATGAACTGCGGGTTGCGATCTTGCCAGTAATTGAGTAGTAACCTAATACGCAATTCAGGAAAACCGTATACATATGTTGTGACCAAATACAATATCTCGATCTCCTACGTGCTTTGAAAGGCACGTTAAGTCGTTGGTCCCGGTTAGGGTTGCCAACTATTTTTCAGGAAATTAAGTAAATCTATCACTAACTAATATAAAAAAAAGAATTTGAAGAAAAAATAAAGTAGATTCCAAATTAGTTTATTTAAATGTTTAAAAACATATTTATTTGTAATCTTGGCACTATCTAATAATTTTTTATTGTTTTATAGCGCGTTCAGAAATTTGCGTCGCGTTTCGTTTCACTTCACCTGAGTCCGAGTATCATTCAGTAGTTCAGAAATTAAGTCAACAGGAATATTCCGTTCTAACGCACGCATTAGTCGAAAATAAAGTATGGGGATGGAAAATAACGTAGGATACGTTATTTTAAAGTATGGTTGGCAACCCTAGTCCCGGTTGTTGTAGAAACGTGACATAGTCTATGACCATGACCAACCCTAACACCTACTAATCCGCATTAAACCTGCGTGGTAGGTGCTTTTTTTAGGAGATAGTCTATTGATTTCCTCAAAAGGCCTTTTCAGCGACACTGGACTTTGTGTGGGTCGGCGAAAAACTTGAAATGGCTAGCCGTGTGATTGAAACACCGTGAGAGGGTTTCTAAAGTGGAATGGCGTCACGCAATCAAGGCCACGGACCCCTAAGGGGTAGTAGGTCTTATTATATTTGTAGAAACGGTAAGAAAACTACCAATAAAAGTGTTTTTAATGACTATAAATAAGGCTTGTTTTCTTTCCTAATATTTTGATAGGGGTCCGCGGGATTGTTTAAATTGTGGATGTAGTCCGTGCCTGCAAAGAAACTAGGTTCTGAGAAGGGTTCGGATCGGATCGGGAGCGGAAAAGTCCGAGGGCGGACCACGGGGACCACGGTCGTGGGTGATGGTGCGATCGCCACATGTGCTATTGTTCGTGTTGGAATTCCTGAACCCAGCGCTGCAACGTTGATAGGCTGATAATGATAGGCTTTAAATAGATATTGATATTAAATTAGATGCCACACCCATGAAGGTATTCAAGAGCTTTTTTATTACTTCCTATAGGCCAGCAGCATTGGTTAAAAACTAATAAAACGTTTTATGCATTAATATCATTTTTCTCAAGTTCCTTTCAACTTTTGCTAAGAAAAACTACGTAGGTAGTACTTACTTAAAAATTATTTATATTTTGGCATTAGTTTTGCCAGTGTTCAGTTATACAAAATATTACGTAGTTATATATACTTAGGAAGGTATTCCATATCAGAGTGGGCAGTTTGAGATTTGTTTACTATCCGTATTCATTCGATTAGGTACGTTTACGAAAACAAAAATTAGTATTTTCAAAAACAAAACACAAAACCGGTCGTTGTGGAGATCCTTGGGGGAGGCCTTTGTCCAGCAGTGAACATCTTTTGGCTGAGATGATGATGATGATGATGATAATGATGAAACGTAAGTATAACGAGAAGAGTTAAAATTTTGCCATACAAATTCTCGTTTTCGTTGACGTGATCTGTAGGCTTAGCCAAAGTAACATTAAGAAAACGATAGCGAAGTTCGAAAAGAATAAAATGTATGGGATTGACATAAGCCGCGCTAAATCACGTGGTCAATCTTATGTCAATCCCATATATTTTATTCTTTTCGAACTTCGTTATCGTTTTCTTAGTTACTTTGGCTACCGCCACAGATGTCACATGAAACTCACACTAGGCACCGAGAAGAGTCGCTATCAGATATACGAACATATCTGGCCATAAGAAAGAGGCACGGTCGGTAAATAACATTATTGATGTTAAGAGTCTTCGTCGGAGCCAAGCCAAGCCTACTCAAAGCAATTCATTCAAGTATAAATGGGTACAAACGACGCCAACTCATATTAATTGCATAGTTTTAGCTATAAGTACCCAATTGTGAAGAAACAAATAAATCTTTTATCATTATTATTATTATAGTAATTGCATCAAAGAAAAAGATATACTTACATACCTAACTATTGCTCGCTCTAAGTACTTGGCTCGAGTTTTTATCACCATTGATCATGTAACGAAATTAAGTATTTGTATGGTAACATGTTAACTTTCTTCGTTTGTCATTCGACTAGCAGGCGCTGCATTGGTGACAATCAAATTCTTGTTTTCGTGAAGGTGATCAAATTAATTCGTCAAAGAGTAGTAAATAAAACTCGCACTGGGCACTCCAATCATCGAATTTGGATTAAAGCGTAGTGTAAAGTCGCTCTGATAAAATTACCTACTAGTCCAATTCAAGCTTCAAATTGCATTTAAGTCTTACAGCCTGGAATATTGCGGTTCAGAATTTTTTACATTTTTCATTTTTCATTTTTTATTTTTTATTTTGTTTTTTTTACATGTTGTGGTTGTCTTATATATATTTTTTGTGTTTATTTGTAATGGAAAGTGTCCTGCTATGATAGGGCATTTTCCAATATTTTTGACGCTGTAAGGGAGAAAAGAGCTGGACACTTGCTGAGTTTCTTGCCGGTTCTTCTCAGTACAAGATCTCCCGCCCAGAGTAGATTTACGAACCGATGGCATAATGACATTCACAAGAGCTACTTGTAGCCTAAACTGAATAAATGATTTTGAATTTTGAATTTTTGAACTCACAAATTATTTATTTAACTTAACCTTTAACTGGTGACCTGGAGTTGGTAGTGCGTATTTGGTGACACGACGTTTACGAGACGTCAATGAAAAAAAGTGTAAACAAAAAAGTGGTTAACAGAAAATAATTTTTAAGTCAACCATTTAATGATATATATATTAATATACCTAATAATTAAATATGGTTCAAAACAAACAACATGTTTTTTCATAAAATCAGTCTTTAATATTTATGGAACTTTTCTTTAAAAAAATAGGAACAAACTCAAAATGGGCCTTCTTGCCCAAAAATTAAACTTTGGAACCTTTTTAACATTATTTTTATATTATTTAGATACTAATGAACAAAACATAGTACGTAAAGCTAACCTTAGATACAAAAATAAAAAAACTACAAACATCAAACATCGCTCATCGACATACTAGGAATGGCTACGTACGCAGACATCACATATTTGCTTACAGCAGTTTAGGCACATAGGTTTATCACAGTAGGGACATGAGAACCTAGTACGTCTTTTTAGATGGCTAGGACAAATGGCACAAGTTTTTTTAGTCCCAGGATGGCTTTGGGACGTGGCAGAAGCCGGTTTACAAACAATAATGTCCACAGATCTTCATAAGATGTAAAGTCTTCGGTCCTGTTTTGGCTGACATACGAACTACATTGTGTAATAGAGTCCTGGCCGATCTTGAAGGTTGCGAGGACCATTTGAATCTATTGCATCCCCAGTAAGCGCCAGGCTCGTGGCTCCCACTGTTGTTTTGTTGCTGTAACTCTGTGCCGCTTTCTAGAGATGGCCCACCACTGTTGCTTGAATTCCCTGTAGCTTGTACGTCAAGGTCTATTTCAGGTGATCTGCCTAGTTCCTCAGGACGCTGTTCTTCAACAGCCGTGCTATTGTCTTCGTCTCCAGACTGTTCAGATTCGCTATCATGCTCACTTTCTAAAAAGAAATCAGGGTCGCATATGTCGTCATCAAAAATGCTGCACTCGTCGTCACTCTCTCCTAACAACGTGTAGTAACACGCTGCCACATATCATGCACGCTGCCTAACAACTTTTCTTCTTTTAGCAGAGCTCGGCTGTTCATCGTCAGACATTCTATAAAAGAACAACACATTACCACCGCTGCGACGTTTCTCAGACACTATGAAGTTGTGTACACTAACTGTGAGGTGACGAACTACAGACACATAGATAGAATATACATTAGCACTGACCTGACGTCTGTGAGACGGCGAGAGCTTCATACAGGTAACACCAGCGTCGCTGCGCAGTTGCGCCTACTACTGAGCGAAGATGCGGGGTGAATGCGGAGGGTACTGAGGCCGGTGGGTAGAAGCGACAAAACGGCGTGGAGAAATATCAAAAAAACGAAACGCGGTGTCTGAGAGACGGGCAGGTCACCAGTTAAAGGTTAAGCACGTTTTTAAAGGACAAAATATCCTTTCATGATATAACAGAATTTACAAATGTTGAATAGTACTGGACCAACAATTGAACCCTGGGGAACTCTCGAGGTCCCGGCATATTTTGCTCTAGCAAAAATTCGTAATCCAAAATAGAATCTCATCAGCTCATGGTTCTATAAGCTTCTGTAACATGTTATATCATGATTAGGAACTTAGAACTTTATGTCAACAACTTTTTTCTTTTAGTTGATGGCTTCGTGCGATTAGCACATTTAGTCAGTGTCAAAGTAATTTTTCTTACAAGTAATACATAAATAAACAATATTTCCATATATGATGACGATGCGAAGTGAGAAATGATATGCCCCCCAACCCTTTGAGTATCTCAGTAAAAATGTGGGGCTTTAATAAGTCCTCACGCGAAATTCTTGAGAGAATTTGAAAAGTGACGTTGCACTGTTTTGTTTCATTTGCCAACACTTATACACACTCCAGAACACTTAACGGTTAATAATCCACCATTACTTCACATTAAAATTCGACATAACACAAATTTTAGAATATAAAACAAAACCGCAGATATGACTCTTCACTTTCCCGCCAAGAAGTCGTCAACAACTTAATACAGTAAGTTCAATTTACTTAGACCAATAGCCACAAACAAAAGTTTCTAGCGCAAGACCAGGTATAGATATTTTGCTCCCATGTAGATTAATCTATGGCCGGTACACACGGCGGCAGATCAACCTACCCAAAACTGTCAAATTTCTATAATCAATTTTTAACTTTATTGTTTGGTTATAAGGATCAATATGCATTGGAGAAATTTGACAGATTTGGGTAGGTTGATCTGCTGCCGCCTGTACATAGTAATAAATGTCCAAACGATGGAGCATGTCGTGTATGCCATTGTGATGCGACAAACAATGACATCCGAATCATAAGGTTTGTTAAATGAGCTGTGACTGATCACAAACGTCCGTTCGAAGTTCTGCCGGAAGTTGATTAGCAACCTCCTTTCGCGAACTTATACCTACTATTAAACGTAATTGAAACGCAAAAAATATAGGTAGGTACTTATTTAAAAACGCATAGAATTCATGATTCTTGATGTTAGGGTAGTTTTTAAACTGCCAAATGGGAATTCAAACTTGCACCTTTTTCGCTATGGATCGCTAACATGGCTATATCAAAGATATTGTAGAATATCACTAAGTTTTATAGCGATAATTTTTATGACAATTTAAATAACGTCACAGAAAAAAAACATAGTAAACACATTCTATTTGATATGTAAACTAAAGTCTGTTGTTATTAGTTTAAAATAACGTTGATATTCTAGGCTTCAATTCAAAAAATAAAACAATAAGAACAAGTGATTGATTTAACTCTTAAAAAAACAACAACAGACCAAATTATACTAAATATAATTTACTAGGTAAGTAGGTCTCTGATTCTGTCTTTAATAATTTGGTAAATAACTTTATTTTTTTAGGCAACGCTTTAGCTAACATTAAAGTTTTGTCCAAGAAACGAACAATCAACCCCTAATGCAATAATGTAGTGTATTAATTAATTTACCTTTTCAAGGTCGGCAGTCACCTCGTACACAACGCGACGAAGGCAGAGACGCAACGAAATTCAACAGTCAACTATCACCAAACGCTGGTGTTTCAGCAATGTTAGATAGCAGACAATAAGCTGTCACACTCACTAATGGTAAAATCGATTACTATAACCCCCGTTAAATTATACACGTGCCGAGCGTGCATGGTAACCGTTCCGGTTCGTGAAAGGTACTACTGTTATTTAATTAATAAGTACAACTCAACATCTCCCTATTTTTTGTATCCGCAATAGGGAAGCGATTCGCCTTCGTTTAACCGTTTGTTAGAGAAGATAATGGTGCGAAGTTGAAACTCGGACAATGTAATCATTTATCATAGTGGTACCAGTATCCGACACAGTAACAAGGCTTGCCAACCGTCTCGGTTTTCCGGGACGTCCCGCCGTGACCCTCTGTGGGACGCTTTTTATCCCGGAAATCAGTGATAATATGATACAAGTATCTATCTCGTACCAACTACCCTCGAGTTGGGCAGTTGGCCCGAGTAATTTGTTACGCATTATTAAAATTCCTTAATACCTATGCATTGCATATTTTGCGTCGGGTCGCGATTTTTTTATTAAATGATAAAAAATATATTCAGTTTTTTTCTAACCATTTTATACGTGGTGTGTTGTGTCCCGCATAATATGCCCAAGTCCCGGATGTCAAAGTCAAAGTCAAAGTCAAATATTCTTTATTCAAATAAACTTTAGAAAAGTGCTTTTGAATCGTCATAATTTTTTTACCTACTACCCATTCAGGACGTCTATTTTTTAGCTGTGGAGAAGAATGGGCGCAAGAAACTCCACAGCTTTAATTCATTATGTAACGACATTTACAAAATTATATGCCGTTACGTTACCAAGTTATACAAGTTTAAAAAACCTTAACAATATATTGGATTAGAAATAGATTGGAGCATTTTAAACCCATGCTGTTTTGTCTTCAATGTAATCAGACACTTTATAATAAGCTTTTTTATAAAGCTTTTCTTTAATAGCGATTTTAAATTTATTAATATCTAGTTTTTGGATATTACTTGGAACTTTATTGTAAAAACGTACACACAGGCCTCTAAATGAATTATTTACTTTGTGGAGCCTAGTATTAGGTACTGCTAGTTTGTTTTTATTTCTAGTGTTTACATTGTAAGTATCACTGTTTTTAGAAAAAGTTTCAATATTTTTATATACATACATTAGGTTCTCGTAAATATATTGTGATGCAAATGTCATTATATTAATATCTTTAAATCTCTCCCTAAGAGAATTACCAGCTTTTAGATTATAAATTGCTCGAATAGCCCGCTTCTGCAGCACAAAGATAGTTTGAATATCGGCAGCATTGCCCCACAGTAAAATGCCGTACGACATTACGCTATGGAAATAACTAAAGTAAACAAGTCTAGCTGTTTCAATGTCAGTTATCTGACGAATTTTCATTACTGCATAAGCCGCAGAGCTCAGTCTACTCGACAATTCATCTATATGTGGGCCCCACTGTAGCTTTGCATCCAACGTAATGCCTAGAAACACTGTGGTGTCCACAAGGTCTACATTCTTATCTTTAATTTTTACACTGGTTTTTACCTCCTTAACGTTGGGTAATACAAATCTTATACATTTGGTTTTTTGTTCATTTAATAGCAAATTGTTAACACTAAACCAATGAACTATCTTTGTGACAGCATTGTTCACATCGTCATCAATCGGCTGTCGTCGTTTCACTTTGAATAAAAGTGAGGTATCATCTGCAAACAATACTATCTCATGTTTGTCTTTTACAAAGTAAGGCAAGTCGTTAATATAAATTAAAAATAAGAAAGGACCAAGAATTGAACCCTGTGGAACACCCATTGTAACCACCGATCCCGGAGATCTTTTACCGTTAACATCAACCCTCTGAACCCTATCACTCAAATATGAGATAAGAAGATTCAGTGATGCATCTCTAATTCCATAGTGGTAGAGCTTCCTGACCAGGGTTTCATGTAAAACACAATCAAAGGCCTTGGATAAATCACAAAAAACCCCTACGGCATCGTGAGAATCCTCCCAGGCATTAAATATTTGAAGAATAAGCTCAACACCAGCGTCAGTAGTCGAGCGACCCCGAGTGAAACCATATTGTCTAGAATGTAAAAGTTTACAAAAACACAAATGTTGAAAAAATTTCCACGAGCAGGGTTTGAACCTGCACCCTTCTGACATACCGGGTCAGGTGCTCTTCCAATTGAGCTATCGTGGTTCTAACCAGCCCGCCGAAATTATTCAACAATATTTACTTTTTACTTTGAAAGCCAAAGGCGCCCATTCAATGTTAACAACTACCGTCATTAACATCCGATCATAATATTTTTACAAATACTAAAGATCAGTTAAGAAGTAGGCAAGCTATTTATAAATGTTTATATAATTTTTAACTTTAGTATTTGTAAAAATATTATGATCGGATGTTAATGACGGTAGTTGTTAACATTGAATGGGCGCCTTTGGCTTTCAAAGTAAAAAGTAAATATTGTTGAATAATTTCGGCGGGCTGGTTAGAACCACGATAGCTCAATTGGAAGAGCACCTGACCCGGTATGTCAGAAGGGTGCAGGTTCAAACCCTGCTCGTGGAAATTTTTTCAACATTTGTGTTTTTGTAATTTGTTCGCAACAAAATTTGCGTTAAAAATTATATAAACATTTATAAATAGCTTGCCTACTTCTTAACTGATCTTTAGTATTTGTAAAAATATTATGATCGGATGTTAATGACGGTAGTTGTTAACATTGAATGGGCGCCTTTGGCTTTCAAAGTAAAAAGTAAATATTGTTGAATAATTTCGGCGGGCTGGTTAGAACCACGATAGCTCAATTGGAAGAGCACCTGACCCGGTATGTCAGAAGGGTGCAGGTTCAAACCCTGCTCGTGGAAATTTTTTCAACATTTGTGTTTTTGTAATTTGTTCGCAACAAAATTTGCGTTAAAAATTATATAAACATTTATGTAAAAGTTTATTTCTATAAAAATGAACTTGAATTTGGTCTAGA
Source organism: Eudonia lacustrata (assembly GCA_947562085.1). Lineage (NCBI taxonomy): Eukaryota > Metazoa > Arthropoda > Insecta > Lepidoptera > Crambidae > Eudonia > Eudonia lacustrata. The sequence goes on from OX387313.1 coordinate 19,935,814, forward strand.
ATTATCTTTTCAAATATTTTACTAAATGTGGGTAACACAGAAATTGGTCTAAAGTTAGAGGGGTCACATGTGCTACCTGATTTGAATAATGAGATTACTTTACTGTGCTTCATTAGGTCAGGAAAAACACCACAGTCAATGCATTCATTAAATATGCAAGCTAAAACTGGAGCTATTGTCTCAATAACGGATTTAGTGACGTCGACGGAATTACCCCACAGATCAGCAGTCTTCTTTTTATTAAGAGTATTAAAAGTTTTAATTATATCTCTAAAAGGTTTGACATTTTCCTTTAGAACCGCTTCAGCTACAGTGGGGGAGGAGTCTAAAGCCTTTGTAGTTGAAACTGGAATATCAGTAAAAAACTTCTCAAATGCCGCAGCAACATCAGCATCGGAAGTTAAGGTTTGATTTTCGTAGCTCAATTTGTACTCATTGTTACGACTTGACATTTCCAGTTTCACTATTTATAATATTCCATGTCATTTTTATTTTGTTATCACTTAGCTTAATCTGTGAACTCAGGAACTTTGCCTTTGCTAATCGACATACTATTTTAAATAACTTAGAATAATTTTTGACATACAATTTAAAATCTTCACTAGTGTTATAGTTGCGTTCATCATATAGCTCATAAAGTCGCTTTCTACTTTTGTGGATACCAATTGTAGCCCATTCACTACAAGTAACAGTACCACTAACCGAGATCCTTTTTGGAATAAAAGTTTTATTAAATTCTGTACAATATTTATGAAAGAAATTATTATAAAATTCATTTGGGTTATCATTATACTTTAAAAAACATATATTATCATAAAGATTGTTTTTAAACCGTTCCAGACGGCCTGCAGTTTTTGGTACAACAGTAATATTCTGTTTCTTCACTTGCTTACACTGATGTGGAAGGCTGACCATTTGGCCACAATGATCAGAGTCCAGTTTATTAATAATGAGTTTAGACAGTGGTACTAGATCGGTATATATGTTATCAATACAAGTGGCCGAATTGGCAGTTATTCTAGTTGGCTCCATAAATAAATTATTTAAATTATACGATTGAAATAAATTTTTAATTTTGATAGAACCTGTAGACTTTTCTAACAAACGCTTGTCGAGCTGGGTAATCCCGGGAATGCCTTTTTTGGAGTTGGCAAGCCTTACAGTAACCCCCCCAGTGTTCGACAAGAAATTCTGTCCGTGGTCGTCGCGTCGTTCAAAAACATTTTTTTTTTTTCGAAATTTTACTGGATGATTGCTTAAGGGTGCGCCGATCAAAAAAAAAGCCCAAAAGTGTAGTCACGGTTAAGTTGATATATGATGAAAAAGCTATAGTATTACATAAACAAAATATATATTTAGTATCAAAGGGAACATGAATGATGAGTGTTTACAATTAGTCCGACCCATAAATTCATAACACACTATAGTTTTCTCTACAATACCTATCATTTAAAGTTGGGCAAAAATCATGAAAACGAGTGGCATCAGCGTTTATAACTTATCTTCTTAGAAAAATTACGGTAATTATTCTAAGCTTATATTGTTAGGTAGTTGATATCTTATAGTTAATATAAATTATTAACCTAAAAAAAACAAAAAACAAAACAAAAAACAAACAAAAACAATGTCTAAACAATCACTAATGTCTTAAAGCTACAAATCGTCCGTCTCACATTTTCGATTTATCGAGCGGTTTTAAAAAAAAAATTAAACTACACGTTAAATTCCCTATACAAAACTAGTATGGCTGCGTGGCATCAAATAAATATGGACGAAGACATTTCAAATAAATTATATGACACTTATCTATCACTTACGGACGGCGGGCGGCGGCGGCGCGGGGCGACGACCGACGCGGCGCCGGCGCACCCTTAGTATAATTCAAGCCTCGTCTAGAACGTCTCGGGAGTCTGTCATTCAAATTTCTACCTTATTGTGTCAACATAGTATTAAAATCAGTAGGCCTTATTTTTAACAATTAAAGGAAAAGTGTCCATCACTCTTGATCATGTCGAACACTGGTGTCACTTCACTACCACCGTAGTGTAGGGAAGATATAACAACTCGCTAAAAGAAACGACACAGAACGAGAACAAATGGTAGGGCAGCCGGCTACTTAGGTACTAGCTACCCCTAATTTAATGAAAAACCATAGTTACCAGCAGATACCGATCTATTACCCACGCCATGCATACAAGCAGAAAAGTACCTATTATTTTTTATTTTTTACCCGACTGCGTCATTAGAAGGAGGGTTATGTAAGCATATAAAGTACGACTTTATTTATAATTATGGTTATGTTATTTGGCATTAACAATGATAAATATTTTTGTATATCAAAATTGAACATAGCGAGAGAGTAAAATATGTGGTGGGTGCCAGATCCACCGAGGGTTGCCAACCATACTTTAAAATAACGTATCGTACGTTATTTTCCATCCCCATACTTTATTATTTTTAATAAAAATAAAGTATGGAAAATACTTTATTTCCGACTAATGCGTGCGTTTAAACGGAATATTCCTGTTGACTAAATTTTTGAACTACTGAATGATATCTACTTGAAGTGAAACTGAACGCGCTATAAAACAAAAAAATATTAGATAGTGCCAAGAGTACAAAGAAATATGTTTCTAAACACTTAAATACATAAATTTGGAAAATACTTTATTTTTTCTTCAAATCCTTTTTTTATACATGTTAGTGATAGATTTACTTTAATTACCTGAAAAATAGTTGGCAACCCTAGCTCCACCCGATAAGATTCGTCATCTGGTTGCCTACTCCCACAGTATTACCACAGTATTACCACAGTATTACCATTTCATAAACTGTGGTATTACTACTACAGTGCCTAGTGCGAGTTCATCTATATCTATATAAATATTATAAAACTGAAGAGTTTGTTTGAACGCGCTAATCTCAGGAACTACTGGTTCGAATTGAAAAATTATTTTTGTGTTGGATAGTCCATTTATCGAGGAAGGCTTTAGGCTATATAACATCACGCTGCAACCAATAGGAGCGAAGCATCAGTGAAAAATGTTGCAAAAACGGAAACAAGAGCCTAAAAAATTAAAAATGCTGCCGAAAATCACTATTCCACGCGGACGAAGTCGCGAGCACAGCTAGTGGTTAATATAGCGAAATTCTAACTCTCCTCGTTTTCCATAAGTAGACGCTGGCTGGCTGCTTTAATTCCATTCCATTTTTTTTTTCGTTAACGTGTTAGAATGTTAAATAAAGTTTGCACTTGGCACCCTGATGTGTGATGTGTGACCATATTAAACTGATCCTCTTCTCACTGGTCTTGTCGCTCCTCTGAGGCACCACTCTTAGGTTGTTATTTATGGAGAGTTTGTTGGTGGCCACGGCCGGCCCGGCCCTTTCAGCGTCACCGGACTTTTTTGGGGGCAGCGAGAAACTTAAAGGGTTCCTTAAGCCGTGTGAAACGAAACACCGTCAGACGTTTTCCAGAGGGAACGGCATCACGCAAGCCTGTCCTCCGTTCCCTGCTAGATTCGAGGGGTTCGGATCTGATCGGGAAACCACTCTTAGGTGCATGCATTCGACAACTTTCAGCGTCTAGTCAACATAGACAACATCGGTGACTTTGAATACGAGTCCCTCCTCGCATCGTATTCCTCATGTCTGAGGGTCGTGAGTCGTGACCACCACCTCCCAGCAGTCTTTCTCTAATGAGGTTTCTCCATCGTCCCCTTCACCGGCGCGGCGGCAGCATGCATCGCGTCGTAGACTGAATAGTGTCGAGTGCGGTGCGAATCTGATCGGACCAACGCATAGGCTGCGACCTCGAGTTCTTTCGCCGTCGGCCGTCGTTGCCTATCATTATAAGTTTTGCCAGGTTGTCGCCTTCTTTCCTGGCAATATGTAACCGACACGCTACGAGAGTACGAATAGGAAAGATCAATGACACCGGTTCAAACCCCTGACGGTAAGGCCCCATTTCCACCTGCAAGAAAACTTCCGCGAGAAATGTCCGACGGTCTATCCGATACGTCTGTGATCCGACAGCAGCTTGCAAGTGTATAGACAGTACTTGCTACTGAGTATACACTTGCAAGCTGCTGTTGGACAGACTATCGAACATTTCTCGCGGAAGTTTTCTTGCAGGTGGAAATGCGGCCTAACACATATTTCGTTTAAATGTCACTTTTGGTACCTAGGTATAAAACGTTATTCTTGTACACTTTGTAACAATAAGAAACTGTTCCTAAACAATACATGATTTAAGTACCTAATAAGTAGGTACCTACATAAAAACTAAATTCTAAACTATAAAAATACTACTATGTACCTACAAAAAATAAAATAAAATCTATTTAATCTAAAAGAAATTCATCTGAAAATGGCTTCACTGAAAACAGTTTCTTTTATACATTTATAAATTTAATAATCAAAAATATGTAAACCAAAATCTATTTGCCCATGCCTATTATCAGGGTAGGTACCTACCTACGTTTAAAAATACAGCCATAGTTATTTATAAACTCACCCGCCATTGAAGCGCTGCTCATCCTTCCGCGTGTGAAATCAATTTTGAATATGTAGTTAAAATTAAATCACAAGAAATGTTAATACTGAGTTTTCAATAAAATATAACTTTGATTTAGATAAAAAATAATAACTGACAGTGTCAAATAAAAATCTTTTTGAAAATTGAATGAATCATAAATAATGAAAATTCAAAAAATGCGGTATGATATTTTTTTTTTAAATTAACCATCCCTACGTTATAATCAAAGTCGGAGTAGGTAGTAAGCAGGATTTGAACCTGCACCCTTCTGATATACCGGGTCAAGTGCTCTCCCAATCCCAGCCCGCCGAAATTATTCAACACTATTTACTTTTTTACTTTGAAAGCCAAAGGCGCCCATTCAACCATTTGTTCGCAATAAAATTTGCGTTAAAAATTATATAAACAAAACAAAAGCATTTCTTATAGAATTTTGTATATATAATACAATGATGAAGATTAAATACCTACGTATATTAGTACTTTCAACATTTCATATCTTTACTTTAAGACGACTGTATAGACTAGACCCTTTTGCCCTCCCTAAAATAAAATAAAAAGCAACCTGTCACTGTCAATTCAATACTACAGCTTCATGGAAAAGGTTATGTTTTTGTTGTGATTTTGATATTGAATTGAAATAAAAGTATGTACTACTGTTCTTTTTAGTGTATAATTAATTAATAATTTATATCTATAATAAAGACATTACGTGTTGCAGATGCCTCCTAAAAAAAAGAACACCGTTTTTAAGAAAAGAACAAATCATCATATTCAACGTGATTATGCAGAACGGCTGAATGATCTAAATATTAATTCATCAGATGAAAGCTCTAATGAGTCTTCTGAGGATGAAGGCAAAGAAGCTTCGTTTGCAGTAAGCATGTGGGACTTAAATCATTGTGACCCCAAAAAGTGTTCAGGAAGAAAACTACTCAGGCATAACCTTATAAAAAACTTAAAACTCGGGCAGAGGTTTCCAGGGCTGGTTTTGTCACCTGTTGGCACTCAGTGCGTGAGTCCGTCAGACAAGGATATTATAGAAAAGTTTGGTCTTGCAGTAATTGACTGTTCGTGGGCAAAAATTGACGAAACGCCATTTGGTAAAATGAAGTCGAACCATCCCAGATTACTACCATTTCTAGTAGCTGCGAACCCTATTAACTACGGAAAGCCTTATCAATTGAGTTGCGTTGAAGCCTTAGCTGCTGCTATGTCCATAACCGGCTACAAGGCAGAGGCTAAGTTTTACTTATCCAAGTTCTCATGGGGTCATTCATTTTTAGAACTGAATTCTGAAGCATTAGACTTGTACGCAAATTGTACAGATAGTATAAGCGTCATTGAAGCTCAAAACACATTTTTAGAAAATGCTGGTAAAGAGAAAGACGACAGACTAATGTGGCCACCAAGTGATTCAGAAACAGAATCAGAAAAAAGTGCATAGCACTACAAATTAATTATCTATCTAACGCACTCAAGTATACCTGCCCCTTGCTGGGCAAAGACCTGCATCATTGACATCAAGTCGTCAATACAATTAATAACACGCTTCCCAAATGTCGGTTGGTGTTGGTGATCACAAAAAGGAGCCTTTTTTGAAGGAGTTTGCTCATAGCCACTTGGCATTTTCAGCTTGACCGTGCATTAGTTGGGGGTGGCGAGAAACTTAAAAGGTTCCTGGGTTCCTCAAGCCATGGGAAACGAAGCACCGGTAGAGGTTATCTAGAGGGAATGGAATCACGCATGTACCTGGTATAGAGCACATGTTAACTGTCTCGTCGTACCCTTATTCTATGAGTATGGTGTCTTGGGTGTAGACTAGTGTGCATGTTTAGTGGATTCTGTAAATGTGAAGTGGCACTTAGAGGATCGAGAGAGGGCACTCCCAACCTGTAGATTAATCCAGAATCTCCAGATATTTAGCCTCGTGCTTTACAAATTAGCCACCAAGATGGCATAAATACTTTGAACCTATGATCTTTTATTGTAAATAAGTTTTAAATAATAAGATTGTTATCAGTTATTTTGAATTTACAATTTTAGGTACTAACTAACAATTTATACATTAATCATTTATCACTGAGTGACAATAGCTAAAATATTTTATTTAACTGTTAATGCTACATAAATACGGAGTGTACATGTGTCTGTAGGATGGTTCTAAAAAAATAAAAGTTGAATAAAAAAATGGCATAATTATGTAAAAAATATTGCACACTGTTTATTTGTTTTATTGGGTGTCATTTTAGAAAACCTACGCCACGCCAGTCCCTGCACATCCCGTTTAATACGCCATACACGTATTATCTCTTGCAGCAAGCGGGAATTCGGTTGGCCCCTATGCTCCTACTGAGTGACTTGCACTGAATTTAAGTTCAGGCGGGTCATAAAGTTTTGCTTATTGTATTAATATCTTATCGTGACAAAGATACCTCTGAACACAGTCTCCATAAACAGCACAATTGCTACAGTTTTGGAGTAACCAAGCAAGCACCAAGATGACGTTGCAGCACTATATTATAAGATTCGTTTTCAAAATGTAGGTACCTACATCGACTTTTTCGTAAGTATAATAATAAGTTTCAGCGACCTTCGCTCTTCAACATCAACAGATCTCATTAGCCATTGACTGGTACGGGGGCCTCAAGCTTGTTGCTCGAGATTATTCTCTGCAATGAAAACCCATATTATATGAATGAATATATGATTATTGAAAGCGAACTGAAATGAATCATTAGACGCCATCGTCAAAATTAAACCTAAATCTATATGAAATAATAAGAAAACTATAGCTTGTCAAGATCGTGCTTACCCCGCGCCTACGGGGTACAGGCGTTGGCGGGGATGAGGTAAAACTGTCTCTGAAGGGACGCGGGCGGTGTTAGTGGGTGGGCAAGCGAGCGCACCGCGTGTGGCGGACTGCATGCTATAATATACTTCGCTGCTATATTATACTTCGTTCCCGCTGTAGGGGAGAGCCGATGGGCAGGGTAGAAAGCCGTCACACTGAGGAAGGTCAAAGGGAAGATCTTCCTCCGAGCTGGGTGGTATAGCTCGGGGATCGAAGTCCAACTGATATTAGTTGGAGGTGCTATATATAGCGAAGTAAATGGTGTAACTTCGCTACCGCGATGCAGGCTTCCCATACTATTTTATCGCCGTAGTATGGCGACGTTGTTGGTATGCGTTTGTAGCGCCATCTGTTGACACGGATGAGAAGGTGTTTGCTTCGTGTCAATTAATGTGCGGCGTATGCGGTAGGTGGAGCCGCCACACCGCCAACCCCTGTACCCCGTGGGCGCGGTAAGCACGATCTTGATAAGCTAATAGTCTACTCATCGACTCTGTTTAACTGACACACACGCATACTGTACTACTTTACCTACTTACTATCGCTTCGCGCTGCTGGCAGTGTTGGATTAGCAAGAAGAAAAAGAGCGCGCATACACGTGACAAGTTTTTATCTACTTTCTTATCGTGCTTCCTTATATGGCAACACTACCCAACACCACAAATTAAAGAAACGGAACAGAGACAAAGCTTCTAAGGAGCATACGAATTTCGCGTTTGCGGTTCGCCGATCCGTGTCGGTTTTTTGTCCCGCGATCGCGCCGCCCGCGCGAACGCGAAAGCATCTACACCACAATATTTACTCTATACTCATGCTGTGTTCGCAGTAGCGTGCGAGACGTGGCGGCGAGCGGGCGTGACGGATAAAATGAGTGTTTCCTGGGACAACAAACGTGAGTTAGCTCTGCTTGAATGTTTTCAAGCGGAGCCCTTGCTTTGGCAGTCAAAAGTCAAAACACAGAGACAGCCGAAACAAAAATAAGGTCTATGACGCCTACCATTATGGACATTCCTGTACAATATTTTAATAAATTGGGGGTTAAAGTTACTAAATAATTTATTGGGGGTTAAAGTTACTCGCGTCCGTAGGTTTACCCTTGAGACCCTACGAGTGACCCCTGGGTGGTGCTAAATGAGTAACACTGTCTGAGTGGTAGAGCCACGCTGCGTTGCAGTTGCAGCACGAAATGGGCCGGCTCGCCTGGCGTAACACCACCCTCTCACAGAATATCGGCGTGAAACAACGGCACTCGTTGCTGTTGTGTTTCTTTCGGTGAGTGAAAGTACCGGAGGCCTATCTCTCACCCCTCCCCCCTCATAATTCCTACTCCCTCCTCAAAATCCAACTCCTTTCCAAGGTTGGCAACGCATCTGCGATAACTTTGGTCTTACGGGTGTCCATGGGCGGCGGTGATTACTTTCCATCAGGTGACCCGCTTGCTCGTTTGCCTCCTATTAACATAAAAAAAGGAGTCGCTGATGTCCAGCTACAGAACCTATTGGAAAAAGTAAATGATTCCATTTCATTCCATTTTAATATGCACATAGGCGCACAGAGTCACGGCACGGCAGCAGCAACTTCGATGTCCATTCTTGACAAACGCGCGAACGTAACTGCGAATAAACCTATTCTTATCTATGACTGCGAACGAAACCGCAAAAGTTGCGAGTGTACAGAGCATATTTTTCGCGTTGAATTCCTGCGCAAATCGCGGCCAAACTTCGCGGCTGTGATTCGCGGGTGAATGTACAGCCCGCTTTACCTAAATTAGTAGGGTTGGCAAAAGAAAATAAAATAAAGCTGAAAATTTTCAAATGGCTAGTTGAGTGAAGGCACTAATTATTTGCTTAATAAGTGATTTGCTGGTCCATACCAAACTTATGTAAGCGACGACCAAAATAACCTCACGGGCCAGTGACATTTAAAGTGCCATAACTCACTAACAACTCGCAGTAAGCTTTTAAGATTTTAATAGACGTTGTAGGGTATTATAAGGTACGAATCACCATCAGAAATTAGTCTCTAAAGTTAGTATTTAAGGAGCTAGGACCGATTATCCTTTTTCTTTAAAATAAATATATCTTCCGAACGGTGCATTTTTTTCAAATTCTGCTTTTGCTCAAATTACGCACAAATTCATTACATTGCGTGTAAAAAAAAACATACTTGTGCGCCTCACCGTTCGCGAGATACAGCAACCACCCAAACGTTACCCCAGCGGTATTTTGAATAACTTCGGAATTATAAGACGCACAAATATAAGACTAACACGCACATTTACAGCGCCCCAAGTTCTATCTTCCTGGGTACTTCTTTTTTGATAAGTTCACAGGAAAAAAAATATTACCGTTACCCTAGCCGCATCTATTTTTCGCAAATATCTCAAAAGCTACTGGACGCACAACTTTAAGATTTCGCGTACAATTACACGAGATGGAGCACTAATTATTCTATATCAAGAATCCAAGAAATTCGACAATATTCCGCTGGGGTAACGAACGCGCGACATAGATAGGATGGTGGTAGCTAGCCAGGCGGACAACAAGCGCCTACCTACCACCATCCCAACCGAGTACACAAACATGTACCCCCCGCTGGGAATTGAACCCGGGATCTCTGGGTCTAAACCGGCATTAGACTTTAGCTGATGGGTGTTTGGAGAGAAATAATACCAGCTAATGTTGAAAGTAGAATGGAATGAATGAATGATTTATTGAAAAACCCTAAAAAAGCCTAGTATTATACAGTTTTTACAGCTTACAACTAGCGGCGTATCTAACAAGTAGTTTAATAAGTTTACACAATATTAACGCTAGGGCGCTCTGCGATCGGCGTGACGCAGCGGCTTGCGGAGGCGCGCCGCATATAAATATTCGCGGCGGCTGTAGGCTCGCCATTTGCGCGGCGGCCGTCGGACGGGACACGTAACATGTGAGCGTGTGAGCGCGCGTCGTAGTCATGACTTGCAGTGCAGCTGTGTAGGTAGCTACAGGACTCCCCCTCAAGCGAAGCGTACGGGAATGTTAACACTTCTGCCCGAACGGGTACTTCTGAGCGTTGGTGCTGCTGCTGCTGGATCAGATGTTACTGGTGGCTGGACGGCTTGTGTGTCTTGTAACGGCGGCTGCGGCGTAGTTGTTTCTTCGGTGTTCAAAGTGTAGGCAGGCTTCAATCTGTCTATCGACACGGTGGCGATTCTTCCAGGAAGTTGTATTTCGAAGAACTTGGTGCTTCGTTTCAGTACTTGATACGGGCCTTCGTATGGTGATTGCAGTGGTTTACGTACTGCGTCGATACGTAGAAATACAGCTTCGCACGTCGATAGGTCGTTATGCACGAACATACTACGCTTGTTGCTATGCGGTAGGTATGTTGGTGTGCACGCGGTGATTGATTTGTGTAGCTTCTGCACGAACTCTTGGTTGACAGCGGCGGATGATGGTGATGAAGTCACCAGGTAGACGGATTGCTTGACCATATGTTAGCTGCGCTGCGCTGGTGTTGGTGTCGGTTCGTACTGCTGCTCGGAGTCCCATTAACACTGTAGGTATTTCGTCGATCCATTTAGAGTTGCAGTGTAGTCTAGACATTAACGCGGCTTTCAGTGATCGGTGCCAGCGTTCGACGATTCCGTTGCTTTGTGGATGGTAAGCGGTTGTTCGTGTCTTTTCGGCGCCAAGTAGATGGGTTAGCGCGCGAAACAGCTGACTCTCGAACTGACGTCCTTGATCTGTGGTTATTGTCTGGGGACATCCGAATCTTGTTATCCACGTTTCGTAAACATATTTTGCGACGTTTTCACTGGTTATATCTAGAATAGGTATAGCTTCGGGCCATCGCGTAGTGCGATCTATCATTGTGAGTAGGTATCGATGTCCGTTTTCGCTCGTTGTTAGCGGTCCAACTATATCGATGTGTAGGTGATGAAATCTGTCGCACACGGGGAATGATGATATGTTGCTGTGCGTGTGTCGTTGTACTTTAGCGCGTTGGCAAGATACACACGTCTTCGTCCATGTTCCAATGTCGGAGTTTATTGCGGGCCAGAAGTAACGTTGTTGTAAAAGTTTTCTTGTTGTTCGCGTACCGGGGTGACTGACTCTGTGCACTGCGTGGAATGCGGTGCGTCGAAAGTCATGTGGTAGGTACGGTCGAATGTTTGAAGTTGATGTTTCGCAGTAGATGTCGTAATCGGTGTTAGGTATCTTGATTTTCTTTACTTGTAGGTTGGTTTGTTGTAGTAGCGCGGGTAACTCGGGATCATTTTGTTGTTGTCTTGCCAGTTGTTCGTAGTCTATTGTTGATGGGCATGTGATGGTTTCGATGCGGGATAGTGCATCGGCGACTGTGTTGTCTTTTCCACTGATGTGACGAATGTCGGTTGTAAACTCGCTGATGAATAGTAGTTGTCTTGAGCGGCGCGGTGTTTCGCTATCGGATGATTGTTTATGTAGTGCGTAGGTAATTGGCTTGTGGTCGGTAAAGATAATTAGTTCTCTTCCTTCGAACATTTTTCGAAAATGCTTCATTGCCATGTAGATTGAAAGTAATTCCCTGTCGTAGGTACTGTACTTTTGTTGCGTGGCGGTGAATTTCTACGAGTAGTATCTCAGTGGTTGCCATGTTTTGTTAACATATTGTTGTAGTACGGCGCCTGCACACGTATTGGAGGCGTCGCACATTAATGCGAGCGGGACGGAGTTAATCGGGTGTGCCAGAAACGCGGCCTGTTGTAGGCATTTCTTGCTGTTTTCGAATGATGCGATTGCCTCGTCTGTCCATTGAATTTCGGTCTTGTCGCGTTTTTTTGAGTTGTGTAGGTATTGGTTGAGCGGAGCTTGAACTGATGCGGCTTTAGGTATATGTTCGCGGTAGTAGTTAATCATGCCAAGGAATGTTCGGAGTTGTTGGATTGTCTTCGGTCTTGGATATTCAGAGATGGCTTGGACTTTTTTTTGTGGTGGTATGATACCGTTAGCGGATACTTCCAAGAACCAAGGAACTTGACTTTCTTCTTGCCGAAATTGCATTTTGATGGGTTGATGGTGATACCGGCGTCTTCTAGGCGTTGTAATACGATACGTAGGTTATCGCGGTCTTGCTGTTCAGACTCTGAAGCCAGGAGTACATCGTCGAGGAACGGAAAAACGAAATCTAAACCTCGTAGCACATCATGAATGAAGCGTTGGAAAGTCTGTCCAGCGTTCTTTAAACCTGGGCACATTCGCGGAAATTCGAATAACCCGAATGGTGTGATGATGGCTGTCTTCTCTATGTCAGTTTCTTTGTTAGGTAATTGTTGGTATGCTCGTATGAGGTCAATTGTTGAGAATATCTTCTTTCCGGCGAGTTGGTAGGTAAAGTCCTTGATGCGTGGAATCGGATAACGGTCTGGTTTCGTTATTGCATTTAGTCGGCGATAATCTCCACACATTCTGAGATCTCCATTCTTCTTAGGTACAACGTGTAGTGGACTTGACCATGGGCTCTTGCTTGGTCTGCATAGGCCTTGTTCGATCATAGACTCAAATTCCTTCTTCACTTTCTCGTAGCGGTGTGGTGGTAACGGACGGGCTCGGCTGTGTAGTGGCGGGCCAGTGGTCTCGATATAATGTTCCACGTGGTGCTTCGGGGTAAGTTTCATTGCAGTGAGTCTTGTGATACCGGGAAACTCGTTAAGGATGTCGTGGTATGGTTGTTCTAAGTCGATACTGCGAACTGTAGGTACATTGGTGTAGCAGCCTGGAGTGGCGATTGATAACTTAGTGACGTTATCTACCAGTCTCCTGTTCTTCAGGTCTACCAGCAGGTCGTGGTAACATAGAAAATCGGCTCCAATGATAGGCTTGCTGACGTCGGCGATGATGAACTTCCATTTGTACGGTCTTCGTAAATTGAGGTTGAGTTCGAGTGATAATTCGCCGTAGGTATTTATCGTGGTGTTGTTCGCAGCATACAGATTGAATGGTGAAACTTTCATTGTTGTCCCTTTCTTCCTTGGAATAACTGATACGTTTGCTCCAGTGTCGATGAGAAACTTCAGTTTTGTTTTCTTGTCGGTAACGAAGAGACGGTAAGATTGACCTAGAACGTCCGACCCCGCCTCGTCTAACGTTCTTGATAGTTTAACGAAGCTTCGTCGACGTTATTATGTTGCTGTTGTTGCGACTTGTTGAACGAGCACGGCGATTGGCATCTTCTTGCTTTTTGTCCAAAACGTCGGTGGTAGTAGCAATAATCGCTATCAGATGTAGGTATATTCTCGGTGCGTTGCATAGTGCGAGAGCCTGACGGCGAACGTGTTGTAGAGCGATTGCGATGCGTGCGATGTTGTCGATTGTACGGCGAACGGCTTCGTAGGTAGTTATTTTGATAATGCGACGGGCGGGTGCGGAGCGATGCGACTTCGAGTGACAATCTTCGTACTTCTTCGATTAGGTATTGTGTTTCAGACTTCGGTTGGGTCGGTGAAGGTTGTTGGTGGTTCGCTGACGACGACGATACGACGCTGACTTCTTGTGTGTGCTCCATCATTTTGTCGGCGAGTAGGGATAGTTCGTCGAGTGCGGCGGTCTTGCTGATGGTGTCGCTTACGACGAGTACGGATCTGACGTGGGCGGGAAGGTGGTACATCCACATGAGTCGCAGTGTTGAATCGGGGACTTTGTCACGGGCAAGGTCACGCATACGGCGTAGAAGCTGAGATGGTCGTTGCTCTCCTAGTTCCATTTCGGATAGCAACTTTTGTAACTGGCGTCCTTCTGACTCTTCATAAACGGAAGTTAATCTTGATTTTAGCGCAGTGTAGTATTGTTCAGCTGGCGGGTTGTAAAGTAGGTCGCTGATCTGCTCGATGTCTTGTTTCTCGAGCTGCGCTATCACCAGTTGGGCTAGTTGTGTTTGGCCTTTCTTTAGATCGTGCGTTGCGGCTTCGAAAACGTAGTCTAGGTCGGTCACGCCTAAATGGTGGTACACGCATTGAGAGAGCGATGCTTGAGACTTCCGTAGTTGCTGTTGGTCTGGAGCTTGAGCTGCTTAATTCCTCTGCTTTTTCGGCCATAGTGACTATCTTGAAAATAGGTTGCTTGATGTTCTTCTTGTTTCGGGGTCACCACTTTAGCTGATAGAGAAACGGAACAGAGACAAAGCTTCTAAGGAGCATACGAAATTCTTACCTATTTTAGTAGGGTTGACAAAAGACAATAAAATAAAATAAACAAACTTTTATGAGCTTTTTATTAGGTATGTAGACAAGATAAGGTATTTAGTATATTTACAAATTGCTTACTCTAAATATATTTTTTTAATAATTTTTGGATTTTAATAATTTGTTATGCCTTTTGATAGAATGGTAAATTCTGAATCTGATAAAAAGTCTTTTCAAGTAGGTAATCAATTGGGAAGCAATCACATGGCATATTAAATGTACAATCTTATACTAGTTTCAGAATACCAATATTTAAAATATTTATGTCGAGATCAATCGGTAACCAGGAAGTGGAATAAATTTAATTTACAAGATTTGATCACAAGCAAACATCGGGACAGGTGAAACTAAATAAAAGTAAAGTTGTAAAAATAACAATTAACTACGTAACATACCTACATACCTACATAACATAAAGGTATGTGCGACCTACTTAAACATATCTAAAATTTTAAATAGGTATAATCTGGTTTTAATTTACTTACCTAGTAGACTCTTTGGGATAATTTGAAATATGAAATATCTTTTTTTTCTAGTATTATTTATACAAACGGTACAGTAAACGATCATTTTATAAGTCCAGAACTAATTATTTACACTTACACTTTATAACTATTTACAGTTTATTCCACTTAAAACAATTCGTAACAAATATACGGGAGCACAAAACAAATAAGACGTGCTGCAGACCCTTCCGTTTGTCCACTGGCCGAGCGAGCGTAACCGGTTTTATCCAGTGACGGCGCGTACGCGACGCAGCGGCTAGTTGACACGCACACATGCGCCGTATGCTTGTAGTAGTTTACATACGACGGCGCGGTTGTATGAAGCTTTGTCTCTGTTCCGTTTCTCTACTTTGTGACTGTAGGCTCGCCAGCAGTGTTTCCACAATGAGGGGAAATTTCCCTTTTGAGGGGAAATTAGGGTCCAGAGGGGAAGAAAAAGGGGAAAGAGATGCAAAGGGGAAATCATGGCTTAATGCTCTAAGGTAAAGCCTAACCAAAAAAATAAAAATGCCTCGCCATAAGGCGGAAAATTTCGGAATTAATTTCTGTGTGGAATAGTATGTGTTAAAAAAAAAGATACAGTGGCGACACCAATGCAGATTTAATATATAACTGGTCAGGCTATAAATAAGAATACGAATGTTGAATTATACTTTATTTATGCTTAGTCTAATTTTTTTGGATTTGCTTGCAGTTGCATTTATCCTGTACAAACTTGAGGTGTGGTATTTCAAACTGATTTTAATTTCAAATCTAACGGAACAATGAGCGAACCACAGACTACGGATGTAGGTAGGCAGATTATTAGTATGCATGGAACAAGATAAGACAAATAAAAATGATACGATAATCTTTATGATATGAGTGACCATTGAGCAGATTTTGGGTTGGATTTAGAAATAAGTCGCCTGAATCTAAGGAAACTGAATATGTATGGGGGCTCAGGAAAGCTCGTCAAAGATCCCGTAAAACAATTTCGGCTGCCGGAGTTACGATTGAATTAATTTTTTAAATTCATATGAAATGTACTGTGAATGCGTGAAACAAAACGTATTTTCGATACTTTTTTAGTCTAAGCTATGTTTTTGAAATTTTTGAAGTACCTATTAAAACGCGTGAAACGATACGCCAATCCGCCATTTTGAACGTAGCTTTGACATTTTTGACAGCGTCAAATTGCGTCTTTCCGTTCAAATTTATGTGAATGGGCCCTGCTGTTTCTTTTTGTTTATTTTCTACGACTTGGCTACATTTTCTGGACACTGATTATTATTATATTTATGACAAATAGTGACAGAATTGTATGTCAACCCCGACTCCACGTGGTATTAGTCTGCCCTACCCCTAGTGCCTTACAAATAAACAAAGAATAAGGTTCAAATAGTTATTCCGTGTTTTGTCTCTTTCGCTCTAATTTGAAATGACGTTTACATGATAGGAACAAAACACGGAACAACTATTCGGAGCTTATTCTTTGTTTATTTGTAAGTCAGTACCAGTGTATATATAAAGCTGGAGGCACAGAGGGAGGACAGCCCCCGCCCGCTGTGACAAACCACAGCACAGACAGTGAAGTGCCTGCGGTTTGCCACGCAAGGGCGGAGGGGCTGCACTTCCCGCAGTGCCGAAGACACTCAGAAGTCTCAAGTTTTTTAATTCTCTTAGTGCAAAATACATTTTGAGGTGAGGTAGAAAATTTTTTTATAAAAAAAAACGAAATTGGTGGGGGGTGATTTCTAAATTTTAACCCAGATTTTTACTACTAGTTACTAGTGCTAAAACTATAGCGGAATAATTTTTGAGGGGAAAAAAGTCCTGAGAAGGGGAAATTTCAATTGAGGCGTGGGGAAAAGAAATCATTAAAGTGGAAACACTGCTCGCCAGTCGCCATTTGCGCGGCGGCCGTCGGACGGGACAACACGTAACATGTGAGCGTGTGAGCGCGCGTCGTATTCATGACTTGCAGTGCAGCTGTGTAGGTAGCTACAAGACCACTATTGTGAAAAAATTCTTAATTTTGTAAGGTTAAGAAATAAGACATAGAAATAATAACAAAACAAGTTTAATTAACAAGAATAGCACACATACCTGCGTGTATGTGCGCTTATTCAAATAAAGTTATATAGTAAGAAATTAATTTTAAGTCACCATAAAACAATGTTCATAGCAATAAGTAATAGATAAGAAATAATTATGTATAAAATAAGCTGCCCAAAATGGGAAATGTAATAAGATATTAAGCCTTGATAAATAAGGTAAAACTGTTCAAACATATGTTTCCCACACATACCTATTAAAGATGTTTGCTGAAAAAATTATAACCCTGAAACACGTAAGATACAAATAAAATAATAAGCTAAGTTTATAAAGCAGACCACCCACTGCTAGGAATGAAAGATGATGAATGAATGTGTACCTAGTATGCGGAATAAAAGTACGAGAAGAATAAAAGACAGAACTAGAATGACAGAGAACTGTAAAAATAAAATCTCCGATCATGTTGGAGGAAGTACAATAAAAAAAAATAAAAAAACCATTAGACCACAGAGGCGGTTCAATTTAATTACATATATTTTATTTTCCCTATCCCGCATAATACGCTTTCTAGACGCGTTTTTGGTTGGGTTCCTGTGCAATCGTCTTAAACGGGTTTTAATGTATATGAATCAATAATAATAGTAAACTTTATGGTACCTCTCTCCCACCCATCGGATCGGTGCAATAGGTATCAAAAGGTTATTGATAGGTAAAGGTATAGGCATAAGTAATATTTTGCAGTAACTTCTGAAACCAATAGTTCAATTCCCTTAGCAACTATGGTTGCTAGGAGTAATAATAATATAATGAAATGAAATGAAAAATATTTATTCGGAAGCATTTATATTTTGATGTAGTCATTCAATTTTATTTATTTATTTCGGACAAACATAACTCAATAAAAAAATTATTGTATAAGTGGAAAATTGGGAAATAGTATCTTAAAGCCTAAATATTAACTTTAACTTAATTCAATTTAATACTATTGTTAGTACCCACTGGAGGTAAAAATTATAAAATTACATGAGTAACATGCGTACAAATAGGTTCAATTCAAATCGTGGATTTAAGATAAAAGCGCCATCTTTTAACGTACCATTGACTTATATAGCAATTAAAGTAAGGACATCTAGCGGAATATTTAGGTAAAAGGTTTGTTTTTCGTCTGCTGTAGTTTGAGCGTCCCGTGTCGTTGTTATTATGGTTTGTCATTTGTATAAAAGATGGCGCTGCATGCTTTTAGTACAAAAAGCTTCACTTGAGTTGAGCGTAGCTGCGTTCACCAGTTCAGTTTTTTTTACTTAGCTTAGTTTGCTTTTGCTGTTTGAGTGAGAAAGTCGTATCGTGACTTGTGGAAGTGTGTTACGAAACTCGCGGAATAAGTTATTTATGACTTACTTTTTGTGTGTTTATGTGGTGAAATTGTGTGTTACAAAGTGTTTGTTGTGGTTGTGAATGAATACATCTAAGAGTTCCGGCTACTTGGACTTTGTAGCAGAAAAACTTTGATGGTAAGTTATTATTACGCTTACTTCGGTGCAACCTGTCACGCAGGTGTCTCGCAAGTCACTAACCTCCGTGATGTGAATGGGATGAATGAACAAATACCTGGCAAGAACTTACTATTTTTTAAAGGTACGATCCTCTGTTTGTAAGGGATAATAAACTAAAGTTGAGAACGCCACCTTACCTTATTCTTAATACCTACCTGGGTAACTAAGTACTAAATAAGTTACCTACCTAAGAATAGTGTAAAGCCTACAAAAATTTGGCGGAAATAGAGGTAGGATTAGAGAGTATTTTTACTAATTATATCCCAAAAGGTACCGACCTACCTATATGTTAGGTACCTTCTAAAACCACATGAATAAATATACTCATGTGCTAAAATTCTACCTTTTACCATAGTAGGTATAAATAATAAGTAGGTACCTACCTACTTACTTATTCTGTGCTTTTACGCTTTTACTTACCACATGAGTAAAGTGAATACATTTTATCTACTCTGTGCTTTTACTACCGCAGTCTATAGAGTTACATATAGCACAGAATAACTAATCTTATAGGTAGGTAGGGTATTTAGTTATAAACCTGTATGACCTATGTTGGCATCTGGATACTACTTCTAACATCAGGCAGAGCAGATTTATTGGCCTAATCACTACATAGTATAAAACAAGTCGCTTCCAGCTGTCCCTATATATATATGTATGTATGTATGCTTAAATCTTTAAAACTACGCAACGGATTTTGATGCGGCTTTTTTTAATAGATAGAGTGATTCAAGGAAGGTTTATATGTATATAACAGTAGAGAAACACTGATAATGATAAATAAATAGAAATATGATTTGTATGTTTTGTGGTCATAGAAACCGTCAAAGCGGTACGAAGTCCGCCGGGTCAGCTAGTCTTCTATAAAAAATACAATTAATAATTAATAAAGTAATTAATTTTGTTACAATTAGGGTAGTGGCTCCAGTGTTCGACAGGAACCAATGATCGACATTTTAATCATATAAAATATATATCGATGTATAAAATAGGAGTCTTCAGATCTGATTCTGATTCTGATTTTTAGTTTTCAAGCGTTTAGCATCAATTTGATACAAATCGGTTAGGGTGTCGCAAAGAGGATGCAAGACTTAAAAAAAAATCACAAACATAGTTAACAAAAAACAATCAAAAGAGACTTTTTTTTTTTAAAGTTGATGAAAAGAAAATTTTTGGATGATTTTGTATGGAGCCATGGAGAGATAGGACAACTAAGTTAGGTTAGGTAAGTCTTGTGACCTGCACGTAGCGGAGGCTCGCGAAGCAAGCCGGAGCCACCCTTATGCTCAAAATTTTAAAAACCAAAAATAAAATTGTCTATAAGCTATGTATCTTTAAGCTATGATTTTTTTTCACCCGGACCTACAAATCACCTAGTGTAATGGCACCAGTGTTTAGGGTTGCCACCTTGTTATTAAAACCGACTTAAAAAAAAGCACTAAGTTCTCAATTCGACTGTATTTTTTTTTAATGTTTGTTACCTCAGAACTTTCGACTGGGTGAACCGATTTTGATGATTCTTTCTTTATTTGAAAGCTGGTGCTTCCCGTGTATCCCATTTTAATTTGGTCCAGTTCTGATGATGGAATCCTTAAGGAATTGAGGGAACACCTCTAATAGGTGCATATCGATACCGTCGAGCGAATTCAAAACAAATTTAAAAAGTACCTACTTAACTACTAAAGTATAAATTTTGGAAGAAAGATTTTGTTTTCGATTCTTGAACGTTGTAGATCTTACCGTGACCAGATTATTTCTTTTTAAAACATCAAATAACATTGTAGATGCCCCATATCTTTTGCATAAAATAAACTTTATATGTCCAAATGTCAGATCAAGAGGCAAGAATTTATTCTCACCGCAAACTGTGTAGGTACGACCCAGTATTCAAAAAGTAGATTCTAGTCCGTTCGTGTGATTTCTATAATAAAGATTATGTAGATTTGGATGTTTTTAAGACGTCATTGTTGAGTTATAAAAACTCAATAAAGTGTAAAGCTTTTATACAAAATAAAAATATTTTTTTAAATTCCTTTTTTAATTATTTTTTTTTATTTTTTGCATGTGTGCCATATTTTTTTTTTTTTTTAGTTGATGGCTTCGTGCGATTAGCACATTTAGCCAGTGTCAAAGTAATTTTTCTTACAAGTAGGTAATACATAAATATACAAATCCTTCCAGTAGGTAATAATGATGATGAATAATAATAGAAATGAGAAGTGAGAAATGATATAGGTACCCCCCAACCCCTCGAGTATCTCAGTAAAGATGTGGGCTTTACTAAGTCCTCGGGCAGACTTCTTAAGAGAATTTGAAAAGTGAAGTTGCACTGTTTTGTTTCATTTGCCAACACTCATTCACACTCACGAACACTTAACGGTTGATAATCCACCATTATTTCACATTAATATTCGACATAACACAAATTTTAGAAAATAAAGCAAAATCGCAGACATGACTCCTCACTTTCCCGCCAAGAACAAAAAAAAACGTAATTTGAGTTATTATGTGCTGTATGTTTCTCATAATACAAAAAAAAAATTGTAGGCATACCTATAGCCATATTGGTATTTTCAGCAATACGTCAGGCATTTGCATTCAGAAAGTATCATGATGAAGTGTAACTGATGAAAAAGACCACAGATTGCCACCGGAATCCTCAATGATAAATAAGTATTTCACGGGTGGCGATAAGATATCTCGATTAAGATAGTTAAGTGACTATGACTAAGCAAAAGAAGACAGGCACCGGAACTCAGTTTTTGATTTCCTACTTTGAGATAGGCGTTTCTTTCGCTTGTCTCATTTAAACGGCGCTGTCTCATAAGAGCAGCGCGTTTAGTAGGTTTACCCACATCACTAAAAAGCGAGAAATAAACAAAAATTTTAACAAATAAAAAGCCTTGGTATCGTTACCTGGGTGACATTTTTACCGGTAAATTAACTAACCGCTCTACGCGGATGGCTAAAGCGCAATATTTAACGAAAAAAGTAGCGATACTTGACTGATAACGTTACCTGCATTACCGATACCAAATTACCTTTATAGAAAAAAACGTTACTTACCGGTATCGGGACCGGTACCTTATCGTGGGAATTCTGTTACGGTATAAGCCCTGTACTAGTTAGGGGTTCGGATAAACACTAGACGTGCGTGCAGCTAGTGTGCGAGTTGCGATGTTATCGTGCGTGTTCGTACGGGCAACGGGTTCGTACCCACGAGTCAAAAGTTTAATTAATCTTTGTGCAAAGAACATATGGTCTTACCTCCTTGTTGAAAGGTATAGGAGACTTTTTGTTACCTCCCAAATTTCTTCCATAAACTGACATTGTAAACAAAATTCTTAAAAATAATATCGCGTTCAAAATAACCACCAAGAATCTGTCACATTTTTTTTATATGCTGCCTTGACAGTGTCGGAATTATGAAATTACGCTAAGTGTTTAATGTTATTGTACCTACCTATTGTATGTAAATTTTAGTGTTTTTGTACGGTATCAGTGCGAGCAAGGGCCGGTGGAATGATGATTACAAGTAACTTATTACAGTACGCTTGGTTTGCGTGATCTGTGACTGTATTTGACCGGTAAGAAAATTATTTTATGAGATCAACTCTAGTTGCATTCCTTAGCACATAATGTAGGTACTTAGTTATTCAGATTCAATATAATTATAGCATAATTGCTATGCCTTTTACAGGGTATGGCTATGTACCTTCTTACTACTTCTTACCTACTACGTAGTACGTACCAATGTAGAATGCAATAAATTATTGAGTATTGAGATTATAGAACAAGTTAGATTAGGTTTAGTTTGTTGCAGAGGGGCATTGTAGAATTGATTTAACCATAACGTTGTCAACGTTGTGGCAAAAAACTTTCTGAGTGGTACGCCTGCTGGAGCGAAAAGTCATTGGGGCGAAAACCACGAGATCGAAATTGGGATTTTGTTGAAAGGTATTGATATACTACGAAATTGAAAAGAAATGATTGAATTGATTGAAAAGAAAATGCCTCAAGTCTGGCTTGGCTCGGGCTGTCAAAGCAGCGTACTGTCGATGCAGCGCACCGTCGATATGGTGTATTGTCGATTCAGCGCACCTTCAATATGGTGTACTGTCGATGAAGCGCACCGTCGATATGGTGTACTGTCGATGCAGCGCACCGTCGATATGGTGTATTGTCGATTCAGCGCACCTTCGATATGGTGTACTGTCGATGAAGCGCACCGTCGATATGGTATACTGGCGATGCAGCGTACCGTCGATATGGTGTGCTCTCGCTACAGTGACCCGTCGACGCGTCGATGTTGTGATGTGACTGTCAATATGAGTCAAAAGTAGTCAAGTAGTAGGTACCACCCAGAAAGGTTTTCGCCACAACGATTGACACTACAACGTCATTCGATATTAATTTTTTCATACATTTTTGGTCCAATTATGAAAGAAGAAAGAAGGCCAAGAAGAAATAAACTATTTTATTTTAGAAATTTTCCGTTTGAGTATTGATTATTATTATGGCACCAAAGCTGGAGGGCCATTAATTACTAATGTGTAGTTCGAAGATTCGATATTATCTATCATACAGTGTTGCCATGATACACTCAAAACAAGGATATAGCCAACATCTCTGGTGTTGCTGATGTCCATGGGCGGGGGTGACCGTTCACCACTGATGCAGATCTTTGAACAAAAAAATATCATGTCAAAAATGAGATTTGAAGTTTCGAACCCCTGAATCTTACGTAAAAGATATTCATAAGGTGTTTGCTAGACAATAAATTTGTTTTTGTTAGTTCAATCCATAGATTTACTCGCATATGGACCAACCTACTACTACGCATTAGGACCACTACGCAAATAGACCAATACTTATAAAGATCAATACTCATTTGGAGCAAACGCATTAGGACCACTTCGCACCAATACCAATAGTTGACCAAAACGTTGGGGTCTCCATACAACGAACCGCTAGATTGACCAGTCTAACAACTAGTTTAGGTCTTTCTGTTTTTCTTTGCCCAAAGCCCAAGTAGGTATTATTAAAAAATCATAAACTTAATGCTAACTAAACACTTAACACTTCTTATATAAAATTTGTAGGTGCGTTTCTGGATTGCCCTAGAAATTCAACGCTTTTTTAAAGACTAGTTTTCTGAGGAACTGCAATGGTGTAATTTCTCTGTAATTCAATGAATAAACTTTATCTGACGATTGAAAAATCAGCCCTTAGTTGAGAATAAAATGCAAATAGGTCTTTGTACGTATTCGTCGTTATGCGTATTGGTCGTCTCACATTTTTGATCCATGCGAATAGGTCTTTGTACGTATTCGTCGTTATGCGTATTGGTCGTCTCACATTTTTGATCCATGCGAATAGGTCTTTGTACGTATTAGTCGTTATGCGTATTGGTCGTCTCACATTTTTGATCCATGCGAATAGGTCTTTGTACGTATTCGTCGTTATGCGAATTGGTCGTCTCACATTTTTGATCCATGCGAATAGGTCTTTGTACGTATTGGTCGTTATGCGTATTGGTCGACATGCGTTGTGGTCATAATGCGTTTTTGGTCCATATGCGAGTAAACGAATCCATAGTAAATGTATGAAAATATTGAATATTCGAGCCCAAATTGAACCAAGAATAATAATAGGTAATGACAATACGCAGTTCGACACAAACGGTGTTTGCCACACACGCAGTTCGCCACACACGCAGTTCGCCACACACGCAGATCGCCACATTCGCAGTTCGCCACACTCGCAGTTTCCCACGTTTTGAAATAAGCCTCAGTTTGCTGATTAGAACATTTTGAGCCTTATTCAGTAACTATATACTAAATTATTCAGTATCTATAGTAAATTTGGTATATTAGGTAAATTAAGTTAATAAAACCATTCGGATATAATATTAGTATGTATTTGTCACATAATTTTTTTTTATAATCATTTCGTATTAAGGCAAAAGAGCCTACATTAGAGCGGATGCCCAGCGCGTTGCACGAGTCGGCCAAGAACTACTGACGCATCCTACGGGCAGCCATAGCTACTGGCGTCTGGCCAAAGCCGTGCAATCGAACTTCTGCCAACTCTCGCTGCCACCATTGAGATGTCCTGACGGAACTTTAGCTCACAAGCCGCAGGAGAAAGTCGATCTCCTGGCCAAACTCTTTGCGGCTAACTCTGGAGTCGATGACTGCAATGCACAGCCACCTACAATTTCTCACTGTGGCCACACAATGCCCGATTTTAAAATCAGGCAGTGTGACGTCCGTGCGGAGCTGCTGTCAATCGATGTCCGGAAAGCTAATGGCCCTGATGGCATCCCTCCAATAGTCTTAAAAATGTGTGCAGCGAAGTTGTCACCCGTGTTAACTTCAGTTTTGTGCAAAGTAATGGAGCGCATTTTAAATAAACAACTTGTCCACTACCTAGAAGAACACTCCATAATTCACGATCGCCAATATGGGTTTCGGCCGAAACGGTCAACGGGTGATCTTCTAGCGTACGTTGCACATCTTTGGGTGAGGCTATTGACAAGCGTGGTGAGTCGGTTGCTGTTAGCCTTGACATAGCCAAGGCTTTTGAACGGGTCTGGCACAAAGCTCTTCTCTCCAAGCTCCCGGCATACGGTCTGCCTGGTCAGTTCTGCAACTGGTTCGCTGGTTTCCTGCATGAGCGCAGAATTCGCGTTATATCTGATGGATGCGCTTCGCGGCTCATGTCAGTAAACGCTGGTGTCCCTCAGGGGTCCGTTCTATCCCCCACGCTGTTCCTTCTGCATATCATTGATATGCTTCCACTTGGAAATATTCATTGCTATGTAGATAATAGCACGGTCCATGGGGGATATAACGGTCACCCAGCGGCAGGGCGGGTCGAAACCGAAGTGAATCGAGTGAATCTTGTCATTGAGCTCAATCGGGTATTGGACCATGAGGTCCAATACCCGATTGAGCTCAATGACAAGAGAGATTAGAGATGAATCTGATATGAATCTAATTGGGGCACCAATAATCTGGTTAAATTCAATGCCAAGAAAACACAGGTATGCGCGTTCACGGCAAAAAAGTCACCATTCCTTCCCCTTCCAACTCTTCAGGGTACATCACTACGCCTGCAGAGCAGTATCAACATGCTCGGTATGACGATACGCTGCGATCTGAACCAAAGGGACTACATCGAAGCCATGATCAAAACAGCCTTACGCAAACTCGGAATTCGAGTGCGGCGATTCTTTACGCTGGACCAGTTGTGCCTTTTGTACAAGACACAGGTACGGTCTTGGAGTACTGCTCGCACATCTGGGACGGTTCCGCAAAGTACTTTTCGATGCCTTGGACAGAAAGCAGCGTCGCGCTGAACGCATTATCGGCAATGCAAAAGTGGCAAATACTCTTGAATCTCTGCAATTGCATAGAGATGTTGCGTCACTCAGCGTGTTTTACCGCTTATACCACGGCGAGTGCTCTAAAGAGCTCTTTGACCTCATCCCACCTTCTCTCTTTCTTCATAGGAGTACACGTGCTGCTCTTCGGAGTCACCGCTTCACTGTCTCAAATATCCCATCGCGTACAAAGAAATTTGGTGACTCGTTTCTTTGTCGCTCCTCCAAAAGTTGGAATAGTCTACCAGCATATGTTTTCCCTCCTTCCTATGATATGGGGTCCATCAAGAGAGGCGTGAAGAAGCACCTTGTGGGCCGGCAGAGAGAAGTTAACTGATGTTACGTTTGTTTCCACGCTGCACCAGTTATCTTCGCGTCTGGACTCCATTTCCACTTAACATCAAAGAAAAAAAAAAAGAAAGGCAGATTTATAAAATCTACTTCGATAACTTATGTTAGTGATTTAAGCACAAAATATATTAATTCACAAAAAAAAAGAGCGAGCCTTACCGTAGTCGCATATTGTCGCATATTGATGTGTAACATGAGGTTAAAGAATTTTTTATTTAACTCATAAGAAATTTACATTTCACTTACTGAGCTAAAACATGCACTTAAACTAGTAAAATTTTATGTCTCGGCGAGCAAAAATGTACTTAAACAAATAACTAAAAGCTTATATTTTAACTTAATTTTTAATTTGTCATGGTGTTGGTTGCCATCTGTAACTGATACTAGTAGTTATGCAAACAAAACAAACATTTGACATCTCACCTTAGTAATAAGCAATTTTAACATTATATTCTGAAAAAATGGGTCAGGTATTACATCATTTTATAAATATAAAATAAACGCACGCTAGATGCACGTGTTAATCAATGTTTTATTTTAACATGTAACAGTAAAATAAGACGAAAAAAGTGTAATATTTACCTCGCTTAAGTCGGCTAAAAAATCATGACGAATAACGTATATGGCGAAATACGGTTGTGACAAACCGCGTAAATGACGAGCTGCGATTGTGACCAACTGCGAATATGACCAAACGAAAATGTGGCCAACTGTGTAAATGACGAGCTGCGATTTTGACCAACTGCGAATATGACCAAACGCAAATGTGCCCAACTGAGTAATTTTAAACTGCATGACGATTCACGTACTTAAGTGACAAAACGCGTTTGTGACATCCAGCGTCGAATCCCTTTAATGGTCCAAATATGAAAGAGCCGGCCATCTTTCATATTTGGACCATTAAAGTTAATGTAGTTTCGTACTTATTCATCAATAATTTGTAATGTCCAAAGCGGCCATTTTAGGTGTTTGTTACCCTGTTTGTTACACTGTTTATAAAAGACTTCTATTTATATATTTATAAAAAATCTTTCCAAAGCCAGGAACGGAATGTAATGAATAATATACGAGCTTTATTAACGAGCCAATTATTTTGAATATGTAGCCTTATAGTTTTCATATTCCCTTCTAACACCACCATCCATTTTCAGATCTACCATGTGAATTGGTGTGTTATGAGAAAGGAGTTTTTGGATTTGTGGCTGTGGCTTCCGTTCCTTTGAGAACGTTTTCCTGAATGTAATTTGTATCTACAGAAAAGCTAAACACCAATCATGAAGCATCCGGAAGGTCACGATACGAGCCAAAGCTGCTCATGCACTTCATGTGTTTACAAAAGAGGATCAGATCACCCTTCTGTTAAACGGATGCTAATGCATGGCTCCAAAATCGATAAACTTTATTTTGGTAAATATATTCCTTTAAGGGAAAGAAAATTACTCGATAGACTAGTTAGAACCAGAGCAGTCTATGACGATATCAGAAATCAACTTATATCAGGAAGTAGTACAAGTATTCAAGAAAAAGCAAATTTGAAACCAAGGAACCATTCACCAAGTTGTTGTAGCATTGATGATAGTGATAAAAGTGGTGATATTGTAGAGCTTGTGGAAATGATTGACGAAGGCAAAGTGTTAGAACACAAAAATAAGGACTTAAACGATTGTTGCAACTGTTGTAGCTGCGGTGAGGTACAATCACATAAACATCAATCAAAGCGGCGGCATAGGCACGCACATGGTCACCCTACTAGCGGACAGTATACAACGTCAGGAACAAGCATGATTTCAAGACGAGGATTAAGCGACGATGGCCGCAGAAGGGGCGTTCGCTTCAAACCGAAACATATAAGTTCTGAACCTTGTACATGTTCTAGCAAAATTAGAGACATGGTAAAACGGCACTCACACGAGATAATAAGGAAATTAAGATCTGAACGCCCAAAGTCATTGTTAGAGCAACCGTCAGATTTGACAGTGGATACTACTATTAAAAAAGGCCCTAGACTAAAAAAGTCCTATCAGAATAAGAGATCTCAAACTCGCCTCATGCAAAGTATGGGCGAAGGAGCTAGAAAAATCAAGAAATCTAAAACCCCAATTAAAGAACATGTGGAAGCTAGAACTAGAGAATCTATAGAAAAATTAAAAAACGCTCGAGACAGGGTTAAAGCAAGCTTAGATACAGCTGTGGAATCAATAAATCAAACTGCGTTTCAGATAAAAAAAGA
This sequence comes from Eudonia lacustrata, assembly GCA_947562085.1. NCBI lineage: Eukaryota > Metazoa > Arthropoda > Insecta > Lepidoptera > Crambidae > Eudonia > Eudonia lacustrata. Next base: position 19,964,476 of record OX387313.1, read on the forward strand.
TTCGATTGCAAAATTTAAAGAGAAACTTGAAAAAAAAAGAAGGCGTCACTCAAATAAACATATGCCCTGTGAATTTACTTGCCATCCCGGGGAATGCGACCCAGAGGAATGCTACAAAATTATTAATCGTAGACTTAGAAAACGTCTTACGATTGAAAAAAAAGTACCTGATCAGGATCAACCTACTGCTGCAGATAAACAGGGAACAAGTATTAATGAAAACGCAAGCGGTAGCAAGCAACCTAATGTAAAAAAAGCTAGTGGTAGCAAGCAACCTAATGTAATAAATGAGACTGCTGAGAAACAACAGAAAGCCACCACACAGACACAAGACGAAACAAACGTTAAAATAGAAGCCACAAATACTGCTTCAACGGGATTTGAACAAGAAATAATTATTAGATCAAAATCTGGAAGAATACTAAGATATGAAAAAGTTACACATAGATCTCCAGGTCAAGCAAAAGTTAGCCTTGATATCAAAAATAAAGCTGGCGAACAGCTTAATGAAGGGCAAAAGAGCAATGTTCCTAAAGGTAAAGTAATTTGTAGATGTCCTGAGGAGAAAAAAACGTCTGTAAAATCTGCTACTGGTCTGCCGCCTGTATCACCACAGCTTATTTCAACAAGCGTATCTAGTAGTAAGCGAAAGAAACTGAAACCGAGTCTTGAAGCTGTACGCCATAGTGGTGCTCATAGCTTGAAAAGATGTTTTTGCACCTTGAAGTTAAAACCAAAGAGTGCGCGACATAAAGCAAGTAAATCAGCCTCAAGGAATACAACAACTGCTACTCAATCAAAGCCAACATTAAATCTTAATCCAAGTAAAGTACGCGTTCTCAAACGCACTCCGGTGAAAGATTTGTCACGATTAAATAATAATTGTCCACCCGGCATATGCGAGGACTGTGATCCTACGGAATGTAATAAACGATTAAAAATACGTTTGAGGCATAGGTCGGCATTGAGACATAGGTCTTCACAAGGAATCACTACATTTAAAACTAAATCGGTGTCCACCATACCTTCTAAGTCTGTTTCTAATGGTAGTTCCAAAGGTGTCACACTTTACTCATCAGATACTTATAAGCGGAAGAAACTGAAACCGAGTCTTGAAGCTGTACGCCATAGTGGTGCTCATAGTTTGAAAAGATGTCTTTGCACCTTTAAGTTAAAACCAAAGGGTGCGCGACATAAAGCAAGTAAATCAGCCTCAAGGAATACAACAACTGCTACTCAATCAAAGCCAACATTAAATCTTAATCCAAGTAAAGTACGCGTTCTCGAACGCACTCCGGTGAAAGATTTGTCACGATTAACTAATACTTGTCCACCCGGCATATGTAAGGAATGTGATCATACGGAATGTGATAAACGAATAAAAATGCATACTCTGAGGCATGGGTCTTCACAAGGAATCACTACATTTAAAACTAAATCGGTGTCCACCATACCTTCTGAGTCTGTTTCTAATGCTAGTTCCAAAGGTGTCACGCTTTACTCATCAGATACTTATAAGCGGAAGAAACTGAAACCGAGTCTTGAAGCTGTACGCCATAGTGGTGCTCATAGTTTGAAAAGATATTTTAGCGCCTTGAAGTTAAAACCAAAGGGTGCGCGACATAAAGCAAGTATATCAGCCTCAAGGAATACAACAACTGCTACTCCATCAAAGCCAACATTAAATCTTAATCCAAGTAAAGAACGCGTTCTCGAACGCACTCCGGTGAAAGATTTGTCACGATTAACTAATACTTGTCCACCCGGCATATGTAAGGAATGTGATCATACGGAATGTGATAAACAAATAAAAATGCATACACTGAGGCATGGGTCTTCACAAGGAATCACTACATTTAAAACTAAATCGGGGTCCACCATACCTTCTAAGTCTGTTTCTAATGCTAGTTCCAAAGGTGTCACACTTTACTCATCAGATACTTACCCATCAGATAAGAAATCAAAAACATGTAAATACGAAATAGTTGAAGGAACAGAGTCACGAAAACAAGTTGTTTGTATTCAGTCAAAAACAGCTCCTTATGCTAGGCACAAAAAGATTCGTTTACGCCATAGACATTCACAGATTAGTACTTCGGCAGCCAAGTCTAAGTACACATTAACTAAACACAGCTTACGACGATGTTTTTGCACGTTGAAGTTGGCTAATCCTAAAAAAACCAAAGGTTCCAAAAGAAGTCAATCTTCTCTAAACGAAGTAAAAGACGTTGCAAGTGCAAAGCCTCAAGTTGAAACTAGAACAATAGCAACAGAAAAAAAAGAGAAAATGACAAAAGTACGATATAAACTTCTTCCAAATGAATGCGAGCCAGGAGTATGTGTACCGGGTGAATGTGACCCATACCATTGTTTACAACTAATCAATAAGCGAGTTCCAAAACATCACGTGAAACAGTTAAGTACAGATCAGCGTAGAACTAAATCGACATCTAGTGTCATATCAAGAAACGTATCAAATAAAACTAAAAAAGTACAATCAAGTGTATATTCAGTGAAAAATATCAAAAAGAAAAAAAAAACGCTTCAACATTCTAATACGACACCAAATATTCCAGATCGTCAAATAGTTCGAATTGGTTCTACTTTTAGCGTCAATATTGAATTTATTAAAGAAAAAAAAGTTGATGAAAAATTACCTGGGTCATCCATAAGTAACGTCTCCGAAAGAGAGTTAGGAAACAAGTCTGAAAAAATATCGAAAACCAAAAAAACTAAACTAAAAGAACGAAGCTATCAAAGCAAAATAAAACAACAACAAAAATCAACTTCAACGTTAAATCAAAAAAAAAACAAGAATTCACTTATTGCCCCAGCAATGAAGAGATGTTTCTGCACAGTGAAGCTACAAACGAAAGGTGATAAGGGAATAGATTCGAATGAAATGGTTACAGTGGGCACAAAAACTCCAGAGTCCAATAGAGATATCCATAAAAATATTATGCTAACAAAAGGCACGAAAACGAAACCAGAAAAACTTAAAATCAAACCTGTTTTAGGACCATACGAGTGTGAACCTTATATTTGTGTACCAGGTGAATGTGATCCGTACCAATGTCTAGAACTAATTAAAAAAAGGAAGCCACAACACAAAAACTTGGCTATTGTAACGGATCAGACAAAAATGAAATCGAAGTCAAATATTACATACATATCAAAATTAAGATCAAAGGGGGCATCGGCTAGATCAAAATTAAAACGATCTAAAGAAGTGCATTCATCGATTCATCCACTTAAGAATAAAAAATCCTTGTCTCCAAAATTAGTCCGGAGTATCGACCAACGGCAATCTGTTCTACTTAGTTCAAATTTTTGTTTTAGTATAGAATTTTGTAAGAACACATCACACAATACAGCAAAAGAAGCCAAACCCAAAGTTTTTAGAGAATCTTCCAATGAAAAATCTGTCAGACGTCTAATCAATAAAGGAGCAATAGCTAAAAGCAATAATAGTAGTCGAGACACACAAGTTGCCCATTCTAAAAAAGGTTCTAAGTCTACAGCTATACGACCTAAGTTAAAAAGATGTTTCTGCACATTGACATTGCAAGGTAATAGTCAAAATCAGCAAACCAAACCTAAAACACCGAAAGATAAGGGGTTTGATGTAAAGCAACAAAGAATTTATACAGTTAGTAGAATTACTGTTTCAAAGGCAATTCCTCACGTAGATGACAATATACAACAAATAGAAACATTACATGATTCAGTTTTACCCCGCAATGGCTTAAGACTTGACGCTCTTTCTATATCCAGTGCTCTTATAAATTACGATGTAACAAAATCTTTTGTACTGAGTCATTATGATATGAAATCATATTCATCAAATTGCAGACTTCCAAGTACAAAGCCACCCTGCCAAAGTGCTGTTATTAAGTCAAATTTAATTTTGCCAAGGATGTTTAATAAAGTGTCCGAAAAATGTGTATCATCCGATAGTTGTCTCATATCGGGAAAAGAATATAAATCTAAAAATTATTCCAGAAATGAATTGAAAGGATTGATTTCAACAAGATATTTATGTGATAGCAATTTACAATTGACTGGTGCTAGTCAACTGCTCCATCGACGTTATTGTACAATGAACTTCCAAGTGACAAAAAAAAAGAGATACTTACATAAATTAAAGCCATATGAATGTGAACCAGGAGTATGTGTACCAGATGAATGTGATCCATATGAATGCCAAAAGTTGATCATGAAACGTTTAAACAAGAAAGTTCCAAGAATGTCTGGCACTAATATAAAGTCTAGATCAATGACAAGTCTCGCTAATCATTCTACGCCTAGTTTGACCAAGAAGATACAATCAAGACAACTTCGTGAAAAGGTTAAAAAGACACGTGTTAGTGGAATAACATATAAGGCTCTTCCAAGTCAACATCAACAACCGAAACATACTGCAAAACAAGCTGTGCGTGAAAGTTCCAGTTTTAAAACGCTGAAAATAAGCGGGACAAAGGAACGTAGCGTTTCACGGCACAGTCAAGATTCCCAATCTTTGATCAAAACTGAACATAAGGGATCCGGGATAAACACCATTATGAAAAGATGTTTTTGCACATTAAAATTGCAAAAAAAGGGAAAAGGGCAAAAGCAACAAAAAGAAACTCTAATTACATTTCACAAGGGAGCAGATGTCCCACCAAATTCGTTAAACGGCGTTGTAATGCTTAGAGCAGAAACAAGTCAAATTACCAGTAGGTCCGAACCTGTCAAACTTTTACCTTACGAATGTGAACCGCAGGTATGCGTGCCTGGTCAATGTGACCTTTACGAGTGTTTGGAACGTATAAAAATGAGAAATAAAAATACAAAATACTTCGAGGCTGGTGTAACACGAAGTAAAAAAACAGCAGCAAGCATGACTGGCTGTCGACAAGTAAGCACTCGAACTCAAAGTAAACAGGTGGCAAGACCGAAAATTCGACGCAAACAAAGAGCCAATCAAAAATCTATTAAAACAATAGACAGTCGGCATTCTAGAACTGAACCATCAGCTCAACAATCACGACAAGCTATGCGTATTGGTTCTAGCTTTAGTTTAAATATAGAGTTTTTTAAAGAAAATACCGACTCAAAGTCTGATAGAGATCCTTCGCAATGTCCGGTTAAAGTTAGACCTTCTGTTTCTACTACAGAGAAAACTCAACGACCCCAAAGAAAGTTGAAAAAGCCTTCATATTCCAATTCAAAGACAACGCAAAGGCGTAATTTAAAAAATATGGCATCTCAAGACCTAAAAATAATGCATCATAGAGATTCACAAATAGAAAATTCGCTAAAAAACGCATCTGCAATAACAGCTACATTAATGAAACGGTGTTTTTGTACATCAAAACTGCATAAAAAAGAAAAACTACAAAAAAAACAAGCATTAAGGATGCCTTACTCAAATGGTTCCCAGATAAGAGATACGAAATCAATTTTGCAAAGATGCTTTTGTTTACTGAAGTCAAAGAGTATTAAAAAACTTAAGCCTGCTGTTGCAAACGCTGTTACTGCAACTGACAATGGCAAGGCAATACCTTTGGTTAGAGTTATGAATTCTCCTCCAGAAAATCCTCGTTATCAACTTGATCCTTATGAGTGCGAGCCTGGCGTTTGCATACCAGGTGAATGCGATCCATATGAATGTGAAAGACTAATTAAATTACGAAATAAGCGTCTTGATTCAAAGGCTATTGTAACAGATATATTGGGAACAAGGTCGATGTCGTCTAGTATTGATTCATCGAAGACATCTAAAGCTAGGAGGACAGGATCGTCCCTTAAATCGCGTAGTAATGAAGGAAAAAGTTGTCGTACTAAAACTGTGAACGTAAAAGAAGTTATAAGAAACCAACAACCTATTTCTCGCGCAACTTCAGATCGTTTTGATATAGAATTTTATAAAGATCGCACATTTAATGCAGATGAAGTTCAAGCCGCTGCCAGAGTTATAATAAAAAAGAGTAAAATATCTAAAACAAAAAGAAGAAGTTTGAGAACACAAAAACGAATACTGAAAAAAAGAGATAGTGGTTCAGCCGGTCTGAGGATCGGATCTATTGATCAGCAGTCACATGATTTGAAATACAAAACAAAAGATAGTGGTGTAGGTCTTTTATTAAAACGCTGTTTCTGTACGTTAAAGCTACAAAAACAAAAACAAGTTGAAATGCTCACTCAAAGCACAGAAACACCTGCTTTCAAAGAGAGACCTACTCTATATTCAAAAAGTGTTATGACTCAAGGAAAAAAGTTGAAAATGAAAACTTATGAGTGTGAGCCTAACATATGCATTCCTTATGAGTGCGATCCCTATGAATGTGAGAAACTTCTAAAGAAACGCCTTATGAAGGATTCAAATAAAGGAGTAATAACAGCAAAACAAAACAAACTTGGTTACAAATTAGAGCCTTATGAGTGTGAACCTTATACTTGCGTTCCGGGGGAATGCGATCCCTATGAATGCGAACAGAGAATAAAATTAAGAAATATGAAATACAAAACATCTAGTACATTTACGAGAAGATTTAAATCAAAATCAATGTCAAGTGATATTCGATACACAGCCAGTTCTAAAGTTCAAGCGGAAAATGTAATAAAGCATGTTCCACGCAAAAGATCAAAATCTGTTTCCTCTATGTCCTATCGATCAAGAAGATCAAATGACTCATCACGCACTGAATCAGTGAGGCAGTCAGTCCGCTTAGGGTCTAGATTCAGTTTTGATATTAAGTTTGATAAAGATAAAGATCTGAAGAAAGAGCCTGTTTTCAAACCTAGAAAAAGAAAACAAAGACACCGTAGCAGTATCAGTTCTTTTGTAAAATCCACAACAAATCAAAAAATGCAGTATCTTAGGGCAGTTCGCGATACAGATTCTCAAATTCGAGCACTAAGGATGCAAGATGAAGAGACTGGAGTTAGCCCATTGTTAAAGAGATGTTTCTGTAAATTAAAGCTACAAAAATCGGGAAACATGACATCAGATCAATCAATGAAAATGAGGTATGCTACTGGTCCAAGATTTAATACCATTAGCAAAGCTGCACGCAACAAGAGTGTTTATGTGGTCACTTTTCCAAATCTGTTGCCATATGAATGTGAACCAGGAGTGTGCGTTCCTGGAGCCTGTGACCCTTATGAATGTGAGAAAAGAATTAAAAGAAGATTTATGCGTTCTCAGAGGGCTGGAACTGAAAGACCAAAGCGATATGCATCTAGTAGTACAGCTCCGGGGACAAGATATAAAGAAATGGATAGCCAAGCCATTGCGGCGCCACCAATTCAAAAACAAGGGAGAGCTTCATGTACAAAACCTGTGATTTGTGATCCTGTACCTTGTGACCCACAGCCAGTACGTACTTGTGATGGCGATTCTTCTAGTGTCCGATTAGGATCGTCTTTCAATTTTAACATTGAATTTTATAAAAAATCTGGTGGAGTTGTTCCTAGACCATGTAAACCACCATGTAAACCACCATGTAAACCACCAAGTAAAATATGTCAAGTAACAAAACCAATTCAAGTAACAAAACCATGCCAACCACCGTGTCCACCTAAAATGATAAGTAAAGCTGTTAGAGGACCACGAGAACAACCACCCTGTAAAAGCGTATGTAGTAGTAAAGCTCAATGTCGTAATGACGAAATACAAACTACACTGTGTAAAGAACAGGGTACGGGCATTTCACCCTTTATGAAGAGATGTTTCTGCACGTTAGCGTTACAAAAAAACAAATGTATGAGTGCATGTATAAAAGAAAGTTTGCCTGTACATAAGGAGATTGCTCAAAGTACTCCAAGGCATGTTTTATTGGATCCTGATGAATGTGAGCCCAACTTTTGTATACCTGGTCAATGTGATCCATACAAATGCTTGGAGAGAATAAAACTACGTCGTTTAAAGGAATGTGGAACGAGACCGGAAATCCCCATAAATAAATATACGTCAGGTGTACCTTGTATTGATCCAATTTGTAGAAGTTATGGTACCCAATGTAATAAACAAGTATGTCAAAAGGTTATACCTACTATGACAAAACCAAAGAGAGTTTTGGTAGAAATGCCACGCATACCATGCAGGCCCGCCTTACCCTGCGGTCCTACCACAAAACGAGTTACTCGCTATGGGTCTAACATTACTTTTAATATTGAGTTTTACAAGGAGCAAACAGACGGTACTGAATGTGAAATAGCCAAACCTTGCCCCACACCCACTGCAGTAGCTTGTACCACGCCCACTGCAGCAGCTTGTACCACGCCCACTGCAGCAGCTTATACAACTAGTAAACCTTGTCCTGCAGTCAACTCATCCGTACAACAGTATACTACACCTGGGAAATTTCGTCATCGTTACTCGCACGCTAATAATAGAGGAAAAAATGAAATCTGTCAAGCAGACTGTGCAAAAACTGCTACAAGAGGTACCGGCATGGGAGCGTTACTAAAGAGATGCTTTTGTACCCTTAATCTTCGAAAAAGTGGAGCATCAAATTCAATTAAAGAGCGACGTGGAAAAAATAAAAGATTTTCACATCATAAAGAAAAAAAAACTCCGATTCACCAATTAAACCCAGCTATAGAAACGCAAAAAACTAAGGATAAATCTAACAAAAAACATTTCATAAAATCTCAAAATTCCCGTAAAGCAGGTAATGTTGTTACTGTTAACAGACTTGCTATGGACAATACATGGAATAATGTTTTTAGAACTAAACCAAAATTGCAATCGAAATGTTCAGAATCAAGCCAGCATACAAGTAAGAGACAGATAAACAACAACCGTCAAGATCATCCAATTATGTATAAAATTAAAAACTTTATCAAACGGCAAACTAACGTCATAGAAATGCAAACGATTTACCCATATGTGCCTAGTAAATTTAATATGAATATAAGCAAAACTATAATAATAAGACATGAAAATTTCCCAAAATATTCAACGAAGGTAAATCGTATTTTCTTTCCTTCAAAACGTAATAAATATTTGTCAGCAGTTTATAACAGAACCCAAAGTATAACTATTAAAAAAATAAATGAAATTAAACGGTGTAGAGAAAAAGAAAACAAGTACTTTTTAAAAACATCGAAGAGTGACCGTCCAGCTTATCTTAAAGTTTCAAATTCTTCAAAGACGACAATTAGCCTTAAAGTTGCTAAGATAGCTAAAAAAAGAAGGAAAATTTACCACGACGAGGCAGTATTGTATAAGAAAAAGAGGATATATTCTGACTTTCAATATGGGGATACAGCACAAAATACAATTTTGAGAAATAGTCATATGCATAAATCTCTTCTCAGACTAAAGTATGATGAGCCTTATTGTTCTCAAGCCTATTTAGCTAACTTTGAACATCATAAAGGGAAATATCCCTATGCATGTAATAAAATTGTACAGATGGCTTTAGTAGTTTGTCCGGCAAATATAAATTTGTTGCAAACAAAATTATTTAATGAAAACAAGACTTGTAATATTGGTGTTGAGACTGAAGCTTTGGGTAACACAAACAATGTCATTTGGAAAGGAAACCAAGAAGAGTACTTGAAAGCTCATCTTTCATCTGGGGATTGCTTTCGAAACACAGCTTATTATGATGAAAACAATAAATCAGTAACAGCCAAAAGTAAAAAAGCTAAAGTTGGTAAAAAAAAGGGTACGGAAGTTGAAGAGGCTAAATCAAAAAATTTTATAAAGAATTTTAAAACTCAGAGTAAAGAAACTAAAGGAGACAAGGTAAATTGTGAGAAGAGCGAGAAGGTCTTAGAAAGGTTTTTATGTTTGAAAGGAAACCAAGAAGAGTACTTAAAAGCTCACCTCGCATCTGGGGTTTGCTTTCGAGACACAGCTCATTCTGAAGAAAATACTAAATCGGTAAATGACGAGGGTAAAATAGCTAAAGAAGGCAAGCTGAACAGTAAAGCAGTCGAGGAGGCTAAATACGAAAGGGAAACTTTAGATGTAATGAAAGCCAATGGTAATGAAGCTAAAGGTGGCAAAGAAAAGGGTATAGAAGTTGAAGAGTCTGAATCCAAAAAAGATATTAAGGATGTAAAAGCCAAGGGTAAAAAACCTAAAGGATGCAAGGCAAAGGGTAAAAGGGGCGAATATACTAATAGCAAAGGCAAAGATATAAAAGGCGTGGAAACTGAAGACATTAAAGATACAATAGCCAAAGCTTTACCCTCTGCCATGCATTGCGAGTGCGAAAAAGCCATAGCAAAACAAATCAACAAGGAACAGAAGCAAAAAGTGAAACGAAGGAAAAACCAAAGCAAAGAGTTATCACAGACAGAAAGAGACGCAGAAAAAAAGGTCTATAAAGAAAAAAATAAAAAAGAAGATAAATTGAAGAAAAACATGCAGTTAAAAATAGACCAGTTTATGAACAAGCAAACTAGCATGTATGAGAAGAGCATTGATGTTATGTTGGCATTCATTGGCAGGCAAACTTAAATTATTATTTGCTTTAGTGAATCCTAGACGGACTATTCGTAATGTTCGAATGGCAGATAAAGACTGAAAGAGAAAGACAATAGATAGCCGTGGAGTATTTTCAACTACAATACGTGTAAGATCAATCCTGGGAGATACGAAATCAATTCGAGCTATGAAAGCTTTAAAAAGTTAACTGGAACAAACGAAACGAACGAAAAGGAAGAAGAAAAAAGTGCAAAGAACTGAGACTGATTTGGTAATAATGCTTACATGGCGTCATTAAGAAAAAGAACCTATGCACATGGTTTACCACAGATACCCATGGTTTAAACCCCAGTGTCTCATTTTGCAGTTTGGCGTGGGAAATAGTGGAGATCATCATCATTGTATTTGTATTGGTAGTCTTGTGTTTGGAGCCCGTTATTATTGGTAGTGGATATATTCAAAGCCATTACGTCCTGCTTGTTGTGTACAGGTTAAAATTGTCCAATAAATTTGAATGTTACTTAAATGGCTTTAATTTTTTTTTATGATTTTGAAGAGAATGATCCTAGTGACTCGTGACTGTACTGAGAAGTGGCAATAAACTTGGCAAGGGCATTTCCTTTCTCCCTTTCTTACTGAGTTAAAATATTGGGAAATGCCCTATCATAAAAATACACTTTTCATTACAAATAAACACAGTACAAAGGGACCACATGTAAAAATTAGTTTGCACATCAGTCTTATTCTGAGTCATAAATGCCTAATAGTGAGCTTTTTTTTTTCTTGGCTTGGCTTGGCTTTGTGCGGTAACCACATTTAGCCAATGTCAAAGTAATTTTTCTTATTATAAGTAAACGATATTTGCTTTGCTAAGATGATGATGATGAATGATAATCTTTGATCAATGTACATAATTGCGCGTCTTCCACTCTGATCAACTGAACGAATCAACCAGTTGATCAGAGTGGAAGTCGATTCAGGCATATTATGTTCCTATGCATGGAATCAACTAGGTAGTTCATTAGATACATTTTCACCTAAAGTTTCTTTCCTTTTTGTTCCTATCGCATCATTGATCGAAGATAATAGTGAGTTGTGATAATTTATTTAAGGTCACATTTTATCAACTACAAATATTTTGAGGATAAATTCAACAACATATATAAACTATTTTTATAAAAAAATCTTTAATGTTTATACGCTAGTTTTCAAGAAAAACGCCAAAAGACATATCGATTAAAAAGTAAAATAAAGCCCTTTCGGTAGTTTCAATTCAGAGCCGAAACAGAGAGGCTGCAATGGTTTAATGCTCTAAAGGCTTCGCCAAACAGAACGCGATATAGCGCGGCGTCAGAGCGCTAGCCTGACGCCGCGCTATAGCGTAGAATTGTAATGTACTATGACGGTAGACGCTGTCAAACAGAGCACCGGCGCTAGCAGTACGCTACGCTCTGACGCGGCGCTAGGACGCTCTATTTTATTTTAGCGTCCGACTGAAATAATGCTTTATGACTGAAAATATGATTGAACAACTGTTAGAAATGGTTCGAAAACACCCCTGCTTATTAATATAAAGGATACTTTTTATAAAAACATAGTAATAAGGAAATCTTATAAAAACGATCTTCATGTAATGAAAGCTCGCGACACAAACGACGATATTCTCCTAATTCGTTTCTCTTTTTATTGATGTCGTGAACCCATACTCTCTTTCTCTGTGATTGTGATAAAGCGTATAAAAGTAACAATTCTTCCACATCTGAATCACTCGACATCTCAATATCGAATAAACTTTCCAAAGCCAACGCGACGCTCTGACGCCGCGCTATAGCGCGTTCTGTTTGGCGTAGTGTGACTTCAAAGAGCGCGACGTTAAAACGCGACGCTCTGACGCCGCGCTATAGCGCGTTCTGTTTGGCGAAGCCTTTAGGGCTGCAATGACTTCACCGCTTACACGTGCCCGTAGCTTTATTCAAAGAAGCGGACAGAGAGGCCGCTCTTAAAAATTAATTAATTTTAATTAAATCAATTTTTGTGTTAAGAAAAGTTTAAAAAAAAACTAGCCCGATTTTTTTTTAAATTGCTAATGCTAGGGCCTTATTTAATAAGGTAATTTTTTTCTGACTTTAATTGGGTTATTCCACTAATCGCCATCGACAATCCCCATCAATGGGGATTTGTGGACTTTTCTTCCACAAATCCCCATTCAGTGCTAATCAAATTGATAATGGGGATTTATGGAACAATAGTTCACAAATCCCCATTTGTTAAAAATAAAACAACTATTTACTGTGTAATCAAATAAATGTTTTATTATTTTAATGCTTAGACCTTTCATAGCACAAATTGACTAAAATAATATTCGAATAATGATCGAACACTATTTTATAACGGTCGAAAAGCCGGATTACCGACCATTTTCCGACACATTGGAATACCGATCTTAAGATAATGATATTAAGAACCACAATTCTGTAAGAAGCACATATTTGTTGTCTTGCGCATCATTGGTCAGTTCATCTATTGTTTCTCGGTAAAGAGTTGGTTGAATAGGAAGTTCTGGAATCCAGTTCTTATCAGTTTTATTTGCTTGTTTAATGTCCGTGACCCCAGCGGGATAACCCCTTCAGATCGGCTTGACACGCTACTGATATAGTTTTTGTGTTAAGATTTTGTTGATTCAATTATGAATCCATCAGTGAAAATTCCAAGATTCTATGTTCTGTAGTTACCGAGTAATCAAATACCTACTTTTCAAATGTTTATATAATTTTTAACGCAAATTTTGTTGCGAACAAATTACAAAAACACAAATGTTGAAAAAATATTAATAATAATATAATATTAATGATAATTTTTTTTTTCTTTTTACCTTCTTTTCGTCAAAATTCCTCCGAAAAGTAAGTTCGAATTAAATGGCTAAATTTGAAGCCGATCTGAAGGGGTTATCCCGCTGGGGTCACGGACATGCTTGTTTATGAGTGAAGTGCGATTTGCAAGTTCGTGGCACTTGTATCATAATGGCAAGTAGTTCAAGTGGTGTTAGTACATTAGAGTACATTAATAAAACAAATAAATGCACCATACTTCTCCATGCCGGCCGGACATCAATACTGTGTCAAAACAAAATATAAGAATGGTTCAGTCACCAGCATAAATATATGACTATGGACAGCCCTGCAAAAACATCTGATCATTGGTGAAAGGCATATATATATGAAGATCTAACTCGGTATAATTATGTGATAATTTGTGGCCGGTATAAATATCGATTTCGGAAACGGCATAAGTATTTGACACCGGGCCGCTTCAAAATATCTGATATTGCACAAAATCAAAATTATGTAATCCACTATCAGCACAAATATCTATTCACAGTGAACGAATAACCATCGGATCACAGGTGGACCGCATAAATATCTAACACGATACAAAATTGAAAATATATAATCAATTTGCTAATATGAACTTTATCTTGTTGTCTTACGAAAATATTTTCAATACATCGACCTGACGTTTCATGGAAAGAGTGCAGACTTGTCAGTGCATATGTCCGTCTCACGTTTTACAAATTCCATATATATGAAAGAAAATAATAAATAATTCTTCGTAGCTTTTGAAATAAGAACAATATCTTCGTGGCTTCGTAATTTTCTAGCATGGAGGTTAATTTAAATCGGTTAAACTATTTCTTTTACTAAAAATTTATAATAAATAATGTTACGTCAACAATAATTGTTTTTTTGGATTTAATTATCTTTTGCTCGTAATGACAACCGTTCATTCTTGTTTTCAATCGATGATTCAATGCCATCGCCACTTATCGGGTGGATGTCCACTTGAGACATAGAATTGTGTCAATGCATGAAGATCCGTTAAAAAAATTATAGAGGTATTGGGAGTTATTGTAAGTTATTTCTTAATAAAGACATAATGATGAATTAATTAGGTAAAACATGCATACTAATATTAGGGTAAATTACGTTTATCGCCACCCAAAGTACACAACCATCTTTGGCTCCTAGGTTTAGCTGTACTTCCGTTACTAATGCAATGAAATAAATTCAAACGTGCCAATAATGGAGGGGTGCTGACAATACAATAATCTGTTACCCTACACGTCAAATCCATTAACTATTTTAATTAAAATTGCCTAGAAGATGATTGCATCTTCAGAAACGACTAAAACTAAGGCTAGTTGTATTTTGTTTTCCAGAGAAATACCATTGCCGCTCTGTGGACAGTTTGTTTTCATGCAAGCAAGATGCAAGCAAACAAACTGTCCAAAGAGCGGCAATTTCTGAGTTCCCAATCGTCATGCATTCCTCATGACGCGCCATGGACAGTGACCCTTAGCAATTTTATTTAATAGCGTGGAATCTGTCAAACTTGCGATAGCCTAAAACGTGAGACGGACATATGCACTGACAAGTCTGCACTCTTTCCATGAAACGTCAGGTTGATGTATTAAAAATATTTTCGTAAGATAACAAGATAAAGTTATTTGCAAATTGATTATATATTTTTGATTTTGTTTCGTGCTAGATATTTATGCGGTCCACCTGTGATCCGATGATTATTCGTTCACAGTGAATAGATATTTATGCTGATAGTGGATTACATAATTTTGATTTTGTGCAATATCAGATATTTTGAATCGGCCCGGTGTCAAATACTTATGCCGTTTCCGAAATCGATATTTATGCCGGCCACAAATCATCACACACTTATACCGAGTTAGATCGTCATATATATATGCCTTTCATCAATGATCAGATGTTTTTGCAGGGCTGTCCATAGTCATATATTTATGCTGGTGACTGTTCAATAATTTGGGAATGTGTTCAAAGAAGAAATAGAAAATGCACTGGATCTGTCACAGTAAAGGTTTATTTTAATTTAAACTATTAGTACCTAGTCATAATGATGAGTTAGAGTTAGGTTTAGAAAAGAGTATCTAAGCCACTCTACCTACAGTGGACATCAGGATGATGGGTGTACGTCAATAAACAGTGTTTTTATACACATGAAAGTAATGTTCTAGCAATGTGTGGAATGTGCATATAATTATTCTCTATCTAATAATAAATTATATGGCAAAATGTTAACTCTTCTCGTATGTCGCCAGGAGGCGCTGCTTCAATGCCATACCATTTTCGCTTTCGTAAACGTAATCGAATGAATACGGATAGTAAACAAAACTCACACTAGGCACCCCTTATAACAGGCTGGCGGCTCACTAACTTTCTGAAATAACTCTGGTTTTTTAAAAGCACATTGCTTTAAATTTTACGCACATTCCTCACATTGTTAGAACATTGCTTTCATGTGTATAAAATCACTGTTTATTTACGTACACCCGTCATCCAGAAGTTGGTACTGGGGCGCTCCAGCCCAAATATGGGAACAGTATTCCATATGAGGCCTGACCTGTGCTTTGTGAAGCTATAAGCGATGAGTCGGCGTGAAATACTGTCCCGCTCTATTGAGCACACCCAGCTTTTTCGAAGCTTATTTAGTTTTACCTTCCAAATGACCGCGAAACTGAACGTCACTCGAAATATCGACGACGCCTAGGATTCCAATGGTGGTGGTGGTTTGGTATCAAGGGGAGCTCCTTCAAAGTTTAGAGATACGACGAAGGGATGTTTTTAGCGATAAACACGCAAGAAGTGTTAAAATGGAGTAGTCGGCCCCAATTCAAGACATGACTTAACATGTTCTCAGTGTCAGTCACAAGATTCCGGTTCTCGATGACGCTTTCCAGAGAAATATTAGTACGTCCGGTGTAAAGCTTATCCCCAGTACTGTCGTCTGCATAGCAATGAATGCTGTTGTTAAACAACATGTCATTGATATGCAGAAGAAACAGAGTAGGCGACAGCACACATCACTGCGGGACTCCAGCATTCACGGGCTTCAAGTCAGAGCATGATCCGTCAACTACGACTTTGATGCTACGCCCGGAAAGAAAGCTGGCGACCCACGCACACAATTTCTCAGGAAGCCCGTATGATGGAAGTTTAGAGAGAAGAGCCCGTGCCATACCCTGTCGAAGGCTTTCGCTATGTCCAAGCTAACTGCATTATTATGCAGAAATAAAAATTGTTTTCCTAGGAAAATACGATATTTAATTTACAATTCATTAGTGAAACCACACATTGAATACTTAATTGAAATCTGGGGTACCACGGCTAAAAAATATATTAACATGATTCAGGCAAAACAGAATAAAATAATAAAGATTTTATTTAACTATAACTAATATACATCTACAACAAAAATATACGAACAAACGCAAATAATGAACGTCACACAAACATATACGTACCTGACATGTATACTTATAAGAAAAATACTAAATAACGAAATAAATAGCAACATTACCTTCACTAAGAAAACCCGTGTACAAAAAATAAAACTACGCAGTGCCAACAATCTAATTATTCGTAAACCTAGTACAAACTATGGGAAAAGAAACATTGAATTTGAAGGTGCTCAGCTATATAATAAACTTCCAATCTGGGTTCAAAGTGCACAATCAATGGGTTCTTATAAAAGACTACTTAAAACATACATCAAGAAAATATAAATATAGCTTCAGCTTCATGGTAGCACCTACTTTGGTAATGAATGGAAAAAAATACTGTACATCCTCATGTCATGTCGTTACTTATATTAAAGCTGTGGAGTTTCTTGCGCCCATTCTTCTCCACAGCTAAAAAATAGACGTCCTGAACTCCTGAATGGGTAGTAGGTAAAAATTTTTTTAGATGATTCAATAGCACTTTTCTTTAGAAAAGTGTAAAAAGTGAGAAGTGAAAAAGTAAGATTAACGCCTCGATGGCCGAGTGGCAGAGCGCTCGGCCTGCCTCCCGACCGCCTAACCGATCGCTTTGACTATGCGTATAGTTTATGACGTCATCTTGCCACCTAGCATCGCCTATGAAAGCAATATCAAAAATAGCAATATAGCTTTCGATATTACTTTCATAGGCGGCACAAAACAACAAGATGACGTCATAAACCACACACGAAGTCAAAGCGATCGGTTAGGCGGTCGGGCCCCTGATACCCGAAGGTCCCGGGTTCAGTTCCCAGGTCGGGCAAAATGTATTTCGGATTTTTCGATGCATAGCCTGGGTTTGTGATCACCAACCCGCAGTTGGCAAGCGTGGTGATTAAGCCGTTACCCATCAATTGTAGCGATGACTTGATTTCAATGATGGAGGCCTTTGCCCAGCAGTGGGACAATTATAGGCTGTTTGCTTGCTTGCTTTCTAAAGTTTATTTTAATAAAAAAAAATATTTGACTTTGATTTGACTCATGTGTAAATGCAGCCATGCTTGCACCCTATCTAAAGGTCAACGACCGGGGAGCCCCCCAAATTTCGAGGGTTGTGTGCAATAGAGTATAACAATTAAAATATAACATTTCATCGATGACTAGCTGTCTGCTATTATTACGGGTTACCTATTTTACGCCCGCCATATCGAACGACAGCTAATCGAAAGTCAAATGATCGTCAGCGATTAATGAACGTACGATCTAATGAACGTTCGATGTTATGAACGTTCGATGCCGTGAACGTTCAATATAATGAGCGTTCGATGTTATAAACATTCGATGAGTTATGATCAGAAAGCCTAACTTGCAGAACGTCTTTAAAGCAAGACGTCTACAATGTAATTACTAAAATACAGATCGTAATATAGACTTTCCGCAAGACGTCTATAATGCTTAAGAGGAAATACTAACACTGTTTGACATAATGAACGTTCGATAAAATAACTATTCGATTGTATGACATTTCGATTAATTGCTGTCGATCATTTGACTTTCGATTAGCTGGCGTTCGATATGGCGTAGGTAACCTCATTACTTACCTACTGTTTGGCTTTTTTAACCGCCTCTGCAATCTAGTGGTTAAACAACCTGTCTCAGAACCAGAGGTCTCGAGTTTGATTCCCGGTGGTGGGTACATTATTGTTGTTAGTTTGGTGGGATGGGCTGGCTAGCTACCATCTTATCAAACTTGGCTACAGCTATGTAGCGGCTTACAATGTTGCAAAATGTCAGTTCAGCAATCTGCAACCCGGCCGGCCGGCGAGCCCGGCAGTCGTCTACAGACATAAATAAAATTGTATACTGAAAGAGCACTGCCTCGTTAGGTAATTTAGATACTAATTTGATCTACATAAATTACAGGCTATAAATGTATTTGTGATAATATCTGTGTGCAGTAAAGACTAAACACTACTAACACAGTGAATGAACAAAAAATAATGAACAAAAGTCTTTTTATTATTTCCTTCTGATAATTTACGTTGGGTTAATTAACCCACTAAAGTTGCAATGTAGGCATTCTAAGCAGGTACCATTTTTGTGTTCCGGCAGTTAGATAAGGTGAGTTGACCAGTGTCTAAAAAAATTATAGTTAAGCAGAAGTGTGCTTGCACCCTCGGACACTGAACAGTAGAATCTACACAGAAAGAAGGAAGGACACCGAGGAAATAAGGGCAAAGCGTTTCCCTGACGCAGAATAAAAGAAAATGTTATCAAATTAATTATCTACTTTATGAGTTCGTGAAAAGTGTGTAATACAACCGCCAATATTATAAACCACTAGTAAAAAAAACCAGTATGTGATACAACCGATACACAGGGTGCCGCCTGTGGATGCTGGTCTGGGGGCCTAGTGTGAGTTTTGTTTACTATCCGTATTCATTCGATCACGTTTACGAAAACGAAAATCAGTATGACATTGAAGCAGCGCCTCCTGGCGGCATACGAAAGGAGTTAACATTTTGCCATACAAATTCTCGATTTTGTTAACGTGATCGAATGGCGATTAAAACTCGCACTTAGCACCCTGCTCTTGCATACTTATTTTATTTATAGTATTATTCACTATAGTTTGTTCTTAAACATTTTTTGACTTTTACTAGAGTACTGTAGTGGTACTGTATGACATTGTGGAAATCAAAAGTTTAATTTATTTATTTTGTTTTTTGACATGTTGTGGTTGTCTTCTATATTTTTTGTGTTTATTTGTAATGGAAAGTGTCCCGCTATGATAGGGCATTTTCCAATATTTTTGACACTGTAAGGGAGAAAAGAGCCAGCTCTTTTCTCCCTTACAGCGTCAAAAATATTGGAAGAAGAACCGGCAAGAAACTCAGCAAGTGTCCAGACACTTGCTGAGTTTCTTGCCGGTTCTTCTCAGTACAAGATTTCCACCCAGAGTAGACTTACGGACCGATGGCATAGTTACATTCACAAGAGCTACTTGTAGCCTAAAACTGAATTTGAATTTGAACTACGTGTTGGTTACAGTCATGTTTTCTTTAGCAACTGCCCCCGGTTCTGGATATATTGGCAAATGCTGTTTGATCCGGGCTCTTTCCGCATAGGTACTTGTGTCGATACTACCAAGAACGAATAAGCGTTTACAAGGTGACTGCAGAAGGTTGACTTCGTGCAAACGCGGTCGAGCAACGCACGCTAAAGGCTTGCGCAGACGACGGACTATTGTCCGCGGACTTTCTTGTCCGTCAAAATGGATTACAATTTCATCGTCTAACGCACACGAATTCGAAGTCTTTAGAGACTGACTCTACAACTGACTGTACTGACTGACAAAGCAAGCGTACAAAAGTCCCTCGTCTGCGCAGGCCTTTATACAACCTCTCACGAACACGGAAGCTTGCATCGGGACTTTTTGGAGGGAAAGTGAAGAGTCATCTGCGGTTTTGCTTTATTTTCTAAAATTTGTGTTATGTCGAATATTAATGTGAAATAATGGTGGATTATTAACCGTTAAGTGTTCGTGAGTGTGCATGAGTGTTGGCAAATGAAACAAAACAGTGCAACGTCACTTTTCAAATTCTCTCAAGAAGTATGCCCGAGGACTTAGTAAAGCCCCACATCTTTACTGAGATACTCGAGGGGTTGGGGGGTATATCATTTCTCACTTCTCATTTCTATTATCATTCATCATCATCATACAGGAAGGAAATATTGTTTATTTATGTATTACGAGTACTTGTAAGAAAAATTACATGGACACTGGCTAAATGTGCTAATTGCACAAAGCCATCAACTAAAAGAAAAAAAAACTTGCATCAGCTGCGCTCGGACTGTTCTGAGCTGTTCCGAGATTCTGTGTTGGTGAGAAAGTCTTTGTGTGCGTTGATCGAGCGCGATATGTTATATTATGAGTGTTGTTGGGGCTGCCTAGGTACTGTAGCGCTTCTGGCATGTTTGCAGATGCGTATGTCAATGACTTTCATGCAGTAATGCGCCAAAAGATATTGTCAGTTAGGAACAGAATGTTGGGCAGCTCCAACGGCATAATAGGCTCACTCGCTGGCAAAACCAGACAGTCTCTTGCAAAGGCACTGGGGTCCACCCTGTTGAACCCTATGGCAAACGATATTTATAAAAGTAAATATAATATGTTATCCTATTTTAAATTACAATGTTTTATATATATATTTGTTTTGTAATACTATCATAGCCTTGAGATCATTGTTACTAACACTTTGTACTGTTGTCTGAAATAAATGTTTTATTATTATACTCTTTATTTATTTTCTTTCTTAAAACTAGATTTTTACAATATTTTAATATAAAACAATAAAACATTTTAAAAACCCAATCCTAGAGTACCGCCAGAAGCAGGGCCGGTAGCTTGCTGCCGGTGGTAAGGGCTGCAGAGTGAGGAACCTCCTGACAATACGTGCCGTGTCAAGGAGTACTGCTTTCTGAATCTGACCCTTGATCCAACCATCAAGCGAGAGCCTCTTAAGAAGTTGGTCGAGGCTCTTCGCTATCAGACCGTTCGATGAAACGACTATCGGGACAATGATCGTCGAATCAACATTCCACATGGCGGTCGCCTCGTGAGCCAAGTCAAGGTACTTATTTGCTGAGTTTGTCCTTCTTATTATATAATGTATAGGTATTTGACGACCTCCTTGGTCGAGTGGTTTGCACACCGGTTTTCATGGTGTCTCCATCTCTAAGGTCCCGGGTTCGATCCCCGGTCAAGCCAATTTAGAAATTATTGTTTTTCTAAATTGTCTCGGGTCTGGGTGTTTTCTATGTATAATAAAAGTATGTATTTAAGTATTTTAATTACGTTTATCCGTTGTCTAGTAACCATAATAAAGAGTTTTATAACGAAGCTTCTCTTGGGCTAGATAATTGGTGTGAGTGTAGGTTTTTTTTTATTTTTATCTATTACTAGCTGACCCGGCGATCTTCGTACCGCCTAACAGTCAATAAATGTCGTGTTACAGTTTAGCTGAACTTTATTTATGATTTTATGAAAGTAATACAATTAATACAAAAATAATTAAGTTCACTGCTTTATTAAGTTAATAAACAAAAAGAAATAAAAAAGTACACAAATTTAGTATATCAATCGCGTGTCAGCAAGACATGATTGACTATGTACATAATTATGATTGTGCAGCATGGGTTGCACTCGTTTTATTTCTCTTCATTGAAGAACCTTGTGATATACTACATTTTTTGTTTTTGGACCACTAAATCCCCGAAGTCACTTTTAGCATTCTATGGTATTGATACTCACCATTTAATGGATTAATTAGTCATTTTGTTAATTTGTCATTTGGTGTATATTTTAGGTAGCTTGATATTATGTTCCTTAGTCTACTCAAAATAAATTTCTGAACGCACGCATAAATATTTGACAACCAATATATATGTCAATCCTTTTTTATTACTGTCATTATTTAACATTTTTAAAATCTAAAATACGCCATTAAACGAATTTTGTGTATATATCTTGTCGATTCGAAACCTTTATTTAAATACGTTCTTTAATTTTAGGGTAGAGTTTACCTTATCGACGGGTGAACATTTAATGTTTGACATTTACGAAACCCATGAACATTTTTATTTTTAGTTTTTTCTTTTCTTTTATTTTTTCATCAATTTTCCAATGTTTTTAATAGTTATTGTGCTATTCAGGACGGAGGCAAATACAACAAAAACCATAAAAATCGGTCTAGCCGTTCTCGAGTTATAAGTGTTCAAACAAACCCGACTTTGTTTTATATATTAATAATGCTGATGTTGTGCTGATGCTGTCCCTGTATTTTAAATCTGTAATATCTTCTTAAATATTCATTTAAATTACATGCTGTAAAGGGCCATATTGATCTATATTAAATGCACAATGTATTTAAGGTACTTAATTGGATAAGGATTAATGTTGTATTGCTTGAAATTGCTTCGTAAATAAGCCATTATTTCTCGTAAAAAGTAAAGGATACAAAATGATTATTATGGGTTATCCCTAAGAGATAGACATATCCCATCGCGGACTTGTTTGTAGACTTTTTAAGGTGTACAATACTGTAGTACATTATTTGATCTATCTCGTAGGGTTCAGCCAGCGTTTGCAATGTAAGCGCAAAAAAAATTGAAACCTCTTAAGTTATCAGTGTTTCTCTATTATATTATGCATGCAATGCAGCATGTATTTATACACATAAACCTTCCTCTTGAATCACACTATCTATTAAAAAAAACCGCATCAAAATCCGTTGCGCTGCGTAGTTTTAAAGATCTAAGCATACATACATACATACATAGGGATAGCGGGAAGCGACTTTGTTTTATACTATGTACTAATGATGAAGCCTTACCTTCTGGGTGTCCTTATTTAGTGATACTACGGAATCGGCCCCCGGCGGTAACTATTAAGCAATCTATGCCCCGGCTACATTCACGTGGATCCTTTATTTAAACAGTTTTTCATTCAGAGTGAGCGGGACCATGGGATGACAAATAAGTGATTGAGAGAGAAAATTCTCTTTTAGGGTGTAAACCTTATACATTCGGTTAACTTACAAAAGCATAACTTTTTATTACACAACGAATATACGATCGCTCACCACAAGGCACCTTGTAGGCTTAGCCAAAGTAACACTAAGAAAACGATAGCTAAGTTCGAAAAGAATAAAATGTATGGGATTGACATAAGATTGACCATACATACATACATACATTTTATTCTTTTCGAATTTCTAAGCCTACATACAAGGGTGCCTTGTGGTGAGCGATCGTATACTCGTTGTGTAATAAAAAGTTATGCTTTTGTAAGTTAACCGAATTTATAGGGTTTACAATTTTACACCCTAAAAAACTTACTTCTACCAGAGATTCGTGACGGACTCGTGGTCACACCAGATTGTCACACTGGTGTGACTAGTAGGAATAGAAATTTTCACACGGATGCCTCTCTCACTCTACTTTGTCTCCATATGTGAACATAGACATGTGACATTGACTTAAAGAGCATAATAAAATACTTTCTTTTTCCACATTTTCACTGTATTGTATGGGCTTATCCATTGTACAACAATTAATCATTGTCACTTTTTTAAATATATTATAATAAAATATATCATATTTTCCCATTATTATGCCATGTTAACAGTTTCAACGTGTAAGATTTATTCGATCAAGAATATCACGAAAACGATAACGTTTATAAGGTACAACTTTTAATTCACCTCGTCTGTCATCAGTAGCAAATAAAACTCGCATCTTGAACAGAAAACATGAAATTAAACCACTTTACGGGTCTAATTATTGCGTTTATTTTATACATTAATTTAATTTCAATATTTATCCAGACCAAAATATATCATTAGCTCTTACTGCATATAACGGAACGACGCACTCGATTAAAATAAAATGAAGGAATGAAGTTACTAACTGAATGAACGACCAACACCTCAGTCTCATGTGACCACAGATGATGCAAAGGGTTCAAAAGTTCGAAACGTCAGGATAAACATTAAAATTTTATAAATGTGTAAAATAAACGCGAGTAGATCCGTAAAAGTAGTTTCATTTCAATGTGTTCCTAGTGTTCGCGCAAGCATTAGAAATCAATAAGAAAACATAAAGTAAAGTCAACGAAACGTAATTCCATACCGTCTGCCATACTGCCATTTTTTCAAACGTGGTCTTCGTACTTCAAGCTAATCCCAAAAGCAATAGTTAAACCATTAAGCGATACCTAGAGTCACGCGAGCTCAGTGCCAAAACAAAAGAGAGCAGTATCGACCAAACCCTTAAAAGTGAGGGGGTGTGCGTGCCACCCTCTTTATGAGTCAGAGGGGAGCACCCTACACATCCCTTAGATATCCCAGTACCCTCGGTACGCTGCATGGTACGGGCTGCATTCTCATATCGATCTGGGCTTTTGGTCCGATTGTGGTGTTCTTGACCCTATCGCTTTACAATGAATCGCAGAGCAAGTTTGTAGTGGGGAAGATTCTTTGAATACATGAAAGAATTTCGACATCGTTCAAAGTGTTCAGGGTGTCTTGTGTAAGTTTAATTTGACATTCGACCAAGTTGACGAAAACGAATATTACCAATTTAACCCAAAATGATTATAAACCTTGTTCTGTGCTTGTCGTCATCAGCCTATTGAAGTCAACAAATAATTTGTGCATTCGAGTTTTTAATGTCTTGATTCTATTAACTACTAAGTTGTTCTTCAACCAGACACAATAGAAATTCAATTGTTCTATGGCACTGTGGTTACATTGGGCGTCCAAGTCATCGATGTATTTCTAAATCGATGGTCCGAGTATTTAGATTTTTTTTGAGAGAGATTGCTGATTGCCTCTAACGGCATTTTCAGCGTCACCGGGGTTTTTGGAGGCGGCGAGGTACGTGAAGGGTACCTCAAGCCATGTTGAAACGAATCACCTTCGGACGATTTCTATGGTACGGCATCGCACACTTAAAAGTGCGCGTCCCCGTGCCTTACCAGAGTCTCCGAAGGGTTCGGATCGGATCGGGAAGTATTTAGAACGCCTAAAATCGTGGCCAAGTCTCTCAGTGGCGTGATTCTTAAAATTTTCCCATAGTAACCACTCACTGATGCTAAAATCGGTAGCTACAGAGTTACCGACACTATTAAGACCTTTTTCAATTAGCAGGCTTGAGGCGGCACCTCCGATGATGTATCAAAAGCTAGTCAATCACAAAAAATACTTGAAAAACATTTCTCATGTCAAATTTAATAAAATCCCATAACAGCGAAACACAGCAATATTCAAAGCAATTTAGGGAAGACATTACATCACGCTATTTCTCGGTAAGCCACGCCGAAATTCAATGAAATGTGGGGTGGAATTTTAAATCCGCGTTAAACAGTTGGGTAGGAGGAAGATAAGTGTAGTGGTGGGTTAATAATAACTATTTACTTTTTAAACAACATGATAATTACCTTCCTTGCAAAAAAAAAAATGGTAAAGGACCTACGAGACTCAGTTTTTGAGCCTGTATTAGTCTGGCTCATAGGACCATTTTTATATGAAACTTTGAACCTATACATGGGATATGATATAATGGTATATGAGAAGTTGGTAACAATAAACAAACAACTGATAATTGTAGGTACTATGTTACAAAAAATATATAATTTAATGATTACGAACGTATCACATGCAAACGGTGATGGTATCAGTGTTCGACATGAACCATAGCTCCAAATTGTTTCCTTTAATCGTTTAAAATAGAAATCTGAAACTATGTTTAGTCTTAAGCAACAGTTTAATACAGACCACCTCGTAGCTGTGATCCCTTAAAAATTTCAAAGAAAACCTAGGTAGTTACTTACCTTATGTTATTTTTTGCCGACGAAAACTGTTTCTTAAAGATTTACCCTCTTATTCATAAAAAACCATTTAAACATTATTTAGTTAATCATTGTTTTGTCTCATTTTTCAAAGTCAAAATGATGTTTGTGTGACGTTGACAAAACAATATTGAACTAAATAATGCTCAAATAGTTTTTATGAATAAGAGGGTTAGTGCCTTACAAGTAAACAAATAATAAGTTTTAAATACCTAGTTATTCCGTGTGTCTTTTACTCTAATTTTAAATGAAGTTTACATGACGAGAACAAAACACGGAATAACATTCTAAGCTTATTTTTTGTTTATTTGTAAGGACTTTAACACTGGTGCCACAACGATACCGTTCAAAATATTGAATCGCAACATGCCAACGACGCGCAGATACTACCTATACCTAATAAATTGTAAGTCATCAATCGGTTCTAAGAGACCGGTCCCTTGCCGGTTGCCGGTTTCACTCCGCACTGTTACAGCTAGATAATGATCCAATTCGGTAAACGATAGCAACTCAAACCCGTCGTGACGTGGAATAAATTTGGTTTAATCCAGATTGATTCAAATTTCAATAAGCCCATTATGCGTAATTGAGTTTCCCTGTAACGTTTTGCGCAGATTTAATTTATCACATCGAAAACAGAATTCGTAAAAAAAAATATAATTGTTGTAAGTATGTTAAACCATGACTTACGTTACGTATAATATATTTTAAAGCTTTTAAAATAAGATCTATAACCTAAATTTTCTAGACATAACATAAAAGTTTAGTCATTACTTTGTTTTAATTTAAGATGTTTTATGGTTAGTGCTATATTTAGAGGCAATAGTTAACAAAATAATGGAAATAATAATAGTGCTCCTCTCTTAAACTTACGATATAATCAACCATCTTACATATAAGAG
The DNA here is from genome assembly GCA_947562085.1 of Eudonia lacustrata. Classification (NCBI taxonomy): domain Eukaryota; kingdom Metazoa; phylum Arthropoda; class Insecta; order Lepidoptera; family Crambidae; genus Eudonia; species Eudonia lacustrata. The sequence continues at coordinate 19,991,505 of OX387313.1, forward strand.
TTGCAATCTTCAGTGCTGACTGCGATTTTTATTCACCACACACTTTTTCTACATTGTCAGTAGGTCGCGTTGCTGCAATGCCATGCAAGTTCTCGTTTTCGTCGAATGGAGAAAAAAACACGCACTCTGGGTGCCAAGTGCGAGTTTCATTCGCGATTCGATCACGTTAACGAAAACGAGAATTTGTATGGGAAATTGTTAACTCTTCTCATATGCCGCGCCTGCTTCAATGCCATACTAATTTTCGTTTTCGTAAACGTAATCGAATGAATACGGATAGTAAACAAAACTCACACTTGGCACTCTGAGCACATGAGTAAATATCCTACAGAGACCAAGCTTCCTAACAACGCGCCAAATTATTATTATTTTGATAGGGCTGACACCTGTTGCACGTTAAAAAAATTATGGAGGAAAAATAAAATAAGGTAAACAAGAAGGTACTTAATAAAACGTGTATTTCAAAAGGTATAAAATAAGGTTTAGTGTAATTTGACACATGGGTCATAATATTCAAAATTGTTGTACCATCACAAAAATGAAACAAAAATAAAAAGTGTGACAAAAATGAAAACTGTAACAAAAAAATAACAAAGTAGAATTATTAGGGTCATTTCACAGTAATAAAACACACATGTGTGATTGAATTTCGCAACTAACCCGACTTTGTTTTATATATTTAGATAAAACACTAATTTCCCTTAGGCACGATTTTTCAATCTTTAGATAAGATTTATCCAACGAATAACATTGTCATTGTGACATATTTACTAAAGAGAAACTGTCATTATGTCAAAATTATTCAATGAACAAACTCATGTGCGCGCGACGACAGTGAATACATTTTATCTACTCTGTGCTCTGAGTGACTAGTGTGAGTTTTTTTACTATCCGTAATCATTTGATGACGTTGACGAAAACGAAAATTAGTATAGCCTTAAAGAAGCGCCTCCTGGCGACATACAAGGAAAGATAGCTTTGCCATACACATTTTCGTTTTCGTCAACGTCATCGAATCAATATACAGGATTCAGAGAATCTTGATTTAGCTACCGCGTCCCCACACCTTCCTAGATTCTTCGAAAAGGTCAAGTCAGATAGTAAAGAGGAAAACTTGACGGCGAAGCGCCCAGGTAATATCTGTCTGTACCTGGTAAAGTGTAGTGTGTGTTTGGTTTGGGATGTGTTTGGTGTGATCTAAGATTATGACGTGAATGTGTTGTGTATATGTGGAGCTCGGTGGCGCATTGGTAAACACTCGGTCTATGCGATTGCTGAACTTAACCAACTTTCGCTGGATCAATTGGATCGGAAGGATGACTATTTCTTTGATATCTGAAATAAAGATTGTAATAATAATAAAATATTTTAAAAATAAATTTATAATCTCAAATTCCTCCGTGCTTCGGAAGGCACGTAAAGCCGTTGGTCCCGGTTTAATTAGCAGTCGATAACAACCACCAATACGCACTGGGATTGCGTGGTGGTTTATACCCCGTTCTTCGTATGTATGGTGTGTCCATCCATAGGAAAAGCTCTTGCAGCAGTAAGGACATACAATGAGCCGGTGATAGTTGCGTATCTATGTGTACTAGTCGCCCAGTGGTCGAAATTCGACCGTAATTTTTATAAAAAGCTGTTTAAGTACTAAACAATATTTTATTAAGGCTGCACGGATTATATCCTAAGCAATGAAAAATTAAAAAAGATAGAATGTGAGTTTGGATTGGCATTGACAGATTTTGGCCGCTCCTCTTCCAATTTTGAAATTATTGAAAAATGTATGAAACAATGTTTATTTCATTTAATGTATTTTTTATTCATATTTAAAAAAAAAGCATTCTGCACTCTTTTTCTATATAAACTATAGGTGTGCGCATTTTCATACTCCTCCGTCCGCGCAATTTTCGTAAAAAGGGGTACAAATTTTTTGCTTCACGTATCAATATATAGATAGTGGCATTATGAATCGGGAGGGTGGCAAAAATATGCATGAACATGAATAATAACAATCTCAAATATATTTTTACTGCTGTACCAAATCTGATAACTTTAATTTAACATAGCCATAGCGTGTTGGCGATGTAATTTCTTAGTTGGTCGCACATGCTCGATAAATATGCACGTGATACGTCAACCCTATTCAAATCCTTATATTTTAACATCTCATTTGAATAATGTCTCTCGGGTGTATTGGGGAGCAACATGCTATCAATCCAGTCAGTCCTAAATAAGCAAGTTTTATTATTGTGGCTAGTATTATGTAGTTTGTTGGCTTGGTGATGTCCAGTATAGACTTTAGTCATTATGTTGTTTTTTTCATCATGTCCTTTCTGAATGCAACCGATTGTCCATCAATTATTATTACATTTATAATGTATCAAAAATAGAATTCAGAATAACGTAGGTACTTCATTTTTGTTTTGTTTTTGATTTTCGTGTGAAGCTGTGAAACTATAAATCGTAAGTCAATAAAATGTTCCCCGCATTCTAAAACAAATTCATAATATGTAAAAGGAGTAATAGGAACTTTATAACACCTATAACCTGATACACCTATACCTATCCTATTTCTATACCTGATAGAAATCCGACTATAGCCGAAACATGCAAATTCGCCGAGAGATATTGAGAAATTACACGCGCTGTACTTATCTTCATCTCCCCCGAACCCCGATGTTAAGTCATATCATAATAGATGGAAGCGCACTTTATCCAGAACTTTAATAATGTCACACTGCTGGGCAAAGGCCTCCATCTTTAAAATCAAGTCATCACTACAATTGATGGATAATGGCTTAAGCACCACGCTTGCCAAATGCGGGTTGGTGATCACAAACCAGGGCTATGCATCGAAAAATCTAAAACACGCTTTGCCCGACCTCAGAATCGAACCCGGGACCATCGGGTATCGGGCCGGGCGCTATGCCATTCGGCCACCGAGGCGCTAAACCACAAAGTTTCTCTACTTTGTGGCTAAACTTTGAAAATTATATGGGAAAGTAAATACCTACTTGTTTACCAAACTCTTGTGTTATATTATTTAAAGAATTTCCAAAATTACATTTGTCTTCATTGTATATACTTATAGAAATTAATATTCTGGTTGAATTTCACCCAAACAAGGAAATATAGATAGGAACTTTGTTATCTGCCTAATTGTTTATGTATGGCAACCCTTAAATGTCGTAACGATAGGTAACGATCCCTGATTAGCTATAGTTCTCTAGCATTCATTTGCTGTTTTCTTCTCACACAATAACTTTTTTGTGAATAATTAAATGCTTGCACTTAATACGTCAATTTGAAATATTAATTATAACGATATTAGTTAATTCTGAAGTTTCCTACCTGACGCTTGACTGGACCTTTCAGAGGGTCTGAAACTTAACTACTCGTATGTTTGAAAAAAAAGTACATACCTACTCGCATAAGACGCAGTTAAATAGTTAAAACTATTTTTAAATACACACACAGCCTTATGAACTTAAATACCATAAATTCGAATACAATTTAGAGGTTCCATTAATTAAGTTTGAAACTAACAGTTATTTGTAACTTCTTTCTTCTCATAAAAATAGTATAACTACCTACCCAACTACTTTATAAATAGAGTTTCAGACAGATATTAGCTCTGGAACATAAACCTCACAGCAACAGCTACAAAATGTTTAACCCCTTTGCCGCTGCCTTCCGCTGCCACAAAAGAAAAACACTGTCGAGGTTTCGCGCCTTTCCCTTACCAAGCGCGACATCTTGCGAAAAAGTGGAGAGTCATGTTCGCAATTTGGTTTTATCACCTAAAATCGGTGTTCTAAGTGTGCGTGAACATGCATGACTGTTGGAAAATCGAATATAAGAAAAAGAAACTACCTACGTAGTTTCTTTTTTTATTTTTCTCACGAGGTCTTCGTGCGCTCTATATAATTATCTCGCGTCAAAGGGTTTGAGAGGGAAAATCATTCATCATTCTCAGTCGCTTTATTATCATCATCAATTACAAAACAAGGAACATTTTATTCTGTCTCTTTTTCTAACATTAACCATTGTGCAAACAGTTCGGAGTCAGACCATTAAAGTAGAGGCCTGCACATTACTTACCTAACACACTATCCAAAACTGCCAAATCATTCAATAAACCTTCAGAACAGTAAGCTTTAGTTATTATTCTGAGGCTAATCCATGAAACTTTAGATATTTCATGGGCTATTCCATAGACATAAAGTTCAATGTTTAAAAAAAAAAACCGACTTCAAAAATACAGGAAACTTAAAAAAGTAAAAACAGCTCTAAAAAGCAATAAATAATATTTAAATCATATTATTAATTACCTAGATACGCATGTCAGCTTTAAAAAATGTCTATTGAAGTCGGGTGGTCGGCTGGGGGACAATTTTGTTTCATTTAAACTTTTATACTTAGTTGTGCCATTATTTTCACTTTTTTATTATAAAAGCCCCACCCGACTTCAGTAGACATTTTTTTAAACTGACATGCGTATCTAGGTAATTAATAATATGATTTAAATATTATTTATTGCTTTTTAGAGCTGTTTTTACTTTTTTAAGTTTCCTGTTTTTTTGAAGTCGGTTTTTTTTTGTAAAAAAATATTTTATTTTACGATTTTTAGTGATGCGTAGACGTAAACCTAACAAAGATGCTTCTCGGATGAGGAAACGATGGCCTAGTAGGTAGTGGTATTCCTATGTAAAACTTCAATCTTAATTAGGTATTATTTTTATACGAACTAAACATTTTGGCATATTGAACCGTATGAAGTAAGCCCAACAAAAGGTAACTGCTTTAAATCGTTGAGGAATTCCCTCGACTGTATGGTCTCCATCATCAGACCTGAAATGGCACTTAAAACCCATATGGGTGCAAAGTTCTTATCAATAGAAATGAATTAAGACTAAACACAAGGTAGCTACTGTAAAACGTTGAGGAGTTCCCTTGACTGTCCTTCGTCTTCATCATCAAACCTCTAATGGCAGTCACAACCTATCTAGGTGTAAAGTTCTCATCAATACAAATTAATCAAGCCCAAACACCATGTAATTGCTGTAAATCGTTGAGGAGTTCCCTTGACTGTCTTTCGGCTCCATCATCAGATCGACTCCAGACCTTTATTAAGTAGTAGTGCTTTATAATACTTAATGAAAACATTAACAAACACACTAGTTGCCCCTACAATTTTCGAAAGTTCCCCTCGATTTCTCTGGGATGCCATCATCAGATCCTGGTTTTCTTGTCATGGTACCACCCTTGGGATATCTCCTTTCCAACAAAAAAAGAATCATCAAAATCGGTTCATAAACGACGAAGTTATCCGCGAACACACATAAAAAAAATATATATATACGAGTCGAATTGAGTAACCTCCTCCTTTTTTGAATTTGGTTAAAAAAGAAATTAGATGGATGCTGAGGATGCTGGTAGTCTATAGTGCAGACTTGTACATCTATACTAATATTATAAAGAGGAAACCTTTGTATTTTTGTATGTATGTATGTATGTTTGTAACGAATAAGCTCAAAAAAAACTGAACTGATTTAAAAAATTCTTTCACCATTAGAATGCTACCTATATACATTAGCGCTGAATAACATAGGCTATATTAAAAAAAAAGTACACCTGTGTGAAGCTGGGACGGGCCGCTGTATCTATACTAATATTATAAAGAGGAAACCTTGCTATGTATGTATGTATGTTTGCAACGAATAAACTCAAAAACTACAGGACCAATTTAAAAAAATCTTTAAATATTAGAATGCTACATTAGCGCTGAGTAACATAAGCTATATTAAAAAAAAACTATAAAGAGGAAACCTTTGTATTTTTGTATGTATGTATGTCTGTAACGAATAAACTCAAAAACTACTGGACCGATTTAAAAAATTCTTTCACCATTATAATACTACATTAACGCTGAGTAACATAGACTATATTAAAAAATAAAGTCCACCCGTGCGAAGCAGGGACGGGCCGCTAGTTTAATCATAAAAATAAAAAGAGAAACGTAAAGTTATGTTTACCTAACAAAGAATATTTCATAATTATGTTGCTCATTTTTTAGGTAGTCAGGTAGAAGTAGTCAGTGTTATTTTAAATTGAATTTAATGTTTAAATGGAAGAAGAAACCAACAAACAACAACCGAACACCCGCCATGTTTTCCAACATGGCGGAGCGACGAACGCGCGCCTCTTTACGACTTCCGTGAAAATTATGGCCATGTTCGTAGGTACACGTTAAACTTTTATATCCACAAACGATGTTGGTTCCACGTACGTCAAATAATATAACAGTCGAAAAGCACGAACGTGAAACTAGTTTTATTTCGCTATTGTTGTAGTGAACACGCTTTTCTGCCTAATAGTGTGCCTAACATTACTCTAAACTGAACCAGCGGTTAAAGTAATTTACTATAGTAACTTGCGCCGCTCTAGTGATAAAAACACCAGCCTTAAGCCGGATCCCCACTTGAGCAGCCGCGGGGCGAGCGGCCGCCTCAACTCGCGGCAGCTCCAGTGGAGACGCTGCCGCGGGTCGAGGCGTGCCGCGTCTTGAGCCAAACGAGGCGGCCTCGTGACGAGCCATTTTGTGTCGGTAAACGTCGGTGCTCAAAGGCGCCTCAGTGTGAGCCACGCGAACAGTGGAGACGGACGTCGTACGCTCACTTCGCGGCAAAATGGACAATAATAAATGCATTGAGTTAATTAAAGAATATCAAAGCCACAGGCTTCTATGGGATCCGACGTCACCACATCATTATAATAAGGCCTTTAAGGAAGATTCCTGGAAAATTATAAGTAAGAAAATAGGAATATCTGTAACGGAAGTGAAAAAGAAGATGACGGCACTTTGTGGTTCTTTTCGGAGGGAAAAATCCCGACACAAACAAAGCCTCATCACGGGATCAGGTAAATATATTTTGATTTAAATGATCGATACCCCAGACGCCACTCTGAGGTGGCGGCCTGCACTGCGGTGTGGTTGGCGGCACACGCGCCACTGACGTGACAGTTAGCGCAAAATGGCCCCCACAGTTGAACGGAGTCCAGTCACTGAACATATTTTAGTTTCGATGAATAACAATAAACATTTTAGTTCAATATAGGGTTGCCATCCGTCTGGGTTTCCCCGGATTTGTCCTAGTTTAGAGGGCATCCGGGGAGCGTCCGGGGAAGGTTTCATGTGTAGACTAAAGAGTTCTGTTACCTAAAGTATTAATTATATTAAATTACAACAGGAAAGGGTATGCACATATCTATTTAAAATGCAATTTCATGTTTAAATTATTTATTGTTACTGCTTATACCTATACCTACCTTATAATTTTTTCCAGGCCGTAACGAAATTTATATTTCAAAATGGTTCGCTTACGAGCACTTCCACTTTTTAGCGGACAAATTCACTCCCCGTGAAACTACGTCTACCGACAAGTCGACAACGGACACAATGCAGAAAGAACCATTAACAGCTGCTGCTACTGATACTTATGTAAATATTTATTATCTCCTTTTTTTTTAAACATTACTTTTTGGTTTATTATATCATCAATATCTACATTGCCATGGTATTTCTCCATTGGTAACAAAGTGTGTAGCCAAGTGTGAACGAATTGATTTTGCGTCATTTGCAGACCTTCGTGGAATTGCGCGTAAAGGTAAGAACGAGGTCCCAACTTCTTCATGTCTCCAAGACCCATTTGCAAAATTCCCATCAACTTCAGAATCTAAACTTCCTGCTGGTGTATAAATATTTATGCGCATTTTTCTTAAAAAATTATGCAAATAAACAGTAGCCAATACCACTTTGGTAGCAATATTTGGTTCCAATAACATTGGCTTTCTTAACACTCTAAATACAGAACTCATAATACCAAAAGCATTTTCTACCACGCGCCGTGCTCTAGATAGACGGTAATTAAATACTCTTTCTGGGGAGCCATTATCTGGAGTCCCCTCAAATGGTTTCATTGTATAATTATTTAAGGCAAATGCCTTGTCAGCTAATATAACATAAGGTACTTCAGTTAAATATGGTACCTGTAATATACTAGGTGCTGGCAACTTTAATTCCTTATTTTCCAATTTCGAATATAATGTAGAGTTTCTGAAGACTCCACCATCAGATATGCGTCCTTGACAACCAACATCTACATACAAAAAATTGTAATGAGCATCTACCAATCCTAGCAATACGATGCTAGGAAAATCCTTATAATTTATATATTCTCCATGACTATTCAGCGGTGATTGGAGAACAATATGTTTCCCATCAAGGGCACCAATGCAATGAGGAAAATGCCAATAATTATCAAAATCTTCTGATATTTTTAACCATTCTTCTTCTGACGATGGTATCTGAAAATTCAAATGAATTTAAATATACTACCACTAGATTCACATTTACAATAACTATGGTCTGAGGTGGTTGTCATGTGATCAATGCATGAATGTATGAATAGAGTATAAAGATGTTTTGTGAGAAAAAAAATACAGCGATGACATCAGCGGTAGTAATGTTTCCCTGATAATTTAATTTATTTCAATTACAGAATAAAGAAACAGTTGTGAATGAAACACTACCTGAAACATCTTCCGAAAACTTAACATTGTCCCTCGATGATCAACGACAGTTGCCGTCTACAACTCCGAGATCAAATAAAAGAAAGGAGACAGATATTTTGGAAAATAACATTGATCTTGATAAAGCTATAGAGGTGTTAAATTATACTGATGATACCTACGATACTTTCGGTAAACATGTTGCAGCAAAACTTAGAAAATATGACGCTCTAACATCAGCACACGTAGAAAAGAGTATAATGGACATCATTTTTCAAGCAGATGTGGGTATGTTGCCTGGCACACGACAAGGATACTACACTCAGGAATACGGGCAAAACCAAACTTCTGCACCACCACAAAATGCTGTTGGGAGTTTTGAAGAATCTCCTACACATATTTGTAACTTATAATTATTTACTATAAATAAAGGATAATTTGAAAAACATACCTGAACATACTCATTTAGCACTTCTACCAAGCCATCACATGTTTCGCGAACAATTTTAGAAATAGATTGCTTTGATACTCTAAAAAGGTATTGTAAACTAACAAATGAATCACCAGTTGCCAAATATCTTAATGTTATCGCAAGTGTTTCTCTAGTCGTTATGGCTTTGCGGAACGACGTGTCTTTTTTTCCAATTATTGGATGAAGTTTCATACATAGACCATCAAATGTTTCAGAATTCATTCTAATAAAATTTTGTATAGTATCTTCTACTCCTTCAAAAGTCATATCTGACAATATTTCTTTGAAATGATCATTTCGCTGCCGATATAATTCCTTGATCCACCATTGACGTTTGACTTTCTGTCCTTTTTTCTTTTTGTAGTGATTAATTATCACTAAAGCTGCAGCGATTTTGCGTGCGTCACCCATGGTAGCTAGTAAGAAACTAGATAAATTCGTTGCTCGGCTTGAGGCACGCTGCCGAGTTGCTGATTAATGTGGCTCAAGTGGAGATGCATGAAGTTTCCGCGGCGCGCGGCATGCTCAGATTGAGGCAGCTCGCCCCGCGGCTGTTCAAGTGGGGACCCGCCTTTAGACACTCGGGTACAATTCCTGGCGGATGTAAGTACCAGTAGCTTATCTGAGTTAACCTAGACCTAGACATATATTGAATTGAAAGCTTTTTTATCATCATCATCATCATCTTTTGTAACTTACCCGGCTCTAGTGGTAGAAACACGAGCTTTGGACACCCAGGTACAATCCTGGCGGGTCTACAACATACCACCAGCTTATGTGAGTTTATCTAGAAAGATAATATTCAATTGCAAGCTTTTTTTATCATCATCATCATAGACAAAAGCTTCTGTTATCTTTACAAAACTAAAAGTAATTTACGATTATAATAATATAAAAATCTATTAAATTGAACATACCAATCACCCCAAGAACTGTGTTAAAAAGTATTTCTCCTAAAACTGTCGAGAAAAAAGTATTTTTGAAAGTACCTCAGCTGAAAACAGCCATTTATCTATGTTGAACTTTTATCCCTGATAGCATCGGTGAAGAGTCGATGAAGGTGTGCAAACTTGTCGGGATTAAGTTAATTTACGCACAAAGTTTGCCAACAAGACAGATCGATTGTGTGATTCATTCTGTTCTCTGCGTAGCTACGGCTTAGTCCGTGCCTCGCGTCATAAGCTGAAGCGGTGGACTAAGGATTTTTAATGAAATAGTTCTACCTTTTTACTGGTGATCGCATTAAAGGTACTTACCATCAAAATTTAAACCTTATGTAGTTGCAATAGAATTGGAATTCAATAAAAAATATATTAAGCTGTACAAGTCCAAGGGTTAATGCGCTTTCAACACATTAAAATCGTCTTGTTAACCCATCCATCCTCCTAAGACTTGGCTTCAACATCTTGATTAGGATGAAACTTAATAACTTCTTCACATTATAAACTCTTCTCAAATTCACCTGTTTGATGAACGAACAGACAAGAATTGTAATAATTTATAAATTACGAGTAACTAATTTATGTTAGTATAATTAAAAGTTCACCCATGTTTGTATTTTTGTATTGGTAGTCAAATAAGCATTGTTCACTGTATGTTATGGAGGAGCGAGATTTCCTGGTACAGGCATCACTATTCACTATGATGTCCAAAAGGAGGTCTCAACCTTGGTCTATGTTATTATGTGTATGTATGTATGAAGAAAATAAAATTAAAAAATAATTGACATTTTTTTCATCCAGAAAGTACGCAAAAATTGACAGACAGTGGGTTTAATCTCCTTTATGTGCTATTGTTAATAAAAAGATAAAAATAAAACACGTATATTTGCATTAACTCCACAGCTTATTAAAAACTATCCTATGTGTAGCCTAACTTATTGCTATGTAATGCGTTAGTTAAATGAAATCTAGTAAGTTAATGAACTGGCGCGTTTATGATGATACCAAAACCAAACTTAATAAAGTACTCAGTGCCACATTATACATGGCTAGTTGACAAACTCCCCCTTTTGTTTGTTTTGTTGTGTGTACCTGTCTTGTGAGCGTGTGTATTTACTTTGTGCAATAAAAGCCTGTACACTATGTATTTTAAGTCGTTGTTTTCTCTTAAGCAGGTAATAATACTCATGAATGAATAGGAAATAACTTTAAGTAATAAAAAAATCTAAAATGTAAAAAAAAAATTTTTTTTTAAAGATTTTGGAGTTGGTTTAATACAAAAAAATGTTCCTATTCATGAGTACTATCACCTGCTTAAGGGAAAACAACGACTTAAAATTCACATTGTATATATTTTTATCAATTCGTTGAAACTACAGTTCGTCCCTCTGTGTATTTCCTTCTTGCAATAATATCGAGGTATATCTTCTATTGGCAATTCGTCGAAACAATACTAAGTTCCCTCCCAAACTAGTTGGCATTGGCAACCTTACTTCAAACTGTCAAACTTCAACTGTACCTGTACGTAATCTATCATTCGCAAAGTTTTATTGAACGCCAAACATCGTTCACCCTCGCCGTCGGCAGCACGTGTGACCGGCATTGGCAGCCCCCCATCCCCAAAATGTCATTTGTCATCTGCGTCTATACAAAACATGCCATTTATATCGCGACAAAAGAGCCCGAGCCAAAGTCACATGTAGCGATTTTGTTAGATCCTGTCAAAAGCATATTGTGTGTTTGCAGCTGTTTTTTTTTAATACTTTGCTTTGTACCGTAAATACAGAGTTTATAATAGCATCAAGCTGTGTTATAGAAGAGTTACATGAACAGTTATCATCAATGAGCATCAACAGTTCTGAATGCTAATGGATGACAGTTTAAATCTTTATTCACTTTAGGGCTCCAATTGAGGTGACATGCTAATGCAAGTCTTTGTCAGTGTTTAGGTCTTAACCGGGAGCACTTGCACTGAGAAGAAACGGTAAAAGAGGTAGCAAAGTCATCTTTCCTCCCTTTTACAGCGACAGAAATATTGGAAAACTAGCACTTCGCTTTGCCCGCGACTTCGTCTTTGTTGATTTCGTATTTTAAATGTGTACATAGGTACAACAATCCCTTACGTAGTACTATTATTTATTCTGTGCCCATACATTAATCTATTCTATTCTGCTACCGTTTTCGCCACTTGTCTAAGAGGGCAGCAAAGCCATCTTTTCTCCCTTTACAGCGTCAAAAATATCGGAAATACCTTAGATGAATGATTGGTGTCTAGCGCAGCGAGACCAATCATTCATCTAATGGAAATACTTTCCTAGGATACTTATTTCGCTGTCGTTCTAAATGTGATCTAATTGAGTTGTACCTATTTCTGCAACAGGACTTCCATTAGGGTTGCCAACCATACTTTAAAATAACGTATCCTACGTTATTTTCCATCCCCATACTTTATGCTTTTTAATAAAAATAAAGTATGAAAATACTTTATTTCCGACAAATGCGTGCGTTTGAACGGAATAATCCTGTTGACTTATTTTCTGAACTACTGAATGATACTCAGACTCACGTGAAGTAAAACGAAACGAAACGAAACCTAATTTCTGTTACGCGCTATAGAACAATAAAAAAATATTAGATAGTGCCAAGAGTACAAAGAAATATGTTTTTAAACATTTAAATAAATAAATTTGGAAAAGACTCTATTTTTTCTTCAAATCCTTTTTTTTATACTAGTTAGTGATAGATTTACTTTAATTTCCTGAGAGATAGTTGGCAACCCTACTTTCTATATTACCTAAAAAAACGTATTAAATGTATCTAACGGTTGCTGTTGGTTGAATATAAAAGCCGTTACCTTTAAGGTAATACATTATCACACTCCGCTATTGTCCTAACCCCGGCCAGACGGTTGAATTTAGGTAAAAAAACGTATGCGATTCGCGTCACACAGCTAATGGCATTAATCAGAAATATTATCTGTACCGCGCGTGGCGAGAGGCGTCCATTGTTGTTTAAAAATGGCCAAGCGCGAATAGTATTTAAGCCATTCACAGATCCTACACAAACATAAAGATCTACCCCCTTACTCATAAAAACTATTTAAGCATTATTTAGTTAAATATTGTTTTGTCAACGTCACACAAACGTCATTTTAAATTTGAGAAGAAGAGACAAAACAATGATTAACTAAATAATGCATAAATAGTTTTTATGAGTAAGGGGGTTAATTCTTAAGGTCGAGACTGACCGGAACGTTTTGCCGTAAAGTCTAACATGCCTAACATGTTCGTAGCGAGCATTCGCTTTCGCAGTGCCTAGTATGGCTTTTATTTACTATCCCTATTCATTCTATTACGTTTTCGAAAACGAAAATTTGTATGACAATATTATAGCTCCTCTCGTATGTCGCCAGGAGGCGCTGCTTCAATGCCATACTAATTTTCGTTTTCGTTAACGTGATCGAATGTCAAATGAAACCCGCTAGCCGCGGGCTCAGCCATAAGGCCCGTTTTCACTTTGATTAGTGCGAGTGCAGGTGATTAGTAATTGCGAGTGTTTAGTGCAGGTTTGTAGTGCAAGAAGTGTCCAACTTTGTCAAGTGGCTGTGTTTAGTAAATTCAGTTGTTAATTCAGCCACTTGACAAAGTTGGACACTTCTTGCACTACAAACCTGCACTAAACACTCGCAATTACTAATCACCTGCACTCGCACTAATCAAAGTGAAAACGGGCCTATAGGCTCAAACCTGTTATCGGTTGATCAGCAAAAATGTATCAAGTTAAGCTCGCCGCGGATGGTACGTTATGATGATACGCTTCGGTCAGTCTCCAGCTTTAAGCAACTTTGTAATCAGACATTATGTGATTTTCAATGAAAAAAAAAGAATGAAAAAAATTTGTAAATGAATAACTAGCATACATGCAGTTCTACAATATATTTTTTTTATTTGATTACCTTTTACTGACAATATCTCCGCAGTTTGTATTTAAGTATAATAAGTTGAAGTGGCAGTGGGCCGGCCATATCTGGCGAAGAACCGACAACCGCTGGGGTAAACGTGTTCTTGAGTGGAGACCACGACTCGGTAAACGTAGTGTAGGGTGCCCTCCGGCCAGGTGGGATGATGACCTGCGAAAGACTGCAGGCAGATGCTGGATTCGTCAAGCCGAGGACAGGGCGCTATGGCGCTCATTAGGGGAGGCCTATGTCCAGCAGTGGACTAATATAGGCCGATGATGATGATGATAATAAGTATGTATTAAGTATTTTAATTATGTTTGTCCGTTGTCTAGTAACCATTTAACGAGTTTCATAACGAAGCTTCTCTTGGGCTAGATAATTGGTGTGAGTGTAGGAAAGTTTAGTTTAAGACGCGTTTTTGACCAGACTGTTTCAATAAATAAATTTATCTATTTAAATAAAAATGAATGTTGCTAAGCGCAAAACTCGAGAACGGCTCAACGAATTTGGATGAAACTTTGAACATAGACAGACCATGACCCGACCGACTTTTTATCCCGGTAACAGGTTCCTGTGAGATAGTGTAGTCTTCGCGAACGAAGTCGCGGGCGACAACTAGTTAACTATAAAGATTTAGATATGAACATTTTGTGATGAAAACTTACGGACGAGCGGATAGGTGCTCGGACTAAATGCAAGAAGTCGTGTTTTAATCCCCAATAGCTCCCTTAGACTACGACGTGAACACGTACCTATAAACAAGCGTACTTATCAGCTTTTCTAGATGGGTTTACAAGACTATTAATATTGTATTTATAGCGCATTAAAAATAATCTTTAAAAAGCATAAATAGCGTTAGCTTTTCTATATTCACTACGGACTCCTAACACGGGCCCCCAAAATGTAATTAACGGTTATTGGAGCTACGTTTCCATGCGCGCAAATGTTTTGTTTCATTTAATCCGGGATCAAACATTCCATATTTTCCACGCGGACTTAAATGTGACTCCCCACTGGATTGTGAAGTCGGGAAAAAGGCTTTTGTTTGATATTAAATTAGAGATATGTGGGCAGTGTTATTAATCTTATCTTTATATTTTTTTTTTTTTTTTTTAACTTTATGAGTTTAATGTTTGCTCAGTTTAATTTTTGTTTGATGTAGGTCCTAATAAGTTATTAGAAATAATGATTCAATATGTATGTAAAATAATCACAATAGTATATGGCGATATTTTCAAAGTCTACCATAAATATCAATACTTGTATATTATATTATAACATGTAATATATATTGATTGATATTTATTTGCTATAATGTGTAGAGATGTAACATGACTGAATCTGACCAGTCACGATTGTCAAAAACCGTATTTGACCGGTCATTTATTGTCAAATTCAATCAAATTGACTTAAACATAGTAATAATTCTAACTGTTAAGATGACTAAATATAACTAGTCACAACTATTTACATTACTGCCAATTCCGCCAACATCGCGACACGATTTCAGTTTATTTAAAAAAACAAAATTGTTATTCTGTGTTCATGTAGGAGTACGTTTCTATGATGTTTATGTCACGTTTCCAAAAAAGTAGTATATTTAAGTATTTATTAGGTAAAGAAAATTCAATTTACTCTTTGTTTACTCATACTGCGGTGGTGAAAGTCGTGACAAGTATCGATTGCGCGTGACGCGGCGTTATAAAAAGAATTTGAAACCTAAATCTAGCTAAACGCTTTTTTTACATTTAATTCAAAATAAATATTAAAAAACACTAAAGATCATATTGACCATATATGACCCTTTTTGACAGTAAATGACCGTTTTTGACCAATTTGACCGTAATTGACAGTCAGTCAAATTCAGTCACTTTAGTCATTTTCATCTCTAATAATGTGTCGCCGCGATATTAGAGCGCAATTAATTAATTTTGTATCTGAGTCCTAATATTAGGTCCTTCCCTATGAAATTGACGTTTTGTATGAAGATTTTTTATAAAGTTATATTTTTCATACTAACGTTTTTTAAATTTTCTTAGCATCTATTTATGTTAACACTAAAAAAAATGTAGAGTAGTGTGTTTGTTTCACTAGCTAAATATAGCAGACATTAAAAAGAAAAAAAATCAAGACTTCAAAGCTACAATGAAACAAAAGGTCAATACCGCGAACAAAAGAAGAAGTAAATAAAATAAAAAAATGAGCGTTAAAGACACAAAATGAATAATCATTGTTATTACTGAAGCCTAAGTAACAAAGTCCTAATTAAAGGTTTATAATAATATTAACAATCGGTATTGATATTTGAGAAGTAATACACCTTAAGTGGGAAAAAAAACGTCAATTTCATAGGTAAGGACCTATAACATTAAGCTAACTAAACATTTTTGTAATAGATAACTTTAAACTTTAGAATAGAAAAACATTTATTAACAACACACTTTTATACAAAAAGAAGAGCAATAAAAAAAGAAACAAACAAAGAGTGTGCAGTTTCGTATGTATCCAATTCAAAAAATTTTTTAGGTACTTACTTATTATAGGCATGGAAAAATGTCATAGATATCCTATCCTACCTTACCTAGGCATAATTATTAAACATTTATTTTTATTTTTACTTATTATTTACGCCGACCCCAAGTAAAATGGGACCAGTAGGCTTAGCCAAAGTAACATTAAGAAAACGATAGCGAAGTTCGAAAATAATAAAATGTATGGGATTGACATAAGCCGCGCTAAATCAATGGTCAATCTTACGTCAATCCCATACACTTTATTCTATGCTATGCTATGCTATCGTTTTCCTAATTTTACTTTGGCTACCGCCATAGTACAGATAGAAGAAGACTAACTTTTTAAAAAGCAGTTGAAGTTGTTCTGATTTTGCATTTTGCTGCCACTGGTAAACCTATATACGAGTAGATACTGCCTGCTTTCATAGTATGACATCACAAATTCATACTGAATACACTGCGTCACTTATGAAACACCCTTAGTATAAACAAATTACAAATTGTACGAGGGTTTGCTAGACATATAACAAAAGGTAACATAAATGTCATACCGTATAACAGAAGAAAATCTTGACTACTAAGTATTTTGTTTTAGAAACTGATTTACCCTACTGTTGGGGGATATTTGAGCCAGTTCTAAATACGTATATACCTACTGGTATTATCGTTGGTGTAATAAATATAGATAACGTAGGTAACGTGTTAGCCGATACATACAAACGTCAAAGTTTTTATTCTTTTAAACCAATTTTAATAACTATTTCTATGCTTAACTTGGAAAAAAAAACAGAGAAAAATAATTAGAAAATTAAAAACTAAAGACTTACAAATAAAAGATGTCTTCCAACTGTGGGCTCATGGGAACGGTCCCAAGAATGCTGGCAACATTGCCCCTTTGGATTGCCAAACTAATACGCTGGCAGAGGTAGCTGCCAGCCTTCTTGTCACCGGAGGCCTCGATAAGGCGAGCACTTAACCCTTTAACCAGCTGCTTTGCCTCCGGCCCCCATGCACCTATTGTTTCCACCAATTTTTTCTATGCTTTAGTTTAGGAAAATAAAGAGATGTTGACAAAAACAGAAATATTTATTTAAACTTGAAAAAAAAAACACAAATGTTGAAAACATTTCCACGAGCAGGATTTGAACCCGCACCCTTCTGACGTACCGAGTCAGGTGCTCTCCCAATTGAGCTATCGCGGTTTATCTAACCAGCCCGCCGAAGTTATTCAACACTAGGTATTTACTTTTTACTTTGAAGCCAAAGGCGCCCATTCAATGTCAACAACTACCGTCATTAACATTTGTGTTTTTGTAATTTGTTCGCAACAAAATGTGCGTCAAAAATGATTTAAACATTTTATTGAAACTTGGCTTATAATTTGAAAGAATAAGAATTTTGAGCTTTATATGGCATACCGAAATATAAAGTTATTGACCACTCTTTAGATTATAAGTAACAAAATAATCTTGGAGGGTCCATCAGTTTCCAGTTTCTGTACTATGAATCATTACGTGGTTTCGTGCCTAAATCAATTTGAAGAAGTGTTCGTTCGTCGTACATAAATCTAAAAATAAAATATTCATCCATATATTTTATAGTTGGAAGGTTGTGGGGGCGATCCCCTCTCGTCTGACAGAGGGCTCTGCTATTAGTAAATGGATTTTAAATTAAAACATTCACCTAAGGGATTGCCTGCAACATTTGATTACGCCGAGTTTTAAGTGTTTCCCTTTGCCTAGACGCAACTTGGGACTTTTAACCGTCTAGTGGTTACACTAGTGGTGTTAGAAACACAGAACCGGATTCTTTTTTCAGCGGGGTTTATACTCGTATAGTATTTGTATTGGTGGGTGTTAAGGTTTGTTTTAATTTCTCCTTGCTAGTTACCGCACCGTCTTCTCTAAGTATGTCGTAAGAATGATATTTTAGTGTGCCCTTCTATCTTCGGCTTTATCGTAACATATCATCAGGTAAGATAAAAGTCCCCGATCCGAACCGAACCCTTCGGAGAATCTAGTAGGGCACGGGGATGCGCACTTTTCCCCCTATATAGAAAGCCTTTTCAACACGGCTTGAGGTACCCTTTACGTACCTCGCCGCCCCCAAAAAGCCCGGTGACGCTGAAAATGCGATTTGAGCAATCTCTCTCAAAAAAAAATAGGTATAAAAAGTTGTCTATATAATCCGAATGTCATTCAGAAGTATTATAATCATAAATAATAATATAGGTAGTAACTTCGGCAGAAACTTAAGGGTGGGCCGACCAAAAAATGCCAAAAATGCAGTTACGGTTAAGTAAATATAATTGAAAATACTATCGTATTAAATAAAAAAAATATATATTTAGTATCATAGGGAACGTGTTTACAATTTGTGGTTGTGGTTATTTAAATAATATTTTTTTATTAAGCACCTTAAATTCCCCATACAAAATTAGTATGGCCGCGCGGCATCAAATAAATATGGACGACGACATTTCAAATAAAACATATGACACTTGTCACTTACGAACGGCGCACCCTTAAGTGAACCACAATTAAAGCAGCATGACATTTTTCCTTGTTTTCTACGTGAATGTTTTTTTTAAAATATCTTACGGGCAAGCACTTGGCCTTCAACTCATCTGATGATAAGGCCGAAGGTGGAAATCACTTCACCCGGCGGAATCCTCAACTACTAAGGCACTCGCTATCTCATCCTTAGCTGCCGGAACACGACAAAATGCTACAGACATTGATGTTATGGTTATGGCGAAAATAAAAGTAGCATGTCAGTTTTTCGTTTTTTCTACATGAATTTATGTTAAAGAATTGTATTTTTTTTGCAGGTACACATCCAAGTTCCAACAAGAATCGCGTAACACCGAGTCTGTTCGAGCAATAACGTGAGTCCAGTTTGCACTAATATTTAACGGATACTGCGCAGTATTCTCTTGTCCAATTCCGACTTTTACAAGCTGCTATGAATGTCAAATGAGGCGGGGAGTCGGAGGAGACGGTAGCTTTATCTGATGTGATTCAATTTCTGTGTAGGCAATTTAAATTTAGCTTAAACTCACCGAATATCCGATCCGAACCTATCTAGTAGGGAACGGGGACACTCACTAGTGCGTGATTTTCCTCGAGCGCGATAGGTATGTATAAAGGTACAAGTCCGAGACGGACCGCAGACCGCGACCGCAGGCGACACTGCGAGGCGCTTGAGCGCAGTGCTGCTTGCGGTCGCGGTCGCCTCTATTCCAAACGAGGCGCCATGCCGCGGCTGCATAATGCATGGAACAATGCCTCAGTCACTCCCGTACCTTGGGCGAGACTGAATGTCGGACAACGCTACCGATAGTTTACTAATGTGTCTTTTGTTAGAAGAGGAAGATGATGACGACTGATCTGATTATCTTTGACCAAATTATTGCGGTAATTTGGATTGGATGTGTAATAAAGGACTGAATGACCGGCAACAAAGATAATTAATTTCTCTTCATCAACTTCCGAAAAAGTCGCCATTTTTGTACGTGACAAGTGTAAACTCTCTGCGGTTCGCGACACCACTGGTGCTGCAGTCTGCGCGGTCGCTGCGCGCCGCAACTGCAGGCTTCGCGCCGCGGCTGCACGCCGCAGTGTCGCCACGCTTGGAATCACTTTCATAGAGATTCTTAGTAACTAGTAATGTCGGTTGCAGTGTGCGGTCTGCGGTCCGTCTCGGAAACGTACCTTTAAGCTTACTTTATGTGCCTCCTTATTTTGTGTGGTAGGTTTATGGCTCAATCTCTACATGTGCAAGTGCTGTTGTTTATGTGGGAATATTATAAAGCTACTCCTAATCTAAGAAGCAGCAGTACTACTTTTAGATAAGCACATAAGCACATTTTTTTGGCATATCACCAAACCATCTGCGTAGTGCCACCGATAGGCAGCACTGACAGGGTCGCCATGCAATGTGGGGACCGGGAGACACTTTAAAGGAAACGAGTGTGGTCTTTGATGTGTGATTTAATACTAAATAAATCAGGCCTAGCAATACATTATGGGGCAAGTGACTCATACCCTACAACTCTTTTACCTACTCACTCACAGATATCCCCTAATCAACTTATTAACTCATATACGCACTTCAATACTCCACCCACTTATGTTCTCATTCCCACAAATTAAAACCCTTTCTTTTCTGGGTTAAAAAGTGTACTAAATGGAGGTGTTGCTTCTATATGAACGCTTATTAGAGCTTAGAGTTGTGTTAACAATTGTAATTATGTTAATTTCCATATACTCTCGACTATATCGACGACCTCTTTGGTCGAGTGGTTTGTACACCGGTCTTCATGGTGTCGCCATCTCTAAGGTCCCGGGTTCGATCCTCGGTCGGGTCAATTTAGAAATTATTGTTTTTCTAAATTGTCTCGGGTCTGGGTGTTTTCTATGTACTTATAATAAGTATGTATTTAAGTATTTTAAGTATGTTTATCTGTTGTCTAGTAACCATTTAACGACTTTCATAACGAAGCTTCTCTTGGGCTAGATAATTGGTGTGAGTGTAAGAAAGTTTATTTATTTATTTTTATAGCGCCCTGGAGAAACTAGTAGGGTATGCAGAGATAGGGGCCTTAGAAGCCTTTGTCATAAAAAAAGGCCGATTATCTGGACTCAGAAGGTTAGTTTAATAAATAACGCGCTCAAGCAACTCACACATATACCCCTTGCACGCACACGGATCTCGGAGCAGCTCGGAACAGTCCAAGCGCTGCTGCTGCGAGATTCCGTGTGTTGTATACTAGATATACAACATACGGAATCTCGCAGCAGCAGCGCTTATCTGTCACCTACAAGAGAAACTAAATATGTTGCAATCAATCTATTGATTAGTTCCTATATTTCACGCAGACAGCGCCAGTCTGCCATTAAGTATATAAGGGCCTGCGCGCCCGCCACTCGTCCCCGATCCAATCCGAACCCTTCGGAGAATCTGGTAAGGCACGGGGACACGCACTTTTAAGTGTGTGATGCCGTTCCCTCTAGAAAACCTCCGAAGGTGATTGGTTTCACACGGCTTGAGGTTATCTTTACGTACCTCGCCGCCCCCAAAAAAGCCCTGTGAAGCTAAAAATGCCGTTTGAGGCAATCAGCAATCTCTCTCAAAAAAAATATCCACTCGTCCTGTTTTCTGACGGCTGCAACAAGGTTGAGCACAATAAATGTTATGTTATGTTAATAATGTTAATAATGTTAATTACAAACTAGTGTTCAACATAATTTCCTTTAATCATTAAAAGTAGGGGTCAGCAAATGATTTTAATTCGTAACAACAATTTGATACCGTCTCATCCCGTAAAATTTAAATGAAAATTTAAGTAGGTATGTAATTTTTAGGCGACAAAAATGTGTCGAACTCTGGGCTCAAAGTGTCAAACATTGGTGCTACTACGATAGTGTTGGAGGTTTTTTTATAATTTGTTTAAGTTTTAACCTATTTTATTTACCTATTTAATAAAAACGTATGAATTTAAGATTAGGTTTGATAGAAGAAAATATTAGTTCGTAAAATTGTTACTAGATGGCGCTAGTGTTCAAACTGAATTGCGGAATCGCTTCGTTTTGTAACAAGCCTAATATACGGGTAACAACATTTTATAAATATCTTCGCTTTGAAAATCAATGGGTTTCTTTATAATATTAACAGCTTTGGAATCGCCGAGTATCGAATCTAATCGAATACTCTTTATATCATGAAGTAAGACATTGGGTTTAAAGCGAAGATAATTTAATATTATGACAAAAATTATCAAACATGATCTGTAGAAATAAATACATATTATCTATCGTCATCTAAATAAAATCTACTTGTTATAATTAAATGTAAATACAAATCTTCGAGGAGCTCGATGCCGCAGTGGTAAATGCGTCCCGGTCTGAAAGTGCTGACTGCTGAGGTTAAGCAACTTTCGCAAAGGCCGGTCATCGGATGGGTGACCAAAAAATTATCATCTCGAGCTCCTCCGTGCTACGGAAGGCACGTTAATCCGTTGGTCCCGGCCATTCCCGGCTGCATTAGCGTTCGTTAACAACCACCAACACGCACTCTGCCCGCGTGGTGGTTTATGGCCCGTCCTCCCTATTCCTCCATAGGGAAGACTCGTGCCCCAGCAGTGGGGACATAAAGAAGAGCTGATGACAATGACGACGACGACCATACCTATTACCTAAATCTAAGACCAAGCTATCTTACGAGACAATATTATTATCAGAAGCTACTATAAAAACGGAACTAACCAAGATTTCTCTGCACTATGCAGTAATCGTAAATTCAGAGTTACAACATAGTGCAGACGAGACGGGAGATGCCAACTCGCGCGCACTCGCCACTTTCACACATGCCAGTTGACGAATAAGTCGACGCCTGCACATCCACCTATTCAAAACTGTCTAATTTCTTCAATAAATGTTTACCTAAGACCTAAAGTTCAAGGTATATTGAGGAGTTTTGACAGGTTGTGGTAATCTAATGTGCAGACGTGTGAATTCCGTGTCCGTGACAGGTTGTCTATGTGTGCGTTTGCTCGAAGCGTAACTTCTGGGTAGGGTTGCCAACCATACTTTAAAATAACGTATCCTACGTTCCATCCTTATACTTTATCCTTTTTAAATAAAGTATGGAAAATACTTTATGTCCGAGTAATGCGTGCGTTTGAACGGAATATTCCTGTTGACTTAATTTCTGAACTACTGAATGATACTCACGACTCAGGTGAAGTGAAACGAAACGCAACGCTGACTTCTAAACACGCTATAAAATAATAAAAAAATATTAGATAGTGCCAAGAGTACAAAGAAATATGTTTTTAAACATATAAATAAATAAATTTGTAAAATACTTTATTTTTTTTTCAAATCCTTTTTTTTATACTAGTTAGTGATAGATTTACTTTAATTTCCTGAAAAATAGTTGGCAACCCTACTTCTGGGTCTCCTTATTTATACGTGCGTGACAAAACTACATTCGTGGCGTTTTTATGTGAGTTTTGATGAGATAATAAGCCGTTCCACAATTTTACGGCGAATCGAATGTTATTATATGACATGATATCTTCCGAGAATCAAGTCAATTCACGAATTGAAGTTTACTGTGCGGTTCAATGACTCGACATGGATCAATGATTTTGTTATGTTATTTTGACTATCACGATTGACAATCAGTCAATCTTATTATCACATCAATGGCAATTATAAAATTAATTTGTTGTTTTTTTTTATACCTGACTCGGCAAATGACTCCATTCCACCTGATGTTAAGTGGAAACGGAGTCCAGACGCAAGGACACTGGTGCAGCGCGAAAACAACGCAGCATCAGTCATTGGTGTTTGGGCTTGTTTGTCCGCCTGGCTAGCTACCACCATCTTATCTAAATAAGTCGCCATAACAAAATAACATTTTTTTTTACGTCTTTATCGATTCTTAAATACTTGCAAGTGTTCTTTCGACTGTGAGTGTAGTAATTTCAGTGACGTAATACCGCTGACTAGCAGCGTAAATAATAAATTACAAAAAAACAACAACTAGTCTTCTGGGGTCTCGGTAGCTCAGCGGTCAGAGCATTGGACCGGCTATCCAAAGGTCGTGGGTTCAATTCCCACTCGAGCTTCCTGAGGCTGCTTGATTTTTTCTAGTAAAATTTTATCTTGTAACTATGTATGCGTTGTGATTCCAAAAATTCAAAATAATAAAAATGTCGCCATAAATCCTCACTACTGGAGAATTCAACGAGAACTGCAGCTGCGAATGCAACCTTAAGCATTAAAAATAATCATCAGATAACAGTCAAATCTGCTTGACTCATTTATTAAAACCAGTGGTCGCCCAGTGGTCGAAATTTGACCGTATTTTTTTAAAGAGCTGTTTACTAAACAATATTTTAATAAGGCTGCACGGATTGTATCCTAAGCAATGAAACATTAAAAAGTTAGAATGTGAGTTTGGATTGGCATTTACAGATTTCGGCCGCTCCTCTTCCATTTTTGAAATTTTTGAAAAATTTGTGAAACAATGTTTATTTAATTTAATGTGTTTTTAATGCATAACTTTCATAAAATATTAGTATTCTGCACTCCTTCTCTATATAAACTATAGGTGGGCAAAATTCATACTCCTCCGTTTGCGCAATTTTCGTAAAAAGGGGTACAAAGTTTTGGCTTCACGTATCTATATATACGTGAATCCCAACTCACATTCTATCTTTTTTAATTTTTTCATTGCTTAGGATACAATCCGTGCAGCCTTAATAAAATATTGTATAACAAACAGCTTTAAAAAAAATTACGGTCGAATTTCGACCACTGGGCGACCACTAGTTAATGTATAGATATTGCATCGGCACAGAGCTAAAGTGCGTATAGTTTCGGCGCTTAACGTGCGTCTGCAGCTGCAGTGCGCGTCAGCAAATCCAATTATTCGTTCAATGATTCGTTGCCGTAATCACATTTGGTAAGCTTCACCCTACGTAGGTACTCTATATCCCTCAGGAGACAGAGGGTGGCAATCATTCAGTTAAAAAAAAACATTTTGAATGAAGTTCTCAATGTTATAAACCTTTAAGTTTCTCGCAACCCCTAAAGAGTCCGGTGTCACTGAAAAGGCCGTCCAAGGCCATCAGCAAAATCTCTCCATAAAAAAAAAATGGTTTCTATGTACTTCTTTGAAATATCTTCCGGAGCTAGAGACACGTCGTCTGCATAGAAATACATAGAAACCACTAATGTTGCGGCAACACACAGACCATAATAGCCTGTGCGGTCTGTGCGGCGACACTTCTTCTGCTGCTGCCGCCTGCAGTCGGCTACGGAATCACATCCAGCCTCTACAGCCAGCTATTTTACTGTGCCTCATATTACATACCCTTTAAAAAACAAATTTCAAATTATAAATTAAAAAAAAAGTCTCTATTTCAATGCTACAATAATACTTAGAAAATGCAGCGTGACTTCCAAAGTGGTTGAAAAATAATTATCTGGAAAGATGTGCGATCGTTTTTTTCCTTTAGCCAACTTTAGGAAGCGTAATTGCTAATTTAGTAGTATCTCTATGGAGGACCCACACACCGCGGACCAAACATTTAGACCCTTTAGAGGCTTAATCCTCAATCCTATCCATTCGGCCGGGACAAAGAACCAACGGCCCGGCACGATAAAGGGATTAAAATTTGTAAAATTTATCGCTCTCCGTAGAATTAGGTTCGGTTGCGTGCGAAGAGATTTAATTTCATTGTGTTAGATTGGAGACGGCAATACTGATAGAGATAACATCTTCGTTGAGATTCTCACGCTCTGTGTTTGTGTGTTTAGTGGAAACAATAGATGTGTTTTGTTTTATAAATTTTTCTATTTCTTATCGGATGAAATGAACGCTAGCAAAAATGCAACATGTGATTGGGTTTTTGTATCTGAATTTGATTATGAGCTGGTTAATCATGCTTCAGTCAATCATGTAATTAGTGTTGATTAATTACAACTTATAATTAGTGTTCAGTCACCTAGTGATCAGAAACCTAAGGCGTGATTAATCAATTTGAGATCTATGCGCGTTGGTGTAGCTGCAACCTGAGATTATGACAAATTACATTTAGCGCACGGTGAGACCCAAAAAAAGGATTTCGGGAAATGCGTAATGCCTAACGTCTATCCACCCTAAAGCTTGGATAGTTTAAACGAGTCAGCAAGGTCTGTCGCCTGAAGGAAAAAACTTGTGTTTTTTCTTGTGACTTTTTGGTCCTCTTACTCTTTCCTTACTTCCATTTAGGCTTTAATCCTTGTATGAAAACTTAACAAAAAGGTATTGTAGAAAATCCTATTCTGCTGACTATAATAAACTGTGAAAATGCCAATAGAAATATCTTCGAAACTTATTCAACGGTTTTCTAAACCGGTTATCCTGTAGCTTGGCTACAGCGGTAAAGGAAGCTTTGTGATAGTCTGATGTTTCCACCTTGTCTGTTGTTTTAAATGCATGTCTTTAACACACACATTTACAATTTATGTGTAAGAACAAGTGTCAAGGTAATCTTCAGACTAAACCTACCTCTTAAACTAGAAAAACCCTTCAAATTGAACAAGCTAAGGGTTGTGTGTTACCCTCAAGTGAAGTGAAGTGTCAAGCAATTCGATTACCTTACAGTTACCTACCGCTCTCTGTCCCAACTAATTGCCCTCGAAATCTAGACCTCTGGGTACACCCATCTAATCTAACTTACCCTAAATTTGGAATGGAAAAGGGACCGCTGAAACCATGTATAGCCCTCTACGCGTCTGGAATAATGGCACAAGTAAATTATTAATTCGAGAATTTATTTAGTTATTTGTTATGTTGAAACTAATTTGGGAGATAATGGCTTTTAACTGTATGTTATAATGTTGGTGTAGGCTTATTTTAAGATAAGATTTATGTAGTGATATAATACTTGCTCTGAATGTGTGAATAATTTTACACTTAAAACAAGTGATCATAATTATTACGGATGTTATATCGTTCGTATTACATATCATAATTGTCATCATCATCAGCTCATTTTATGTCCCTACTGCTGGGTCACGGGCTATAAACCACCACGCGGGCACAGTGCAAATTGGTGGTTGTTAACGACTGATAATGCATTCGGGACCAACGGCTTTACGTGCCTTCCGATGCACGGAGGGGCTAGAGGAGATACATTTTTGGTCTCCCATCCGATGGCTGGCCTTTGCGAAAGTTGCTTAACCTCAGCACTCGCAGAGCTCCTCCTTAACCTCACCACTCATATACATATACTACGTATTTACGTGTATATACACTTACCCCCTTATTCATAAAACTATTTATGCATTATTTAGTTAATCATTGTTTTGTCTCTTTTTCTCAAATTCGAAATGTCGTTTGTGTGACGTTGACAAAACAATATTTAACTAAATAATGCTTAAATATTTTTTATGAATAACCCCCTTATTCATAAAAACTATTTAAGTTTGTTAGTTAGTGAGTTATTATTGAAACAACAAAATTCTATAATTCAGAAGTTAATGGTCTATATAAGGCATACCTTATACATACTTATATAATTGTAAGTCAAAGATGCGGACACTTTTCATTTTTTTATTTATGTTTATATCTTTCTTTTTGTTGTCGTTGGACATCGCAGTTGGCTTCTATATTTCCCTGATTAAATTTTCCTTTTACTTTGCTTTCAGTTCATTTCAGATACATAAAAAGGAAGAGAGAGAACAGATTAAATAAACTCCTTAAAATACCAAAGTAGAGTGTTTAGGCCAATGAGTTGCTACTGTGCTCCCAAGTCCCAAACTGCCTAAATATCTAAATGAAATTTTAATGACAATTCTCTTTTCTTACTCTTTGTATAATAGGTAGGTATCCAAAGAATCACATTTCAATCCGATTATAATCTAAACTTTGTTCCCAAGTCCTCCCAACTGAACTTTCCAATATCCTAACACCTAAAGTCGGGATAGAGCTCATTGTAGCGTACTTTCGGGACTTCGGAAGTGGAACCCATTTACAAAGTGTCCGGGTCAAACCGGCCGTGTGATTCTGTTAGTTACCGAGCGGAATCACTGAATGAAACGAACAGAAGGTGAGGCTCTTTGCGAACTAGGTTTTTTCCTTTGACGTTATTAGTGTAGAGTACAATCTCTAATGAACTGTAAGAAATAGGAATGACGTTGCAGAAATAGAACGACGGAATAATGCAATGCAATGTGTTTTACATAATAGCTGTATCGAATGTTGCGTTTCTGATATTCGAGAATTCGAACATCGGGTTTTGGAATCTGTAATGTGTTTTGGAATGTGAATACAAATGCGAATATTCGCTATCCTGGTAACTTACTTTAATAAAAGCTAACACTAATAATTGAAGAAGGTAATTTTATGTGCATTATTGTTGATATTTGGTTGGTGTATTGCAATCCTTAACATGACTCTATCCAGTTCTGTTTGGTGTAGACAGAGTTGTTTTTTTTAAATAAACATTGAACGCAGTAAGACGCCACCACCAATCCGTACTGGGCTCGGTGGTTAACGGCCCGTTCCATCCATAGGGAAAGCTGGCGCCTCAGCAGTGGGGACGTAAAAATGAGCTGATGGTGGCATTAAGACGTCAATCGCTAGAATCGGGGTGATGGAAAAAATGAACCTTTCCGTATGTTGCTGAGACTAAACATTTGGGTTTAGATATCTGACTGGTAGTTAGCTATACTTTCTTTCCATTCGCTTAATCAAACTATTCACAAAGGTTTATTACCTAAACCTGTAAAGAGGTCTATCTGGTTTCTTTTACTCTGTGACGAGGGATGACGATATCAGCAGAAACACTGAATTTCCAAGAATAATCTCGGAGCTATTCTCGCTTAGTATTCGTCACTTGGAGAATCGTTTTCTTGGTCTAGTGATCACGCCTTTGGTTTAAGTGTGATAGGCTATAAACAGGAACAGATTTATTAGAATAAACCTTTTTAATGCTTAGAAGTACTGCCCGCTGACTATGAGCTCTTATATCAGTATTATTGCAGTTGTGGAAAAGAGACGCGAGTATATTCGCCGCTACACGCGTCTCGTTTTCACACCTGCAATAATAATGCTATAAGAGCTCGTGGTTAACCCCCTGATATTCTTGTTTGTGGAATATCATTCTCCATATTCTTTCATTAATGCCTAGCGATGTTATTGATAAAACTGCCTAAAGTTAACTGCAAAAACTTCTTTAAAGGTACAAAAGCTTGGAAAAATAATTTTAATTTATTGTTTTGCAAAGTATACGCAAACGATAAACTATATACGGATCTTCGAATAATACATGCGTTTTTATTACATTTCATATTTTATCCTGACTTTTGAGAACCTTTTGCAGTGTCTGCTTTTCTTGAAAGACTGGGAGGTGTTGCTTATCTCAAACTTACCAAAATTAATTTGTAATACTACCGTCAACTATTTTCAAATCGGATGCGTTCCGTTTCGCGCAAAGTAAAGCTCATATCTCAAACTTTTCAATAAAGATCCACGCTAATATCAATTAGCCGCGCAAACAGCAATGTAACTTGCAACAATGGGTCGCAGGTTTGATTCCGCCCTGAGACTAACATTAACTAATTAACAAAATGTTCCTGAGTCGTGCTATTGTGGACGCCGTTGTATGCAACGCTTTGTAATGATAATATGACTCGGCGTTAATGTTTAATACTAAAACACGGAGCGAGGGTTGTGAAACGCTTAATTTTTGACGGACATTTTTAATTAATTAACCCCCATTGCGTAGATAAATCCATCAGCGTCAGATGTGGTAAAGAACTCAGTCAGTTTATTTTGTGCTTCGTCAGATTTCAACTTTGTAATCGGTCATGTGTTATATTTAATAGTAGATACGAAGCTCGTTAGCTTGAAGTCTTTGGCGCTTAGGTTACGATTTTGCAGTCAAGCAACTTTCGCTATAGCGGATTGCAGGATTAGTTCCTGAGCTTAAATTTTACGCAAATTTTGATGCGAACAAATTACAAATTGGAAAAGTCTTAAACAGTTGAAGAGTTCTTAGGCTAGGTATTTATTGATATGTATTGCTATTGGAAAATTATTAATTCACATTATTATTGTTGACATAGTAATTAATTATTATTTTATCTATTTAATTCGAATGTGTTTTAAATTTTTTTTAAATTTTGTATTGAAT
Organism: Eudonia lacustrata; assembly: GCA_947562085.1. Taxonomy (NCBI): domain Eukaryota; kingdom Metazoa; phylum Arthropoda; class Insecta; order Lepidoptera; family Crambidae; genus Eudonia; species Eudonia lacustrata. The sequence continues at coordinate 20,021,659 of OX387313.1, forward strand.
TGGATTAAATGTAATTTATCGATTTATTAATTAATTTTATATAATTGCCAATGGATTTTTGCATGCTGAATATTCAGCGAAACATGTGGATCAAATTATTATTTATCATCTTTAATGTACCGTGTTTCCTGCATAATAAATATTTCTATTTCTATTTCTAAAAAAGAATCCACAGGCGGGAATCGATCAATTTGTCAGAGGGTGCCAGTTTGAATTCCGCTCGTGGAACTGTTCAACACTTCACCAAAATTTTCCACAATATGTATCTTGCTCCTATGCTTTATGTCCCATGGGACGATGTAATAAGCATCCCATCCCTGGCCTATAGGCCAACGTGGTAGTTCATGGTCTGATCGTCCCATATTGTCCATAACGGGAAGGTGTGAGCCCAGCTGTGGAATGTTTATAGGTTGATGATGATGATGATGTAAGGTAAAGGCATTTAAAAAGTTCCATGAAATGTGACTCGAAACCTCATCTTTTAGCTATCCGAACCGCTTTATTATTTTTACTTTTTGTCTTATATTTACTGTACTTACTTACTTCCCTGTGTGGTGCTGGCTCCCTGTGTGGTGCTGGGCATAAAGAATTGCACCACCCCATCTCTTCTCGTGGGTGTCGTAAAAGTCGACTAAGGGACCATTCCAGAGGATGGGCAGCAGCATCTCTCTGAGGTTAAGTCTCAACTTACTGCGATCGCCAACCCGTCTGCCAAGCGTGGCGATTACGGCAAATACCCCTCATATCCTTGAGGGAAGGCCTTTGTCCAGCATTGGACGTCTTTTGGCTGAGATGATGATATTTACTGAGTTTTTTTTACTGTGTCTATGATTTTATTGTAAATCGTGTGTATTTGGGTAAAGCAATAAAGAACTATTGTATTGTATTCTATTCTATATTCAAGGTTTTTCTTCTTCTTGAACGGTGTGTCATATTATCATTACGGACTTAAAACGGTGAGCCATAAGTCTACCAGTTCATTGAACTTTTTCGCTATCCCACGAACCACAGGATTTTCAAATTCTTGTAGGTAGGTACGTACAGTGAACTTGTTAAAACTCCATCTAGACTGCTTATATTGAAGAGTCTTCCTATTTAACATGTACCAAAGTTAGACATAGCTTTATACGTAGTCGGTGCCCAGGTAATCCTGTTAACGTAGGGCTGCAGTTCACTTTGACGCGGTGAGCCTCCTAAAATGTGTCTGGAATAACTAATTAGCTCCCGACATGACTCTTAATTAGCAAAGAATAACAGAAGGTAAGCTTAATATACTTTCATAATAATAATAACTAGTGGTCGCCCAGTGGTCGAAAATCGTACGTGGACCGTAATCTTATTAAGGCTGCACGGATTGTAAATAGCAATGTAATATTAAAAAAGATAGAATGTGAGTTTGGATCATGGATATGGTTTGGATTGGCATTGACAGATTTCGGCCGCTCCTCTTCCATTTTTGAAATTTTTGAAAAGAGTATTAATATGCGTGTGTGTCAAATACATGGCAGTGTGTGTAATGTTTGTTTTATTGATTTAATGTATTTTTTTGCATAATTTAAAAAAAAATACATTCTGTACTCCTTCTCTATATAAACTATAAGTGTGCGAAATTTCATACTCCTCCGTCCGCGCAATTCTCGTAAAAAGGGTTACAAAGTTTTTGCTTCACGTATTTATATACTATAAATAATAATACTTTTTATTCAAAGTCAACAAATTGACCAATTTCAACTGATAAATTACAAAATAAAATAAATAAAAATAATATAAAATTAAATCAAATCAAAATTTAAATAAAATAAAATTAAATTAAACTAAATTAACTTAATATCTCTTTTTTAACCCGTACATGTACAATGTCACAGTGATACACGTACTGGCAGTCAAAACGCTCGGCGAAAGCGCGCTGGATAAGCTGGCCCGCACCCTGCGCACCGGGGATGCGCACCGCTTGCGTTTGCGTTTAATGTTACTATCTTTATACGTTTCTCCGACCTGTCGGTGAATTCTGTTAATATGTTTATATAATTTTTAACGCAAATTTTGTTGCGAACAAATTACAAAAACACAAATGTTGAAAAAATTTCCACGAGCAGGGTTTGAACCTGCACCCTTCTGACATACCGGGTCAGGTGCTCTTCCAATTGAGCTATCGTGGTTCTAACCAGCCCGCCGAAATTATTCAACACTATTTACTTTTTACTTTGAAAGCCAAAGGCGCCCATTCAATGTTAACAACTACCGTCATTAACATCCGATCATAATATTTTTACAAATACTAAAGATCAGTTAAGAAGTAGGCAAGCTATTTATAAATGTTTATATAATTTTTAACGCAAATTTTGTTGCGAACAAATTACAAAAACACAAATGTTGAAAAAATTTCCACGAGCAGGGTTTGAACCTGCACCCTTCTGACATACCGGGTCAGGTGCTCTTCCAATTGAGCTATCGTGGTTCTAACCAGCCCGCCGAAATTATTCAACACTATTTACTTTTTACTTTGAAAACCAAAGGCGCCCATTCAATGTTAACAACTACCGTCATTAACATCCGATCATAATATTTTTACAAATACTAAAGATCAGTTAAGAAGTAGGCAAGCTATTTATAAATGTTTATATAATTTTTAACGCAAATTTTGTTGCGAACAAATTACAAAAACACAAATGTTGAAAAAATTTCCACGAGCAGGGTTTGAACCTGCACCCTTCTGACATACCGGGTCAGGTGCTCTTCCAATTGAGCTATCGTGGTTCTAACCAGCCCGCCGAAATTATTCAACACTATTTACTTTTTACTTTGAAAGCCAAAGGCGCCCATTCAATGTTAACAACTACCGTCATTAACATCCGATCATAATATTTTTACAAATACTTAAGATCAGTTAAGAAGTAGGCAAGCTATTTATAAATACTTATTTGCTTATTTACCACCACCAGTGCAGAAACCAACTCTAAAACACTTCATGGATAACGTAAATTCTGTCATAGAGAAATTAAAAAACTACAGCGCTATTTTAATAGGGGATTTCAATATGAGCGGTATTGACTGGATTCGATTGAACAATGCTACAGGTCTGAACAGCACCGTTAAGCATCCTAAATTGTATCAAGACTTTGTAGATTTTACGCATTTAAATAACCTGAAACAATGTAATACTGTCTCTAATGTTAATAATAAGATTTTAGATTTGGTTCTTGTTGATCAGCATCATTGTCAAGTAACAGAAGCTACGGATGGTCTTTGCAAGGTGGATCCTCATCATCCTCCCCTCGATATTGTCCTGGAATACATTTTCGATATAACTCTGAAACATAATAAAGTGGCTAGATATAATTTTAACAAAGCTGATTACATTAATATTAATACTGAATTAGGAAAAATAAATTGGCATGAATTATTCAAGGATATCATAGATCCTAACCAATTACTTGAAATATTTTACGAGCATATAAATAGATTAGTACAATTGTATGTTCCGGTTATAACCAATAAGAATAGATCTCAACCGCCTTGGTTTTGCAAAAAAATAGAGAGGTGCATCCGCGAAAAAAATAAATATAATAAAAGATACTACACATATAAAAATCCTATGGATAAAATTGCTCTTCAACTATGCAGCAAACGTTGTGAAAAATTATCAAAACAATATTATAACTCGTATATTAACTGTATCGAAGAAAAAATAACGAAGCAACCCAAATGTTTCTGGTCATACATGAAGGCTAGGCGGAGTGGAGCTAGTGCTTACCCGAAAAATATGTCTAATGGTGAGACCTCTACTACTAACGGAGACGATATTTGTAACATGTTTGCGTCATATTTTCAATCCGTCTATTCTCCAACTATGAAGCCACAGGGTGCAGTTAATACCTCTGCTTATTTAGATAGGTTAGCAAACAGTTCTGACTCTTTCTCTACTTTACAGATCAATACGGACGCTATTGTTACTTATCTAAAGACCTTAGACAAATCGAAGGGTCCGGGTTCTGATGATATACCCCCTATTTTTCTATCTATGTGTGCTGAAGAGCTTGCGGTTCCATTATATTCAATTTTTAATCTATCACTTAGTACTGGCATCTTCCCTAAAAAATGGAAGCTAGCTAAAATTGTTCCTATACACAAATCTGAATCTAAAGACATTGTGAGTAATTACAGGCCGATATCCATTCTCCCCACTTTGGGTAAAGTTCTTGAGGCCTTAATAGTTCCAAAAATTCAAAGTTATTTCAATAAATATGTGTCTGATTTTCAACATGGCTTTATGTCTGCAAGATCCACGTGTAGCAATTTGGTGACATTTGTGGAAAATACTATAGAATCGGTGGATTCCAACAAGCAGGTAGACGCGATATATACCGACTTCAGTAAGGCGTTTGATAAGGTTCCACACTGCGTATTGATTCAGAAGCTTTCAGTATATGGCTTCACTGGTATTTTTCTTAAATGGCTTAGTTCTTACTTGACTAACAGACATTTGTACGTTGTAGTCAATGGTTACAGATCCAACATCTTCCAGGTAACCTCTGGCGTACCCCAAGGGTCACATTTGGGACCTGTTCTCTTTAATATTTTCATCAACGACTTGCCTGATTGTTTTTGTGATTCCACACCTTACATGTTTGCAGATGATTTAAAGATAACACGAACGGTGGACAGTATGAGTGATGCCCTATTGCTTCAAGGTGACATTGACAGGCTGTTATATTGGTGCGAAAATAATGCCATGGAACTTAACATTAAGAAATGCTTGCAAATAACTTTTACCCGAAAAGCAAAACCAATTACGCATAACTATTCCATGAATGGTTTACACTTAAACGTAGTTGATACTGTTAAAGATCTTGGAGTCCTTATCGACCGAAAGTTAACGTTTGTCCCCCATATCGATTCAGTTATCAAAAAAGTATCAAAATCCTTAGGTTTTATAATCAGAAATACCAAATCATTCCGTAAAGTAGAAACCAATTTTTTTTTATTCAATTCGTTAGTGCGTAACTTAGTTGAGTACTGCTGTGTTGTATGGCGCCCTCATTACTCTGTACAGTCTTAGAATTGAACGGGTCCAAAAACGCCTATTATATCACTTAGCATACTTTTCTGGCATTTCCAAGAAGTTTAAGGGATATGCTAATCGTCTTAACTATTTTAAAATCAAATCTTTAGAATGTAGAAGAAACATGTTAGATTTATTATTTTTATCTAAAATTTTAACTGGTAACATTAATTGTCCTGATCTTTTAGCAAAATTTAAATTCAGAGTTCCCACTAGATATCCTAGAAATCCCATTGATCTTCTATCTCCCCCCTTTCGTAAATCCGTACTAGGCTCTAACTCCCCGGTTCCAAGGTTATGCAGGCTCCTCAATAAATATAATTGTAAGTTGGATATGTTTTGTTCATCATTGTTTAAGCTTAAATGTCAGCTTCGACAACTAGATATTGGTTAGTCTATATTGTAGAGTGCGGGTCTTTTATCTTTTATACTACTTACTACTACTATATTATACGTCTTATAAATGGTAAACACTTTAAACTTAATATTTCATGCATGCAGTGTTTACCGACTTACTATTGTACACTTAGCTCTAACTGTATTACTTAGTACCTAAATATAAATGTATTAGTGTAATAATTACTGGTAAACCTAATAAATAAATAAATAATAAATGTTTATATAATTTTTAACGCAAATTTTGTTGCGAACAAATTACAAAAACACAAATGTTGAAAAAATTTCCACGAGCAGGGTTTGAACCTGCACCCTTCTGACATACCGGGGTACATACCAGGTGCTCTTCCAATTGAGCTATCGTGGTTCTAACCAGCCCGCCGAAATTATTCAACACTATTTACTTTTTACTTTGAAAGCCAAAGGCGCCCATTCAATGTTAACAACTGCCGTCATTAACATCCGATCATAATATTTTTACAAATACTAAAGATCAGTTAAGAAGTAGGCAAGCTATTTATAAATATTTATATAATTTTTAACGCAAATTTTGTTGCGAACAAATTACAAAAACACAAATGTTGAAAAAATTTCCACGAGCAGGGTTTGAACCTGCACCCTTCTGACATACCGGGTCAGGTGCTCTTCCAATTATTATCATAATATTATGATCGGATGTTAATGACGGTAGTTGTTAACATTGAATGGGTGCCTTTGGCTTTCAAAGTAAAAAGTAAATAGTGTTGAATAATTTCGGCGAGCTGGTTAGAACCACGATAGCTCAATTGGAAGAGCACCTGACCCGGTATGTCAGAAGGGTGCAGGTTCAAACCCTGCTCGTGGAAATTTTTTCAACATTTGTGTTTCTGTTAATATGCTTTCGATTACATGATATTTAATGTTTTGAATATTGTCAACCACATCTTGAGAGGAGAGCGCTGGTGCCTGTGAGACAGGTTGACGCAGGCACCAGTCTCACAATCTTTGTTTGTAACAAGACATTGTTTTTGTATCTCTTTAGTTGAATATTGTGAAGGAAAATAAAGAATTACTTACTTTAAAAAAAAACTTAATACATGCCTACTGCGCTCGAGCAATTCACACATAAACACTTTCACGGACAAGAAATATTCATCATCATCATCTCAGCCACAACTCGTCCACTGCTGGACAAAGGCCTCCCCCAAGGATATGAGGGGTATTTGCCGTAATCGCCACGCTTGGCAGGCGGGTTGGCGATCGCAGTAGGTTGAGGGTAACCTCAGAGAGATGCTGCTGCCCATCCTCTGGAATGGTCCCTTAGTCGGCTTTTACGACACCCACGGGAAGAGATGGGGTGGTGCAATTCTTTATCCCCGGCACCACACGGGGGACAAGAAATATTGGTCCATAGTAACATTAAGAAAACGATAGCGAAGTTCGAAAAGAATAAAATGTATGGGATTGACATAAAATTGACCACGTGATTTAGCGCGGCTTATGTCATTCCCATAGATTTTATTCGTTTCGAAATTCGCTATCGTTACTTCTCAATCTCAATCTCAATCTTAATGTTACTTTGGCTAAGCCTACAGTCCAAGCGCAGCTGTTCCATGATTCCATCTCCGTGACAGGTTGTCTATGTGTACGTTGCTCACAGCTTACTTTCTGCAGTCCCCTGATTTTGCGTAAAGAGTCTGAGAGTAACCTCATAATTATTATGATAATTCGATGGAGATTTCATTAGTTAATTGAGTTATGTTGGCTAGACTTTTTTTGCGGCTACTGGATGCCTGTGTCGCGCGTTTCGTAAACGCGCGACTGCATCGCTACAAAAAGTCGCCGTGGGCGAGGGCCCTTAGTGGAAAACGAGGAGAGTTTAAAGTTTTGCAACCAATTCGTTCGTTCTTGTTTTCTTTAACGTGATCGAATGGCAAACAAAACTCGCACGAGGTACCTTGAAGTGTCCAGATTGATTCTTAGTATTGTACAAAAATGGCTTACCTAAGTCTCTCTTAAAAATGGCTTAAGTCTCTCTTAAAAAATGGCTAAAGTCTCTTTAAAAAATGGCTTAAGTCTCTTTAAAAAATGACTTAAGTCTCTCTTAAAAAATGGCTTAAGTCTTTCTTATCAATGCCTGATCCGCTTTACGGCAGTCAGGATATGTTTTAATAATATCTTACGGCGCAGAAGAAATAGTACTTACGGGTAAGATACCTATGTGAATCTTATTTTAATGTTTTATGTAAGGCATCTTATTTAAGTCGTATTAGTATCGCTATGTCCTAACTTATTTTATTTTATTATCTTAGAAAATTAATAAATTTAAAATTTTATTTGAAGCACACCTATGGGTGTGCTTCGTGGAATACTTTAGGTGTGCTTCGTCGGGGTGTGCTTCGTGGAATACCTCAAACCAAGGTGTACAAAGTCTTGATAGGGTTACAATTATAAACAATACATAAAGAACCACTTATATAATTGCTGATGATAGTATAGATTCTCACCGATAGTATCATCAGTAATTCTTCACAGCTTTCTTCAACCAGAGATCTGTTGTAAGCCTCCTTCAATTTTATCCACTGACTCCTATCTTGGGATGCAGTTAATACCAGTCACTTTCTCGAAGTCGTCATTCCACCGCATTTGTGGTTCTCCTCTCGCATTTGATCCCATGGTCGCCATTCTAGGACTCTCTTTGTCAACTCAATCATTAGTAATAAACGTTCCAGTATCATAAGAGGAGATCGGGCCATAACTTATCAATCTACCCTAATGCGGGTTGGTAGGTTTTAACGACTGCCTTTTTGCGACACAACCAACCAATGGCGTTATACCATCCCCATGCTATAATTTGGTCACCCATTATGACTCAGTTGCGTAATAAAAGTACCTGTAGGGGTCTGGAATAAAGATAACATAACCTAATAACTTTTTATGCTATCTAATATTGCGTTCCAGTATCTTATTAAAATGTTACAGTTTTTAAAGGATCACGTTTAAAAGATTTATAACGTCTAATAACTCAGGTAGTTCGTTTTGGTTTTTTGGGTCATTCCATTTTACACTTAAAAAGGTCTGCTCGGAAAAAATTCGTAGCCCAGCGGGCTAAGGTCACGACCAGGGCCATAGAATAAATAATAGTACTAACTTAGGGCTTGCTTTTGTCTACTAAAAATACATTAAGGGTAGGCCGACCAAAAAATGCCAAAAATGCAGTTACGGTTAAGTAAATATAATTGAAAATACTATCGTATTAAATGAACAAAATATATATTTAGTATCATAGGTTTACAATTTGTCAGAACCATAAATTCATAACACGCTATAGTTTATAAAAAAACTGTAAAGATCATGAAAACGAGTGGCGGCGTTTAGTAGATTTCTTATAGTTTATCTAAATGATTGTACCTCTGATTTTGTCTAAACAATCATCAATGGATAAACTACAAATTGCTAGACTACATTTTTGATTCATCAAGTGGTTATTTAAATAATATTTTTTTATTAAGCACCTTAAATTCCCCATACAAAATTAGTATGGCCGCGCGGCATCAAATAAATATGGACGACGACATTTCAAATAAAACATATGACACTTGTCACTTACGGACGGCGCACCCTTAAATCAATAAAACAAACATTACCCACACTACCATGTATTTGACACATACGCATAATGTATTTGACACACGCATATAATATACTATTTTCAAAAATTTCAAATAAGGAAGAGGAGCGACCGAAATCTGTCAATGCCAATCTAAACTTACATTCTATCTTTTTAATTTTTCATTGCTTAAAATACAATCCATGCATCCTTAATAATATAATTTACGGTCGAATTTCCACCACTGGGCGACTACTACTTAGTCCCTCTAAAACTATGTCAAAGTTACACTTTTTAAACTTTTGCGTTCCATTACAAGCGGGAATTAACGACAAATGCGTAATATCTTAAGGGTGCGCCGACAAAACAATGCCAAAAATGCAGTTACGGTTAAGTAGATATAATTGAAAATACTATCGTATTAAATGAAAAAAATATATATTTAGTATCATAGGGAACGTGTTTACAATTTGTCAGAACCATAAATTCATAACACGCTATAAGTAGTTTTTTCTACAATATCATTTAAAGTTCGGCAAAAATCATGAAAACGAGTGGCGGCGTTTAGTAGATTTCTTATAGTTTATCTAAATTGTTGTACCTCTGATTTTGTCTAAACAATCATCAATGGATAAACTACAAATTGCTAGACTACATTTTCGATTAATCAAGTGGTTATTTAAATAATTATTTTTTATTAAGCACCTTAAATTCCCCATACAAAATTAGTATGGCCGCGCGGCCTCAAATAAATATGGACGACGACATTTCAAATAAAACATATGACACTTGTCATTTATGGACGGCGCATCCTTAACACCCGTATTTATAAACAAGCCATGACTTCCTACTTAGCAATTACTTTGTTCTTAGAAATGTCGCTATATAAAATTAATTTCATTTATAAACAAGTAACTTTTATTATACTCAAGCTAAGTATGTAATAAGTAATATAAATTGTTACTACTCGTGTAAGTATTTTATTTTAGGATAATCTTGGTTCGGGATGGCACAGTGGTTAACGCGCCCGGTCTGCGAGTGCTGAAGTTATGCAACTCTTGCAAAGGTCGGTCATCGGATGGGTGACCAAAAATTTATCATCTCGAGCTCCTCCGTGCTTCAGAAGGCACGTAAAGCCGTGGGTCCCGGCTGCATTAGCAGTCGTTAACAACCACCAATCCGCACTGGGCCCGCGTGGTGTTTTATGGCCCGCTTTCCCTATCCATAAGGAAGGCTCGCGTGCCCCAGCAGTGGGGACATAAAAATAAGCTGATGATGAGGGTAAGTAAAGTTAATGAAGGTCGTAACAACATTTTGTTTTGTTGAATATTGAACTTGATATAGTATAAAACTATTATTTATTTATAAAAGTGATTAAATGCTTTCAGTAGGTATTATACACTTGATATACAAATTACAATTGAACGACGCATTGTTAACGAAAACATAATATTACTATTCGATTCCGTATAAAAGAAACGAGAAGGGACTTTCTCAATCGAGTTGATAACTTGATAGTGTTGATACCGAGAACAATATTAACAAATTTCTGGTTCGCGTGTCGCTTTAAGAACTGGCCTTACCTGCTACCTACCATCAGCCAATACTATGTTATTAAGTGGGGCTTTAAATTATCTTTTATTTTGTAGCAATAATTACTGAAGAATTCACGGCCGGACGCGCTGGGTTTGTGTTGAAAAAAGGGTATACAGGGTAAACGATTTAAATGGGCCAGTATGTGGAAGCGCAAAGAAAGTAAGAAAGAAAAATTGATGTTTGTTGGTGCTTAGCATACAAAACATATTTAACTTGGGCTAAAGTTATAAAGATAGAGCCATTTGTTCAAATAAGAAACTATTACCTTTTAAGCTAAGTTAAACTGCATAATAATATAAGTATTAACTTTCTTAGACTACAAGTCCAATAAATAAATAATCGCTTTTTTATGCATTAGCATAGATAATGTAAATTGTAGGTACATTGTGATTGTGAACAAGATTGTGTTCCATGGAGAGAATAAAAAATAAACTATATACAACATACAGTGTATTTAACCCGGATTTAATTCCAGTGTATAAGAGAGTTTTAGATAACTTTAAAATAAACGTCATGGTTGGCAAGAACAATTTTTTTTCATACTGACTCATTTAGTCTGCGCACCTGTATATATAAATTAAAGCGATGCTGTAAAAAAATGGTTAAGACCGTGCCATGTGAAACACAAAAGGTTCTGTAGCCAACTTCGTTGCTATTTCGTTGTATACCTATCTCTTCTCTTCTAGACGACCATACGGATGGAAATAACTTTAATTAACACATTTTTTTATAAAATAATAAAAGTATCTTACAATAGACTTTATTAATGAATTAAAACAATGTTGTTAAAATTTATATTATCTATATTAGCGGCCTTCAGTGAACTCCCGTATCCCATGATGGCTTAATATAAATAATCATTAATCATAGAAACCTACTGCAGCGCCACCTACCGGGTCCAATTGAGAATCTAAACCATTTAGGGACTAACTCAAACACATACAAAAAAATCATCAATATCCAGCTGTTAAGGAGGAGTTCAGTGACATATACATACGGAAGAATTATATATTAGGTCCTTCCTTACCCATGAAATTGGCGTTTTGTATGAAGATTTTTTATAAAGTTTTATTTTTCATACTAACGTTTTTTTAATTTTCTTAGCATCTATTTATTTTCACACTATACAAATTGTAGAGTAGTGTGTTGGTTTCACTAGCTAAATATAGCAGACATTAAAAATAAAAAAATCAAGTCCCTTCAAAGCTACAATGAAACATTAGAACAATTCCGCGAACAAAAAAGTTAGTCAATTTAAAAAAAAAATAGGGCGATAAAGACACAAAATTAATAATCATTGTTATTATTGAAGCCTAAGTAACATAGTCCTAATTAAAGGTGTATAATAATATTAACAACCGGTATAGACTTTTAGAAGTAATACATCTATTAATAAGTGAGAAAAAAACGTAAACTTCATAGGTAAGGACCCAATATATTACTAGTGACGCGCGCGACTTCGTCCGCTTCAGTGAACATCCGTATCCCTTTTTTTATTTATCCACACCTTGTCCTGAAAATTACGAACACAACAAAAAATAACTCAGCCAAATCGGTCGAGCCGTTCTCAAGTGATGCTCTGACATACATGTGGCAATTGATTTTTATTAATCCTACTAATATTATAAACGCGAATGTTTGTAAGTATGGATGGATGTTTGTTACTCTTTCACGTAAAAACTACTGAATGGATTTGGATGAAACTCGGCATACAGATAGTTTATAACCTGGATTAACACATAGAATACTTTTTATCCCGACATTCCCACGGGAACGGGAACCACGCGGATGAAACCGCGAGCGGCCGCTAGTATGAATTATAAAGATGAATCACATAGCAAAACTGTTCAACTGTATCTTATTACTTATAATACAAGCTAAGTACAAACCTATATCATCAAAATCTTTTAAATCACATATGGAACAGTAGCCATTTCATTACTGATCCCTAAACGGACATGCGGCGTTAGTAGAACCAATTATATGACCATCAAGGGTACCTGGGAGAACTGGTTCCCACCTCTACTTGGACTGGACTCTGGACTAGCTCCCGACAATTCCTTTTTTACTGTTTAATTCGAATTGCATTTATACCGTTCAGTTGTAGTACAAAGCACTGTGCAATGTCGCAGAATTGCAACTTACTGTGTGTATAGTTTTAATACAGTTATGAATATTAAGTTTTAAAGGTGAATTTAATTGTGACTAAATGTAAACTGTCTAATAATATATTTTATATAGAATGTATATATTAAGGCCTACATTAAGCATGGCCTATAAGCAAGGCCTATATAATGCATATACTAAGGCCGCAGATGTAGCTAGTTGTAGGTACATAAGACATTTAACTAACATTTAATCCACTGGAGTTTCATGAATTACTCATTTAGTATTAGCAAGCAAATGGTCAATGTCAAAATTAAACGTAGCTTAATTAGTATGCGCTGTTAGCAGAAATCTTGATTGCCCCAGTAGCCCGTCTATTAGTACATTTGAATTTGCCAACTTATTAATACCGGGCTTAAGGGATGCCAGCCAATTATTTATGTGTCTTGAATAATAATCTGTGGAATGCTAATGTCTCGAATGTCTCTGTAAATTTTACTTGAAGTTACCCTTGACAAAGTCGTTTGTTTCAGTTGCGACTTGAGTCTTTGTGCGTCAGTGGTTTAGATTTTCTTAGTTTCTTATTCTACCGCTACACAGTTCTTTTCACATTCAATAATACAATAATAGGGATATTGACAAAAGTATGAATTACTAAAATGTTTTAGTTTTGTTTACTAATATAATTTTTAACGCAAATTTTGTTGCGAACAAATTACATTAAAAATAAAAAAAAATAAAAAAATAACGTTAAAAATAAATTACGTACAAACAAAACAAATACATTTTATAAATAGCTTGTCTACTTCTTAACTGATCTTTGGTATTTGTAAAAATATTATGATCGGATGTTAATGACGGTAGTTGTAGACATTGAATGGGCGCCTTTGGCTTTCAAAGTAAAAAAGTAAGTGTTGAATAATTTCGGCGGGCTGGTTAGAACCACGATAGCTCAATTGGGAGAGCACGGTATGTCAGAAGGGTGCAAGTTCAAATCCTGCTCGTGGAAATTTTTTCAACATTTGTGTTTTTGTATGAATTACTGTCAAGACGTTAAAAGTAGTAATGTCATTACTTAATAGTTTTACATATTATTTCATCCTAATGATTGGGAACTCTACATGGTACGTGGTTGCAGGATAACACTTTACGAGTAGATCCGTATAAAGAGTTTCATGGTATGTTTGTTTAGAAAACAACTATTTCTTGATATTGATAATTTAATCTTTAATATGCGCGAACACAGATCAGCGCCGCCAAAAATTTAAATTCTATTGTCTGTAATCACATCAGACGACGGATTAATGTTGCAAGAATATGCTGCAGTAGCCGCTTTCCATCGGGCGAGCCGTATGCCCAACTACCTTGTCAACCTAGCCTTAGACGCCCTCGGGTTCTTCCGTTTTCGATTCTGAGCCGAAGTCCAGCAGGAAGACAGGGACATACTTGTGTATTGCTATTCCGTCTAAAACCCTCTGAGGATGGCTTGAGGAACCTTAAATTTATCGCCACCGCCGCCCCTCTAAACTCCGGTAACGCTGTAAAGGCAATAATCAGCCATCAACAATCCCGTTCAAAAGGAACGTATGCTCGTTGGCTTTCTCAGTAAGATATACCCCGCCCGATACTCTAAATGCCACTACACATTTACAGAAGACACTAAACATGCACACTCGCTTAGGCCCGGTTCACACGCGCTCTATACCAGGTACAGACATGTACCTGGGCGCTTCTCTTAGTCTTTAGAGGCGCTCTTGGGTTATTCCGCTCCCGATCCTATCCGAACCCCTCGGAGAATCTAGTAGGGAATGGGAAAACGCACGAGTGCGTCCGATCCGATCCGAACCCTTCGGAAAATCTAGTAGGGCACGGGGACGCGCACTTTTAAGTGTGCGATGTCGTTCCCTCTAGAAAACCTCCGAAGGTGATTCGTTTCAACTCTGCTTGAGATACCCTTTATGTACCTCGCCGCCCCCAAAAAAGCCCGGTGACGCTGAAAATGCCGTTAAGGGCAATCAGCAATCTCTCTCAAAAAAAACGAGTGCGGTATGCCGTTCCCTCTAGAAAGAAGACTTGCCGGTGTTTCGTTTCACACCCTTTTAGTTTCTAGCCGCCCTCAAAAAAGGCTGGTGACGCTAAAAATACCACTAAAAGCCTCAATCAGTAAATTATATATAAATAGCCTAAGATTTAAGTAGTTTCCTTAGCACTTACGGTCGTTCGGCGCCGCCATGACCGCCATCGCGCCAACAACACACACAGCCACAATTTTAGAAGCCATTTCAGCACTGCATTAGTTTACATAAAACTGCTTTATATAGATGACCGTGGACACCCACTGTGTCATTAGATCCATACGCTACGGCCTTGGCAATTATATAATCGTCTCCATCACCGTGCTCTAGTGATCCCCAGCCATTGTCATTGCGTTGATCATACTATACAACTAATGTAGCTTGAAGCTCTATTTATAGCATATTTTATATAGGTACCCAATTACCCATACAATATCATCATGAGCCTCACCATGAGCCATTAGAGCAGTTCCTGCTGTCTTTGATTATATATTTTTTTCCTTTTAGTTGATGGCTTAGCCAGTGTCAAAGTAATTTTTCTTACAAGTATATAAATAAATAATAAATCCTTCTTGTATGATGATGATGAATGGTAATAGAAATGAGAAGTGAGAAATGATATACCCCCAACCCCTTGAGTATCTCAGTAAAGATGTGGGGCTTTACTAAGTCCTCGGGCCGACTTCTTGAGAGAATTTGAAAAGTGACGTTGCACTGTTTTTGTTTCATTTGCCAACACTCATACACACTCACGAACACTTAACGGTTTATAATCCACCATTATTTTACATTAATATTCGACATAACACAAATTTTAGAAAATAAGACAAAACCGCAGACATGACTCTTCACTTTCCCGCCAAGAACCTTTAATTATATTACACGTCAAAGAATGCAATGTTATAGCAGTTGTGGAGAGACCAGTGTAGCGGCACATAATAAGAAGACTGCAGAAGGTAAAAGGAACAGCGCGGAACAGTCCAAGAGCATCTGCTGCGAGATTCCGTGCCCGTGAGAGGTTGTCTATGTGTACGTTATAGCTACCTTCCGCAGCTTAAGAGGAAACACTAAAGTCATTTTTCCATACAAACGTAGTCCCCTGTTTCCTCTCTGGATAATACTACTAGAGCAATATTTTTTTTCCAAAAAATCCATGGCCGCTATTGCCATGTCCCTATGTTTTCCATTTTTTCATAGATTAATTATTAAAAAAGATATGAACCTTTAAAAACCTTAAAAATTGGCCAAATTTGCCGCTGTGTTCAGACATCCAGCAAACAAATTTGACGAAATTATGTATTAAAAAAAGCAAAACATATAGGGACACAGCCAGTCTTTCTTTAATTTTTAATGGAAATTAAATCGGTCCAGTTTTGGAGGAGGAGTCAGGGGACTACGAAACGTTAATATTGTCTACTTTTCATACATATTTTTCAATTCAGTCGACCTTAATATTTCCTCTTAAGCCTTCCGTTAAACCTTTCTCCTTATTTTGTGGTTAAGCTTACATCCTGTAGTCTCCTTGTTTTCTAGTAGCGGCGTATATACATACACGCGTCTTATTTTCCCAACTGCAAGCTCTAGACACAAAATGACGAGATCTAGAGCTCTGATACTGCCTCAATACTAAGGCCCCAGGTCATGATGACATAATTAGGTATAAGAGTCTTATAAGCTAGGCTGGGCAGAAGACCATAAATATGTACACAACATACTACAGATAATATTATTATTATTTACAGAACAGTAAAGTAATGACCAGAGGTCGGAGTTAAAAAAAAAAAATCTAAAGGTATGCAAACATTATATTTATATTATATATATAGAAGACCTAGAAGTAATACTAAAATATCTGCAAAATTGAAACCATCAAAAATGTCTGCAATAAATACGTGCACGTGTATACATATTTATACGTAAAAATTTATCTATCTTATTCTAAAACTTATAAATTTATACCTTGTTCAGAATCGATCTAGTTGTATCTACCTTACTGTAGGCCATATTGTAACAAACTGCTGCATCAGTTTTAAACCAGCCGCAGCCTTAGTTTGGGATAAAGAGGGCATTTTTTCGGAAGGGTGAATTGGCATTGTGCTCCTGAAAAAAAAAAGCGTAAACAAAAGACGATCCGTTACTTAAACGATTTCATGAACCGAATCAATCTCGCTGAATTTTGAAAAAGAAAACACTACTCCGCTCTGGCACCAACTCGATTTCTATCAATTGCCTCACCTGAGGGGTGAGGAGATAAAGGGTCTACCCAGTGCCGAGGTACTGAATCTACTTGATGGCATCGCAATTTGTCAGAAATAACACGGGCTTGAATTTAAACGAGTTCGACCGTGACAAATGGCCGCCTTCCCAGCAACAGCCCACGGTGAGGTAGGTATCTGCTTTTATTTTCTGCGAGTTATTCGAACGCTTTGTCAAAGCCTCCCCTTTGAGCTTCACCTGTCAGATGCGAAGTTATCCTACGTAACTGCTCGGTGTCTGATTGTATTGTAAGGTCGTCTTCACACAATGCTACTAAAATCTCAGGTCTTGTAAAAGGCCAATTTATTGAATGTATCTCTACTGTGCTTTCATCGTTGAAATCAAGACATACAGGGTAAACAGGGTTAGGTGTAAAACCTTAAACCACCTCCTCATCAAGTACTTTACTTACACATCTTTCCCGTGTCCACCTATGTTGATTCACATTTGTTTTACGACTTTTGGTTATATTTTTGTCAAAACGAACACGTAATAGTTCTGTTACGTTCTGTTACTCAACTTTTTTATTAACCTTTTTACCGCCAACAACTTCTATAGAAGTTCGAGATTTTCGTGCCGTCCACGCCAGCACTTCTATAAAAGTTCTTCTTTGTACCTACTTGATTAAAATACATTTATACATTGGCGTACAGCGGGACATTGCGTTCAGGATAGTTGGGCGGTGAAAAGGTTAAAATCAATATTCTTTTTGAAACTTTTTTCAATTCCAAAAGTCTTATAAGAAAGTAATTTATGTTTGTTTGTAGAATATGTCGTAATGATGTTATACAAATACCCTGTATAGAAAGATAGACAGACAGAGAAGTTTACCGCCTCTGTGGCATAGTGGAAAAGGCACCGGTCTCAGACCCAGAGGTCCCGGGTTCGATTCCCAGCGGGGGGTACATGTTTGTGTATTCGGTTTGGTTGGTGGGTGGGCTTTTTTGTCCGACTAGCTAGCTACCTGGTGGTAGCTAAGATGAGATGGTTCTTATCTAAATATGTTGCCATAATCATCAATGTTTGTATCAATCAACCAAGTGGCTAGCTCAATTAAATCCGCACTCTCTTTGGTTGGTGATTGTCCCCGCCTGCGACAACTATCAATATTCAATGTATTTAGAAATATTTCACGTTGCATTCAACATTGCTCAAAAATAATTCTGGGATCTTTAGAGCCTGTTTTTTTCTTTTCAGTTTTTTCTATTTGAAGTTATTTTTGATATAGTTGTTTTAGCAGTCGGGTTTTTTGTTTTATTTTAAAAATTTGTTACGTAATTATTTTAAAATAATCTCACTTTAAAACAATATAAGCATAAATTCTAAATGACGCGTGGCGGTCCGCGGCCAGCCATCGTCGAGCGGCGTACCGTTGCTTGCCTGGAAATCGATACAAATGTGTAGCCAACCATCTTTTGTTGTTAGGGGCTATCCCCTTGCCTGCACCCTAGCCTTCTGGTCCCTATCGCTAATGCGTTTGCTCGCAGACGCGCTTTACGCATTTCGCTTTGTAGCGCTTGATTCCGCTTTGCATTAGCAAGATAGACAGTTTGGCTGTATGTAATTTGTACCTATTTGTGTAATGTTTATATAATACCTACCTACTTGTTATTTACACCATTTTGCCTTTTAAGTCTTATCCTCTACTTATCCCAGGTACCGCTTTTTGAAGATTTGTAGGTCCATTCTTTATTGTCTTTGATTAATCTTAAATTTTACTCTAATTCAGAGAAGTCACTGTATCAGGCCCTTATCTATATTAATATTATAAAGCTGAAGAGTTTGTTTGTTTGAACGCGCTAATCTCAGGAACTACTGGTTCGAATTGAAAAATTCTTTTTGTGTTGGATAGTCCATTTATCGAGGAAGGCTTTAAGCTATATAACATCACGCTGCGATCAATAGGAGCGAAGCATCAGTGAAAAATGTTGCAAAAACGGGAACAAGAGCCTAAAAAATTAAAAATGCTGCCGAAAGTCACTATTCCACGCGGACGAAGTCGCGAGCACAGCTATTAAACTATACTTAGGTATTAATACTTATTTTATAGGAGTGATAGTAACTAACTACTAGTCTATTAAATTTACTGAACTCTTGGCTTTTATGCAATACCATATCTTGAGGGACAAAGAGGTTAACGTCTTTTTATGTTAAGTTCTTTTATTGGTTGTCTGGAAATCACTGTATGTGATAAGATCGCTCTTTATACGTCTAGTGCCGTACAAATAAACAACGAATAAGCTCCGAATAGTTATTCCGTGTTTTGTTACTGTCATGTAAACGTCATTTCAAAGTAAAAGATACAAAACACGGAATAACTATTCGAACCTTATTCTTTGTTTATTTGTAAGACCCCTAATGTCTTGTTAATGTCAATCACATTTTTAGTGTAGGCATCTCTTCGTTTCGAAACGTGTTTAATGTTTTTGTCACTTTCATAGATATATTTCAATCTGATAGAAGTATGATTTGTAGTCTTTATCACCTACCAACGCAGCTTTTTATGACTCGCTCTATTGAAATCGCCTTGTCTCTAAATAAGTATTGAATAAGAAACCCCACTTCTTTCTGGGTTGCGAATTCAAATCGCTTCGACTTCATCTGTTACTAAAAGAAAAAAATACAATCGAAGGAATTTAGCTCTGACGGTCTCTCGCTCCGAAACCGATAGCTGTGGGTAGAAATCTCGCTACGTTCAAACGTTTGTATAGAAACACAATAGTTAGTGTATTCCCTTTGTGGCTGCTTTATATGTTATCCGTTTGTCCTTTGTCTTAAAATAAGATTATTATTATACTCTTTATTCATTTTTTTCCTTAAAACTAGATTTTTACAATATTTTAATATAAAAGCAATAAAACATTATAAAAACCTAATCCTAGAGTACCGCCAGCAGCGAGGCAGGGCCCAAACTACCGGTGGTCAGGGCTGCAGAGTGAGGAACCTCCTGACAATACGTGCCGTGTCAAGGAGTACTGCCTTTTGCATCTGACCCTTGACCCAACCTTTCAGCGAGAGCCTCTCTAGGTGTTGATCGAGGCTCTTGGCTAAAAGACCGTTTGCCGAAACGACTATCGGTACAATAATGCTTGAATCCACATCCCACATGGCGGTAACCTCATGAGATTATTATTATTATCTCTCTATTTATTTTTTTACATATTAATTTACATTTTTAAATATTTTCTAAAAAACAAAACAAACATTTAAAAATATAAAAAATAGGGGTCCACCGGCATCGGGACCAGGGTCCAAACTACCAGTGATTAGGGCTCCAGAGACAGGAACCTCCTCACAATGCGTGCCGTATCGAGGAGAACTGCCTTCTGAATCAGGCCCTTGATCCAGCCGCCTAACGAGAGCCTCATGAGATGTTGATCGAGGCTCTTGGCCATCAGGCCGTTGGCCGTAACAACAATCGGCACGATGACAGCCGAGTCCACATTCCAGATGTCGACAACCTTATGTGCTAAGTCGAGATATTTGATTTGTTTCTCTTTCTCAGCTTTCACGAGGTTCTCGTCATGGGGAATGGTGATATCGACAATCATCGTGCGGCGCGCTAATCGATCTATCACCACAATGTCTGGCTTATTAGCTACAATAGTCCTGTCGGTGATGATAGATCGATCCCAGTACAACGTGACATGATCATTTTCGAGAACTGGGTCGGGCACATACTTGTAGTACGGTACCTCAGAATCCACAAGTTTGTATTTCAAAGCAAGTTGCTGGTGTATAATCCTGGCCACTTGATTATGCCTGTGCAAGTACTCGCCGTTAGCCAGACGAGAACAGCCAGAAATAATATGTCTGATAGACTCACCCGGACGGTGACATGCCCGACATATGTCAACCGTCCCGTCCTTCATAATAAATTTCCGGTAGTTATTCGTTAGCATAACTTCGTCCATAATTGCACAGACAAAACCTTCAGTTTCCCCGAAGAGGTCACCGAAACGCAGCCAGGATACGGACGCTAAAAAGTCTACATCGGGTCCGTGGAGGGCCCGATAAAAGCGCCCGTGGAGCTCCTTGCCTTGCCATACCTCCCTGCGGTCATTGGCACTAAGTACTACGGGTTTGTGCCAGTTCTCTTTAGCCAAGGACAGCGGGGTGAGTCCCTTGTCCACTGATGCCACATCTCGGTGCATACCCACATCGGCTTTTAGGAAATATTCCCTGAGACTGCACACCTCACGGTTGTGGAGGGTCTTAGCATTTAAAAAACCTCGACCCCCGCACTTCCGCGGGATGTACAGCCTCATTACCGACGATCGTGGGTGATGCATCCGATTTGCGGTCAGCAATGTACGGACTCGCCTATCCAGGGCATCCAGTTCTGTCTGAGTCCACTTGAGTACGCCGAAGGAGTACATCAGGACTGGCATGACCCAACCGTTGAAGGCGCGCACCTTATTGCCGCCTGATAAGGAGCTTATGAGCGCCTTTTTCAGGCGACCAAAGAAACGCTCCAGCAACGATTGCTTCATGTCAGCCACACTTATTCCTAACCCCTCTGACATACCCAGGTATTTATATGTATCATTTGCGGAGAGCGATTTCAGGTTTATAGAATCTGAGAGTTGTAATCCCTCAGATTCTACAATCCTGCCTCGCTTTACATGCATGACTGCACATTTGTCTACACCAAATTCCATCCTGATGGAATTACTGAAAGTTTCAGTTACCTTCAGTAACTCCATCAGTCGCAATCTGTTGGGGGCAAACAGTTTCAGGTCATCCATATAAAGCAGGTGGGATATTACCTGACCTCCTCTTCGCAATGAATAGCCAAGTCCCGAATCCTCCAGCAATGTGCTGAGAGGGTTCAGGGCTAAACAAAACCATAGTGGACTCAAACTATAGCCCTGAAATATTCCCCGCTCAATCCTTATAGGATCGTCGTTTCCTTGAATTTGTCGACATCCGGGATAGCGAAGGACTGTCTTCCATTGCCCCATACACGACATCAGGAAGGTACGCAGAGTTGCATTTATTTTGTACAACTCCAGCACCCTCATGAGCCATGTATGTGGTACCGAGTCATAGGCCTTCTTATAATCTATACAACATGTCGACAGATCCTTTCGGGAACGGCGAACCTGTTGGCTTATGGCCATGTCAATAAGGAGCAGCTCCTTCGTACCGCGGGATCCATTCCTACATCCATTCTGAGAGGTAGACATAATGGAGTTGTTGTCTATGTGGGTAGTAATTTTCGCTCTCAGAATGGATGTAAGAAGTTTATAGACCGTTGACAGACATGTGATCGGCCTATAATTCTTGGGTTCCGCGGGACTGCCTGCCTTATGGAGCAGGTGGGTAACACCTGTTGTTAGAAACTGTGGTAGCGACCCAGACTCTAAAGATGACTGGAACTGGGATGCTAAGCGAGTATGTGAACTACGCAGCCATTTTAACCAAAAGTTGTGCAGTCCGTCCGGTCCCGGTGATTTCCAATTATTATTATTATTATTATTATTTCTATTATTTAATTTTTTCACCGCCCAACTATCCTGCACGCGATGTCCCGGTGTACGCCAACGTATAAATGTATTTTAATAAAGTAGGTACAAAGAAGAACTTCTATAGAAGTGCTGGCGTGGACGGCACGAAAATCTCGAACTTCTACAGAAGTTGTTGGCGGTGAAAAGGTTAAGATACTTTACTTAAGTAGGTGGTAATAATCGTTTAGTCACGGAATGCTTAATTTGAATGAGCTTATTTTCAAAGGATTAATTCGCGAAATGCGATATTCTCAAAAAGACTAGTTCGCCAAAATCCTTATCCGAAGATAAATCTTATTTTATGTGTCCCTACGCCTTTTTTTCTTCTACGAGGCATTGGAATCTTTTGTGCCCTTTCCATTACTTCACTCTTCTTTATCAATTAAGATGCTTAAGCTACGTAATGTCTATCACGGTAAGTGGTTAACGCGTTTGGGCTTCGATAATGGAAGTTAAGCAATTGTCGCTATGAAGGGTCATCGGATGGGTGACCTAGCCATGTAAGAAGTCCTGGGCCCAGCTGTAGGATAATATAATGATGATGAATGCTTTAATTTGCCTTCCAAAATCATCGTTGGTTAGCGCTTATAATACCTCGATGGCCGAATAGCAAGCGCTCGACCTTCGAGGGTCCGGGGTTCAGGTCCCAGGTTGGCAAAGTTATTCGAATTTTTCGATGCATTATTATTATATCAATACCCATCAGTTGTAGCGATGATATGATGGCAATGATGAAGGTTTGTCCAGTATACTCGTATAGGCTATTCACTACTCAGAATAATAACTTGTGAATATCGTTGCGTTGAGTCATTGCAAACTCGCTAGCTGACCGTTCGGCAAACTTTTCATCTTTCAATTTACGTGGGCCGAGCTGATAAAATAGATATATTTTTGTTTCCCCGTCTGGCTCCAACTTGGCTCATAACTCGTCTGCCGGAAAAGACTTTACAACTTAAACTGAATGCTACGGAACTTTGCTTGAAAGGTTTTTGTTTCTTTTTCGAATCCCGCTTCGGAACAATGAGTCATTTCCAAAAGGGTTTGTTGTGTTAACAAATCTCTTTTTGTGATTTAATCGTTATCAGTCTATCATGTCCTATTGCTGGGGCTAAGCCAAGTTCCAGTATAAAGTAGTAAACAGCCTATAATTGTCCCACTGCTGGGCAAAGGCCTCCATCATTGAAATCAAGTCATCGCTACAATTGATGGGTTTAATCACCACGCTTGCCAAATGCGGGTTGGCGATCACAAACCCGGGCTATGCATCGAAAATCCGAAATACATTTTTTGCCCGACCTGGGAATTGAACCCGGGACCTTCGGGTATCGGGCCGAGCGCTCTGCCACTCGGACACCGAGGCGTTCCAGTATGGCAGATATCATCAAGCAAACTTCATCTCAACCGATGGTCAGCAACGATAAGCCCGAAGATGGAAGCACGCTTCACCCTGAATCTTCAGTCATTGACAAACGGGCAACCTTACTTCGAATTCTAAATTTGAAAGAAAGAAAGAAAAAACATTTATTGACTTGACATGATTAAAAATAAAAAATAAATAAAAAAAGACATGAAATACAAAAACAAAAATAAAGTAACAAACGCAACAGTGTGACGAGCCAATCAGGACCCTACCTCAGCATACGCCGCTACGGTGTGAGAAAGTCACATCGCAACGGCGGCGGCGGCGCTGGTATTCTGGCAGGGCTTGTGCGAGGTGATGTTCGTGAATTTGAAACATCATAGTAATTTTACTTAGGCAGGGCATAGGCCATGTAGCACCAATCGTTTCTTTTGAGCTGATCGCATCCAGGTTTTTCCAGCGACTAGCTCTTTATCTCTGGCCCATCTAGCAGGTGGTCGGCCAGCAGCGCTCCGCTTGTCCGTCCTAGGCAGCCATTCCATGACAGGGTTTTATGTAAATTTAAGAAAAAATCATATGCTGAATAAGTATTTACATTTAAATTCTTAAACTTTATAGTCTCAGCTGATGGTTTGTAATGTTTTATAACCTAATTGCTTCAATAGTTCTTGTTTTTAGGGGCAGATGGATGATAGTTATTCATATTTCATAAACCGTCCATAAGGTTTGACAGTATGAATAGGGGAATATCGCCTCCGCAGTTAGATGTCAGTGTAGCCATTAAAC
The DNA here is from genome assembly GCA_947562085.1 of Eudonia lacustrata. Lineage (NCBI taxonomy): Eukaryota > Metazoa > Arthropoda > Insecta > Lepidoptera > Crambidae > Eudonia > Eudonia lacustrata. The sequence goes on from OX387313.1 coordinate 20,046,395, forward strand.
CGGTTAGTGGAGCCGCCCCCGGACCCCCGGGCCCCCGGGGTGTGTGTACGGAACTTTTATTGCCCCCGAAGTTGGTCCGCGAATTAGTTAGCTACCTACGAACATGTTGACTACCGAAATGAAGTCCGCACTGTGTGCAAAACTTTTTCAAAATTTACTCCGAAGTTTGCTTTGGGTTGCATAATTAAAGGAGGTTTGTTTTTTAATATATTAATTGGCCCACTAACGTTTGCTAACACTATAATATAGTACCAATCTTCTATACTACATATCATGATTTATTGTAACAAACACCAATAGAATAAACACTTCATGCAATTTCTATTCTTTAGTATTTTTCCGAAAAATATGTAAAAATATTTTTTTATTATACTATGCTACATAAGCACTTTATTATAGGGAAACAAAATGTTTTCAGCAAGCAATTTGTTAGGTCTTCAGATGCTTTACTTCGGGTGTAGCACAAAAACATTGTTTGACCGGAATCATAGAGAAAGTGGTCTATGAATCCCTCGGGCCCTCCAACTATCTCCGTACAAACAATCGCATCGATTCGTTGCTCCCTTTGATGTAATGGAAGGAAAAACAAACAAACTTTCGCATTTATAATATAGGATTTGTTGATATAGTGTAGTCCACTCATGATCCCTTCCCTGCGTAGGAAGTTGGAAGTTAATTTTATTTTTTTTTTGTGTTTTTATTTGTGACGGAAAGTATTTATGATAGGGAATTTTCCAATATTTATGACGGTGTAAGGGAGAAAAGAGCTGGACACTTGCTGAGTTTCTTGCCGGTTCTTCTCAGTACAAGATCTCCCGCCCAGAGTAGATAGACTTACGAACCGATGGCATAAAATGACGTTCATAAGAGCTATTTGTAGCCTAAACTGAATAAATGATTTTGAATTTTGATTTTTTTTGAATTTTGATTTAGGAAATATTCTTAAATACATTTATCTACTTGTAGAAGACTTTATTGACAACATTTACAAACATCAACAATGGTGCAAAATTACAGTGTTCTGCAAAATCATAGTGATACGTTTGACAGCTCTGTCCGTATACGATGTCACAAAAATTAACATGACAATCATCTATTGTCTCTTTGAGAAAGGACTTATGTTATGAATGATTGCGGCTGACCGTAGATATGCTGTGGATGAATATGCATGGCGTTCACAGCAAGCTCATGGTTATTTTGCTTTACATTAATTTTGCTTTAAGCCTGTTTACAATACTACTATTTTTTTCTAAAATAATTAGACCCCAAATAATTTATAAAAAAATCTTGTGTTTCTTTATAATTGCTATTTTGAGCTCAGGGTGCCAAGTGCGAGTTTCATTCGTCATTCGTTAACGTTTACGTAAACGAGAATTTGTATGGCAAAATGTTAACTCCTCTCGTATGCCGCCAGGAGGCGCTGCTTCAATGCCATACTGATTTTCGTTTTCGTAAACGTATTCGAATGAATACGGATAGTTAACAAACTCACACTAGGCACCCTGAAGTCTGTTGTAACCACATGTACTTAACTCGCAAGACCGAACTCGGTCAGCCAAAGTAACACAAAAGAGTTAGCCCTGATGGCTGATTTACACGTATTAAGTTGATAAGTAGGTAACTAAATTTTAACTTAATTTTAAGTGATTAATTGCATGTAAACACAGAATTTAGTAGCAAGTTGCAAGTTAAAATTAAGTTAACAACTAAACAAGATATTTAGAATTTTGTCTATTTTTCGGTTAAGTTGGAGGGCGGGGCTTGTCACTTGACACGTTTGGACAGGCACAATTTAGTTAAATGCATAAGTGTTGTGACGCACTTGGGTTCAATTTGTTCTATTTATCCAATTTCTCACCCACAGTCTTTTGGGTATGGTTATTTCCCTAATTATCTCATCTTTGACTTCGTCCAAAACCTCTCTAATAACAAATTTAAGCACAGAATTTACGACTTCATTACGTGATTGATCGTCCATCTTGCTTGAGTTGAGTGAACTAAAGAGCTTAACTACTTAAATACGTATGGACATACACTTAAATATAAGTCACTTAAAATTAAGTTAAAATTTAGTTACCTATTTAACAACTTAATACGTGTAAATCAGCCATGAGAGTTGGTGTACTTAGTTATAGCAGAGTCTATATAACCTCTTCCTTGTTCTAGGTAGGTTGGTAGTACAGTACATAGGTAATTTAATTAATAAATATACCTATGATTTGTTAAAACCGTCCCGATTTGAAGTAAAATAAGAAATGGAATCTATATAGTACATCTAAGTCAATTTGTACAACAGATCTTCTTGAGACTTCCCCAGTCGCGGTAGATAGCATGATCGTTCCACTTAATCGCGTTACTTTGCGTATGCGCGCGAAAGCCCCGTCATTCGCCATTGAGTGTTCCCGCCATCCGCCATTTGCACTTATGTTAAGTCATCATAATATGGCGTCTTTCCCTTCCACAGACTTCAAACTAGATCGAATCACTAATGCTCTCTGCATTCATTAAAGTCGTGACTTGCTGTATTAATGCTAAGTAACAGTTAAGTTTGGCGAAATATCATTCTATTTCGAATAGACTGTCATTAATTTTATTTTCCACTTAGATATTTCGGTTGGCTTTTTACAACTTAAGTATTGCTAAAACTCTCAGACTTTTCATCCACTGGTGGGTTTATAAATAACAATTCTGCAACTAACGTTGCTCTTCCATTTCGCTCATAGCATTTTAATTATGCATTTTTATCTGTCTATAGTTCTAAAGTCTATGCGAGGTTTTTCTGTTTCCTACACATATAGTACACTCGCACGCAGAGACACACACAAAAGCATAATATTTAATTATTTTGAGATTTAAGTTAGTTTTTATTTTTATTTTTGTAACAACGGCTCTCGCCCACGACCGACTTTTTGAGGACCGATAGTCGGACCGATTTTTTCGCGGAGGTTTTAGTACCGACTTTTTGTAGGATACGTTTGCGATGCAACATAGGACCGACTAAAAAATCGGTATCCGATTATCGGACGTGGGCGAGGGCTCTAACACTTCCTACCTAAGGATGGGTGTTAATGTTTACGGCGTATACTGTTCATTTACTGAATTATAACATTTTTGCATTATGTGCACTTCACGTGAGTCTGTCGTATATCTATATACGACACACAGCTCCGGTCATATTCAATTCCAATTCGTGAGGGAGGAAGGATGTTTGCTCAACTTAGCTAATCCGCAGTATAGTGTCCCGGTGCGCTTGGTTTAGGTACTAATCCATCAGCAATCACGCGTGTCCATGTTACACCCCCGTTAATACCGGTCTAAACTCCTTTATATTCTATGCAGGTTTTTCTACGTTTGTTACTCACATACACACATAGACACACACAAAAGCTTAATATTTCATAACTTTTAGAGATAAGTTATTTCTTATTTTCAATTTTGCAACGCTTACTCTAATGTCGTTCTCTGAATTATTTTTAAATATTTTTGTGCATTATGCATTATGTTCTACGTTTGACGTGCGTCTGTCGTATACCTACATACGACACACAGTTCCGGTAATATTCAATTCCAATCCGTGAGCGAGGAAGGATGTTTGCTCGACTTAGCTAATCCGCAATAGTGTCCCGGTGCGCTTGGTTCTAATCCATTAGCGATCACGCCGATCACGCGTGTCCACGCGATAGACCCCCGGGCCTGCGCTGCGGCACAAAATAAAGAGGCAGAAGGTATTAACGCACACATAGAGCCTCCACCACGCAGATCTAGGATATTTTTTTGGAAATTTGCTGATTGCCTCTGACTGCATTTTCAGCTTCACAAGGCATTTTGGGGGTGAAAAAAAAAAAAATTAACTTAACTTACTTAAACTTTAACTTAAACTCAAGCCGTGTGAAACGTATCACCTTCGGAGGTTTCCTATTAGAGGGAACATGGCATCACGCACTAGTGCGTGTCCTAATAGATTCTCCGAAGGGTTCGGATCGGATCGATCGGGATCTCGGAATAGCTCGGGGTGTCAAGTGTGAGTTTTGTTTACTATCCGTGTTCATTCGATTCATCATCATCATCTCAGCCAAAAGACGTCCACTGCTGGACAAAGGCCTCCCCCAAGGATCTCCACAACGACCGGTTTTGTGCTGCTTGCATCCAGCGGCTTCCCGCGACCTTCACCAGATCGTCGGTCCACCTTGTTGGAGGCCTGCCCACACTGCGCTTTCCGGTACGCGGTCGCCACTCCAGGACTATCCCGCCCCAGCGGCCATCAGTCCTGCGAGCAATGTGCCCTGCCCACTGCCACTTAAGCTTTGCAACTCTTCGGGCTATGTCGGTTACCTTAGTTCTTCTGCGGATCTCCTCATTTCTGATTCGATCACGCAGAGAAACCCCGAGCATAGCCCTCTCCATTGCTCTGTGAGTGACCTTGAGCTTTTTTATGAGGCCCATAGTGAGCGACCACGTCTCAGTCCCGTATGTCATCACTGGCAACACACACTGGTCAAAGACTTTCGTCTTGAGACACTGCGGTATATTGGACGTAAAGATATTTCGTAGCTTACCGAACGCTGCCCAGCCTAATTGGATTCGACGATTGACCTCTTTGCTAAAGTTAGACCTACCTAGCTGGACCGTTTGTCCCAGGTAAACATAATCGTCCACAACTTCAAGGGCAGAGTCCCCAACTTTCAGAGGAGTGGGTACAACACGTGAGTTCGACATAACTTTCGTCTTCTCCATGTTCATTTTAAGACCCACTTGTTGAGAGACTCTGTTGAGGTCACCGAGCATTGTGCCGAGGTCTTCCAGGGTCTCAGCCATGACCACTATATCGTCAGCAAATCGAAGGTGAGTGATGTATACACCGTTGACGTTGATGCCGAGTCCTTTCCAGTCCAGAAGCTTGAAAACATCTTCCAGTGCAGCAGTGAACAGTTTCGGAGATATCACATCTCCCTGTCTCACTCCTCGCTGCAACTGGATAGGTTTCGAGTTCTGGTCCTGAAGACGGACTGACATAGTGGCGTTTTCATACAAACACTTCAACACTTCGATGTACCGGTAGTCAATTTGGCACCGCTGGAGAGACTGTAGCACGGCCCATGTTTCAATCGAATCGAAGGCTTTTTCATAGTCCACAAACGCTAAGCAAAGAGGCTGGTTATACTCCTCGGTCTTCTGTATAACCTGCCGCAGCGTATGTATGTGGTCTATGGTGCTGAAGCCTTTTCGGAAACCGGCTTGTTCGATAGGCTGGAAGTCATCAAACCTACGTGCGAGACGATTCGTTATGACTCTCGAAAACAGCTTGTAGACGTGGCTCAGCAGGGTTTTGTCGCCCTTTTTGAAGAACAGTACCACCATACCTTCGTGCCACGTCTCTGGCGTTCTGCCCCCTAGTACGACGGAATTAAATAGCTTCTGAAGAGCTACGAGTACCGGTCTTCCGCCTGCTTTCAGAAGCTCGGCCGTAATTCCGTCAGCACCTGGTGCCCTGCCGTTTTTGAGCTGCTTGAGAGCCATACTAATCTCGTACAGGCTGATGTCCGGGATGTCTTCGGTATAGTGCCGAGTTAACTTAGCTCTAGGGTCTTTAGCTAAGCTTTGTACAGGTGGCCGCGTGGATGTGTAAAGCTGCCCATAGAACTTCTCGACCTCTTCCATAACATCGGACCTGGTCGTGACAGTTCTGCCGTCATCGGTTTTCAGCGTCGTCAGTTGGCACTGCCCAATACCCAAATCTCTTGCGAACACTTTTAAGCCTTTGTTCCGCTCAATGGCCTCTTTAATACGGTCAGTATTAAATCGGCGCGTGTCGCGAGTCATAGACTTCGAGATCTGCCTATTTAGCCGCCGAAACTGAGACGCATCACCTGAGGAAAGCAGAACCATTGCGCGCCGCTCTTCCATTAGTTTTAGGGTATGGTCTGAGAACTTTTTGGTTCCTTTTGTACGGTGGGTTTTAAAAAACTTGGACCCAACTGTTTGGACAGTTTCCACAAACCTGTTGCTGTATTCGTCCACATTTTCGCAATCGTTTAGGCACTCGAAGCAAATTTGCAATTCGAGTTGAAAGCTTTCGGGGTTTTGGATTTGGATGGGTGCAGGACGGAGCGTGGACCTTATCAATCGACGTCTTTCCAGCTTAACGTTGATATTCAATGTGCCTCTTAGCAACTGGTGATCGCTGCCAGTTTTAAACGCATTGATCACAGTGACATCATTGAATATTTGCTTCCTCGTCGACATAATAAAGTCAATCTCGTTTTTTGTTGCACCATCGGGACTCATCCAGGTCGACTTGCGGTGTTCAGCCTTCCTGAAAAAGGAATTCATCATAAAGAGTCCTTCCCTTTCCAGAAAGTCCGCCAGCAGTTGGCCCCGTGAGTTCCGATTACCAACCCCAAAATGGTCCCACTCTCATCTCATCGCCGCTTCGTTTGCCCAGTTTTGCGTTGAAATCTCCCATGACAACTGTAGGCGACGCACTACACACTAAATGGAATATTTTATAACGCTGTGTAATAAATAACAAAACGAAATTGAATATTAAAGTATGGCGCGCGACCGACGAGCGCATGCGTACCAACATAATAACGCACCGCCGCGCCGCCGTCCTTTCGGTTGGCAGTACTTTTTTCTCAAGCGACATGTTTTATGGACACGAGTTCGCTCTTCGGTCGCTCCCATTTTTTTCCAATCAAAAAGTGCAGTTTTCTTTTTCCATAGTCTACAAACTGGTCCATCAAGCCGGATTTATTCAAGTATGTTTAGTACACCACCCTTAGTAAGGAAAAAGTGCAACGCCAAGCTGGAAAAAAGATTGGAAAGTGCGTCGGAGCACGTGCTCGTAGGTGAATGTTCGTTGCAAAAAATTAGTGATATACGTGCAGTGAAAACCGAATCCATCGGAGTTTCTGTATCATCTTCGTCACGACTTAAGCGCAAACAGCTTGAGTTAGCGGCAGCGGAAGCCAAAGCGAAGATCGAAAAAGAGCTCATCGATAAGAAGCTAGAATGCGAACTAGCCATGATCGAAGACGAAAAGTGTTCATCTCGAAGTAGCTCGAGCAAAAGCAGGTCTACCAGCTCCAAGAAGCGGCAGTCTAACGTGGAGGATTGGCTGGAACGAAGTAATGTTCAGCCGTCACATGTGGCGGCAGCGACGACAGCGAAGGAGGCAGAGCCGGCACCTATTGAAGAACCTAGCCGTGCACCCGCCCCCAACGTTCCTACTGACAGCATCCTCCAGCTCGCCCGCACGCTCAAAGACGTGATGGTTACATCATCCACGCAGAACGAACAGCGGCTACTCACTCGTTTGTCCACACCCCGTGAGCTACCGTTCTTTAACGGCGACTGCATTGAGTGGCTACATTTCAAGAGTGCATATGATGAATCTACAGCCGTATGCCAGTTTAGCGACTCTGAGAATCTATGGAGACTACGTCGAGCACTTAAAGGTAATGCCAAGGAAGCAGTCACTGACCTTTTAATCGGCAACACTCAACCAGCCGTAGTGATGGAGGCGCTAGAACTCAGATTTGGTCACTCTGATTTAATCATACAACAGTTGACCTCACAGATGAGAAGGTTACCACCGCTCCCAAGTGCCTACCAGTACGATTTAATACATTTTTCAATGAAAGTAAATAACTGTGTTGCAACCCTAAGCTCGCTAAACCAAACTGATTACCTACGCAGTCCAGAGTTGTCAGCAGCTGTTATCTCTAAGTTGCCCAGCATACTGATTAGCAAGTGGACTGACTACGCGTACGACAAATTAGCCACCGATATGCCTAAACTTCAACTACTAGCTACATTTCTGAAAAGAGAAGCCCAGATGCTATCGGCCGCCGGAGTGTCACATGTACGAGATTATCGCAAAACAGACACAGTGCCACCTACTAAGAAATACGACGACAAACAACGCCAGGTCACATTCCGGCCTGTGTTAGCTACGGCGACCAAATTCAATGAGCTGTCGTCGTCGTCGTCGTCGTGTACCTATTGTAAAAAGTCAGCTCATTTACTGACCGATTGCCGACATTTCAAACGTGCCTTAAGAAAAGAACGCTGGAGATTCATTAAAACAAATAACTTATGTTTTTGTTGTTTACAAGGTCGGCACGTTCGCAATACATGCGTAGCACCTGTGTGCGATATAGATAACTGCGGACTCGCACACCATCGATTGTTGCATTTTAGAAAACCCGATACTACACGCTCACAAGTAAACAGCTCGCCGAAGGAAGAAGAGGAGAGTGAAACAGCTGACTACGAGTATTTGCCGCCGCGCGACGAGACCGTGGCCCATGTCGCGGGCGCCGGCGCCGCCTTGTCGGTGGCTTCGTGCGGGCCGCCTGCCCCCCCCGCGCCCCCCGCGTGCCCCGGCCGCGGCATCCCCAGTGATAACAGCGCACCGGCCCTTTCCGTCGCGAGTGAAGTGATGCTAAAAGTGATAAAGGTCAATCTAAGTGGCCCTAATGGCATAGTAAGTGTGTATGCGTTATTGGATGACGGTGCTTCGATCTCGATGATCACTAAGGACTTGGTAAGCGAATTAGGTCTTACACCTTTTCAGTCTAGCCCGATAAAATTTATTGATGCATTTGGTCTTGAGATATTTCAGTCTGATGTACCCAAAGTAACTACAAATATTTCAGGTTTTTATGAAGATAAAAGTTTTATTGTGTCCTTACGACAAGTTGATAATTTAAATTTACCTAAACAAGATTTGTCAATAGTAAAACAACTGCAGTGCAGTCACTTGTTACATGTAAAAGATTATGTTTGTAGTCAGTGTGTGGTGCCTCGACTACTGATAGGAGAAGACAATTATTATCTTCTAGCTCCTCTAGAAGTTTTGCATGGCAACAGACACGAGCCATACGCCACAAGATGTCGGTTAGGATGGTCTATCCACGGCTGCTATGGTCTCACTCACACTCCTGTCAACGGGCACACCTTCCACCTCGCTCATTCCGAGGAAAATGATACTATTAAATTAAATGATTTAGTCAAAATGTCATTTGAACTGGACTCTATTGGAGTTTCGACCTTACGCCGCGAGAATACGGAACATTTGAGAGCGGTCCGTATCCTCGACAGCACAGCGCGTCATCTGGGAAACCAATGGGAGGTAGGTTTACCATTTGTCAGGGATCAGCTGTCTCTTCCGGCCACCATAGATTACGCTAAAGGTAGGTTGCAGGGTTTAGTAAGAAAATTTAGCACTGATAGTGCGTACGCAGAAAGGTACAGTCGGGAGATTAAAAGGCTTTTCGACAATGGCTATGCGCGGGAGCTACTGGTCAACGAACCCACGCCTAGCCACTTATGGTATTTGTCGCACTTTTGCGTCCAGAACCCCAATAAACCTGGTAAGCTAAGATTAGTATTTGACTGTGCAGGAAAGGTTAAAGGTGTATGCCTAAATGATTTTTTACTTACCGGGCCTGACTTATATAACTCGTTATTAGGAATAATGTTACGCTTTCGCGAACATAAAATCGCTTTTACTGGAGATATTAAAGATTTTTTCGTTCAGATTAAAATACGTCCGGAAGATCAGCATGTTTTTCGTTTTCTTTGGCAAGAAAGCACAGACGCACCTTTAAAAATCTGCGTTATGCAAAGTCTATTGTTTGGTGCCACTTGTTCACCTTTCATTGCACAGTACATTAAAAACAAAAATGCTCTTAAGTACCAAGATCTATGTCCCGAGGCTGTCGACGTTATAGTAAATAGTCACTACATGGACGACTGTTTACACTCATGCGACGAGGAAAGTCAGGCTATCCAACTAGTGCGTGAAATAACAGATATACACAGGGCCGGCGGATTCGAAATAACACGCTGGTCGAGCAACAGCAAGACGGTGTTAGAATCCATCCCCTCGGACGCGCTCGCGCCGACAGCCATTGAATTCAAACATGGAGCTACGAATACAATTGAGCGCACTCTCGGGTTGATGTGGCATCCGAGCGAAGATTGTTTTAGTTTTAAAATCGTTTTAGACCGAATTCCACCAAACATTTTAAATGGAGTTGAGCCTCCTACTAAAGCCCACATGTTAAGTATAATAATGTCTGTTTATGATATTCACGGTTTTCTTTCTCCGTTTATAATAAAAGGTAAAATTATTTTTCAAAATGTTCATCGTTCCGCGCTTGACTGGAAATGCCGCATCCAACCCGAGGAACATGCTCTGTGGGTCAGCTGGCTTAAAGATTTACGTAGCTTGTGTGCACTTCGTATTCCACGCTTCTACGGCAACGGGCAGGAGTGGGCGGAGTGCTACTCGAGCGAGCAATGGATATCGAGCGACGATATAAATGTCGTTGATAAACAAATGCACATTTTTTGCGACGCTTCGTCTAAGGCGTATGCGTCTGTTATTTACTGGCGTTTTACACGATCAGACGGACGTGTACTAGTATGTTTTGTGGCCAGTAAAAGCAGAGTTAGTCCGCTACGACCTGTGTCCATTCCAAGGCTGGAGCTACAGGGTGCGCTTTTAGGGGCACGGCTCGCGGATACTATTCAACGTGAGCACAAGGATATTAAGCCTGGGAAACGGTATTTTTGGACGGACTCAAGTACAGTGCTGCAATGGATCCGTAGCGATCCTCGCAATTACAAGCCATACGTAGCCCACCGTTTAGGTGAAATTGATGAGTTGACAAAGTCGAGCGAATGGCGACACGTACCGACTGCGCTGAACGCGGCCGACGTGGCCACCCGGGACGACGCCCCCCCACTCGTATACTCTAGTGACTGGTTTCAGGGTCCTTCATTCTTACGGCAGCCTGAAAACCAGTGGCCCAAGGATCGTAGATTCACTAAAGCACTAGAAGATGCACAGTGTGAGGAACGCACTGTGACCTTAGTAATAGCCAGTGAGTCAGTATTATCTTTGCCTAACGAAGATAATATTTCAAGTTGGATGACACTTGTGCGCGCTACTGCAAGGGTTTTACTGTTTATTAGAAAATGTCAGCGTAAAGCTTGCAAACTTGACATCTTTCTAATGAAGGAGGCAGAATACCTACTGATTAAAAAGTGTCAACTTGATTGTTTTAATACAGAAATTACTTATTTAAAGAATAATAAACCGCTTCCATCTAATAGTCGTTTACTACATCTTACACCTTACCTTGATGAGAGTGACGTCATGCGTGTTGGCGGACGCATTGACTCTGTTGTGGGTGTTGGGCATGACGCACGAAGACCAGCCATCTTAGATGGGCAGCACCGGATTACGCGTTTGTTGGTAGAATATTACCACAGGCAAGCAATGCATGGCGCGAACGAGCTTGTTGTAAACAATTTACGACAACACTATTGGGTTTTAAAGCTCAGACCTACCGTACGTACGATTGCGTCTCGTTGCCTGTTCTGCCGCTATAGACGCGCAACGCCACAGCCCCAGCGTATGGCGGACCTGCCGGCCGCTAGACTCCAACATAACAGGCGACCCTTTAGTTACACTGGAGTAGATTTTTTTGGCCCACTCGAAATCACAGTCGGCCGTAAACGACTCAAGCGATATTGTATGCTCTTTACTTGCCTTACAATAAGAGCAATTCATATTGAGGTGACTGAAAGCCTCACTACGGACTCTACGATTATGGGCCTCAGGCGCATGGCTGCTCGGCGTGGTATGCCGCAGGTAATTATATCTGATAACGGCACCAACTTTAGAGGCGCTCACTCGGAGTTGAAGCTCAGTATGTCTGAGCTAGACCAGGAGGCAGTTCGTGAGGCTGGAGCCATCCGTGGTGTGGAGTGGAAATTCATACCACCTGGTGCACCTGAGATGGGCGGATCTTGGGAAAGGATGATCCGCACAGTAAAATCATCACTTAAAGTAATTTTAAAGGAGCGAGCACCTCACTATGAAACTTTAATAACTCTGCTGGCTGAAGTGGAAGCGCTAGTCAATAGCCGGCCCATTACTCACGTATCGAACGACCCGTCGTATCCGGAGGCTCTCACCCCCAACCATTTTTTAATTGGTTCGTCTTCTATAGCACCTCATTTCGGTAAGTACGACAACTCTGACCTATGCTTAAGAAAACGTTGGCGAGTAGCGCAACGGCTCACTGATATGTTTTGGGCACGGTGGATAAAGGAATTCCTACCAACCTTGCTACCCCGACAAAAGTGGACTAAGGAGTCTAGACCATTACAGGTAGAAGATTACGTCATCTTAGTTGAACCAAACGTCGAACGAAACGCTTGGCGACACGGAGTTGTGAGTGCGACCCATGCGGGTAGGGACGGACGCGTACGCGTCGTAGATGTGCGCACACGCACAGGCATCCTGCGTAGGCCTGTAACGCGCGTCGCTCTACTGTCACCACGAGATGATAGCGCCAACTAGTTAGCACTAAGGAGGCAGAATTGTAGGCGACGCACTACACACTAAATGGAATATTTTATAACGCTGTGTAATAAATAACAAAACGAAATTGAATATTAAAGTATGGCGCGCGACCGACGAGCGCATGCGTACCAACATAATAACGCACCGCCGCGCCGCCGTCCTTTCGGTTGGCAGTACTTTTTTCTCAAGCGACATGTTTTATGGACACGAGTTCGCTCTTCGGTCGCTCCCATTTTTTTCCAATCAAAAAGTGCAGTTTTCTTTTTCCATAGTCTACAACAACGGTGTAATGAGTTTTGGAGGCTTGTATGGCTCTAGAGATGTCCTCATACGTAGCCTCCACCTCATCGTCAGGGTGTGTCGTAGTAGGAGCATAAACCTGTATGACCTTCAACGAATACCGTTTGGTTATTCTGAGTATAAGGTACGCTACCCTAGGCGACACACTCCCGATCTCGACAACGTTGTTCACGAGGGACTTGTGGACGATGAACCCGACACCTCCTTGGGACAGTTGTTCGCCCTCCCGGAAATAGAGTAAGTTACCAGACTTGAGGATTATCGAGTCCTCCCCCTCTCTTCGGACTTCAGATAATCCAACTATGTCCCACCGTATCTTGCTCAATTCTTCCTCTAGTTCCAAAATCTTTTCGTCAGTCCGCAATGTGCGCGTGTTATATGTTGCCAGGGCCAGAGTTCGTCGTTGGCGGTAGCCAGATCTCTGCCGGAGATTCTTAGCACCCCCTGCCCCGTCGCTGCCTTGGCCGCTACCGTAGCTAGGGCGAGCGGGACCGCCGGGGACTAGGGGCCGGTGTTTCGTGGTGTGCATTTATGAGGGGATTTGCCATAATCGTTCATTCGATTACGTTTACGAAAACGAAAATTAATATGGCATTTTAGCAGCGCCTCCTGGCGACAAACGAGTATGAGTTAAAATTATGCCATACAAATTCTCGTTTCCGTTAACGTGATCGAATGTCAAAAATAACTCACACTAGGCTCTCAGAACCAAGGCTTGGAAACCGGTTAAATTTTCAAACCGTTATCGCCCTAAGTACATAAGAACAAAATAATTTCCTTGAAACCGGTTTAGAGAACGTTATTTTCACGATAAAGTTTTCGGTTACGTTCGCGTTCTTTACCGGTTAATACCGGTTTATATCGTGTGGAGAGGGAAGTAAACAGCGGAAAGTACCCGCGCTGTCGACTTGTCGCTGCAGGTTTGAGGCGGGCGGGCCGCGCGCCCGGGGCGTAAACCGGTTTATTTCGGTTAAAGAACGAAATGGATTTCGGTTTCACTCCGAACAGAACGTTATTGCGGAAAACGTTATAGAACATTATTAACCGTTATTTTTCAAACCGGTTTTCCGAGCCTCAGAACAGCCCGAGCGCAGCTGTCGCGAGATTCCATGTCTGTGAGACGTTGTCTAAGCTGGTTGACTAAGCTTACTTTCTGAGGTGTCCTTATTTTGTGGCTGCGGCTAGGAGAATTGAGAGTTGGGGAGTTTTATTGCGTTAATGCCAAATGGCCGATAGAATAATACGGTGAGCTCGTAAGATTGTTTCATTATAATTAAGTAGGTAGGTACTAAATGGCAGTCAATTGTTTTATCACTGCAAGGGTGTGGTGCGGGAGAAGTGAGCGAGCTTACAGCTCCGGTAACCTATCTGGATATTAGGTAGTAGTGGAGTATATTATAATGTATCCACGGGGCAACTTGCCCGAGACACTAGTCTTATAAGTACCGGATGAAGAATGCGCTTCGGCGCGTCTTGATCTGGCATTATGACCTGGCGCAGGTGGTCCCTTGGATGGATGGTGCTTGCGCAAGGATGTCTGACACCTTTAACTTTATAACCGTTTGGTTGGTGGGGGGTGTCAGTATAAACTTTAAAGTCGTGTGTAGCGGGGATGTAAGGGTGTGGTAGGATTTCTTGGTAAACTACGTAGGTTTCCAGTGAATCAGAGAACACAATCCCTTAGCACATAAAAATGTAATTTAAATAATATGTAGTGTTAATTCCGCTAACTCACTCGTTTATACAGCTTGGATGCAGTACGCATGCACCGCCCTCCCGCCCGCAAAAAGTATGCACATGCAGGAGATACAATGCGTGCAAGCGAAAATGCACACCAACACCGATACCCGACACGTGTTTCGCCCCTCCACGGGGCATCCTCAGGAGCTGTTAACTGGTCGAGAGCTGCGCACCGACTGATAGCGATAGGAGGGGCGAAATACGTGTCGGGTATCGGTGTTGGTGTGCATTTTCGCTTGCCCCCCGCTGGAAACCGATCCTAGTTCTTTTGGCTTAGAGGTGGATTAACCTATGTACCACAGAGACAGCTCAATAAAAGGTTGGATTTAATCATCTAGTACTATCCTTTTGTCATGCTATATTCTTTGACAGGGTCGTACAGTCATTGTTTAATTGCCGCAGACGGCTGAACGGATCGAGGCTGACGCGAGACAGATAAGCTCCTCGACAATTGATGGTCGTGTGGTAACCAATTCCAGGCTGACTGATGATTGTAGCGCTGTGGAATGGAATGCTGGTCTCGGGGTATGTATCGTAGATATGTGTATTAGGGCGACACCTCGATTTGTGAACATTCAAAAAGGCTGATCCTTACTGACGCTGGCTGGGTCGATTATACTTCGCGCCTCGTCCTCGAGATTAGTAGTTAATTATTTTATATTGTTACTTGCAGTATCGCATAGATGTCACCACTCCTGCACTATCGTTGAGATTTAGTTTTTTTTTTTTTTTTTTGTGGGTATCTTTATCTTTCTCTATGGCGCCATTGCCTCGCGTTCCTCATTCGCATTTTAGTGCTCGACCACTCCAGTCACTTTAAATTTCTTCCGTGTTCAATCGACTGTTTTCGTAAGCAAAATGCCGTAACGTAAAAATCCTAAGACTTGTAAAGAAGAACTTGAACATATAATGAAAAAATGCGCAAGCTACAGCAAATCTATCTCAGGCTTCTTCGACGCATTCAAAAGTAACGGTTGGCGTTGAATCCATTGGAGATTTTTACCTAACCTTGACAAGATAACAATCGTTATCTAATATAAGTGCAATGCTTTTATTTAATGTTTTCCAAATACGCACTTTTTGTTCGTACCTAGTTAAGTATAACGTATTAACGTTGTCTTATACTCACACCTATGCCGCAATTATCTGATTGATTGTCTGAAGAACTCGATAATGCCGAGCTGGTTGGCTTTACCCATGAGGTACAGGCGCCTGCTGACGATAGTCTTGTAGATGCAATGACTCCCCCAGAAGCGTCCTGTACGTCTTCGAGGGCTCCAGCCCTTGATACTACCAACAAAGATGGTGAATTGGACACTGATGTCCTTGAAATTCTGGGTGACGATCCGTTGCTCACAGAAAAACTTGGCAAAGACATTCGGCAAGAGCTTGCTTGCCGACTTGAACACACATCCACAGAGGGTCTTAATAAAGAGGGTCGTAAAGAATTGATTTCGAAATACTCGATACCCGCCAATTGCTTGCGTATTAACCCCCCAAAAATAAATACCAAAATCAAAGTGGCTATTCCTGAAAACACTGTTAAGCGAGATAAAGGTATAGAAGCCAAACAAAAACAGATAGCAAGTGCTATTTCCTGCCTAGGAGAAATCATTACTGCCCAACTTACGTCAAAGGACATGGACAAAGAAACGCTTTAAAAGCTTATGGATCTCAGCCGATGGCTATGCGATATTCATCATGGGGTCTTCTTAACAAGAAGAAACTTCATCCTTTTTCATTAAAAAAGGATCTTAAGGAACACCTTAGCAATACTAAGATTGACACCTTTTATTTAGCGAAACGTTAGCTGAGACTAATAAAACAGCTAAATCGATTATTAAATCAGTAGTCAAATTAAAGGCTGATGCATCATACCATAAAAATATACTTAAGCGGGCGAAGACACTAAACCAGAAGAATTTAAACCGCAAAGCTCCTGGTCCAGCATACAGGCAGCCGGGCCCACCGCCGAGGAGCTACGAGCCTGTAGGCCCCCGCGCACCACCTCCGCCACCGCCGCCCGCGCACTCATGGAGACAGCCGTTGCGTTAGCAACAGCTGCCGGCACTGATGCAGACACAGGCACGTCGTCGCTACTAAATTCAGTTGCGTATGCCGGCCGTTTACATTACTTTAAAACCCAATGGTTCCTTATTACCAAAGACAGAACAATTCTTTCTTGGATTGATGGTTATAAAATCCCTTTCTCGGCTCCAGCATTTTAAGATTCGATCCCACACACTCCGGTTAAAAGTAATGAAAATAATATTCTTTTTTACGAAGCTATTGGTGATTACGTAGATATTGAACTGAATGCGAACCTTGTAAAAACCAGTTTATATCAAGTATATTCCTTACGCCGAAACCTAACGGTAAAATGCGGTTTATCTTTAACCTTAAACAATTAAAACTACTAAGAACTGCAGGATTAATTTCCACACTTTATCTTGATGACTGGCTGCTATTCGGTCAAACTTACTTACTTAAAAACTTACCAGCAATGTATAGCAAACATAAAAATTACTAAAACCCTATTAACTTCAATTGGGTTCATTATCAATGAGGAAAAGAGCGTTCTTAAACCTTCTGTAACTTGTAAATTTGGTATGATCATTCAATTCGCACGAAATTAATTTAAGCTTACCTTTAGATGAAAGATTGCAAATTATAACAGAATTGGAAAATTTTTTGAAGATAAGAAATTGTAAAAGTCCGGAAGCTCGCCCAAGTCACTGGCTTGCTAGTATCAGCATACCCAGCTGTATTGTATGGGCTACTTGACACTAAGGATTTAGAACACTGTAAATTTTTTAACCTGAGAAATGACGACGACTATGATAAAACAATGAATATTCCTGTTACACTGTATCCGATATTCAATGATGGTCACTCAGTGCGCCGCATTAGGAATGACGAAAATAGCACTGAAATTTATTCTGACGCCTCAACGACGGGGTGGGGTGCGGCCTGTCAAGATGAAACAGCGAGTGGCCAATGTTCTAATGATGAGCGGTTAAAACATCTACATTATCTCGAACTCTTGGCTGCTTTCATTGCGCTGAAAACGTTTGCAAAAGGCTTTCAAGGCTGCCAAATTCTCCTGTTCATAGACAATTCTACTGCAATTGCCTACACAAATCGAATGGGTGGGATCCAATTCCCACACCTTACACAGATAACCAGGGAAATTTGGCAGTGGTGTAAAGATCGTAAGCTGTTCATTTTCGCATCTTATATCAAATCAAGCGATAACGTCATCGCAGATGCGGAATCACGCAAATCTCACCGGGACATTAAGGGAGTTAGCAAACTGGACTTTTCAATGCTTGATAGAATCATTTGGTATTGCTGATATTGACCTGTTCGCAAGCCGCATAAATAAAAAGTGTGAAATTATATCTCATGGCATACAGACCCTGATGCTATAAATATTGATTCTTTCACCATAACATAGAGTGGTTTGAATTTTTATGCGTTTCCTCCCTTCTCTATTATATCAAAAGTATTAAAGAAAATAATTTCTGACAAAGCAAAAGGTATCATGGTTGTTCCTTTGTGACCTACGCAAAATTCAAAATCATTTATTCAGTTTAGGCTACAAGTAGCTCTTGTGAATGTCACTATGCCATCATACGCAACCATGGTATCGCGTATTTAAAGCCCTTGTGGTCTCCAGAATTATAACATTTCCACTTCATAAACGCACGATAATTTCCCAATCCAGCTCTCGGTGGATACACTAATCCATTACCCTGGTGGCAACAGTCTTATCTGACGCGCTATCAAAAATTTGCTTAAGTCCCTACTGTGGTATAGTTTACCCAGTTATATAATGAAGCCTGTCAATATGGCACCCTGAACTCATGCCGATCAGCGTTGTCGCTGTTACTGGGTCCAAACATATCAAAAGACTGGGTGTATTTCGTCTCCGACCACCGTTACCAAAGTATAATGTTACCTGGGATACAAATTGCGTTTTGGATCAATTGAGTCAATGGTACCCCAATGAAGACCTAACATTGACCAAAAAGACAATAACATTACTGTCACTTACAACTGCCCATAGAGTTCAGACCTTGTCAAAAATAAATATTAAGAATATACATTCATCATCCAGCCGTATTACTATTACAATCTCCGATTTAATTAAAACATCAAAACCAGGCTGCAAACTGCCAACACATTATATACCTTTTTTCAATAATAAACCTACTATATGTCCTGGTAAAACTTTGTTATGTTACTAAATCCGAAACACCGCGGGTTGGAGCGGCAACTCCACTGTGTTTGCACGGTTCTATAATAGACCTGTTTTGAACGACGATTGTACATCTTACCTCATTATATTTTGATGCTTAGGTATTTTATGTAGCAAATTACAATACTGATTGATTTGAAAAATTTAAATTAGGAACTGTTATGATTATTACAAGAATAATTATATATTAGTTAAATTACTGATCTACATAATGTTGTTTAATTAAGTATACAAATAAACCTACATTAATTCGAAAAGTATTTCCATTGATGATATTTCCCACATTATTACTACTCTCAAAGTCTACAAGTAACAATATAAAATAATTAACTACTAATCTCGAGGACGAGGCGCGAAGTATAATTGATGATTAAACGAACTTACCTGTAAGTGAAGTTCTATCATAATTATACGAAGCGCCTCGTCCGAAGAGATTAGTAACTCCCACCCACCCTTACTCTGCCATTATTCCCGTTACTAATCTCTAGGGAAATACATAAAAAAAAAAAAAAAAAAAAAAACCAGAATCTCTAAACTAAATGAGGAACGCGAGGCAATGGCGCCATAGAGAAAGATAGGGATACCCACAAAAAAAAAAAAAAAAAAAAACTAAATCTCAACGATAGTGCAGGAGTGGTGACATCTATGCGATACTACAAGTAACAATATAAAATAATTAACTACTAATCTCTTCGGACGAGGCGCTTCGTATAATTATGATAGAACTTCACTTACAGGTAAGTTCGTTTAATCATCAATAATACGTAGCGCCGTCATCTAAACGTCATTACAAATTAGAGTAATATAGACAAAACACGGAATAACTATTCGGACCTTATTTTTTGTTTATTTGTAAGGCACTAAAATAGACCCTAAAACTAATTACCCGACTGCGTCAGAAGAAGGGTTATGATTTTAGGTTAGATTCTTAGTAGTTGAGGGTACCGTGTGAGGTGCGCTTCTACCTATGGCCTTATAGGCACATAATAGGTACCATCAAATGAATTCAAGTATGATGAAGGCCACTCGTTGTTGACCAAAAAAACATGTACTGATAAATCTCATAGTGAACCCTCAGACTAGATCATGAATGAAACTCCTTTTTAATAAATATTTATAAAATATAGTGTAAAAATTAAATGCCTACCCGACCTAGCCAGGAATCGTACCTGGGTCTTTCGCAATTCGGGCGGCTGCACTGACCATTATGCTACCGGGAAGGCTGACGTAAGCACTGATTTTTTTCACTGCATTGATTTTGACTGCTTTTAGCGGCAGTAGTGCCATCTATCCAACGGTTATTGCAACCAATTGGCTATGCAGACTCATCTTTACAGATGAAATACCACGAATTTGATAACACAACTCTGTAGTAATTTTTTTATTTTATTTTTATGTGCTAATTGCTGCACTTAAGCTGAATTAAATATTTATATAGGTAATATAGTTAAAAAAAAAATATTTCAAAAAATAATAATAATAAAAAAAGTTTAAAATTCTGGGTGAAATGCGCTTTTATCTACGGCTTTATTGTCACTTACCATTAGGTGTGAATGTGGGATGAAGATTTAGAGCTTCCCGTTGTGAACCAAAATACTGGCTGGTAAGTTTTGTTGCGAACCCTCAGGAGTAGACCCTAAAACTCCGTAGAAGGTCGAACGTCATCTAAACTTTTTACGCGTTTCATGAATTTCCAATGGTAGTGAATGGTAATCAACGACTGAAAACTAAAAAGAGACCATCAATAAAAACTTCTTGGTATTTAGGAACTTTCCAAAGAAAGGAAAGTTTCATGTTTTATTAATGTAACTTTAGATCACTTGCAAACCACTTGGGTGTAAAAGTGTTTGTTCTTGTATGACCGTTCGTTTGTAGATAAATTAATTAGAAATACCCAATTGTGTGTGAAGTTTGAGTTTCAGAAAGTTTCAGCTTCGGCGTGAAAGCCAACTTTGAATTAACTTCGACTTAAAATAACTCGATGGCTTATCGGTTTTCGCGTTAGGTTTGCGATCTTAAAAGTTAGCAACCTATGCAATACCGGATTAATAGTCGGGTGATCTAAAAATATATTGAGCTCTGTTTTTACATACATTATGTAGCAATGCTACGAGCATTTGTAACAATTGCTCGTAGCGTTGCTACATAATGTAAGTAGTTATAAGTCGTAGTTGTACTGGTAGTTATAAGCCGACCCGGCGGGCGGCGGCGGCGGCGGTCGGCTTGGACCTACGAGTAGAAGTACGCCAACGAATCTGTCGCCTGGCCAGTCGTTTTCGTGCGAAGCGTACAGTCGCTGTAACTAACAGCTTAGTAATTAACATTGTATTAATTATAATTGTGTTGCTGTTCTGTGAAATATTGACTGTAAATTAATAAACGATTATTAGATAAATCATTTATTATTGATCGTACTAACCAATAAAGGAACACAAACTCTTATAAAACACATTTTGATTGTTTTGTTTCTTTTCTTTTATTTATTTTATTATATTATAAAAGGGTAACAAAATAAGCTCTACGGGTGAATGTACAAGGGCGCTGCTTATTTCAGTTCAGGCCCGCAAAAGGAAACGTTATAAATAATGGTAGAATTAATGTGTACCTTTTGCAAAAACTAAAATTAACTCTTTTCTTTATTTTTTTCCGTCTATTTATTTCTTTCTCTCTTTTATTTTTTGTTCAATGACCATTCTTCAAGTACAGACTAGTAATAGGTATTATTCTTGTTTAATTACCAAACTACACTATGACCCTAACCCCTACAGACTAGTAATATACTAATATACTCGTATATCAGCCGCCACCACATAAGCATTGCATGAGTTAGCGAGTGACTCACAATGATCGGTAGTCAACGGGAGGGGAGTTGTGCTGCCGGCTGACTGCCGACCCCCAAATACCGAAATTAAAATTCCTGACGTCACGTCGGGGTAGTCGAATCGAAATTTTTGAATTGATTACAAATTGCACTCGTTGCGTAGGACATACCTACTACAGGCATAAGTACAAGCAACGCAGTTGAAATTAAACAAATTTAAGAAACCCTTAAGTTCCTTAATCTTTATCTATGGATTCGATACTATACGATAGTGAAATCATTAATGATAATATTGAATCTTTTGAGCTACCTATTCCTTATGTTTTATGAATAAATGGCGTCATCCTCTCTTCTTAATTGTAGTGCCAGAGGGTCCAATTAATAGTGTCAATAATTTTAATACATTAACAACTGTGTAACATTTTGGATGCAAATGAATTGAAATTGAAATCTTTAGACCGCCCCCTAAGGTATGGGGAAATACTTTCATTCAATGAATTATAATAAATATACACTTTAGCTGTTTTATAGTAAAATTATAAAAGTACAGAAAACCGAAATTATTCTTAACACTTTTTTGAATTCTAATGTTAACAAACAATATTTGCGTAAATGTTATAAAACCTATTTTATAGATGTAAAGTTGTTCAATGTCGCAGTCTAGATTCAACCCTGTATAAATTGTTGAAGATCGAATTTCAGTGTTTCAGTTCTCACAGAATACATAATGGTAGATTACGGGGTTTTCCCCGTAGTATAGACCTTCCTTCAGACACACGCATGCGCACTACGGGAAACAATGAGTGTTTGCGTTTAAATACGTTTTTTCCAGAAAAGTATACAGAATACATCTAAGTATTAACTGCTTCCTTACTGCTTTCACATGCTTTTAATATTCACAAGAGTGAAACGTGTACTTAGATACTTCTTGGACCTGAAACAAAACCCAAAGACTTTCCATTAATTATCGCCAATGATATTATTATATAATATCATTATTATCGCAGTCAAAACAAACTGGTAAGTCCCACCTATTTGGATGTAGGGGGTAGGGGGGAGGCAATATGGCGACTAATTGCACCGATTCACAACTAGCAGTCGACCGTGGCGTTGGCTGACTTGATTGATTATTATTCTTCGCAAACGATATGGAAATCGCTTAAGCTTTTAGCAAGCGCTGTTTTGCACGAGGCAGCGATCATTATCGCACACCATTACCGGTTCGAGTCTTGGCAGACCGAACAATGTAGTAATTATGGTGTACATAGAATGGGAAGGAGGATGGAAACTTTATTTTTCTTAAAAATATTTTGATCGCCAATTTTTTCCATCCAGTGATTTTTAGCGCATACGCTTTTCTTGGGTTTCTTGGATACGTTCGTGTTAGAAGTCTACATAGCTACAGCTATGAACCACGATTTCTCGCATTCATCCTGCGTTTCTATCTGTTTTTTTTTGTTGTTATTTAATTATTGGCTTCTAATGGTAATTCAGGTAGTCGTGTCAAGTTAGGGAGATACAGTAAAATATTTTCTTTGCTTTAGAAAAAAATATAATGATACATAATATAAATGTTTGATGATAAATGATATTCCCCCAAACCACAGAGTAGGTATCAGTAAAGATGCGACTTAACTGCGATCTCACACCGACTTATTAAGAGAACTCGAAAAGCAGCGTTGCACTGTTTTGTCTCACGTTGACGATAACGGTTGGTACCTCAACATTTTTTTCATTTTCGTATAAAGTATGGATCCGACAAAACTTAAATTAAAAATAAAATTGCAAACGTGACACTTCACTTTCCCGCCAAGAAGTCCTCCAGTTTCAAAGCCGACGCTCTTTTGTTTTAAAAGCTGTTTCTAAAAAGTTTGCATGTCCATGTCCAAACGTCTGCTTAAAATCTTTCTTTATGCTGTTGACAACCCCCAGCCGGTGTAGGTAGGTAATAAAAAAGTTGGCTGCCCACGGAGTTTATCGAGAAACCAATGTTTCACACGCAAAGTGGGGGACAATCGCGCCCCGACGCCCCGACACGGCCGGCGGCGCCAGTCGGCGGCACGTTAACATACTGTTATCAGATAGCTTATCTGGTATACTTAAGTGAAAGTAGATTAAGGTAGTTAGAGGAATGCATTGAATTAAAAAAAAAAACAATCTTTCGTCGTCTACATCCACAATGCTTATCATTATATTATATATTTTTGCTGCATGCAATAACTGTCTTATAAAAAGCTATCTGTGTGTGCCCAAGGCACATAATTATAATACTGCACACTCTGTTTACGGGTTGTGATTTATCTAATTGTAGCTCTAACATCATCAATCAAATACCCTTTTTTTTGGTAAATACAGTCTGCAAAATTTCTAAATATAATTCCGCTTCCGCCGCTATTAAATCAAAGTTTGTTTTTTACTACATACAAGAACGTTAAGCCTGATCACATCAGATTAAACTGGTCCAATTGTTAATGTAAAATCAGAAAATAAACAAGAGAAGCGCAGCGCCATCGCCATCTCTTGGCAGTTTATAGAACTAGACCTTAAGCATTGTATGATTACTATACAATTGCGTGCTATAATATAGAAACAGCGACTCAAAACGCACTTTACCTGGAATCCTCAACCTCTGAGAAACTACTTGCGTACATCATCTACTGGCAGAACACAACAACAAATGTTGCTATGACTACTGAGTGTTGATTGCAAGTTTTATTCACTATTCGATGACGTCAACAATTGGTATGGCATCTTTGATCAATTATGTTATACACGTTGCGGCATTGAAGCAAGCAATGCCTCGGTACGATACGACAAACTAAATTACAATTTCACTATACAATTTCGTTGCCGTATATAATCTGCAGGAATGTGATAGAATCTAATCGAATGGAGAATGAAACTCGTATTAGGCACTTTGCTATGAGCGACAGTTCTGCTGGCATTCTCGTTTTCGTTTCGATTTTCGATGCATGATTACAGGGTGCACAGTCGCACACGACGGATCGTGCGTCGCATGCCAATCGCTTGCCCTTGGCTCCAGAATGTGTTCGTTACATGTGCGCGGCCGCCGGCACAACAGTTGAATTATAATCAGGAGCTTGCTTAAGAAAAAAATAACTGATTTAGAACTGGCTGCATTTGGTTACAAGTAATGGGGTAGCAGTAAAAATTTAGAACAAATTCTTTTGAAAAATTCAAAATAATTATTTACAGAACAGAGTATAGAAAAAAAGGTCTTGACTCATTCACTGTTTGACACATCAACGCCCAACCAAAACCCTTGGACCTAAACAGAGGTTCCCTTTAGGGTGCAGACAAAGAATAAGGCCATACACCACACGATGGAAAGTAAACATCCATTTACAGTACAAATATAATCTCTATAGAATTTCGTCATCTTCATCATCCTTTACAAAGCCCATGTGAGGAGATCAGACTACACCACAACGTCGTCCCAACGATTGCCAATATGTTTTACAGCGTGCCTTCCGAAGCTCATCGTCATCATCTCAGCCAAAAGACATCCACTGCTGCACTAAGGCCAATAATAATTCAAGGATATCCACAACAACCGGATATTTTGAATTAAAATATTTTTTTTAAATTTAATCCCTTATACGACTATGCAAATGTAGCTTTATTTACACGGTCGCAACTCGCAGCCGCTGCGCTCATGAGCTCCTAACAGATTTTACAAGTTTTCAATAAAAATTGAAAGTTGCTAAGTTGTCGAACCGTTTTGCGCAAATGTTGCGAGCGCGCGTCCTCCCGGGAATTCCCGGTACCTTCAGAATCAACTCTTTCAAGAAACTTTCAGTACAAATAGAACCTCCTTCCACAATTCACTAGACATTTTACGTTTCAGTAAGCATTTTATTGTGAACAAACTTCTATTTTTGTTGTGACGAATCTACGGTTGTTGTTTATAGTTATCAACCACGTCTGGTTATTTTGTGGTTCTTGGGTTTGATCTCTAGAAGACATAGTTTGGTTTGTAGTAGGTGTTGTTCTGTTGTTCTGTTGATGTTGATAGTTACAGTTAGTAAAATAACTAGTTAATTGATTACTCTAAGCTTGTCTGTGCTTCCTACTTTGGCTATATTATTATCGACTTGCTGACAATATAGACACTTTGAAGGAATTGAAAATGTTTAATTTTATTTTTTTTTCATTGACGTTTCGGATTCTGTACCGTTAATAAAGCTCCCATAACCTTATTTCTATTAGCTTTGGTTTCTCGTAACTTAGTTACATGTATATACAATGCCTTTAGTGAACTACGCACACTTCATTCATCAAACGTGGTGCACGACATCTAAATTAATCATATTTTAATTTTAATATTGTGGCTTATATGTGATGTGTAAAACTACGAGACTAACATCCCAGTACGGTAGCAGATGCTACAATTATATACAAAATCTACATAGCATTATAGGCTTTAAGTTGGTGTTTCCATTTTGTAAATGTTTTTGGTGAAAATAAAATAAATGAGACAATTTTTTTTTTTAAATAAATGAGACAACATCACATAGGTACATTGTTCTGATCCCAAGGTAAGTAGCTAAAGCACTCGTTTCATGGAAATCAGAAACAACGACGGTACCACAACCACCCAGACCCGACACAATATCGAAAAGTTCGTTTTCGACATTGACCCGACCGGGAATCGAACCCGGGACCTCAGAGTTAGCGCTATTATTATTATTAAATAAAATCCTAAAAGGATATTTGTTGACGTTAGTTTTCAGCCGCCTTTATAGTGGTTAAGACCAACGGTCTTAGACCTAGAGGTCCCGGGTTATATAATACTCGGTTTGGTTGGTAGGGCTTCTTAGTCCGCCTGGCTAGCTACCACCATCTTATCTAAATATGTCGCCGAGTCATCAATGTTTGTAGCATTGATGTGTTCCAGCAGCTAAGCAGATAAGATATTGCTATCTTGACGTGCCTCAGTAGTTGAGTGTGCTTCCACCATTGGCCTAGGTGAGTGGAAGGCCTTACTCGTAAGATATAAAAATAAAATCTTTTCGTGTTGCCTCAGTTTTGGCTCAGCTTACCGATCGCGTTTTGTTTAGCTTATTCTGCATTCCACGTACTGCAGAATAAGCTAAACAAAATCAGATTGTATAAGATTCAGTCCATTTAAAGATCTACACGAAAAGCTTACTAGACAAATAGCCGGCGAGACGGGCGGCAGAGGAAAGGTTGCGGTGACAAATGCGTCCCGGGGGCAGTATTGTGTTTGCCTCGCTCAGCCGGGACGTCCCGAAAACTCCGAATGCCGAGGATTTATCTTGTTTAGCTTAAGAATTGGCAACGCGACTCACGTATGTAGATGTGTTGGACGAATTTTGGTAAGCCAAATGAGTGTCTTTATTATTGAGCCATTGATGTAAAGAATGATAAAGCGACAAGTTTTGCTTATTGTATTTTTTAGTAAAAATTATTAAATATATTTTTTATTAAGAAAATATGTCGAAAGCAGTGGAATTTTTAAATGAGGTCACGGTAATACATTTTTAATTATTAATTTGTACAGGTAGAATACGCAAATTGATAATAATTCAATTCTCTTATTTTTTTAATAATTTGCGAAAATTAATTTGTATTTTCTGTATTGCGTAATAATTTTCTTTCAATTGTTTTTTTATTTCTGTTTATTGATAAATTACTCAAAAGTCACACTAACGGACTGTGAATACATAAATATGTCTATAATTAAAAAAAATATTGATATATTGAGTTACACAATATTTTTACTATTTACTTAGTAAATTCGTCCGTCCGTCTGGAATAGACTCAAAGGTCTGTAATGATAAATGACGATGATTTATCAATGTTTTTGGCCATTATATTCTTGGTAATTGCTAATAACATTATGATATACTGCCATATTACATAGAATCTGTGCGACAACACTAAAACAATAGTGCTTGGCAACAATATATTATTATCCTAAGCAATGACCAATGAATTATGTGGGCATTCTTGGGCAGGCCAACAATAGATTGCAGATTATATGATATATATACCAAGAAACCCGTAGTATTAATTGCCTTCGACTTAGGGACAAAGTTTCGGAGGTTTTCGAGAAGCTCTGACAATAACTAGGGCTGTTAATCCAAGTACTTTTAGTCAACTACAATATCCGTATATTATCAGACAACAAAATGGTCAAATGTGTTAGTAACAATTCAATCAAAATGCAAAATCATTCTAAGTTAGTACCTATATAACTACAATTTTGAATTGATAATTGTACGAATCGCGAATTTGAACAAACTGCTAATGTAAACTAAATGAGAATTGTACGATTCGGGAGTGCGGCGTCAAACTGCTAATATAAACAAATTGAGAATTGTACAAATCAACAATTGTACTAATTGCTAATTCACACGAATTGAGAATTGTACGAAATGCGAATCTGCACCAACCCCGCCACACTCGATCTACTAGTGTGGAGTTGCTATCGGTTTACTGATATCTTATTGCATAATGACTATTTATCCATTAACAAAAAAAGCAATGTAAATACGTCATCATCATCAGTCTTTAAACCAATCCTCACTTAGTAGAACTTCGGGGAGATTGGCGAACCAACGACACGCTGCTGCTGGCCAAAAGGGCATTAACGTCTGATATCTGACGATAACATTACTTCTGAACATCCACGAAGGATGCAGAAGCTTATGCTGAGACTGGGCCCTTTAGCTTCACACTCTTAGTTTTCTTTTTTAGTACTTTTCTTTTGTCCTGTTTACTTAATTGCTAAGATCACAAACCAACTCCAAAGAGGGGGGCCAGAACTATGTAACCCAGGGTACACTAGCGCAGGTACTGCTTTTACACAATGTCTACGTACTACGTCAAATTTTTAATGTTACATTATTGTGTGTTACTAAAAAGTATTGTGACTATATAAACAATTTGTGGGAGTGATTTCGTGAAAAGGGACGGAAGTATGTGTAACAACGTATCAGGAAGTCGGGAAATTTTAAATCGATATTATGAACATGACATAATATTATTATTATAATTGTGACATATTGTGTCATTTGACTATCAAAGGTCATTTTGATTTGTCAAATGTCTTCTAATGAGTATTCACGGCATTTGTTTTATAGTTATAAAATGATGTAATACCTGACCCATTTTTTCCAGATTATAATGTTAAAATAGCTTATTACTAAGGCCAGATGTAAAATGTTACACATAATATGCGACTATTGTAAGGCTGGCTCGTTTTTTTAATACTATCTGCCGTTGCTACCGTTTGTACACCATGTAGGTATGTGTTTGTTAATAAGTAATTTTTCTATTCTTTCTTTCTCCTTTTTATAACAATTTTAGAGAGTTTATCACACATCCACAGACCCTCTAGATTGAATAAGTAACAAAACATTGGGACGTTCAATTAATTATATTCAGAATCATAGACTATGATCTGTGTTCGGAATAAACATTGTTTGCTCGTTAATAAGTTGGCATCCGTGCTCTATCCGTACTGTTTGATCAACTTGCTCCGAAAACGGTTAAGTACCTATTAGTGCAACGCAGTGCAGTAGTAGGTTGGTAGTATGAAATTAGAAGTTAAAACAATGCGGTGACTTTGATTTGGTGGTTAATATTTAATTCAAAGCCAAAAATATGACTGTCAATATTATGATGACCAAAATTATCACGGCCAAAATCATCGCCAAAGTAGTGATTGATTAAAAAAATACTTGATGACTGAATTATTATGGCCAAAATTATGATGGCCAGCTCTATGGTTTAAAAAAAAAATTACTTAGTCACTTACTTCATTTACTCTTTAAAAAAACCGTTAAGAATCAAGGGAGAGTCAATCGGAAGGGTCGGTCGGAATCAAGAAACAAAGACTATTCTGTTATTTGTACCATATTAACCTAAAACTACCGCTCCATAAAAAGAGGTAGGAATTTCTTTTTAATAAAAAACAAATGACAACCGTAGTTGATCATATTCAGCGTTCCGCTTAAACAATGGCCGCGCGTAGTGATAATGACGATGCAATTAAGGTCGTTTCACATGAACCCGCTTCCCTACGTTCCTTGTTCCCATGCGGCCGACCGCGACGCCCGCCCTATACGCGTTGCGACTTCTTTAACTTATCTTTTATTTATTTCATTATCTAGTCGAGGTAGGTGATGGGCTCATGCGTTCTGGCAACGATCGTGAATGTTAAGTTACCTTGGGTGTAATATGTGATCAGTCAGATCGGTGACCGAAAATTTGGTCTTGATTTTTTTAGTTGCTTTGGAGCAGAATGTGCCTCTGCTGTCCTCGGCTATCTAACATCTTTAGAAGAATATATCTTAATATATACATATAAAGTTATTGAAAGTAGTTTTAAGCAAGAAAACCCCACTAGCGTGTCTGAAGACCGCTAGTTTTTCGCGATCCTTCTTCACTTTACATCTGGACTAACGTCTTCTTTTTTATAAATTATTGCGTCTAAATTCACTTCAAAGTCAAATAAACCCTCTGCTGATTGATGATCGCAGTGCAGCCCAATGCTGGCTTATCATTCCATGCCGCATAAATTCCACATTCCCGTCTCTTAAAATTGGACCTGTCGCACTGCATCCCTCTAATGCATTCTTGTGTCTTAATTCTTTTCTCAGGACTTATTGCAGTGCATCCCTCCAAATTTTCATTGTGAATTTCCTATCACTTCCTGCATTCTTGCATCTAAATTTTATCCTCAGTCATATAATTCCGCTGCCGATTGATGGTCGCAGTCCGGCCCAATGCTAGCTTATTATTCCGCGCCGCATAAATTCCACATTCCCGTCCGTACAGTGCGATTACTCCCTGAGCTATGTTGCATCAAATATTCATTCGGACTAATAGTGCCGGTGCACGGTGTAGTGACACTTGGGCCAGCGAGCCAGCGACACAGACACGATACATCACTAGGAATATTGTGTTATAATATTAGTATTGTTTTTAAGTTTACGATCGAATCGATTGGAATGAGGAGCTCGATGGCGCACAGTGGTTAACGCGCCAAGTCTGAGGTTGCTAAGGTTACGCAAATATCGCAAAGGCCGGTCATCGGATTGGTGACTAAAATGTATCATCTCTCATCGGAACAAACACTGCTACTAATATTTTAATCTGACGATTGGCTTAGATAACATGATGATAGCTAGCTAGGCAACTTAAAACCAGCCCTACGACTAACCAATCAGAGTACAAAAACAGTACAGCCAGCCCACTGGAAATCAGACCCTAGACTTCTTTGTCTGAGACATGTCAGCATATTACTTACACATAAAACGACGGTTAAATTTCCAAAGAAAAAACGCAGTTTCCTGCTACCAGCAAATTTCACAAACACCATAATTATTGCATTGTTTAGTCTGCCAATGCTCCAACAGTGAATGTCAGCTCGTAACAATTTTCAATGTAATTCGAACGTAGCGTACGCGTAAGTAGCAACTACCTACGTTACTAAGATATATAGCTACGTCCATACTCATATTATCCATACTGCAAAGAACTTATTAATTATATAAAACTGGGTGGCACTGACAACGGTCATACCTCAAAGAAGAAACGACTCACAAGAGGGAAAATAAAAGACAAGCTGAAGAAGGCCAATATTCTATTAACGGGAAAGAAGACCATTTTAGCTGTCATTGCCTTTTTTTTATTTGGATTACACTTTGGGGCTGCCTTACTATCATCATCACATATGTATGGAAATAAAAAACTATATTCATCATCATCATTTTCAGCCCGTATCTACCCACTACTGGGCATGGACCTCCTCCATGTTACGCCAATCCCTTCTGTTTTGAGCTGATCGAATCCACGTTTTTCCAGCGACCATATCTCTGGCCCATCTTGCAGGTAGTTGTCCAAAAAACTATATTTTTTTTTATATTTTTGTCTTTGTGGGTAAAGTCTCTACATGGAGAAGTTTTAGTTTTAACGCAAACCGCTCTGCTCCATCGAACTCCTTATGACCTCTTCATTGTCTTATTACAATTTACAATGCAACGCGTACGTATAAAATGTTAAATGCACATCCTTCCTTTTAATTGCATATTTAAAAAAGGCAATACACAAAACCGTTTCAAGTGCCTTCCGCCGACTCTTATTGTATACGATGCAAGATTGTCAACATCCCCTTCTCGAAGTCCTGCTTTCCTGTGCCCATTGAATACAAATGCTTTCATTTCGTATAGTATTACGTGTGCCGTAGTCACAGCATTAATGTCGTTCCGAAGTCTAGACGGAATAAGTACAAGTTAATTGCAGCTCCAATTTGCTTTTTGACAAAATAGATAAATTTAGACTCAATACCGCACACCGCACTCACAAACTTTAATGAATATAAATTATAACTGGGCACCTATTAATTTTGAATGCGAAAAGCTATAAACGTAATGGCATTTAAAAAAAGAAATATCTGCTATACCTGCTATGTCTTTTGGCATACACTACTTTTAATTGAAAAAAGAAAATTCTTTGGGCATATATCTTGGCGTGATGATGAGTCAATTGAACGTCTTGTAGTACAGGGCAAAGTTGAGGGCATCAGAGCGTGCGGTAGATCGCCGATGAGATGGACGGACCAAATAAAGGACGCAGTAGAAACCCCCTCATACGCGTGCACAAAGATGGCATCGGTCAGGGCTGGTCAGGCGGATCACTGCGACCGAAGTAACTACCACGACCACTCTGCCAAGAGTGTAACGACTAAGTAGAAGAAGTCCTTATATATTTTCGTAAGTCTTTTAGTATGCCTTTGTATGTATGTCTTTTGTATCTCTTTTAAGTATTAAGTCTTGAGAGTGCCCTCTCAAATGCTTCCCCTTACAGTAAATAGCATTTAAAAATATATCTAGATGGAAAAGGAATGCCAGATGTCTCGTCCACCATTACGAATAACTGCGATTGCGCACCGTCGCCGATTGATTTATATGTACATCTTGGATAATCATGGGATTCCATCATTGAAGGCTACGTCGACGTAACAAATAAACAGTCGTTGCATTGCACTGTCTTAATCGGATTTAACAACAGTCAGTCTAAAATTGATCGAGGCATGCCTTTTTTTAGACCGAAAGTTTCAGCTTTCTCCTCCATGCCCAGGCCCGAAGGTCTCGACAGGGATTTGGGAAGAGGGGCCTACCCACTTAAACCACTGCACATACCCTTCACGTGCCTCTAGGGTGATTGGATTGGGACTACCGGTTTGGCAAATACCAGTAAGATCGAGACATACCTATCTACATAGCATAGATAGTATTCTGAATACAAAATATAGATAGGCAACTGAACCAACTTATTATATTATTTTATAATTATTTATTAATAAATAACAGAGCAGGTGGGTCGGCCACCTCCGCTCGCTGGACCAACGACCTAAAGAAGGCGGCGGGAAGTGGTTGGATGCGAAAGGCGGAGGACCGAATGTGGTATCCATTGGGAAGGCCTATGTTCAGCAGTGGACCTCTATAGGCTGAGGATGATGATGATGGTGAAATAATATTAAATAATAAATAGTATAAACTATTTATATTTATAATTTATTTAATTTATGGGTATTATATTTACAATTAAGTAAATTACAATCACTCCTCCGTTGAACAGTCAAAATGAACGATATTTATATCATGGACAGACTCAGACGAAATGTACCGAGAGCTTATTAATAAGTACAACATATTAATTACATACTCATGAAATAAATATCTAAAAGCATGATATATCTATTAATGTCAGGGATTGCTCCCATGGGCTTATAAATAGAAAATAATATCCGGCTCGAAGAACCAAATGATGTAGGTTGATATGACAATGACCTTGATAGAAACACTGATATAACTGAGAACTGTTTATTTTTATGAATCAAGATATAGATTATACTAGCTAGGAGTACGACTAATTGCGAACTAACTTAAAGTTAGGTTAGATAGTATAAAGTGTTTACAATGCAAAAATTAATAATTATTTACTACCCTTTTCTTGACAATGTATCTTGTAGGAAACATCAGCAATCAAAAAATATTTCGAAATTATTATGCAACGTGAAACGGAACGTTTTGTATTTTATTAAAAAGTTGATGTTTCTGAACGCATCCGGTTGACATTTGTCAGTTTGAAATGTCAATTTTTTTCGTAAGTTGTCAAAATGACCAACCGCTTAGACGTTAACGTTATCCATAAAGAAAATTGTATATTCTCGCAGAAGAAGGTAAGAATTTGTTGACTAGTGTCCTATTGTTGTACAAATACGTCTTTATGTTTTATAGAACATTGATACTAAAAATATTTCTTTTGGCTTCAAAAACTAAGAACAAATGTGAACGTATTTTGCAGGACACATTGCCAATAGCTTATGATTTTAGGCAAACGGATAAGGTATCTTGTAGTATACATTGCCTGGTTTGTTACAATTTTTATTTGTATGTTTATACCGATAAACGGCGCATGCAAAGCATCCACACCAAAGACTGGTGTCTTTGGTATGGTTGGTAATAGTTGGCTCATGTATCGGAGAGCTGAAAAACAATGCCTCTAAAGCGCTTTAGGTATCATATAGTGCAAAGTTTACTGAAAAAAGACCGCGGAAATACTGTGAACAATTCGAAAGTATGTGGACCTACTCCGTCAAAGATAATTAAAGCACCTGTTGCTCCTAGGCCTACGGCAGATGTGAGGTATAATGATGTGGGTCATTTCCCAGTTTTTGGCTCAAAAGGTAGGTATAAGTTTTAATCTAAGGGTACAAGTCATGTATCAAGGGCTAGACTACTGTACAGTGCTCAAAATGTTTACTACGTTTATGTTTAAAGCCCGAAAAAAATTGTTTTGTAAAATTCCATGTGGAATGTAATGTCATTAGTAGATTTTGTTAATGTTCTCTTTAAAATTACAAGTTCTGTATAAGATTAAGTCATGTTATAAGCCTAAATTTTATAAAATAAACAAAAAATATATAATATTTTATTTCTACTAACCTAGCAACGTATCCTCGTAGATACATACATACCTACTCAAGTGATTTTTGCTGCATACATGGCAGTGTATCTTTAAGATACTTTTAGGATTTCATTATTATAAAACGTTAGATTATTTTAAACATTTTTCTCTTAGCTGCATATGCTAAATTAAGTTGAATTTTAGTAATAATTACAAGTATTAAGTAATTTTTGCCAAGTAAAGGGTTAATAACAAAGTGTTGCATAAATAAATGTTCGATGTTTAGATCGTACAGAAAACTCTTGTCAATAATGTAATTTGTTACTATATTGCTCGTTCCTCTATCGTCACGTTCAATCACTATATATTTGCTATGCGAATACTTTTCGTGGGCCGTAAAGCAATTTGCGTACACTCTGCATAAAGAAATTCCTTCGCGGCTGACAGCTCAATGGTCTCTATGAAAATGTTTACCCTTGTCACGACACCTGCCAACGGGACGTCGAAGAAAAATGAAACATTTCACACACCATTGGGCCGAAGTGAAACCCTATACCTATACAAGCTAATGGTACAGAACTTTACCTATATACTTTATATTTTATCAGATGAAATTGCTTTCCTATCCTTTGTTTTGGAAAGAGTTCTCAAGAAACGGTGATCAAACATCCTCAGAGAGTTGCTTTCTAAAGGAGAAGGCGCAAGCTTGTCCGAGGCTCCTTTTATTTTTACCGAGGCATTCGGATCGAATCATTTGTGTGAGGAGCTCGATGGCGCATTGGTTAACGCGCACGATTTGCAAGTGCTGAGGTTGAGCAACTTTCGCAAAGCCCGGTCATCAGATGGGTGACCAAGAATTTATCATCTCGAGCTCCTCCGTGTTTCGGAAGGCACGTAAATCCGTTGGTCCCATCTGCATTAGCCGTCGTTAACAACCACCAATCCGCACTGGGCCCGCGTGGTGGTTCATGGCCCTTTCTCCCTATCCATCCATAGGGAAGGCTCGTGCCTCACCAGTGGGAACATATAAATGAGCTGTTGATGATGGTGATTGATGTTCGGATCGGATTCGAGGGTCGAACAACCCGAGGGCGCCTGTAAAGACTAGGATCTTCTCTCGGTTGACCTGGTCGTGTGAGACTTTCCGATTCGAACACCTCACAGAATCTGGTACGAGTCGGGAACACGCTTAGCTTGCGTGATGCGATCCCTCTAGAAACTCGATGATATTCGATTTCAATGGCTTAAGGAAGCTTTTGTTGCTAGCTGTCCCTAAAATCCCGGTTACACTATAAAGGACATTAACAAGGCAAATAGAATCTCTTTCCAAAATAAAAACGTGGAAATCGCTATCTACTATTTGTTGCGCAAATTTTTATAAAATCGCTTCTCCAAATAACCACGTAAAAGTAGCTACGAAACACAAAATAACAGGAATGAAAACATTACATTTAAATTGTGTAGTTTGGCTGGGTGCGAACTTTGAGAGTGAGCAGTCACACAAACACTTATTATTAATAAGAAAACAAATTGGTAGACTTACATTGTGTCATTTGAAGGTAGTTTCCAAAATTAAATTCACAAAGGCAGGAAAGTTCCGCGCTAGCGAAACTGGGACTTTATAGAAGACTAAGTATATGATAACAGAACAGATATTCTGTACAATTGGGGTACTTTATGTATCAACATCCATTTGTCTCTTTTACTTTGGGACTGGTGTGAGTGTGACCTACGTCATGCGCCGTTTCTACAGCATAGCTAAAAGACGTCCCGAATTGGTGGTAGGTTAAGTTTACTCTAATAAAGATTGATTTCATTGTCATGTTTTTCTTTGCAATTTAACTATTAGATGACGCCCTGCTGCGCGGTGGACCAACGACTTGATAAAGATGGCAGGTGGTGGATGGATGCGGACTGCGCACGTCCGGGATGGTTGACGCTCTTTAAGGGAGGCTTACGTTCAGCAGTAGACGGCAATAGGCTGAAAAGAATTGAATATTGTAGTCATTTGCTCATCGATAGGTATATCTTAATTTTTGTTTCTCCAATATTGATATATGAAGAGTATCCAGATATGTCTTACAAACTCTTATGTGAGATATTTCAAAATGCTATTTCACTTGTTTTTTATATTTTTATTTATAGTTTATTTGTAACTTGAGTACTATAAAAGCTACTCTTGCTTAGGTTTGTGCATTCAACTTATTATCCTGACTAACTACCACTATCTAAGAAATTGTTGTTGTCATGACAAACATGTCAGTATACTATCTAAGAAATTGTTGTTGTCATGACAAACATGTCAGTATACTTGTCTTTCAATTGTTAGTTGTAATAAAAAGGGAAAGTTCCCCAAGATATAATAATGTGCGCCTTCTTATTCTGAAAAGCTCCATCTGTATAAGTTTTTAGTGCGGGCGGCGCCGGCGGCGTCGGCGGCGGCGTTAAATACTATCAAACCGCTACCGTGTCCCGTCTGCGTAATAAATTCTCTACTCTATGCCAAGTTATCTCCAGCGAAGTGGTAGGACTGCAAACAGCTTCTTGGCAAGCCGCTTATGTCCCGCTCCGTGGAATTTGCACAAACTTGAAAATTTAATGAACAAGCCGCCCGGTCTCCTAGGGAACCCACTCATTTGGCTCATTGTGCACGCTCCAGGAATCTTTGCCGAAATTAGCGTGTGCTACTTTACGGATTATGTTATACCGTGTTCGCGAACGAAACGGATTATTATGAGTGCCTACTTGTTTGAAAGGAATGTGCTGATTTGGTAAACCGCTGTTAGAATATTCTTGAAAGTAAAGATTTATAGCCTATTTGTATGTGCGGTATTTTGTTTAGACACAAAAACCATTTTTGTGATTAAAGTAATAAGTTTCAAATTATTTATGAACCGACCATCACCTCACCCTGTAACCACTGACCTGTTGTAACTGTATTTACAGTAGTTTGAATGTCAAGAACTCAAGACAAATAACTCAAAAAATGTGCAAAATACTCTGATAAAAACGAGTCGATTCGTAAAAAGAGTTTCATTTTAACGTAAAAAAATCTTTATTATTTTTTACATGTAAGTCGTGTAAATAAAATACTTATTTAAATGACTTTTTATTAAATATCTTACTGGAAAGCCTTCATTTCAATTATGTTACAATATATTTGATCTGTTGGGCAAAAGCCTCTATCATAGAATAACAAATAACTACTAAAAAGTAAATATTTATTACATAGTTAGACGTTGCTAATAGATAATATTATGGTTTATTATGAGTGCCGCCGACTAACGACCGCCGCGACGGAGCCTTGTAGCAATAAACGGTTACAAACGGGCTGGGGTTCAAGGGCGAGCGGCCGCTCGCTGCCAAGGTCCCACGGTGAAATGAGCGCCACAAATGGTGCGACCACCACCACTACCATCACACTTATAAAAGTAGGTAAGTATATTTTATAAAGAAAAATATAAATTTTAATTTTAATTTTTATAAAAGGTTTTCTTATAAAAAAATATTGATCTTTTATCGAGTCTAGTTAAATCAATAATTACTTTTCAGTTTAGTAGAATGAACAGTAGTTAAAAGTTTAGTATGAATTAGTCAATGAAAGAGGCCTTTGCCCAACAGTGGGACAGAATGATAGAATATATACTATTTATTACTACTTTTGAAGTGCCTTTTGATTTTGGTTCTGGCCTAATTTTAGATTTACCTAAACTTAATATCTAAATATTTAAAAATGTTATAAAAATAGCGCCTGAAAAAAAACGACTTGGCTCAGGTGGAACTCGAACCCAAGACCATTCGCAATCCGGGCGACGTGACAGCGCCTCTATAATGAGCTACCGAACCCTTTACTCAAAATGTCACCGTCGGAAAAAAAATCTCCTTTCCAAATGCTTTGTTTAGTTTTCATATAAGTGTAGCATTGCTAATGCAAGATAAAAAATAAACAAATCTAAAAATAGACTGTTAAAGATTTCCCACAAAATACAAAATGTGTAGCCAACTCAATTTTGGCGCGCTTCAAACTAATGTTAAACTATTACTTCCTTGCTGCACGATGCCGATGGACGGACGCGACGCGATGCCGACGACGACGGTAAAAACTTATATAAAAGAGAAAAAGCGCTATTTATGGCTCCCACAGATTGATGGACATGGACACACACCTTTGTAGATTTGCACACAGGTAGGCAGTACAGTTAACAGCAAAAGTCGATGATTCTTCATGATGATTTCATGATCTTTTTTTATTTTGTTATTTTTTTCATCTGTGTATCCTGTTTGTATTTGTTTTTGTGCAGGTCAATATACCTATGTTTCTTATTTTTATTATTCTTATTTATATGATCAAAACCTACCATTATAAATAAAACTAATAAGTAACAGTATGCATACCATCAGCGAATATTCACTTACTTTTAACAAATTATTATTTAGTTTTCATGCAAATATACATAATACTGCCAGATTTAGCCTGATTATAAGAGAAAGTGACATGAAAACAACGATTTTTTTTTGACAGAGCAAAATAAGGTTGTAAAAAATAATTAATGGAATCAGGCGTTATTTTGCGGAAATCCATAGTACAAAAAAATGTAATTTAAATAATATGTAGTGTTAATTCCGCTAACTCACTCGTTTATACAGCTTGGATGCAGTACGCATGCACCGCCCTCCCGCCCGCAAAAAGTATGCACATGCAGGAGAAACAATGCGTGCAAGCGAAAATGCACACCAACACCGATACCCGACACGTGTTTCGCCCCTCTACGGGGCATCCTCAGGAGCTGTTGACTTAATGAAACATAATAATGACAGTTATGCGCTGTTGAATGACCAAACAAATTTAGTTCCATCCCCATTATTACGTATTGTCGCGGGTAGTACGTCACAAATATCAAACGATGGCGCTTTATAAAGGGGCCGGGAGCTGCGTCGCCGTAACAGTCGGTGCGCAGCTCTCGA
Organism: Eudonia lacustrata; assembly: GCA_947562085.1. Lineage (NCBI taxonomy): Eukaryota > Metazoa > Arthropoda > Insecta > Lepidoptera > Crambidae > Eudonia > Eudonia lacustrata. The sequence continues at coordinate 20,085,833 of OX387313.1, forward strand.
CCAGTCAACAGCTCCTGAGGATGCCCCGTGGAGGGGCGAAACACGTGTCGGGTATCGGTGTTGGTGTGCATTTTCGCTTGCACGCATTGTTTCTCCTGCATGTGCATACTTTTTGCGGGCGGGAGGGCGGTGCATGCGTACTGCATCCAAGCTGTATAAACGAGTGAGTTAGCGGAATTAACACTACATATTATTTAAATTACATTTTTTTGTTGTATAAAAATGTTAACATTACACTTAAGTAAAAAAAATACTATTTTTTTACCACATTTAATGGTAATATTTAAGTAGTGAAGTCTTTACGGGGTATATGTACGTACCCTTAAATATTAGGTCCTTACCTATGAAATTGACGTTTTTTTCTCACTTATTAAAAGGTCTAAAAGTTCTAAAAGTCAATACCGGTTGTTAATATTATTATACACCTTTAATTAGGACTATGTTACTTAGGCTTCAGTAATAACAATGCTTATTAATTTTGTATCTTTTTCGCCCAATACTTTTTTTAAATTGACTACTTTTTACGTTCGCGGAATTGATCTTTTGTTTCATTGTAGCTTTGAACGGACTTGATTTTTTTCTTTTGAATGTCTGCTATATTTAGCTAGTGAAACAAACATACTACTCTACAATTTTTATAGTGTTAACATAAATAGATGCTAACAAAATTTAAAAAAACGTTAGTATGAAAAATAAAATTTTATAAAAAACTTCATACAAAACGTCAATTTCATAGGTAAGGACCTAATATTACTGCTCATTTTTTTTACAGATTGTATAACTACATGGACAAACCTGTATTATTTTTTTCGAATCCAATAAGTTATATTGAGCAGTATAGCAAATAAGACTTTTCTCGTCCATTCTGTTATATTGTATAACTAATAGTTTAACTAGATGGACTAACCCGTTTACTGATTGCCTTAGGCGTTACCTCAGGTGGCTTATTCAGCGTTACCGGACTTTGAAAAAATAATCTACGAATAATTGTAACTTTCTCTCAAGAAACAGTATAAATCTGGCTGTTCAAAGATTATATTATACTTTGTTTACAAAACACATCGAATTCGCCTGAGAGAATATGTATTATTAGTAATGAATCATTGGTTTTATAAGTATAACCCGCGTCAATCCATTATAATTATGCTGATGGTACGTGCGCTCAGTACGCACGCCAGTTTGTTTACTATGAAGATCGGTTATGTTAGCCATACCAGCGCCCGCCGTGCCGACTAGGAGTCGAAGTGGTCGCCATGACCGAAATCGGTCGGACCAATCATCATCATCGTCGTCAAGTATTGGCTTTCTGATAATCATTATCATCATTTAGTGCCATCTTGATACTGAAGTTTGGAAACTTCAGTATTCTAATAATCGACTTTTGCTATTGATTGTACTATCGAAAGAACCACGTAGTGCTGTTACACCGATCGATGGGATCGTGTCTATTAAAAATTTCATGGCTTTCGGACGTAGAAGTAAGAGTCTTGAGAAGTCTACAAAAAAATACTAGTCTTTAAAACCTTAAAGCTTAAACCTTAAACTTTAAAGCCTTATGTTTATGTAATCGGATATGAATAATAAGGAATTCGAATTTACTATCTTAGCTTACAGGATTTATAGGGTTTACAGACAATTAATAAAGCTGCTTTAATTAAAAGTGTTCCTCTTTGGCTTGAATTAATGGTTATTTACCAGAAAAAATACTTTTATTCGAACCATTACCACCTAGAGCCAAGTACCGTAAATGTTTTTTTTTTAAATATTTAACGTGTAAGGCACTGTGCCTTGATCACACCTGATGTTAAGTGATGGTAAGTTCGATTGATGGAAGCGCACTTCACCCGGATCCCTCAACTAGTGAGGCACTGGCTATCTTATCTCCAGCTGTCGGAACACAACAATGCTACAAACATTGATGCTATGGCGACATTTAGATGAAATTATGGTGGTAGCTAGCCAGGCAGACAAACAAGCCCTACCACCAGCCAAACCGAGTACAAACATGTACCCTCCACTGGGACTCGAGCCCGGGACCTGGGTTAAAGTTGTATAAATAATTTAAATAAGCGTAATATTACATAGGATTGTTCAAAGCTATAGTCCCTATCGCACTCTCAACTGTCTCATTTAAAAGAACGGAAATGCTCGTTACTTTTATGATAATTATGAGTAATTAATAGTTAACTTCTATCCGGCTGTTAAATTACTGTCAAGAGAGAGAATAAAATTTCTGATGCAACGATTAATTTAATCAACGCAGAGCTGAAACTAGTGAACATACATAACAAAATATGGACAGTGAAAATAAATGGGCTTATTGCAAATTATTGCAAATACAGATATGAAAGCAACTTAAGGGTGGGCTGACCAAAAAATGCCAAAAATGCAGTTACGGTTAAGTAAATATAATTGATAATACTATCGTATTAAATGAACAAAATATATATTTAGTATCATAGGGAACGTGTTTACAATTTGTCAGAACCATAAATTCATAACACGCTATAGTTTTTTCTACAATATCATTTAAAGTTGGGCAAAGATCATGAAAACGAGTGGCGGCGTTTAGTAGATTTCTTATAGTTTATCTAAATGATTGTACCTCTGATTTTGTCTAAACAATTATCAATGGATAAGTTTATCCATTTAGATTTAAATAGTTTGTAGTTACAAATTGCTAGACTACATTTTTGATTCATCAAGTGGTTATTTAAATAATATTTTTTTATGAAGCACCTTTAATTCCCCATACAAAATTAGTATGGCCGCGCGGCATCAAATAAATATGGACGACGACATTTCAAATAAAACATATGACACTTGTCACTTACGGACGGCGCACCCTTAAACAAAATGTCATTTTCAATTCAAAAGCGTCAATTAAATCAAATTAATCAAAAAACAAAGTTATACAAACACGGGAACTCTTTGATTCATCGCATCATCGCATCATCATCAGCTCATTTTCTGTCCCCACTGCTGGGGCACGAGCCTTCCCTATGGATGGATAGGGAGAACGGGTCATAAACCACCACGCGGGTCCAGTGCGGATTAGTGGTTGTTAACGACTTGCACTAATGCAGCCGGGACCAACGGTTTTACGTGCCTTCCGAAGCACGGAGGAGCTCGAGATGATACATGATTCTTTCTTCTTTCTTCTTTGTCCTCGCCTTCTCCCGCTACACGGGGTCGGCTTATCCAATCATGCGACGCCACGTGGTCCGTCGCTGTGCGTCCTCTTCCCTCAGACCCAGTTCCTTCATGTCCCTCTGGACATTCGTCAGCCAGGTGGTCTGAGGTCTTCCTCTTCCCCTCTTTATAGTAGCCATAGAAAGGCACTTCCTCGCGACATGATCTTCGGTTCTACGCATTACTAACGCAATTTCATCAGGGGGAGCTTCAAAGTTGCAAAGATAAGTCCAGGCTGAGATGGTACGGCCACCCGTACAATCTCAGCCTGGACTCGCTTCGTTAGTCCGTTATCTTTGCACTTTGAAGCTCCCCCTGAGTACTCATTGCGAACCTTGTCTTTGAGTGTGAGTCCTCCTGAAAGTAGATACTGCTCGAGAAGACACATGATTGATTCGCATAATTTGGCTTATCGAGTTGGCAGCTTAATAGCATAGTAGGGAAGTGGCATCAGTGGTCGACATCACCCAGTGATCGACATTTTTGTTCTTTAATCTAACTAATATTATAAAGCTGAAAAGTTTGTTTGTTTGTTTGGTTGAACGCGCTAATCTCAGAAACTACTGGTTCGAATTGAAAAAATATTTTTGTGTTGAATAGTCCATTTATTGAGGAAGGCTATAGGCTATATTACATCACGCTATGACTATTATATATAGTCGACTATATTTTATAATAGAACGCGGGTGAAACCGCGGGGCACAGCTCAATATTATAAAGCTGAAGAGTTTGTTTGGTTGAACGCGCTAATCTCAGGAACTACTGCTTCGAATTGAAAAATTATTTTTGTGTTGAATAGTCCATTTATTGAGGAAGGCTATATTACATCACGCTATGACTAATAGAACGCGGGTGAAACCGCGGGGTACAGCTAGTCATTCATAATAGGGGTCAGCAACTGGATTTAGTCTTTAGCAAGCAGTTTAATACCGACCACCTGCTTCTTAGCTGTCATGCCGTGTTTTAATGACGGCTAATGTTATTTTTTGCCGATGAAAAATGTGTCGAAAACGGTGCCACTACACACTTCACTACGTCTCCAATCCGATCCGAACCCCTCGGAGAATCTAGTAGGGCACGGGGACACGCACTTTTAAGTGTGTGATGCCGTTCCCTCTTGAAAACCTCCGAAGGTGATTCGTTTCACACGGCTTGAGGTACTCTTTACGTACCTCGCCGCCCCCAAAAAAGCCAGGTGAAGCTGAAAATGCCGTTTGAGACAATCAGCGATCTCTCTCCAAAAAAAAAACTTCACTACGCTAATACTTTAACAATTGTTTTTGGAGTACTGTTTAAATAGTTCTAAGACCAGACGTTCAAATGTTAACATTTATGAGAAATGAATAAAATTTTGCTTATAAGTATGTAAAATTAGTATGTAAAGAGATAAAGTTTGTGACTTTGTTTGTTTGACAAACACAAATGTTGAAAAAATTTCCACGAGCAGGATTTGAACCTGCACCCTTCTTTTCAACATTTGTGTTTTTGTAATTTGTTCGCAACAAAATTTGCGTTAAAAATTATATAAACATTTTGTTTGTTTGTTTCTTTGTTTGCGGAGGGTAATCTCTGGAACGGGTCCATATTGGGTCACATAAAATTCTAAATCCTATTCTTTGTCTTTCTACCGATTTGTGTTCATAATTATCACTCTTCATAATTTTATTTTTCATACTTTTTTTATTCATACATTTTTATTACTACCAACGGAGCTCATAACAGTTAGTGATCATAATTTTTTTATTAATACTGTTACTACCAAGAACCAGTTTAAATTTATATTTTTTTTTCAGATCTTTTTTCTTCATAACATTCAATGATCATAATGCTTTAATTAATAATGTTGTTACTAAGAACATACTTCAACTCATAACGTCGTTGTTCAGAATAGCTTACTTTATAACAGGCAATTATCATAATTTTTGTATTAAGGCAATACTAAGAAAATATTTTAACTCATAATGTAATTTTCCATAATAGTAAATGTTGAAAATAATTTTAGGTAGGTCAGAAAAGTTCCTGACCTACCTACTACTTACTAATAAATTAAAATAGTACTACTACTAGGTACTTACCTAGTAGATATTAAAATTGTCTACTTTTTTAACAAAAAATAGTTTCTGGCGCTTCGCCGGCCGCTGCCGCGGCACGCTGGCTTCGCTCGCTCGGCTCGCGCGTTGTTGGGGTCACAATTCTAACCTAACCTAACCTACTTGTCTGGTAGCATCTCGTTTCTGGTAGCAATTTGGTTTTCAGTGGGGTCGCATTTTTAACTTAACTTACTTTTATATCTAAAATTAGTTTCTGGCGCTACGCCGGCCGCTGCCGCGGCACGCTCGCTTCGCTCACTCGGCTCGCGCGTTGTTGGGGTCACAGTTCTAACCTAACCTAACCTACTTTTCTGGCAGCATCTCGTTTCTGGTAGTAATTTGATTTTCAGTGGAGTCGCATGATTAAAAACTAAATGACAATGAATATTCTAATATATAAAATTCTCGTGTCACAGTTTTCGTTGCCATACTCCTCCGAAACGGCTTGACCGATTTTGATGAAATTTTTTGTGCTTATCCGGTATCTATGAGAATCGGCCAACATCTATTTTTCATCCCCCTAAATGTTAAGGGTAGTCCACCCCTAAATTTTTTTTTTATTTTTTTAGACAAAATTTTTAATTTCTATTTTTTTATGATACAACATACAAAAATACATACAATCCTCAATTTTCACTCTTCTACGATCAACCCTTATTTTTTAATAGCCATTTTAGTAATCCGTTATAATATAATATCATTGCCAATAACTTTGACAGAACGAAATGTAACTTTGTTTTAGAGAATTAGGGCAGAACAAGGTCTGCCGGGACAGCTAGTATTAGTATAAAACAAATACATGAATATAGACATTATGATTTTCAATAATATGGATAAAAACACTTATGATTAAGAAATTTATAAAAACAGTTATTAGAATAAAACACATTTATGAATATTATAGTTCTTTATTCGAATGATTATGAGTTTCGATCATTAGTATAAACAAATATATTAAAATAAATATTAGTAAAAACTAAGTGTATAATTAGTGATATTATGAAATTCAATGATTATATTTTTTAATATTAACCCCCTTACAAATAAACATTATTTAAGCATTTATTTAGTTAATCATTGTTTTGTCTCTTTTTCTCAAATTGAGAACGACGTTTGTGTGACGTTGACAAAACAATGATTAACTAAGTAAATGCTTAAATAGTGTTTATTTGTAAGGGGGTTAGTGTTTAAATTTTTTATGAAGAATGATCATTATGATTTTAAATGGTATGAGAAATATTTTCGGACCTCCGATGATAGGAGTTGAAAAGTTATGTAAGACAATGCGCACCCCTCTGGAACTACTGGTCCAATCCCAAAAATTCTTTTATAGATAGAATGCTACATTACTTGCGGGTAGCATAGTCTATACTCTAAGATGAATAATTGGTCTCGCTGCGCTCGACTAGATACCGCGCTACCTAGAAACAATAGCTCCGTGAATGCGGCAACTCAATATTGTAGTGTGTGTAAGAACGGTGTCCTTCTTATTTCTTGTAGTATTATTCTTACACAGTCTAACTACCCAAACTGGCATTTCACTTCGGTTTATGACCAAAATTTAACAAAACATTCAAAAGGCGCACCTCACACAAAGTTTGCAACACGACTGCCAGCAGGGGCGACTGACTGACTCAGGTACGTCGACTTCGGCGTAGTATTTTTTGCCGCATTGAACAAGTACGCCGGCGGTATCTAGTCGAGCGCAGCGAGATTCATCTAAGGCTATACTGTTCGAGATCGAACACTAAGATTTAATCTTTGGGCTGAATGAGCATAATTTCGTTGCGCATCAGTAAAAACGGTATAAGAAAATGTCAATGTCACTGTAATTGTCTATTCGGTTATGACGTCGTCATTATCGCTCGTTTGAAGATTTGCTCGGAATAATTAAATTCGGTTTGATCACGGCCATCGGTGGCAAGTTTGTGTAAAGTTAGACGGAACTAGGGCTGATCGTCAGCCCAGAGCTATAAAATCCGTCGAGTTTCGGGTTTCGGTAGCCCTGTGCGGCGCGAGCCTCGTCGGTCTGAGATAGTGTTGTGAAGTGTGTGTCACGTTTCTGATCTGCGCGTGAGTCGGCCGTGTTACGGTTACTCCTCGAAGTTCTTCACAAGGTGCCTGGGCACCTTCTCCAGCAGCGTGGGACCAGCAAGAGTGGGTCACCGCTCCACAGGTCAGACGCACGACGCACATACTTATTTTATTTAGCATTTAACGCTGCGTATCGCAGCAGCTTCAGACCCTTTGTTCGGAGACCACCAAGGTCCAGGGGGTCTGAAACATATACTATATTTGAAAAAAGAGACGAAGTTGCGAGTAAAGTGCTACCTAGTTATTTATTATTATATGTTAACAATGTTTTTCTTGTTGTTTCAGGTTAGTATTTATCATCCAGTGTGCTTGAGTGAGTCTTAATTTTTATTGAAGAACAGAGGGCCTAGACAAGTTGCATAATGTCATAGAAATGGAATAGAAAGATTTTCGTATGGGATTGACTTATGTCAACGATATATGACTATAAATGACGTTTGATTGGTTTATGTCAACTGATGTCAACCCCACACGTTTTTATCATAATCCGTAATTATGGTTATTTAATTTTTTTACGCAAAGTTTGTTGCGAACAAATTAGAATTTGAAAAAGACTTGTCTTTTTCTAATACAAGTGTAATTCTTTATCATGTATATGTTTTTATGTGTACAATAAAGTATTTTATTCTATTCTATTCTATTCTAAGTGTTCAAAATTTCCACGATCAGGATTCGAACCCACACCCCATGACATGCCTGGCCAGGTGCACTAACAGCTATGCTGATCATAAATAATGCTTGCCTAATTATTATTCTTAACTGATCTTTCTTCGATCTTCGCAAGGTGGCTGGCAAGAGCTGGATGAGTAGCCGCGGATCGTGCTCGGTGGCGTGCACTTGGAGAGGCCTATGTCCAGCAGTTGACTAGTATAGGCTGATGATGAACTGATCTTTAATATTTGTAAAAATATTAAGGTAGAAATGTTGATGACATAGTTGTCGATATTGAATAGGGCTCATTTGGTTTATAGAGTAAGAGTAGATGGTGTTGATGATTTGGGCGAGTTGGATTGAGCCACGATAGCATAGTTGGTAGTGCACCTGACTCGGCATTTCACGGGGTGCTAGTTCTGATTCCGCTCGTGGATTTTTTTAACACTTTGTCTTTTTACAAATCATATTCCATTTCTATTCCAACTAGCGTTATACCATTTGTTTAGGCTCTCTGGCCAGACTGGGGTCACCACCCTGATATGTTTACAAGAGTAAATGCAAACAATAGGTGCAGTTTTATTTTTACCAATTTATGAGTTTTTCAAACCGCCAGTATTAATCTAATAGTAGACCAAGATTTAAACTGCTTTACTTTACGAGCAGCTGCTAGTGGTGTAAACAGTATCGATACTTTAAATCGGAGCAGTATATCGATTTCATTCTAATTCATAGCCAATAGTGGATGCGGCTTTGGTTGTTCCAAGTACGCCTGCCTAGTCAGATATCATCGCTCGTCATGTCTGTGATGACTCCGGATCAAATGCTCTTCGATCCTTGAGTGCCTTATCGCTTCCTTTTTTACCATCAAGTGGATGAACGTCAAACAGGTCAGTGCTGATTGGTGGTTGTTGACGACTGCTAATGCAGCCGGGACTAACGGCTTTACGTGCCTTCCGAAGCACGGAGGAAATCGAGATCATAAACTTTCGGTAACCCATCCGATGACCGGCATTTGCAAAATGTTGCTTAAAAATTGCAGACCAGACTCGTTAACCACTGCACCATCGAGATCCTTACTTGTATTGTTGTTCGCTTAAACTAAGTTGGCCTACTGTGTCCTGCCATGGAGTGGTGTAACTGTCTGTTTGTAAAACCCAGCATCTGCGCGGCATGATCGACCTTAGCCGCGGGCCAAGATTACTATTTATTACTGGCTATTGTGCCGTTTCAGAGGTACGCTCCTTTATGATTTCATCTTGTTTCCGCTTTGCTCAGTAATCGCGGTACGGAGTTTCTAATAATTTCTTGTTTAATATATTTTTATGCAGCATAGCCCACTTCGTATTAACTATTATTAACTGTGCCACTACTTAATTTAACTTAACTTAATATTACAAAAAACGCAAATGTTGAAAAAATGTTAATGACGGTAGTTGTTGACATTGAATGGGCGCCTTTGGCTTTCAAAGTAAAAAGTAAATAGTGTTGAATAATTTCGGCGGGCTGGTTAGAACCACGATAGCTCAATTGGAAGAGCACCTGACCCGGTATGTCAGAAGGGTGCGGGTTTAAATCCTGCTCGTGGAAATTTTTTCAACGTTTGCGTTTTTGTAATTTGTTCGCAACAAAATTTGCGTTAAAAATTATATAAACATTTTTAACTTAATGTTTTTATTCTTGACTAGTTGACCCGGCGGACTTCGTACCTACCGCTTTGACAGTTTCTAAAACAACAAAACAAACAAAGACATCAAATGTGTCACAGCTAGGAACATTTTGTATTGGAAAATTAATTGTCGTTTTTAGTATTTTTCCGTTACTTATTATTTATGTTTCTCACCGGTTAAACCTTCTCTGAACTTCCACAATAATTTCAAAATCAAAATTAGCCAAATCGGTCCAGCCATTCTCGAGTTTTAGCGAGACAAACGAACAGCAATTGATTTTTTTAAAGATGACATCATTTTGTAGGAAGTGGAGGATAGGATCCTCCACTGGTTGAATGCTTGAATTATGTTCTTAGTTTGGTTAATGGTAGGCCTAAGTGGAGGATAGGTCCTCCACTGGTTGAATGGTTGAATTATGTTCTTAGTTTGGTTAATGGTAGGCCATTAACTAAGAACATAATTCAACCATAATTCACCCATAGATCTGAGAGTGGTATGGTGCTTTAACCCCTATAGCACGGAGGCCATACAATATCTTACATTGTCATGACTCTATCAATCAAAGATCCTAAGCTGTCTTTGATTGGTTCCTGTTCTTTAACTTCATAATACCTTGGTTAAAAACTTAAAGTTTTATAGTACACCTACTTTATAACTATTACTGCATTTTTTGCAAGCAGCAACAAATTGCCTCCGAAGCCGAGTTCTTAGTTGTTTTTCCTGTGAGACTACCGCATTACACGCTTCTCAGATTACAGGAAGAGCAGGGTAATTTACACTAGCACCTTCCATCTGAATCAATCCCGTGTACTAAGCAACCTGCTGGATAGGCGGGCGCCTTGCAACTATGCCTCGTTCCGCGTTTGTGGTTTGAGGAGATTACACTACGCTGAGCTTAATGTAAGAAATTACTGTAATATAACTAGCGTAATGCCAATAAAAATAAATAAGGTGGGGATGAATCTTATCTGAACGTGGGTGATGACTTTCATTTGTCTTTTATAGTTAGTGAGGCCGCGTTCTTTGCAATGAGCGCAATGCTAAGCTTATACGAAAGTAATCGACATAGCCCATCGGATCAGCAAGCTGAAGTGGCAGTGGGCCGGTCATATTAGCCGCAGAGCCAACAACCGTTGGGGTAAACGAGTTCTCGAGCGGAGACCGCGTATCGGCAAACGTAGTGTAGGACGCCCCCAGAATAGGCGGAGCGACGATCTTCGCAAGATGGCTGGCAAGAGCTGGATGAGAGTAGCCGCGGATCGTGCTCGGTGGCGTGCACTTGGAGAGGCCTATGTCCAGCAGTGGACTAGTATAGGCTGATGATGATGATGAAGCTTATTTAGACGCGGTCTGGTCAGTTCTACGCATGGGTAATTTCGATCAATTATGTACTCGATTCTCGACGAGCGCTTGAAAAACGGTAGGCGGCTTTAGGGCCAAGGAGCTAGAATGACGTTTGTGGCGAAGAGAGTAAATATTAAGTGCACACGGCGGCAGATCAACCCACCCAAAACTGTCAAATTTCTATAAACAATTTTGAACTTTACAGTTTGGTTATAAGGATCAATATACAATGGAGAAATTTGACAGGTTTGGGTAGGTTGATCTGCCGCCGGCCGTACAATAATTTTGTAACCTAATCTTTATTTTTAAGAATTAAGGTTCATAGTAAGCTAAAGTTGTTGATAGGTAACTATGAGCAAACAGGACCACTTTCGAGATGCATTTTTGTTCCGGTTCCTTTATTTAGTACATACTATACTTATTTCATTTCATTTCATTTTCATTTTTAATTGATCGTAGATGAGTAAACACAAATATTTTGACAATTATCCTACGTGCTTCACTAAACACATGTACCCCTTGTTTAAGGGTTACCTGCTGAAATATACACCTTTGTATATTTCATTAACTCATTCAGACTTCAAAGTACAATATTTTTCAAACCAATGAACTTTCTCAACATAATTTAAAAAAAAAATGAATGAAAGTTTTATTTCGAAAGAAACAAGTGGTGAGCCTGTTGCTGCCTCTTTGAAATTGCACTTCTCTGTTCTTCTTGTTTGTATTTCTTTATATACGATTTTTTTAAAACGAATAATTGAAACGAACGTTATTATTTTTTTATTAATTGTAGAAAATTTTAATTCTTTGTGGAATTTCCACAATATGGTTGTAATATTAACCAAGCATTATCAAACAAATGATCTGCAGTAGAACCGTAAAATTTAAAACGAAAATTGTAAAGAAATTGGACAACACAATACTATAAAGCTTGACTCCCACTTCCGACTTACTTGAATGTTTTTAAAATTTTAAAATACCAACCGAACTGCCAGCGTGAAGCAATTCAGCCAAATGCATGGCCTGGCGAAAGCTAAGCAGTGGAATGTCTAGCAAAAAGCACAGTACTGACAACATAAAAGGAGAAATGAGGCAAAAAGTCCCAATACTGCCCATGCGCCGGCGCGCGGCCGGTAGCCGATCCACCTTATCCATTGATCTACGAGCTTTTGTTTTACTTGTTTTCCAAACCATATATAGTCATCAATACCTTTTGTTGACTCATAAGACATTTTGATGATAACTCGCTCATTTAAACAACTGAAAAATAAATTGTTATTTGTTACAAGAATAGTCTTTGCTATAGTATTTTATAGTGTTCTCCGAAGTATCGCGAGCAGTTCATGTTACTGAAAAACTCGATTAAATTTAAGTTACTACGATACAGTTACTAAAATTGAGGAAGAACTCTAGCTTATAGGGTAAAACAAGCTCATTTGGGTTCAAGCAGTCCACTCTTTTCAAGTTATGCTCCATTTTTATGTGACATTGTTGTCACATAAAAATGTCTGAGTAAGGAGTGAAGAAGGAAATTAAAAATATCTATATAATGCAGATGAAGAAATTAAGAAAAGCTGAGCAAACAAACTAAACGGACAATAGACAGTTGACTACATATTTAATGATACCACTGCTGCATTAGCTGCACAGCTGCACTCCTATCTCCTCAAAACACTTTGAACAATGCATTTGCATTGTCTGTTTTTAAGCATAAATTCTGTACTGTAAGAAACAGCGCATTAAAGAACACGATCATTAGTCACCAAGACACACGGCCACGTCGCCGTAGAATGGAAACTCGTAAAACACAACGTCCACAGAACCAGTTTAGTTGCATGCAAATCGGCCTCCTCTCGAATTAGATTATCGCCAATTCATCCCTGTTACGCATGTGTTAGGGCTGAAAATGGATTAAAGCGATGTATCTGGTATTCTGGACACCAATGTGGGGTTTGTCGAAAAGTGTAAAGTGTCACTTAATTATAGAGAAGCCTTTGACGAAGCCCTAGGTGCGTCGGATGCAAATTCACTTTAATTTGGATTGTATAATGTTACGTCTAGCAAGACCCTTTCTTTACTTAAGCCATTGCCCTGTGTTGACTGTTTTTGTTTTTGACGGCTGCTGCTTACAAAACTTAGTTTAAAACATTTTATTTCTACTTTTCCATTTTTGACTTCAAACTCCTTGCAATATTCTAAAGATTTAATGATCATCGAAAACTTTTGTTAATTTAGTTTTCTTCGGTAATAAACAAGTATAGCTTTCAGTCGGTAACATAACAGGGTTAATAAAAAAAATCATTTATTTCGAACAGGGTCCATATAGTGTTAGTAATAATAATCTTTTATGCTATGTTAGTACAAAATTGGTTGAATGTATTTTTACAGTAGACAGTGCTGCATATAGCACTGTCTACGTCCAGTCTCTCCACGACGGTCTTCATAAATTATAATGTAGTAACGTTTTTAAATTCTCAATACTTTATTGCATTACTTACATAATGTTTACACAATTATCTTGGCTTCGTCTTCCGATATTTATTATAACCATGTAGTAGCCCCGCTACGTTTGAACTTACCCGCACATAGTGTTTTAGAGTTGCTGTAGGTAACTAAAAAAAAAAAACTTTTCCATAGATAACCACAGCAACCCCATACTTCCATTTCCCGCCAATGAAACGTCATTATTGTCCGTGCGCGCGCGACATTCGCACGTAGTGAAAAAATATTTCGATTCTTCAGTAAAATTTTGTTCATTATGCCGAAACGAAATGCTGAAGAGTCTAAAGAAGATAAGTGGGTGCGTAAAATGCGCAAATATGAGAAAAAGTTAGCACGAAAAAATAGTTTTCGAGTGATTTACTCAAGTGACGAGGATGTTGATGTCGAACCTCAAGGTTAGTACAACCCTCGTCGTGTACTTTACAGTGGTAAAGTACACGACGAGTGACTTATTAGTATTCACTAATACTAATAGGTCATTGCCCCTCAGAGTCAATACGTGATATTGACCAGCAGCACTTTTATGAGTGTTAATACGAGATATTAACCACATTTTTACTTTCTCTCGCAGATATCCAAGAGAGTTGCACGCCGATTTTACCGGACGATGACAAAGTTTCTGCCCAGCCAGAGCTAATACAACCCGAATCCCAAGTGGAATCGATGACTCAAGACCGCCCGGGGGAGGTCGTTGACACTGCCCCCGATGATGAAGCCGTTCAATCGACTGAGGTGGTCGATCCTGACCTTCTGCAAGCTTTAGGAGACTTTGAAGAAGACGCTGCAGAGTGGGGTGAAAATATTAACGAGAACTTGGCTAAACGATGGGAACCTATTCTAAAGGAAGGCTTAAAACAAGAGATTAAGAATGACCTGAAAAAAAAATATCAGATACCTAAAAACTGTGCTTTAATCAAGTCTCCGGCACTAAATCCCGAGATAGCGGCTATACTCAACGACTCAGCAAAAAACAGAGATTCTAGAATACATAAGAAACAAGAGCAGTTAGGATGTGCAATGACTATTTTAGGCAAGACTATGTCAGGTATTCTTACCAAATCAATTGATACAACGGAGACACTTCGGTTACTGAGCGATGCTGCCAAACTTTTTGCTGATTCTCACTACAGTGAAACAGAAACAAGACGATCGCTCGTAGTACCAATGATGGATAAAAATTTTATTGAACCGTTCAAAGACCGGAAAAGAGACAAATACTTGTTTGGTGATAAATTGGGTGATTTTGTTAAATCATCAAGAGGAATTAGGAAGACAGGACAGCTGCTTCAATCAACATCGACTCCTGTTAATAATAATTTAAACTGGAGGACCCCACCGTCTCGCCCACAACCACGCGGGCCGCGATCGCAGGCGAGCCGAGCTGCAGCCGGTGGGGCAAGACATCAGTTGCTACCACCTCCAGCTGCGTACCGACACCGAGCTCCAGCGCCGCAGCTGCCGCCGCCACCTCCGACACCACCAATGCGGCGTGCACAGCCAACAGCATTCTCGCGCCGAGCGGCGACGGGGCCGCCTCCGCCGCAAGCCAGACGTTGACAGACGAGGTACATGCAGGCCGCTTAAAATATTTCCTTAATTCTTGGAGGTCGATTACAGATGATAACAGTGTTCTAGACATAATCAGAGGCTATAAAATACCTTTTTTTGAAATACCAAAACAATTACCTGGTACCCATCCTAAATTATCTTTGCCTAATGAGGATATTAGTTATTTAGAAACTGAAATCAAAAGATTACTTAAAATATGTGCAATTCGTAGATGTGAACCAGTCACTGATCAGTTTGTCTCCAGTATTTTCTTAGTACCAAAGAGTAATGGCGAAAAAAGATTCATATTAAACCTTAAAAAACTCAATACTTATGTTAACACTAATCATTTCAAGATGGAGGATATTAGGACTGCAATCAGATTAATTACTCCTGATTGTTACATGGTTAATTTAGACCTTAAAGAAGCATACTTTTTAGTGCCTATACAAGAGCATACCAAGTATTTGAGGTTCTATTTTAAAGACATTTTATATGAATTTACGGCTTTACCGTTTGGTCTTTGTTCAGCTCCTTTCGTATTTACGAAATTAATGAAACCGGTCGCTGCATACCTACGGTCACGTGGCTTTAAATCTGTTCACTATTTAGATGACAGCCTCCATCTTGAAAATGACTATGAAAGCTGTATAACAAACCTTAATGAGACTATAACGTGCCTAACCAATCTAGGATTTGTCATTAATTATGAAAAAAGTTGTTTAATTCCTAGTAAGGTCTGTAAATTTTTAGGGTTTATTTTAAATTCACACAATATGTCATTAGAATTGCCAGATAAAAAGAGAAAAGATATTTTAGCACAAACAGAACATATTTTAAACACTCATAGATTGACTATTCGGAGCTTTGCGCGTTTTTTAGGTATTCTTTCTGCAGCCTGCCCGGCTGTTGCGTATGGCTGGTTGCATACGAAAACTCTCGAAAGAGCTAAATATTTGGCTTTGTTGTTGCATAAAAACGATTATGACAAGTTAATGACAGTTCCATGTAATATACGTGATGACTTGATATGGTGGAAGAATAATATTCTAACTACAAGTAATAAAATTAAAAATAACAATTTTGTACTAGAATTATTTACAGATGCTTCTAACGTTGGCTGGGGCGCTGCTTGTAACCATGAAAGAATTGGGGGCTCTTGGAGCGATAGTGAACGAGAACGTCACATAAATTATTTGGAACTGTTAGCTGTCTATTTCGGCCTAAAATCGTTTGCTAGTAAATACGCTAACTGCGAAATTCTTCTACGTGTAGACAACACTACTGCTGTAGCATATGTTAATAGAATGGGTGGAGTGCAATATCCGCACCTTAATAATATTGCACGTAAGATATGGCTATGGTGTTCACAAAGAAATATTTTCATTTTTGCCTCCTACATTAAGTCGATCGAAAACACAGAGGCTGATTTTGGTTCCCGAAATATAGACACCGAATGGGAGCTGAACGCTTCCGCATTTAATAAAATAACGTCAAAGCTCGGGGAGCCCGACATCGATCTTTTTGCATCAAGGGTTAATGCGAAATGCAAGAAATACATTTCTTGGAAAAGAGATCCATATGCATACAATATTGATGCCTTCACGATTAAGTGGGATTCCTTATTTTTTTATGCGTTTCCGCCTTTTGCGCTGATTATTAAGGTTGTGCAAAAAATAATAAATGATGGTGCTACCGGGATTCTGGTGGTCCCTTACTGGCCATCACAGCCCTGGTTCCCAGTTTTCAAATCCTTATCTGTAGGTGAAATGATCATATTTCCACCGGATAAGACGTTGCTTTCTTCCAATTTCAGAGAGGCCCACCCGCTGCACCGTCAACTTTCCCTGGCAGCGAGCGTATTATCCGGGAAGCGTTCAGCAGGCGACAAGTCCCTCAATCAGCACTGAACGTGATGCTTTCGTCCTTATCTAAAAACACAAAGTCCCAATACACGTCGAGCTTTAAACTGTGGTGGGAGTATTGCGTAACAAGGGGTACTGACCCTTTAACTATTCAGGTTTATGACGTCTTAGACTTTTTATCTAATTGTTTAGAAAATGGTTCATCATATGGTACTTTAAATAACCATCGTTCGGCTTTATCCCTTATTTCCGGAAATAGTGTAGGTCAAGATGAACGGATCAAAAGATTTTTCAAAGGAGTGTTTAGGATCAAACCATGTTTCCCCAAGTACAACACGACATGGAATCCTAGTATTGTACTTAATTATTTATCTAATTTGTACCCAAATAGTTCATTATCTTTAGAAGTTTTAACGAAAAAACTAGTTTTGCTTTTGGCATTAGCTACCGGTCAAAGATCACAGACCTTGTCCATGATAAAATTTCCTAATATAAGTATTAGAGATGACAGAATTATAATTACAATCACAGATTTGATTAAAACTTCTGGAATAGGCCGATCGCAGCCTATACTTGATTTACCTTTTTTTAGACAACGCTCTTGTGTCTGTCCTGCTGAGACTTTAAAAGTCTATATGGATCTTTCTTCGTCAGTAAGACCCCCTAATGAGAATGGTTTGATTTTGACCACTAAACGACCTCATCGCGTAGCTTCATCTCAATCCATAGGGCGTTGGATAAAACAGACGCTCGCAGACAGCGGCATCGATACTAACGTATTCAGTGCTCATAGCACCAGGCACGCATCTACCTCAGCTGCTCAACTGGCTGGAATTAGTATCGACAGTATTCGAAAAACCGCTGGTTGGACAGGTCAATCAGCAGTATTTGCAAATTTTTATAAGAGGCCAATTACTGATCCAAATTCCAATTTTGTTAACGCTTTATTTAATCAATAAATGTTAAGCTATAAGTAAGAAGTTACGATAGACTAAGTGTTGATCATTTAATAAACTATTTCATGGTTATTAAATTTGTCTTATTGATATATTAATTAAAAACAACATTGATATCCTCTAAACATCTACATGGTTATAATAAATATCGGAAGACGAAGCCAAGATAATTCAATGATCAAACGAACTTACCTGAAGTGAAGTTCGATCTTAATTATCTTGGCTTCGTCGAAGATATTTAAGTCCCGCCCACCCACGTTGTTAAATACCCTTAGTATCAATGTTGTTTACTCTAAACTAAATGACGTTTCATTGGCGGGAAATGGAAGTATGGGGTTGCTGTGGTTATCTATGGAAAAGTTTTTTTTTTTTAGTTACCTACAGCAACTCTAAAACACTATGTGCGGGTAAGTTCAAACGTAGCGGGGCTACTACATGGTTATAATAAATATCGGAAGACGAAGCCAAGATAATTAAGATCGAACTTCACTTCAGGTAAGTTCGTTTGATCATTGAATAAGATGGTAGGTTTATCTATTATCTATTGTAATGTCCCACCACTTAACGTCTTGTTATAACAATAACTAACTTTGCCATATTTGTCATAGTTGTTAATGATAGTAGTGCACCATATAATAAAGGGCCTTAGATCTGAAGATACTAGCTAAAGCTATCGCAAGATCTAGGCATTGTAACGATGCCGATGCTCCGAGAAGCTTTACAATTTATACTGAGACCAAGACCACCCCTTTAATTTATAGTAGCAAATGTTTGTAATTTCAGGTCTGGAATCAGAAAATGTTTCCATCCGTAAATAACTTAAATACATAAGTAGCAAAATTTTGTAGCAGTGGAATCAATAAATATTTTTATTTAGTTAAAATTAAAGGTACATAATAACGAGGATTTACGCAAACTTTTTATAGATACCTATCATAGACATACCTTTAAACCCAATATAGCTTGCGTTATTCTCCGTTATAAACCATTGATTAAAATAGTACGCAAAAGTTTAAAATGTCATAGTTGAAATTAATTTCTATTTAGATTGAAAATGAAAATGAAAAATATTGTTATTGAATTTACATTGGTTTTCAAATTTTACAAGTGGTTGGGACCAACCTGTTAAGTATACAAGATACCGTGCGTGCGTGCGTGCGTGCGTGCGTGCGTGCGTGCGTGCGTGCGTGCGTGCGTGCGTGCGTGCGTGCGTGCGTGCGTGCGTGCGTGCGTGCGTGCGTGCGTGCGTGTGCGCGTGTGTTATTGTTATTAGATACTAATTAAGTAACTATAATCAGAACATGTGTTACAATTTTTTCTGTTTCATCGTAAGATTTTGTTAAAAGCCACCCTGATATTACTTCTTTACATTTGCGTACGTTTAATACGTAAATTTTTAGGTTTTTGTTTAATTTATTCTTATTATTAATATTATTTATTTATTTTTATTTATTATTATTGATTTCTTTATTGCTTAATTGCATGCCATTTATGTAGCTGTCCTTGAAGTTATTAAAACCTGGACCAATATATTTTTTAACATCTAACACATCTATACTGATATTATAAAGCTGAAGAGTTTGTTTGTTTGTTTGGTTGAACGCGCTAATCTCAAGAACTACTGGTTTGAATTGAAAACATATTTTTGTGTTGAATAGTCCATTTATTAAGGAAGGCTATTGGCTATATTACATCACGCTATGACTAATAGAACACGGGTGAAACCGCGGGGCACAGCTAGTGTTTTTATATACATCACAAAGTACCTATTTATTATAACACTCCTCTCCACTGTCGAACGACAGGCTACCGGTCGCATTTAAAATAGCCTAACTGTCGCTGTCCGGTCACCGGTCGTTTTTCCCTTCCGTCTTTATACTTCGACAGTTGCGTGAATACTATGCCTATCCCGCTCTAATTTATGCAGAATGTAGTTAGTACACCAAGGATGGGAAGTGTTGATCACAACTTTACAGCTACCAAGGCCACCCAATATTTCTGCTACAAGGATTCGAAAGTGAATTCCAGGCTGCAAGCTCATATCCGTGACGGCATTAAATCCTAAAGAAGTGTATCTGGTGTCTGACAGTCGGACCACAACATAAGGAGACACAGAAGGTAAGCTTCACACAAACGCGTTCGAGCAACGCCAACATGGAACCTCGCACGGACACGGAATTCACACGCCTGCGCATTAGATTACCACTAACTGTCAAATTTCCTCAATAGACCTTGAACTTTAGGTCTTAGCCCTTTCAGACCCAGATCGCGACGTCCCTCGGACGGAATCTCGACTTAAAATCGCCGGGCTATAGTTTATAATTATAACGAGTCGTCTACTAATATTATGATCATCGTCGATATTTATTTCGTTATTTCTTCGTAACGCCCCCGGCTACCAGCTTTTATTGTTATTTTTTAAATCTTCCATTAACTAAATCTGGTCTAACACGATCGCCTGAAACAGGCACAACAGTTTTGGATAGGTGGACGTGCAGGCGTCTCGTCTGCACTATGTTGTAACAGTCCGAGCGCAGCTGTTGTGGGAGTCCGTGTCCGCGTGAGGTTGACTATACAGAGTCACTTTTTTATCACCGTCCAAACCTTCTGAGTAGACTCCCGTGATACAAACGATCAACCCTTACTATTGGACCAACTTCCTAACTCGAAAATAAAATTCAATTAAAATAAAATAAAATTCAAATCCAATTAAAATAAAAAATTATTATTAATTAAAGGCCGGCAACGCATCTGCGATTCCTCTGGTTTTGCGGATGTCCATGGGCGGCGATGATTGATTCAGGTGACCCGCCTGCTCGTTTGCCTCATCTAATATAAAAAAAACAGCTATTCCATACAAAACATCAATATTCATTCGACCAAAATGTATGGAACAGCTGAATTTTATGTTCGAGTTAGGGAGTTGGTCCAATAGTAAAAGTTGTTGATTTGTATCACGGGAGTCATCTCAGAAGCTTTGGACGGTGATAAAAAAGTCAACCTGTGTGTGCGAATCGCAAGCACGTTTGTTTTAAGCGTACCTTCTGCAGTCCTTAATTTGTGGTCGGACACACAGTAGTGCTGAGAGTGAATGGTTTTGGTCTACCGGCCAAGCGAACCATAAGCCACTCACTGTGTAGTGTGAACGTTGCTAATTTGTAACAACGCATTTAATTTGCATTGATTATCTTGATTTAGATAACTTAATGAAGATGTTTGGTGCGCACAATCTCATTTGAACGCTTAGATTAAAACAAAAAAGAGGAAGATACGGCATGCTCATACTTGTAGTCAATCAAAATATAGTCCTACTCAAATACATATGCAAAGATTCACACACGCACACCTATAAAGTGTAAATCGAGCGAGCGAGACAGAGCGGTAAGTTTCAACGTCAGCGCGAGGGAGTCAGCGAGTGACGTCTCGGTCGCTTCGCAATCGGAACAGTCAAGTACGACGACTGATTCCGTCCGACGACGACGCGACTGCGGAGTAGCGTAAGCAAAAGATTGTGAAAATAAAACAATTTTATTTTTTATGATATAATTTTTAAATCAACACATTGTACAATCATATTTATATACTATGTACAGTCTACAGCAAGAAGAAGTAAACACTTTAGAAGCTTTTTAAAGGAGCTGGAAATGAAGGAATTTTTTAGGTAATGCTGCTTGATATGGCAATTTTTACCGTATTCAGTATTTTAAAGAATTTCGAAAACGGATAAACATTTTTTGACCGTTACTGTACACTCATGGCAATAGTGCACGCCAAAAAAAGGAACAAATTATTTAGTGTTAGTGGTGGTGGTGTAATTTCACATCACAGTATTTGTCAATGATTGCTTTTTAATAACACAGTCCAAGTTTTTTAATTATTTATTAATCATAATCATCGTGTGGGTTACATATACTTATTATATTTAAATTATATCCCTAAAAGAACCCTCTAGGCCCTCAAGGGACTATTAAGTTTCACAAAAGCACCTCTTGTAAGGATGATATTGATAGGTGTCGTGGTAGGGTGGAGTATCGAAGATTGAATGTAGGTCAGAAATATCTTCGTTTTGCAATGAGTTTGGCGAATCCAATCTCGAACAAGTGTAGCTGGTAGATTTCATTGCAGCCTAAAACAGAAAAACTATTATTGAAGACGCAGTCGAGTCAAAGTCAAAGTACAGTATAACCTATCCTCATCCGGTTTCCCATTCAAGTCAAATTCAAATCACTGTAAATAATTAAGACATTCGTACACCTAACATTTAATTTTAAAGTTAAATAAGTAAATATCTGAAAAAGAGGTCCTTTTGTTATTCTAGTTAATCCTTTGTTGGTCCTATATAAATCTCCTGGTTTAAAATGTATTGAACATACTCATGTTTTGTAGGTATCCAGTCATTCTTTGATTTCAAACCACCACAAGCCATTTATGCTTCCACAATTCGTCTTGAGGAAAGCTGTAAAATAATTTCTACAATTATCTAAGATTATTTTTTTGTAACTATACTAGACCATACGGATTTAACTTTAATCATCATCATCATCATCATTTAACTTTAATATACACCTTTAATAAATTAAACACCCTTGCCCTCATATTTTATTTCTTAGGAATATTATTATGCTGAACTTACATCATTGACAACGTATTATTGTAGCCATGCAGTCTATCATGTCCCTCACGCACACGTTATGTACTCTATAACTCTATCTCAATCACTCAAAAATGTCCGGAATGCACAACAAATTCACAAGAATTTTCTTTAAAAATATATTTTTGGTGTACTTACGCATGAAAAGTGATCCCATGTGTCTTGTTTTTACGCCTTGAGTGATTCGTGCACTGAAGAAATGCACAGGAAAGCATTTTTAGCGTTATTTTCTAATCAAATCGTTTTGACACTGACAACGCAGCACATGCAAACAAGTCGCTGTTTCAACGTAGACTGGAACATAGCAGGTCCATTGGACTCGGTTTAGCAGGACCGCGCGCAGCTAGCGAGTAACGTATCTTCCTCTTTTTTGTTTTAATCTAAGTTTGAACGCGATATCTTGTTCTTGTTAAACATGCTACTGATACTTCTTATTGTATTAGTTAAGAGCCACTCACTTTGTAGTGTTATGTTTGCTAGTTTGTAACAACGCATTTAGTTTGCCTTGATTATCTTGATTTAGATAACTTAATGAAGATGTTTGATGCACACATCTCATTTTAACGCGATATCTTGTTCTTGTTATACATGCTACAGATACTTCTTATTGTATTAGTTAAGAGCCACTCACTTTGTAGCGTGAACGTTGCTAATTTGTTACAACGAATTTAGTTTGCCTTAATTATCTTGATTTAGATAACTAAATGAAGATGTTTGATGCTCACATCTCATTTTAACGCGATATCTTGTTCTTGTTATAAATGCTACTGATACTTCTTATGTGATTTAACTACAAACACAAGACAAATGAAAAAAAATATACTAGAACAATGAACCTAAAACTAAAAAACTTAAAATATATAATTAACTAAAATATAAAATTAAAAGGAGTCCCGGCAAGGTTCCGATAATACTGGCAGCGTTCCCCCTTTGAATAGCTAGACTAATTCTTTGTCCGAGGTAGCTGCCAGCTCTTCGATCTCCTGTGATGTCGACTAACCTTTTTGCTACTTCTTATTATATTAGTTAAGTAGCCGCATCCATCTTTTTTAGAAGCAAAAGCAGCTGTTATATCTTTTTTCACTAAATCATTATAGTCAAGTAGGAGTGTTGTTTGTAGTTAAATGTATCGTATTCGATACATCTATGTTGTGGTGTATTGATACAATTGGGTAGGTGACTAGTTACCTAGTCAATAGAGAAACTTTTAAGCAACATCAAAACGAGGTTCCGTCAATTCGGTGTTTAATAACTTTTTAGTTTACAAAAGTTCATGCTTAGGTCAATGTTTGTAATTGATTATTTATTTTATTTCTTTGATTTATTTTACCCGTACAAAAACTTAACCTAGTGTCCATACAAACTTAAAACATCTCCTTTATTTATAGTGTCGTCGTGTTCTTGGGGATTTTTTCATGTGGAAAGATCTGCCTGAAGATCAGCTGTGGGACGTAAAATAGACTGATGATAAAAAATAGTCAAAGAATTCTGTATACAGCAGTTTTATTATCACTGTGCTTAATTTAAATGTGGTAAACAAACTTTCTTGTGAGTTTCGTGTTGAACGCCTAAGGCTTCGCAAGCCTATGATGTGGCCTCAGAAAGATATGATCAAAGGCTAGCATTGATTGATTACTCCAGTAATTTACTTGGCTGCGTTTCTTACCGGCATTAAAGTTTCGCTGCTGATTATTACATCCCCCCCGTTTTATTTATTAAATCGTCTGTCTACTCGATTTATTTGCGGATTTGTACCGCGATGATAAAGTGTT
Source organism: Eudonia lacustrata (assembly GCA_947562085.1). NCBI lineage: Eukaryota > Metazoa > Arthropoda > Insecta > Lepidoptera > Crambidae > Eudonia > Eudonia lacustrata. Next base: position 20,110,168 of record OX387313.1, read on the forward strand.
ATTATTATATTAATAGAAGATTGGTTAAATCTGATCTAAAATTAACTTCATTGATAACAGCAGGGAAGGTGTTTGAATTTAGAAAGTTCTTTGTTTTGGATTCTTAAGATTAAGCAAAATCTAGCATTATTTTAAGATATTTATATTAAGACTAGTGGACCCGGCGGACTTCGTACCGCTTTGACAGTTTCCATCAAGTGATTAAATTCTCTTTGGTTTCCATGACAACAAAACAATCAAATCATTTTGTATTGGAAAATTAAATTATCGTTTTTAATATATCTATAGTGTAATTCCCGTGGGAATATCAAGATAAAAACTACCCTATGTGATAATCCAGGTTATAAACTATCTATATGCCGAATTTCATCCAAATCCATCCATCCGTTGCAGCGTGAAGAAGGAACAAATATACAGACATACACACAAACTTTCGCATTTATAATATTAGTGTCATAAAGATAATTGTGTCTTTGAATAAGCGACTTGCTTTCCTAGTAAAAAAAAAATTTCGTTTAACGCCGTTTAAGGAATTCAAGGAGTCCTTAGTAGTTAAAGTAGTTGCTAACGAATAAGACGATCAATTTAATTCGTATAATATCGTCTGCACTCCCAATTTTCCGATCCATGAGCTCCAACTAAGGAAATCAACACGTGATCAAATCCCCTCGCCGACTTAGTGCGGAAGCCGATCCCTGCTAACTGATATGTGATTAATCAACCGGGTTTTGCCGGATAGCCGGGTATACCCGGACACGAAGCCAGGAAAGGGACTTAGATCTGTCCCCCTCCCAAGGAAGGCGTTTGAGCTCATTTGCAGTGTCAGGTTTCCCGTGCTTGTTTGATTCTTTAATTAAATGTAAATAAAGGAAAGCTTCTTACTGCTGTTGACCTGATCCATATTAAGTTACAGCTGTGGAGAAAACTTTAACATTACTGTTCTACTAGCTATGTCTTCTTTGCTAGCTTGGTTAACTGTTATTAGATAGTGTTAGTGTTAGTTAGGATTATTTTTAGATAGATAGAACATTACTGTTTTAGACTAAGTCTTCTTTCCTAGCTTGGTAAACTGGTTATTAGATACCTAGTGTTAGTTAGGATTATTTTTAGATAGATAGAACATTACTGTTTTAGACGTAGAGTCTACTTTCCTAGCTTGGTAAACTGGTTATTAGATACCTAGCGTTAGTTAGGATTATTTTTAGATAGATAGAACATTATTGTTTTAGACGTAGTCTTCTTTCCTAGCTTGGTAAACTGGTTATTAGATAGTGTTAGTTAGGGTTATTTTTAGATAGATAGATAATACTTTTATTGCCCAAGACCGGACAAGATGGCGTGCATATGAGAAGGCTTATACACTCAGCAGTGAGTGATTATAGGCTGTAGAAGAATAAGGTTTTTATTGCTACATGTAACAAACATTGAACATAAAATAATTAAAATAGTAAAAAATTTGGCGGTATTACCGCTTCAAAGTGGTATCTTCCAGTAAAGTGTCTTAATGATAACTTTATATGTCAACAATTTGCGTCAATTTCATCTTATATCTCGCTTACAATGTCTCAAGATAGTGGAACTATCCAAGTATAATTACTAGTCCACAGTTTTTAGTTTTCCTATACACTTAAGTTTTATGCTGTTATTAAAAATTTAGTTATATTGTACTAGTGTTTAAATTAAAATAAAAAATACATAAGTAGGTATTACCATAATTTCTAGTAAGTCGTTGTTATAGGTAGTTTACATGTTGTGGCTATTTTAGTGAGTTGTGCATTTATCTTCGTTTATATAATGTTATATGTATCATATTAAGTTTGATTCAACAACTTTCGTGGTCCTTAAATAAAGAAAATAAAATAAAATATCTAAATCTAAAGCTTCGTTTTAACTACTCATAGCAGATTCATTCTCATTCCGAACCTATTAAGTAACAGTAATGTAACGAATGCGATTTGAAATATTTAGGAGCTGTATCCGGTTCTGTGTCGGACGGAGAACGATCTTATTAAAATCGCGACGATTTCTGAACCGGTTGCGTTGCGAGTTGCGAGCGAAATTTAATAAAGTCCTCGCGTTTTACGGTACGAGTCGTAAAAGTGTTTCCATCGAACAGAAATAAAATGTTTCGCATTTTATGGAGCATGCACCCGCATCTTTGATCCGTAATAAATGTATTAAAATTTTAAATGCGCTTTAAGTAGAACTTTGGCATTTGCATTTCCAGTATTTTTGCTGCTTTTTTTCTGCTTAAGCTAAAATAGCAGTTTAGCGTTTTAGCTTGAACTTTGTATCTGGATCACCGCACTCTCTCTTTCCAGCTGACGCACATACTGCCGTCATAAGGAAAAAGGACACAACTAACATTTTTTTTTAAATTTGAGTTAGATACACATTTGGAATCAGGAGAAAAAGGCCTATCTTTTCAAACCCGTTTTTCTCTTGATTTGCAAAATGTTAGATGTGCCTTTTTTAATTATGACGGCAGCATAGTACTCAAGCATTAGTAATAATTAAATAATAACAATGCTCTTAGCTCAAATCCAAGTAGAACTTCAAGCCTTTGAAAACTCTTATTGAAGTTTACATGTGGTGTTGATGTTCATGTGTGAACCTTTATAAAAGTTTTGAAATGCTTGAAATTTACCTTTACACTAAAGGTGAACTATTATTGAAAACTAAATGCTACTTGGTTACACATGACCTTTTAAACAGCCATTGTCATACTTCCCCCCCTAAAAGTCTTCTTAAACAACTTCTTAAATAAGAAGAAGAAAGAAGTGTACTTTTATTACATTAGTAGTGAAGTTAGTTATATTATAGTTAGTTTATACAAAGAGAAGGTTATCCGAATGTTAATATTTTTTTTTAATTATGCATGAAAATACATTTAATCAATAAAACAAACATTACACACACTACCATGTATTTACACACACGCATATTTGGCACACACGTATATAATATACTCTTTTCAAAAATGGAAGAGGAGCGGCCGAAATCTGTCAATGCCAATCCAAACTCACATTCTATCTTTTTAAAATTTTCATTGGATTAGAATACAATCCGTGCAGCCTTAATAAAATTACGGTCGAATTTCGACCACTGGTCGACCACTAGTAATGATTAAAGGACGAAAATATCGATTGCTGGTTCATGTCGAGCACTGGTATCACTACCCTGTCTTTATTTAAAAAAACTAACTAACTAGAATGGCGCAGCTTTAGCCTCCGATAATAAGAGTACAGCCTTAGCCTCCGATAATAAGAGTAGCCATCTGGGCCAGTCATCCGCGTTGAGCTCGCGCAAGTCCTTACAGACCTCGTCCTCCCAGCGGTACCTGGGTCGTCCAACCGGTCGTCGGCCACTAGGACGTCCCATGTACGCTTGTTTTACCGCACGATCCTCTCCCATTCCTCTCGAGGTGGCCGAGCCAGCGAAGTGTGTGGGCCTTTATCTCCCCGATGATTTTTGGCTCGTCCACCTTATCTTCCAGCTCTACACACTATTTTGTACTCTATTTAAAAGTATAGTAATAAAACAATGCTTCACCGGAGAAAATTAAGTGTTGGCGAGAAACAGTGATAAAATAGGTTTACCTCTAACGATACGCCATGAGATGCTAATGCATGCAAATCTTTTAACAAAGCGACCATTTTTTTTATAGATTTACATCCTAATGTGAATTTTATGTTGGTATTGGTGTATAACGGTCGTTGTAGAAGCTACTTACTTAATTATATTTAAGTGTATAATCCTTTTCTCTACTTCATAATTAATAAATATGAATTTCGAAAATAAACTTGTTCTCACCAAAATATTTTTTCTTCTTAGACCCGTTTTACTTACCATTACTTATTCATGATCTGTTCGTGTGAAGACATTTGGGAACGTCATTTCGCACAACAAACGAAACGATAGGTATTATAGTTAGATACTTACGAACAAGACACTGCGAACTAACATTGTGTAAGACGGGTCTTTGTATAAAACTTATAACTTTATAACTTACTGGCCGCCCGAGACGACGTTTTGATCTAAGATTGAAAGAAATCCTCAGAAAGAAAGAAAGCCTAGACAAGTGAAATAACTCTAGTAGAACTTTATAATTTTTTTTTTATATAAAAGCCGATTTTGTTGCTTAAAAACATACTAAAAAATCTTGTCCCTTTCTTTCTCCTCTGCTCTGTTAGGTACTGTAACGGTAACTCTCCCAAAATACGGTAACTGTTATAAAACTGAAGCAACATTTTTAAAACAAATATTTATAAAATTTATAAAATACAGTAAAAAATTTAAACGCCTACACGACCCAGCCAGCAATCGATTCTGGGTCTTTCGCAATCCGGGCGGCTGCACTGACCGCTATGCTACCGGGAAAGCTGACGTAAGCGCTGAATTCTGTCGCTGCTTTTTATTTCTTGAGTGCTAACAGCGGCACAGAGCGCCATCTATCCAACGGTCTTTGCTGGCTATGTATAATTTTTTCACTGTATTTTATGAATATTTAATTTAGCTTCAGTGCAGCAATTAGCACTTAAAAATAAAAAGTTATTTTTTTTAAAACAGTTATTGAAAAGGGTTATTTTTTAGCCCGTAAACCTTACTGATGTAGTTAATTACTGTTTTTGTTTTCAGTTCTGTCACGTCCATAGCCGCCCAATGCGACGTGCCCTAGCAGTTAAAATTTTACTGGTTGTAACTTGCTTTGGTTTTTAATTTCTTTTATTTATTATTTATGTTAATGTAAGTGAAGTTCTTGAAAATTCTTTTAGTAGGTAAATAAAATTATACCTAAAGACCTTTAACCTTCCAAATTTAACCCTTTCCCCAAACTGCTCCACTGTAAGGATATTCAATACGCGCGCACTCAAATATTTATACGACATTTGTACACATCGCGGGGGAAAAACAGCAACATTTTCCAATACTGCCCCCACTCTCACGGGGGGCGTAAACGTGAATTTTATACCATATCAGACTCCGCCCCTGGTAGGACATAATTCAAATTAAGCCCTGACAGAGGGTCGCACTATGGGTACGGCCCTGTCCTCGCGAAATTTGAACAGGGCAAATAATAATTGAATTTTAAGCAGCTAATTGATCAAACGCTTTTTGCAACGGAACGTTTATTGTAGAACGGCAACTGACGAATTCCTTAACTGGCTGATGAATTTGGGCATAATTAACTGTGACAAGGGATAAATAAAATTGTTCCGAAAGAACATCATATTATATAATTTCGATTCGCCGGTCGGCGACAATCGCTTCATTTAACGACGGTAAATTGATCAAAGTGTTGTCTGTAATCAATTTAAAACCTAATTTGCGTTCTCATACTTCTCTATTTTTATCTAGGTATTCCCCAAAATCTTTCCAGGCAGTATTTAATAATGCTTGAAAGCGTCGAGATCATCTCATCAGCAACGCTTTTTTGGCCGACCCCTACGCCTCCGTCCTTCCTCAAATATTTCGAGCGTAGCCACAACTTGCCCTGCTCCGGACACATTCGGCTGACGTGTCTCGGCCAATCCCATTTCGGCCTGACAGTCTATTTGTCCACATCATCAATGCCTGTTAATGAACTATCTCTTTAAATGTATATGGCCAATTGATCTGGTTTTCTTGTAAACTTATATGTGTTTGTTGAAGTTGTGACTGCTATTGAACTTCTAAACAGCAGCTTTTTCTTGTACGTTAATGCGTTTCCGATCTTCGTTGATCCCCGAACAATAATAGTTATCCTAGAAAGGGAATCTTTGGCAGGAAGGAATCTTTTTGGCAATTAGCATGCGATGTACGGTTATTTCCTGGGTCGTACGCGCTATCAGCTGTATTTGACAGTCGGGTTGAGCGGACGGGAAGATGATCCGATCGCTCAGTTAACTCGGTTTGCATTCTATCATAGATAGATGTCGTTTTGCAAATTATCGTCAATTAATCAAGTTAGTTAGTTCGTATTTTATTATAACATATTATAACACCTTATATTGTTGATGTTCTAGGGAAACTTTGAACTGGAAAATAAAAAGTTTCCGTACATTAACGGAGGAAACGGACTTTCGCGAACACTTTGACTTTTGACTTTGAAACTTTTATTGTGAAACTGTACTAGATCTTAAAAATTTGTATAAATCCATCAGTTTACCCAAAATTGAGTGTACAATAGTAATAATAATATGTAATAATAAAATATTCCAAAATTAACAAATTTATATAAAGTATAAAGATAACATTTTAAATTAATATAAAGATTTATAATACTTGAAATTACAATAAAACAAGCATTTTAGAAATTTACAGAGAAGGAGAAGCGCTTATACTAGAATAGAAGAGAATGATTTAATTCAGGCAACAAATTATGTACAGATGGTAAGTTACATAGAGGCCCATATTATAATACCTTACAGACTAACATACATACAATTTATATATGAAACTAAAACTATGCTATATGCCTTCAATGTCATCTGATGGTAAGTGACGATAAAGTCGTGTAGCACACTTAAACCAAAAGCTACAGAGCAACCTTCTTATCTTTGTCGGAACACAGCAATACTACCAACTTCGTTATTATGGCGATAGACTTAATTCAGACGGCGGTGGTAGATATCCAGGTGGATAACTTAGAATAAGCCCAGCCATGGCCACCTACCATCCAGCCCTTCTAGGGCTAACATGCTTATTTATACACTTTTAAAATTTCGCGTTACATTTCAAACAACGTTTTTTACAGGGATTTAACGCCTATCAAAGGCAAGTGAATTAAACCCCGTTGTTTAGTTGATCATTTCAATACGTTAGGTTTGCTAACAAATGTGTGAATCAAAGTATTATGTAAAAAAATAAACTTACAACCGCAACGGTAGCGTCCAGGCAGCGCCTGAATAATTCATAAACGAGGCGCGATAACGAACGGATTTCAGTTTCAAGGGCGGGCTGGCCCTCCACACTGTCATACCGTAATGGGGGAAATTGCGAAGCCTCCATTCACTGGAGCGGAGCGGAGTTCGCCGCGTCTCGTCTGTTGTGACACTGAATTACTCTCATTCAAATTTTCGTTTGCCCATAGGATTAATAATGTAATGAATTAATTCGGAGACTGACTTCCGAGGTTGCTCGGTTTTCAGTTGTTCGTGAGCAAGTTTGAACGAGTCTTGGTTAACTTCGAGTGATAATTCAAAGTGTTCTTTATCCAAGGAGGTTTATAGAAATTGTAATTTTTATTTATTTAGACAGTTTTACGTTCCTGGAAAGGTTTACGATTATCGAATAGGTAAATGATTTGTTTTTGACTGACTGACTGACTTTGATGTTCTTTGCACATTCGCAAAACTACTTAGGTACCTACTTACCTGTTAAAAAAGAGATAAAATAAATTTTCATAACATAGAGGAATAAGATTTTGTGTTATTGTTATCGCCGCAAAAGAACGTTTGAAATGAAAAAGTAGAACATGCATACTTTTCTATTTTTAAATCCTTAAAATTTCTTTAGTTTTCTTGAGGGAAACTAGCTCGATTTCCTTATAAATCTGACTAAAAATAGATGTCAAATTGAGAGAAGTGTTCGGTCACGGGGCGACCTCCTTCAGCGTCACTCGAGAGTTGCTCCGCGGGTTAGGAGACTCGCTCGACTTATTAATGCGACCCTCCTCGACTACTGTCCGAGGGTCTGTCACGGCCACTAATAATATGGATCCGGACTTTCGATAGATTATCTATAGTAAGTAAGTAGTAGTACACAGCCTACAACTGTCCCACTGCTGGGCAAAGGCCTCCATCATTGAAATTAAATCGCTATAAGTGATGGGTAATGGCTTAATCATCACGCTTGCCAAATACAGGTTGGTAATCACAAACCCGGGCTACATCGAAAAAATCAGAATACATTTTGCCCGACCTAGGAGTTGAACCCGGGGCCTTCGGGTATCGGGCCGAGCGCTCTGCCACTCGCCACCGAGGCGTTGATTATGATTATGATGTTGGGGCTGGAATTCAAGATGCAGGCGTGTACAAACTGGACTGCGAATGTGGGCTCTCTTACATCGGGCAAACAAAGAGAAGTGTAGGAACCCGCGTTAAAGAACATATAGCCGACGTCAAGCATAGGCGCGAAAATAAGTCTGCAGTATGCGAACATTCCCTAGAGGGGCCCAACCATTACATCAGATTTGATAAACCACAAATACTCGCTAGAGAACAACGATTCATCCCTAGGATGATACGAGGCTATTGAAATTAAAAAACATCCTAATTTCAATAGAGAAGATGGTTGGAATCTGCCACCAGCCTATGATTATGATGATTGTCTATGCTATTTGAAGTATTTTTTTTTACTTTCAGTCAACAACAAAAGTCGATGATCGAAATGAGTATTCCATTATTAGAAATTAACAGAAAACTTCCTTTAATCCTTCCTTCTCCTTCAAACGAGGCGTGAAGAGGCACCTTGTGGGCCGGCAGGGTGAGGGTGACTGATGCTGCGTTGTTTTCGCGCTGCACCAGTTGTCCTTGCGTCTGGACTCCATTTCCACTTAACATCAGGTGGGATAGAGTCATTTGCCGAGCTATGTAAAAAAAAAAAAAAAAATCAAAGAATAATATAATACCAGCGAAGATTCACGTTGGGCACCAATGGTCAAAACTTTAAACGCAGTATTCGACACTGTTTTCCTCGTCAAAAAATGACATAAATTTAAATTTTATGGGAAAGTGGTCTGTATTCAGTAGTTGCAAAAGACTACAATCAATTGCTGTCCCCTAATTTTAATGTTTTTTTTTATACAGGTTGACTTTTTTTATCACCATCCCAAACTTCTGAGATGACTCCGGTGATACAAACGAACAACTCTTACTATTGGAGCAACTCCCTTACTCCAAAATAAAATTCAGCTGTTCCATACATTTTGGTTACTTTCAACCTACTGCGATCGCCAACCCGCCTGCCAAGCGTGGCGATTATGGCAAATACCCCCCATCTTGGGGGAGGCCTTTGTCCAGCAGTGGACGTCTTTTGGCTGAGATGATGATAATGATGATACATTTTGGTCGAATGAATATTGATGTTTTGTATGGAACAGCTGAATTTTATGTTCGAGTTAGGGAGTTGGTCCAATAAAAAGAGTTGTTCGTTTGTATCACGGGAGTCATCTCTGACAGAATATTACAATATACAGGATATTACGGGTAAGCACATTGCCTTGATCTCACCTAATGTTAAGTGATGATAAGGCCAATGATGGAAACGCACTTCAGCCGGATACCTCAATTAGTGAGGCACTGGCTATCTTATCTCTAGCTGCCGGAACACAACAATGCTACAAACATTGATGTTATGGCGACATATTTAGATAAGATGGTGGTAGCTAGCCAGGCGAACAAATAAGCCCTACCACCAACCAAACCGAGTACACAAACATGTACCCCCCGCTAGGAATCGAACCCGGGACTTCTGGGTCTAAACCGGTGGTCATAACCACTCGATCACCCAGAAGCGGTTAAAATTAAAGGAAAAATGTCGAACACCTGGGGCCCGACCGCCTAACCGATCGCTTTGACTTCGTGTGTGGTTTATGACGTCATCTTGTCGTTTCGTGCCGCCTATGAAAGCAATATCGAAAGCTATAGCCTTTAGCTTTTGATATTGCTTTCATAGGCGGTGCGAGGTGGCAAGATGACGTCACAAACTATACGCGTAGTCAAAGCGATCGGTTAGGCGGTCGGGGGGCTGGTGTCACTACCCAAAATACTTTTATTAATAATAATAATAATTAATAAATAATTAATTGTAAAAATCTAGTTTTAAGAAAGAAAATAATATAGTGTAATAATTAAAAAATGTCTACATCGCAATGTGTATACACCTAGTAATAAATAATTGGTGTCATTAGTATTAGTGGGTATTCTGGATTTAATTAAATTATCTATTAAAAAGAGGTTTTTTTTAAGTCCAGACGCCTTTTACCACATATTATTTTGTCCAGACATTTGACCCTTGTCACGGAGAGACTGAAGTTTTGGTCGGGTCAGTCGTCTCGTAATTAAATCGCGTTTAATTTTAATAAAATAAACGCGTATCGATTTGTTTAAATTGTTTTATTTCAATGTGTAGTTTGCGCAAGCTTTAGAAAACAATGCTTTTACTCAAGTAGGTTAATGTTGAACGTATTTAATATTTATAACTGATGCTTGCCTTATTAGCATAGATCGGAATATGTAGAGTTTTTTCTGTGAATTGCATCATAACGTTATCAATAGTATGCATAACCCGATAAAATAATAAGAGAAAATACACTTTTAACTCTTTGGCACGTCAGACTATCAAGGTGTGATTTAGGTCTACTATCCGCTCTACGCGGGTTAGCTAAAGCGCATTAGGTAACGTAAAATATAACGTAACGTAACCTTAAGTTAATAAGGTAAGGTAAAGTAAATACTTTTAATAAGTAAAGTTACCTGTCTACATTACCGCTACCCATTTATACTTTATATTGATAACGTTATTTTAAAAGAACGTTTTTTAACGACTTGTAGTGTGACTATGGTAACGTTATCAAGCCCCGGTTTGTTTACTAATATTCTATTTTTGTTCTGCAAAAGATCTAAAGGATTTAAAATTATGTTCAAACGAACACATGAAGAACCCCTGCTATGTAAATGACACGAATTGAATGAATCCTAAAATTGTGTAGGCTATTTATAATATAATAACGTTTGAAACCACTGACTCGATGTGAACACAGACTTCAATTTTAATAAAAGACTTTGTGAAGTTCCGACTCCCTTTAAGTTGTTAAGATGGCTAATTTCGTAACGCTGGTCTTGGATTAAATGACCGTCATTATCTGTACTTCAGCGGGGACTTAAATTATTGTCCCCGTGTCTATTGCTCTATTTTGTTCCTTTTATTTTCGTTTATTTCCCGACCGCGTCTAGGAAATTACTGGAAATTGCTAAACAATTTACGTCTTCTGGTTTTTATAATTATAGTTGTTTGATAATAATCTAGTCAAGTGCAAATCAAGCTTGCAGATGTTTATTATTCATTATACACATAAATAGTTTAAGAAAATATCTTATCAGAACGAAATATTTTTAACATTGATCAAAGGTAAACTTACTAGTGGAGCTCGATGGCGCAGTGGTTAGCGTGCCGGGTCTGCGAGCGCTGAGGTTAAGCAACTTTCGCAAAGGCCGGTCATCGGATGGGTGACCAAAAATTTATCATCTCGAGCTCCTCCGTGCTTCGGAAAGCAAACGTAAAGGCGTTGGTCCCGGTTGCATTAGCAGTCGTTAACAACCACCAACCCGCACTGGGCCCGCGTGGTATTTATGGCCCGTTCTCCCTATCCATCCAAAGGGAAGGCTCGTCCCCCAGCAGTGGGGACATAAAAAAATGAGCTGATGATCATCATGAAACTTACTAGCTAGACGAACATGAGAGTGTAAGCCTATGTACATAATGCTCTATACTCGGCAAAGACCGCCATCAGCACCAAATAGAAACAAGTAGTTTACCATACTACTAAATAAAACACGAACTAGGCACTGTGCTGTGGTCGTAAAAGGACCTATTCGCGACATGCCTTACTCTGAAAATGTTATATACGGAAAATACTCAGAGGTTCTTGGTCTAAAGATTATGCTATAGACCTACCTGCCTGTCGTTGCTGTTAAATGTTATTGAATTGCCCTTTTATTTAAATAGTGTTGAGTACTAATTATAACCGCCTCTGTGGTCTAGTGGTTAAGACCACGGTTTAGACCCAGAGGTCCCGGGTTCGATTCCCAGCCGGGGGTACGTGTTTGTGTACTCGGTTTGGTTGGTGGTAGGGCTTGTTTGTCCGCCTGGCTAGCTACCACCATCTTATCTAAATATGTCGCCATAACATCAATGTTTGTAGCATTGTTGTGTTCCGGCAGCTAGAGAAAGATAGCCAGTGCCTCACTATAGTGAGAATCCCGGTGAAGGAAAGTGCGCTTCCATCATTGGCCTTATCATCAATTACCATCAGGTGAGGTCAAGGCACTGTGCTTACCAGTAAAAAAATTCTATTCCACTAAAGACTTATTCGTACAGGAGTGAAGTGTGTGTGTTTCTAAAGGTTCTTGCGAACGACTGTTCTCTGATTATGCGTAAAGATAAAAGAAATAAAAACAAGGAAGGTTACTTAGCTCACCATAAGTTAAGCTTATGAACTTGCGCCGTTACGCGGAAATGTTTGTTGACTTTGGAGACACATTTAAGCAGTGGAATGGTTCACCTGGTATTTACTAAAATAATGGTCTCCGTTTGTGTTCTACCACCAGTAGGCTAAGCCGAAGTAACATTAAGAAAACGATAGCGAAGTTCGAACATAATAAAATGTATGGGATTGACATAAGATTGACCACGTGATTTAGCGCGGCTTATGTCAATCCCATACACTTTATTCTTTTCGAACTTCGCTATCGTTTTCTTAATGTTACTTTGGCTAAGCCTACTGGGCCGGATTGTTTCGTTGAAACGAGAATGAGCATGAGTAAGGTGTAGTAAAATCTTTTAACACTGTTTTGTTTATGTTGGAAGGCCTCAGCAGTGAGACGTTGCTGTGCTAATGATGAAGATCATTATCACCAGTTTATTTATTTCCCCACTTCTGGAGCACGAGCCTTCCTTATGAAAACACCACTACAGGCAGAATGGGCCATAAAGCACCACGTGGACCCAGTGCGGATTGGTGGTTGTTAACGACTGCTAATGCAGCCGGGACCAACGGCTTTACGTGCCTTTCAAAGCACGGAGGAGTTTGAGGTGATACCTTTTGTTCACCCATCCGATAACCGGCCTTTGTGATGTTGTTTAACTTCAGCTATCGCAGATCGAGCGTGTTAAACACTAAGTACACCATTGAGCGAGATGATGATGATGATGTTTCAGTGAGTAATGAAGTCTGTTGTTTTACCTTTTGTAACCTAACTTCTTGCTGTCCTTTTAAACTGCTGTTGCTTATATGTCGTATCGTTAATTTATGTTAGTGGTCGATAACTTCGGTTAGACATACCTATACATATAGGCCTTAATTTACCATCCATTAACTATATATGTTAAATTACTTTCCTAATAATAAATTATCAGACTAAGAAAACAATTTCTATATTGTGAAACCCCATTATCTGGAAAACAATCAAATTTCAATTCTGTCTTCTTTCACATAGAGCTTAGTTTGATTGTACCTTCATGCTACTGCGTTACCTGCTCTGTAGTGTGATCTGAATGGCCCCGACCCTCAGACAATACTATTGGGATGTTACAATGTTATTGGGTTGCCTGAAATATGGAGATTGCTCTGTTCTCCAAATCGGTTTTATACCCTTTTTCTAGTGAAGTCATTAGATATACCATCGTATTAGGTGCGATCTCAATCTGATATACGAGTTTGCATGTTCACTTGAATATTTTAGGTTTAAATGAAGAAAAAAAACTAAATTTTTGTATGAATGCGATAATTTAAGAGCAATGACATGCAATCATTTTGCAATATTGAGAATCTTTCAATATCAATATAATAGTCCTGACTCACTCACTGACTGACACTTTTTTGGGAGAGAGTTTTCTGTTGGCTTCAAGCGGCTTTTACAGCGTTACCGGATATTTTTGGGGGCAGCGAAAAACTTAAAGGGTTCCTCAAGCCATGTCATCGAATCAGCTTCAATGTTGCTAGAGGGAATGACATCACGCAATCGTTTCCCTGTTCTCTACTAGATTGACGACCCAAGCAATGGAATTTGCGAGTTGTGCTCTTAGTGCAACGAGAAGTGAGCGAGCTTACAGCTCCGCAGGTAGTGGACTATACGTGTCCTCGACGGAGCAACAGCTCGAGACACTAGTCTTAAAAGTCCCGGATGAAGGATGCGTAACCGGCGCGTTCTGATCTGGTGTTATGACCTGACGTATATGGTCCCTTGTGCTTGCATAAGGATGTCTGACACCTAACTTTATAACAGATAGGTTGGTGGGGGGTGTCAATATTAACTTTAAAGTAGTGTGTAGCAGGGTGTGTTCTCTACTAGATTCTCCGAGGAGTTCAGAACTGATCGGAAGCGGAATCACCCGAGGGTGCCTCTGAAGGCCAGGACCTCGGCTCAGAGTGACCGGGTCAGCTGATTTATCGAAGTACGTTTATCATGAAAGTGTCTGCTGTGTCAGTGGATACCTGGAGCTCGCAGACCACCATCCTGTGTTATTCCAGGTTATAAACTATCTGTATGCCGAATTTCATCCAAATCCATTCAGTAGTTTTTACGTGAAAGATTAACAAACAGTTTGTAAGTATGGATGGACCATACTTACAAACTTTCACGTTTATAATATTAGTAGGATGGTCGAAATGTTTCGCACTATATAGTAACCGCCCGCCGTGTGAACACACCTTCAAGCCAAGTTGCATTAGACTGCTTACTGAGATAATGAGGAAATTCAAACAGCTGATTTATCCAAGTACGTTTATTGCGAAAGTGTCTGCACTGTGCTGCTGTGTCAGTGGATTCCTGGAGCTTGCAAACCACGCCGGCCGTGACGCCATTAGGCTACGCGCCAAAACGTCTTCCCTGAATACTTGGTACTTCGCTGTAATGCCACCCACAGTATCGTTTTTGAGGCTACACAGTTTGCGCTAATGGCGGACAATATTTCGAACAGCAGTGTTAGAAACGCAAGTTACTTTTATGAAGTAAGTAGGTAGCTGGATTCAACGCTGAAAGTCACATACGTGAAATGGCAGATAAGCAGAATGCCGGAATAAGCAAAATGTCAGATATGCGAAATGTCAGATAAGCAAAATGTCAGATATGCGAAATATCAGATAAGCAAAATGTCAGATAAGCAGAATGTCAGACTTCGAGTTATCCGACGTCACTGTCATAATAATATAACGTCCCACTGCTGCGCTCAGGCTTCTCCACATTAACAATAAATAGCACATGGGGATTTTTTCTAAATGATTTCTTACGGGTACATAAGGACTTTGTCTTAATTTCACCTGATGTTACACTTAACATCAGGTGAAATTAAGACAAAGTCAACAAACTATTTGAATGAAGTAATTTAGCATTTTTACGTCACCTAATGAACATCTGACGTTACAGCTAAAAACGGCCACTTTTAACAATAACGCCGTATTTAACTAAACCATAACATGTCAGATGTTCATTAAGTGACGTAAAAATGCTAAATTACTTCATTCAAATAGTTTGTTGAGCATAATTTGATTTTCTATCTCTAATTACTAGATATGTTTTTTTTTATTCGCGGCGCTAGTGTGCGGCGTAAACGCTCTTAAGATAAATAATAGCTATCGTATCTCTAGCCTGCCGGAACACAACAATGCTACAAACATATTAAGATAAGACGGTAGTAGCTAAGCTAAGCCAGGCGGACTAACAAGCCCTACCACCAATCAAACCGAGTACACAAACATGTACCCACCACTGGGAATGGAACCCGGGACCTCGGGTTTGAAACCGGTGGCCTTAACCACTACACCACAGGGTCGGTAATTTGGCGGTAATATGCTACACTGGCAAGCTCAATGCGGGCAATATTAATACAACAAGTACCATCAACTTAAGGTGCTTTCCCCAAGAACGGAGGATCTCTAAATAATTGTCACCCGTACAGTGACCCAGTATTGGGAAAGGTGCTGGACTTACACGATCGTAACCCGCAGGTATATAATTTCCCATTTACACTTATTGTAAATGTACGATGCTGAAAAACTTATTTACCCAAACCTTGTTAAATAGTTAATAAATAAAAAATACAGAATAGAACGCAGTAGGCAGAACACCCACTGCCCAGGAATGAAAGATGAAGTACGAATGTGAAGTATGTAGTATGAAAGTGCGAGAGGAAAAAGAGATAGAACTGGTATGAAAGAGAATTAGATTAAAATAGCCCCGATCTTGTTGGAGGAGGAAGAATTTAACCTTTTCACCCCCCAACTATCCTGCACGCGATGTCCCGCTGTACGCACACGTATAAATGTATTTTAATAAAGTAGGTACAAAGAAGAACTTCTATAGAAGTGCTGGCGTGGGCGGCACGAAAATCTCGAACTTCTATAGAAGTTGTTGGCGGTAAAAAGGTTAAAAAAAAACCCGCAGGTATAAGCCTCTACACTATCGAGCTTTGAATTACCAATCATTATTTAATTTAAACCATATAACATAATATGTGATATATTTTTATTCCTCTCATAACTAATTCTGTTACCTCTGGAATTCTATAACCAACGCTATCCTTTATCCGTCTATTTGATAAACTTATAACGACAGTGGGCAACCACACCAAAAATGAATAAAATTGAAACTGCTTAAGTTAGTGGATAAATCAAAAAGTTTTTTATCTTCCATGCTTTCACAGCTCCTTTTAATAAAGATTACCAGTCGGAGAGTAGATAGTAAACAAAGCCTGGCCGCGGGAGCAGCGATGAACTCCGAAGAGATTAAACTTTATGATAATCAGCTGTTTGAGGAGTTTCAAGACATAAACCAAAATTAGCACTTGTTATTTTTGAGTTGGAAAAGAAAGAATCAAGTTTCAAGGGAATATTCGATCGTTGTACTAAATAATGCTTAAAATGTGATACATTCAGAAAGAAATACAGTGAGCAGTCTTGTTGTTTTTTGTTTACATCACAATAGGAAAATTTTTTGGCCTTGGCTATTTAAAACTTATAAGTAGTCAAGGCCAAAAACTTTCTTATAAGGCTAAAGATGGAAGCGCACTTCTTCTAAATCCTCATTTAACGGAATGCAACATTAATGCTAACATGTTTGTAAGCGATATACGAGTACTTAGATATACGATACTTTGATTTTTCTATTCGATGGACGAGCAAAGCAGTTTCATATCGACGTCGAAGTGCTAACTTTCTAACTAACATAGACAAAACGTTACACAAAGAAAAAAAAGGGATACTCAGAATATACAAATATGGAAAGATAGACATTTAGTAGTAGTAGTAGTACAATAGTATAGTAGGTATTTAGAAAGTCAAAGATATAAGAAAGCCAATTTCCCGCAAAATGTTAGATAGGAGATATTGACACTGAAAACATTATATAAAAATATTATTATTTAAATAATCATTTCATTTTATATAAGTGATTATGTTGATATTCTCGCTTATGAGTCTTGGAATATTAAATGTAGTTAATTAAATTACAAGTTATAAAACATAATAATTATAAAAGATAAATGTTTCGTTAGGTACCTAATGTTTATCTACTCTAAAATGTTTGTAACTAATGTATTTTTATGACGACGGGTTTGTTAAATTTTTTTTTTGTTAACACCAGATTTCCAGATAAGTTTTTTATGTAAAGCTATTCATTTAACTTACTCTATTTTCTAAAATAACCGTTAAAATACATATTTTAGCGTTATTCCAGTTGTTTGTAAATATCGTACCATGCTAGACGGATGTTAAGTTAAGCTTGCCAAAAGCGCTATCTAAGTTACCACTAACTTAGCGAGGCTTATCTCAAGACCTTCATGTGGCGAAAAGCTTCCTTGCTTAGAGTTTTAATTGGAGAATTTTTCGAAAGATTTAACTTCGCTCCGTCTGGCTTTCATCAGGTTTCTTGTTAATAATGGCTAAGGTTTTTTTAGTTTGGAATTTAGTTTCATTACGCTGCAGCGCTGGTTCAACAAAATTGCTAACACGTTTGTAGAGGAGTTATGCAACATTGTTTTTGGCTTTGAAGAGCTGCTAGAAACACATTGGTGTTTCGTGCATACATTTATTTGTTCCACGAAAGTTTTGCTAAAATCTCCGCACATTATACACGCTAAAATTTTAACCCCTATTAGAATTAAGCAGTGATCAATTTATCCACCTTTTATATGAAGTGAAGGCATAATAAAACAGTATGTAAGTAGCAATTAGTCTATACATAATCCCACTAAGCTCCCCTCCATCATTGAGATCAAGTCATCGCTTCAATGATGGTATCGGCTTAATCACCACGCTTGCCAAATGCGGGTTAGTGATCACAAACATGAGCTAAATATCCGCCCAAAATATCCGAAACGCACTTCACCCACTTCACGCACTTGAAGAGCTCGATGGCGCAGCGGTTAACACGCCCGGTCAGCGAGTACTGAGGCTAAGCAACTTTTGCAAAGGCTGGTCATCGGATAGGTGACCAAAAATCTATAATCTTGAGATCCTCCGTGCTTCAGAAGGCACGTAAAGCCGTTGGTCCCGGCTGCAATAGCAGTCGTTAACAACCACCAATCCGCACTGGGCCCGCGTGGTGGTTTATGGCCCGTTCTCTCTATCCTTTCATAGGGAAGGCTCGTGCCCCAGCAGTGGGGACATAAAATGAGCTGATGATGATGATGATGACTTCACCCAACTTGGGAATTGAACCCAGGTCCTCCAGATTTCGGGCCATTTCGGGCCGAGCGCTGTAGCACTCGGCCACACCGTAGCGTTGAGTGCCTCACAATAGGTCGCTAATTAATAAAAACATTACGTTCCCATTGCGGTCGGTGCAATGCACCCTCGACAAAGAACCTCGAAATGGGTCGAGTGGTGTATTGTGTAGTAGCTTGCAGTAAATAGCTTTGCTTCTGCTGATGTTATTAAAAGCAATTTGCATTTTAACCACTTACTTTTTTTGTTTTTTTGAAGACAATTTTATGACTTTTTTAAAAGATGTGAGTTTTTATACTGCTTGTCGGTTGTCTACGTTACGTCGTATGTTCTTTACCTTGGTTATTCTCAATGGTTTTAGCTCTACTACTACTGTAGAGCCTTTACCACCTCACGTGCTCAGTATAAAACGGCGCTGTAGGTATAATTATCTCTTCCGTGGCTTCGTAGTCACCAGCAGCATTATGTCGAGCAAACAAACAATTGTATTGTATTGTGTATTGTACAAACAAGCACCAATTTGTGTTGGTTTACTGTAATGTAAATTATGTGTGTTTGGTAAATAAATTAAGTTTAAATTTTATTTACTATGGATTGATGTAGATAAAAAATGAAAAACCTTTTACTAAATTTATAACCACAAAATATATTTGTTCTTTGTCATTGTTGTTGACTTCTTTTTAAACCTGCATTGTAAACTCCCAATGTAATCTCACTGTTGATCTAATAAATACTCATTTGTTTGTTCCAGATTTCTTTAAAAATTATAATTGTAATCAAACCGAAATTTATTCAAGCATAAAACAGTAATTACGCAGCGTCTCAATAAAGTCTGTACCAATTTCATTCCGGCCACTATTCAGGTTTTACGGCCAGTAACATTGGATTACAATCGTAAAGTCGAAGTAAAAAAAGACAAAATGCATTTGCCCACCAATTGGTATTCACAAAGCGTGTGAGAGCCCGATAATATATTTGCGAGGGTCTATTACGGTTACAGTAAGCGGAATGACACTCGTGTGGAGAGGGCTATTTGGCGTAGTAAGAACTTGAAATGACCCTTCAGGGCTCCGTAATAATAGTACAAAAAGTCAGTTATGACGTTTATAAAGGTATCCAGATCCGGAAGTTAGTATAGGAGGTAAACAGTAGGTACATGTTTTAGTATTATTATAAGAGGCACTTGTTTGACTGTTATTATTATTTCTCCTCTCACTGTTTATAGTTTGCTGATTCCCTCAAACGGCATTTTCACCGTCACTGGACTTTTTTGGGGGGGGGGGGCGAGAACTTAAAGGGTTCCTCAAGCCGTGTGAAACGAATAGCTCTAGAGGTAGCGGCATCACGCACTAGTGCGTGTCCCCGTTCCCTACTAGATTCTCCGAGGGGTTCGAAACGGAACACTGTTTCACTTTTACAGTAATAATAATGTTAACAACCCGACGGGCACTGATTTAATTAGGCACATACTACGTAACATTTGCTTAGCGAGTTTTTATCACTCAAATTACAGCCGTTCTTATACATATAATACACAATCATTCATCACGTATACACTAATCTCAATCATTTCCACACATACATATAATACAAATTTATACAAACATTCACACACACACACATAGAGGCAAAGCGGGAGGGGGACGGGGGCTTCAGTTCGCGGTTTTCTAAATATTATGTTGTTAAAATTGTCACGTTATTTCCGTGACAAATTATTGATAAAAAAATTAATATACTTGAATCATTAATATTATGCAAAATATTGATACTTTAAGCCGTGATCTGGATTCTTTGACTCCTGCCCGTGTGGTCATCTGCGACGTGGACGATGTAAGGAACGAAATCTCAACTAACAATTGCACTTTTAATATTATTACACAAAATATCCGTAGTATAAATTGTAATATGCCTAACTTCAACACCCTGCTACAAAGGTCTGAAGTAGCCTGGGACGTGATAGTTTTGTCCGAGTGTTGGCTATCTGTTGCAAAAAGTATTCCTGATCTTGACAACTATGTACATGCGACTACTACCAATCATAAAACTCAAAACGAGGGCGTTGTTATATATCACAATAAACACATAAATGGAATCTTTGAGGAGCCTTTGGTGGACGGTTGCAATTGTCTTATATTAAAAATAAATCACGATTTCTGTATCATTGGTGTGTATCGTCCACCTAGCCATTCAAACATAAGTAATTTCACTAGTTCAATCGATGCGTTACTTTCAAAACTTAGTAATTTTAAGAATATTATACTTTGCGGCGATGTTAATATCGACATAATGCCCAATGGCCTTGATGGGCGCGGTCACGATTATTTGAATGTTCTAGCTAGTCACTGCGTGCTCGCCGGGTATACGGTACCAACCCATGGTCGCACATGTCTCGACCACGTCATGATTACGTCAAAACTAGATGCCACATGTGTAATTTTTGATTCCTCCATCACTGATCATGTCTGTGTGGCTGCTAGTCTTAAATTAAACACAAAAATATTTTCTCTAAATAAGCAGTCTCGTTATATTGATTTCAATAATCTGGATAAAATAATTCAAAATATGGACTTTAGCCCTATCCTAAATTGCAATGATGCTAACCTTGCGGCAAAGCTTCTGACAGGATACTTAAGCACGGCCATTAAAGAAAGCTCTGCCCTTAGAAAGATTCCTAAACGGCAATTTATCAGTAAACCCTGGATAACTAAAGGACTTTTACGTTGTATGAGGAATAGGGATAACTTATATAAAAAAACTAAAAGAGACCCTACAAATGAGATCCTCATGACTACTTATAAACGTTATAGGAATTTTTGTACATCTGTCCTAAAAAAAGCCAAAATGTCATATGAAAAATTTGCGATTGAAAAGGCACGTGACAATAAAAAAGACCTTTGGCAGGTCATTAAAAAAATTAGTGGTTCAAATAGAATAGTCGATCGATCATCCTCACTTCTTATGCCAAATGATCCTCAGAAAAGCGTTGATAATGTAAACAGCTTTTTCGCAAATATAGGTCGAAAACTTGCTGAAAACATCACCAGTAATAACATCAACCTCATTACTCGTCATGCCAACTCACTGCCATCGTACTCTCCTCTTTCGTCGTTTGTAATGGCTCCGGTTGATGAAATGGAAATTGCTGACCTTATTAGAGGTTTCAAAGACAAATGTGCAGTGGGAGTAGATCTGGTATCTACTAAAATTCTCAAAAGATATGCGCCATCTCTTATTATTCCAATCACTCATATAATAAATCTCTCCATATCAACAGGAGTTTTTCCGTCTGTTTTTAAAGTGGCTCTTATCAAACCAGTTTATAAGAGCGGCGCGAAGAATTGTGTAAATAATTACAGACCTATTTCCATTTTACCCTCGCTCTCTAAAATCCTAGAGCGTGTGATGAATGAAAGACTGATTAATTACCTAGAATCTAACAACTTTCTTTCGACTTCCCAGTACGGCTTTCGACGTGCCAAATCAACCAATGACGCTGTCCATGATCTCGTTAGTTCTATTATAACCACCCTTGATGAAAGAAGTAAGTGTCTGACGGTGTTCCTTGATCTGGCCAAGGCTTTTGACACGGTGTCAATCCCTCACCTTGTGGTAAAATTAGAAAACATTGGAGTGCGTGGCCTTACTCTCAAACTGTTTGAAGATTACCTAGTAAACAGGTCTCAGAGAGTAAGAATTGATGATTGGACGAGTGATGAGGCTGCGGTGGCCTACGGTGTGCCGCAGGGCAGTATAATTGGTCCAACCTTGTTTCTAGTCTATATCAACGACCTCTGTAACCTTACTCTTTAATGTGGGAAAATATTTACATTTGCCGATGACACTGCCTTATTCTTCTCTGGGAAGTCTTGGCAGGAAGTATTTTCTTCTGCCCAACAGGGGTTCAATATAGTAAGTGAATGGCTGAATCTTAATGTGCTTACACTTAACGTCACCAAAACAAACTATATTACATTTGCCTTACGCTCCGATCATCTACCTCCAGAGTCCTTGTTCCTTGCGGCACACAACTGTGCCCTAAACCCCTCTATGTGTCAATGTCCCAACCTCACTAGAACTAACAGCGTTAAATACCTGGGAGTAGTTATTGATCAGACCCTTACATTCAAACCGCATATTGACACCCTGGTAGCTCGGCTCCGTAAACTCATTTTTATTTTTAAAACTCTTCAGCGTGTAGCGGATCGTCGTGTGATCAAGGTTGTATACTATGCCTTATGTCAATCGCTTGTGGACTACTGTATTTCTGCATGGGGAGGGGTTGCTAAATACCATCTGCTCGAAGCTGAAAGAGCTCAACGCACGATCCTAAAAGTTGCTGCAGGTCTACCTTTTCGCTACCCAACTGTTGATCTTTATAGGGATTGGGACGTACTCTCAGTTAGACAGTCTTTCATTCTACTTACTGTACTGAAGAAGCACTCAGAGTTGCAGTACGACCCGCTATTACTAGGGCATAAACGGAGGAAAGATAAAGTTTGTTCTCTCCAACGTTTTAAAACCGCCTCTTCGCACAACTTTTTCTGTTTTCTTGGCTGTTACTTATACAACAAAATAAACCGGGCACTAAACATTTATCCGCTCCCAAAATCTGTCTGTAAGGTAACTGTCTCGAAATATCTTAAAACACTAGACTATAAAACAACTGAGGAATTACTTATTCCCCCGGTCTAGAGTCTTAATAATATAATACAAAATATATTCCATAATTTAATCCAAAAATAAGTATAACTCAAAATATAATAAAAACAAAAAGATTTAGTTTCACATCTATCCACACAGACTACTACTTCTTATTGTCACATTCACTTACACTCACTAACACACACTCACACTCACTTACACTCACTCGCACATACAAATCATATACGCTCCATGTCAATACGTACATACGTAGGTTGGGAAATTCTGCAGGTTTTTTTTTTAGTTTTTATTTGTTTTTATTTTATTTATTTGTTTATCAATAGTCAATTTGGGGTTAGACTTATTTTCTGACTTTGTTGTGGTCAGGGCTACTGGATCCTGAATTACCTATGTCTTTGTTCTTTTTCACCTCTTTACATTTTACACATGTTGCTATATATTATAGTTATATACTGTCTATGTCCGCGAGGGGGTCCTGGTGACCTGTATTTGCAGGTTTCTTATGAAACCTAATTCAGGCACCAGTCTCTCACAAATGATAGGAAGCTATGTATCTCAATGGTATATTTTAAGCATTTTGTAACTCCTTATTGTGAAGAGAAAATAAACGTTTTTATTATATTATTATTATTATTAACAGAAACGACAGATAATTATAATAATTTGAATAAGAATAAGAATTGGTGACCGAATGAAAAATATCTTGAGTTTTTCCGGGTTTAAATTACAATTGTTGATACTTTCAATGAAATTATAAATTCCCTTCATGTAAATATGATGTTTCTGAAGACTCATATCATACTACATAAAGTTTTGAACAACAACCAACAGATGGTAATAATAACACGGCGCCGCGGGCCGGCGGGGAAAGCGCCGCAAGTTTGTTCGCAACGTACAGTCACCGTCACATTGATCTATTCGACTTAAGACGACAACACCTCGATTCGTGAACATTCAAAAACGGCTGATCCTGACAGGCGCTGTCATAAGGTCGAAAATACGTAGCGCCCGCGACGATTGAGACCGCTTAGAAATGAACAGAATCTTAAAGTAATTAAAAAAAAAAAATTGTTTCAGATACCAAAAATCAAAATATTCAATCTATTTGAGTGGTTTTCAAGCATATAAATAAAGTAATTTCGTTATAATTTCAACAATTGTGATTTTTAGAGATATTTTCTTCGTTGTAATTTCAACAGTTGTGATTTTTAGAGGTATTTTCGAAAATAATTATGATTGAGTCAAAATTATACAATCGTGTATTTGAGCTAGCAAATTCTAGATAAAGGCATGAATTTACCTATATCAACATTTCAGTTTCGAAAGTTGGTGCATTTTTTCAGTGAGTCGCCTTAAGTGAACAGAATGTGTGTGTGGTGTGTGTGCGCATGTCCCCTCTCCTTCCCTCATCCAGCCACGAAAAACTCTGCAAAGGATGGGGAGGCATACCTTCTGATACCCTAAGTGCTAAATCTTCTGTGTCATCATGACAGAGAAGACTTGGTACATGGCAGTGCCATGTTATTATGGCTTGTGATCACGAACGGCAAGCACTAGGTACGGTAAACTGGGGTTACATTTGAATAAAGTGTGACTTTGATAAATGCATAAATCCTTATGGATCTGTGCATTTAAGGGTGCTTAGTAATTTAGTAATCTATGCATTAAAATGGGTTTTTGTTTTTTATTTTTAAGTGCTAATTGCTGCACTTAAGCTTAATGCGTTGTTTCAAATTTGTGGTACCTATTTCATCTGTAAAAATAAATCTGTATAGCCAATCGGTTGCAATAAACGATAGATAGATGCCACTACTGCCGGTAAAAAGCTGTCAAAATCTAGTGAAGAAATTCAGTGCTTACGTCAGCCTTCCCGGTAGCATAATGATCACTGCAGCTGTCTGGATTGCGGAAGACCCAGGTTCGATACGTGGCTGGGTCGGGTGGGCATTTAAATTTTGCACTATATTTTATAATTATTAAAATGGGTGTCACAAGCGGAAGATAGTCACAGTTGGGACGCCTAAAACGGCATAAATCGTTTTAGGCGTCCCAACTGTGACTATCTTCAGAATTATACTATAGGTTCACATGTAAAAGACAACTTCTATGGACAGGAGCTTTGTTACATTTCTTTAATTCAATGTAACACTTGATTCGAAAGTAACTCCTTTTCGCAGAGGATACAGGATATAGATAAGGGCTTAAGCTTACACGCTCAAAGGAGGTCACTAATAGTCCATACATCTTTGGCCATGTTTGTACCTTGAGGTACATAGATACCAAAATGTAGAGAAAAATTCGAGGATTCCGAAAAACGTATCATTTTGCTTTTATAATTAGATAAAACTAGATAATAAATTAATAAAGTTGTTAATTCCTTGTAACACATTTTTATCATGTGGTAACATTGGATGTTCAATTGCGTTTAGTATCAGACTTATCCAAAACCTGTAGTGCTAAAAAAATATTTTATTTGCTGTTAATTATTTCTAATGCATCTACTGGTCGTCTATTTTTATCAATACATAATTTAATGGGCGTAAAACAATAAAAAATAGAAAATAATAATATTAATTCAGCAAATAGTTGTCTCTCTGCAAGTAACTAAACGCTACAAAATGTCAATACACAACAAATGTCATAAATATTACTCCGTTCGTTTCGGCGTTTCGGGGTGCTTCGTTGTTTTCGTTTGCGATTCGTATTTTTGTTTAATAACTTGGCTATTCCCTGTGGTATTCCATTTTTCCTTATGATTTAATTCCTGTTGATAATCGTATCACAGATTATTTAACATAGACAGTGTATTTTTGGCGTATTGGCGCCTTTTATGGCGTATTTTTTCAAATCGAAATTATAATTTTTTGTCTTTTCCAAATAACTAACAAACAAAGTAGGCCTGCTATATTATTCAGCGTTTCATAGAGTACTTATTTCCATAAAGTGTACCTCGGTACATTAACTGGCCAGATTTTAGTGACCTCCTTTGTTTTACTTAAACGTGATATATTATAACCCTTTTTATGTACATACCTGTGATTCACAAATAAAGTAATATGTATTTGTGAAGGTCCTTTTGACCATTTTGTCTGTTTCGACTTATTTGATGGTGACTGTACGCTGGCCGGCTGAACGATTCACTCCGCCAAATTGAGCAGCACACGCGGCGCCTTCAGAGTTTCGATCGTCGATACCTTGGAAACTGGAAACACCTGTTTGGGTAACACCCCTTGAAAATGGCTACTTTACTTCTCCTCTAAGAAACATGAGGAATATAGTATACAGCCTATAACTGTTCCACAGCTGGGCGAAAGCTTCATTGAAATTAAGTCATCGCTACAAGTGATGGGTAATGGCTTAATCACCATGCTTGCCAAATGCTGGTTGGTGATCACAAAACCCGGGCTATGCATCGAAAAATCCGAAATACATTTTGCCCGACCTAGAAATTGAACCCGGGACCTTCAGGTATATTTTTTATTATAGGTCTTTATCTATGAAATTGCCGTTTTGAATGAAGATTTTCTATAAAATTTTATTTTTCATACTAACGTTTTTTTTAATTTTCTAAGCATCTATTTATTGTAACTATACAAATTTTAGAGTATTGTGTTTGTTTCACTAGCTAAATATTGCAGATATTAAAAAGAAAAAAAATCAAGTCCCTTCAAAGCTACAATGAAAAAAAAGTCAATTTAAAAAAAAATGGGCGATAAAGACAAAATTAATAATCATTGTTAGTCCTGGGGGGTAACCACGAGCTCTTATAGCAGTATTATTGCAGCTGTGAAAACGAGACGCGTGTAGCGGCGAATATACTCGCGTCTCTTTTCCACAACTGCAATAATACTGCTATAAGAGCTCGTAGTCAGGGGGCTGAAGCCTAACTAGTCCTAATTAAAGGTGTACAATAATATTTACAACCGGTATTGACTTTTAGAAGTAAGTAATACACCTATTAATAAATGAGAAAAAAACGGCAATTTCATAGGTAAAGACCTATTATGTTATTGTATGTAGTTGGATAATATGGAGGATTGTTTGTTTGTGCTTAATTAATCTTGAAACGGATAATCAGATTTTTATGAAATTCGGTAGACAAGTAGAATATATCCTGAATAAACACATAGGATACTTTTTATCCCAATAAAACATTTCGATCCCTCAGGATCTTGCACTTTGTAATAGGATGGATGACTGAATTTCACTGCTGCCTGCCATTTACCATAGCTTGTTCTGTATTGTCAACTGAGAAGTACTTACGCGTTGTAAGGGATACTGTGTAAACCGCCGATGCCCTCGTTATGCTAAACTGCATGAAATATGGCAGGGAGACTGTCTCTGTGAAGTTGTGATAACAATGCGACACAGCGCCTTCAAGAGCAGCGAGCGTTTAAAATACTGAAGTAAGAAAATGTATGTTGACTCGGTGCTTGCCATTCGTGGTCCCGAGCGGGATGGCTCGGCGGAGAATGGCAGAGAAGGGATGGTGCTGTCACCGAAACCATAATCCACAAATCTTCATTTGTTCCTTTTCTTCATTTTTCCTAGCTCCTAGTTCAAACCACGAAGCTATAGATATAACGCTTCATGGTTCAAATTCAGATCACGTCGTGTGCCATAGAGCTGCTATTGCAAGGAGTCCCGATCACCACGTACTAAGTTTTTAGTGGATACCCACTAAAAACACAGGTGGAAGTATACACCTGCCCTCCCCTCGTCGACATTTAAGTAGCAGGACTAGGAAAGAAAAGGAGAGACCCAGTGTATGCGCATAGCATTTTACCTAGTATAAAAAATGTACATGTTTGTATCGAACTGTAGTGTAGTGCAGTGAAACCCACCAAAGCATTAGGCCAGCGTAGATATTTTTATATTACAAGCTTTTATTTAATGTACCTATGTATGTATGTATGTTTGTCCGGGTGGAATCTTGCAACTGAATTTTGAAACAGATATCTTCAACCGATTGAGCTGAAATTTCGTATACATGTTCAGTTCGGATGATAACGCATTGTTAATTGTGTGACGTCATTCTAAATCCAAGATGGCGGCACACCCAAGATGGCGGACTAATTATTTTTAATGCATTCCTACAATATGGGTATCAAATGAAAGGGCTTGCTGAGAATAACTCGAAAATTAAAGTGACGTCACTCTAAATCTAATATGGCGGACTAAGTTTTTAATGCTTGCCTACAATATGGGTATCAAATATCACTCTAATTTTCGAAAGGAATCAGACGAACAGACTGAGAAACGTGTCCAGCGATAACTAAAAAGTAAAAAACCTTTCTTAAAAACAAGCTTTTATTTTTTTCATTTCATAAATTCCACAGGTAAAACAGTATAAGTTGTTTTAAACTCTTACTCGATAATGGTTATGGTTACTATGTTCATTCATTACTTGTAGAGGGGCCTATGTCCAGCTGTGGACTAATATAGGCTAACGATGTTGATGATGGCTGGTTGGCTGTCTAAATATAGATAGAGAGCTGAGGATACGATTTCGACAAAGCAGTTTTGTTTTCTCGCACAACGTAAGGTTGAAGCTGACTGTTGACCGACCCCTGGCACATAATACATCAAGCACATCTGTTTATGTCCCTCATCCTTGCATTGTCCGGAGGTGTGTCCCTCATTGGGTCGTCCGTCCCGACGATTACGGGCGCAATGACTTTATAAAAGCAGTAATATGAGCCCGGGAGCCACTTTTCAACAACCAGCTTAATTAGTGGAGAAGGCTCTTGGTCTAAAGATTATGATAAAGACCTACCTGCCTGTCGTTGCTGTAAAATGTTATTGAATTGCCCTTTTATTTAAATAGTGTTGAGTATAACCGCCTCTGTGGTCTAGTGGTTAAGACCACCGATTTAGACCCAGAGGTCTCGGGCTCGATTCCCAGCTGAGGGTACATGTTTGTGTAGTAGGTTTGGTTGGTGGTATGGCTTGTTTTTCTGCCTGGCTAGCTACCACCATCTTATCTAAATATGTCGCCATAACATCAATGTTTGTAGTATTGGTGTGTTCTGGCAACTAGAGATAAGATAGCCAGTGCCTAACTAGTTGAGGATCCCGGGTGAAGTGCGCTTCCATCATTTGCCTTATCATCACTTAACATCAGGTGAGATCAATTACTGTGCTTATATACCCGTAAAATACCCAGGACCTCTGGGTCTAAACCGGTGGTCTTAGCCACTAGACCAGGGATGGTCAAACTATGGCCCGCGGGCCATCTCCGGCCCGCGAATGAACGAAGTCCGGCCCGCGACCATCAAACAAAATTCAAGTGCGTGTGTGTCTCAAAAAATACATACCTATCAATATTTTTATTTCACCAAAAAAATTTTATTGAAACAATACAGCAAAAAATTCAATAATCTAGCCCGCCATAGATTTTGTTAGTAAATATTGTCACGTGAATGAAAAAGTTTGCCCATCCCTGCACTAGACCCTAGAGGCGGTTAAAGGCTACATGTCTCTTGTAGCCTTAAATATGTTATTGTTTATCATTTATGTAACAAGAACATGTATAAATAAATATAAGGGTAATACACTAACATAGAATGTCATGATTGTTTGCTTCGTTTGTTTGAGCTTTAATCACTTCTGATAATTCTGGACTTATTTGTATTCTTCATAATGACGTCACAAATAACAATTGATTAATAGCCTGTAATAAGGGACAATGCGGATGAATAATGGCGGTTTTTTGATGATCATTACTCCGATGCAAAGGCCCGGGTTCGAGCCCCAGCTGTGACCACAGATGTTCCAGTAATTGCGTGTTCGCAGACAAATTTGAATCGGTGATTAGTGTTAGGGAGCTACATTTTAATGTATTAGCTTTTCTATTAGAGGTGGAATAATATAAATTTGTTTATTTGAAATTTACAATTAAAAAATATAAAAAGTTATAAAATATTAGGTCCTTACATATGAAATTGATGATTTGTATGGAAAAAGCAAAACGATTTTTTTTCTATCAATTTTTTTATTTAATCAATCAAAGTATGTACCGTTGTTATCTATGCACTTTTGCCATTTTATAGGGAGTTCATTGAATCCTTTACTGTAAAAATTGCGGGAGCGAGAGTCAATAAAATCTTTGAAGGCGTTTTGGACTGCCTCATCTGAATTGAATTTTTTTCCAATTAAGTAATTATCCAAATTCCGAAAAAAGTGGGAATCAGTTGGAGCAAGGTCCGGGGAGTATGGTGGGTGACGGAGACATTCCAATCCTAGCTCTTCTAGTTTCGCCACCGTTTGTTCTGCAGTGTGTGGTCTAGCGTTGTCCTGAAGCAGTAGTGGGCTGAAGCAGTTGACCAATCTCGGTTGTTTAACGGCTAGCTTTTCCATCATGGTTTCTAATTGTTGGCAATACAGATCTGCCGTAATCGTCTGACCAGATCTTAGGAAGCTGTAGTGGATGACACCAACGCTGGTCCACCAGACACTAACCAGTATCTTTTTTTGAGTCAACTTTCGCTTAGGGCAGGATTTGGCCGGTTCTCCTGGGTTTAACCACTGTGATGAGCGTTTCCGATTATCGTATAAAATCCATTTTTCATCACAAGTAATGATACGATTCAAAATCCCCTCGTTATGGTGACGGTTGAGTAACGTAACGCAGCAGTCGACGTGTGTTTGTTGGTTTGCTTCACTTAGTTCATGCGGTACCCATTTTTCAAGCTTTTTCACTTTTCCAATTTGTTTCAAATGATTCCAAATGGTTTTATCACTCACACCGAAGCCTGCAGCTAACTCTGACGTGGTTTGAGATGGATCCGCTTCCACGATGACTTTCAATTCCTCATTGACAACTAGGGTCTCCGGCCGTCCACGAGGTTTGTTTTGGAGCTCAAAATTTCCAGAACGAAAGCGTTGGAACCAAAAAATTACTGTGTTTTCTTTTACAGTGGTTTCTCCGTACACATCATTAATCCTTCGAGCTGTTTCTGCAGCGCTGGTGCCACGATGGAACTCGTATTCGAAAACAATGCGATATTTTAAGTTTTCCATATTGTGCACTGAACGATGTCAAAGCAAAATGAAATGGCGCGAAAACAAATGAATTATCATATTCTAAACACAAATAGACAAGCTTAAAATTGAAATAAATTTGAATTTGGAATTCTTAGCCAAACGCCGGACTTTTAAGATCAAAGTGGCCAGTTCGATAAAACGCCAATTTCATATGTAAGGACCTAATATTAAAACCGCAAGGTTTTGCCTGATTCCATTCATGAACGAAGTTAAGAGCATGTTATGGGTCCTCGCCCGATCCTCTAAATGCCACTACACATTTACGGAATACACTAAACATGCACAGTAGTTTAGGCCCAAGACACCGTACTCGTAGCACAAGGGTACGAAGAACCGGTTCACACGCGCTCTATACCAGGTACAGATATGTACCTGGGCGCTTCTCTCCTCCACCATGGCCCGGGCCCTTCGGAGAATCTAGTAGAGCACGGGGACACGCACTTTTAAGTGTGTGATGCCGGCAATTTATATCCAAAAAAAAAATGTGTAAGGGTAGTCGCGGATCGTGCTCAGTCAGTGCCTATGTCCAGCAGTGGTCTAATATAGGTTGTTTTTTTTTTATTTCAGACACAGAAAATGTTTTATAAATTATTCATACAAATTCAATAAAATTAAATGTATTTGTTTTATTATATTCTTTTGGATTTAAAACAGTCTTAAAATATTTGACTAAAGCTGATATTTAACCTCGATCATCAATCTAATTTCTATGTTAGGGCATTTTTCAAAATTGCTGTTTCTTACCGGTTATTCTCAGTGCAAGGTCTTACTTGTGTAGACCACTAACCAAAGACATAGTGACATTCATAACAGTTAATTTCTGTAGCCTGAACTAAATAAATGATATTATTGTTTTTATTTTATTTTGTGTGTTATTGGACAATATAAAAGTTTTCTCAAGTACCTAATCATAAAGCTAGTCTGGATGATCAATTCAAGCATGACCGGAAACGCAAACCTTAACAATTAGTCAATGAGACGTTGTTCAAAAGTAAATAACATAACCAGAATTCATAACGTTACTCTTTTTTCTTTAACCCGCAAATGTATGCGTTGACTTTGGAACGTTCCTTAAACGGACTGGCCACAGAGAGTAATATTTGCACCGTGGCTTAAAAAAGCATATATTCGACAACGAAAATACAAGACCGAACCGAGCTAACCGCCCGCCCGCCCGCCGTATTTCAGCGGCAACTTTGATTATGAAAGCCACCCCTGTAATCTTGCCGCCCGCGTCCTACGTATATAATAAACTTGCCAATTTTGTGCCACTGTCCCGCCTTAGTAAGGAAGGGCTGAAACTGAAGTTAGCGGGGTGCCCTTTTGTACCAATAATGAAGTGCGAGAATATATTACGAGTAAAAGTAGTAACAAAAATCTTTGAAATCAAGTCATCACTACAATTGATGTGAATTGGGTATTTGAAGATAAAAAATATTTAAAAAGAAAATCTTTTTTTTTTTAAATCTGCTTAAACTACAATAATTGAACTCATTAACAGTCAAAACACAATAATGCAATGTTGGTGCCCGACTATATAGGACGTTGGTAACTAGCCAATCAGCCTTAAACAAGCTCTACCACCAACCAAGTACCGGGTGGTGGACACAAAGACACAAAGACCGGGTGGTAGACACAAAAAAAAGTAATCCCGGTTATAATTACTTTTATATTAGTGCCCATATTAATTTACGTTACGTTTAAAAAATCAGTACAGTTAGCAAAGTACAGCACCGCATCGTTACCGGGTCCATCACTGGTGTTTAAAATAACCAAAGTGACTGAATTTGACTGACAATCAGAAACGGTCAAATACGTTAAAAATAGTCACTTCGAGTTTAGTGTTTTCGTTCGTTTTTATTAGTTTTATATGATTGATGATAGTATTAATTAAGTTAATAAGTCATTCTACAACTTCATAATATTTAAAATCAAAAAAAGTAAAGTTAAACAGATTTATTTAAAAAAAGAGAAACCATTGTTACCATTATTCCCAGTAACAATTACTCTAAGTCATGATGACCATGATAGTTTAAAAAGCGAGTTACGTCCACAAAATTAGTGCAGTTAAAGTACATCAACGTTACCGGGCCCATCACTAGTACCTCAGGAGCTTCCCTAAAATTAACGTGCGCTGTTAATTAAGAATCGGCCGCAGTAAGTTCCATTAGCCATAAGGCCTACAGCCGAATGGTGCCTGTTATTATGTAAATTCCGCGAGTTTACTTCAATAAAGGGAACTAATTTCTGGACATGAGCGCGTTGGCGCCGAGTACTCGCCTGAAAACTTTGCAAATTGCTTTTGTTGCTGTGCCGAAATGTCTGTTTTAAATTTGGGGGCTGTCATACTATTTGGCGGTGAACGCTATACTACATACATACATTTAGATTACAAAGAAAAATATTAAGAACCATGTGTTTCTTAAAGTTTTGCTCGCTCTTTAAAGTTAATGCAGATGATTTGCAGATAACTAGTCATTTTGAAGTGAATAATGTGGATCATGAAACAGCTAAGTATCATTGATGATTAAGCATCTTGAATATTTCCTTCCATTTTGTTTTAATTACATCTTGCTCTGATTGGTTGGTTTTCTAAGTCCACCTGGCTAGCTACCACCATCTCATTTAAGTCTTATCGCCAGTACAACAATGTAAGATAAGATAGACAGTTCCTCGGCGATAAAAGGGTTCGGGACTCATTGCGCTTACATCTTCAGTCTTACCATTTGTTTAGATAGGTAAAGCTTAAGGCCGCTCTCTCTATAAGTATTATAGAAATTTAACAATGTTCTTTCATTAAACAACCTTAGATGAAGAACTTTTACTAAATCTTTCCTGGGGGGTAACCACGAGCTCTTATAGCAATATTATTGTAGTTG
This sequence comes from Eudonia lacustrata, assembly GCA_947562085.1. Taxonomy (NCBI): domain Eukaryota; kingdom Metazoa; phylum Arthropoda; class Insecta; order Lepidoptera; family Crambidae; genus Eudonia; species Eudonia lacustrata. Next base: position 20,144,179 of record OX387313.1, read on the forward strand.
TGGAAAAGAGACGCGAGTATATTCGCCGCTACACGCGTCTCGTTTTCACAACTGCAATAATACTGTTATAAGAGTTCGTGCTTACCCCCCTGTGATTTTAGTTTTTACCCACATTTGACCACTTTGCAATTTTCGTGTGTTAGATATTTGTTTGTTGAATATATTTTTCTTGTCGAATGTCCTCTACATATTAAAGAGATATCAAATATATAAGCTGTCGGCATAAAAGCTAATTCCGTTTTTCAGTCACAAGCAAAGCGACAAGCATAAACAAAATTAAATTTCTCACATATACAAAGTCATAATTTTTTTACAAGGCCACGCTGAGGTATTTATTGCGGCATTGCTGTAAATTGTGAAATTAATACTCTCCTACTATGGAGATTACAACATCATTTAATTTGCGTTGCTGGAATACTCTTCTCTAAGAGAAATAACATAATACTTTTAACGGAATATTTCGTTGTAACGGTTTTCGGTAGGATACTTATGTTCTTATTATTAGACTGTTTTTGGGAAAACAGGATAAGTGGCAAGACAATGGCGTCAAATTGATTAATACGCGACGTTTTCCGTGAAAGTGGCCTTGATTAATTCATTTCAATTAATAAATCTTGTAAAATTGTTTGGCACAAAAACATTTGTTCGTAATTTTCAGTGAGTTGTTGTAACTGCTGGCGATCATTAAAATTGTTTCTCCCATTCTCCCAATTGTACTTGTTTAATTAAATGGACTTTGTTTTTGACTTGTTGCTTTGTTTTGTTGCAGGTGGCGAGGAACGTTGTGCTGCAAATAAATTGTAAGTTATTTATTTTTATATATGAAGAAGTTTTATTTCATTACTTTTCATCATTAGCCTATGTTACTAGTCCACTGCTGGACATAGGCTTCTCCAATTGCATGCCACTGAGCACATTTTGTAAACCACATTCTAAAATGTGAAAATCTTATTTTGAGATGATATTTTCAATCGTCGTCAGTTAAAATTTATTCGTTGAATAATTTTGACATACCTATACAGATTCCTGATTAGAAAATATGTCACAATGACAATAATATTCGGTGGATAAAACTTATCTGAGGATTGAAAAATCGGGCCTTAGTATAAAATTAGATTTTCAAAACCGTATGTACTTACACACGCCTGCCTGCACATAAGACTGCCACAAGCTGTCGATTTTCCTCAACAGACTTTGAACTTTATTTCTAATGGCATACGTTTGAACATTTATTAAAGAAATTTGACAGTTTTGGATAGGTTAAGTGCAGGCGTACAGTCAGGTGAAAGAAATAACAAAGAAACAACAGAAGGAGATACCTACATTCTACATCTAAGAGAAGTGTTGGCTTAGCAGGTACACACCGATATGGTGACCCAGGAAGATTATGAAGTGATATAAAGTTATTTATCTCACAATGTTTTATAAAACAAAAATAAAATGCAAATTGAATAGCCAAACTTTGACTGCCGGCAGCCATTTTAATTATCTACGAAATGGAATATAAGTATTATTTGGTAGGTACACCGTTTCTGCGTCAACATGTTTAAAAAAAGGAAATCCTTTTATCAATAATGAATTTCTCAACACAGTCCCAGCATTCCTATAATTTGTTTTCATATTTTCCGCGTTCATTAAATGCTTAATAGAAGAAATTAAAAATAGCTCTCGAGTCTTGCGTCTCGAGTCGAAAACAAAACAACTGAAGGCAGCGATTGAAATCCTACTAGGGTTGCTTGCATATTTTAAAAGCGCATTTCATTAAAATCTTGAGACTGCCTGTGGCGCCTTCTTGGAGAAAACTGAGAAGCTGAATACTGTAAAGGAAGAGGTCGTAGCGACGACTGTAGACACACTTTATATTTTATTGAAGACATTCATGACAATGTTTGTGCCTTATAGTAGGATTCTGGTCCAGAATCTGGCTCCCCGATCCGATCCGAACCCCTCGGAGAATCTAGTAGGGTACGGGGACACGCACTAGTGCGTGATACCGTTCCCTCTTGAAAACCTCCAAAGGTGCATGATTCGTTTCACACGGCTTGAAGCCCGGTGAAGTAGAAAATGCCGTATAAAGAAATCGGCAAATTCTTTCAAAAAAAAAATTTGGCTGTACAGCAACCACTCTTATATCTAGTTCTGCTGCTAAACAGCATTGTTTTGCATTGCTGTATTTTGGTTTAGGGGGTATATCAGTTCCAGTGAAACTAGAAAATACATACCCAAGAGCATCTGACCTGATAAGACCTTGAGCTATTGTGGCTGCTTTCCATCAGACGGGCAATATTTATTTATATATTAGACAACATCACATACCTACATTGTTCTGATCCCAACCAAGGTAAGTAGCTGAAGCACTCGTTTTATGAAAATCAGAATCAACGACGGTACCTACAACCACTCAGTTCCGACACAATAACGAAAAGTTTGTTTTCGACATTGACACGACCGGGAATCGAACCCGGGACCTCAGACTTAGCGCAGCCCAAAGTACGGCGTGCAAGCCACTCGGCTACGAAGGTCGTCAAATGCAATGTATTCGATGCCGATTCAGTAAAACAAAAAAAATGTAATAGCATTGTTGTATTCGTATTCCGTCAATTAGAGATACGTTATATGTATAGTGCCACAGTAGTTACAGATTCCTAGTAAAGGCTTTTTGCCACTTACCATCAAGGGAATGATGACCACATTTTATGTAGTTTAAAACCTCCATTTGTAAATTAAAAAAGTTAAAGAATTAGTTAATTTTGCTTAACAATACATTTCGTGGCAGCTTATTACATAAGACAACACACACTATAGCTTGTAAATCTTGAAGTGTATCAATGCATTGTTTTTGGTGTATGTTCTTAATATAAAACTAACCTGTCTCGCAAATAAACATCTAAATACGAAATCCACCGCCCTTTCGCAAGCTAGCTGCCAAGACCGGATAATCTATCAAACACAACTTTCTATCTGAAATCTGTAACGTAATACTACGATTTTAAAATTTAATAAAATCTGAAATTGAGATCGGGCATGAAATATGGGTATCTACCTACAGATAAAAAAGTCTTATAAAGAAGTTGCATTATGAATGACTAGCGGCCGCTCGCCGTTTCACCCGCGTGGTTCCCGTTCCCGTGGGAATATCGGGATAAAAACTATCCTATGTGTTAATCCAGGTTACAAACTATCTGTATGCCGAATTTCATCCAAATCCATTCAGTAGTTTTTACGTAAAAGGGTAACAAACATCCATCCGTACTTACAAACTTTCGCGTTTATAATATTAGTAGGATTTTATTCAATGTATTTGCATTTTATCCCGGAGCCGGCTGAATCGAGTTCGTTCGCCGCAATTATATGCAGATTAGGCACTTATCTCCAAGAGTTACTTAAGGAGAGTAAGATGACATGCTGTACTTTTCTAAACCTTGACCGTGGAGACGTTCCCTTAACTTGCTTCAACTACTGAATTATCATTTTAGTTACCGTGTACTATTTGGAACTAGTTATTCCGGTTCGAAGGACCAATGTGTACTGCATGGTGTTTTGTTAATGCTGATGTCTCTTTAACGTGGATTTTTCCACAAACCTTGTTGTATTCGACGATGTAATTTTGCTACACGGCAATAATAAAGACTCTTAACTGTTAATGTTGCTAGTTGCTATCACTTTGTTAATTGGGTCATTATACGTCGTCTACTTTATACTTCTGCTATTAGTACAGGTATACTACACTGGATAGTAACTAAATCACTTAGGACTTGTGGACACGCTTAAGTTATACCTCAGAGAAATTATGTACCTACCTTCTTACTATGTGAGTAAATGTCGGTTAAAACGGCTATTGTAAAAAATACCTGTTGAATATTGAATAATTCTTGGATTAAATAATTCCTATGAATAAGGCAGTTATACACTATCGTAGTATTCGAGTTCATAACAAAGTCATGCAAAAGTTGACAATACAACATCCTTCTCATGCCACTAGATGCAGACCAAACAGTATAATTGCAGGATATGCTAATAATTGGCTAAAGACTCCAAGATTGGCTAAATTCGTTGCTGTGCTCGTATTTCATAGGACTTTAGTTTGATTAGTGTCCGTACTGTGAGAGCTGTCTTGACTCAAGAGAACGAAAGTACTTTTACGAGTAATTCTGCTGTAATGGTTACCACAATCACAATAATAGAGGTTAAAGTATGAAATTACCGTTTTATAGTAATAGATACTTTGAATTGTCATAAAACATTCATGGTGTGAGATTTTCGAATGAAACTTTTTTACCTATGAGATTTTTCTTTAAAATAATGTGCAACATGCGTTTTTCGAATTTCAAATGGTTTTTTATTCAGCTTAGCCTAGAAAGATAGATACTTCGAAAATCCCAATAATTTTGGAATAAGAGTTCAGAGTAAGGCATGTAAATATCGGAAGGTTTCAATTCCAATCCTGGTTTTCGATATTGAGTCTTAATATCCGGAATCCCGATATTAATATCGGAATTAAACATTTTAATTATAAAGTGGGATTGGATAGTTTTGCATACAAAAAGAAAGATGAAATCGGCAATTTCATACTCTAACCATTATATTAACCATAAGCATATTTAATACATCATTATATTGAATATGTTTATTTTTTCCTTTATCGTGATCTAAAATAACAACAATAGTAGGGTAGGTAGGTACTTATTATAACAGCATTGATAAAAGCACTGAGGTTTGTCTAATGCCATCAGGAGTGTTAACCTCAGCATTGAACAGATATGAAAGTGCATACATATAGTTAACTATTACTAATAATTAAGGTTACAAAATATATTAAATATATTTAAGATAATCACGTTAGGTGAGACTATGAAAATGTCATGTAAAAACACAACTATTGCGTCAATAGGAACTGACATCTGAAGAATGTTGAATGCCAATAATGTTTATTTTATGAGTTGCAGTGCTAGACGCCATTAGGACTTGTTTATTTTCAAATTACTGAAATGGAATAGAAAACTGTTGGGGTCAAAACATAATTTAGATAAACAGAATTGTAACAACAATAAATGAACGAATGTTTGTTCATGAATTTTCGTGTAAAAGCGGCGACGATGTTCGTTAAATGCAAATTGCTATGTTTGTTGACTCCAGTGAATCATTGTTCAATTCATACACCCGCCATTACCCAGAGTTTACGATCTATAAAATGATAAGTTCGTCGCCGCCGCAGTAGACAGAGCTACCTACATAGGTTTTACATTTGGGTACAGCTATATTCAGCTTTTATGAACAACTTCCATTTACGGATAATCACTGCACAACATTTTATGTGGACTTAAGTCAAAGTCAAAGTCAAATCATAGAAATGGAAAACGCGAAATTAAAACAAATGTACATTAGTCTCAATATTTGCTTGGCAGATAGTCCGGTCAATTTAGACACGAAAATGAGAGCGAAGGTACATAAATTCGCATCAAGCTGAAAATTTATAGAATTGTTAAAAATGTGATTATAAATAAAACTTAAAAGTTCCCCATCATTCCCGTGTATGGAAAAAAATTTACTCGAGGTCAAAGGTCAAAAAAATGAGTTTTTCGCGATTTTCAGCGAAACGGTAAGTCTTATTATAAAAATATATTAGACGAGATTGTAGGTCATCATATTATCTATCAAAAATGTATCAGTGCTTTTTTTTCTACGAGACTTTTCTTTCTGGGATGTAACGATTCAAAAAGTTGTTCAAGTTGTTATGGGCATAATATGCACACGTTTCCACGCCACCTATGAAGTAGTGTACTTAGCGCGTTTTTTTTAACGTGGTTTCCCTAGTAGGCCTACTCCACGGGTCAGTTGTGATCCTGTTTAATTTAAAACTATTGCAAAATTACGGAAATTTGTAAATATTGTAAAAGATAAAAAGCGATGTAAATTAAAAAAGTGGTGAATTTTATTCGTCTGAATTGTAACCGTCAAACTCTTCTTGTTCTTCTTGTTCTTGTTCTCGTTCTTCTTCTTCTTCTTGTTCTTTTTCTTCTTCATCTTCATTCTGCGTGCAAGTAAATTGCGTCAATAGTGATGTATCCTCGTTGGAATCAAACGAATCCTCTTCTGTTAGTGATTCAACATTGGAGCACGACCGGCCTTGACAGTTTGTACATGCCAAAGAGCAGAACAGTCCGATTTTTTTGCAACCACATTTAGCACTGCATCCCTTTTTGCAGTTGCAAAAAATAGTGTTTAGCAGTTATTCCGGTGCAGGTGGGAGTAAAGTTTGAACTGGCTCCAATGTATTGTCGACCAACTTCCAACCCCAGTCTGTAGGGTCTAGCTGATAACCAAGCCACACTTGAACTTGGTAATATACCCGAAGAAGATGTTGATGAGCAGCAACTGAGGTTGGAGGAAGAGAAGCTAATTGAACTTGTTTCTTATTCTTAGTGTTTTTAACGAAACATACATATCGATGCTTATCTAAGCAGGTAGTTTTTTTAGGAGCTCCGTACATAGAAAGAAGAAAGCGGATGCCGTTGGTGATAACTTCTTCTTGAGTTGAATTACTGTTTTTAAAAACTTCAGCACATTGAACAAAATCTAGTTTTTCAAACATTTTGAAAACTGTTGTTTTACCCCTCCTGTAAAATGCAGATGTCGTATCACAGCCAGTTATTGCGTGTAAAAATAGTACGTGATTTTGACACTTTGCAAAAGTAGATAAACTTTTAGATGAATATATTTCCGATTGATGTTGAGCTTTTCCTGGTTTCAAGAAGAAAATAGTATTTTCAGTTGGAGTTCGAGCAGTGAGTAATACGAGTAAGTCTATATCTTCACCAACAACAATAGTTGTATTTGTCAAATTGAATTGCTCTATTGCTGTTTCAATAATCAATACATCAGCATCATTATTAGCTTGTTTTACCAATATATTTTCAGCAGTAAATTTTTCTTTCAACATGGAAATGAACCGAGACTTGTTGTGAGTGTTGGTAAGAAATTTTTGTTTACTGGTTGGAACTGTCATATGTTCATCAAATAAAACTTATAGTTATGTATATTTTATATTTTAAGTATAAGTTACAATCACCGATAGAAAAATATTTCAACATATATAACAACTCTAGATAAGAGATGTATATACGTGGCGCACTCATGCATATTATGCCCATAACAACTTGAACAACTTTTTGAATCGTTATATCCCAGAAAGGGTGGCTCGTAGAAAAAAAAGCACTGATACATTTTTGATAGATAATATGATGACCTACAATCTCGTCTAATATATTTTTATGATAAGACTTACCGTTTCGCTGAAAATCGCGAAAAACTCATTTTTTTGACCTTTGACCTCGAGTAAAATTTTTTCCATACACGGGAATGATGGGGAACTTTTAAGTTTTATTTATAATCACATTTTTAACGATTCTACCAATTTTCAGCTTGATGCGAATTTATGTACCTTCGAATGTCTAAATTGACCGGACTAAGATACAGCTGACTTAGGATATAGTTTCTATTCGCACCTTGGAAGATTGCAATGCTGGAACATTCCCATAATCTGCCCGTCACATCCGCCGATCGGTAATCAATTGGACGGCCTTTACACATTACTTGAGATCAGATCATTACTATACGGGTAGGGATAAACGAGCTCAACTTTATTTTCCTTCCTCGACTTAAACAAGTCCAATATTGAACATCGAAAGAGTTTGAACAATATGGTCAAACAGCCTGAGCCAACAATAGACTCGGCTGGAAGCTCGCCTGTTGGGACTTTTTAAGGATTCTGGATGCAAAAGGGAGGCATTCCGAACGATTGGGTCCGAGTTACGTACGGTACCTACGATCCCTGACATTTCTGAACAGATTCGAAAACTGTTTGCTATCGGATATTAGAAATACCATTCGTCGTACGAGAACGAAGCTTTGCACCGGGTCAGCTTTTTGAAAATATTTGTTGGCAAAAAAAAATCTGAAACGGACTCTTCTTGGTTGAACATTACGTGAACTGAAATAAACATATGAGAATGAATCATAGTAATACTAAATATAAGTTATGATATGAGATTCATTGGAACCAGATCACAGATGATAGAGATAAAGAATATAATATTATACAAATCATTACCTACAATTAACAATCGTCGAAATACTAAGCCAAATTTAAATTTATTTGTTATTTCTGAACAGTGGCGGTAGCCAAAGTAACATTAAGAAAACGATAGCGAAGTTCAAAAATAATAAAACGTATGGGATTGACAAAAGATTGAAGACCACGTGATTTAGCGCGGCTTATGTCAATCCCATACATTTTATTCTTTTCGAACTTCGCTATCGTTTTCTTCTGATCTTTTGCAAAATAACGCATATCCTAATCTTAGTAGGTAGCTGCAAAAACACAAATGTTGAAAAAATATCGAGATTTAGTCATAAAGCGATCTAGTCATACTGCGTACCTACTCGTACTCTTATCGAGATGTAGGCATAAAGCTTCTAACCCAAAATTTCCACGAGCAGGAGCAGGAGCTTTAGCTGCGTTAAACATCAAAAATACTCGTACATGAAAAGCATCCAAAATCGTCTCGAATTCGAACTAATCGTAGCCAGAGGCTTTTAGTAAGCTGTACGTTTACTAAGCTACTTAATTATAGAGGCAATTTGAGGATGAAGCTCTCAGACCAATTCTGACATAAACGCTCACACTCGCCGCCGTTTTGTTCAGACCTCCGAATTCCCGTTTTTCAGTTCAGTGTGAGTGGTGAATAGGGAATGTGGGGGGGCCTAGCTGTCTGGACGCTCTTGTTGGAGGGTTGTGGCTGTTATGTTTAGGCGTCAGTGCATGTAACACATTTCACCGTTGTCGTGTTTGGGTTCTCTATCACTTAGAAGACTGTACGTGCGCCCACTTCCAGCATCTCTCTGATGTTTAGGCTCTCAGAGCTTGAACGGTGTTGACTTGCATTCATATTTTTATACTTAAAAAAATCCTTATTCGAACCGTTTTATTTCAGGCAACTTTTGTGTATATTTTCTGAAATCTTTATGTTCGACTAGTAAACCATAATTCTACCTACGTATTTTTGATTTGGTAAATATTTTATGGATTGTGGGTCTAAAAAGGCCACTTTGAGGAATTAGACCAAACGTTTTTTTTATAATATTGATTAAGTACCTACCTATATGTATTTAAAATATTGCTCTTAAGTGTCTTTTTACTTATTTTAGACCTTCTGCTTCAAAATTGATGATGCTATCACTTTTGAGAATAATGGTAAAGAAAGACACCAAGCTTTTAAAGGACATTAATTATGTTGAAGACTAATTAATGACTCATTCAAGTACATAATGGCTTTTCATGACGTTGAAACTTCATCAGAATTTAAAGCTTAACTGAAAATTGTAATATCATAAAAAAAGTTGAAAATAAATAATGTTCCACTCTTAGAAGCATTTTCAAATAGTCCGTAATCCAAGTATAACCCTGTCTCGGTGGCCGAGTGGCAGAGCACTTGGCTCGATATCCGGAGGTACAAGGTGCAATTCCCCGGTCAGACGGATGTTTATCAGATGTTTCGATGCGTTGCCCGGCCTTGTCCATTGTCCAACCTACCCCCAATTAACAATCGTGGCTGTTGCTATCGTGGCAAGTCGAAACAGCATCAGCAGTGTAATTTGCGTTACAGTGTTTTAGCTTCATAAACTTGATAGCAAGCACAACAAACGTTAAAGCAAAAAACGCTGTTAGTCTAATTAAGCTTGACACGACAAAGTGGGACAGAATAGGCTAATTACTTTTCCTCATTATTTTGGGATGTGGTCAAAACAAACTAATTAGCTTCGAACAGCTATATTAACCAAATTAGCACCGGTGCCTACATATATGGCCGTGTACGTTTTAGTCTATGGCTCGTGTAACGGTCCCACAGCCGTTGGTAGCCGACGACCTTTGACTGCCTACTGTTTTGTATTGCCCATAACTATGCTGGTAGGGTTGCTTCTTGCACGCAAGGTGTTTTCTCAGGTAAAAAATGAAGGGTTAGTTCATGTCAGTAACACATTTTTTTAGAACAGCTTTGTGAATCATTCTGTAAAGTTTTACAATTTGAATGTATTGTTTGCATTCATTGTGAATATTAATATTTATTAACAATTATTATTGTACTTGTAGTATATAAGTAAATGATTTACTTACTTACACTTTAAGCTCACCTCTTAGATGGTTCTCTACTCTAACCCATGAGCTTTCGCAATCTAGGCGATTTGGTTTTATTTTACCAGCTTTTTAGCCACACTTTGGTAATTAGAATTTGCTAAACATTTTTTAAAACAAAATCCCTATAAAACTGTTTTGTTAAGAATCATGTTCATTTGCACTATTTTTTGTATTGTCCTCTTTATGTTTTATTATGGTGTATGCTGTCTGCTGTGCTCTAACACTTAGGTGTTCGCCGAAGACCAGCGTCAGGTTACCCTTTAAGTGATCTGACATCGTGCTGAGTGGACACGTTTTAGTGCCGCACTTAAAATTGTATTGTATTGTTTTGTATTGTGAAATTTGTGATATGGCACTTTCTATTCTATTCAATAAATAATATTATTCATACATGCATGTAGCGCTGTACCATGTTACAGTAGTTTCTAACACAATTAACGATTCAAATCTTATAATAGGTATGCAGTAATATCCTGCTGCAATTCTCAGAGAACATTGAAGTCCAGTGTAACGGTTTCTTAATGGTGGCGACTGACCGGAGCGTATCATCGTAATGTAACCGTAACTGACTGACTAACCGCTATCAGGGCGGGCGAGTGGTTCGACTCATGATGATGATATGAATGCTTGATCGATCATGTTACGTTACAATTTGAAAATTTCACCCGAAAAACTGCCGCTGTTGCCGCATTGAATAAGGCTCCTGTGGTAAGAAATTTTTCGGGGTGGACAGAGCCACGATAGCATAGTTGGTAGTGTATCTGACCCGGTATGTCACGAAGTGCGGGTCCGAATCAAGCTTGTAAAAATTTTTACAACACGTTTTCAAATTTTTGATTGCAACAATTTTTTTGTAAAATTATGTAATTAATTAACCATAATTATGTTACGTTAGGTAGTCTCCGGTCAGTCGCCACCTTTAGGCAGCCCTACATCGCGTTAGCTTACAAAATCACCTATGGCTCGACCATTTGCGACCCAAATTGCGCGTGCTACAGAATGACCGACTCGATTTACAACACGGACAACGGTACGATCGAATGGAATCGTTAATCGTAAACAGCCATTACTACCTTGGAAGGTAAAAACTTTTTTTTTTATGAACCTAAATAGAAAGAATGGCTGACTCATCACATCAGCAATACTCTATCAGTAACTTTAGTTATCGAAGTTAGAAGAGCTTGATGGCGCAGCGGTTTACGCGCCCGGTCTGTTGAGGTTAAGCAACTTTCGCAAAGGGCGGTCATCGGATGGGTGACCAAAAATGTATCATCTCGAGCTCCTCCTTCGGAAGTCATTTAAAGCCGTTCGTCCCGGCTGCATTAACAGTCGTTAACAACCGCTAATTCGCACTGGGCCCGCGTGGCGGTTTATGGCCCGTTCTCTCTATCAATCCATAGGGAAGACTCGTACCCCAGCAGTGGGGACATAAAAATGAGCTGATGACGATGAACTTTAGTTATTGCTCTAAGATATCAGATGCCGAATTGTCTAACCTCATTCACCGTCGGAGAGTAGCTTGTCTATTGGTTTTTATAGGATACATTTCGGAGTCTGCAAAGTAAGTAATTATAAGAGTTGGTTCCAGTAGGTTTTGGTTTTCTTTCACCATTAGAGGTTAGCTTACCACGCTTACATTGTTTTAGGAAGTGTTCATTTTTCTTACAAAAAACAAAAAATAAGTTTTTAGTTTCACTGTTTTCATCATTATCATTACATCAAGTTATTATACCAATAACAATATTTATTTCTACTAAAGTTGGTTGCTTAATTTTAGCCGAAATATGTAATTTATTTATGTACAACATGCTACATACATTCCCCAATTAAAGCCGTGATGCACTTAATTGACTTATCGGTAAAAGCCTTATTTGGGAAAGGAAACTTCTGCAACAGATTTAATCCTAACCACAGAGCCTTCTGAAATACGTCACATTCAATTTAACAGATTAAAAAAAATCGCCCCGGATACGGCGCCATCGCGGCTTGTCCCGACTGTGACGCATTTCCGGTTAAACTGGCTGCACGGGTTTATAGAGGCAGTCTGGTTAGTTTATTAACACTTGTCTGGAATATAAGCATCGTATTTTACAGTTTAAACACTACTGTTTAGTATAATGATGATGAATTATAATGATGTAGCTATATAACGAATATTATTGAAAAATAAACGTTAAATCATAGTGATAACTGATAATCGAAAGTCGATACTAATATTATGATAGCTTCAAACATCAAATCGAATCGAGTTGGTAATAAAAAAGCTAAGACAGCTTCCACATCCAATGATCCAACCGGTCTAAAGCTAAACCAAAAAGTATATCATCAGGAAACTGGTTCGAAACGAGATGTTTACTGAAAAAGCAATAGGACAAACGCGTGCAGGTAAAATCAAGCAACCGGCGTTCGAGACTTATATTAAACCAAATTACTTTCGAAATTACCCCCTTGTTTAGCGCACACAATTTTGAACCTTCCACGCTTTCAATACAGTGGTTATCGAAATGCAATGTGGTTTTTTTGTCTCAAATACTCGCGTGCGTCGTTTTTCGTTCCAAACTAAATGTTGCTGAACATGCATTTTATAAAGTGGTGGGCCTAAATAGTCACCCTGGGGGATGTATAATTATTGTTATAATTTTTTTATACTTGTGTAGGAATAAATATGAATAATAACAAGCTCATGCCGCATGTAAAGAAATTGACTGGCGCAGCGTGTTGAGTTGACTTATCTGTTGCATTGTGCCCTTGGAAAGTCTTGTGACCAAGACTTAGCTTACTACTGTTTAGCTTTTATGCTCGGCCGGTCGAGTCCCTTCAGTATAACCGGCGTGTTCTGATCTGGCGTTATGACCTGACGTAGATGGTCCCTTGTGCATGCATAAGGATGTTTGACACCTAACTTTATAACCGTGAGGTTGGTGGGGGTGTCATTATAAACTTTAAAGTAGTGTGTAGCAGGGTGTGTGAGTCCCTCAGTATTCTGTTTGTTATTCATTCATATTTTATCTGAAAACAAAATTATGGTTGTAAATGTTGTGTACGTAAGACTTTTTGATTTTTGAGTAATGATGAGTCAAAAATGCTCAAATGAATCATCATCATCATCATCATCTAAGCCAAAAGACGTCCACTGCTGGACAAAGGCCTCCCCCAAATCATTATGGGGGGTATTTGCCGTAATCGCCACGCTTGGCAGGCGGGTTGGCGATTGCAGTAGGTTGAGGGTAACCTCAGAGAGATGCTGCTGCCCATCATCTGGAATGGTCCCTTAATCGGCTTTTACGACACCCACGGGAAGAGTGGTGCAATTCTTTATCCCCGCCCCCGGACCACACAGGCTCAAATGAATGGTTCATCAAAAGGCAAATTAATCTCGTACCTTGAATTTGTATTTTTAGGAGAATAAAGTTTCTTGATGACGACACGTTTAAATATTTGCTACGTCCTAGAAATGTTCAATCTCCCAAACTATATGGTCTGCCCAAAGTTCATAAACAAAACGTCCCCTTGAGACCGATTGTGAGCCAGATAGGCTCACCTACATATGAACTGGCGAAGCACGTAGCTAGCGTATTGCAACCATTAGTCGGACAAACGTCGTCGTATGTAAAGGACTCCCGCCACTTCGTAGACCTTCTGCATAAACACCGGGTGGAGAACAATGAGCTGATGGTCAGTTTTGACGTTGAATCACTCTTTACCAACGTGCCGGTAGCGGACTGTCTGGAGGTCGTCAAAGTGAAGTTGCACAATAGCAATATCCCGATGGACTATGTCAAATTATTAAAGCACTGTTTGTCGACTAACTATTTTGTGTATCAGGGTCAGTACTACCTTCAGATTGACGGGGTGGCTATGGGTAGTCCCGTGGCTCCAGTGGTTGCAAATATTTGGATGGAGCATTTCGAAGAAAGGGCCATCGCCGCTGCACCCGTATCCATTAGGTTGTGGAAAAGGTATGTCGATGACATTTTTTGTATACTAGTTGGTGGTCGGCACGATGTTGAGGTCTATTTGGCGATTCTAAATGGTATCCATCCTAAAATAAAATTCACCTACGAAATGGAGGAAGATAGGAGTTTGGCTTTCCTTGATATCAAGATGCGAGTACGAGATGACGGTTCACTTGGTCACTCTGTATATAGGAAGGCTACACACACAGATCGCTACCTCAATGCAACCTCTCATCACCACCCAAAACATCTGAACTCTGTAGTGTCATCGCTAACCAACCGGGCTTACGACTTGTGCGATAATGAAACACTGCACGAGGAGTTATCCCATGTCCGGCAGGTTCTGCAGAAGAACGGATACAAGGGGAAGGTGTTAACATCTAGACACAAAGCCAAACACGATAGGTTCAGGGTAGAAAGGCAACCGCTTTTTATGCCGTATATGAAAGGAGTGACAGATAAGGTCGCAAATATATTCAATAAATACTCAATTAACACCATCTTCACTCCTTTTAAAAAAGTAGCTCAATGTCTACGTTCACCAAAAGACAGCTTTCCCCTAGAAAAGCCCGGTGTGTATAAGATCGATTGCAGCTGCGGTAGCTCCTACATTGGCCAAACAAAACGTACAGTAGCCTGCCGAATTAAGGAGCATATAAAAGCTGTAAAGAATAACGATACGCAAAAATCGGCCATTGCTGAACATTTGATCCAATCGGGTCCTAATCACTGGATTGAGTTTTATAATCCCCAGATAATTTCAACAGAACGTCACTACATACCAAGATTGGTAAGAGAAGCGATTGAAATTACAAAATACAAAAATTTCAATCGCGAAGATGGGTTTAAACTGTCGCGTATCTGGAATCCAGTGATTAGCCTATGTAAAGACCGCAAAAAGAACAAAAGTGCCGTTTCGCGATCTGATACGGTCAGTGTAGTGTGTCGAGAACAAGTTCGAGTGAATAGTGACTTAGGAGCCAGTGGTACGAGTATTGAGCGCAAAAAACGATTAAGGAAGAGGGTAGATCGTTTTGTCTGCTCATAATCACCCCACCCGCAATAACTTCAGTACATCCGTGATCATGGCGCATGCAACTGTGCCGAAATATCGGATACTCAAACACGACAATAAACATGGTAATAATCCCGTTAATAATATTTATTCTAAAGTTTCTTAAACTCAAAACAAACCAATTTACAAAATAAAAGATAATTATTCGGAGATTGAAGTTTAAAGTTACTGTTATGTTCAATACAACTGCCAATCATGATAACAAAGTTTAAATACCTCAAAGTTTTAAATGGCTGCAAAAGGCCAGTACTGAATGATATTTGATTTTATCGCATTTGTCAATATTCCTCGAATGTTTGAATTATGTATTTATGTAAACTGATCTCTGTATTATTTTGAATTATGGTTATTAAAGCATTCGTAATTACAAGCGTTGGTATTTTGAAATTCGTAATATTAAGCTTTAGTTATCCTACTGTGCTGAATACTCTTGTAATGAATCCAATATAATTTATGTCCATAGATTTGACATTGTAAATTCTGGCTTTTTAATGTTATGTATTAGTTTCTAGCTCAGAACAATAACTAAAGTTATTAGTCATTGTTCTGAAGTCAACGTCATGTCAGTGCCGAAGATTGCTACAGGACCACGGAAAATGCCGCGAGCGCAAAAGAACGCTTGTAGCCAGTAGCAGGTGAATTCGGGAATGTCGAGACACATCTCGAGTTACTAATACATCATTGTCATCTTCATCATCATCCCTTCCCTTCATGTTCAAATGACACTCATTATAAAAGAAGTAACAGAACATTGCTCTTAATGATGGCTTGACATAATTAATTTACTAAGTCCCTTAGACGGGGCAAAGGGCGTCCACAGTATATTTCTATTGTAATTGGTCTAAGCGTCGTGCTTCATGCCGTTTCACGTTTTCCATATGCTCTTCATCTCTGCCTGTTGGGAGCTACGCCAGGTTTATCAGGAACGACTACGTTTTTGCATTGAGGATTCCAATTCAGACTATGTTTAGGGATTTGATCGGTAAGGCTCCGGAGCGTGCGGTTAATCCATTTCTACTCTGCTGGTCGATCGGAGATTAGTGACAGAACTCTAACAGATGCTCGTTAGAGATTATGTAATGGCTAAAGCAATGGATGATGAAGACCTGGCGCGGAAATCTTCATTACCTTCCATGTTTCACACACATACTTATGTATACGCGTAGTAGCACTGATTTCTAACACAACAAATTATATCGGTAATTGAAAGTTCGAGCTATGGCAAGCGTATGTAATGTAAGATCTTTATCATTAGGAACCTATTCATACCGAAAATTACTGACACTACTGATTCTATTCTCATATATGCCGTAATTCAGGTGCTCGTTGAGGTCCACAATATTGCGGAAGCTATCAACATTAGGCGTCCTTCAGCCCGCTTCATTTCCTGCGAGACCCTAGATGTTCGCTCTACAAACGACGGCTTGTCTATAATTTGTATTAATAAGCCACACGCGTAAGCGATATTAAATTGAAATCTGGTTTGGTAATAGTTAATTCAAGTCAAATAAATAACGATATATGTGGTCTCTGTAATATTATGTTCATATGTGGCCAATCCTTGAAATGTGATACGCTCACTAGGTATTTCTCACAAAGCTTTCCACTCGGAAAAGGGTGAAAATCAACATCTTAAAAATCTCCGAATTTATAGCTAGCTGACTTTTAATAATAGTCGCACTCTAAATAAAACTGAAAATAAGATACTTTATTGATTATTAACTTATTATTTAAGAAATTGATAAAAAAAACTACTTGCCCGGTTACAGTTCAGTTTTTTTAAAAAGAACAAATAAAGTTTTGTTACTTACAATAAAAACTTTTTGTTTTTACACTGCATACTTTTTATTTCACAGTTCTCTTCGAGCAATCGTTTTTATTATCACACCATCATTTTCGTCACGTATCTAGTCCGGTAATAAAACACACATCTTTTTTTAACCAATCATAAAATGTACCGCGACCGCTACATCTTGATACTTTCACCGGGTTGAATGCGTGCACGCCCCTAACATTTATATCGGATTGACAATTTTTCGTAAGGAAAAGATGGTAAAAAATCGTCTGTCGTGGCGTGGCCAAGTCATCTATTACCGCGTGGGCTTTGGGATAAAGTCGGTGAAATATCTAAATCCGCGACGCAAATGGCAGCCATCACTCAACATGTGGACATGTTATTTAGTAGAGTTTTTTTGTCTTACTTGTTCCTAGTGAGGTCTAATAGAGAGAATAGAAAGGTCACGTTTGAATTATTGTTTTAAAAAAAAACCGACTTCAAAAAACAGGAAACATAAAGTAAAAACAGCTCTAAAAAGCAAGAAATAATATTGAAATCATATTATTAATAACCTAGATACGCATGTCAATTTAAAAAAATGTCTATTGAAGTCGGGTGGTTGGTGGTCGGTGGTCGGCTGGGGGACAATATTGCTTCATTTAAACTTTTATAGTTGTTCCATTATCTCCACTTTTTTATTGTAAAAGCCCCACCCGACTTCAGTAGACATTTTTTTAAACTGACATGCGTATTATAATATGATTTCAATATTATTTTTTGCTTTTTAGAGCTGTTTTTACTTTGTTTCCTGTTTTTTGAAGTCGGTTTTTTTTGTTAAAAATTATTTTATTTTACGATTTTTAGTGATGGGTAGACGTAGACCTAACAAGGATGCTTCTCGGATGAGGAAACGACGGCCTAGTAGATAGTGGTATTCCTATGTAAAACTTCAATCTTAATTAGGTATTATTTTTGTACGATCTAAACATTTTGGCATATTGAACCGTATGAAGTAAGCCCAACAAAAGGTAACTGCTGTAAATCGTTAAGGAATTCCCTCGACTGTCTATGGTCTCCATCATCAGACCTGTAATGGCACTTAGAACTCATATGGGTGCAAAGTTCTTATCAATAGAAATGAATTAAGACCAAACACAAGGTAGCTACTGTAAAACGTTGAGTAGTTCCCTTGACTGTCCTTCGTCTTCATCATCAGACCCCTAATGACAGTCACAAGCCATCTAGGTGTAAAGTTCTCATCAATACAAATTAATTAAGCCCAAACACCATGTAATCGCTGTAAATCGTTGAGGAGTTCCCTCGAATGGCTTTCGGCTCCATCATCAGATCGACTCCAGACCTTCATTAAATAGTAGTGCTTCAAAATACTTCATGAAAACATTAACAAACGCACTAGTCGCCCCTACGGTTTTCGAAGGTTCCCCTCGATTTCTCTAGGATGCCATCATCAGATCCTGGTTTCCTTATCATGGCACCACCCTAGGGATATCTCCTTCCCAACCAAAAAGAATCATCAAAATCGGTTTATAAACGACGAAGTTATCCGCGAACAAACAAAAAAAATATATATATATACGAGTCGAATTGAGTAACATCCTCTTTTTTTGAAGTCGGTTAAAAATGAAAAATTTTAAACGGATTAACTCACGTTTATTCCATTTTTTATTTTTTACTACTAAGTTAAGTCCTGACTGCCAAGTCAGGACATGCAAACGGCTTCCTCCTCATGGCAATTGGTTAACTCAGAATATAGACTTTTACAACACTAGAGGTTTACTAGGATTCACCTCTTTGTAGTGTCAAAGGGATACCGAAATTTGGGTGTATAAAAATTGTGCTACCATAAACTATTTTTCATTGCGTGCGTTCCGTTTTACGCAAAATAAGCGGACTGTATCTTTCGAAATTTTAGTATGTATAGTGTTATTTATTTATTTATTTAAAACTTTTGCAACGTATATTACATGGCGGACTTAATGCCTGAGACATTCTCTACCAGTCAACCATAGAGTGGTGCAGAAATAACATGGTAAGTGCAATTGGGTGAAGACAACAATTTTAGAATAAAAATAATATATTATAAAACGCACAATATACTGTATACCTACTTACCTACATGTACATAATATACAATTTATATCAATATACTTATATAAACAAATATACTTAATGTATATTTTTACATAAACTACTTTTACAAATATAGTACAAAAATAAACGTATAATACATAATTAATTAATAGGACGTTACTAGATGATTCTGCCAAGGTTTTATCAAAAAAGAGCATACGGACTTTCTTTTTAAAAGCGTCACGACTCGTAGCCATCCTGATTTCAAGAGGTAGCGCATTCCTTATGAGAATGGACTGAGTATGGAAGGAGGAGTGTACAAAGCCAGATGTACGGGAAGGACAGAGAAGGAGAAGATTATTTTTAAATCGGAGATTCCTACTTTGAGAGGAACAAAGGTATTGAAAATGAGAAGTGAAATAAGAGGGAGCATTTGGAGAATTAAGTAGTGAAAATAGTGTCGTCAGGGCTCGTACACGACTCCGCTGGTGAACGGGCAGCCATTTTAGCTCGGACCTATATTGCGAGATGTGGTCATATTTTTTGAGGTTATAGATGAACCGTATAGTGTTGTTGAGCAATCTGTCGAGTTTATCTAACAAGTCAGCATTAAGATCGAAATAACACACGTCACTATAGTCGATTATGGGAAATATTAAAGTTTGCGCAAGCATAACCTTTGTCTTAAATGGTAAAAAGTTCCTCAGGCGATTCAAGGAGCGCAAGGTCCAGGTGACTTTCTGGCTAACACTGACCTGAGAAAGCCAGTGTTGAAGTCACTTTGGTGAATAAAAAAATATTAAGTTAAATTAATTTTTCTACACACGTCTTCCTACATCATTTTACTACCTTAATTTGGTCACACTTGCTTAACTGTATTTTATGCTTTTAGGCAAATGGGTAGGCGTATGAGACAACGGAGATAACACATAAAAAACACGCATATTATTCCATGTTAAATCGTATTCTGTTATGCACAAATCATATCCACGTTTATATTCCTTAATCTTAATTTGCTATACAAAATAGTATGTACACCAAAAACATTTTCAAAAAGCTTCACGAATGAGGTTTTTATTAAAACAAAAAAGATTGCAAACGCAGAAAGCCTCGCAAATTCCTAATAAAAAGTGTGACAATCCCGTGAAAATCACAAGAGTAAAGTTGAACAAAGCCGCCGAGGTTATTCCACACATGAAACCTTAATTCCGCGGACCCACCACTCGGATAATCCCCACTTCAATTTGTCAAGCTTCCCCGGATATAACTTATGTGTGTGTGAAAACCGAAATTAATATATGTGCCTCTGCTAAGTATGATTACCATGGCCCTACTGTATTGGAACTGCGGAACGTGTATAGCTTATGATATGAAGCGTGATTTGTTGATTTTTAATTTCTAGATGTGTACGAGGGTTTCATGGGAAGTAGCTTTGCAGTACCTGGATGTTGTGATACTGAAATCAAACGCAGTTCTGATATAGTTAACTACTAAGTAGATATTATATGAAACGAAAATACTTTTTGAATCTATATTATCCCACTGCTGAGAGAAGAGGTCACACAAATTCTTTAATAAACGCAGAGGACGATTTTTCTTTCTTAATTTTTTTTTTTTTTTAATATTAGAAGGAGGCAAACGAGCAGGCGGGTCACCTGATGGAAAGCAATCACCGCCGCCCATGGACACCCGCAAAACCAGAGGAATCACAGATGCGTTGCCGGCCTTTAAGGAAGGAATAGGCTCGTTTCTTGAAGATTCCTAAGTCATATTGGTCCGGAAATACCGCCGCTGAGAGCTGGTTCCACAGCACTGTAGTTCGTGGTAAAAAATTACGTGAGAAACGCACAGTAGTAGATCGCCATCCATCAAGATGGTGTGGATGGAAAGACAGTCGATTGCGTGTAGTGCGGTGAAGGAAATCAGCGGCAGGGATCAAACCGAACAATTCCTCAGAGCACTCCCCATGATAAAGGCGATAAAATATACAGAGAGATGCAACGTCTCTCCGAAGGGCCAGTGGATCGAGCCGACCAGAGGTTACCACGCCGCCGACAACTCGAGCAGCTCTGCGTTGAATGCGGTCAAATGGGAGGAGTTGGTACTGGGGCGCTCCAGCCCAAAGATGGGAACAGTATTCCATATGAGGCCTGACCTGTGCTTTGTAAAGCTGTAAGCGATGGGTCGGCGTGAAATACTGTCCCGCTCTATTGAGCACACCCAGCTTTTTCGAAGCTAATTTAGCTTTACCTTCCAAATGACCACGAAATTGAACGTCACTCGAAATATCGACGCCAAGGATTCCAATGGTCGGTTTGGTATCAAGGGGAGCTCCTTCAAAGTTTAGAGATACGACGAAGGGATGTTTTTTAGCGGTAAACACGCAAACTTGTGTTTTGGAAGGGTTAAAATGGAAATTAATTAATATTAATATTAATTATTATTTTTTGTTTAACTGCAATATACAATATAGAAGTTTATATCGAAACGTTCCTGGTAATGGTTTTTGTGATGGTGGATATCCGTTCGTGTTATACCTAAGTCTTAAGTTTTATTTTACCTTATGAAGCCATAGTTTTGTCGGATTTGACAAAAAGCATTATTGAGCTTGACTAACTTGCTTAGGCATATTGGGTGACAGACAACCCAAATACTATGTCATGTGTGAGTAACCCAATTTCAAAGCTTAACTTGTAACAAAACCAAGTAGTTTTTTCTTTAAGGATAATAGGAAGAATGAATAATGTTGTAAAAGAAGCATGTATTGAAGACATAAATTATTATGAGGAAGAAAATTAATTCTGAGACAAACATCTCGCACGGAAAATTGAAACTCCAGCAACCCTCTTCAAGGAGGGGTCTTAGCGAGTGCTTGCGCCCACCGCTCTTATAACAAGTCGAATTATTGTACGCCGACCCTCTCGAACTCGAGGGCCTGGCTCGAGAGAGTCACTCGCACTGTTGATAGCGCAGCAAGGGTGACACCTTTGTTTAATTCACTCAAATACTCCGTAGAATCTAGAACAGGGTGCCAGCCTACTGCGAATTTTACTCTCCATTCAATCACTAAACAAAACGAGAATTTGTATTCAATGCTTTAAAGATTTCCGTTTTCGGTATCGTGATCGAATGTTGAAATAAATTCGGCATTAGTCACTCATTAGTGCGATTCTGCAAGGGCTCGACGCAATACTCGAAACTGAAATTGCAGAGAGTTTACTCAGAGTTCTCAAAATTCGATTGATAATTCAAAACTACTCTAACGTGCATGCGAGCGTGTCGGCGAGATGAACTAATATTTTAAAGTAATCGTAGAACAGTATAGAGTTACGCTCACATGTCTTTCTTCTGTGGTAATACTGACAACCCTAGAAAACCTCTGGGGTTTGATCGTTTATCGACCGAAGCTTACACTTTAGAAAAACTTTATACGGAATCTACTGACGTGATTTTTCTCTCTCTTGATTTTGGCACCGTTTTACATGTTATTTGTCCTGAATGACGAGGTAGTGCTCCCATTACGGAGTTCTTGGTCTCGTTGTACCCCGGCCGGTGATCAAGAATCATGCAAAGCTCTGTATTAGTCTGTTATAATATTTTTCAGGAATTGTTTTTAACCACTACCATGCTCCTAATTGTAGGCGCTCTTGGGTCGTCCAATTACACACGTCACGTCCGTCACTCGATCCGTTGCTGTTTTGACGTGGAAGTGAACAAACAAACTTAATTGTGTTAAGTTAATAGCCTATGACTGTCCCACTGCTGGGCAAAGGCTGATGCTGCTGAAATGATGGAGTCATTAAAATCAAGTCATTACTACAATTGATGGGTAATGGCTTAATCACTACGCTTGCCAAATGCGGGTTGGTGATCACAAACGCGGGATGTATCGAAATCTGAAACACACCATGCCCGAGAATTTGCCGCTTTGCCAATTAATAATTTTGAAAATTAATAATTTTAAAATTTTATTTGAAGCAAACCTATGGGTGTGCTTCGTGGAATACTTTAGGTGTGCTTCGTCTGGGTGTGCTTCGTGGAATACCTTATTAGAATATCACGAATCAAAGTCTTATTTTATTTTAATTAACGTATCTACGAATAGTTTAATTTCCCTGGAGTTAAGTCTCGCATTCTCAGTACAATTTCTATGAAATACCAAGTTCATTTATGTCATAAAAATTTCATCTTTTAAAATGCCTTCTTTTTTCTACAAAAAAGATTTGAAATTGTTATTAAATTTTCACGTCGACTATGAAAGAATTCCTCGCAATTTTCAAACGAACCGAATTAATTGAAATGCTGCGCTGTAAACTGTGGTCCTGTTTAAGTATTTCATTCAACAATTGCATTTATGTTCCCTGTAGAGCATAGAAAGCTTTATACAATATACTTTTATGAATGAAACAAAATACATAATATAATTTTATGAATGAAAAAATAATGATGCAACTTATTATAGTTTTGACTTACTATTGTCATTATTTTTTTAATAAAACCATGTCTGGAGGTTTGAACACGCGTTTCACCAAATTCGGTTGTATGTAGCGTCGTAAACTAGTTAGTTATAGCACTTTTACCTTCGGATTTTTCTCTATTTGTACACTGCACGTACGTTAATGGAGTTTCAAGCAAAAGCAATTCACAAAATGAAAGTTTCCGGTCAATATTAATTTTTATTTTTTTACTAGTTTCCGGGCCGCGGCATTTCCTCTCGCGTTAATTTTGATGATCTTTAAAATGTCTTCATCGTACTTGAGCGGTATAGAGAGCATTATTTTTTTTACTACCTACATTTTTATATAGTGAAACGGAACTATTTAATATACACTTCATAATGGTTTTAAGATATATTCTAAGAACCGTGTAAGACAAGTATTTGTAGCGAAATAAGTGTTGCGAAACGAAAATGTATTCATTGAACGTGATAGATGCAATGGAGCTTGAAATACTTAAACTTTTTCCAACAATGTCTTAGATCAGAAATAATTTATTTAAAAAGAAATATTTAATCCAGATAGTTGCTTATTTAAGTTGATAATATAGAAGATGAATAAACGATATTTGATTATTTTAGAATATAATATTAATTTATTTTCTCATTACAAATAGGTATTTAAGACAAAAAAACTACTTATAACTAATATATAAGTAGCTTTATTTGTATTTACACTATAGATAGTTCACATGAACTCTGTCAAATAGTGAAGAAAAATCATACTCAGCACTCTGGACAAATAAATAGCCTTACAAAAATCACCGACCTCCATATATCAATGACTCACATGAGCTTCCCCCAACAAAGGTGACACCTAATCTCCAGTAAGGCAGTTAGATATAAATCAGCCATCCTTGCACACGCCGCCGCCGGACAAATTAGATCTCCATCATTCGACCAGCTACCCAGACCCTGCATATGTCATCGACGTGTTACCGTTACTCCTGAAACCATCACACAACGGGTCAACGTAGCTGGTCGCATCACACATTGTTCCCTTTCAGGGTTGGACAAAGCTTTGAATGGTAGCTCATACACAAAAGCTGAAATCGAAATCCAGTAAACGTGTCGATTGTGGCCTCGATGGCCCGTTTCCTCTTTCCTGTGGTAATAGACAGGAGAAAGGAGCATTTGCTTTTGCGGAATAAAGCTTTGCTAAAGTTTCTACGTTTTAAATTATATAATACTAGCTGTGCGCCGCGGTTTCACCCGCGTTAATTAGCTCTCAAAATTTTTTTTTCCCGTTTTTGCAACATTTTTCATTGTTGCTTCACTCCTATTAGTACTAGCAGTTCCAGTAGTTCCTGAGATTAGCGCGTTCAACCAAACGAACAAACAAACTCTTCAGCTTTATAATATTAAGTACAGATATTATTTCACGCTTAATTTATTTGTAAGAGCAACAAAAGAGAAATTTCTGTAATATTAGGTCCTTACCTATGAAATTGACGTTTTGTATGAAGATTTTTTATTAAATTATATTTTTCATACTAACGTTTTTTTTAATTTCTTAGCATCTATTTATGTTAACACTACTACACACTCAAGTGGTAGAGTAGTGTGTTTGTTTCACTAGCTAAATATCGCAGACATTATAAAGAAAAACAATCAAGACCCTTCAAAGCTACAATGAAACAAAAGGTC
The DNA here is from genome assembly GCA_947562085.1 of Eudonia lacustrata. Lineage (NCBI taxonomy): Eukaryota > Metazoa > Arthropoda > Insecta > Lepidoptera > Crambidae > Eudonia > Eudonia lacustrata. Next base: position 20,169,415 of record OX387313.1, read on the forward strand.
AATTCCGCGAACAAAAAAAGAAGTCAATTTAAAAAAAATTGGGCGTTATAGAGAAAATGAATAATCATTGTTATTACTGAAGCCTAAGTAACTAAGTCCTAATTAAATGTGTATAATAATATTAACAACCGGTATTGACTTTTAGAAGTAATACACCTATTAATAAGTGAGAAAAAAACGACTATTTCATAGGTAAGGTTATATATTCATTTGTTAGGATTCATTTTTGCTCTAAGCCAGCTGCAAAAACAAAAACTTTTTTCAACTGAAGCTGATACTCGAAGCTTAAACAAAATCATTATAATCTACGTGCCACATACAATTTGTGGGGTTTATCGAAAATATTTTGTAACATGCCCCGTTCACCTGACACCCAACGAAATATATTGGATTATGTTTCCCTCATTCTTTACCGAAAATCCATAGAAAATCCACCCCATACTGTTAAGTAACGTGTTGTATTAGTCCAATACAAAGGTGTATCAAGGTGTAAGTATGGCGCCCGCTCTAAATCCATTCAGCGGGACCCCTTTATGATTCACGCGAATAACACAAAAGACGCCAAGCCATTGTTGGTAAAAGATATCTCCTAAAATATTGTCTCAAGTGTGAAATTCTTTGTTGTCCGATACAATTGATACGATAAATAAACTTTGCTTGTTTTCGAAATATTCCTTTCGTAATAAAATATTAATTCTTTTATGTTACATACTAATTATCTTTTATAAAGTAGGTGCTAATCAAAATAAAAAGGAATCTCTATTGTTTGAACTCATATTAATAGAGATAGAATACTTAAAATTGGCAATAAAAAAGCTCTACAAACGAAATAGCAATCACAACTATTAAAACAAAACATTGTGTACAAAGAGAAAGAAAATAATAAGCGAAAATGTTCCCCTACAATTCCACGGCTCGTCGTCTCGCGATATCAGAACGCGACAAAAAGTTTCCGCCGTGCAATTTTCCAGGTGGAAACACCAAAGCGGTCCTTACAATAACATCCTGAACGGGCAGGATGCCTAGGCATTGTAACTTAGACGCTTTCAGACCACTCGTCGTCTCTGTTAATTAAGGGGGCAATACTCAAAATGCTTCTAGCTGGCACGAATAGCCCCATTCAGACGCGTTCCGTCTGGCACGGCGAATGAGATAACGAACCTCTCTCGGTTATTACCGCTTTATTTTTACACTCGTGTGTGCCAAGATCCATTGACAAACGGAGCCCGATGAAATAAGGTTGTATACGCTTGCGACGCGACGCCTCCGTCCTGCCTCCGTTTGAAAATAAAAGATTTTAAAAAGAAAATGTAATGCTACCTCTTTTACACTGTTGGGCTTGATTTCATGTGTTTATGCTCAAAGAGATTGTAATCACTGCCTTTTATACGGATCTCTTTTGTTTTATAAAAATAAATACATAAGTATAACTTTATCAAAGACACAGTCGTCTCTAAGTTACAGTGATGTTTTATTTTCTAACTACATTACTGAAGATACCCACTTTCTTATGTTCAGTGTTCCTCCAGAGACTAGTATCTAGATCTAGAGCAGTATTGCCTTTTGCGGATTACTGTATATCGATGTGCGTCCTCCATTTTCGACTTTATTTCGTTCGCTCTCTGATTGGAATTCGCCGATCCGTGTGCAATAGCAACTTTTTCTCAGGCGATAAATTCCGATGTATCTATAGGAAGACTGGTTGTGGTACCGTTATCTGGTAGTTCAGCCTTGCGATGCCGAACGGGATTGCCGAGCAAAGGTTGTAGCTTAATGACGTCTATTATTTATAGCCTTATAAACATAATTGCGTGGTTTATGTCCCACAGGTTAATAAGTATCAACACGTCAACGCGGCGTAGGAATATAAAAGACGTTGAATATTTTCTCTCTTCCTAATATCTTAAGTTCAAATTCGGACATTATTTTTATTGTATCTAACTTTATTGTATCTTACATCTGCAAACGGATTGAAATGCAATCATTTTTTAAAAATGAATTACACTTATAATAGTACAGTAGAGTCCGTTTATAGTGACATCGAAAGGAATTGACAAACACGTCATAATAAGCGGACGTCATATAAAGCGTTATGTGAAATGAAAAACTTTTTTTATGTAAATATGTATGTATTTAAGTATGTATTTTAATACAGAAACATAGTACATATGTAATTACATATGTATGTATACATACATATTAAATCAAAATCAAAATTGCACGTAATCAGCACATTATTATAATAACACATACAAATGTATTTTTTACTGTAAGTAATCTGTAATTTTTGTCTGCTTTTGTTTTTTCATTTTATTGTAAAAACAGTCTCTAATACTATTGTGTATAGAAGTCATAGCTATGGTCAAATTATCATTTTCAATATTGCTGTGAACGAGCCACGTGCCGAACGTCGTCGGGAACCAACGAACAATACCGAAAGTGTAAAGAATCATGTCGGTCATTATAACCGGACATAATTTATTAAAAATGGGTCATAATAAGCGACATGTCACTGTAAGGGAAGTCATTATATCCGACTTTTTTATAAAGAATTTTGTATGAAAACCAAACTTCGTAGTGCAATTACGTCATAATAACCGGCTGGTCAATATAGGCGGAGTCATAATAAACGGATTCTACTGTATCTACCTACTAGCACTATTCGTGAATACGTAATAAAAAACAGGTTGTGGCTCCAAATGATAATATACATAACTGATCTTCTTTGTATGCATTAATTAACAGATATCACAAATTCACACTATTGGATTCTCGTCTTTATACAATTACACACCCATGGAATAGTGTTGTTAGGAACAGGAAACTAAATACCAATATTTTGCAACACTGGAAATTATATAATGTTTTCTACAAAGTTAGTCTCGCAGTCACCCACGGCACGGCTATAAAAAGCAAATTTTATGTGGTAAGTGCCCCCCCAGACCTTTAGGACTACACTTTGTATCACATAAGTTGTGCAATATTATTGCTGGACGCTTGGCACATTCTGTGCTGCCAGCCTCCATAATCACTGTCTTATGAACTTTTGACATCAAACACAATAATTTAAAGTTTTTTTTGTATACTCTGAGGAAACAGCTTCATGTAGCGTAGATTCCTGTTGTGTTAATGTTTTAATGTGATGTAATTTAGTCCCCCTGACAATTTCTCTTTAAAGCGGACGCTCTTAATATGAATAGTGGTTAGTGGTAATGAAATTTCAAAAACGCACAAAAATAGTTGTCAATACTGCTTTTTGTGCGTTTTCGAAAAGTCGTCTTTTCGATAAAGCTACAATAGTCGTGGCGTTCGTGGCCATAATAAAATGGTTGAAATAAAATCACAGATGTGCCACTTAATAACTAAGCTCGTTTTTGCCATACAATTACTTTCAAACAGTCGGAAATTTCGTTAATGCTCGTAAAGACAACCGCTCAAAACTCCAACATCTCACAATGGCAACTTATTCCAATATTTTACTAAGTAAAACCAGAGTAGCAAGAATAAAAAACAAGGAACTTTAAGCTTAGAGCAACTACACAAGTTAGTAAAAGCAAGCATAAAATATCTGCGACACTCTAAAGTTAGTGGGATCCAAAATAGCCGCAAAAGCCGTGACTCTGTTCAAGTGGACTGCTATTCCGTCCACTTTGTACAAAAAAAGGCTACGCTAGTAAAGTTTGGGTTATCGACCTAGAAGGCATCGCACTAGTCTATACCAATATTATAAAGAGGAAAGCTTTGTATTTATGTTTGTAACGAATAAACCCCAAAACTACTGGACCGATTTTAAAAATTCTTTCACCATTAGAATGCTACATTAGCGCTGAGTAACTTAGGCCATATTAAAAAAAAGTCCACCCGTGCGGAGCCGGGACGGGCCGCTAGTGCTTAATACAGTAGTACAGACGACAGCAAAGTTTCAAAATATGAAAGCAGTATGAAAATCAAAACTTTTTAAACGCATATCGAAAAACCTTCGAGTGTCTACTAATACCTGCAGACTTTGACTGTAGTTATATAGAAAATACCACCTTACACTATCGAAACTTTATTTTGAAATCTAGTGAACATCATCTACTTTTGCTGTCGACTGTACTAAAGCCTCGACGCTCTGTGTGCTCTCGTGGGGAATGACGTAAGCAAATAAAAATTGTGAACGTGAATAAACAGTATTTTTAGGGTTCCGTACCTCAAAAGGAAAAAACGGAACCCTTATAGGAGCACTTTGTTGTCCGTCTGTCTGTCTGTCAAGACCCTTTATCTCGGGAACGCGTGGAGGTATCGAGTTGAAATTAAAATCATATACTAAGGTCTGCGGTCCCTTGAAGCTGTGAAAAAATCAAACTTCTAAAAGTTAAGGGGAAAAAAAGATACGGCCGTTTAAGTCGCAAAAAACGTATATTTCGACACTCTCAAGGGAATCAAAATTCATAGGGTACTTGCCGTTGACCTAGAACTACGAAGTTTGGCAAGTAATATCGACTTATACTACAAGTACAGGGAAAAATCTGAAAACTATACATATTTAATTAAATCACAAAAAAAACAAGTAAGTTAAGCGTGTCTTGTCGGGATATCCGTATGAAAGGGCTTCATTTGCACAAGCTTAAACAGATTTTTAATTATTTTTATGATGTGTACTCGTACTTTTCGATACCCATAAATTTGTACGGAACCCTCGGTGGGCAACTAAGACGCACTTGTCCGGTTTTTTAAATAGACAGGCACGTGCTATGTGCATAGTTAAGAATGTGGTGATGTGTTGAAAGCAAAAGTCTTTAATGTGGTCACTACACTCGCTATTTGGTTCTGCAACTTCACTATAATGTAGTATAGTAGCATGTTCTAACGGGGTGTTTATCCTGGGTAATTCTAGAATATCTATATTAAATAGTTAGTCTTAGTGGGACCGTAACTTTAAAAGTGTATCATACACAACATATGATACACTTTTAAACTTTTGCGTTTGTCTGTATTGTCAGAAGTTACAACCGCCTCTGTGGTCTAGTGGTGAAGACCACCGGTTTAGACCCAGAGGTCCCGGGTTCGATTCCCAGCGGGAGTACATGATTGTGTACTCAGTTTGGTTGGTGGTATTGCTTTTTTGTTCGCCTGGCTAGCCTTCATCTCAGCACCGTCTTATCTAAATATGTTGCCATAACATCAATATTTGTAGCATTGTTGTATTCCGGCAGCTCGAGATAAAATAGCCAGTGCGTCACTAGTTGAGGATCCCGGGTGAAGTGCGCGTCCATCATTGGCCTTATCAGCACTTAACATCAGGTGGGATCAAGGCAATGTGCTTACCCGTAAAACATAAAAAATAGATTTGTAGGAGGTCCCTAATATTTTGTTCGAACAGTTAGAACAATAGTTCGTTGATTCATGCCCCGGCACACTGTATAACTTTCTCTGAAAAAGGTTTGACTAAATCGCTCTAATATCGCTAGGTCATTGTTCCTTATTAACGTATCATTGCGCTGATTCACCGGGTAAGATTAGTCATAATCCCGGCTTGGCATTTGGCTGGCAATCGTTTTTCGCCCATCCGGTTTTTACTCCTCTTTGCTTTGTTTTTCGGGACTGCTTACATTGCCATTCATAAAAAAAAGAAAGAACATAATTGGTATAGTCATTTATACGTACTTTTTAGTCGCATCAAATAAAACTATTTTTGAAGAAAATATAGATAGATTTCATGTCGTCCGATTGCAATCGTTTTAAATAAAACTGGAGGGTTAAAGAAGAAATTAAAATACATCGATATTTTTAGATAGCTATACATTAATTATATTTAGATAGATTTATGTGAAGCAAAGGTCTTTATAATTGAAATTAAGTCATCGCTAAAATTAACAAGTATTGGCTAAATAGATTTAAAATTGTCCAAAAAGGACTTACAATCGAAATTTTTTAATCTTTGTGTCATAAATGAATCAGCGCCCACGCCTTTTCTTTTAAACTTGTCGTCTCCATGTAAACCTTACCGTATGATTCTAAAGTTATACACTAGAGACGCTTAAAACACTATAGACCTTCATTTTAACATCTAATTAAGAAAAAATGTGATTGAAATAATATGTAGTGTTAATTCCGCTAATTAAATAACGGAAATTTATTTATTTAGTGGAATTAACACTACATATTATTTCTATCACATTTTTTGTACCATGGATTTGCGCAAAGTAACACCTGATTCCATTACTTAGCTAATTAAGAATTTAAAGCAGTGATCAATGTTATCGTCGATTCAAAAGTGACCCCTTACCACGATACTACAAGGACAATGACATGCCTCAATTATTCCGATATTCACTTCGCTCGCTTTACTTCATTTTAACAGCTAATTATAAATCTATAGCTGTGTTCAATATAAGACGTAGTAGTAGATTCAAAAGTAACCCCTTACCACGATAATATAAGAACAATGGCATGCATCAATGATTCCGATATGCACTTTGATCACTGTCCCTTCATTTTAAGAATTTAAAGCTGTGATCAATGTTACCGTTGATTCAAAAGTAACCCCTTACCACGATACTATAAGGACAATAGCATGCCTCAATGATTCCGATATGATCTTTGATCACTGTATTATAATAGCTAATTAAGAGTCTAAAGCAATGATCAATGTTACCGTCGATTCAAAAGTAACCCCACGATACTACAAGGACAATGAAAAACTTCAGTCATTCGATATGCACTTCGATCGCTTCCCTTGTTTGTCGCTCGATCTGCTAGTTATTATAAGACTGTATAGTGTAAGTGGCAGCGTGGAGGCATGTCATTTAGAATGCAGCGTAAGTGCCGCCGCACAGGCCTGCAATCATGGGCCGGCGACCCTCGCGGTCGATAACGCCTTTGCTATTTTGTTTTGTTATCCAGTAGCTAGAGTGAGTCTGGAGTGCTGGACGTTACAAACACAGTTTTAATGGCAATATCGATTTTGATATGTGGCATATTTGATGTTCTTTATGCATTAATTGAAATTAGTTTTAAAGTTCGTTGTAAAAGTTTTCGTTTAGGTATTCTCTGAGTGGTAGAGCCACGCTGCGTTGCAGCACGAAATGGGCCGGCTCGCCCGGCGTAATACCACCCTCTCACAGAATATCGGCGTGAAATAACGGCACTCGTTGCTGTTGTGTTTCGTCCGGTGAGGAAAGTACCGGAGGCCCATCTCTCACCCCTCCCCCCTCCCAATTCCTACTCCCTCCTCAAGATCCAACTCCTTCCTCAAAGTTGGCAACGCATCTGCGATAACTTTGGTTTATATAAAAAAAAGGTATGTATCGCCGATGTTTTGAGGGATAATGGACTTAAAAATGGAACACTTTAAATTGGTTGTATTTGCGTGATTACTGATTATGCATTTTTTACCTAACCTTAAGATAAAATAGAAAGACTAGACCGTTGTTCTTGGTTGTTTTAAGATAATATACCTACGCAACAGATCTGCATTGGGCCAGCAAGTTACAGCCTTTTCTCTATGTAGAAGGGTGTGGGAGTTTCATGCTGAGTTAAGTGGTTCGCTGTGTTCACTGTGCTGCAAATGTCCCAGTAGTGAATAATAAGGACGGGAGAAAAAAAATCTAATTCTAATGTACCTATACCATAGATTATCTTTACATAATAAGTGAGATATCCATTAAGGCTTGTATAATATAAACATAACGTAAAGGCACGAGAGTGAAACCGATTCTAAGAATGATGTATGAAGAAACGCGTGCGCATCGCAGCATCTAGGGCTGTCGTGTTAAAAGCTGAAACAGTAAAATGGCAAAAATTAGATTCTTTAGTTAATGATTGACAACAAATACAATGTAATAATTTATGATTTTTTTTTATAGATACCTTTGGTTTTTCTCGTTATGTGTTGTATAAAAAAACATAGGTTATCTATCGCAAATATAACCATTTTAAAATAAATTTAATTTAATCTATATTGCTTAGTATGGAAGCAGAAATATTAATTATTAGATCAGCAACGCGCTACATACTTTAAACCCATGTTGTTCCAAGCGATGATAGCAGCTTACAATAAGACCGCTTAATGGTTCGCCTTTTCAGTCAGAAATATATTAAAAAGAGGTGTTCGCGAACCCTAGTTGATTTACAGTGACAAGCTAAAACAAATGTTCCACAGTTATTCTTCTCACACATTTTTTCTTAGGTTTATTGACTCAAAGTCTCCGCTATGTATGTGTTTGCTTCATTAAATCGTTCTTAGTAGCTTAGAAATTCTTGTAGCGGCGCGGTTCAAATCGTTAACTTTAAATCAAGTTCGCCTCAATTAAGTTTGAGTTAAGACAATGGAACATCTGGGCGTGGGCGCAGCTGATGGCCTTTATTAAATTATTATTATAGTGAGAGTTATATTGTTTTTTATCAACTTTCTACACTGTTAACTGAATTTATTTGGAGGAACTCCAACTTTGTGAAGTCTATTGTTATATTCTAATGGTAATCGATTGAGTGACTGTACAACCAAATGTATGATTTTTTCTTTAATTTGTTATATACTTATATTCTGTGTGATACCCTTGGTGTTAGAAAAGTGCATAAGTTGCAGTGACCGCTTACTATCAGGTACTGTTCGACCTATTTATATGCTGTTTTGTGCAATGGATAGTGCCTTCCCAAGAAGATTAAATTTTTCAATATTCTGACGCTGAAGGTAGGAAAAAAATACGGAATTAACACTACATATTATTTCAATTACGTTTTTTGTACCATGGGTTTCCGCAAAGTAACGCCTAATCCCATTAATTAGCTGAAGGAAGGTTTAAGAATTTTCTTCTTTTTCTGTCTTGCTCTCATTTTCTTGCCATTTCTTTTCTACCGTTGCTTTTTCTCTTCACTACAAGGTTTCCAGCCGTAGCCTTACAAACCAATGCATGGCGTAATGCTTTCTATATGAGCTCAAATGTAGCCTTAAATTAATAAAGAATTTGATTTGCTAGGGTTGTGTGGAAAAGTTGGAGAGATAAGCTTATATTTGTACATATCCTCTGTTATGTGTGTTTTAATGTTATTACATTGCATAATAGAGGATTTATTGTTTTGTATTTCATTGTATATAATAATATAAGCTCTCGCTTTTGCGCAGACTTTGCTTACTGGTCACTTTTGACCTGGCTTTCAGCTACCTACCAATAAAGTGTCTGGGCAGTAACTTATACCGGCCGGGGGTGAGACGAAATTAGTCCTAATGCTTGTTTACGACTACTATTCCTCTTTCATTGGACGGTTAGGATTTAATACTATTTTAGTTGGCAGTTGTGCTGCCGTTCTGCACAGATGAAGATTTTAAATTGTATTAGCACTAGAGTATGTCTGGTGTAATCACACTAATATTATAAATGCGAAAGTTTGTGTGTATGTATGTGTGTATATTTGTGGCTTCTTCACGCTGCAACGGATTGATGGATTTGGATGAAATTCGGCATACAGATAGTTTATAACCTGGATTAAAACATAAGATACTTTTTATCCCGATATTTCCACGGGATCGAGAACCACGCGGGTGAAACCGCGAGCGGCCGCTAGTGTTGTGATGATACAAATTTGGATATTTGCATTTAGGAATACGAGTCTTCTTTTTCTTCCTTCTGCCCTGCCCCCCGACCGCCTAACCGATCGCTTTGACTATGCGTATAGTTTAAGACGTCATCTAGCCGGCTCGCACCACCTATGACAGCAATATCAAAAGCTAAAGGCTATAGCTTTCGATATTGCTTTCATAGGCGGCACGAAACGACAAGATTACGTCATAAACCACACACGAAGTCAAAGCGATCGGTTAGGCGGTCGGGCCCCTGGTCCCATGTTAGGTACCTGGGGTCGGCGCAAAATGTCCGTTTCTTCCACGTTCATTATTGCTACGGTTTTGGCATAGTATTGACGGCCGGCCGGCTGCTTGACACCAACCCTCCTTGGGAATTCTTGTGGTGGTTTGCCCGCCATCGCCACCGCGGGGGTTACCTATGCTTTTCGATATGCACGGTGTCTTCAACTCCCTCACGACTAGGCTTGCCAACCGTCCCGGATTTTCCGGGACGTCCCGCTTCTGGTTCAATTTTGGGCCGTCCCGGCCCGACCCCCTGCGGGACGCTTTTTGTCCCGGAAATCAGAGATAATATGATATAAGTATCTATCTCGTACCAACTACCCTCGGGTTAGGCAGTTGGCCCGAGTAATTTGTTACGCATTATTAAAATTTCTTTAATTAAATTTAATAATTTAAAATGTTTGTCAATTTGTATTGTTTTTTTTATTAAATGATATAAAAGCCTATGCAGTTTTTTTTCTAACCATTTCATACGTGGTGTGTTAGTTGTGTCCCGCGTAATATGCCCAAGTCCCGGATGTCGAGCCGGGTAACCCCGGGAATGCCTTTTTTGAAGTTGGCAAGCCTACTCACGACATCGCCTTTATCGACACCCACGGGAAGAGATGGGTTGGTCCTGCCGGAAAAAAACACGATCACTTGCAAATAATGAGGTTATTTAACTTTTAATTGTCACTTTACGATCGTATTAAGTAAGAAAATAAAACGGAAAGCAAAGCGACTAAGTTATTAAAAAATCTTATTTCAGTTCTTTAAATTAACACATAAAATGTCGCGCCGACAGAAACGTCGTAAAGGCGAAGTATGAAGCGGTAAGTAGGAGTCATAAAATATTTTACAGTTAGTTGCAGTTAAAGCGGGGACCGATTAAAACCCCCCACTTTTCTGCTGACGACGTCGACGGCGGCTGTGCGAGCGTATATTCGAACTGGCATTATCGCTGAGGTATTATTACTCCTTTACCTTACCTTACCTAGGAGCTAGTGGTTAACGCGCCCGGTCTGCTATTGCTAAGGTTAAGCAACTTTGCAAAGGCCGGTCATCGGATGGGTGACCAAAAATGTATCATCTCGAGCTCCTCCGTGCTTCGGAAGGCACGTAAAGCCGTTAACAACCATTAATCCGCATTGAGCCTGCGTGGTGGTTTATGGCCCGTTCTCCCTATCCATCCATAGGGAAGGCTCGTGCCCCAGCAGTGGGAACAAAAAATATGATATGAAAGCGAGGACCGATTAAAAGTCTCCACTTTTCTGCTGACGACGGCTGTGCGAGCGCATATTCGAACTGGCATTATTATAGATATTATTATTAAGGTTGCCAACTATTTTTCTGGATATTAAAGTAAATCTATCATTAACTAGTATAAAAAAGGATTTGAAGAAAAAATTAAGTATTTTCCAAATTTATTTATTTAAACGTTTACAAACATATTTCTTTGTACTCTTGGCACTATCTAATATTATTTTATTGTTTTATGGCGCGTTCAGAAATTAGCGTTGCGTTTCGTTTTACTTCACTTGAGTCTGAGTATCATTCAGTAGTTCAGAAATTAAGTCAACAGGAATATTCCGTTCAAACGCACGCATTAGTCGGAAATAAAGTATCTTCCATACTTTATTTTTATTAATAACGTAGGATACGTTATTTTAAAGCATGGTTGGCAACCCTCATTATGACTATAGATGTGAAGCTGGTTACTAATATTTCTAGCGTAGCGGCTAGAAACGGCTTATTTGGCTTATTATCATTTCTAGCGTTACTAGCGGCTGGAAACGGCTGCTTACATTTCATTGATATATTCACATGATTAGTTTTTTGTTTTTGTTGTTTCTCTTCTGATTTATTTACTATAGGATACATTTATGACATTAACATCTTAGTATAGAACGCCCTCAGACTAGGTGGAGCGACGGACGATCTATGGAAGTTGACTGGCAAGAGCTGGAGGGGAGTAGCCGCGGATCGTGCTCACTGGCGTGCACTTGGAGAGGCCCATGTCCATCAGTGTATTCCAAATATCATTGGAAACAAACACTAATTTAGAAAAGGTGTTGAAAAACATTCCACTAGCAGGATTTGAACCCGCATCATCTGCCGTGCCGTACTATCTAAACTTACGTGAAGCAAAAACTTTGTACCCCTTTTTACGAAAATTGCGCGGACGGAGTAGTATGAACATGAACAAGTTCAGGCATGTAAAATTGTCTCAATGGTTGCTTGTACCTCTTTGCTGGTTTTGTAATTGTAAAATCGTCATCTAAACTTGTTGAATATTGTATTGAAAAAACGGTGGTCACTTCGAACACCTAAATAAAATAAATTATGTGAAAACAATGCATTTTATTAATTTTACACATCATGTTTCATAGAGCTATTTACTGCTTAAGACCTACACAACCGATATCTAAATAGAAATAGTGTGAGTTTATTTTTCCAAACAACCGGGTTCTATTCCCGTGCTGAGTACAGGTTTTTTTTAAATGTGTGAATGCAGTTTTTCTTCTTATTAAAATCGATGACATGGTTCCTAAGAACAGATCTTCGTATGTCTTATACTTTCAGACTTTCCCATACTGACCGATTTAAATGAGACACCCTGTATACTCTTTTCAAAAATTTCAAAAATGAATGAGGAGCGGCCGAAATTTGTAAATGCCAATCCAAACTCACATTCATCCTTTTTTAATTTTTCATTGCTTTTGCACGTCCGTGTGCTTATGATACAATCCACGATACGATCCGAACCCTTCGGAGAATCTGGGAGGGCACGGGGACGCGCACTTTTAAGTGTGCGATGCCGTACCCCTCTAGAAATCCTCCGAAGGTGATTCGTTTCAACACGGCTTGAGGTACCCTTTACGTACCTCGCCGCCCCTAAAACAAGCCCGGTGAAGCTGAAAATGCCCAGTGGCAATCAGCAGACTCTCTCCAAAAAAAAAAAAAATGATACAATCCGTATTACGGACGAATTTCGACCACTGGGCGACCACTAGTAATAATAAATCAATCAGATTCATAAATATATTCTCAGATAACACGGACTCGTATGAAATATACATAATTATCATAAAATATATATTATCATAAATCAAGTTGGCACCATGAAAGTAGATTAATTAATTAATTAATTAATTAATTAATTAATATAAATAAACTTGTTTCGTTTGATCAAATTGAATTTGAGTAGGTGCGAATTTTTAAAATGACTTCACGTGACTTACAAAACAAAGATAAACTTTAGGCTAAAAACTAATTAAAAGATAGTTATAATACATTATAAATAAACAAATAATTCAAGGCCAGTGCCCAGTAGTGGGTCGTTATAAGTAAAAGTCAAGTAATGATTCTTATTAAATTCAATTATTAAGCAATTTTGTACAAAAAGTCTTATTTTACCTATTACTCAATCAAGACGTCTTTAGGTTGAGAAAAAAAATGGACGCAAAACAATCTGTACAGCTTTCTAAAGAAACATCTAACGACATTTACAAAAACAATATGTCGTTGCCACGTCATGCCTAATATTTACGTTTATGTTCATAGGCTCACAGATCTTTTATTAATGGCTGGCTTGTGCTGATGCTAATAAATTGTAGAAGCTTAGTTTTCTGCAAACGTTATCTGGCCCGCGGTATACTCGTATACCGACCCTAATAAGGGTGTAGGAGGAGGTACTTCTTGCAGCAGAATGTTCTCGCATAAGAAGTTTGCGCAAATTATTCGTAATTTAGATGTCTCGAGATCTCGCAAACTGTTGCCGTATCGCAGGATAAGTTCGGTAATGACGACGGTCTTGTGTTACGTTTTATGTGGTTAAGTTGTAAGCCTGTGTGGAATGACTGTTTATAATTACAAATTTTGCAAAGGAAAAGTTTTGAGTAAAATTAATTTAATTTTAATTGTTTTTTTCCTTTACAATGCCATATTGACATTGAAAATAAAAATTGCTATGAAAATTCCTGAAAATGTATGTCCCCACTGCTGGTACGCGAAATTTGGATAGGGAGAACGGGGCATAAAAACACCACGCGGGCCCAGTGCGGAATGGTGGCTGTAAACGACTGCTAATGCAGCGACCAACAGCTGTACGTTCCTTCCAAAGCACGGAGGAGCTCGAGATAATAAATTTTTGGTCACCCATCCGATGACCGGCCATTGCGAAAGTTGCCTAACTTCAGCAATCCTCGATGCGCTCGAGCATTAAATTTTTATTATAATTTAATGAAAATTACCTTTGGCAATCCGAATTACTGCTCATCCAACTGGACAACCGAGACATTAGTTTATTGTCTTGGTTTCGACTCCTACTTGAGGCAAGTTTGCTTTTTCTAAGTGTAATTTTCTATTTTACTTGAATAACCACTATTGTTAAACTCAAACTTAAACTTAAATAAAAACCCACTTAAACACTACACATTGAAATTAAACCACTTATTGAAATTAAACCACTTATATGAAACTAATCGTGTTTATTTCACTCATTAATTTAGTTCAATGTATCCTGACGTTTCGAACTCTTTGCAGGGTCTGTGGTCACAGTGGATTGACAGGCAGTGTGTGTAAAATAAACGCGAGTAGATCCGTAAAATTGGTTTCATTTCAAAATACCTATGTGGTGGACTGTATTTTTTGTAGAATTAAACTCCTCTTCGATGTATTTAGTATCTTCTTTATTTCCCAGGTTACAATTGAATACTGAACGTTGAACATGATTTTCATACAAAACTGCGCTACTTATGTCCGTTTTGGACGTATGGCAACTAGCGACGCGTTGACACAGTTGATTTTGCGACCGTTACAAAATCCCATACTAACTAGACAAACAAATAAGTGTACTTTAACGTGATTGGCTAATTCATGTTTAGACGTGTTTTGACAAGATCAAACCTAACTTTAACAAATCATACTTATCGCTTTACATGTACTTATTCCTACATTAAGTTTTACATACAAAATAATAACAAAATAATCAAATATTCTTATTCTACATAGGTTCTAACTAGCTAAACTCGGCGTCCTCAACATCCTCCCCCCGGCGCAGCTCGCGAAGCCTCTTCTACCGGGAGCACGACGAGTTTGCTGACTGGCCTCTTGAAGACTCCTGTCTTTGTCTTCACATCTGCTATCCGGATGCCGCCGTCTGGTCCTGGGTAGGTGCCTTCTACGATGCCCATAGGCCATACGTTTCGTGGTAGCGTGTTATCGGCCACTATTACGACGTCTCCAACTTGTATGGGTCGCCGTCCGTTGTCTCGTGGCTCGCCTCGCGGTATCAGTGTGGGCAGATACTCGCGTAGCCAGCGTCGCCAGAAGTGGTCGGCTAACGCTTGGCTGGCTCTACATAGTCTTCGGTCCGCTTCGTCACAGGGTCCCGTCGTAGGCAGTCCATTTGATGATCCCAACAGAAAATGGTTGGGGGTGAGCGCCTCTGGATCGTGGGCACTCACACTGACGTGGGTCAGCGGTCGGGCGTTGATTGAGAACTCTGCTTCGGTCAATAGCGTTCTCAGAACCTCTTCGGCGGGTGCCTTTTCTCGCAGCGTAGCGGTGAGTGCGACTTTTACTGATCGCACCAACCTCTCCCAGGCGCCGCCTTGATTTGGCGCTCCGGGCGCTATGTAACGCCACTCCATACGATGTAGGTACCCCTCTTCTTTCAATATGGGTGCCCACTCGGTGTACGCTGCTCGTAGCTCTTGATCGGCTCCGCGAAAGTTCGTAGCGTTGTCGGAGTACATAAGCTTTGGCCATCCTCTTCTTGCCGCCATCCGTCGTAGTGCCATCACTGCAGAATCTGTGGTGAGTGATGAGACGAGCTCGATGTGCACGGCGCGTGACGTGAGGCACGTAAACAGTGCGCCCCATCTTTTCTCTCGCCGGCGTCCGATCTTCACCGTCATTGGCCCAAAGTAATCCACCCCGCAGTTAGTGAACGGGCGATGGAAAGGGTCAAGGCGGGCGCGCGGCAAATCTCCAGTGGCCGGTGCTCTCGGTCTTGCTTTTTGTACCCGACAGAGTGCGCATTCCTTTTCTATAGCGCGTACTGTGGGTCTCAAATGTATTATCCAGTAGCGTTGTCGCAGGTCGTTAGTTACGCGTTCTCTGTTTGCGTGACCCGCGCAGCAGTGTTCTTTCAGAACGATCAGTCTTGTGATGCGGTGCCGTCCGTCCATAATGATTGGCCTCTTCATGTTGTCGGGCGCGGTAGCAGCTTGAATGCGGCTGCGTACTCTTAAGATGCCATCTTCTAACACCGGGTCGAGCTGAAAGAGGCGACTTCCTCTAGTGATTGGTTGAGCAGTCTTTATCTTCTTCATCTCATTAGGGAAGCTATCTTCTTGTGCTTGCTTGATGAGCTCTTGTTCTGCTCGTTCTATATGCCGGTATTCCAATCCGGTGGCCCTGTGTAGTGGCATTTATTGACATATGTCAATAAATGCCAACACTCGCGCAGTCGCTCGTACTAACGTTTCATATTTAGAGAAGCGAGTCGGGTCCGGTATCCAGCTATCCCGTCTTGGTTCCACTTCTGTCGTGTGTAGAACTTCTTGCTCTTCATCTTGGTTGTCGTCTATGCGTTCGAGGGGCCATTTGTCTTCACGTTGATATAGGAAGCGAGGTCCCTGAAACCATCGATCGCTCGTACTTATACGATCGCTGGTCATTCTCGTGGCGTCGTCCGCTACGTTCTCTGTTGTTGGTAGCCATCGCCATTCTTCTTTATGGGTGAGTTCCGCCAGTTCGCCGAGTCGATGCGCCACGAATGGTGTGTAGCGTCGAGCATCGTTGCGCACCCAATGAACTACTGTAGTGGAGTCAGTCCAGTACACGGTTCTTGATATTGTACTTCTGTGTTCCTTCTTGATTTGATCAGCAAGTCGCGCTCCAATGATTGCTGCTTGTAGCTCCAACCGTGGTATTGTTTGTGTGCGTTGTGGCGCCACTTTAGCTTTGGCGGCCACTAGCACGACTTTAACGTCGCCGTTACTGTAGATGATTCTCCAATAAGCCACGGTTGCGTAGGCTTGTTCGCTCGCGTCGCATAGTACGTGTAGCTCCATTTGTTCGTAGGTTCCCGGCGAGTAGCATCTTGGAATTCGCAGGCTTGCAATTTCTTCAAGCTGCGATAACCACGCCGTGAATAGCTCTTGTGCTTCTGCCGATACAGGTTCGTCCCACGATGTCTTCAGTCGCCATAGACTTTGCAAAATTATCTTCGCTCTGATGGTGAAGTGACTCAGTAGGCCCAGCGGATCGTATATAGACATGACCGCGCTGAGAGCTTCTCTCTTCGTTGGTGCACGCTGCCGACTTCGAACTTCCACTGGAACTCTGTTCATTGAAGTGTTGAATCCCAGTTCGTCTTTTTCAGCGTTCCACATCAGACCGAGGATCTCACTTTCTTGCTGATCTCCCCCCAGTCGCATAGGTGAGGTGGCGTATAGCTCCGTGGGCACGTCGCGCAATGCTTCTGTGTCACTTGCGCTCCATTGTCTCAAAGTGAATCCCGCCGCTGCATGAACCTTCCTTGTTTCATTTATTGCAGCCCGAGCTTCTTGCTTTGTTTCATAGCTGGCAACGAAATCATCCATGTAGTGATTTTTCGTTATTGCTTCTAATGCTCGTGAATACTCTTCGGCGTGTAGCTCTGCGTTGTGGTTGCGAACGAAGTGCGCCATAAATAGAGAGCTTGCTGCGCCGAATATCATACTGGTCATCTTGTAATGTCGAGGTGGACTTGTGCGATCTCCCCCTCGCCATAAAAATTGTTGGGCCGGTTGATCTTCAACACGTATCTTGACCCGTAGGAACATTTCTTGAATATCTGCTGTGACGGCGATGGCTTTCTCCCGGAAGCGAAATAGTATTCCGGGCAGCGATAGCAGCAGATCAGGGCCTTCCAGCAGCAGGTCATTGAGGCTCACGCCGTTACATCGTGCCGCCGCGTCGAACACTAGCCGTTGTTTGCCTGGCTTGTTAGGGTTGTGTACAGCGAAGTGTGGTAGAAACCAGCAGTGGGCGCTGTTCATCTCCGATCCGTCGCATGGCTTCGCGTACCCCTTCTTAAGAAGATTTTCTATCTGGGCAGTGTATTCGACAGCGAATGCTGGCGAGGCGTCCATCTTCTTCTCAATGTTCTGTAATCTTCGTAGTGCCGCGTGGTAGCTTGGTGGCGTGGTGACCTTGTCTTGTCGCCATGGTAAGCCAACTTCGTAGCCGTCATCAATTTTCTTAATTGTGTTCTGTACTATCTTCATTGCGCGCTGGTCGGCCTCACTGATTCGTGGTTCCCGTGCGACGCCCAGCGCTTCTATCTTGAAGTGAAACTCCACTAGGTCATGAAGCTGCTTGTCGTGCCGCTCTCTTGTATCGCTGTGCCGATCGGGCTCGTAGAGATGAAGCACGTTCTCATTCTTCATAATCATGTTGCGTGGTACGGTTCCGTGCACCACCCAGCCGAGTTGCGTCTTTGAGGCAGCCGGTTCGTTGGGGCCACCGATTCTCAGTTCCCTGGAGACAATACTTTCCCAGTGATCGGTTCCCACCAAAAGGCCTGGACGCGCTCTCTCGTAACATATTTCTTCTTGCTTCAGATCTTGAAGGTGCTTATGTTGCAATAATTCTTCTGGAATTGATTGTTGATGCAACTTTAAATTCTTCATTGTTCTCGCTTTCAATTGGTATGCGTGATCTTCCTGCTTGCCGCGAACTTGCACGGTGACGAGCTTGCTGTTGTTCTGTATTTGCCTCATATTGACGCCATGGAGATGTAGCGGATGTGCAGGTCCTTCCGCACCGACTTGTTTGGCCAGATCCTCGTCGATTAGAGTGATTGTAGCCCCTTCATCCAGCAGCGCGAAAGTGTTCACCTCCCCCCGTGGTCCACCGATGACAACAGGGCACATCTTCAGAAGAACGGCACGTGGTCCGGCAGCTTTGGTGGTAGCTACCGACAACACGGCCTCGCTGCTCGTTGTTGCTTGTTCTTGTGTTGCGGTTGCGGGCTTCTCTTCTTTTTCATAATGAAGCGACGAATGGTTTGGACGTTTGCATTGTCTCACGCCGCATGGCTTGGCGCGACAGCTGCTCCGCCGGTGCTTGTGATGAGCGCACTTGAAACATACTTGCTTTTCTTTTAAAAAGTCCCATCGCTGTTCAGTCGTCATTTCTTTATACTTCGGGCATTGATGTAGTATGTGCGCTTGACCGCAGCTCAGGCACGAATCTTGCACTTCTTCCACGTTGTACACGTTGTTAGCCTTCTTCCTTGGCATCGCAATTGCTGCAGCAGGTCGAACTTCTCTTCTTGTGTTCGTTGCATTCGTTGATGGAGGAGCGTATGTGTATCGTAACGCTCGGTTCGCCTCTTGCATTAAGAATCGCGAAAGCATCACGATCTCTGGTTCCGCCGTCCCTTCATTTTCGTAAGCGTAGTCACACCAACGTGATCTGATGTGCGGGCTCAGCTTATCCAGCACCTCTCTTGCCAGTAGAGGATTGTAGAGGTACCCCCGACGATCGATTGTCTTCAATACGCAGATGGTGTTTTGTAACCGCACGGCGAACTGATTGAGGTCAGTGGCTGATGATGATGGTTTCGGCGTCTTCCTTAACTCTTCCATGGCTCGATCGATGATAACTTCAGGTCGTCCGAAGCATTGTTCTAATGTTCTCATAATGACGTTTGGATTGGTGGCCGTATGTAGCAGTGCTGACACGACGTCTCTAGCTTCTCCCTTAAGGCAGCTTCTTAACCGTTGCACGTTCTCAGCGTCGGATATGTTGTACATTCTTGTGCTGTCTTGCATCGCCGCTTTGAATGGTAGCCACTCGTTGATAGCCCCGGAGAAAATAGGTAGGTCCATACTTCGTGTTCTAGGCCGCACCATCTTCTCTAAAGTTTCTGCCAGTCGATCGATTCCGCTCCTTGTTCGTGATGGGGTATGTGACGTTGTTTCTCTAGGCGTTTCGAAGCGTAGTTGTCGAACATCTTCTTTTTGGTTGCCTTGCACTTGTAGCCATTCATCAACTCGCTGGCGCTCTTCCTCCTTTGAGACGCGTCGAACCGGTTCATCGTGGACGCTATCGTCATCCTCTTGAATGGCCGACACTTCGGCGGCAAACCTCTTCTTTATTAAATCGGCTTCCAGTTCCAATTCTTTTCTTCTTATAGACGCTAGCTTCTCAGCGGCTTCTAATTCCGCCAGTCGCATTCTCGTAGTAGCGCTCGCCGTAGATCGATGCGAGCGCACAGAACGCGTCGGTGACTGGACGCGACGCCGTTCCTTTTCTTCCATACTGGGACCAGCCTTATGAACCATGGTGCCCCCTGGATTCGCCTTGCTTTGCCCCTGGTCTACATGTCTCAACGCAGGTGAAGTAGGTGCTTCCAGTGAGAGTCGCCGTATTCGCTCAATTTCAACGCGTTGCATCTCTTGACGCCTTTGCTCTTCCAGCTCCGCTATATCACCTTGACTTCTTGTGACAACCATTGCGATCGGCTAATGGCAACGAAGATTGTAGCTAGACGTCTTGATAGCAGCTCCAAACGTTGATAAAATATTCAGTACCGTAGACGACGAAGGCTTAAATATTTTCTTTTGAATATTTTCTTTCTTCAAAATATTTCTTGAAATCCGGCTTCTCGATGGACCATAATGTGTAATCCGGCTTATCGAAGGACCATAATGTGGTGGACTGTATTTTTTGTAGAATTAAACTCCTCTTCGATGTATTTAGTATCTTCTTTATTTCCCAGGTTACAATTGAGTACTGAACGTTGAACATGATTTTCATACAAAACTGCGCTACTTATGTCCGTTTTGGACGTATGGCAACTAGCGACGCGTTGACACAGTTGATTTTGCGACCGTTACAAAATCCCATACTAACTAGACAAACAAATAAGTGTACTTTAACGTGATTGGCTAATTCATGTTTAGACGTGTTTTGACAAGATCAAACCTAACTTTAACAAATCATACTTATCGCTTTACATGTACTTATTCCTACATTAAGTTTTACATACAAAATAATAACAAAATAATCAAATATTCTTATTCTACATAGGTTCTAACTAGCTAAACTCGGCGTCCTCAACAACCTACTAGTTTTGACCTAAAATGTTTCCTTGTGATACCATCGCAAAAAAACAGTTCTTTTATAACCTAAACCAGAAACTCAAGCCGATGTGACTGGACTTGTAATACAGTACTTGCATCAATTCTAAATTCCCCACTTTCTAAAATTCGATTCCTTTCTTACGCCTTCAAGGTTTCAATTGCAAAGATCAGCTCAGCTCTATGCCATCTGTTCATGTCGTATAAAATAAGTGTTGGAGTAGGGGTCGCGACGAAACCGGATTGAAATTCTTTATTCGCTGGAGCAACGTATGAAATCACATTAGGCATGCAGATTAGCATCTCTACCAACTTTTAACTGGAAACACTGACGGAGTTAAGGTTAGTTATGTTGATATTCACTCGCACTCTTTTAGGTTCAAGTTTTATGTAAAAAATATTAAGTAAGTATAATGAGGAGCTCAATACCGTATTTCAGTTTTCGAAAAATATATTTTTTCAGAAAACTGTTAAAAAATATTCATGAATGAAATTTTTATTCTGTACCCGTAACTTCACTGTAAGTATATTCAAGCGAAGATTATTTTAAACGTAATTCTGAATTTTTATTAAATGTATATGAATCTACTAATATTACAAAAAGGTAAAGTTTGAATGTGGAAGGTACTTCGAAACTTCTTATCCGATTTAAAAAAATCATTCATTTTCGATTCAAACGCAGTAGGTAAAAAAGATATACAACATGTAACAGAAAGTTGTGGTCAAAAGGAAAATGTCTCCGATCTAGATCTTGTATGTGTTGTTACTAAGACATAATTATTAACTTTAATTTGTCATGCAATTGTAAATTAAATATTTATGTTAGTGAAGTCATGCGCGTCAGGCGCGCATAAGCAAGCAGCAGTGATCATAAATGTAAGTACACAGAGGTTACTAAACCACTAGACGACCTTCTTGGTCGAGTGGTTTGTACACCGGTTTTCATGGTGTCGCCGTCTCTGAGGTCCCGGGTTCTATCCCCGGTCGGGACAATTTAGAAATTGGTGTGGTGGTGTGTTGGGTGTTTTTTATGTATAGTATTTATGTATTTTAAGTATGTTTATCCGTTGTCTAGTAACCATTTAACGAGTTTCATAACGAAGCTTCTCTTGGGCTAGATAATTGGTGCGCTGGAAAGTTTAGTTTTAGTTTAGTTTGGATGTGAGGTCAAGAAAAAGAAATATAAATCATATTTAATTATAAATTGCATAACAAATTAAAGTTATTAATTATGTCTTAAGATCTAGAACGGATACACTTTGGATCTATTTATTTTGACCTCACCTTTCTGTGACACGTTGTATACATTTAGATTTTTATAATCCAAATTCAACAAAATAAAACATCTTTGTACCTTCGCATTCAAATTATGAAGGCATAATATGTTTCTTGGCAATGCACGTGAGTGAAATATGCAAGTTAGAACAGTAAGGCGGGAAAGTTGTTAAGTTTCGTCTAAGCGGTATTTTTTACTCAGCGCAAGTGCAAGGAGGCGCATAACCTTAAACATGCAGCTGTGATTATTTTGAAGCACGTCTTTGTCTCTGTACGACCTTTTAAGGCGAGTCTTTTTTTAACAACGTCATATAACTTCATGAATTTTTTAAAAGACTTTTTCTTTTCTTTGCCATCTGTATTCCGCCGGCTTTACACTTCACGATAAATTTGCGCAAATCCAAGTGAAAATTTATAGTAAGGTGTGTGTCTGCTTCAGAAGGCACGTTAAGCCGTTGGTCCCGGTAGCTGCCGTAAAAATATCATCGTCTTCATACTAGTTTGGATATCAGAAAACAAAACTTCCTGCCCATGTAGATTCTTCATCTTTTAACAGATCATAGCTCGGGCTAGCGTGGTGGGTTATGATCCAATCTCCAGAAGTGCTATTGCTTATTTAGGAAGGCCTAAGCCCAGCAGTGGCCGTGGCCGTGGTGTGGCCGGTATAACATTTAAATGTCACTTTTGGAAGCTTTGGTTTAAAAAAAGTATAATTATAATAAAATTAATAAAATTGAATATATGTACGACCTAAATATTTTTATATTATATTCTAAATTAAGAATTGAGATTGTCGATGCCGCCCTATCCAAACGGTAGAGAATTTTTCTTAATGTTTTCAAAGTAAGGTATATTTATCTTAATAATAATGTTTGACTGTTAATAACATTAAAGATCTTATCATTTTCCTATCTCACATGAAATTAAAATTGCCGGTGCCATCTAAACTCGTGTAGAAACTCAAACAGTTCACAGCTCCGTCTGACGTCTGCCCGGCATAAAATGAAATATCATTTTCGCATAGAAACTAGGAGTCTTTCACATGTTAACCAATGAAGAGAGCACTAATGAATTGGTAGTGCTATAATTATGTAATCCTATTCACTGGACCCCAGTCACGGTAGTCACGGTAGCTGTGGAGAGCTCAAGACTTATTGGTTATGCAAAATTTAATTACACCCACACACGTCCGTCCCTTTGAAAGAAACGCTGTTTGAACGCGGCTTCCATTAACAGCATCGACTTGTACGAAAACTGGAAATAGTAATGTCTGTGCTGTGTATTTATTTTGACACTTTTAGAAATTTGTTAAGAATTTGTGTCATTGGGTTACGTGTTTATTTAAACTAGTTGTCGCTCAGTATTCGAAATTTGACAGTAACTCTTAATTTTTTTTTTTTTAATATTTTCGATGAAGCAATTTTCAGGCCCTATGTAACCATGAAAAATAGCCTTAATACAAGTAGTACCTTTACATATACCTATATACTTATGTATTAAATATTCATTGATATTAGTTTATTGTTTTTAATCTTTGTCGTTTAATACCAAGAATACCAGTGCAGCAGGCCTCGCTTGCTGCTGAGCTGTGCAAAGTTGGCATCACATAACAGGGCGCAATGATAATTGTTATTATTTTTTATTCTTTTGTTACAATTGTTTGTATGTTTATTTGTGTGTTTTGTTATGTGATTCCAATAAATGTCTTTTATTCTTTTTATTCTTTTTTGGTGTGTAACATCTTTCCGCTCGCTTTCTAAATACAATTTGTGGGAGTGATTTCGTGAAATGTGACGGAAGTAGGTGTAACAGTGTAACAGGAAGTCGGGAAAGCGCGCAAGCGCGCGCCATTTTGTAAATTTAAAATCGATATTATAAACATGACATATTATTATTATATGTGACATATTGTGTAATTTGACTATTAAAGGTCATTTTGATATGTCAAATGTCTTGTAATGAATATTTACTGCATTTATTTTATAGTTATAAAATGATTAATACCTGTCTCATTTTTTTCAGAATATTGTTAAAATTGTTTATTACTAAGGTGACATGTCAAATGTTACACATCATATGCGACTACTGTAAGACTCGCTCGTTTTTTTTAAATGTTCAATTCCGGTGACGCTGGCGCTGTTAAAGCCGTCTAAGGTCAACAGCAAACTCAAAAAAGATCGCTATACTGAAATGTAGAAGGCTCTATCTAAGACGTTGGTCCCGGCTTTTGTTGTCATAACGTAGACAGCACTGGCTTTGGGTCAACGCCAACGTCGTGGTGGGCTGGGCTTTGAATACCTACCGTTTAAAAATTGGTATCGATACTTCTGTCAAACGAAGATACCGGTAATAAAAATTACCGGTATGCTTGGATAGTTACCTGGGTGGCATTTTTATCGGTAAATTAACTAACCTGGTTACCTAGAATAAAATGTGAGAAAGAATAAAATGTATGGGATTGACATAAGCCGCGCTAAATCACGTGGTCAATCTTATGTCAATCCCATACATTTTATTCTTTTCGAACTTCGCTATCGTTTTCTTAACGTAATTTTGGCTAAGCCTACTGGTCACCCATCCAATGACCGGCCTACGTTCGTTCGTTCCTTATTCTGTGTTTTTAAACAACAATAAAAAATTACTCATTAAATTATTGTGATCGTATTTTGCTAGCAAGCACCTTTCAGTGTAAAGCCATATAGTCTGCTTAAAGTGTTTCTTTATCCGTTTCGACGCGCGGCTTGAGAGCCCGCTGCAACTCGGTGACGCCGCTCTTAGGTAAAGCTTGCTACCCACTATGGGAAAATGAAAAATTCGCTATATTTTTTTGCCTTAGCCTATAGTTTTTAACAAAGTAGTGATAGTTATAGTGTTGCAAAAATATGTTTAGAGATGTCCATAGTAATCACTTTTATAATGTAGTAGTTAAACCACTGGTCTCCGACCTCGAGCAAACCTCGGGCAAACTTCGGGTTCGTTTCCCAGCGGGAGGTACACGGTTTTATTATGATTGGTACTAGCGGCCGCTCGCGGTTTCACCCGCGAGGTTCCCGTTCCCGTGGGAATATCGGAATAAAAAGTATCCTATGTGTTAATTCAGGTTATAAACTATCTGTATGCCGAATTTCATCCAAATCCATTCAGTAGTTTTTACGTGAAAGAGTAACAAACATCCATCCAAACTTACAAACTTTTGCGTTTATAATATTAGTAAGATAGTATTGGTGGTTAAGTTTTTCCGAAGTCTCCTTGGCTATAGCTAGCTACCACATTTTATGTACCTTAGGTTTTGTTAGCGTGTTACAAATTATGAACATTGTAGTGTTTCGGCAGTTTTTATTTTATTTTGTATTATTCCTTCCTTTGGAAAGCGGTGGCATTTATTTACTTGTTTTTAAGTGATGACAAGGTCTAAGTTTACCCGAAATCGTAAATTAAGAACTGAGAAAGAGATTTTATTAGATCCTTTTTTATTTAGTATTCTGGATAAAACGTGCTTCCCTTCCACTGCCGTGTCGACCGACATTAATTGAAATTAAAAGAATTTGAAGCCAATACTTTTTTAACAGAAATATAAAAGCTGTTTTATAAAATAGAGATATTTTTATCCAATAATATAGAAATATTTTAGTATAATAATTTATAGCTATGATTATTATATTATAGCTAAGGTCTAAGTGGACGGTCAGCTTCACCACCCTGCACGTCTGAATGTCTCGTGTGCTTTGTCTGTCGTTTCTATTCAAAGCCGCTCCGACACTTACGTTGTCTGTCTACGGCGAAATCTGCCGGTACCAATTGAAAGTTCACTCACTAGTTGGATATTCTTTGAAGTGCGCCATCGTGCGCGCATTAACGTTTATATCCATAGAAAAATTAATGAATGTATTCTGTCTACCCTTTGCATGTAGTTAATCAATAATTAAAACTATGTATAACTCATGTAATAATGTCTATTTAGGCTTTTCGCCCAGTTTAATTGATTTGCGTATCTGTGAGGAACCCCAAAATCATTAGGTGGATCTACATGACGATGGTGAGACCGATCCTCACATATGGCAGCATCGTCTGGTGGCCCAGAACCAGGCTGAAGATCTGTAAGAATGCTCTTAGCAAACTTCAGAGAACAGCTTGTCTAGCAATCACTGGTGCCTTTAGAACCACTCCAACGGCAGCGCTGGAGGTCCTCACAGACCTTCCACCCCTGCACATTGTAATAGAAACAGAGGCAAAGAAAGCGTTGCATAGACTAAAGGTGGCCGGATTATGGGACGCATCTAAACCTCTGACCAGACACACAAAATGGGAACCAAGTGACATTCCTGATAGGATCATGGAAATGGGGTGCGATAAAATATCCCCCATATTCGTGTTCGAAAGGAAATTTAAAGTTTATGTTCCAACCAGGGACGAATGGAAACGAGGGCCACCGTCTCCGGAAAAAGACAGCCTAATCTGGTACACCGACGGATCAAAAATGAAGTCGGGCACAGGGGCAGGCGTCTATAATAACGACTTCAAGCATAGTCAAAGCATGGGAAAATTTGCTACTGTTTACCAAGCGGAAACTTTCGCAATTCTCCTATGCGCAAAGCAGAATATAGAGTTAGCTATTAAAAAGCGCAATATATTCATCCTGAGTGACAGCCAAGCCGCGCTCAAGTCACTCATATCGCCCCGAATCGACTCGGGCCTTGTTCTGGAAACCACAAAAGCTCTAAACAAGCTAGGTGGGCATAACAAGGTGCGATTGATCTGGGTCCCAGGCCATATGGGAATCCACGGCAACGAGATGGCGGATGCACTTGCCAGGGAGGGCTCAGAGACCCAGCTTATTGGTCCTGAGCCGTTCGTGGCACTTGCACAAAGTACCATCAACAAGGCCTTAAAAGATGACATCAAAAATAGGCACGGCATCGAATGGAAAGAGCAGCCGGGTATGAAACACTCCAAATCCTTCCTAGGCGAAAACGCCTTAGGACGGAGTAAGTTCATATGCGGAGGCAGCAGAAGGCAGGCCCGATTAACCATCGGTGCCTTGACAGGGCATTATGCCACAAAACAAATGCTCCACAGAATGCACCTTTCAACAAATAGTTTGTGTAGGGCATGTGGAGAGCAAACCGAGTCAATGCAGCACCTACTGTGCGACTGCGACTCTCTGGCTAGGAAAAGAATGGGACTCCTGGGGTCGGCCTATCCGAAACCGGAGGACTTCAGGCTCTTCGCTCTTAAGGACGTTGCCAGACTTATGGCATCTATCTTTACAGAGGAGGAAGAGTGAAAGGATGGGGTTGCACAAAAGATCCCAATGGGTCGAAGTGTTACTGGGAGGTGGAAACCTCGGCAGGCCCCACTAAGATAAGATAAGATAAGATCTGTGAGGACCCAATCTATGGCAGTAAACAATTGTTATGCCACTAGAATGTCTAAATGTTAATGGAGAACAATATAAATGATATCAGAAAAGAATAATTTATTAGAGACAAAATAAAACTTATAAATAAAAAATGTCCTCCAATTTAAAAAAAAACCAAATCACTCAAAATCAAAATAGAATATCAAAAAAGTGGCTCCAATCAATGAGCAAATGGCAGATGGCTCCAATCACAAAAAAATACAATGCAAAAGTGATTAACGTAAACAATTGAACGAAACCAGTTTTCGTTTCATAAATAATATACCTACCTACAGCAGTGGGATACACTTTTGGTTTGCACATAAATTTCTCTCAATTATTACAATTTTGCACTTATGGATGCGTGAAGAATCAATATTTTTTTAGTACTTATATTTATTTATATACAAAACGAAGACATTATTATCTGGTTTGTTATAACTATACTTCAAAATAATATGTGTTGTTTAGCATCGTGAACTACCAGGCTCGCATAACAAGCGAAAGTATAATTTTCGTAGCGCAGAAACCTCGGGGCGCCGCGCCCTCGACGCGAGAGGCTCTCGTGCGTGCCGCTAGGGCTGCCGGCTGCCGCGCACTTCAAGATCGGTTATCATGAACAATGGCTCTATACTCACACACAGTCAAGCTTTTTTTTATCTAAATTTTCTTTCATCTACCACAATGGGAACGCGACAACGCGTATCTTGACAACGTCTACGTGTAGTTTTTTCCTTTGTAGAGTTTCTTTTAGGTTACTTTGATGTTGTGGGGGACATTTAATTTACCTGATGTGTGTTGGTAGACTTTGATGTAACATTTATACCTAAAAATAATTAATTTGTCAAATTTGAAGTTACATAATATGTAAAGACTCATATTATGAGTCTTTTTGTTAGTGAAGGTGTTAGTAGAGTACTAGTAGTATTCAATATGATATTTAAAAAAATATATTTATATACTTGGCAAACTGTATTAGAACCCAATGGCTTGGCACGCGACGATGGCAAGAGACCGGACGGCATGTCTTTTTTCCATGGAAGGTGGGTAGGCCTTTAGTGTGGGATGCAACTTGTGTCGATACTCTTGCGCCATCCCATCTGCTGCTGCGGCTGCAGAAATCCTCAAGCGGCGAAAGTATAATAACCTTATCGGCAATTATATTTTCGAGCCGTTTGGGGTTGAAACCCTCGGGCCGTGGGGTCCAAGTGCTCATGCTTTGTATATGACATCTCCAAACGGCTGGTTGACTCTTCCCATGACCCAAAGGCTGGCTTTTACCTTGGCCAGAGGCTAAGCATTGCCATACAACGAGGCAATGCCGCCAGTCTCTTGGGTACATTACCAGTCGACTGCGACGCGGAGGAATTTTTTGACGCCATATTTTAGTTTAGTAATAGTTTTAGTTAAGTTTATTTTATTTATTCCACATTTTAATTGTATTGAAGATCGATTAATAAATATGTTACTTGGCAAACACACAGCAGTTTATATTGTTTATATTTCGTAAATAAAGTTAAATAAAAACATGTCAATACTATCTTCTGCTTATATACTTTTTAATGCTAAGGCGTTCCACAGAATTTCCTTCTTCAAACGCTTAAGGCCATTCCACCATCTTTTTTTCTTGAACATCATGCACCAAGAATGACCTTGGACAAAGGGTAAAAGAAATAAAAAAGGTTTTTACAGATTCGGCAATGCGCGAGTGATTTATTGCCCCCTTTTGCTGTAAGTGTAAGTATGGGCTGCGGTGCGGTTCCGCTAATTGTTATTTTGTCATACGAGTGGTTTTAAAAAACCACTGTTCATTGTTCAAAGCATATCACTTAGAAAGATGGAGCCATAACCTTCAACAGCGCCCTAGCGCGCAGGTCTCTAAGTGCTTTGCGAAGTTTTAACTGACCCCTATTTTTGACCCTGTGCATCCTCCTTACGAGAGAGACGCTTTTCCAACCATTGTACCATGACTTTAAGAGTTGGCCCATCTATGACGACATTGTGTCTTCTAAAGCAGTGTTCCGCAAAGTGTGTGCCGCAGCACACTGCTGTATCGTGGTCATTAGTTGGTGTGCCTCGGAAAAATAAGGTTATCTCATAAAGATACATGAATTGAAGAAAGATACAAAATACTAACACTAACACAGTTGCAAACCACGCGAGCGCGCGGTGTTGATTAACATTATTTAAACATTTATTTTTCATTTAGGTGTAGGTAGGTACCTCGAAAATTTTCCGTTTTCCTAGCTGTACCTTGAAAACAAATAGTTTGCGGTACACTGTTCTAAAGCACGAATAAGCTCAAGAAAACTCATCAATCACCGGCAGATAGTAAAGTGCCTTCAGTAGCAACTTACCATTCTATAATTTAATGAATTATAGTGATATGGTTCACATGGAACGTGCCAGACGGTGCACCAACAAGCTTCTCAGCGTGAAATCAGTTTAGCTTCAATATGTCTAGTGCATTACATGAATGCTGTTAAGAGCTTCGAGACAAAATAAACAACTAAGGCTGTATGTCTGCCGTTGCCTTTGCCCAGCATACTTACTTGGCAAACAGCTTGCAATTTTTCACAGACCAAATATGATATATTTCTCATAGTAAGTAATGTTCCGTCAACTGCAGAGGTTTGGCTTTAAGATATATATCAACCAACTACACTAGTATATTAGATTTTATTTTGTTGAATTAAGAGTAACGCACATCATATAACTATCCATA
Source organism: Eudonia lacustrata (assembly GCA_947562085.1). Classification (NCBI taxonomy): domain Eukaryota; kingdom Metazoa; phylum Arthropoda; class Insecta; order Lepidoptera; family Crambidae; genus Eudonia; species Eudonia lacustrata. The sequence goes on from OX387313.1 coordinate 20,199,783, forward strand.
AAAATAGGTGCTTCGCCGGTGCGAGATAGGATCTTATACATATATAACCGTCGAAATACATAATATGCATAATATTTCTCATGGTGAGGCTTAGATATGATGGTGGTAGCTAATCTATCGTACTACCACCCAATAAACCGAGCAAAGAACAATATTCAAACTCGGAATCTATGGGTTTAAGACTGGTGCTTTGCCTACTACACCACATGGCAGTTTGGTTTTTCTTTCTCTGTAGACTTTTGATTTCGAAATTAAATAATATTCTCTTTTTGTTGCAGATGGATGGATGAATATACTGATTTGAGGAAGTCATCATCAGTCACGTTGTTCTAAAGGTAATAAAAATAAAGTATTATTTTATTGAAATTTAAGTTAAAAATATTCTAAATTATATTCTATGTTATAAATCTTATACTAAGGATTAAGGATTGAGAAGAAAATCTGAAAGATAGATAAAACTTTTCCAAAATTATATCGATAATAAATAAAATATAAGTTGTTGTAACAATATGAAAAACTATTTTATAACAATGAACTTGTTATTGTGTAACGAATTATTTGATAATCTTAATAAAAATATTATCATATACCATAATTTAAAGTTGAATATAAAAAATCTAATTCTAATCTAAAGATATATTTCTTTCCCAATAATTGATGTATTTGAAAGAGCATTTCCTGATAATGATTATTCGTTTTTAATCTCTATCCCTATTACATCACTATGACAGTTTTATGGCGACTTTAATATTACACTTCGTGAGTGGAAAGAATGACTTGGTGTTCCGTAGAAAAATGTTTTCTTTGTATTTAAAATATTTTAAAGCATCGACTCACGAAAGCTTCTACCTTACTGATACACGAACGTCAATTTTGTAGATTTTATTATTATTGAACCTATTTCGGCATATTGCTGGGCAATGTCTTGTCCGGCTTTTCATACGTCTATCATTTATTATTTTTTATTTATTAGTCTCTCTTTTATAAACTTCAAGATCATCATTTCGACACTTTCTCGGCCTTTGTTTGGCTCCGTCAGTCCTCATGTATCCAGAGCGTCGTCACTAGTGAACACGCACACTACTCCGGTCGAGATATTAGAAATGCCTGCGAGGTGCAGACAGACAGTCTGCTCTGTACAAAAGCAGAGTGTTATTATAGAACATCGCCTTCATTCATTTTCGGCTAACATTCCCCGCCCAATCCCATTTCAGCCGGTTAGTCTTTTGCCCACGTCAGCAATGCCTGTTAGTGAAATATAAAAATGGCAAATGTAAATAATTCAACTTAGCTTAACGTGCCATCCAAACACTAACCTTTCGGAAGTGTGCTTGTTAAGCGTACCCTCATCGAGAACTTTATCAACAAGTCAACAAGGAACTCTTACAGTTTCGCCATCTGTCTGTCTGTCTGTCTGTCAGTCTGTCAGTCTGTCTGTCCGTCCCCAGCCTAGCTCATAGACTCTTAGCACTAGAAATCTGTAATTTGGCATGGATATACATATTAATCAAGCCGACAAAGTGGTGAAATAAAATTTTGAAAAATATTTTTTTTAGGTTACCTTACAAGAAAAAATTACATCCCCACTTCACGTGTAATAACACGTGAAGTGGGGATGTAATTTTTTCTTGTCTACCCATAGTGTGTGGTGTCGTTAGATAGCAATTTCAAAAATATTACGGGTTTGTGGAAACAGTTTTTTGAGTGAGGCATCCGTTTGTGAACTATTAAGCTTTAAAGTGCAAAATTTTGTTAGAGACAAGTGTCCCCCCCGCCCTCCTTACCAGCCAAATAGTTGTTTTTGGATACGTGAAAAATTCACGGTAGTTGTATATATGACGAAGTTAAAAGGAAAACTATCACAGCTAAGTCGGCTTTACAAGTTTACGAGTAACAGTCGACCAACTTATAAAATGTACTTGGTGCAGTACAAATTCGTCATTGGGAACTATCTACTATCTACATTAAATAAATGTTCATAAAAGCCCTCTTCTCAGAGTCCGCATTATTGAGATGGGCTACGGAACCCTACACTGCGGGCCCGACACGCACTTGGCCGGTTTCACTTAATGGTAACTGGAAAGGGTCACATTCTCACGTTGATCCACAAAAAAGCGGAACCCTGATATTCCAGTAGTCGTCACATAGAAAAACATGTAATAGAAGGTTGATCAAACGGGCAAGTTATATCTTTTTATGGACACCATTCGAGTGGCTCGTAAAGTAGGAGTAACGGAAATATATTGGTGCTTAAGGGATTATGGCTGTGTGATGGTAGGCTTAACAGGTGAAATTCTGATAACGGCACTCCAAGCGGCATGGGTATGGCTACTTTAAAACGTGCTCGTTAAGAATTGAACGGAAATAGGTAGTGCATTTAACTGATAATGTGTTATTAAAAGTCTATGCTTACTATGCGAAGGTACAAGTCGCTTATCAAATTAGGAATCATATTAAGTCCACCTTTACAGAGGAGGAAGAGTGAAAGGATGGGGTTGCACAAAAGATCCCGATGGGTCGAAGTGTTACTGATAGAGGGAAACCTCAGCAGGCCCCACTAAGATAAGATAAGATAAGTCCACCTTTTTTAATATAAGAAATTACTTATTTCTGTGTTGTTATTTTTATGTTTTATTGCAGAAAAAAGTAAAATAAATTCTTATCATAAGTTAGATAAAATCAAGTATCACTAAAATCAAAATCAAATCTAGTAGGTACATTTAATGATTTTACTGATACTTGATTTCATCTAACTATTCTAACTTATAAAAGGCATTTCATATATCTTAGACACAAAATATAACGTACCTACGTAGGTATGTGGACAGTGATAAAAGCATATCTACTAACCTAGTAATTTTATTTTCATTTCACTTCAATTCTTATTACCTATCATGTTACTTTTGAGTAGGTAGGTATATATTTTTGTTATATCCTGAACTTTGCTTTGACAGTGTTTATCAGAAACATTCTGTAAAGGTATTTTTTAATTATAGGTTTGATATATTATTGCGATAATGTCAAATCATTGATGCTAATTGTTGTTGTTGAAGATAATAATTGTTGTAATTAGTGCCTAAACGACAATTGAAATTACTTATCTGTAATATTGTGCCTGACACAAAAGTCTTTACCGTTTGTCTCATTGTATTAGATCGGTATAAAAGTAGCCCAACTATATCTCTGTACAAAAACACATCTGTTGATCCTTTATGAAGTGAAGAAAGGACAAACCAGCACGTTCGTTTAAATTCTTAGCTAGGATATCTAGCAGCGACGCGCTAGTTCTTACTGAGAACCAAGTACCTAGTTCTTACTTGTTTTTAGCACAAACTTGCTTGTTACTACTTCCTAGTTCTTACTTGTTTTTAGCACAAACTTGCTTGTTACTACTTCCTAGTTCTTACTTGTTTTTAGCACAAACTTGCTTGTTACTACTTCCTAGTTCTTACTTGTTTTTAGCACAAACTTGCTTGTTACTACTTCCTAGTTCTTACTTGTTTTTAGCACAAACTTGCTTGTTACTACTTCCTAGTTCTGACTTGTTCTTAGTTATTTCTTCGTGTCTTCATTCAACACCAATCCATTATTTAAAAACCGCAATTGTTATTTTCGAGGATCGTTTCACCAACTTTTTAACCGTTTCACATTTAAACACGCGGTCTAACCCAAACCACCTGTACCTACATCTGAATTTGGTGTTAAACGTTTAATTCAAATTTAATTTGCCCAAATTAATATTTCATGCGAATGAAATGGCGCGCTGTACGATTCATTGCGGTTGAAAAGCCTTATAGAAAGCCGGAATGAAACGGGTATACCTATCTATTACATGCCCAGTTATCTGCGTAAATGTTTTATAATAGTATGGCATGGATGAATGTGGGGATTATTCGAATACAGGTAATTAAATTACCTGTATTGCTGGCTGAATTAAAAAAATGTTCCGAAAAAAATTATACCAGCTGAGTGCCAAGTGCGAGTTTCATTTGCCATTCGATTACGTTAAAAGCGTTTACGCCGCACACTAGCGCCACTAATGAAAAAAAAAACATATCTAGTAATTAGAGATAGAAAATCAAATTATGCTCAACAAACTATTTGAATGAAGTAATTTTGCATTTTTACGTCACCTAATGAACACCTCACATGTTATGGTTTAGTTAAATAAGACGTTACGGCCACTTTTAACTATAACGCCATATTTAACTAAACCATAACATGTCAGGTGTTCATTAGGTAACGTAAAAATGCTAAATTACTTCATTCAGATAGTTTGTTGAGCATAATTTGATTTTCTATCTCTAAGATATGTTTTTTTTTTCATTGGTGGCGCTAGTGTGCGGCGTAAACGCTCTCAACGATGACGAGAAGTTGTATGGCAAAACGTTAACTCTTCTCGTATGCCGCCAGGAGGCGCTGCTTCAATGCCATACTAATTTTCGTTTTCGTAATCGAATGAATACGGATAGTAAACAAGCTCGCACTAGGCACCCTGATTGCACCAGTGACACGACTTTTGCAATGAATTCACGTGTGTAATTAACAAATTTATTCGAGAATTTAAAATTCAAATGAACCTTTTTTTATCTCAGTGAGTTTTTAAAACAGGTCAGAACACATTCGCTCTTGATTCAATGGTTACCTATAATATGTTTTTTTGTTTCCTTTACTTCATTATTTACCTATGACAGATGTGTACGGTGTTCGTGTTTAACTACATAAATAGGGACAATTATGATAATTTCCGATAGATCACAGATATAAATCCTTAAGATTCAATTTGAAATTGAATTGAATTGAGTTATGTAAGAGTCATTCGAATCGCATAAACCTTGGAGTTTGTATGGGATACCGAATGTAAATTGCTTCTAAGTACTTGTAGTTGTACAAAGGGGTGTGTTTATCGTTCTAGACATCCCTAGTATGAATATCTCCATAATTATCATACCATACGTTAAAATGTAGGAACGCCGCAACTTTCGCAAATACCTGTAATCGGATGAGTGACCAAAGCTCCTCTGTGCTGCAGAAGGCACGTAAAGCCGTTGGTTCCTGCTGCATTAGCAGACTTTTTGTAGCGATGCAGTCGCGCGTTTACGAAACGCGCGACAGCATCGCTACTAACGCGCGTTAGTCATGCTTTATTTCCATAACCCGTTAGATCTTAGTCTTAAGGCTGCGCCCTTGGCTTCCTCTTGAATGACCAGATCTAGAGGTCTTAAGTTCAATATATACTCCAGAGCGGCTGATGAAGTTGTTCTTATGCACCCCGTGGCTGCTACGCTTGCTAGGCGTTGCAGACAAAGCATAACTACACACTCAAAGATTCTGCAGGCAAGCCTGAAAGAAATACCGTTTCTTGAAGCGCCCATGGACAGAATACCATGTCACCACGTCTTCGATAGAAGATACATTATCCAACTTACTGCGGAACCAGTTGATAGCTCTGGCATCAATGAAGTTAGGATATACACAGACGGATCCAAAACCGCACACGGCACTGGAGCGGGTGTCTTCTCGAATGACTTAAATATAAAAATTTCAACAACTTTAGACAAGTTAAATACAATCTTTCAAGCAGAATGTATTGGTATCACCAAGGCGGCACAGGCGGTTGCAGCCAGAGCTGTCAGAGACCTAAATATAAAGATTGTCTCAGATAGTGCATCCGTACTTCAAGCTTTAAAAAACAACACCATAACCTCTGTCCTTGGACTGGAATGTCATAACACTCTCCAATCCATAGCAGAGGCAAACAAAGTAACTTTGCAATGGATTAAAGGACACAGCAACTCACAGGGTAATGACGCCGCTGACGAACTGGCCAAAAGAGGATCGATGGCAGCAGTTTATGGACCGGAACCACTGCTGCCCATACCTCAGGCCCAGATAAAAACGTGGCTGCGCAAATTAACCGAAGATGAACATCTAACAGAATGAGAAACAGTGTAGGTAGCAGGCAAACCAAGAATGCAGTTCCGGTGGCATCAAAAAAGCTTGCCCGCAACCTCCTTAGATTGAACAGGGACAGGATCCGTAAAATCATCGGTATTATTACTGGTCATTGTCCCTTAAACAAGCACCTATTTACGATAGGTGTGACCGACAGCCCTCTATGCAGAGGATGCATGGAGGCGGAAGAAACGCCACAACACGTGCTCATGGAGTGCAGGAGTGTGGCAGACGAACGGGCACGGTTTCTCCAAACACCCAGAACGCTTGCGGAAGCCTGCAGCAGCCTGAAAAGGCTGCAAGCCTTCTGGGATAATCTGGGTTGGTTGGAGTAGGCAGAAGGTACAATACGTACAATGGCCAAATCGAATGGCTAAGTGCGGATACAGCCCAGTATAACTAACTAACTAACTAACTAACGCGCGTTAGTCGCATTTGCAACGCGCTACAGAAGCGATGCCAACGCGCTACTACGCGCTACAGCATCGCTACTAACGCGCGTTAGTCGCATTTGCAACGCGCTACAGAAGCTATGCCAACGCGCTACTACGCGCTACAGTATCGCTACTAACGCGCGTTAGTCGCATTTGCAACGCGCTACAGAAGCGATGCCAACGCGCTACTACGCGCGACAGCATCGCTACTAACGCGCGTTAGTCGCATTTGCAACGCGCTACAGAAGCGATGCCAACGCGCTACTACGCGCGACAGCATCGCTACTAACGCGCGTTAGTCGCATTTGCAACGCGCTACAGAAGCGATGCCAACGCGCTACTACGCGCTACAGCATCGCGCTACTGTATCGATGCAAACACGCTACCGTGTCGGTCGACATCGGGGAGAGAACGGAGGGAGAGTGGCGCGTGAATGGAGAACCGAGCGTTTGCATCGCGACTGAATCGCGTTTGCATCGCGACTCAATCGTGGTTATGTGGGCGAGGGCAAACAGCTAGCGACACCATCGCGACTGTATCGATGCGAACGCGCGACAGCATCGCTACAAAAAGTCGCCGTGGGCGAGGGGCCTTCACAACCACCAATTCACAACGCCCGCGTGGTGGTTTATGACCCGTTCTTCCTATCCATCCATGAGGACGGCTTGTGTCCCAACCGTGGGGACATAAAAATGAGCTGGTGATGATGTGATGATGACATGTAGAAGACAAGTTCAAGGAACAAGGAGATTTAATCAATTTTACATTTTACATTTGTTTCAAAAGTTTTAAAAAATCGGAGGTCATGGCTCGAACGAATATTGTTTGTGCAATACGCTCATCATACTTTACTCAACTCCTCTGTACATATTTACAACCCGTATTGCCCGTATCGTTTACTGTCGTCGACGTACCCGGCAAACGGTACCCGTTAATTACCGTCGTGGTCTCACGTTTCCGCCATTGTTTAGTGTTTACATCTTTCTCGAAACCTATTTAACGGCGAATCGCAATTTAATAACAGTTTTCAAGTCGTGAAAATATTTTAAAATCAAGTGAGCAAATGCATCAGAACGGAACATCGTTAATGTAACCTTTTCAACTATCATGGTCATGGCTAGGGCCTGCAAATATTCGACAACTTTAGATATTCGAATATTCGATTTTTTAATAGAGGCATTCGAATAATTTGAATACTATTCAAATGATCAAGGAAAATAAAAGAAAATAAAATTATAATCTTTTTGCTGTACTCTGTAATCGTGGACACTGCGCTGAAATGTGGGATATTCAAAGACACAAAAACTTTGTAAAAATGTCTATAAAGGTTTTAGTACTTACTTAAAAAAAAAAAACAAAATTCGTTACTCAATTTAGGCTACAACAATAAGCTCTTTTGAATGTCACTTTGCTATCAGTTCCAAGTGATCCAATCTATGCCCTAGAAATGTATGTAGGTATCTGATGATGAGTCTTCCAAAAAAATGGATGGTAGTTGGCACAAGTCGACCAAATTTAAATTTCTCGAGCTCCACCATGTTTTGGAAGCCGTTCGTCCCCGTGTTGTCGTAAGATGGCAAATTCAAATTTAAAGAACAATGGCAAATATCCATACTAAAAATTGTCTGATATAAAATATGAGCGCACATAAACAAAAAATATGTCTTCAGATTCAGCGTTACTTGTAGATTCTGTATGTAAAGTTATTTTCATCTGAGAAAGCCGGAATTAAAAGATATTGTGGTTTGATTTTTGGTTAGGCAAGGTTAGTTTTTTTTTTTATTATGACAAGACACACTTATACGAATTTGTTAGTTTCAGTTCAGTGTCAAAAATAACTTGTCTAAAGTCTAAGTCATAAATAAACTTGTTTATACGGAAAGTCTAAGTACTGTCTCAATTTTAAGATGCCACGGCATGTAATATTCGACTTGATGTAAAAATTAAAATGGTTTATATTATGTCGCATAGCGGTAAAGAATAATATTAACAAAACCGAAAAGGGAATATCTAGATATTTGTAAAAACATGCGAAAAACAATAAATTCGTTTGGTGTAAATAACATTAATGGGCGCTTTCAAAAAGTCAGACAATTTTTTGCCATTGTTCTTTAGTGGTTATTCGAAACTATCTTTTCACAAAGTATTTTTATAAGGTCAATTCAGTCTAATCAATCGTTAAGGCTAAAGCTGTGCCTAAATCTAAATCTAAAGCTGTGCTGTGTGTGCGTTCTTTCGCTAAGTGTTTAAAAAAAATTACAATTTAGCAGAACAAGCTGAGGCCAGTTCTTTAGGAATACGTCCCAATCGTTTTGCCATTTTCTTGCGGGCCTGCCTATCACACCCATTTCTGTATAAAAACACGAGTCTCCAAATTACATAGAGGACTTAATCCCCGACCGATCGGCGATGCCAGGCACGTTTAATTGATAGTGCCATTAGCTACGCGGGCTCTATTAACTCGCTGGGTTAAAGATATTACGAGTATTCTGCTCTTCTGCGAACAGGGAGCTAGGGATGGCTCGAATGGATATGCCCAATAAAGGCTTCAATTATAGCAACGTATGGTCATTAGATGTTTTGTGTTTGCGATCAAATTGAAAAGATATCGCAACTAAAGTGTAGAGGCACTTTAGAACAGTGGAAAGTTATCGCGATGGTTTTAATTTTTATTATATATAGACAGAGTAGTTACGTAAAGTTCTGTAATTTTACTTTTATGTTATTACTGAATTATCTTATAATTTATTATGTACTTCATATATTTGTGGGTTCTGGGGCGAAAGACGACAGTGTCCATATTCTTTGTTACTTTACTTCATTACTATGACAAAATTTGTACGGTATGACAAATTTATTTGAAATGGACACTGTCAATAACTAAAAATAAGAAGTAAAACTTAGTACAACTGGAAACCTTTTTAACTTTAAATCATCATATACCTAACTCTCAACTTATGACATTTATCTGTGGTTTATGTAACTTCTGAATTATTATTTACTAGCGGCCGCTCGCGGTTTCACCCGCGTGGTTCCCGTTCCTGTGGAAATATCGGGATAAAAAGTGTCCTATGTGTTAATCCAGGTTATAAACAATCTGTATGCCGAATTTCATCCAAATCCATTCAGTAGTTTTCGCGTTTATAATATTAGTACGATATTTTATAACCTAGTTTAGAATTTGTCGTATCCTGTGAAGCGACAACCCTGCGCGTTATTTATTAGAGCAATGCATTTGAAACATGTGAAAGGTAGATTAAATAGGACATGTTGTGTTCAATCTGTCGACTTCTTTGTTTGTAATATTGCATAATGATAAACGCGATACAGAACAATGGCAAAAAATTGTCTGACTTTTTGAAAGCGCCCATTAATGTTATTTACACCAAACGAATTTATTGTTTTTTGCATGTTTTTACAAATATCTAGATATTCCCTTGAAAGCCGGCGTTAAATCGAGTTTTTTAAAAGAATATTAAAGATGTGTTTTTTCTTAATCCATCAGCCATGTTGAAAATCGGGATGTGAATACAATTATTTTTTATCGACTTTAATATTCAATTGAACGTTATTGATTAATCGAAAGTCGATTTCCACCCTGGAAACAGTAAGTAAGTTTCTTGTTCCCACCATATTAATAGTGATTGGTGTCTGAAGAAGCCGCTTTAATGCCATTCAAGCATCTACCGTATTTGTATTGAGTTAAAATAACCAATTACTGTGATGTATAGATACTATAAGTATCGAATCAAGTTGTAGTGAAGTAGCCCTATCTACCTATCACTTTGGCAGATAACAAACGGACAAATTGCTCCGCACTCTTTCTCAATTGGTTGTTTTATGTGTTTTTTCGGTTTTGTTAATATTATTCTTTACCGCTATGCGACATAATATAAACCATTTTAATTTTTACAACAAGTCGAAAAAGTCGAAAAGTCAAAAATGCCGTGGCATCTTAAAATTGAGACAGTACTTAGACTTTCCGTATATACAAGTTTCTTTATGACTTAGACTTTAGACTAAGTTATTTTTGACACTGAACTGAAACTGACAAATTCGTATAAGTGTGTCTTGTCATAATAAAAATAAAAAAAACTAACCTAGCCTAACCAAAAATCAAACCACAATATTATTTAATTCCGGCTTTCTCAGATGAAAATAACTTTACATACAGAATCTACAAGTAACGCTGAATCTGAAGACATATTTTTTGTTTATGTGCGCTCATATTTTATTAGTTCTTTAAAAACTCTAATTAAATGTAAAACAATTTCTATAGTGATGTAACCAAAAAATAATCATTTTGCTAGTGCGGTGGGAGCTTATTTCTCCTGTATAAAAAATACATCAATGAGAATTAAAATAATTATTTAAAATAGATGACCTTATCTTTTTATTGCGTCGATTTGAAACCAACTATGTAGTATTTATAATAAATTTATTTTTTAATAAAAAAATATTATCAAATTTAAAAGTTTACTTACATTCCTTGATTAATACCTTTAGAGCCCTCGCCCACGTCTGATAATCGGTCACCGACTTTTTAGTCGGTGAAAATGAAACGTATGGAATTCTATGTTGCATTGCAACATTTGCAACCAATTGCAACGCACACGTCCTGTAAAAAGTCTGTCACAAAGTCGGTACAGAGTGATCGGTACTAAAACCTCGGCGAAAAAATCCTCCGTTATCCGTTCTTGAGAAAAAATAAAACATTATTGACAGACGTACTACAGACGGCTATATACGGCTAGTGAGTAGTGATGCGATCATGATGCGATGCAGTCGCGTTTTTACATCGATACAAAAAGTTGCCACGTGTGATCGGCCTTATTTAGTCAACACAATAAACAAAAGAGTAATTGCAAATTTCCCGATACACCGTCACTGTTTTCAAATTAAACATAACACGTGGCGATGTGTGGCCACTTATTAATTATACAGTATCAACACATAGCGGCTCGTATGTAAAACGAAGCGACTCGTATGGAATTGGAAAAAGCGAAATTGGGAACGCGGTGGGCCCATTAATTGGTGCCATTAATCTTTTGACCGTAACCGATTCCTTTGGCCGGCTACCCGAGGGGAGGGGAAAACGATCCCGAACGCTACACTTACTAGAAGGGTACTGGAATATTGATACCTATGTTGGATTTTGTAGCAGACATTTTTTTCTATGATACCTATAAATGTTGTTTCAAATTTTACTCTTTTCCTAGCAGTGTTCGCCTAATTTGTTGAATGGCAAAGCGCATGCCCGAGATGCTGGGTTCAATACCCAGGTCGGGCAAAATGTGTTATAGAAGTTATACTCGTATTTTAATAATTATACCTATTGCAATGCGCTCTGTATCGAAGCGCGTTCGTTAATATAACTAAATCGATTTTGCTTGCGATAGTTTATATTGTGTACACTCACTAGAGCACCCACGCAAGGAAAAAGCAGAGATAGGTTTAGGAATAGCTCTTTTTGAAATTCTCATGTGTGTCTCGAACCCACAACCTATCGCAATACGGGCTATAGTTTTCCTAACAAAGTCAAAGTTCCTTAGACACGTGGTTCTTATTTTCAATTGCTATTTTTGGATTCAGTATTGTTTTCATCTTAACACGTGTAGGCTGGGAACCCTGTAATAGCCTCAAATAGGATATATCCCAAGCCTGATTTTATATCTCATTATTCGTTAATCGCTGTAAACAATTAAGTGAATCCGCTTAGAAGCGGCTCCGATATTATTGCTAATATTGTATTATGTTCGCGCGTTAAGCCCAGATTAAGGGGTTTGTTTAGGACGGCTTATTAAGTTATGCCCGTTGTTGTTATTGCTTACTCGGCTTAAGTCTTGGCGCGTCTGTGACATGTATAATAATAAAAATACGATTTCGTACAAAGATATGCCTTGGGATGGACTCACAGACACATCGGTATATAGAAATTCGCTTTGTTTGTAGTCCTATTTTACAGAACAAAAGTCCTCAGCAGTAGTTAACAATGGAATAAAAAGCGTTAATCAAAATTTGATGGTAAAAGTGAGAATTAATAGAAAAGTATTATTTGTGTATTGGTTTATATGAAACACTTTAGCATCTTCTTGCATTTGTTTACATAATATTTTATTTTGACGTTTAAACAAGCAGGGTACGACGTGACTGAAGATTTTCTCTACGTAGGGTTCGAATATTAAGATAAAATTATATGTAAAATTAAAATTGTGTTATTATATTATTTCCACCTCTAATAGATCTACACAATATTTGAGAAAACTCATGCTGAACATTGTTAAAATTACCTTTTTTTCCCTACAGATGGAGGCTCATAGTGAATGGAGGCCACGACGGCGACACTGCAGGTGAACAGCGCGCGCGATGGCGCCAACATGGGCGCTCACCGCGCTCGTAGCGCTCGCGTCGCTCGCGGCGGCGCGCGGCTACCTCGTGCTGGTGCCCGACTTCGCGCCGCCCGGCCACACGGTCCTCGACGCCGCCGTCTACAAGCTCGGCTCCGAGCGCACCTACAACATCGACGTCCACCGCACCGCCAACTTCGTCCACCACATCCTCAGGGTCAACAGAACTACCGGCCTTGTCACCCTAAGGAAGAGACTCAGATGCGATGGCGTCCTCTACCCTAACCTCTTCACCTTCTACGTCGATTCCACTTCTGAAAGAATCCGCGATATTGACTACTACAGTCTGCCTATAAGAGTACTGGTTACTGGCGAAGACTGTAATAGACGACATTCTGAACTCTACGACATAGACTTTGATAGAGTCTACGATCAAGAAGACTCCGCTCTACAGTACGAAGACGATCACGTCAGGGATAAAAGACAAGTCACTTTCTCGGAACCGGTAGATTGGAGGCTATTTGAAGAAGAGGAGTCAGACTCTGCTAGTCAATTTAATGTACTTTCCACGGCTTATCCGTGGTCAATGGCTATGTTTGAGGATTTTGTGTCTAGAAATAATAGTAGAAAGAAGCGATCTCATTCTGTAGTACCGTTTGATATGACCGTAGATGTAAAGATAGCTGAAGCTAAACAGTGGATATCGGAAACCTACGCCAGTTTCGCCATACCGACGACGGACAGGTGGCAAGGGATATGCTTGAGGCAATCACAGTTTGTGAACTCTCTTACGGCTTTCTTGCCTAGAACTGTCCAGAAAATGTGTAAAGTGCAATTTTTGGCCGTCAGTGATCCTCGGTTCGTGATCGAGAATAGTCAAGGTGACTTAGTGGCAAGTGCTGATGTGTGTATACAGGAGCCCATGTGGAAAGTGTCGGTTCTGTTCACATTCAACTGTGACCGGACTAACATTATTGACTCGGACCACAGATTGAAGATTGTGTACCATCACCAAGAGCTTAACGACACTGACATCGCGAGGCGAGTCAAGAGGGAGCTGCGAAATCAGTCTCCTTACTTCGAGCAAGCTCTGTACGTGGCATCTGTCGCCGAAGAACAGCCTCCAGGGGTGGTGGTCACTACAGTTAGAGCACGGTACGTATAACATTTTTTTATATCTTTTTCGACGATTATAACCTTTTTTCTTATTGTCTTTAAAAAATTGTTACAAAAAAGCTGCCAAGATTACAAAGGAGGTTGAACTTAAAGTCAATTCAGATATTACACGCTTGGCTGCCGTTGTTTTTCAAACTGTGCAACTGTTTTGACTACGTGCTCGCCTAGATGCCATCGATCATCTTTTTTGTGACCGCTAAAGGGTCGATGATCCAAAACCAAATATAAGCGGTATGGTTTGATGATCAGCGGATTTTCAATGCTTGATTTTATTTTAAAGAAAAAGTATCATGCCGTTTTTTTAATTTTATGGCATTTTTGATATTTTCTTTTTCGTTGTTTTTCTTTTGTTCCACAACGAGGCTTTCATCTCATCTGATGGTAAGTGACGATAAGGCCGAAGGTGGAAGTGCACTTCACCAGGAATCCTCAACTACAACAACAACGCTTATAACGTCGGAACACATAGCGACAGACTTACTTCAAGATGGTGATAGCTAGTCAGGCGGAAAAAGCAAGCCTAGCTAAATAGCTGATAGCTAGCTAACCCAACCAAACCGAGTACATTAATTCTAGAAATAGCTGTAATAGAAAATAAAGCTGGGAATTTAACGCGAGACCGCTGGACCTGACACCGGTGTAGATTTACCACTAGACCACAGCCGGTTGCTGTTCTTTGAACCAATATACCGAATGATATAACAAACTCAACACTGAATGTCACGCTAAATGCCACGCCATTCCGCCTGTCTGAGGTTAGGCCAGCTGTTTACAATCCATCTGGTGCGTTAATTGACTTTGAGCCGGCTCGTTGGGCTTTTATGAAGTCATCTATTTTATGCGGTCCGGAACCATTGTGATGGGCCATTGCTCGCGTCGCCAGACAATGCGGCTTGCAATAAGGTTAAACCGTCTGTCAGGGCTGCTACAATGCCAGTATAATAGATGAAACTTAGTTTGCTCCAGAGTTTGTCTTAGAAACTTAGAACAAAAGACTTAGAAAGTTAGAGCAATAGCCTTTTTTATTATATTAAGATGTAGGGTAGTTTTATTTTTGTGACAATGATACGGCTTTCGTTAGTGTAAAACTGAGTTTTACCCAAGTTCTTTCCGTAATAACGCGTGTTGTGTTGTGAGACTCCATTTTAACTCAATTTCCCGTACATTTGTTAGTTTTTAATAACTACTACTTGAAACTGGCTTAATGCTGAACGCGAAGCCTATCTTAACAGAGTAAAACTTTATTCTAAAAACAAGGTTTATAATGTTACCACTTTCAATTATAGATATTTCATTTATTTTAATTATTATATTACTTATTAAAATATTTAATTAATTATCTAGAAGTAAATAAGACCTTTTTCTTTGTGTTTTATTTTAGATAGGTATGTACCCTAAGAGCATTAGTCCAGCAACGAAATCACAATATATCGATCACTTTAGTACTTATAAGATATTAACGTTATAATTTGTGACTACAAAGTGAAGCCATTAAGTTTCCATTTAAATGCCTTATTTATGTCATGAGAGTCATGACTCGCGGTACTCTCTTTTTATTGACTCATGTCTACTACAAGCTTTGTTGATTTTACTAGCGTTGGTACGTGTCTCATTGGTGCCTCATACGTTGTAGTCCTACAACGTTTATGGAAACTTGTATCGAAAGCTAAATTATAGATGTAACGAAATATTATGCAAATATTATGACATTGGTTGTTTTATAAACGGGATAAACCTACATAGACCCCATCACAGTCGTTACAAATTGGCCATCCAGATAAATCTCATTTCGCAAAACATCTAATTGATACCGGCCATTCTTTGTACGACAATAACAGCTATAATATTTTGCATGTTTGTAATAAAAGTTTTCGGTTGTGTGTGTTGGAGCAATTAGAAATAATGAAACATAATAATGACAGTCATGCGCTGTTGAATGACCAAACAAATTTAGTTCCATCCCCATTATTACGTATTGTCGCGGGTAGTACGTCACAAATGTCAAACGATGGCGCTTTATAAAAGGGGCCGGGAGCTGCGTAGCCGTAACAGTCGGTGCGCAGCTCTCGACTAGTCAACAGCTCCTGAGGATGCCCCGTGGAGGGGCGAAACACGTGTCGGGTATCGGTGTTGGTGTGCATTTTCGCTTGCACGCATTGTTTCTCCTGCATGTGCATACTTTTTACGGGCGGGAGGGCGGTGCATGCGTACTGCATCCAAGCTGTATAAACGAGTGAGTTAGCGGAATTAACACTACATATTATTTAAATTACATTTTTTTGTACTATGGATTTCCGCAAAATAACGCCTGATTCCATTAATTATTTTATTTACATACTTACTTCATAATTATTCATTTATAAGAAACAGATGTCATACATTTTTAACCTACTTCAAAAAAAGGAGGAGGTTCTCAATTCGATTACTTGTATGTTTTTTTTAAAATAAGTTGTTAGTTGCTCTCATGGTGCTGTAATCCGATATATCGCAACACCAAAGCTTTTTTTATATTAGAAGGAGGCAAACGAACTTTCGCAGATTTTGTATATGAACTCTACTTTTTATAAACAAAAAATGACAACCAAAGACGTACCTAGTTATCTTAAACGCATTTAGCCCCTAAGTATGTATGTGAAGTTTTAAGCTGATGGTGAAGCTGGTCCGCTGAACTGTCTCCGCGCTGCCCTAGTGGTTGTGGCTGAAAATCAGCGTTTTGCTTCCGGACAATTTTATTGATGTATCGCTGAGCTACGACCTTTTTGCACTGCAGCTAATGTTGCCAGATCCGATTTTCTTAATATCGGGATCTCAACGTATAAAAATGGGGACAGAAAAAAAAAATCGTAAGTAGGTATCTACTTATATTTTACTAGCGGTCCGTCCCGGCTTCGCACGGGTGAACATTTTTTTCTTTTTTTTAATATAGCCTACGTTACAGCGCTAATGTAACATTCTAATGGTGAAAGAATTTTTTAAATCGGTCTAGTAGTTTTTGAGTTTTTTCGTTACAAACATACAAAGCTACTTACCTACCGTGCTGAATTGGCTACTATCAATACTATAATGAAAAAGCGGGATTTTGGGCGTCCCGCTCAGGGGTCTGGCGGGACGCGTCCTGAAAGGGCCAAAAAACGGGACGTCCCACTATGTGTCAAAAGGCCAATCTAGTTGGACAATATTATTTGACACTATTAATTAGCTCTAAGGGCGGTATCTATAGATGATTTGTCTAAATATAGCAAAAACAGTAATAATTGCATTGAGTTTTGTACATTTAACGCTATTATACAAAAACCAGTATAAGTTGACACTTGGTTAGAAAGATTTACTACGTGATAAGAGGCCAGCTTAAAATAGTCATAAATTCTAAGCAGAACAAAGCCAAATTCCATATGAAAATTGAAAATAATACGTTCTGCGTTTTAAAAACTCGCTGTTAACTGTTTAAAACTGCTTGAAGTATTATTTCTACTCGTGTTTCGCTGGTAGAAATACACTCTTTAGGTGGATAACAAGATTTTTTTGCTTTCTTTACATTGTGATAGGCCGGATACACGTTGTGACTCGCTTTTAATGCCCATTTCCGACACTGATTATATGGGTGGGTTGTACACCTAGCTTCGACATAATATGCCAATGCTTCATCACTTGATAGACAGCGTTGTGCATTAGGAGCGGATATTTTTTTCTTAACTTCATTAGCTTTTTCAGGGTTTTCTTTAACAAACTTAATAACATCCGCTACATCACGACTACCTTCTAATCTTGTGAATATCTGGGCAGCCACTCCCAATTCATCTGCGTTACGGGACTGAACCAAATCGGCCGCTCGTCTTCGTTTAGTTTTAAATGATGCTTGGTCGAACTCAATCTTTGGGCGACCAGGTCTTGGGGTAGGCTCACTTGCTAAGGATGAGGTAGACGGTTGCAGGAATATGTCGCAGCAAATTTGAAGTCTTCACCATTCATCCACTCAGTACCCTTCGACATTTTCTCATAACGCTCTGTTGTTCTTCCGCATGCAAGCCACTTTTCAGCCAATTGTTGACAAATTCGGGAAATGTTCATTTTTATAGTTCTTTTGGAGTCCTCTGTTACGTCGTAAGTTTCGGATTTCATCAAAATATATTTAAAAAAACAAGTATTTTTTTCTTTTTTGGATATTCTATCCATTGTTCGTAGAACTCTCTTCTCGATATCAATATTACGATTTCTGAAAAAAATATTTTAGCATCAGCTTAACTTAAAATATTGGGAAGGTTCCGCACTTGTCCGCACTTTTTAATTTACTTTGAGCAATACTATATGAATGACACTACTACATAAAAAAGTTGCAGCCATGGTACAACAAAGTACATGTAGTTACTAGTCCAAGAAACACAAAGTTCGCATTAAAAATGTAAAATCTATCACATCAGACTGCAATTTTTTTGGCAACCGTAAAGGTATTAGCAATGTGAATG
This sequence comes from Eudonia lacustrata, assembly GCA_947562085.1. Lineage (NCBI taxonomy): Eukaryota > Metazoa > Arthropoda > Insecta > Lepidoptera > Crambidae > Eudonia > Eudonia lacustrata. The sequence continues at coordinate 20,218,158 of OX387313.1, forward strand.
AATAAAAATAGTAGTCCTTACCATCAACTTCACGATCCATCACGAAATTTATGAAAATTAATTTTATAAACACTTTGTAATGGGGACACACCAAGTGCAGAAAAGCGAATGATTTCATTATGAATTTCACTCGTAATGACACTTTAAAATTATTTGTTAATTTATTGGAGGGTACTTGCGCAAATTTATCACCGGAATCGTGACTTCGGGATTGTCAGCTATCGATTTTGCTAGTATCATTATAGAATTGCAGTAACCCTTTTTGTCCACCTAGATCGGCCTTTTGACACATAGTGCGTCCCGCCAAAAGCGGGACATCCGGCAACACTAACTGCAGCACACACACATGTCACATAATGTAGGCTTATTTTGAAAAATATGTTTTACTTATATCCATTGTATCATTGTCTTATGTGTGTGTGTCTGTTGTTTTTGTAATAAATGTTTTATCTATCTATCTATCTATCTATCTATCTATTAATTAATTTATCAAGTGCTATTGAAGACGAGATCATGGTCGCTTTCAATGGCAGAGTAAATAAATGTTTTCCAAGAAAGAAATGCCAAAACGGAAGGTTATGTTATTATACCAAATCTGATAGGCTTATTATGATGACCGATAAGATGTCTATTTTTTCCAGTCCACTGAATATTAGGATTATTTCTCGTAATGGATTGGAAAAAACGATACATAATCATTTTTATCGATAAACGGATTGCATTAGCCTTTTGTTTGATCCTCGGATACCCAATTTGTTTCTTTAGAGGGAACGTGGTTTGCTGTGATTTTTGTGGTTCACCTTCTATAGAACCCGGTTCTTTGGGGCAGAGTCCTACACTATAAATGACTGCCCATAATTAGGATTAGAGGTATGATGTTGTGTTTGTCAGACAAAAAGCTTTGAAACTTCAACACAACTGTGTAGCCATTACCAGTGACAACTTGCCACACTAAGGACCTATACATTTTTATAATTGCTTTTGATTAGGAAGCTATTAGGTAATAGTCTATCGATCTTTTGATGCCAGAATCAGGCTTCTCAAACACCATTGTGGACAAATCAGAATCAAGGCCCTGCAATAGTATCTCTAAGATAACTCTTTAATAAAACACCTGATATTGATCATTGTTTCATTGTCTGCAGTGATCCAGAGAACAGTCCGGTGGCATATTCGATGTCGAGCCTGCTCGACTCTCGGTCAGCTGGGATGTTCGCTGTGGACTCCAGGACTGGGGTGGTGACCACACAAGCCCGGCTGGACCGCGAGCGGCTGGACGTCCACTACTTCAGGGTAGTGGCGCAGGATGACACATTTCCCCCGAGAAGTGGGACAACCACCTTACAGGTAAGTCAGACCGAGGTATTCTGCTAGTCTGCTCTACTCTTGGTCAGCGTGGATGTTCTTTATGGACTCCAGGACTGGGGTAGTAACCACGCAAGCTTGGCTGGACGTCCACTACTTCAGGGTAGTGGCGCAAGATGACACATTTTCCCCGAGGAGTGGGACACTACCTTACAGGTGAGTCAGACCGAGGTATTTTGCAAGTCTGCTCTACTCTTGGTCAGCGTGGATGCTCGTTGTGGACTCCAGGACTAGGGTAGGAGCCACGCAAGCTTGGCTGGACGTCCACTACTTCAGGGTGGTGGCGTAGTAAGACACATTTCCCCTGAGGAGTGGGACAACCACCTTACAGATGAGTCAGATCAAGGTATACTGTATGTCTGCTGGACTCTCGGTCAACTGGGATGTTCGCTGTGGACTCCAGAGACTCCAAATGGACCGCAAATGGCTTGATGTCCACTACCTACATCATGTCAAATACGGGTAGGTACATTATAATAAGGCTGAACACTAAAAAACATGCAAATATTATTAGATTATTAGTTAGAATGGCATTCCAGGACAGGTGCCCAACCGTTAAGCTACAGCAGCAAGTTTCAAATTAAAATAAAACTTTCAGTGATCATACGTCAATATAATGGCTGTAACAGAGCTTTGAAACGTGTGTTGGAATATTCAACTCGGCCACTGTACGGCGCGATAGTTGTAATCTTTCGACAATTCGTGTTTCGATATTTCGGCGGTGTATGTGCTTTTTTTTACGATTCACTTTCGGATTTACACATTCAATATTCAAGAGAGTTTGCACGCTTTGAGGGAATGCTTTGTAACATGTGTCCTGTAGGGCTTTTTTTACACAACAACGAACGGGTCAAGCGCTTAATTAAGTTCTTCGTATCATAATGATGGTTATTGACGATAAGGCCGATGTTGACAACGATAAAGTAGGTACGTTTATAATATCTTGGCACATCGCAGTGACGGTCAACATAGCTGAAAAAATAAAGAATAATATAATTAAATAATCAATACCTAATTAATTATTTTCTTAAGTAAAGTAAACCCCAATTAAACCGAATATAAAAATATGTAGGCTGGACAACGAACCCGAAGCCGCTTGGTCGTCGAACAAGGAATCAAACAAACAAGTCATAGAGTTTGTGTTAGAGATAACTAGTTCGCGTAAGCCAAACTAAGTAGCGCTGTTATGACCAAACAAATCTAGTTCGAGAAAATGAAACTAGATAGCGCTGTATTGTTCAGTACTGCCATACTAAAGTAAACTGACGTTCCAGATCAACGTGCTGGACTGCAACGACCACTCGCCGGTGTTCGAGATGCAGCAATACGAGGCGTCGGTGAGGGAAGGCGCCAGCCCTGGCACCACGGTGTTGACGCTGAAAGCTACCGACCAGGACATCGGCAAGAACGCTGAGGTATGAGTTTAATACCACTAAGGCACTAAGGTTATTTTTTTGAGATCCATCTCGCCGAATGAAAATCGCACAATAAATAAGATCTCTTAACTAATCAAAGGTAGGTTTTATATATCACCTATTATCTGTGTTGCATAGTATAGTAATATTGGGTACCTAGGTAAAGAGAAGACCCAATATTACTACTATGCAACCATTTTATAAAATTTACGTTTTTTTCTAACTCAATAATAAGTGTATTACTTCTAAAACTTAATACCGGATGTTCCTAATATTTAATACTCATTTAATTAAGACTGTGTTACTAAGGCTTTAGTAATAAGTAACAATGATTTTTAATTAATATGCGTCTTTATGGTCCAATTTTTTTTTAAATTGACTTCTTTTTTTTGTTAGCGGAAATGACCTTTGGTTTCATTGTAGCTTTGAAGGGACTTATTTCTTTTTCTTTTTAAAGTCTGCTATATTTGAAACTATATGTGAAACAAACGCACTGTCCTACAATTTTTATAGTGTTAACTTAAAAAGATGCTCAGAAAATTTAAAAGACGTTGTGTGAAAAATATAATTTAATTAAAATCTTCATAAGAAACTTCAATTTCATAGATAAGTAAGGACCTAATATTTAGTTCTCAGGACGCAAAGAATACCGATGTCACGTTCTGTACCACTAAGAGGTCAGCAAGAAATAGTACGCAGTATCGTAATGGCACCAGAATTCGACACAGTCAAATATCAGCTGTGGACCTTGGATTTTTAATGATCAAAGGAAAAGTTGTCGATCTCTGGACCTGACCGCCTTTGTGGTCTAGTGGTTAAGACCACCGGCTTAGACCCAGAGGTCCCGGGTTCGATTCCCAGCGGGGTACATGTTTGTGTACTCGGTTTGGTTGGTGGTAGGCCTTGTTTGACCGCCTGGCTAGCTACCACCATCTTATCTAAATATGTCGCCATAACATCAATGATTGCAGCATTGTTGTGTTCCGGCAGCTAGAGTTAAGATAGCCAGTGCCTCACTAGTTGAGGATCCCGGGTGAAGTGCGCTTCCACAAATAGGCCTTATCATCACTTAACATCAGGTAAGATCAAGGCACTGTACTTACCCGTAAATATTTAAAAAAAAACACTGATGCCGCTACCCTTCTTCATTTCTGAACTCCTTAGAAATTAAATGTACCACTTTCCTGGCAGGTGGAGTACTCAATCGAATCGGTGACCGCGGAGAGTGCGACTCGGGAAGACGGCAACGAATCTATTGAAAGCAGTTCGGAGACGATTGACATCCAGGATGTGTTCCGTGTGGACGGGCGGAGCGGGGCGCTGCTGACCCGAGCCCCGCTGGACAGGGAGAAAGTGGGACGGTACATCGTCATTGTGAAGGCTTCGGACCAGGCCAGCCCCGTATCGGATAGGCTGTCTAACACGTAAGTATTAAAAAATATTGATAGGAGAAAAGAGTTGAGAGTTGAATCAAGTCACAGTAAAAGGAGTCTGCAAAAGGTAAGCTTCGTACAAACGCGCTTGGGCAACGCACGCATAGACTTTTTTTTTCTTTTAGTTGATGGCTTCGTGCGATTAGTATTTTTAGCCAGTGTCAAAGTAATTTTTCTTACAAGTAATACATAAATAAACAATATTTCCTTCCTGCATGACGATGCTGAATCATAATAGAAATGAGAAGTGAGAAACGATATACCCCCCAACCCCTCGAGTATCTCAGTAAAGATGTGGGGCCTTACTAAGTCCTCACGCGGACTTGAGAGAATTTGAAAAGTGACGTTGCACTGTTTTGTTTCATTTGCCAACACTCATGCACACTCACGAACACTTAACGGCTAATAATCCACCATTATTTCACATTAATATTCGACATAACACAAATTTTAGAAAATTAAACAAAACCGCACACATAACTCTTCACTTTCCCGCCAAGAAACCACACACATAGACTACCTCTCTAGGACACGGAATCTTGGTCGGACTGGTCCGAGCTGTTCCGAGATAGGGTCTTTATGTGCGTTGCTCGAGCGCAGTATGTATTTAGCTTACCTTCTGGGTCTCCCTATGTTGTGGTCAAGTCGTCATCACAAAATGCGCGCACTCGCGCTTTCTCAGTACTACGAGCGGCCGGCAGACGCATCGCAAAAGTGGCATTTTGTGCAGTTGTAATTACATTTATTTGATGTTCAATAATTTTTTATCGTTCAAAAAAAGTATATAATTTGAAATTTTATAAATTTTGTTAATTCTGGTGTACATTAAACTTAATAATATTAATGGAGTAAGGAGATATTGACAGCTAATTCTGAACGTTTTATGGCTTTGAATGGGATTTTTTTTGTAGAAACTTCATTCATATTTCGAAATTCCGAGGCCGCTATGAACTTAACCACTACTTAGGAGATATTATTATATATTTTTCATTTCGTTTGCTTAGTACAGTAGTTCAATCCATGAGCTTGAAAATTGCCGGAATTTCGGCTTTATATAAATAGATAAGGGAAAATTGCAGAAAGCGAGGCCGCTACGAATTATACTAATAACTATTCTCCACCATACAATAAGTCAAAATTGTCTAAGGGTTTCAGTTTCTCTGAACAAGAATGCCGAAATTGGGCATTTTATGCACAAATCACGTTCAAAATGTAATAGGGCCCTGAATCACCACGTTTGCCAAACTCGGTTTAGTCATCACAAACCCAGGCATCAAAGCATCCGAAACATATCGGGATAAAGGCTTTGCGATTCGGCGACCCAGGCAATAGGAGGGAAGTTATTTTTATAGAATGCCCTGACGTAGACTGATGGTAGCTAGCCATGTACACGTAGAACAAGCCTTACCATCAATCAAACCGAGTTCAATATACCCCTGCTGGGAATCGAAACCAGTAGTCTGGTTCAGATCAAACTTATTGCGCTATATCTCTTAGTAATTTAGCTAAGCGTTAGCCAAGAATTAATATAGACTTTCTACTAAGAATATACTTCAATTGACAATATCATTTGTAAACGCCACTTTGGATTGAATCCACGTCTCTTACGAACTCTTTGTCGTAAACCCTTTTGTGGACCTCTTTATATTCAAATTACCGATTAATAAACATTACCTACAATTTATGGGTATCTATATCATTTCCCTGTGTGGTGCCGGGGATAAAGAATTGCACCACCCCATCTCTTCCCGTGGGTGTCGTAAAAGCCGACTAAGGGACCATTCCAGAGGATGGGCAGCAGCATCTCTCTGAGGTTACCCTCAACCTACTGCGATCGCCAACCCGCCTGCCAAGCGTGGTGATTACGGCAAATACCCCTCATATCCTTGGGGGAGGCCTTTGTCCAGCAGTGGACGTCTTTTGGCTGAGATGATATATCATTTCATTTTGCTATTCTTACTCACAGAAATTTCGTAGTAAAGCTATGCACATTGAGTCCGATGCGCCCAATCTAATTACCGATGTCTATCCAAATGCTTTATAGGAATATCTACAGTAACTAAAGCCATTAGGTTTCTATGCGCCTGAAATCGGATTTGCGAGAGCCAGCGGCTGGCCGGTCTCGATACATTGTTGATAGATACTGGTTAGATGAATATAATATAGTTAGTATCATTCGTACTTTGTGCAAATTGAGTGTTTCATTGGGTAATAAATTATATCAGCTATGAATTTGAAATTACATTTCCAGAAAGGAGAGGTATTTAAATTAAATATTTATTCGACAGAATTTTATGAAATTTCCATGTTGCAAATAGCATCGGTAGACCAATGGGTGGTGAGCTTAGAGCATTAAACCAACGTGGTGAGGCGCTCGACATCTCAGGCCCTGGGTTCAATACCTCAGTTGGGTATTGCGTATTTCGAATGTTACGATACCTAGCTCGGGTTATTAAAATCAAATCAAATCAAAGTATTAATTTAGTTTAAAATTTAAGTAATAAACAAAAATAAAATCTATAATAAAGAAGCGAAACTGAAAAGGACGGTACCCCACTCAGCACATGTTGCAGCATGAACATCACCTGCAACGCTGATATTCTGCGGGGCCCTATTGATCGCCTCTACCCATCAATTGCAGCTATGATTTGATTTTAATGATGGAGGCCTTCGTCCAGCAGTTGGATAATAGGTCTATTCACAATACTACTACTAGTGCATGTGTCGGAAAAATTTAAAGAAGCGTTCGTGTCGATCTCCTTGAATAAAATGTACTGCAGCATTGAAGTACCTAAGTTCAGCTTTCTTTTGTTTTCCAATAGATTTTAAATTTTATGAATATGGCATAGGGTTGTATATTTATTGAAGAAGAATGACAGCGTACAATCCTGTTGTGTGTTATAGTGCAACAGTCCACGTGAACATCCTAGACGACAACGACAACTACCCCCAGTTCAGCGAGAAGACCTACACCGTGACCGTGGACGAGGACATCAGCGTCGCCGACAACCCGGTCGTCGCCAGAATCAAGTACGTATATGGGAGTGCGCAGACGACGGTATTTTGTCTACTTGCTCTTTTACTTCCAGTCCCTCGTTTGCGTTAGTCGATGAAGTTATGATTGTGAGCGATCTATTTCGATGAACAATAAAGTCTGCGGACTAAAACCCGTCGGCGTCGTCTGCGCAATCCCTTACCAATAATGCATAGGGTCGCCTGCAGCACGACAGTTACACAAAACGACGGCTACGCATAAAAACGCATAATATAGCATACAAGTAAATAACTCATGGCTTAGTCAACATTAGATAGAGTTTACCATTTTTTTAAACAAACGACGCCTCGTACAGGTGCCCCTCTTAAATATTTATTAGCCATTTCGATGGACAAATATGTTTTCGCTTCAAGTTGTCACATTTTAGGACGCTATAATTACATGTCGCCTTTTGTTGAACACTGTTTTGGAGCAGACATTGTTGTCAATTTCTCCATAGTAGTCCATAGTATTTATGCTCGTGTCTGTACGGCGAAATGAGTGGAACCCAGATTCCACTCTGGGTGGACGTGGTGGCCAGCCAGAAAGACGGCTGGCAAAGAACCACAGAGTATGACTCAAGCAAAAAAAATACCAGAATATTTTTGACGTCGAGACTAGATGGTGGTTTTGCGACAATAATAATTTTTATGTTGCCGTACCTGAAAAGCCTGTAAAAAGGAGTGCAAAAAGTGCTATTCCCTAAACGAACGACTCATTTTTACACTCCTTACTTACACTAAACAAAAAAAAGGGTGAACAGACGCAAAATGATAATGAAATTAAACTGTACAATTTATTATCTGTTTCCTTGGCGCCCCGTCTTCCGGAGTCTTGCCGTCTGGCCTTTTAAATTTCCATGGCCATAAATCCGCCATGATTGTTGTTTAAATTGAGAATATTGCGCGTCGTGCTGTGCTTACCCCCGTTTTATTGCTATGAGTGAATGGATATCAGACTACCACGTAAGCTCTTAACTGCGACGCTGAGATAAACACGTATACAGTTGAAAATAAGTTAGAAGAAAATATTTTAAATTAGATTATCAGAAAATAATTTATTATTAACATTATTTCAGTCGTTAAAACGGCTACTGCTTAACATCATACTCTATTACAGAAAACAGGGAATTTTAAGCTTCACCCATTTAAATTAAAAATGACAAAAGCACTCTACAAAGTGACTAATAACTTTTTAATTTTTTTAAATATGTTTTTTTAGGACTTATTACGAATGTATTATTATTAATACATAATAATTAATTACTTAAACGTATCTATTTATAATGTTACTGTCATTGACGAAAATTTAATAATTCCATTGTGTTTTTAACTTCCAATCTACAAAGAGATATAATAGAGACATAATACCTAAAGACTTATATGGACGGAATGTTGAAATCTGTCAACCCTACCTTCTCCATGCTTTAATTAGCTGTTTACGTCTATTGTCCAAGTTAATATTCTTTACTAGGGTTTTAAACTTAATAACAACCCAGTTCTAGTAATTCACGTTTTATTGCTGACTTTCCTTATGCTATTTTCATAAGTATTCATTTATTTCCGAGAGTTTCATGCTAACGGGAATAACGCTGCATGCACAGCAGGATTTAACTCATATATTATGTAAACTGAATGTACAACTACTGTGAGAACATTCTTTTGTAGAACCGTTATTGCAATTGTTATGTGGAAACTTATTTACTATGTATACCAGAGAGTTTTATTAAACAAACTAGTATTGAAGCTGAAGATGACACTTGAAAAAGACGACTTGCCTTGTTGGGATTGAACTAACTGGAGTCTCATTGTTATATAAAATTAGTAGTTCGTATTTATCAGATAATAATATAAAAACCCGAAAAAGGACTTTAAAAAATTATTAGTTTTATAGGTTCACTTTTAAACTTTCGCGTTCAATTATAAGCAAATAATTTGACCGGGTTTAGCGTAAACTACTTCATATAGTCAAAAGTGTATATCTACTTAGTTTAAAGCCCGGGCTCGACCGCGAAATAAGCGAGGTCATTAATGAGTCCTTTTAACTCGTAACGATAATTTTCATAGTTTGCCTCTCCGCTAGCCTCTTTCGCGGTCGAGCCTCAACTATGAAAATTATCGTTGCGAGCCCGTTATTTCGCGGTCATTAATGAGCCCTCTTAACTCGCAACGATATTTTCATAGTTAGGCTGAGACTCCACCAAAGCGGAGATGTGCGGAGATGTCTGAAGCGGAGACGAGAAGAAACGTTTTTAATTTTAATTTTTTATTTTTTTTGAATTCTATTGGTTGTTAAAAAAACATCTCTTCTCCGCTCGCACATCTCCGCTTTGGTGGAGTCTCAGCCTCAGCCTCTCCGCATCTCCGCTAGCCTCTTTCGCGGTCAAGCCTCAACTATGAAATTTATCGTTGCGAGTTAAGAGGGCTCATTAATGACCTCGCTCATCTTGCGGTCGAGCCCGGGCTTACGTTTAAAAAAGTAGACAGCATTGTATAAAATCCTAATTTATCAAAATCTATGCGACATTCCATAGAATGGGATGGAGATGAAATTCAAGTTAAACATTTTCTTAGTGCGAAATAAATCTTTGCATGTCTTCTACCCAACAGAGCCACAGACGCGGATGTCGGTGCAAACGCTGCCATACGCTACGCGATCATAGGCGGCAACACGCAGATGCAGTTCTCCATCGACAGCCTGAGTGGTGACGTGTCCCTAGTCAAGCCCTTGGACTACGAGCAGCTGAGGAGCTACAGACTGGTCATCAGGGCGCAAGGTAAGCTTTAGAGTGACTTTGCACCAGAGCTGTGCGAGAAAGCTAAGCGGTGAGCGACGCAAATCCATCAAGAGGATTGCTTTATTGATCTTGCAGTGTAAAATAGAATAATCCTGTGAATTTTTGCCCGTATGAATAAACGCAGTCTATACATGGACATCATAAAACTATAAGAAAAAGGAACCTAAACCACGACGTCTGTTCCTTTTAAATACAGAAACTATTCTTCTTTTTACCTTAAGGTATGTGAATATAGTGGTCCCCGTGTGGTGCCGGGGATAAGAATTGCACCACCCCATCTCTTCCCGTGGGTGTCGTAGAAGGCGACTATGGGACCAATCCAGAGGATGGGCAGCAGCGTCTCTCTGTGATTATTCTCACCTTACTGCGATCGCCAACCCGCCTGCCAAGCGTGGCGATTATGGCAAATTCCCCTCAAAATGATTTATCCTTGAGGGAGGCCTTTGTCCAGCAGTGGACGTCTTTTTGGCTGAGATGATGATGATGATGATGATGATGTGAATATAGAATAGGTACGTGACAATAAAGTCATTTTAACTGATGAAACGACCGACAGTATTGGTGTGTGACGATAAAATATATACCTTATGGTTTGTGACCGCATATCTGGTATATGCAACGTCATAATTATACCTACCACGTTAAGACTAACGTTAGATGGCTTGGACGCTTTACGCTTTCAATACCATAGATCATAGAGACGGAATAACGGACGAAAAAAAACACAATAAAGGTTTTTGTAGCTTATTTGCAGATTGTTTTTTTGATTACTTTTATTTATAAACAGAGATGGAGTGACGAACGAAACAATAACATTTTTTTAAAGATTTTAAACCTTATTTTTAATAACTTTTTATTTTCCAGACGGTGGCAGCCCCTCCCGCTCGAACACCACCCAGCTGTTGGTGAACGTGCGCGACGTGAATGACAACGCACCGCGCTTCTACACCTCCTTGTTCCAGGAGTCGGTCAGCGAAAACGTTCCGGTCGGTTACAGTATTGTCAGGGTGAGTGGGAACGTTGAACGTTACAGAAACCAACAGTTAGTACAGACGCCTGCAATCAACCGTCCAATAAAAAGAGAAAAAAAAACTGTCAGATTTCTTTTTTCATTGAAAGTTCAACCATATGCCATAATAAATAAAGTTCAAAGTATAATGAGGAAATTGTACAGTTTGTGGTAGGTTTTACAGGCGTGTGTACCAAAGTCAAAGTCAAAATTGCTTTATTCGAATCATTTATCTATACTAATATTATAAAGCTGAAGAGTTTGTTTGTTTGTTTGTTTGTTTGTTTGTTTGTTTGTTTGAACGCGCTAATCTCAGGAACTACTGGTTCGAATTGAATAATTCTTTTTGTGTTGGATAGTCCATTTATCGAGGAAGGCTTTAGGCTATATAACATCACGCTGCGACCAATAGGAGCGAAGCATCAGTGAAAAATGTTGCAAAAACGGGAAAAGAGCCTAAAAAATTAAAAATGCTGCCGAAAGTCACTATTCCACGCGGACGAAGTCGCGAGCACAGCTAGTGTGATATATAGGTAGAGGCACTTCGAATAATAAAATAAATCAAGAATAAGAAATCATTGTTAAAAAGGGAATGTGGTACTTTCTACTGAATGGGTATTCAGGGTGCCTAGTGTGAGTTTTGTTTACTCATCAGCCTACACACGTCCACTGCTGGACATAGGCCTTTCCAAGTGCCCGCCACCGAGCACGATCCGCGGCTACTCATATCCAGCTCTTGCCAGCCACCTTGCGAAGATCGTCGCTCCACCTAGTCTGAGGGCGTCCTACACTACGTTTGCCGATACGCGGTCTCCACTCAAGAACTCGTTAATAATATGGTTATGGCTAATATGGCTGGCCCACTGCCACTTCAGCTTGCTAATTTTGTTTACTATCCGTATTCATTCGGTTACGTTTACGAAAACGAAAATTAGTATGGCATTGAAGCTGCGCCTCCTGGCGGCATACGAGAAGAGTTAAAATTTTGTCATACGAATTCTCGTTTTCGTTAACGTGATCGAATTGCGAATGATACTCGCACTTGGCACCCAGGACGTCTTTTAGCTGTGGAAAAAAATTGGCGCTTTTAAGAAACCGAAAGCACATTTAAAAAAAAAAGTTTATTATTATTTTTATTTTAAACAAGAAATGTAATGTTTACCCCCCATCCCCCCATAATGTTTGCCCCATCGGCACACAAACCACTCTGGTTTTGCCAATGATGGGTCTTGCATGAATCAATGTTAATATTTTTTATTTGTTTATTCAATATATTAAAAAAAAAACCTTTTTTAAATCTTTGACGACCTCCTTGGTCGAGTGAGTGGTTTGTACACCGGTTTTCATGGTGTCGCTATCTCTGAGGTCCCGGGTTCGATCCCCGGTCGGGTCAATTTAGAAATTATTGTTTTTCTAAATTGTCTCGGGTCTGGGTGTTTTCTATGTATAATATAAGTACCTATGTATTTAAGTATTTTAATTATGTTTGTCCGTTGTCTAGTAACCATTTAACGAGTTTCATAACGAAGCTTCTCTTGGGCTAGATAATTGTTGTGAGTGTAGGAAAGTTTATTTTATTTTTATTTTTATTTATTCTTGAGTAAATCGGTAATCACTCGATTTCTTGTAGCTACATGGAGTAAGCGATCTAAGTAACAGGAAAACACTACGTAGTAATCAATAAATTTTTCGTACCACCATAGGTGCAAGCCTACGACGCTGACGAAGGCGTAAACGCAGAGCTGACGTACACGTTGATGGACAAGGAGTACAGTGGCAACCACGAGCTGCCGATCACCATCGACCCGCGCTCCGGGTGGGTGTACACCTCGGGCCAGCTCGACCGCGAGGTGCAATCCAAGTACCAACTGCAGGTGGGTTCGGTATCTTATCTCAGTGGGGCTTGCCGAGGTCTCTCTCTCCCTCTTTGTCCCATCGCGATCTTTTGTGCAATAAAAGAGTGTTCAGCTACATATGAGGGCTTTATATTGTACTAGTTACCGGCTGACTTCGCACCGCTTTGACAGTTTCCATGACAACAAAACAAACAAATCATTCGTCCGCTTAAGAACACCCGTATCCCATGGTGGACCCCTATAGCAGCGCCACCTACCGGGTCCAATTGTAATCTAAACCATTCTCGAATCCACTTGAATACACACAAAAAATTTGATCCAAATCGGTCTAGCCGTTTAGAAGGAGTTCAATTTCATACACACGCACAGAAGATTTATATTATAAAGATATTATCTTAGTGGGGCTCGCAGACGTCTCCCTCTCCCAGCACTTCAACCTATTGGATCTTTTGTACAATGAAAGACTTGCAAGAGTTTTTAGTAAAATATGAATTTGTTTATTTACCATTTGCAAATCATTTTGTTTGTATTTCTTCATTACATCATCGTTTTGCTCCTTTGTATGTGGTAGTTAGAGTTGAGCATAGAAGGATATCAGGTAAATATATTAGCACGTTAAGTCCTTCTGATCACCAACCTACACTTGGCAAGCGTGACGATCCAGTCGGGTTCTTTTTTCTGAACAAAATCCCACCACCAGAAAAAAATATGTTTTTACATATTAATAACTTGTGTATTAAACAGGTGACAGCGACAGACGGGGGCACCCCGCCGCGTTCAGCGACCGCCTCGGTAGCGGTAGTCGTACAAGACGTCAACGACAACGACCCGGTGTTTGCGCCTGCGCAATATGACGTCGAGATTGCGGAGGATGAACCGCCCGGCACGCCTCTTGTCACAGTCACTGCTACGGATGCTGATGAGGACAATAGGTCAGTAAAACGTTTATTACCAAAAGCCTTATATAGGACGTCACCGCTACCGATCAAAATTAAATTCAAAATTCAAAATCATTTATTCAGTTTAGGCCACAAATAGCTCTTATGAACGTCATTTTATGCCATCGGTTCGTAAGTCTATCTACTCTGGGCGGGAGATCTTGTACTGAGAAGAACCGGCAAGATCGATGTTGAATAGGACAATAGGTGAGTGAAACGTATAAGACTCATAATCAAGTATAGGGCGCCACTTCTACTAATGCTGACGTGGCGAAGACAACAGATCATTGAAACGTGCACGGTCTTGTTAGAACAAGACTTCGTATAAGACGTCAACGACTACGACCCTATGTTCGCTCCCGCGCCATAAGAAGTAGATCGCGGAGGATAAGCCGTCGTACAGTCAACAGCAAAGGTAACTGATGATTGGTCAAGTTTCAAAATAAGAAATGAGTATAAAAATCAAAACTTTTTAAACGCATATCGAAAAACCTTCGAGTGTCTACTAGTACCTGCAGACTTTGACTGTAGTTATATAGAAAATACCGACTTACACTATCGGACCTTATCCCACCTTCTCCCTTTCTCCATAGGAGTACACGTGCTGTTCTCCGGAGTCATCGCTTCACTGTCACACATATCCCATCGCGCACAAAGAAATTTGGTGACTCGTTTCTTTGTCGCACCTCCAAAAGATGTAATAGTCTACCAGCACATGTTTTCCCTCCTTCCTATGATATGGGGTCCTTTAAACGAGGCGTGAAAAAGCACCTTGTGGGCCGGCAGAGTGAAGTTGACTGATGCTGCGTTGTTTTCACGCTGCACCAGTTGTCTTCGCGTCTGGACTCCATTTCCACTTAACATCAGGTGGTATGGTGTCATTTGCTGTGCTAGATATAAAAAAAAAATCGGTACTTAATTTTGAATTCTAGTAAACATCATCTACTTTTGCTGTTGACTGTACACGCCACTCGTTTGGGACTCGCAATGTACTGCTTGGCAAAGGTCTACCTTAAAACTTTTTATGTATCTTGATTCTTGGTGATCTCTCTCCAATCTCTATTTTTAACGTCTCTTAGAAAGCGACTCTGCAACGCAAAGCTGACCTACGCTCTGTCACCGGGCAGGTATGGTAACAACAAAGACCTCTGTCTTCTAGGATCACGGAGTATACTGAAAACGTCAGGATAAATGATATGTAAATCAAACGAAATCTGCCCCCTGACCTCCTAACTGATCGCTTTGACTACGCGTATAGTTTATGACATCATCTTGCCACCTAGCACTGCCTATGAAAGCAATATCAAAAGGTAAAGGCTATAGCTTTCGATATTGCTTTCATAGGCGCCACGAAACGACAAGATGACGTCATAAACCACACACAAAGTCAAAGCGATCGGTTAGGCGGTCGGGCCCCAGATCCGTATAAAACGTCTCATTTGTTGTATCAACAGGTTGCACTACGAAATCACCGGAGGCAACACCCGCGGCCGCTTCTCCATCACGTCCCAGAACGGCCGCGGCCTCATCACCGTCGCCCAACCCCTGGACTTCAAGCAGGAACGGCGCTACGTGCTGACTGTCACCGCTACAGACAGCGGCGGAAGATCTGATACGTCCATGGTCCACATCAATATCACCGATGCGAACAACTACGCCCCAGTGTTTGAGAATGCACCTTACACCGCTGCCGTAAGTTTTGTATTAGCTTGGAGCGGTTTGCACATTAGCCATGCTCGCTTGACTTAGCGGGAGTGCCGCTACGTACGCACTGTCACCGCCACAGACAACGGTTGCCGATCTGATACGTCCATGGTCCACATCAATATCACCGATGCAAACAATTACGCCCCAGTGTTTGAGAATGCACCTTACACCGCTGCCGTAAGTTTTGTATTAGCTTGGAGCGGTTTGCACATTAGCTCATGCTCGCTTGACTTAGCGGGAGTGCCGCTACGTACCCACTTTCACCGCCACAGACAGCGGCGGCTGATCTGATACAGCCATGGTCCACATCAATATCACCGATGCGAACAACTACGCCCCAGTGTTCGAGAATGCACCTTACACCGCTGCCGTAAGTTTTGTATTAGCTTGGAGCGGTTTGCACATTAGCCATGCTCGCTTGACTTAGCGGGAGTGCCGCTAGTACTCACTGTCACCGCCACAGACAACGGTGGCCGATCTGATACGTCCATGGTCCACATCAATATCACCGATGCGAACAACTACGCCCCAGTGTTCGAGAATGCACCTTACACCGCTGCCGTAAGTTTTGTATTAGCTTGGAGCGGTTTACACATTAGCCATGCTCGCTTGACTTAGCGGGAGTGCCGCTACGTGCTGACTATCACCGCTACAGACAGCGGCGGAAGATCTGATACGTCCATGGTCCACATCAATATCACCGATGCGAACAACTACGCCCCAGTGTTTGAGAATGCACCTTACACCGCTGCCGTAAGTTTTGTATTAGCTTGGAGCGGTTTGCACACAAGTCATGCTCGCTTGACTTAGCGGGAGTGCCGTTACGTACCCACTGTCATCGCCACAGACAGCGGCGGCTGATCTGATACAGCCATGGTCCACATCAATATCACTGATGCGAACAACTACGCCACAGTGTTCGAGAATGCACCTTACACCGCTGATGTAAGTTTTGTATTAGCTTGGAGCCGTTTTGCAAGGCTGCTCGTCTTCAAGCAGAAGCAGCGATACTTGCTCACTGTCATCGCAACTGGCAGCGGCGGACGATCTGATACGGCCTTGTCCACATCAATATTACCGATGCGAATAACTACACGCCTGTATTCGAGAATGCGCCTTACGTACCACCGCTGCGATACGTTTTACAATGGTTTGGAGCGGTTTGCATATTGGCCACACGTTTGTGAAGCCTTGTTTCCATATATATGCGCTATTATTTGAGAACGCGCCTTCCAGCGCTGCAGTAAGTTATTTAATGGTTTGGAGTTGATCTTATTGGATGATTATGTATTTTTGAATAATCTATCTTTATTTTATGGAACCTTTCCATAACACATGGCTACGATTCACGCCAAGGCTATACTTGTGTCCTTAACCCATGGCTGTGTTCAGGCTACCAAGGAACTGGTCTTCCAGGAGTTCGAGACGCCGTAAAATTATCTACAGCCTATTACAAAACACCAAAAAAATACAGATTACATGTACGAAGTTCGAGAAGAAAATACCTAACAACGATTCTGTTTCAGGTATTCGAAGACGCTCCCGTAGGAACCACGGTCCTAGTCGTCTCCGCGACGGACAGCGACGTAGGAGTGAACGCCCAGATCTCGTACAGCCTCAGCTCGGAGATCTCCAACGAGGCGGTCACCCATCATGACCAAGAGTTCGTCATTAACCCTCAGACTGGCGCTATTACTACGAACAAGCTGTTGGACCGAGAAACTATGAGCGGTGAGTTATTTACATGCCCGTATGAAACTTATGCCCGTATGCCCGTATTATATGATATCACCATGCCTAATAGCAAGTAACAAGTAACTAACAATATGTGGTTGTTATTGTTATTGCTTGTTATTATCTTGTGTTCTTACTCGTGTTTCTTTGAATGATTATATGAAAGATTATTGTTGAAGTTTTTTTCTATTTTCTATTTTTTTTAATTGAAAGAATTCTGGTAATATAACGTACAAACGGCCGGCGGCAGATATTAACCTACCCAAAACTGTAAAATTTCTACAATCAATTTTAAACTTTATTTAGGGTAGGGTAGTTAGGGGTAGTTCAATCACGACATACTTTTCTTTTATTGTTAATCATGTTCACTCACTTCACTAGCTAGGTACTTATTATACAAATTTATACAAACATTTGAAACTGTATCTAACAATAAACTGTATTATTACTTAAATGCCAAGAAATTACTGTGTATGAGATGAATGAATTTTTATGAAGATATTTAATAATGGTGTTATATTGAGAAAAGTGTTCATTACCTCCCATGCAAGTCAAGACTGTATGACGGCAAGGTAAGATGCTCACTCAAAATAATATAAATCTTTGCGCATTGGGCATAAAGTTCAATAATTATTATATCCATGAATAGCCAATAAAAAAATGCAGCGCTTATGCGTTGACGAGATGACGAGTTTAGCAAAGACAACACAGTACACGCAAGAATACCAGAAGCAGTATTTTTGACATACCTACTCAAAAAGATATCAAAAAGATATTTCAAGAATTGACTCGATCTAAAAGTAACCTTAAAAATAACTCAATTAAAACAAAAGAAATAAAAACTAAAATAATGATAATATTCTTGGACTGTATGCTATTTGTAGTGCTTAATAACTTAGTACAAATTTTCACAATCTTGCCAGACACTATAGTAAATTACGATTATGATTATAAAATAAAATAATGAACAATCTTTTTTTTTAAATTGCTATAAGTATATATTATAGTGTTATTAATAAATATTATTTAAAAAAATATAATTATATATTATTAAATATTTTTTGGTTATAAGGATCAATATCCATTGGAGAAATTTGACAGGTTTGGGTAGGTTGATCTGCCGCCGTGTTTACCTAGGTATATTATTGTCCCGCTGTCATTGAAGCTCAGACTTAGTCGTGTACGACTTCTATTGTTTATTCTTCCTCATTTGTTTGTTGTAACTGTGCCTTTTTAATAAATAAAAAAATAATATTCTCACATTCTTAAATTTTTTACTTTTACTGGTCACCCTTATCAGACATGTTGGTTTTTAAAATAAGGTAACGAGATCGGATGAAGGTGTTTCATTTATTACAATGTCCTATTTTCTCGTAGGTTACCTCCTGACTGTGACGGCGCGCGACGGCGGCGTGCCGTCCCTCTCTGACACGACCGACGTGGAAATATCCGTGGTGGACGTCAATGACAACGAGCCCGTTTTCAAGCAGCAACTCTACACCGCTAGCATTATGGAGGACGCGCTCGTTGGTAAGAAGATTAAATCAATCGCTTCACACTCATCACCAGCTCATTATATGTCCACACTGCTGGCGCACGAGCCTTCCCTATGGATGGATAGGGCGAACGGGCCATAAACCACCACGCGGGCCCAGTGCGGATTGGTGGTTGTTAACGACTGCTAGTGCGATGAACGGCCTTCGCCAAAGTTGCTTAACGTCAGCAATCACGGACTAGGCGCGTTAACCACTGCGCCAAGTCCGCGTTAACCTTCTTCACTCAATACAACAGAAATCAGCAGCAACAAGGTGTTGCTTTTGCGTTGCAACCTGAAAAAACCTGTTTACATGCCTTTTAAAAGAAGTAGCGTAAGTATAATTAATAAGTATATAAATTAATAAAAAAATAATGAGAAAACCGCGGATGGCAGCTTATTCCACAGTTTGATGATACATACGGCAGCAGATCAACCTACCCAAAGCTGTCAAATTTATCCAATTAATATTGATCCTTATAACCAAACTCTAAAGTTCAAAATTGATTGTAGTAATTTGACAGTTTTAGGTAGAGTGATCTGCTGCCGTGTGTACGTTGTATAATGCTGCAGTTTGATGGTACGTTGTATAAAAGTGTCCTGGAAGCGAACTGTTCGAGAAAATAGCAGGGGTTTCATCAAAAATGCTTGTGCTTTGTGCTAATGGCTTTATAGAATAGGATTCTCATAATAGTATTTTAAAATATTATTTGTTTTGTAAAGGTACTTCAGTGATCCAAGTGAGCGCTACGGATGCGGACGTCGGCCTCAACGGGCGCGTCCACTACGAGTTGGAGACGCGCGACCGCGAGGAGGGCTCGTTCGTGGTGGACCCCGCGTCGGGGGTCATACGGACCAACAAGGCGTTGGACAGGGAGTCAGTGGCCACGTACGACCTGAAAGCGTTGGCTGTGGACGGCGGGTCGCCGCCGCAGAGTTCCACTGTGAGTTACTGTGACTTTTAGGAAACAATAAAGTGTTTTCATCAGTTTTCTTGTTATGAATCTGGAAAACGAGTTATTATGGAGACCCTTGCAGTGGTCGTGATGTAAATGCATTAATCAGGAAATATTAACCCGATAGAGTACGTTACACATTTTATTCATAGTATGTACCGAATTGTCGTTTATTTGTTTGACGACCTCCTTTGTCTTGTCCTTGTCCTTGTCTGTTGTCCTTGGTCTTGTCCTGGTCCTTGGCATTGACGACCTCCTTGGTCGAGTGGTTTGTACACCGGTTTTCATGGTATCGCCATCTCTGAGGTCCCGGGTTCGATCCCCGGACGGGTCAATTTAGAAATTATTGTTTTTCTAAATTGTCTCGGGTCTGGGTGTTTTCTATGTATAATAAGTATGTATTTAAGTATTTTAAGTATGTTTATCCGTTGTCTAGTAACCATTTAATGAGTTTCATAACGAAGCTTCTCTTGGGCTAGATAATTAGTGTGAGTGTAGGAAAGTTTATTTATTTATTATTTATTTATTTATTTATTTGTCAATTGGAATTGAATTTTATTGTTTCAATAAAAATCTTTCGCAAAAGTTTGAATGTATATTTAAATTTGCTTATTAAATATCTTCTCTCTCCCAGGTGATAGTCCATATAAAAGTGGAGGACATCAACGACTCGCCACCCGTGTTTGAAAGCGACTGCCTCACCTTCTACATTCCCGAAAACAGTCCGATCGGCACCACCGTCGGGGAGATATACGCGCGCGATCCCGACGAGGGAGCGAATGCCGTGGTGCATTACTCTATCAAAGGTAAGGATAATTTTAATTTGATATTTTTCTACTGGGACCTACACGTGACGTTTTCCTATTCCTCTGGGAATTTAAAAAGGAAGTATAAATACACAATTTTGTACTTAGTCCTTAGACTAGAAGAATAAGAATTTTTTTTCCGTATAAAGCTTAAGAGCGTTTACGCCGCACACTAGCGCCGCCAATGAAAAAAGACGTCACTGCTAAATACGGCCACTTTTAACAATAACGCCGTATTTAACTAAACCATAACATGTCAGATGTTCATTAGGTGACGTAAAAATGCTAAATTACTTCATTCAAATAGTTTGTTGAGCATAATTTGATTTTCTATCTCTAATTACTAGATTTTTTTTTTCATTGGCGGCGCTAGTGTGCGGCGTAAACGCTCTTAAATCTTAATACATCAAACTTTTAAAATAACATTGTTTATATATTAATACAGTGCATTTTGTGTGTACTGCTTATATTGTGGTTCTAAAATTAAGGTTAGTAGTGCAAAATAAACGTAGTGATACCTTAACTAAGGAAACTAGTTTACCCTGTATCTTAGGTATTTGTTTTGGCATTGTAAGTAGATCTTCTTATAATCATAGTAGAGCTTGGTCTAAGTCAGTCTGGCTAACTATAATTATCGTAATTTTTGATTTTAACATTGCTAACGAAACTGGCCTAAAACATACTGTGTCGACCCAATGCCCACCATATTGGCCAATGTGTGTTTAGTAATATCATCATCATCATCATCATCATCTTAATCTTCATCGTCACCATCATCATCCGCATATATATGGCTACTGCTGCACTAAGATTTTCCCTACTAAATTAAAATCTGTTCACAATATTTTATTTTATTTTATTTCCCAGGTGGAGACGACTCCAACAGCTTCTCCCTGGAGACCCGTCAAGGCTCTGACAAAGCGGAACTGGTGACGATGGTAGACCTGGACTATGAGAGTCCTCGCAAGAAGTACGAGCTAGTTATACGAGCAGCTAGCCCGCCTTTATGGAACGATGTGCGCGTCGAGATCTTGGTCACCGATGTCAATGATAATGCACCCATGATGAAGGATTTCCAGGTTGTCTTCAATAACTATAAGGACTGCTTCCCTGTTGGGCCGTTTGGGAGGGTGCCGGCGTACGATGCTGACGTCACTGACAAGGTAAAAAAACATTTGTTTTCCGATCTTAAAAAAATGTAGCTGGCTACACATTTTATTGTCTTTTAAATACTGTTTCCGTCTGGTGGTAGATTTTTGACCAATCCGATAAATCACGACCACTTTCCCTTCGAGCTTTTCGTATCTGGATGAGGAAAGAGGGGAGAGTCTCATATATATAACCCAGGGTTGCCCCTGGTCCCGGTGTATGCATTAGATAATATTTAACCTAGTTTAGAAAAGACTTTATCATCATCATCATCATCATCTCAGCCAAAAAATGTCCACTGCTGGACAAAGGCCTCCCCCAATGATCTCCGCAACGACCGGTTTTGTGCTACTCGCATCCAGCGGCTCCCCGCGACCTTTACCAGATAATCGGTCCACCTCATTGGAGGCCGGCTCACACTAGAAAGGACGTAAAGACAAGAATTAAAACTTTTATGTTAGCAACGCGCGTTACATGCGCTCATGGGCTGATTACGCTAGTTTGCAGGCTCAGAAGCATAAATAAAATTTGTCTCGTGATTAAAACTCATAAATGTTAACGTCTTGTTTTTATTTTCGTTTTACTAAAAACAAGCCAGCTGCTGTCGAGTTTAGGCTTGTTAAAATAAAATTGTAAAACCCATTGAAATTTTTGTAGTTGCAATACCGCATACTTTCGGGCAACAACGCAAACCTGGTACTGCTCAACGAGACCAGCGGCTCTATGACGCTGTCACCGCAACTCAACACCAACGTGCCCAAACTGGCCACCATGGAGATTTCTGTCACCGGTAAGTTTTTTTTTTGTTAGTACAGATTACATATAGCCAGTGTCAAATTAGAAAGATATAGTAAACTATTTTATTTGTTTGATAATAATAAATGATAATTAGCGATAAAAAAAGGTTTAATAAAAAATAAATAAAATAAAATATATTGCCCCTCGAGTCCTTAACTTTATCGAGTTCTCACGCGGACTTTCCTAGCGAATTTGTAGTTTCGTTACACTGTTTTGTAATAATTTTCCAACGCTCCATGCATGAATTTACGGTTGATAATCCATCAATTTTCTCATAAATATTCGATAAAAACACAAATTTTAGGAAATGCATGCATTCATTCGTGCTGCATGCATTCGTTACTCTTAAACTTTCCCGCCAAAAAGTCTTAGCGGTAGGTTTAACAAGTGTTTTTTTTTCCTTTAGTTGATGGCTTCGTGCGATTAATAACTATGTTCCATGCTGTCCGAGACACGCTTGAAATAACAGCAAAATTTATTCAAAATTTTTTTGGTAATGTTATTGCTATGACATATTAACTTTACTTAAATATGTGGTGTTTACTGTAACATCCATGAAAAACTACCATCACATTGTTCGTTTACTTGCCCTATGATGAGTTAGTACTTTTTTCTTTTACGTGTTTTGTTTTACGTTTTTCCTTTATTTATTTTTTAAAGAATTACAGCTTTTTTTAATAGTTTATTGACAGAAAATTATATTTCTAGTCTCATTATTTGCTTCATCAGACGGAGTGAACGAAGTGAAAGCCATGATGCAGCTATCCGTCAGACTTATCACCGAAGAGATGCTGTTCAACTCCATAACCGTGCGGCTGAACGACATGACGGCCGAACAGTTCCTGTCCCCACTGCTGGGCTTCTTCATCGACGGGCTGGCGGCTATCATACCCTGCCCCAAGGAGAACATCTACGTTTTTAGTGTGCAGGTATAATTTTTGTTATTGAAGACTAAAACAATTACGTGGACAAAAAATTGTTTAATGAGTTTTTCCTATTTGAAAAAGTTATTAGAAAAAGTTATTTGAAAAAGTGTTGAAAAAATCCAGGAACGGGATTCGAACCCGCACCCCTTTTTTCCTATAGATTGGTAGATATATTTAGGGAGTAGTGGTTGAGCCTGCGGTCTTAAGCCCGAAGGTCCCCGAGTCGGTTTGCTTGATAGATATTGTAGGGCTTGCTACCACTGTTTTGTCCAAGTATGTCACTAAAAATATTTTATAAATATTATCAAATGTTCAAACGCTTCTTTAGTTACATAATAAATTGTCTGACAGTAAAAATAAAATAAGTATTCACTGATATATGCTTAGAATTAGTGTTTTGTAAAGGATTTGCATTCCTGTGACTAAAAAAATAAGAGATGTTTTTTACACCCCAAAAATAGTTTAATTTATTGCTTTGTACGCTACAAAGCATTAAATTAAGTATTTTCATTTACAAAACACAAATTCTAAGCATATATCGCTTAACACCACGAGATGGATTTTAGAAATCATTTATTATTTACTATGTTGTGTATCATGCATGTTCGGAAATCGAAATTAAATTCACCTAAAAAAACACGCCCTGCGCTCGCAAGATAGACGAACTATACCCATCACACTCCATCCTAAGCTCTCTATTTTATTTAAACAAATTATCAATATCATTTCATTTCATACAATACAATATTTCTAAAAAGAAAATAAAAGTGGTTTTCTGTCTTTCGCAGCTGTGTTTCGGCAGCATTTTTAATTTTTTAGGTTCTTGTTCCCGTTTTCGCAACATTTTTCACTGATTTTTCGCTCCTTTTGGTCGCAGCGTGATGTTATATAGCCTAAAGCCTTCTTCGGTAAATGGACTATCCAACACAAAAATAATTTTTCAATTCGAACCAATAGTTCCGGAGATTAGCGCATTCAAACAAACAAACTCTTCAGCTTTATAATTATTAATATTGATATGTGAATAAAAAATGTATAATTTATTTTTTTTCAAATAGTAATTTTTTTTTAAAGAAAATCAAAGTGCTATTAAATTAAATAAAGCTCCCTTACCTATAGGACGATACTGACGTAACGGGCAACATTCTCAACGTGTCTTTCTCGGCGCGGCGTCCGGACGCCGAGGTGGGCGTGGCCGGCGACACGTCGCAGTACTACTCGCCCACGCATTTACGGGAGCGAGTGTACCTGCATAGGGCCACGTTAGCCCGGCTCGCTACTGTTCAGGTTGGTAATTTTATATATTTAATAGTAACAGCTTCTGTGGTCTAGTGGTTAAAAATAGACGTCCTGAATGGGTAGTGGGTAAAAAAGTGGTTGGACGATTCAAAAGCATTTTTCTTAAGTTTATTTCAATAAATAAAATGACTTTGACTTTGACTTTCACTTAAGACCACCGGTCGTAGTCCCCAGAGGCCTCGGGTTCGATTTCCAGTGAGGGACAGGATTATGTACTCAGGTTGATTAGTGGTAGGGCATGTTTTTCCGCCTGGCTAGCTGCCACCATCTTCTCTAAACATGTCGGCATAACATCAACGTTTGTAGCAACATTGTTGTGTTGCAAAAAAAATAGTGGTTGGAATAAAAAATGGGTAATTCGACCAGCATGGTGGAGTATGACCTGAATACCCCATTTTATGTGGAAATGCCTGAGCCCAGCTACAGAATGTTTATAGGCTGATGAAATAAAACTGCAAGCATTGAGGCTCTGGGGCTGGATTTTAATAACCTCATCACACGTCTGCGACATTTTATGTTAAATACCGTGATCAAAATACTCGTAAACGAGGCTAATTTACCTAAAATTGGTGACAACGTACGACATGGAGTGGGAAAACCATAAATAACTATACATGGGACGAATGGGCCATACCCCCACCACGCTGGTCGAATAACCCATCAATTGTAGCGATGGCTAGGCCTTTACTAGCAACAAAGCCTTACGGCATTATTTACTTGCTAACTAGTGTTGATATTCGATATTCCTCGCAGGTGCTTCCCTTCGACGACAACGTGTGCGTGCACGAGCCCTGCCTGAACTTTGAGGCGTGTCTCACCGTGCTGAAGTTCGGCAACGCTTCGGGCTTCATCACCAGCGATACGATGCTCTTCAGGCCCATTTATCCGGTCACCACGTTCTCCTGCCAGTGCCCTTATGGCTTTACGGGTAAGGTCTAATTTTGAATAGCTTTTGTAGGTTAGTTACTGTGACAGCTAAGAGTTTATCTCTGTCACATAAAAGGAAAAAGGATCTAGTGTGTACAGGCTGGTATTTAGTTAAATTTTCTTTGTTAATTGATAAGATGATAATGAGTGATAGTTAATTAATCATTAATCATTCAGTCATTTTTTGCAGGCCGTCATGAATGGGTGCGCTTGTTACCGTGCTTGTCCCACTGTGGGGAGCGCTCTCATTATTAGTTAGTATTATTTTGGACTGCATTGGCTGCTTACCATCAGGCAGGATGTAGTCACTATGACATGCCAATATAAAAAATAAAAATGTGAAAACTCATCAATAAGTTTAGCAACACATTTGATGTTCACTTTGACTCGTTCAATTGTATTCTTAAAACTGTAATTCAGTATAAATCAGAGTAGCTGTTCAAAGCTTACTAGGAACGTAAACAAAAACTACTTAAATGTTTGTTTTCCTTTTTATGTTTAAATTAACTAGTAAATTAACTTAGTATAAATTAAATTAAGTGTTTAATTTTTTTACATAGCCTGTGGTGTTTGCCTATAATTGTTTGATGCATTTAGATATAAGCCGTAGCATTAATTTTTGTTTCATGAAATTTTTGTATTGAAATGTTGCTAAATCTTAATAAATAAATAAAAAGTGAAGATCCCAATCTCCTAGAATTTCAGTAAAGAAGTTTTCTTGAAAGGAT
The DNA here is from genome assembly GCA_947562085.1 of Eudonia lacustrata. NCBI lineage: Eukaryota > Metazoa > Arthropoda > Insecta > Lepidoptera > Crambidae > Eudonia > Eudonia lacustrata. Next base: position 20,244,569 of record OX387313.1, read on the forward strand.
TGCACTGCTTTGTGTCATTTATACACGTGTATGAACACTTCATTGTTAATAATCCAACATTATTAAATCACATTAATTTTAGACAAAAAAAACACAATTTAAAAAAAGTTCAATCATGACTTCACTTTCTCGCCAAGCAGTCCCTATGTATAAATAACTATGGTTCATACATGGTATCATTGGGAGGTGCATGTTTGTGTTCTCGGTTTGGTTAGTGGTAGGGATTGTTGGTCCGCCTGGCTAGCTACCACCATCTTATATAAATATGTTGACATCACATCAATGTTTGTAGAATTGTTGTGTTCCGTATGCTAGAAATAAGATAGCCAGTGCCTATTAATAGTTGAGGATTCCGGGTGAAGTGCGCTTCCACCATTGACCTTATCATCACTTAACATCAGGTTCGATTAATAATCTGTGCTTACCCCTAAGACATTAAAAAAAAAAAAAATGGTTCAGGATCCCGCGAGCACTATATGTGCGACACGGAGGTGGACCTGTGCTACTCTTCGCCGTGCCTCAACAACGGCACCTGCCTGCGCCGCGAGGGCGGCTACACCTGCGTCTGCGCGCCCGGGTACACCGGTCAGTATAACTTACACTCTCATGTATCTTATATAGCTAACGAATGGCCAGGCTTAAAAACCGGTTTACTTTCAACACAAGCTGAGGCGGGGTCCCTTGATGAATTGCTACTTGTTGTGATTGTTTGATTGTTTTTAATTTTGATTTTGATTAGTGTGTGTGCTCATTAAATGTTCTGTCTCTGTCTCTCTCCTTGTCTTTAGTTTTTTCCATAATCACAAGTAGCGATTGCGTTCGTAAATACTAGCATTTTTATTCGTACATAAGTGGTTTTTTTGCGAAGGCATTGGCTACTCGTAGGTATTTGCACTTCCAAGGGTTTTATTAACGTGCACAATTAAACCCGCTAAGTATACTTTGATCGTTCTATAACCCCTAGTTAGCGTGTAAAAAAACAGGTTAAAAGGCTATTTTAAACAGCTTTCCCAAATTTTTTTCTTTGAACGAAACAAATAACAATAACGCAATAACCTTAAATAAAAACGGGTTCTTGAAACCGGTTTCAACCCGTAACGTACACAAAATCTTTAAATAGCTCATTAGAATTTTATACATTTTTATAACTCATTAGGTGTAAACTGTGAGACTGTACTCACGAAAGCGACGTGCGACGTGGCAGGCGACGGCACGATCTGCCGCAGCGGCTCGCAGTGCGTGCCGCGGCGCGAGGGCGGCATCCTGTGCCAGGGCTGCTCCATCGACACCGCACACACTACGGCCCTGTGCGAGCTTAGAGCGAGGAGTTTCCCTGCTTCCTCTTTTTTAACGTTTCCCGGATTGAAGCGACGGAATCGGCTGCAGTTCAAGTTGAAGTAAGTCTTTTTGGGTTGGTTAAATTGGTAGTTTTTTATGTTGATGCCGCCCTTAAAACGGCCCTGTGCGAGCTTAGAGCGAGGACTTTCCCTGCTTCCTCGTTTTTAACGTTTTCCGGATTGAAGCGACGGGATCGGCTGCAGTTCAAGTTGAAGTAAGTCTTTGTGGGTTGGTTAAATCGGTAGTATTTAATGTTGATGCCGCTTTTAAAACGGCCTTGTGCGAGCTTAGAGCGAGGAGCTTCCCTGCATCCTTCTATTTAACGTTTCCTGGATTGAGGCGACGGAATCGGCTGCAGTTCAAGTTGAAGTAAGTTCTTGTACAATTAGTTAATTCAGTATTTGATGCAAAGTTATGTAGACGTTCATACTACGCTACGACCCCATGCAAACTTTGAGCAAGAAGTTTCATCGTCCTTTGGATGAGATAATTGGTTCAAACTGCGGTGTTTTGTGTCAAGATGTGTCCATACCGATCGAGAAGTTTTTCTGGCTTGTTTTCCCAATCAGTCTTATCAAACAATCCCCAAAAGGTTTTCTGGGAGCTGGCATCATTCAAGCGTATATCCGTGCCTTACTAAATTGTCTGAGTCGTCGGCCTCTAGAGGCTAGGATTAGGATTACAGCTCAGATTGACCATAACGTAGTGAAGAGTGACGTGGTGAGTGACTAAAAGAACCTTTTTATTCCACTAGATTCGCGACCCAATCAACATCAGGGCTTTTGCTGTACAACGGGCGGTACAATGAACGGCATGACTTCGTGGCTTTGGAGCTGATCGGCGCGGGCGCGGGGCGGGTGGGGGGCGCGGGGCTGCGGTTCACCTTCGGCCTGGGAGGGGGGAAGACGGAGCTCACCGTCGCCGCTGACGTGGCGGATGGTATGTGGCATACCGTGGAGCTGGAGTATCTTAATAGGGTAAGTGTATTTTATATAATTATGCACCGAAAGACGCAGTTTAGGCAGAAATTTGGACCAACAATCTGGTGAAGTTGGTGGGTAGCCACTAGATGCCAGAGGAGACCTTTATCAAACAGGGGACGTCTTTCGGCTGGGATGATGATAACAACGATTTAGCTGTACGTTACTATGTATGTTGGATTAACTTGATAATTTATGACAAACTAACGGCCCGCCCCGGCTTCGCACGGGTGTACTTTTTTTTTAATACAACCTATGTTACTCGTTGCTAATGTAGCATTCTAATGGTGAAAGAATTTTTTAAATAGGTTCAGTAATTTTTGAGTTTATTCGTTACATACATACATACAAAACTCTCCTCTTTATAATATTAGTATAGATTCTCTCTTCCCTCTGCGTTTTTAATAACTTTTTTAAGTAGGTAAATGACTTCGCTCCAACTTATAATAAACGGAACCGAAGTTCAGATGCGAAAACAGCTAGTCCGTGGCGCTCTAGCCGTCCTCACCCTACCGACCCGCAAGATGACTCTCCAACCCTTTTACTGGTAGTGGCAATATAGTTGCCACCATTATTTGAACCTTATAAGGTTGCAATAGCATCGAAAACCAATAAAAAATATATTATGCTGTACCAGTCAAAGGGTAGAAGCCGCTGGTCACAGCAGACCATTCAATTCAATTCAATTATTGATACCAATAATTGAACCATACCAAAATCTTGGTCTTGTCAGTATTTTATTTCATACAAGGACCATTGTTTAGTTAGATATTTAACTTTTTTTTATTTGCAGACCGCAACAATAATACTGGACGATTGCGACAAGGCTTTATCGCTAGCTGGCGCCGCTGACTTTGGCATCAAATACGCCTGCGCGAACTTCACACGGAAGGAGCTGCCGCCACGTTGCGACATCCCTACGGAAACCTGCCATAGGTCTGTTATATTGTTTTAACGATAATTCAATTAAACGATAACGATAATTCAGTTATTTTTGTATCAATGTGAAAGTTTACTAAGACCCCACGAGGGCTTCTAAAGAGAAATGTGACGTTGCCTTGTTTTGTTACAATTGCTAACAGCCATGCACCTAACTGTAACTAGTGGTCGCCCAGTGGTCGAAATTCGACCGTATTTTTTTATAAAAAGCTGTTTACTAAACAATATTTTATTAAGGGTGCACGGATTGTATCCTAAGCTATGAAAAATTAAAAAAGATAGAATGTGAGTTTGGTTTGGCATTGACAGATTTCGGCCGCTCCTCTTCCATTTTTGAAAAATGTATGAAACAATGTTTATTTTAATATATTTATTATGCATAATATAAAAAATTATTAGCACTCTGTAATCCTTCTCTATATAAATTATAAGTGTGCGAAATTTTGTACTCCTCCGTCCGCGCAATTTTCGTAAAAAGGGGTACAAAGTTTTCGCTTCACCTATTAATATATTGTTGTTATTACTTTTAGAATCTAGAAGTTTCCCTTGGTTTTAGTTATGCTGCTTTTTTTGTTTATATCATTAAATGAACGTATTTTCTTAGGTTCCTGGATCTGACCGGCCCTCTCCAGCTGGGTGGACTGCCGAACATCCCCAGCAGTTTCCAAGTTAAAAACAAAGACTTCGTTGGCTGTATTTCTGATTTTTACGTTGATCACAAATTCATCGATCTCAACAGGTTATTACTTACTAACTTTTGTTTATTATAGTTAAGAATAAGCATAGCCGAATATTGACTTAAATTTATTGAATGATGAATTAAAGAGCGTTAAAAATTGAACGTATGTAATTAAGTTTGTAGGTATGTTTTTTTTGGTGGGTAAACTGGTTAGATTCCACTACCTATGTGGAATCACAATTGTCCATAATCCCTAAATACTGAGGAACTCGCAAACTTGACTCTAAAAGTTGAAACACATGGCGACAGACGTAAGGATAAGATGGTTGTACTTAGCCAAACGGACTTAGAACCAACCATACCGGGAGATGTACCCGGTATGGTTGGTTCTAAGTCCGTCCGATTACTCTCTGCTGGTAATCTAAGCCCGGGAACTCTTACCAAAACAGTTATTGGTTTAATTAAACAAACTTTACTAACTTAAACCTTTTTTGTATTAGCTACGTAGCGGACAATGGCACCCTGGCCGGGTGTCCGGAGAAGCGCTCCCACTGCGACTCCGCGCCGTGCTTCAACGGGGCCGAGTGCCGCGACCTGTGGGACACCTTCATCTGCGAATGTACTGAGGGCTACACCGGGAAGGACTGCAGCGAATGTGAGTGCTTGAACAATGCTAGCCTAAAAACCTATAACCTATAGAAGGACAATCCTGGACAAGGTGATACTAAAAATTTGCGTAATTACAGTTTAAGTGAAATAAATGAAGACATAAAGTCGTAAAGAAGACATTTATGTTTACTGACATTATGCATTTGAATCTTCGATTTTACGATCGCAATTATTAAGATGTACAGTTGTATGAAATACATTTTCGGACTTGCTTCAAATAATTATTCAAAATATGATTAATGTATGTTGTGTTGCTTTAAGTAATAAATGAAAAAAATATTTTTAACTTAATTCTACGCAAGATGGGTCGACGATATAACCAAGATCGTTGGCTAGCACAGGATCGAGGCGAATAGCATAAGCAAAGAGAGGCCTGAGACTGCTTGGCGGGAAAATAAAGAGTCATGTCTGCGGTTTTGTTTTATTTTCTAAAATTTGTGTTATGTCGAATATTAATGTGAAATAATGGTGGATTATTAACCGTTAAGTGTTCGTGAGTGTGCATGAGTGTTGGCAAATGAAACAAAACAGTGCAACGTCACTTTTCAAATTCTCTCAAGAAGTCCGCGTGAGGACTTCGTAAAGCCCCCACATCTTTACTGAGATACTCGAGGGGTTGGGGGGTATATCATTTCTCACTTCCTATTTCTATTATTATTTATCATCATAATACAGGAAGGAAATATTGTTTATTTATGTATTACTTGTAAGAAAAATTATTTCTTTGGCTAAATGCTTGTACAAAGCCATAAAAAAAGAGAGGCCTATGCCCAGCTGTAGATCGAGAGGGGTTGATAAGGATGATGATGATGAAACTCTACTTTCCTTTAGCCACATCGCCGCCTTGGCGGTTTAGCGGCGACGGCATGCTGTCCTTCAACCCTTTGCTGCGGCCCATCCAGCTGCCATGGCTGAACGCGCTCACGCTGCGCACGCGCCAGGAAGAGGCCTTCCTCATGTCCATACAAGTGGGCCAGAACAGCACCATATTCATCAGTGTGAGTATTCACTGGGTCACTATTAATAGATTGTCATGTATATTTTTATTTTTTTATTAGTGAGTTTGAGACATATGAAGAGATTTGGGAGAGACCTTAGCCAGAGTGAACGAGAGTGCGGCAACTTCACACAAGCGCTCCGAAACGCACACACACAAGCTCGTAGTTCACCTACATTAGCACACGGAAAAAAGCATGGGAAAGGAGAACCCGATGACGCGGCTGTCATCACAAACGCGGATCGGGCAGCGTATGTTGCTGTAGTAACGGAGAATAACAAATATGTCACTGAGCGCTGCCGATCTTATATAAACCTTGTTTCTTTATTGGAAATAGAAAAATTTATTACATATTCAAAACTAGCCAAAACTATTTTTGATAATATGTCCGACTTTAAATATGTACCTCCATGTAAATGCTTTCCAATGATATATTTAAAAAAAATATACATTCGCATGCGGATATATTACGTTATTAAATATAATAACGCAGCTTTGAAAACTGGCCGAGCGAGGCGTAAATATTTTGCTGTGTCCAATTTGTAAATTAATATTTGATTACGATTGTACTTTATAATGATATAAGTATTTTATAGTGTACACCTAAATTGTGTGTTTCATTTATAATATATAAGACACACAAATTCACACAATAATAAATTAACTATGTGTGGCTCACTCAACCCTAGCCGGTAGCTACAGCTCGTACGTCAATTCAAGATCACGGCACTGTTGCCGCACTCTCGTTCACTCTGCCTTAGCCCAGCCTTAGCCTGGGACGAAAAAGGTTTAAAAAAAATCCTCATGTCCATACAAATGGGCCAGAACAGCACTATATTCATCAGTGCGTATTCATTAAGTTAATGTTCATCTCATGTAGTAGCAGTATTTGGCTTATATACAATCCCACTGCTGAGCAAAGGCCTCCATTTATATAACAATTTACGTTTTGTATGCACAATGTAATGTGTGACTGTTTATTATTCCAAAATAAATAAAATACAGAAAATTTAATTAATGTGTACGTATTATCGTCGATCACCTTCGATTTGCTGACGATATAGTGGTCATGGCTGAGACCCTGGAAGACCTCGGCACAATGCTCGGTGACTTCAATAGAGTCTCTCAACAAGTGGGTCTTAAAATAAACATGGAGAAGACGAAAGTTATGTCGAACTCACGTGTCGTACCCACTCCTCTGAAGGTTGGGGACTCTGCCCTTGAAGTTGTGGACTATTATGTTTACCTGGGACAAACGGTCCAGCTAGGTAGGTCGAACTTCAGCAAAGAGGTCAATCGTCGAATCCAATTAGGCTGGGCAGCGTTCGGTAAGCTACGAAATATCTTTTCGTCCGATATACCGCAGTGTCTCAAGACGAAAGTCTTTGACCAGTTTGTGTTGCCAGTGATGACATACGGGACAGAGACGTGGCCGCTCACTATGGGCCTTATCAGAAAGCTCAAGGTCACTCAAAGAGCAATGGAAAGGGCTTTGCTCGGGGTTTCTCTGCGTGATCGAATCAGAAGTGAGGAGATCCGCAGAAGAACAAAGGTAAACGACATAGCCCGAGGAATTGCTAAGATCAAATGGCAGTGGGCAGGCACATTGCTCGCAGGACTGATGGCCGCTGGGGCGGGATAGTCCTTGAGTGGCGACCGCGTACCGGTGAGCGCAGTGTGGGCAGGCCTCCAACAAGGTGGAGCGACGACCTGGTGAAGGTCGCGGGATGCTGCTGGATGCGAGCAGCACAAAACCGGTCGATGTGAAGATCCTTGGGTGCCTTTGGGAGCCTTTGTCCAGCAGTGGACGTCTTTTGGCTGTGATGATGATGATGATGATGAAGATGATAATGAGTATTATCGTTATCGCTATGCATACCAAATACGTATTGGTCATTGATCAATTAAATTTTTGGTTGTGGAGACTTCTAAATAAGCATCCTTTTATGTTATATAAGGGATCACTTACATTTAAACACAAATCCTACAAGAAATTTAAACGGTTAGGTTAAAATGGTATGTAAAATAAACGTAAGTAGATCCGTTCCAACAGTTTTATTTCTTTCTTTGTTTCAGTTGAAATCCGGCCTACTTCACTACTCATACAACGGGGAGACCATGTTCCTGCCATCCATGAACTTATCGGACGGCGTGTGGCACCGGATCGAGATCAAATGGCTCGGCACCGACATAGCCGTGAGCATAGGTACACAGATAACATTTCTTGTTAAAATATGTACTAAGGTTGCTTTGTTGCGAACTTCCCGAGGAGCTCTATGATAACTGTTTACACACATGATAGTAAAAGCTGTTTAAATAAACTTTACACTAACGGTATATCATGCTCTGATATTTGGTCACAAATTATACAGCTTTAAAGTAGATGAACATAACCCTTAAACAGTCCTTGTGATTGTTTATAACAGATACCGATAAAGCTGTATCGGTATCCTACTAATATTATAACCGCGAAAGTTTGTAAGTATGGATGGATGTTTGTTACTCTTTCACGTAAAAACTAATGAATGGATTTGGATGAAATTCGGCATACAGACAGTTTATAACCTGGATTAACATATAGGATACTTTTTATCCCGATATTCCCACGGGAACGGGAACCACGCGGGTGAAACCGTGAGCGGCCGCTAGTTAATCATATATTTGGTGTGCAGTATTAGTTGTATTTTTACAATTTTCTTTTAGTAGTATACTTAGCCAAAGGTACGCTGTATTTACCATAAATGTAAGTTCCCATAAACCTAGTTTGGGGACTACTAGTAATAATGTATGTATTGTAACTCTTTTATTTATTAAAAACATTTTTATAGATTACGGACTGCGCACCGCGCTGCTGCCGATGCTAGCCAATAAGGTGCAAGGACAGTACATCGGCAAGATCCTTATTGGCGGACCGGATAGCACGGCTGGTCTGCTTGCTTCTGAAGTTGGATATTTTGAGGGATGTATTCAGGTAAGCTTATCGCTTAAGTTTTTGTAGCGTACGCTTATGCGGGCGGAATAAATTTGAAACTGAAATAAGCAGCGGCCTCATACTACAGTGTCTTTATCAAATTATATTTTACCGCATGTTTGTGTGTTCATAATCTTGTTTAATCAAATAAAAAGTATGTAGCTCGACTATGAAGTTAAAATGTCAAAAAGACCACGCCATTAATCGTGTTGTTTGGTTCAATTGTTCCATATATTACCATAAATAAACGCTTTTATCTTATCTACGAGGATTTATTATTTATCAAGGTATTTATGAATGTTTTGGGATAGCGTCAAAACATCTCAAAACATATGGTCCTTCGAGCCGGATGTGTACTAGGAGTTACATATAGCGTGCATTACTTTGTAAGACAATACCTACTTACTTTTTTGTTCAGGACGTACGAGTGGGAACCAGCCAGTCGTTACTCAACCGGCCGACCGTGCGGGAGAACGTGAGAGACGGCTGCCAGTCGCGCGCCGATTGTATGCTGTCCATATGTCCACCTTATGTAAGTGCACATTTTTAATAGATCTTTTACTAACTTATTATGTTATACATATGTCGCAACTAGGGCGCAAGGCGCTGGCGGTTCGGCAACTTTTTTTTTACATGGTGTTCCTAGGATGAAGAATGCGCTTCAGCGTGTCCTGATCTGGCGTTATGACCTGACGCAGATGGTCCCTTGTGCTTGCGCAAATTTGTCCGACAACTACTTTGTGACCGGTTGGTAGGGGGTGTCGTTATAAACTTTAAAGTCTTGTGTAGCGGGGTTGTCCCTAGCGTCCACACCAGCAATTTACTTCTTCATACCTCGTGTAAACGGCTCCATGTTATAGGAAAGAGGAAATACATGTGCTAGAAGAGCATTCCATTTTCGGTGGAGCGATAAAGAAATGAGAAGATCCTTGGGGAGGCTTTTATCCACAGGACGTCTTTTGGCTGAGATGATGTTAATGATGATGACAAATGACAAGCGTCAAACATTGATCGTTACTGTATTGTCGTTTACACAGAGCGATTGCGTCTCCGGCTGGGACCACACCGAGTGCGCATGCGCCTTGGGCCGCGTGGGCCCGGCGTGCGCGGCCGCCTGCGACCTGCAGCCGTGCGCGCGCGGCGCCGCCTGCCGCGCCGACGGCCCGAGGGGGTACAGCTGCCACTGTGACGACGGGTACCTCATGACGGGTCAGTGTTCATACATACTTCCTTCTAGAAAACCTCCGAAGGTGATTCGTTTTAACACGGCTTGAGGTACCCTTTACGTACTTCGCCGCCCCCAAAAAGCCCGGTGACGCTGAAAATGCCGTTTGAGACAATCAGCAATCTCTCTCAAAAAAAAAAAGTTTTTGTTAGGCGGCGTCCTCCCGAGTCGCGCGCCCGCCACGGACAAATATGGCGGTTTTGAAGCTGTGCATGAGTGCATATTAGTAATCCGTCCCGCGAGCGGGAGAGAGTGCCCCGTTGACCCCGCCGCTTGCGACGGGCGACTCGCCTCACGCAGCGCTGCACTATGTGCCGTACAAATAAACAAGGAATAAGCTTCGAATAGTTATTCCGTATTTTGTTCCTGTCGTGTAAACGTCATTTCAAATTAGAGTGAAAGAGACAAAACACGGAATAACTATTCGAAGCTTATTCTTTGTTTATTTGTAAAGCCATATGAATTTACATGAAACAGCACGCCGTGCCGCAAGCCGAGCCATGCTTTGTATGCCATAGGTATGTGGAAAAAAGGCCTTCCTCGCTTTTCTCTTTCTCACAAGCCACCTCATAACCAGGCAATCTGGTGTGCGTCCAATTCATCTCGCCACCTATTTTTGGGCTATCTATGACTAGCAAAGGCTAGCTACCACTGCGAAGAGGGTACCTTTTGACGGGTGAGTAGTCAATACATACATAGGTTTTTGTTCCCTATGCTGTGCTTTTGGGCCAAAGGAATGCCACTGCGATGACGGGTATCTCATGATAGGTCAGTGCTTATACATATACATACAGGTTGTTAATATTAGGTCCTTACCTATAAAATTGACGCTTTTTTTTCTCACTTATTAAAAGGTCTAAAAGTTGTAAAAATCAATCCGGTTGTTAATATTATTATACACCCTAATTAGGACTATGTTACTTAGGCTTCAGTAATAACAATGATTATTAATTTTGTGTCTTTATCGCCCAATATTTTTTTAAATTGACTATTTTTTTATGTTCGCGGAATTGTCTTTTTGTGTCATTGTAGCTTTGAAGTGACTTGATTTTTTTCTTTTTAATATCTGCTATATTTAGCTAGTGAAACAAACACACTACTCTACAATTTGTATAGTGTTAACATAAATAGATGCTAAGAAAATTAAAAAAAACGTTAGTATAAAAAATAAAATTTTATAAAAAACAAAACGTCAATTCCATAGGTAAGGACCTAATTCAATTACGACTGCTAGGCACGTCTTCCCCTAAGTCCCCCTCTTGTATCTTTTTCGAGCAACCTCATACCAGCCGGTCTGGTGTGCTTCCAAGTCATCTCGCCACCTCTTTCTTGGCCGAAAATGTACAATGGCTGTGATAATAGTTTTGATTGTTGCAGACGAGGGTTGCACACTGGCGGGCGTGGAGGAGTGCCCCGGCGGGTGGTGGGGCGCGGGCGCGTGCGGGCCCTGCGACTGCGCCCCGCAGCGCGGCTACCACCCGCACTGCCACCGGACCACCGGCGAGTGCCGCTGCAAGGTACGTTGCTAGTGATGTAGACAGACTTCATTTCGATTTGCTTATAACTGTTTGTCTTAGAATGTCTCTTCAACATTTTTACAGAATAGGGGAATACAGTTTTCTTGGTAATGTAATGAATACGAATATTTGTCATAGTCTTTGAGCGATGATGAGTGATGGATGACATTTTGTAAAGAATTTTGAGAAAAACGGAACGCATCCGTAATATATCATAATGTAAATGCATACTTGATGGTAGAAAAATTGGTATTGCTAGTATGTATTAGAGCGGACTATCTGACACAGCATAGGGTAGCGCCACCACCAGTGTTCGACCGGAAACAACTATAATAAGTAGATCTAAGCTTAATAAAATCGTGAATGGGAAACGGGAACATGAAAGGGCATGAACTACTTTGATACTTATATAAATAGTTTTGTATGGAGTTGAATAACTGTGTAAATAAAGGATTATAAAAATTTCACTTTTTTCAATTAAATTATGGACACAGGAGAACCACTACAAACCCCCGGGGTCATCGGACTGCTTGCCCTGCCAGTGCTACGCGGCCGGCTCGCTGAACAGCTCGTGCGAACCCACCAGCGGGCAGTGCTACTGCCGCGCCGGAGTCATTGCGCGAGCCTGCGACGCCTGCGCCAATGTGTACGCAGAGGTCGCGCCAAATGAGGGCTGCGAAGGTAACCCTTTACATTATGAAATTACCATACAAAACCCCCCCTTTTTTAGGGATAGGAATGTTTTCACTCGTGTCATCCCGCGGGAGCTACAACTCCGCAAGGTGTGTTAGGGTTAGCCCGATGTATAGTTCATTTCGTCATTTTGTAGCGTACCGTTAACAAAGTTTTTAAAGGTTACACAACTCAAACTAGGTACACTAAATACATAAATATATATACAGTAAGTTTATTAAATTTAATCTACTAGATTTTTTTTGCTTATTTATTGAACCTATTATTTTGTTGCAGTTGTGTATGATGGGTGTCCTCGGTCTTTCTCCCATGGAGTTTGGTGGCCAAGAACCAAATTCGGAATTGAAGCTATGACTGACTGCCCTACAGGTAAAACATTTTGTTACATACAATCACAATTTGTTAATTAAATAAACACTCTTTGAAATTTTATTTATTTATTGTCTTTGGTTTTTTTTACCTAGAATGATTTGATTTTTCTATGAAAAAGAGACGCATAAAACTCTTAATAATGTAACAACAAGGCGTGCATAAAAAATAATTATCGCAAATAAACTTTGTTTTTGTTTCATACAAAATTATTTAAATTTTTATATAGATGTTTCAGTTACACATTTAAATACTAACTTATCTATCTACAACATATTAATATTTTTTTTTTTATTCCAAGGTGCAAGCGGCAAAGCGACTCGCATGTGTGACGAAACACAAGTAATACCTTGGCAAGAGCCGGATATGTTTAATTGCACAACATCCACTTTCTACCAGCTCAGGAATCAGGTACCTATCATTTATAATAATTACTTAATATGATATAAAAATAAAGTTTTTAGTTGTGTGTAAACATAAAAAAATATATATCAAAGTTTGATGAGCTGAATTAGGACTTAATATTTCATGGTTTTTTTCTGCACTTTACTTGACTGAACATACAACCGCTCACCCTGCCGATACCGTCAGTCAGGAGGTATGATTGTTGGTTCTAAATGTTGTTATTGTTGCTATTATTCTAATTTTGATCTCAGTCAAACAAAAGCTTAATATTATGTACAAAGCAACAAAGTTACCTTCTTACTTCGGATCTACCACATGAGTGGTATTTCAATTCAATTTCTTGAAGGATGGATCTCGCTACGATTTAGCCAGTGTCTAGTTTTAGGGCAGGTTATGTGATATAAACATCGATTTAGAATACCTAGATACACCAACAACGCCTCACGCGCGGCTTGAATCAATTGTGCTAAAAACGCGTTTTAGCACAATTGCACTCGTAGTCGCGCGCCGATCACCGTCAAGTCAACATGCTAAGTGCTCCGTGAAAAAGTGCAAAAATAATACTTCAAATAGCTTAAAAAAGGATGGGGTTTCGTATTTTTGCTAAGTATTCATTCAAGGTTTCATAATGTAATGAATTTGTGGATAAACTTACCTTCTACCTAACTAAAAACATTATTACATACTGTTTAGTTTTTTTATACTTAGTTTTGTAGTCCACATCTTCTGGCGGTACGTTGGTATGTTTCTATGGAATTAAAATTAATAAATGTTTTTCAGCTAGGTACTATAATAAATTCTCAGATCAAAGCAAAAATAATAATTATATATGACCGATAAGTACTGTTCCTACTGTACTTCTACTGATATTTGTCAAACATTATTTTTTACACGCTTTTGCAATGCATGTATGTATATAAGTATGTACGTTAGTATGTTTGTATGTATGAATGTATGTTTGTTCGGGTCAAATCTTGCAAATAAATTTTAAAGCAGTTATCCTCCTCAACCGATTGAGCTTTTTTGCAAACATATAAAGTCCGTTGAAAATGTAATATGATGGTACCATCTAGCTGGTCTAATGATGGAGACAGAAGGTGGCCATAGGTAATGACGTAGGCTGCAGTAGGCGGACAGATTATTGTGAAAACAACGATCGTTGGCCCAAGTAGTAGTAAACAAGTTCAGTGACCGCATTAGGTGAACGAAATAATGTAATTGCCATTTTGGCCATGTTGGCGGTTTGTGTTATGCGTCTAATGGTTTATACCTAATTTGCAATGAATCTGAAAAGATCATCAGGCACTATATTAAAATAAGTGGCGGAAGTACACACTGTTAAGGCGGTATAATGGTAAATTTTTTAACGATGCAAATACTGCGATGTCTAATGCACATGAAGCTATTTAAAAATACAGATGCTCATACAAGTGATAAATTTCACCATATTTATAAACTGACAAAATCAGCAGTTCAGTAATATGTGGATGTGCGTCTGCATTATATTTGTAAAAAAGAAAACATTAAAAAAAAATTACCTCTAAACAACAAGTTAACAATATATTTAATTTTGTTTCAGGGTACATAAACATATATGTTTTAATAATAAGTTATTTGTTTTATTTTTACTATAATTTATAAAAAAAATAGTGCAACTAGCATTACACTAATTTTATAAACTGTACAATACGTACATGAAAATAATTTTGTTAAACACGACTCCACTTACTCTGTTCCTACAAGAGGCGGAGGTCGTTAAATTTTATGACTTGCGCGATGATCGCATTATGTAATGTCACAACCGCCTAACGCGTGCAATACAAATAAAACCTTATTTGTGGGTAATAAAGTTGTATTTAATTTTTATAAATATGGTCTTAGCACATTATACGTTTTTAAATTGTCTACTATATACGTATACTTACAACTAAGCGAGTCGGACACTTTTTCGACGTGAATTTGTAGGTGACGGTGTATCTAGGTATTCTAAATCGATGGATATAAAGCACACTGTCTGTCTAGTGCGACAAAAAGGTGCTTTTTTAAGTAGCACGCCCAAATAGCACGCCCAAATAGCACTTGTAACGTCGTGCTTAGTTCACTACTCCACCGCTAGGTGACGCTTAGCAATTACACTAGCATGCTATTTTTGTTGTATTGTAGTTAATTCTCTTTTGTCACACTAGATGTCACTAAAGTGTTCATTTGTGAATCGCGGTATTGAGATTTTCCTCGCTTCATGACCTCTTCGGTGTAACCATTTTGTATTATCGCTTCTCGGCCTTTTGGCTAAGATCAAAGTGTAGTATCTGTTCTTTTCAGCTTAATATCTGAAAGTTCCCTCACTGAGGGACCAGTACAGTATATTAAACTGATTTTTGTACATCGACGAGAAGTTCGGTGCTCGCTCCACTCTCGTCACGGGTCGGCCCGGCATTGCAGTGCCGCCGGGATCGGCCCACATAATACCATAAAACGAAATATGAGACATGATACCTCACTTACCTGTTTTCTCAAGCATAAATAATGCTCGCTCCGTCGCTGACTATCATAAAAGGAAAAGGGATTATAAAAAAACGGTCATCTTTGAGGAGTTATCTATCTATGATACCTTACTTACTTGTTTTCTCAAGCATAAATTATGCTCGCTCCGTCGCTGACTATCATAAAAGCAAAAGGGAATATAAAAAACGGTAAAAATTTACAAAAACGTTCTAAAACATAATATAAATAAATAATTAGGCAGGCTGTAGGAACAAGTCACCTGGTAAGTGCTTGTATGATGATGATGATGATGTCAATGAGTCTAGTCTCGGTAATTTACAAAACCTGAACCTTTCCCAAAGTGCCATACTAGCTCTAGCTTTACAAGATAGAAACGGATATTTGTATGATATTTATTTCTAGGATAATACTTCTAGGATATTTATGATATTTTTTTACAAGCTTGCCCTGTAACATGGGTCAAATCTAGTAATTGAAATTTGACTCCCTTCAAATCTAAATCGGACAACAATGCAAAATTATTATGACATAGAGCTGATCTGTTGATGGAACCGGAAGATGGCTATAGGAACTCGGTAGTTAAACGACACAACCCCATCGAGCTTGGACTCGTTTGATCCATCTTGACGAGTACTTTGGTGCTAGATGATAACCAAGGTCTGATGATGGAGCTGGAAGATGGCTATAGGAACTCGGTAATTAAACGACACGCCCCCATCGAGTTTGGGCTCGTATGATTCGTCTTGACGAGTACTTTGGTGCTAGATGGTAACCAGTGTCTGATGATGGAGCTAGAAGATGGCCATAGGAACTCGGGAAAATAAGTTCGTTTGTTCGTTCGTTCCGTTTGTTATGAATGTGGATTCTGTCTTTGATTAGATGGATTAGATGGATGACCCAATGCCAAGGTAAGCACGTACCGAGGGCTTAGTGTATAAACATGTGATTCAAAAATACTAAAAAGTTAAAAATAAATTTAAAAGAAAAAAAACTTTTTAAAAACAAACTAAAAAAGAACTAAAAAGTTAAAAATAACTTAATTTAAAAATCTTTGCGTTTTTATCACAGATCCAATTTTTTCATAAATAAAAGCGTGATAAATGGGATTGCAAAAGAAAAATAATGAAGGTGTAATATGCTAAACGTTCTCTAATGTTCCATCAAAATGTAACACGCTTTTATTTATAAAAAAAATTGGGTCTGTGATAAAAACGCAAAGATTTTTAAAGTAAATTATTTTTAACTTTTTAGTTCTTTTTTTATTAACATAATATATATATATATATATATATATAATATATATACTCCCTGGCCGATTTCGGCTACGGTGACTGCTAGAAGAAAAAAGAAAAAGAAAGTCCCGCTAATCCGCAGTATTAGGGCTACGTTGAGCTGCCCTATCATGTGCCCTCTGATGACTACAGTAGCCAATCTTATTAGAGAACGTGCGCAAACACTGGCGGCACGTTAGGACACCGTCGACATAATTATAAAAGATGGCCCGAGGTGGTCTGGCCTTCAGGGCATCGCGCTTTGCATCTAATTCGGCTTGTCTTTGCTCTTCAAAGTTATTTACTTGCACTCGCACAAGCCGTCTCCATTCTGAACGACGGCCTGCAACCAACCAACCTTATTAACATAATAAGTAGGTAATAAAAGCTTGTTTTTAAATAGTTTTTTTTAGTTATAGGTAATAGACATCAGACACAGAATTTATATAATCCAATCTTAGGCACCCCCTCCAGTCTCTTACTAAACAGGTATTTGGTTACTTGGTAGTAGTAGTATTTGGTTATTTGGTACACTGGTGTTATCCTAATATACTTATAATAAGTATATTATGTATACTAAGTATTATACTAAGTGCCTTACAAATAAACAAAGAATAAGGTCCGAATAGTTATTCCGTGTTTTGTTCTTGTCATGTAAACGTCATTTCAAATCAGAGTAAAAGAGACAAAACACGGAATAACTATTCGGAGCTTATTCTTTGCTTATTTGTAAGACCCTACGTATACTATTTAGACTAATTATATTCTAAGTATACCATGTGACTTTACTCTTCTCACCAGCTCCACAAGATAGAAACGGGTGAGCTAACAGTGAACACGTTCGTGGGGGTGCGTCTTGCCGCCGATCTTGCGTCCGCCTGCCTCAACACCGCGCGCCTCTACGGGTCCGATGTGTTGGTGGCGGAAGGCATCTTGGTGGAGCTGCTGCAGTACGAGCTGCGGCAGGCCGGGTTGAACCTTACGCACAGCCAGGATAAGGACTATGTTCGGGTGAGTCTTTGGAATTGGTGTCATAGTTGATTTAAGGTTTTATTTCAACGCCACCAAATATTGGTATTTGTACCTAGGTACTAGGTTACTAGTGTTTTCTTGTGAACCTTCAAATTATAAATAAGTTAATGAAGGAACTGGAAGGAATAGTACTTTAAATATGCGTACGTAGTATTTAATGTTTACTTAACGTTATGTGGGAACGTGGATGAGAAAAAGACTTTAAGGACTAAATAAAATAAAATAAAAAAATAAAAAAATATAGCCTTTATTCTGAGTTCTACAAATAAACTTAACTAACTTAAACTATGTCTCTCAACAACCCAGCGTGCCGTTCGGCATAGGCCTGCTCCAACTGTCTTGAGGACTAAATAGTATTTGGATTAAAAAACTGTGTATTACTTACAATAGCACATTCACTAGCTATTAAGTAAAATATACATAAGTAATTATTTAATTATTTACACAATCACTCTAGTTTGGCTTGGCAAGTACTTGGATACTACTGGTATCCAAGGTGTGGTGATGGAGTGGTAAGGCCAGGGAAACCCTGAAGTGGTAAAAGTAGGTACGGACACGATATGTACCTACTATGTACGCGTCTTCAATTTTGATGAATAAATGTGATTTGCATAGAGTTAAATTTGGGATTTACATGTGTCTTACTATATGTTCCTGTCACGTAAACGTCATTTGACAAAACACGGAATAACTATTCGGAGCTTATTCTTTGTTTATTTGTAAGGCACGTGATGTTTAACCTTTTTACCGCCAACAACTTCTATAGAAGTTCGAGATTTTCGTGCCGCCCACGCCAGCACTTCTATAGAAGTTCTTCTTTGTACCTACTTTAATAAAATACATTTATACGTTGGCGTACAGCGGGACATCGCGTGCAGGATAGTTGGGCGGTGAAAAGGTTAACATAAATACAACTCGGCGGTGAAACTGATATCCGACGTCCTCCCTACAGAACATAATAAAGTCGTCCAACGTGATCATGGACTCGGCATACGGTCCGGAGTGGCGCCGCATCAGGCAGCTGACGGGGCGCGGCGTCGAGGAGCTGCTGCAGAAGTACGACAAGTATATCGCCGTGCTGGCAGAGAGCCAGCATGACACCTACACCAGTCCCTTCGAGATCGTCACTACGGACTTAGGTAGGATATTTTTCGTTTTTTCATTATTAACTAATTTAAATTTCTCTTCTGTGACATCATAACCTGCTTATTGCAGTAGGTACCGAGACGCCTGCACATCAACCTATCTAAAAACTGTCAATCCTACTAATATTATAAACGCGAAAGTTTGTAAGTATGGATGGATGTTTGTTACTCTTTCACGTAAAAACTACTGAATGGATTTGGATGAAATTCGGCATATAGATAGTTTATAACCGGGAATAACACATATGATACTTTTTATCCCGATATTCCCACGGGAACCACGCGGGTGAAACCGCGAGCGGGCGCTAGTTTCTTCAATAAATGTTCAACCTTATGCCACATGTAAATAAAATTCAAAGTCCATTGAGGAAATTAGACAGTTTGTGGTAGTCTGATGTGCACGCGTGTGTACTTATGTACAATTTATTTGTTTCTGCCTATACAGATTATATTAGGTCCTTACATATGAAATTGATGTTTTGTATGGAAAAAGCAAAACGATTTTTTTTCTAACAATTTTTTTATTTAATCATTCAAAGTATGTACCGTTGTTATCTATGCACTTTTGCCATTTTATAGGGAGTTCATTGAATCCTTTACTGTAAAAATTGCGGGAGCGAGAGTCAATAAAATCTTTGAAGGCGTTTTGGACTGCCTCATCTGAATTGAATTTTTTTCCAATTAAGTAATTATCCAAATTCCGAAAAAAGTGGGAATCAGTTGGAGCAAGGTCCGGGGAGTATGGTGGGTGACGGAGACATTCCAATCCTAGCTCTTCTAGTTTCGCCACCGTTTGTTCTGCAGTGTGTGGTCTAGCGTTGTCCTGAAGCAGTAGTGGGCTGAAGCAGTTGACCAATCTCGGTTGTTTAACGGCTAGCTTTTCCATCATGGTTTCTAATTGTTGGCAATACAGATCTGCCGTAATCGTCTGACCAGATCTTAGGAAGCTGTAGTGGATGACACCAACACTGGTCCACCAGACACTAACCAGTAAGTACCTTTTTTTGAGTCAACTTTCGCTTAGGGCAGGATTTGGCCGGTTCTCCTGGGTTTAACCACTGTGATGAGCGTTTCCGATTATCGTATAAAATCCATTTTTCATCACAAGTAATGATACGATTCAAAATCCCCTCGTTATGGTGACGGTTGAGTAACGTGACGCAGCAGTCGACGCGTGTTTGTTGGTTTGCTTCACTTAGTTCATGCGGTACCCATTTTTCAAGCTTTTTCACTTTTCCAATTTGTTTCAAATGATTCCAAATGGTTTTATCACTCACACCGAAGCCTGCAGCTAACTCTGACGTGGTTTGAGATGGATCCGCTTCCACGATGACTTTCAATTCCTCATTGACAACTAGGGTCTCCGGCCGTCCACGAGGTTTGTTTTGGAGCTCAAAATTTCCAGAACGAAAGCGTTGGAACCAAAAACGTACTGTGTTTTCTTTTACAGTGGTTTCTCCGTACACATCATTCCTTCGAGCTGTTTCTGCAGCGCTGGTGCCACGATGGAACTCGTATTCGAAAACAATGCGATATTTTAAGTTTTCCATATTGTGCACTGAACGATGTCAAAGCAAAATGAAATGGCGCGAAAACAAATGAATTATCATATTCTAAACACAGATAGACAAGCTTAAAATTGAAATAAATTTGAATTTGGAATTCCTAGCCAAACGCCAGACTTTTAAGATCAAAGTGGCCAGTTCGATAAAACGCCAATTTCATATGTAAGGACCTAATATTTTAAAGATGTTGTGTTCGCCTGTTTTTGTTTTTAACTATTCTTTGACGACCTCCTTGGTCGAGTGGTTTGTATACCGGTTTTCATGGTGTCGCCATCTCTCAGGTCCCGGGTTCGATCCCCGGTCGGGTCAATTTAGAAATTATTGTTTTTCTAAATTGTCTCGGGTCTGGGTGTTTTCTATGTATAATAAGTGTGTATTTAAGCATTTTAAGTGTGTTTATCCGTTGTCTAGTAACCATTTAACGAGTTTCTTAACGAAGCTTCTCTTGGGCTAGGTAATTGGTGTGAGTGTAGGAAAGTTTATTATTTATTTTATTATTATTTTTAAAAAAACATTGATAATTTAATATGTGGCAGACGGACGCGACAGCGCTAGCGAGGTGGTGCGCACGCAGCATACCTGCGTGCGGCAACATTAGTATATAACCTTCTGTTATTTAAAATTTATTTAACGCGTTCCTATTTAGTAAATAAATAATTGGTGTAGGTACACCTTGTAAATGTCTAAATAAATAAATAAATCATCATCATTATCATCATCGACAGCGTATTAACAATCCAAGTACTTAGATACTTGGATAATATTAAAAGTTACTTACCATGATTTTTTGCACTAAGTCTAATTTACATCATGTGCAATAATTAATAAAAAAGGTAGATTTTACCGACTGCTATCTTACGACAACAACTGGGGCCGTCGTCTCAACGTATTCTTAATTTAAGACATTTTTAAGTCTTTATCAAAACGTCTGCAATTTTGCGGTTCATTTCGCAAATAGTTGTTTGACGCTGTCGCTTATAGAGAACCGTGTATATGCTATCTCTCGTTTACAGTGATAGGCGTAGACATCGTAACTGCCGAGTCGATATACGGCTTCGAGCCGACCCAGCTTAACCGCTACAACATCGAGTCGTACACCACGGAGCGGGTTATACTCCCCGATACATCGGCCTTCCTCCACTCGCCGATACAAGCCGCGTACGGCGCCACCAAGGCTAGGAAACGACCGTCCAGTCCGACAGTCTCCTTCCCGAAGTACAATAACTATGTGAGGAGTCGCAGCAAGTTTGATAAGTTCTCGAGGGTACTGTTGCCGTTAGATCTGTTGGGAATCACCAACGGGAATCTTCAAGGTGAGACTTTTGTATATTTAATATTTTGTGATTTAGGTATGTCGTTTGTAAAATCTTGAAAAAGAGCGTGCCACACTCATTACTGGTTGTATTACTTGCACGCACTTGTATTACTGCCTGGGGCTGTCTCAGTACATGTATTCTTTGTTAAAAGTATTGGTAAATGTCAGATTAAACTCAAAGCAAAAATATACCTAGTTTTGGGGTGTGTCATTTACAAAACGTACCCCCTTATTCATAAAAACTATTTAAGCATTATTTAGTTAATCATTGTTTTGTCTCTTTTTCTCAAATACAAAATGACGTTTGTGTGACGTTGACAAAACAATATTTGACTAAATAATGCTTAAATAGTTTTTATGAATAAGGGGGTTAATGTTTCCCTAAATGACAAAACGAAACCAGGGTAAAAATCTAGATGGCGGGGCATACAAACTGTACAAACAAGTACTCCGCGATCTAGGTGCAGTCTCGCCGACTAACTATATCAACGTTATGTTACTTTCTTATCAATTCGTATTTTACTTGTATGTTATACAATTTTACGAACATTTGAAACCTGAATGTGGCGGCAAAGAGGTCAGCTGAGAAAGCGTTGGAGGGACGATCTCGACTTCTATAAAAGAGATGGGTTACCGTCAAAGTATGTAAGTTGGGGGAGACCTTTACCCAGCGAACGAACGAGCGGACGAAATAGGTTAATTTTTATTTTTTATTTTTTAGGTGCTATTTGCTACACTAAAGCTGAATTAAAATATTTATGAAATATAGTAAAAAAAATATACAGGTATTGTTTTCTAAAGTTTTCGCGAACACTACACATTGAAATGAAACAACTTTTACGGATCTACTCGCGTTTATTTTACACATTACTTATTTAATGTTTATCCTGACGTTTCTGATTAAAGGAGACGGTCTAGATTACCATAGAAAGTCTTCACTAAAATGCAGCTGGAGCAAAATGAATGAAAATCGGGAGAATGCAATATGTAGAACTCGTATGAGTTGAAAATCTAGCCAATTTTTAACAATTAATTATTGAAAATTAAATGTTTTTTCATTTTTTATACGGCCATCATGTTGTTTAAGTTTTATGGCAGCACTAGCACAAGCCGTAGAGAAGAGATAGAGTCAATCAGTAACAGTGTATCGATTTGTTATACAGTATAGATATGTATCGCGGGCAATTATATCGATTTTTTGTGTTTTGCAACAGCTTTGTATTTCATTCGATATTTCGTTACGAGATTAAAAACAATGCCTTAATATTATTGATTTTGTTGAGTTATTAAAACTAAGATAAGAGCATGATTTTTTACGCGAATTAATATAATGTCACCGCATATCGGTTGGTAATGAATCGATACTCAACTCAGTAATATGGATATATTTGGCTCATCTCTAACAAATTGTTATGTCATGCATTGACATTGTTAATTTGACAATGACAATAATTGACAGTCAAATACTTTTTTGAAATCGGGTATGTTCTCATCTTCAAACCAAGCTGCGTTCTCTAACGCAATTAGGAGTAATTTTGTATTTTTTTGAAAATTAATTTTAAAAAAATGGGCTAGCTATAGAATTTAAAGAATAACGTAAGGACATTACGTTTTAAAGGCTTTATCGATTACAAGTCTCATTATGCCAGCTGCTTCTTAGGGGATTTTTATTCCGTCTCCTTTACATGAGGGTATACAATCCACCAACTAATTATGAGACGACCAACATCTCAGTCTCCCTGCGACCACGGACCCTGCAAAGGGTTCGAAACGTCAGGATTATCATCATCATCATCATCAGCTCATTTTATGTCCCCACTGCTGGGGCACGAGCCTTCCCTATGGATGGATAGGGAGAACGGGCCATAAGCCACCACGCGGGCTCAGTGCGGATTGGTGGTTGTTAACGACTGCTAATGTAGCTGGGACCAACGGCTTTACGTGCCTTCCGAAGCACGGAGGAGCTCGAGATGATAAAGTTTTGGTCACCCATCCGATGACCGGCCTTTGCGAAAGTTGCTTAACCTCAGCACTCGCAGACCGGGCGCGTTAACCACTGCGCCATCGAGCTCCTCTCGTCAGGATAAACATTAAATAAGTAATGTGTAAAATAAACGCAAGTAGATCCGTAAAAGTTGTTTCATTTCATTATACAAGTAGGCATTAAATTTTTTCACTATATTTTATAATTATTGAAATATATTCATTACAATGAGATGTATGGGCTGATATGGGGAAACCATCTGTTCGTCCGTGGGATGAAATAGGTTTATTCAAAAAATATAAAAATACTACAATATTGATTTCAAACAAACCCTTATCATGCAGATAACTCGGACGCCAACTACGAGTCCCGAGCAGTATTTTCCTACATGCAATACTCACGGAACACGTCCCAGCTGATGCCACTGCGCTTCGACGAGTCGGTGAGCCAGCGGTGGGGGGTCAACATCACCGTGGGGTCACCCATCCTGCAGGTGGCGCTGTACGTGCCGGAGTACGTGTGGATGAGGGAAGCCCACCAGGGTAAAGAGGATAACTCGTTGGAGAACAATATGGACGATGTTGAAGGTTAGTGTGAAATATTTGCTGATAATCACATAAGTATATAAAGTATTCATAATTTTTTCGAATTTTTTGTTGTATGTATTTGTCCTCTGAATTGGTTTATGAAAATGAAGTGCAAACTTTCAGTTTTTTTTAACTTTTGGTGATAAATAGGTATTAAGCGTAATAGGAATAAAGGTAATAGGTAATCAATATATATTATATATTGCAACCATAATGTTTACAAAAGCTGTTATTTACGTAGGTAAATAAATAAATAATAATAACAAATAAAGAAGATAATGTATCTACATTAGGGGGGGGGGGGGTTAGTATCTACTAACCCCCTTATTCATAAAAACTATTTGAGCATTAATTAGTTAAATATTGTTTTGTCAACGTCACAAAAACGTCATTTTGAATTTGAGAAAAAGAGACAAAACAATGATTAACTAAATAATGCTTAAATAGTTTTTATGAATAAGGGGGTAGATTTCAAAGAACAATTTACCTGTCGGGAGAATGCCCATCAATATAGTGATTTTATCTATTCGGTCAATCAAAATTGTATAAGAATACCTAGGATGTAAATATACTTATAGACGAGTAATAAATTATTACAAAATATCATGTATTTTTCAAATATGACAAAATGGCTTTTTTTTTCTAGGTGTCGTATATGCCAACAAAGGCCACCCCCACCAGTCACACGTAAACAACCACATAAACGCTAACCCGCAAACCAAGAACACTTGGTCACATAATAACGACGACGAAAACTCAAGTCAAGATTCCCACGGCCCTATACTCATTCAGCCAACGTTCAAGAAGCAAGACAAAGCTCCTTACAGCGACAACTATCAAGAAAATGAATCGTCGTACACAGCTGAAAAACTTGAGCAAGAAGGTCCTAAAGTACTTGCATTGTCTTTGGTAGCTGAAGAGCTTAAGTCCAAAGATGGCTTCAACTCTACCAGAGATCTAATAAAGAAGAAATTAGTGTACAAAAGCATGGGAGGTATAAGACTGAAACGACCAATAAGGTTGCAAATGTGGTTGGACATCGACAGGGAGACGTTCGGATCAAGGACTAACCCGCAATGTGTCCATTGGTCTACTCTAAAAGGGTAAGAAATCTTTCTCATTTGTTTACATTTATATACTCGTAATAGTATTCATATTACTTAATAAAAACTAACGGCTGATTTTCAAAAATTGGTCATCATCATACTAATAATTATAAAGAGGAAAGCTTTGTATTTTTGTATGTTTGCAACGAATAAACTCAAAAACTACTGGACTGATTTAAAAAATTATTTCGCCATTAGAATGCTACTTTAACGCTGAGTAACATAGGCTATATTAAAAAACCAATAAGTGATAGTGACCAATAAGATTGCAAATCGGATAAAACAATTTTCGATCTTTTAAAGTTTAATCAATTCAAATGAAAATATCACATAAAATACAAGAAAAAATAAAAAACCTTTTCAAAATGGATGTATAATAAAATCGGTGTTTGTTGGAGGATTGACAAATATGTCCTATAAGTTGGCCATGTGAAACCACTACTGTTAATGGCAATAAAGATGCAACTATGATTTGAACCTTATGTGCTTGCAATAAAAGCTGTACCAATCAAAGGGTTAAATGTCAAATCTACACCACGCTATAGTTCTTTAAGGTAAATTTTCTCTGTGAAGGTTCGGTGAATGGTCTCGCGTCGGGTGCCACACGGAGATCGACTACGACTGGTCCCCGTACTCGGACGAGCCGCTCCTCATCAACTGTACCTGCAACCATTTGTCCACCTTCGCGGTGTTGGTCGACGAAGTGGATATTGAGGTGAGTTTGCTATCTTATTCACTTGAATGTGTCTAATGATTCGCCACTAATTTCTTCAATAGCGTCAACCCAAAAGGTAATCAATTTTGAAATCGAAACGACATTATTCAGGAGAAATCGGTTTGTTTGGTAGTAAATTTCGTTTAAAGTCCGCATGGCTAAACGTTGTATAGGCCAGATGGCCAGGTACTTTCCTTTAAAGTGAAGTAAGCTTCCGTCTTATGGTCATTTACTGTGGTGTGATGAAAGTCTAACTTCCGCATTATGGAATAAATTAAAAATCATTATTTTTTTTTAGATGTATATGATGATTTTGTTGTTGCTGCCACGAATAGAAAAAGAAGAAGAACTTTATCGTTGTAATTAGTTTTTAATATCTCTGCATGCTCTTGTTACACATATTAGGTATTTAATATCATGGTACCAGCTAAACTACATAGGAAATGTATTATTAATATTTTCTGTGTATCCATGAAAAATTATTTCGTTTTTCCTTCTCCACCTTAACCAGCAGAAAGTATCTAATACTCGAACTCTTTGCCTAGTTTATTCCGGAGCCGTCGCTACTGGAATCAGTGACATCATACACTGCGTTCATCATCTCCTTACCGTTGCTGCTGACGACGTGGGCCGCCCTCTGCCTGATGCGAGGAGGCGCGGCCACCGTCTCGAACTCCATACACAAGCACCTAATATTCTGCATCTTTATGGCGGAGTTGTTGTACTTGATCGCTTTGAAGGCGAGGAACTCCTTAGTGCAGAATGAGGTAAGTGTCTTGATTTTATGTTTTACTTACTCCGGCTCTTATTCTAAAAAAATCTAAAGAAAGTTAAAACCTTCAAACCTCTATGCAAACAAAATATCGCTTGGTTAGCGAGTAGTAGTACCCTTTGAAACGTCCTTTGAAACGAAAAGAGTACTACTGAATCATTAAAATTACAAGACATAAAAGGAATGATGGAGATAGATGCATAAGAAATGAAGCTCCAGAGTTGACAATGCGCGCGTGACACCCTCGGTGTCTGCGACCTGCGTAATACAAAAAGTGCCTTTGATTAGCGATAAACTATTACAGAATGATTGTGATGTTATACGCCATACCAAAACAAGAACATAAAGTTGTTTTTGTAATTGAAGTTTATTGATTTACGCCATCACAGAAACTACAAGAAAAACTGAATGCTTTGGTCTTTTGATTGGAACGCACAACGCTGCGGTAAGCGGCTCCAACGCAGCGTCATCATGACTTGTCTCTCATCGCTGACGCATACTGCGACGGCACAAAAAATCATTCTAAATGTTTTTGATACGATGACGTATCAGACACCGAATACCGATGCGTTGTGAGTTTCTCTCAATCCCCACCCCAACGACCCGGTCGACCCGAGTTGAGGTTGAAACCCTTACACAATTTTGACTTATTGTATTGTGGAGAATAGTTACTAGTATAATTCGTAGCGGCCTCGCTTTTTGCAATTTTTCCTTATCTATTTATATAAAGCCAAAATTCCGAAGCTAGTTTCCAATTAAACACCGCTAAACAATAAATCTCATACGTTTTGATACGAGCGTTTGCGCCCCGTACCATAAGAAAAACTGTTTCATTTCTTTCAAATTAAAACTACAAATTATTTAAAAAAAATGAACTACAATATTGAAGTGTGTGTTAAGACTAATCTACTAAGAAAATTTAGATGTTTAAATCGGTCCGGTTAGCCTGTAAAATGCAAGTCTATGTTTTAAAAGAGGTTACTTTTATATTTTTTTCTCTGTTATAAAAGTTGACAAATCGTATTTCTGCAACTAGCAAAATGAAGTCAATTAAATGAGAAATCATGCCATCAAATATCACTTTCATATGTTTCGTAATTGTTGGGAAAAATCAAGATCCCCGCCACGTAAATATCCAATGCGTCGCCTTGTCCTCCCGTCCACAGTTCGCGTGCAAGCTAATAGCGATGTCGCTCCACTACTGGTGGGTGGCAGCGCTAGCGTGGTCGGCGTGCGACGCGTGGCACCTGCGGCGGCTGGTGCGCGAGCTGCGCGACGTCAACCACGGCGGGCTGGCCGCGCACCTGGCCGCCGCCTACGCCGCGCCCGCGGTGGCGCTCGCGCTGGCGGCCTCGCACCACCAGCAGCAGTACGGGAACGCGCTCTTGTGAGTATTCATTCTAGGACAGCGTACTGCTGATTTGATTGTTATAGGGCTGGTGGTTCTTGAGGTAAAAATAAATACGCCACATAAATCGCCAAATCATGTATTCAGCACAAGGAGTGCAATCAAAGAGAAAAAAGTATTGCCACACGGCAAAAATATTCTAAATTAATTAATTAATGTTGCTAGTTACAACATTCATCATCATCATCATCTCAGCCAAAAGACGTCCACTGCTGGACAAAGGCCTCCTCCAAGGATACATGAGGGGATTTGCCATAATCGCCACGCTTGGCAGGCGGGTTGGCGATCGCAGTAAGTTGAGAGTTAAACTCAGAGAGATGCTGCTGCCCATCTTCTGAAAAAAGAGGTCCCTCAGTCGACTTTTACGACACCCACGGGAAGAGATGGGGTGGTGCAATTCTTTATCCCCGGCACCACACAGGGAGCCTGTAATTGAATTGTGAGTATTACTGCCGTCATAATTAAAAAAGGCACATCTAACATTTTTCAAATCAGGAGGATAACGGGTTTGAAAAGATAGGCCTTTTTCTCCTGATTCCAAATATGTATCTAACTCAAATTAAAAAAAAAATTTAGTTGTGCCCTTTTTCCTTATGACGGCATAACAGTTCTAGTGAATAAAGTATGATTAAACAACACTATTGCTAAGACAATAAGGGTAGGTACCAGGAGTCATAAGGTCAGTTTGGTCGACAAAAGTAACTACTTGATAAAGAAGAAAAACATAAAAACAATAATAAAATGAGGGGGTAAATAAAAAGGGTTGGTTAGTAAGTGAATATTGTCCCATACGAGGAGCTGACACGGTCACGCCGGCCGATGTCCGATGTAATTACTAGTGGCCGCTCGCGGTTTCACCCGCGTGGTTCCGTTTCCGTGGGAATATCGGGATAAAAAGTATCCTATGTGTTATTCCCGGTTATAAACTATCTGTATGCCGAATTTCATCCAAATCCATTCAGTAGTTTTTACGTGAAAGAGTAACAAACATCCAAACAAACTTTCGCGTTTATAATATTAACAGGATATACATATTTATATATATATATATATATATATATTTAGACATCATCACATACATTGTTGATCCTAAGGTAAGTAGCTAAAGCGCTCGTTTCATGGAAATCAGAAACAACGACGGTACCACAACTACCCAGACCAGACACAATATTGAGAAATTTTCGACATTGACCCGATCGGGAATCGAACCCGGGACCTCAGAGTTAGCGCCGCCCAAAGTACGGCGTGCAAGCCACTCGGCCACGGAGGTCGTCTAATAGCAGTCAATAACTGCATGAGCACTTAGAAACCGCCTACCTCGCGTTTGCGGTCCATGTTCTGTCTAGAAACATAGTGGTGATTAAAATTGGTGATTAATTGATTGATTGGTGATTATTGTTGATTAATATTTTTTTTGGTGGCGACTAAAATTTATGTATTTTTATGTGATTTTTGATGTACTGTTCTCGATGAGGATGAGGAGCTCGATGGCGCAGTGGTTAACGCGCCCGGGTGACCAAAAATTTATCATCTCGAGCTCCTCCGTGCTTCGGAAGGCACGTTAAGCCGTTGGTCCCCGCTGCATTAGCAATCGTTAACAACCACCAATCCGCACTGAGCCCGCGTGGTGGTTTATGGCCCGTTCTCCTTATCCATCGGGGACATAAATGAGCTGATGATGATGATGTACTGTTTGTTCGCGCAGCTGCTGGGTGAGCTGCCACGAGGGCGTGGTGTGGTGGGTGGTGGTGCCGGCGGGCGCGTGCGCGCTGGCCGCGCTGGCGTGCCTGGCCGCCGCCACCGCCGCCGCCTTCACCGCCAGGGACCACGTCGTGGGCTTCGGTAACCTCAGGTGAGGACTTTTGCTTATAGGCTCACTGCTGGTCATCGTCAGCTTAGGCCGCTGACTTCGTTGGCTTGCCTGGCCGTCGCCACCGCTAGGGACCGCGTCGTGGGCTTCGGCAACCTCAGGTGAGGACAATTTATGGTCATTATCGACAAAAAAAAATGTTACTGTTAGAACTTTCCATACGATTAATATGCCGAAGAATGTTCTTACTTAACAGCTGAGTCAATTAAGGCTGAGAATAAATAAATAAATAAATAATAAACTTTCCTACACTCACACCAATTATCTCGCCCAAGAGAAGCTTCGTTATGAAACTCGCTAAATGGTTACTAGACAACGGATGAACATACTTAAAATACTTAAATACACATTTATTATACATAGAAAACACCCAGACCCGAGACAATTTAGAAAAACAATAATTTCTAAATTGACCTGACTGGGGATCGAACCCGGGATCTCAGATAGCGACACCATGAAAACCGGTGTACAAACCACTCGACCAAGGAGGTCGTCAAATGGCTTTACATACGTACCTATGTGCGAAATGTTGGAGAAGCTCGTGTAATTTTTTTATTTATCACTTATTTGAGAACAGCATCAAAAACAGGCTACCCATTGTATCTAAAGATTTAAGAAATAAACAAACAATCTTGCATCAGAATCACAACAAACTTTTTTGCATGCGTAGTAGACACCTCGAGGAGCTCGATGGCGCAGTGGTTAACGCGCCCGGTCTGCGAGTACTGAGGTTAAGCAACTTTCGCAAAGGCCGGTCATCGGATGGGTGACCAAAAATGTATCATCTCGAGCTTTTCCGTGCTTCGGAAGGCACGTAAAGCCGTCGGTCCCGGCTGCATTAGCAGTCGTTAACAACCACCAATCTGTACTGGGCCCGCGTGGCGGTTTATGGCCCGTTCTCCCTATCCATCCATAGGGAAGGCTCGTGCTCCAGCAGTGGGGACATAAAAATGAGCTGATGATGATTATGATTGTAGACATACCTACATAACTGATAAACAAAACAGCTATAACCCTCATCTCTGTGATCAGGATGCTGCTGGCCGTGAGCGTGATCTGCCTCCCGCTGCTGGTGGCGGCGTGGGCCAGCGCGCTGGTGCTGGGCAGCGAGGCGGGCCCGCGCCGCGGCGTGCTCAGCGCCGTGCTGGCGGGCTGCGTCACGCTGCACGCCGCCGCCGCCGCGCTGGGGCTGGTCGCCTGCAACGTGCGCGCCCGGGACAACCTACGCAGGTATGGACGAAAGTTTAAGGGTGCGCCGACCAAAAAATGCCAAAAATGCAGTTACGGTTAAGTAAATATAATTGAAAATACTATCGTATTAAATGAACAAAATATATATTTAGTATCATAGGGAACGTGTTTACAATTTGTCAGAACCATAATGTCATAACACGCTATAGTTTTTTCTACAATATCATTTAAAGTTGGGCAAAAATCATGAAAACGAGTGGCGGCGTTTAGTAGATTTCTTATAATTTATATAAATTATTGTACCTCTGATTTTGTCTAAACAATCATCAATGGATAAACTACAAATTGCTAGACTACATTTTCGATTCATCAAGTGGTTATTTAAATAATATTTTTTTATTAAGCACCTTAAATTCCCCATACAAAATTAGTATGGCCGCGCGGCATCAAATAAATATGGACGACGACATTTCAAATAAAACATATGACACTTGTCACTTACGGACGACGCACCCTTAAGGTCGAAGCTCCCTTCACCCGAAATCATCAACTACTGAGGCACCGGCTATATTATCTCTAGCTGCAACTTATCTGTAACTGCTGAGTTAAATCAACAATAAAATCAGTGCAGTTGACTATAACACTTATTGC
The DNA here is from genome assembly GCA_947562085.1 of Eudonia lacustrata. NCBI lineage: Eukaryota > Metazoa > Arthropoda > Insecta > Lepidoptera > Crambidae > Eudonia > Eudonia lacustrata. The sequence goes on from OX387313.1 coordinate 20,276,468, forward strand.
TAGAGCGATAAACTTGCTAGTTGATTGCTGGATTACTCGGGCTCATGGACCGATAGCCCAGTATTGAGTTCAATGGTTACTACCAAACCGGTGATCCCAGTCTTCCTAGCGGCACGTGATGGGGATGTACAGTGGTTTTTAGTGGGTCGACCGGTTCCTCCCGGATCTCTGTCGAGACCCTCGGGTCCGGGCAGGCAGGTGGGAGCTGGAGGGGAGAACTCCACATAACCATCCGCGCCTCCGTACCATCCGGTACTCAGGTGACGAGATTGCCAATGTCAAAAAAAACAAAGTTGTGCTCTTAGAGCAACGAGAAGTGAGCGAGCTTACGGCTCCGGTGACCTATCTGGATATTAGGTAGTGTCCACGGGGCAACTAGCTTGATACACTAGTCTTAAAAGTACCGGATGAAGGATGCGGAACCGGCGTGTTCTGATCTGGCGTTATGACCTGACGTAGATGGTCCCTTGAGCTTGCATAAGGATGTCTGACACCTAACTTTATAACCGTGAGGTTGGTGGGGGGTGTCAGTATAAACTTTAAAGTAGTGTATAGCGGGGTGTCAAAAAAAACAAAAGGTATGTACGGGGGAGGAGGGGCTGAGTGGCGTGATGAGGTATAGAGCGGCGTGATGAGGTATAGAGCGGCGTTGTAGTGTAGCGTGGTGAGTAACGTTGCACGCCACCGCCTTGTGAATGAACGCGCCCGGGACAACCTGCGCAGGTATGTGTACGAGAGGGGAGCTGTGTGGCGTGGTGAGGTATATGAAAAGTGGAAGGAGTGACGTGAGGCCTGTTCAGTTCCATGTTTGTGAACTGATCATAAGGACAAGGCTTGGTCAGCACTGTGCTAGCCGGGTGCATGTCACAGAGTCGGTGTAGCACTTAGGTACTTTATGAACTACGAAAATAATTAGACTCCTGGAATTGGCTTATCCGAAACCAGTAGAGTTTAGGCTCTCCTTGTTAATTATTTATTGAAAATTAATCTTCCACAGAACAATATTGAGGTGCTTAGGAAGAAAAGTTCCGCTGGCAGATACTTCAATTATAGTAAGCAGCAGTGCGCAAAACTTATCGCAAGTTAATAGGTAAGACACTAACATTCTTCAGACTATATTTAAGACATTACATATTATAATAATAGGCTGGAAAATACAACTTTTCTATAAACATATATAAGGCTAGTTTTATTATAGGTATAATTTATTATAATATACGTATAATTACTTGCTCTAGGTCAGCGTTAGCGTACCACAGTAGCACGGAGCCTGGCCGGCAGCTGAGGAATATCGGCATATCTGCATCCTCCACCACTTCTAGGTCCACCACGAAAACTAGCTCTAGTCCATATAGGTAAGTGTCTTAACACATTATAACAAGTTTATACAACATTTCAGGGGCAGACATATATAAATGTTCTTGCTTTTCATATATATCTGGTAACACAAGGTTTTCAAGTTTACTTTTTTTTATGGCTTTGCACAAGCATTTAGCCAATGAAGTTTTCATTAGTATTACCTGTAATAAACTCTATAAAGGACGACGATGAATGATAATAGAAATGAGAAGTGAGAAATTATATACCCCCCAACCCCTCGAGTAGCTCAGTAAAGATGTGGGGCTTTACTAAGTCCTCACGCGGACTTCTTGAGAGTATTTGAAAAGTGCCGTTGCACTGTTTTGTTTCATTTGCCAACACTCATGCACACCCACAGACACCTAACGGTAATAATCCACCATTATTTCCCATTAATATTCAATATAACAAAAATTTAAAAAAAAAAACCGCAGACATGACTCTTCACTTTCCCGCCAAGAAGCCCCAAGTTTACTTACAAGTTACTTATGTTTTAATAGTAATGTCATTTAATAATATTAATATAATCTAAATTACGGATTTGCTTAGATCATCTATACTGTCAGAAGTATTATCACGATATATATATATTAATATAATTTTAATTAACATTTAATTTAATTTACATGCGTCACATGTATCGTTTTGGCACCACTATTCGACACAGTTGCCCAGAGCTCGACACCAGTTCGCCAAAAAAGGATATAGAACTCCATGGATATTTTATTGGATGATAGCTAGGAAGCAGGCGATCAGCATTTCAGTGTTGCTAAAGTCAAAAGTCAGTTGCTGATAGTGCCAACCATACTTTATTTTTCCGACTAATGCGTGCGTTTGAACGGAATATTCCTGATGACTCAATTTCTGAACTACTGAACGATACTCAGACTCGGGTGAAGTGAAGCGACACGCAAAACTAATTTCTGAACGCGCTATAAAACAATAAAAAAATAAAAGAAATATGTTTTTAAACATTTAAATAAACTTTGGAAAATACTTTACTTTTTTCATTTTTTTTTTTATACTGGTTAGTGATAGATTTACTTTATAAATGTTTATATAATTTTTAACGCAAATTTTGTTGCGAACAAATTACAAAATTTACTTTAATTTCTTGAAAAATAGTTGGCAACCTTAGTTGCTGACCACATTACTAACGATTTACCCTTTCAAGGGAAAAACAGTTGTAATTTATCTTTGCTTTTCAATCTTATCTAAAGTGCATATAGTTCAATATCTGGTGGCAACATAGCTGCCAATGCTTTCGAAAGGGTTAAAGGAAAAAAAAAATTCGATCACTTGATTCCTGCCAGATACTGTCACTACCCTTCTTCTTCTTCCTGCCCTGGGGCCCGACCGCCTAACCGATCGCTTTGACTTCGTGTGTGGTTTATGACGTCATCTTGTCGTTTCGTGCCGCCTATGAAAGCTATAGCCTTTAGCTTTTGATATTGCTTTCATAGGCGGTGCGAGGTGGCAAGATGACGTCATACACTATACGCGTAGTCAAAGCGATCGGTTAGGCGGTCGGGGGGCTGGTCCCATGTTACTTGGGGTCGACGCAAAATGTCGGTTTCTTCCACTCGTCACCTATCAGTCGTCACCTGTACAGTCATTCCCTTCACAATTATATCATCGGTCACACAATCAATCCATCTTTTCTTTGGTCTCCCTCTCCCCTTCCATCCATCAACACTTATATTCATCAGTCTCTTACATAATGTGCTTTAGTTACAAAATGCGTTTCATTCCTTCTCATCAGATGCCTCCATGATACTGTCACTACTCTATTTTATTATTATTAGAGATGAAACGGATAGTTGTTTGGCCGGATACCGGATACCGGATATCCGGCGAGCTGTGAGGCCGGATGGCCGGATATCCGGCGGAGAGTAAGTAAATGCTTTGAGGCAAGTTGTGACATGTTTAGCGCTGTGCAGCTACGGGCACCGCGACTGCAACATTTCGGGCGGTTTCGGGTGTCATCGGGACTCGTCGGGAGTGATCGTGTGCATTCGTGAGTGAATGACAGGCGAAAATCAATCAATCAATCGTTTACTTGATGCTTGTGTGGCCGTACGTGCGCGTTATTTGATCGACTTTGGATTTTGTAAAAATGTTGTAGGTACTTAATAAAATAATTGAGGGACAGAAACATGTCGTCAGTAAAAAGATCGCCTATTTGGCAATATTTTGACATTTCTAGTGAAAATAATAAGTTTGCTGTTTGTTTGTTGCGCCGACTCCAGATTTCTCGAGGTGGTGAAGGGAATCATCATTATTGCGAGCTGTTGTCTTATTTCATGTACGTTTTAAACGATTTTTTAGAAAAATAATGCCTATCCGGTATCCGGCCGGATATTGAGTTACTATCCGGTATCCGGCCGGATAGTAAATTTGGGCCGGAAAGGCCGGATACCGGATAGTTGCCGCATATCCGTTTCATCTCTAATTATTATCCTCCAGCCGCAGTGACGGACAGCTGCGTCACACGAGTACATCAACTTCGAACTACAATACGAGTGCCAGTGACATGCCGGCTTACCTCAGAGGATTTGACTCTTCCTTACACACCAGGAAAGACGGTCAGTACGAGTACTTTTCACCATAGACAATGAGTTGTTTTCTAAATTTTTTTTAAAATCTAGTTTAGCAACTCTTACTGAAGTAAAAAGTTTTTTTTATCCTCTCACTGCCTATGTATAGTTTTTAAAAAAGGCATCAGTTTTAAATGGCTTACTGGTTTACGCCAACTAACGCCAATTTAGTAAAATCTTATTTATGTTTCTTACGACTGTGCTTTAATACCAATCACTTACCATCAGGTGAGATCGCGGTCAAATACTTGTCTATAAAGAATTTAAAAAAAAACTACACATACACCAATTTATTTGTGATATATTTAAAAAATACATTACAAATAAGTGATATATAAGTATGTGTCGATTATGACAGTTTTAATATGAAACTATATTCGATTAAGCACTTTTCACTGTCGAAACCAAATAATAAAAATATCAGCTTCCCCCTTTAAAAAAATCCCTGTATCCCGTGATGATTTAACAACTCATTTTCACCTGCGTGCGCACATGTTACAAAAGCTATATCTCAATCGGTCATATGGTATACGCATACGGGGCATATATAGAAACGTTGATTTTTAATTATGTATAGGCATAGTTCTTTGGCAGGCAGAGGGAAGTACTTTAATCCATTTAAACATTTTGAACCTTACTTGATTGAGAAAGATTGAAAATCAATTAAATTTTCAAACATGGTCCTGCCTTGTTAAAGTCAAATGTTGTTGTTCAGACGAGACCCGCCGCCGCCGAAAGCGAGCGTCCACAGAAAGGCCAGCCGACGGCGAAGAAGCCACCGAGGCCACCGACAGCGACAGCGACGGCAGCGAGCGCAGCCTCGACCTCGCCTCCAGCCACAGCTCCGACGACGACGAGACCAGCACCCGACGCTCCTCACACCCACCCTCTGCCAACAGTTAGTAACCTTTTCCCATATAGAATACGGTTGAAAATCATATAGGTTTAAAGCAAAGGGATCCAGCACATGCAGCCTTCATTTGTCTTTTTTCGTCGTTTAATTTTAATTGATAATGAGTTACGATGATAAGATGCTTAGCCTCCTGTCACAGCTCCAGTGAGTACGCACCACTCTGCACACGCGCCGTCTGTCAACAGTTAGTTACTTTTTTATCGAGTTCGGTTTGCTAAATTACCCACCAACTTGCATTATGCTAGCGTAGTGGGTTGCTGCGGACGTTAGTATGAAACTACTCCTTCGGCCTAACCCTTGAACGCGACGTAGTAGGCATACAGGTGTCTTAGTGCGTAGACCATAATATCACCGCATAGCAACGGCAGCGAGCACAGCCTCGACCTCGCCTCCAGCCACAGCTCCGACGACGAAGAGACCAGCACGCGACGCTCCTCATATACGCCCTCCGCTAACAGTCAGTAACCTTATGGTATCTTTTCCCATATAGACATAGAATAGAAATAGAAATATCTCTCCATCTGCAGTAGCAGCCAGATCTAGCACAAACAGCCTCGTCTTGAGTTGCCTTTCTTATTTAATTTTAATTGCTGAATGATTATAATAACGAGCGCATTATAGAGCTCTCTTCCAGACGACAACCAGCACTCGCCGCTCCTCGCATCTAGCCTCCAGTCAACAAACAATACCCGCTTTTAACGCCAACTTGATTGAAAATAGCAACAAGCAGTATGAAACTGCTCCCGTGGTCCGGTTCGAAATAGTGATGGCTAGGGTATCCCGGTGTTTAAGTAGGTAGATCATAATGTCACTGCATAGCGACGGCGAGGAGCTCGGAAGGCACATAAAGCCGCTGGTCCGGCTGCATGGGAATATGAACTGTACGTGGAAGCCAGAGACGTAATGTTGGACCGAATACACAAGACAGAACCCGGCCCGACGTATCACAAGGACCTCACTAGTTGCCGAAGTTACTGAATTCGCGCACTCCTGGCACACTATTCGACGAACATTTGAATGAGGACAAGGTAACAGCATTTAGAGCAGCCCGGCGCGAAGTCACGTACTGTGGTGTCCACGCCCCAGAAGGGGGAGAGTTGGTAATAGAAGGGACGGAATTAGAACATTTGTAGGGAGCGAAGTGAAAAGCGCAGATGGGGACAGAGCCTATGCAAGTACCCTTGCGCTTTCCCGAGATTCGGTCCGTATGCCGCAAGGTAGGCCGGACCATGGATTGGTGGAGGTCCCGGCTGCATTAGCAGGCGTTAATGTGCCGTCAGCACAATATTCATAGCACGTAATGTTCGTGATATTTAATAGAGATAATTAATAACGTGATTTAATATAGAGACATTTTATGTAAATTAAGCAAAACTTATTAGTTCCTGTTTCGTGACTTTCTACAGTCAACTAATCTCCCCCGCCAATTTCTTTGTTTATAAATTAATATATATACTTGTATTTTTAGTTATTAAAACTAGTCAGAAATTATACTCCGATACATTAACCAGTGTGTTATTATTTAACTATGGGAGCCCTGCAACAATTGGTGACCCCGACAAAAGTCACGCCTGGAAGAATCACCCAACGACAGTCACGCCCGGAAGAAGAACAACTACATCACGCTGGTACGAATTAAATAACATTTCTGGCTCATTTTCCACAATGGCTCCTATACTACCAACGTGCATCAGGAGCAGTCTTCTCACAGAAACACCGGAGATAGCAGCAATTTCCATTGGCGACCGCATTCCCGATTTTTGGACAGACTCACCACGGCTATGGTTCACCCAGTTTGAAGCGATCGTTGCACCTCAGAAACAAGGCGACGATTACAAGTACAACTTGGTCATCGCGAAATTGGGGAAAAACGAGATACAGCAAGTGAGCGATTTACTAATTAATCCACCGGCAGAACAAAAGTACGATGGCATTAAACAACGCCTAATAAACTGTTATGAAGAAACAGAGCAGAGGCAATTCCAGAAACTTCTTGCCGAAATGGATCTCGGCGACCAACGGCCGTCTCAGTTGTTACGCCGAATGAAGCAGATAAGCAGTGGAAAAATGAATGACGACACAATTCGACTATTTTGGTTACGTCAATTACCTTCGTCAGTAACCACGGTGTTAGCCGTCACAGAAAACCTTTCACTGGATAAGATGAGCGAGATGGCTGACAAAATTTTAGAGAACTCCAGGCTTAACTCAAGTTCAAGGTCGTCACAAGTAGACATCGTTACGCAATTAACATCGCAAATAGCTCAAATGCAGTTGGAAATTGCAAGTTTGCGTAGCGAGCACAGCCGACGTAGCTCATTTCAGCGTAGACGCTACGACCGACCGCGATCTAGGTCACGAGGCCAGTCATTGTCAAGGTCCGCATCGAATGAAGTATGTTTTTATCATCGGCATTTTAAAAACCGCGCGCATAAGTGCATACAACCGTGCGCCTGGGAAGCTGGCAAGCAGTCGGAAAACTAACTACAGTACGGACACCGGCGGAAATCTGTACTGTTAATCCTTCAAACCGCCTTACCGTCAGAGATACTGATAATGACATAAGGTTTTTGGTTGATACAGGAGCAAATATTTCGGTTATCAAGAGACCACATAATATTACAGAGCAAGTTGACAGTTATAATTTATACGCAGCTAATGGCACCCCTATCAAGACATACGGTGAAAAGACGCTTTCACTCAACATAGGGTTACGACGCCCCTACCGCTGGACTTTTATTATCGCAGACGTAAATATGTCAATATTGGGCGCAGATTTTTTGGAACATCACAAACTTTTGGTAGATATTCATGGCATGAAATTGATTGATAAGCTAACACAATTATCAACTCCAGCCACTGTTTCTCGAGCGGAAGGATATAGCAGCGTCACTACTATTAACTCCCGCCTTCCGGATAGCGTTAGGCAGATCATTGAGAAGTACGCAGACGTGACCCGCCCGACAGCATTTAAGTGCAAACCAAAGCATGGAGTGCAACATCATATTGTAACGGAAGGCCCTCCAGTATATGCTCGTGCGCGACCTCTACCCCCGGATAAATACCGGGTGGCCAAGAAAGAATTTCAAACAATGATGGAGATGGGAATATGTAGACCATCCAATAGCCCCTGGGCCAGTCCTCTGCATATAGTAAAGAAAAAGAATGGCGACTGGCGACCGTGCGGTGATTATCGCATGCTTAATAAAGCCACAGTTCCAGATAGATATCCATTGCCAAGGTTAACAGATTTCACGTACGTCGCACAAGGAAAGTGTTTATTTAGCAAAATTGATATCAAAAAAGCTTTCCATTGCATTGAGGTTGCAGACGTAGAAAAAACAGCGATAATTATAATGATAATTTGGACTATTTGAGTTTCCCAGAATGCCGTTTCGTCTATGTAATGCTGCACAGACATTTCAAAGGTTTATGAATTCAATATTTGGCGACTTAGACTTCGTGTTTGCTTACGTAGATGATTTACTGATCTGTTCTACAGAATCAACGCATGAGGAACACTTGGAGATTATATTTAAGCGACTTCAAGAGAACAGCATTACAATAAACTTGGAAAAGTGCGAATTTTGGAAGAAAGAATTGGATTTTTTGGGCTACCACATTTCAAGCAATGGTATCAGCCCCACAAGTGAGAAAGTGCAGGCGATCAAAGATTTTCCTAAATCTAAAACCATTAAGGAGCTTAGAAGATTTTTGGGCATGGTCAATTTTTATCGAGGAAGCCTACGTTTAGCTGCCCAACATCAAGTTCCTCTCAACAACTATTTAAAGCAAACAAAGAAAAATGACAATTCTATTATTCAATGGACGAAGGAAGCGGAATCGGCATTTTCGAGTTGCAAACAAAACATTCTGGATGCCGCAATTTTGACGCACCCTTCTCCAACAGCTGAACTTGCCTTATTGACTGATGCGAGTTTAAAATGTATGGGCGCCGTGCTCCATCAAAAATGTAAACAAGGTTGGAAGCCGCTAGGATTTTACTCAAAAGCATTTACTACAGCTCAGATGAAGTATTCAACCTACGACCGGGAGCTGCTAGGAATTTTTGCAGCAGTCCGATATTTTCAACGACTACTAGAAGGTCGGCAATTTATTATTTACACGGATCATAAACCGTTGGTTCATTCATTTTCAAAAAAGCCGTCACTAAATGACACACCACGTAGAGTGAGATACTTGGAATACATTTCGCAATTCTCTACCGATATACGTCACATTAGCGGTCACGACAACGTAGTTGCTGATGCACTCTCAAGGACAGTTGATGAAATAACTATACCGTCCAACATAGATTACAAAGAGTTGTCTATTAAACAAAAGTTAGATCCCGAACTCCAAGAACTTATTAAAAATCCGAGATTAAAAATGATTTTGGCCACATCAAATAAACACGGAATACCGGTGTATTGCGACGTTTCTACGGGAAAAACAAGACCGTTCTTACCTCAGGAATTCAGAAAGATCGCATTTGAGGGCATACATTGTTTAAACCATCCCGGAAAAAATACATCGAGAAAAATGATTAATACAAAGTTCATTTGGCCTAACATGAATACGGATATAAACAAATGGTGTGAGTCATGTTTACAATGTCAACGCTCAAAGGTGCTTAGACATACAAATTCGCCACTCGGAAAGTTTATGCCTGCTCAACGTTTTGCTCACGTTCATTTAGACATTGTAGGACCGTTATCTGTATCTCAGAATAAAAGATATTTAATCACGATGATTGACCGATGCACTTTATGGCCCGAAGTTTTTCCAGTTGAAGACATTACAGCCGAATCAGTCGCACGCCACGTTTACGGAGGATGGATATCGCGATTTGGATGTCCTGAGATGATCACAACCGATCAGGGGAGACAGTTTGAGTCAAACCTTTTCAAAGAATTAGCCAAGCTAATGGGTATTCATAAGATACGGACTACTCCATATAATCCCAAGGCGAATGGCATGGTGGAACGTTTACATCGGACGCTAAAGACAGCATTGATCGCAAGAGGCAATACAACCAACTGGATGGAAGAGTTACCAACCGTTTTATTGGGACTTCGTGCTTGTTTTCGTCAAGATACTGGTTTCAGTGCCGCCGAATTGGTATATGGCGCCACGATTAAACTACCAGGAGAATTTTTCGGTTGCGAACAACAGGAAACGTTTAACGATTTCGTTACCAATCTGAGAGAAAATATTACAAAAGCAATATCTATTCCCAAAAGAGAGAGTTCGAATAACAATACTTTCGTTCATCCTCACTTGTCAAAATGTTCACATGTGTACGTGAGATGTGATCGTTTGCGTCCTAGTCTCAGTCCTCCATACGATGGTCCGTATCAAGTCATTGACAGAAGTGATAAAAATTTCGTAATATTGCAAGGCGACAAACGCGTAAGAATCTCTATAGACAGAATCAAACCAGCGTTCGTACTGAAAGCCGATCAAGAACCACTGACAAAGCAGATAGTAAGCACACGACCAGATAAGAACGTTGTCACACGAGCTGGTCGTATCTCTCGACAGCCTGTAAGATTCGCTTTATAATCACGTTCCCGAGAGTGTTATAAGTCGCACCTATTATATTATGTCACACATTTGCGTTTGATTATAGAAGTATTATCGGCGCTAGCGAACAGAACAAGACGCGGAATCAGCATTATTCATTCACGCGCAGTCTGCAAGGTTGCAATTACTATTACTATACCACTAAGTTATTGTTCGTAATTTTAATTAGGGTTCTTTGCATTGTTTTTATTAATGTTATTTTGTAATTTATTATTATTATTATTTATTTATTTTTTTCTAAAGGGGGAAGTAATGTGCCGTCAGCACAATATTCATAGCACGTAATGCTCGTGATATTTAATAGAGATAATTAATAACGTGATTTAATATAGAGACATTTTATGTAAGTTAAGCAAAACTTATTAGTTCCTGTTTCGTGACTTTCTACAGTCAACTAATCTCCCCCGCCAATTTCTTTGTTTATAAATTAATATATATACTTGTATTTTTAGTTATTAAAACTAGTCAGAAATTATACTCCGATACATTAACCAGTGTGTTATTATTTAACTACGGGAGCCCTGCAACAGTTAACAACCACGAATTCGCACCGAGCCCGCGTGATGGTTTATGGCCCGTTCTCCTTATCCAACCATAGGGAAGGCTCGTGCCCCAGCAGTGGGGACATAAAAATAAGCTGGTGAATCAATAGCGACGGCATGCGGCAGCGAGCACAGCCTCGACCTAACCGCCAGCCACTGCTCCGACGACATTCTGCTGTTATAACTCACTCTCGCCATAAAGTCCTTCTGAAAAGTTCCTGTTTTATAAAGGTTGCTATTACTATTAGCTATTGCAATGTAGCTGCTGCAATCTAAATTCTAGAAACAACTACTACTTGGCAAAAGTAAGTTGGTTATAATTGTATTCCTTAATAATAAAACGAATTCTTATTACTTTAGGAGACCGAGGGTCGAGCGGCAACGGCGGAAGCTTCCTACCTAACATCACTGAGGGCGCTCCTCTAGGCATCTCGCCACGCTGGCCGCCACATATGAGAGAAGGTACGAATACTTTTGGTTTTCTTCAAAGATAAATCTAGCTAAACAAAATTACTAGGTGGAAAAATTGTCACTAAAATTACCATAATACCACAGATTAAAGTAGTAACAGATGCATTACTGCCATACAAAAGCGAAAATATCTATGCTCTAATAGCCTACAAAATTGTAATAATAATAGCTGGCGTTAGCTGCAAGCAGAAATATACCTTATCTACGCGTATCGAGAGTTGAAGACACTTTGCCCACCGCGCGGTCTTGGTATAGCTGCGTCATCGAGCGAACACGCTAGGGTTGTCTAACGCCTCTTCCTCACCGGATCGGTGTGCTTTCGTTTCGGTACCGCCCATACATCGAATCTTTTTATAGAAAATGTCTAAAATTACCTAGTTACTTGTACACAACCCACACATTTTTTATTTTTATTTTAGGATAGCAAAGCAAACAGCTTACAAATTGAAAAAATAACAAAAAAAAAATATAACTATAAGCTATTGACAGGCTTTCACATTTAAGATACCCACTTAAACATAGTAACAGTAAATAATAATAAATGTTTCCCACATTCACACCAATTATCTAGCCCCAAGAAAAGCTTCCTTAAGAAACTTGTTAAAATGGTTAACTAGACAACGGATAAACATACTTAATATACTTAAATACATACTTATTATACATAGGAAACACCCAGACCCGAAACAACTTAGAAAAACAGGTATTTCTAAATTGATCCGACCGGGGATCGAACCCGGGACCTCAGAGATGGCGACACCATGAAAACTGGTGTGCAAGCCACTCGACCAAGGAGGTCGTCAAACTTAACTTTAGATAGTACAATTAATTTTAAATTGCGAACATGTTGTCAACAACGGTACATAAGCGCCTGCTAGCCATGCTAGCTTTAAGATTATGAGTACCTGTATTTTTGTTGTTTTTGTACATATATACAACCATCCCCAGACGCCAGCCACCCCGACACGGGTCGGTGGTCCCAAGAGACCGGGTCGGAGCCCGAGGGCCACGCGGGCACGTCCCCGTCGCCGCGGCCGCTGCCCCACCCCGACCTCACGGACGTGTACCTCGCCCGCCACCGCGCCAAGCCCTCCATACTGGAGAACGTGCACGACACGTACGTGGCCAGCGTCGAAGCTTCCAGACTGCCGCTGGACAACAGGTGATCACTACACAATAGTATAGTCAATCACACTAATATTATCAATGCGAAAGTTTGTGTGTATGTATGTGTGTATGTATGTGTGTATGTATGTGTGTATATTTGTTGCTTCTTCACGCTGCAACGGATTGATAGATTTGACAAATAGTTTACAACCTGGATTAAAACATAGGATAGTTTTTATCCCGATATTTCCACGGGACCGGGAACCACGCGGGTGAAACCGCGAGCGGGCGCTAGTGATTTATAAATACAAACACGAGGTAGATATCGCACGAGCGCGTCGAAAATTAGGCATTAAAATTCAGGCAATCGGTGTAATATCATTAAGTCGAGTACATTTAGGCGCAAATAAGAAACACTACCTGTCTTTTTCTTTCTTATTGCCTTATTTACGCTGTCTATCCCTTTTACACCATATGACATTGTCTGTGCTGAATCTCAAACGAAAAAGTTCTAAGCTACTTTTGCGATTGTTTATTTTGCATGTAACGTATCTAACTTATAAAACCATTGACTACAGTAATAATAAAAAATATTTATTTGCATAAAACATTGTAGGGTCCTGGCCTCAGTGTTCGACGTTTTTTCCTTTGGCAACAAATAAATACCGACCTAGCTTCAGTCCCAAATGTGTCGACCAATGATGCCACTACCCTACATATCAAACAGATTGGCTCACTGCAGCGAATGCAGAAATAAGTGGAAGGAGCGGAGGGTGGCCCTTACTGTTACCCTTCAATGGGATAAAAATGGGTTAATGTAAATAAATAATACACATGGAATACATAAATTCTAAATCCAGCTCCTGCACGTTACACTCAGGCATCTCCAATACTCTACTTATTTATTTATTTATAAGGTACGCTTACAGCATATGTTAGCAATTCTGTTAAGTAAAAAGAATACTTTTGTAGCAAGCCTTTAAATGTGGCTTGTCCTTACTTGTAAAAGTAGGTACTTGAACGAATGAGTTTAGTGTAATCGACAATTTCACACTATTTACTTTAGGCATATAAGTAATATTTATAAAATTTTTGTCGCCCTTTTGTATGTTGTAAAATTGTTTAATGTAAAAACATTAAACAATTTTACAACCTATTTTACAAGAAAGTTTTTTTTTTTTTTTTAATTTTTTTTTAATGTTTTCCCAACCCAGATACGGCGTTATGGAAGATGAACTGATGTACGGTGTACTACCAAAAGACGCGGAGAAGCAAATGCCTTACGACCCCAACTACCCGATATCTCCCACGATGTACCGGCTGCCAGGGAACCCTTACGGGTCCAAGACTTACCTGTCTTCAAGAACATCAGACTACGGCTACAGCCCGACTAAGTACCTGAGCAGTGACGCTAACGTTTATGGCTCTAGGGACTTTAGGGATTCAGGGGTTTCTACTAGAGAGCATGACGGCTACCCACCGAGGGACTTTAGAGATTCGGGGATTGCTACAATGTTGAAGAACGACTACCAAAGGAAGATGGAGAGCCATTACGGACAGGAATACAGCGAGAGAATGTCAGACGGTTCTGACAAGATTGCTCATGACAAATATCTGTTCCCTTACACAGGTATGTGCTGCAATAATTTTGATTATCCTGTGTGGGCACGGAGAGTGATTTCACCCATTTTGTTTTGTTGATTTTTTTGTTGTGGTAACATTTATTGTTAATTTTCTTTCCATTTCCGTTAACGGCAGTTACACTGTTTAAGTAATTTAACGAGATATTGAAACTCGTTCTTTTGTTATTCCACTGCAGCTTTGCAAATTTTTGCTACACGATGACGGACGGCCAATTTTAGTTGTCCATTGCGAATAATTACATCCAGTAATTATTAACTTGTGTAAACATAAGTATTTTTACGCAAATATTGTTGCGAAAGTAAAATTGGATAGATAGTTAAGCACGAGCCAGACATAGCCTAATTGGTATTGCACCGGACCCGGTATGTCAAAAATTTTTCAATCCTTTTTTCGTTTTTTTTTACATCATATCCCATTCAATACAAATAACATACCTACGTAAAAATCGTATATGTTTATTGAACACGATATAAAAGCTAGCTTAAATTGGCCGTCCGCATATCCACTGTACGATAGCTTGTGACCCTTTCTTTGCTTTGATGTAGCCGAGGAGGACCATTCGGGCTTGCGCGCCGCCAACCGGACTCCGCAAGTGCATAATGACTTAGCGCACGCAGGTAAATCGACGCCGACACACTTTTTAGTGCCTTATTAGCTTTGACATAGAGTAGAAATTTGTATACAAGAGTAATTTGCAACTATAAAGCTAGTTGTTTTGAGTTTGACAATCGAGTGTTTTGTTTTGAATTTTTTATTAGATAGACTTGTGAATTTGTAAGCAGCACAAGGCACTTGTGGCCAGTTATTTGTTTAAAATGAGTATTCATCTAAGGAAATTGATTTAGACTTAAATAATCGTACCTTGAGGAGCTCGATTGGGTGTAGTGGTTCTGCGAGTGCTGAGGTTAAGCAACTTTTGCAAAGGCCGGTCACCGGGTGGGTGACCAAAAATTTATCATGTCGAGCTCCTCCGTGCTTCGAAAGGCACGTAAAGTCACGTAAAGTTGGTTCCGGCTGCATTAGCAATCGCAAACAACCGCCAATCCGCACTGGGCCCGCGTGGTGGTTTATGGCCATCCATCTATAGGGTAGGCTCATACTCTAGCTGTGGGGACATAAAATGAGCTGATGATGACTGTTTTAACAGTGCTATTTCTAAAAATAAGGAACCTAGTTTGATTATTTAAACTATAAAAACCATCATTTATGCGGTAGGTATATAAATATCATAAAATATCAAATATCATAAAATTTAACAAATCTGTAACTTTACTCTTCACTTTCCCGCTAATAAATCATCAAAATCGTATTGTTACCTACCTGTTTTGTTTCGGCAAAAGTCAACCTTCATTCAGCTGGTAACTTTATAATAAAATTAATTTCCTAGGTAAAAAAATAATTTACTGCTAAAGGGATTGTACGAAGTTGGTAGGTTTTAACGACTGCCATCTTACGATTACAGCCACTACTAGCGTGTCTTAAAGCACGTAGGAGCTCGAGATATTTTATGTTGGTCACCCATCTTGTAACCGTAATTGCGAAATGTACTAAGTCTGCAAGATCACAATCCAAACGCATAAGCCGTTACGAGCGTTTACGCCGAGCGCGAGACCTTAAGTTTAGGTTTTTAAGTCCAAATATCACGCACACAGAAGCGGGCAGTGAGCGTGCGCGAGTGTGTGCGTAGAGTAGGCTAGTTCTGCTCACTATAGTCAAACTCACTACTTTGATCCGTTCGAATTTAGTTTTTCGGTATACTTAGAAATTATTGAAGTGAAAACTTCTTTAGCGGCGTTGTACATTTTTTTTGTAATGGGTAAAAAATGTTAAATTCGCGTCAGGACACGTGACCTGATCGAAAATGTAAGACGTAAAATCGTAAGACGGATGGAGAGTAGACAGCCGGCGCGGCGTAGGAGAGGAAGTATCCCCCTCTCTTTCTACGGCGCGGCGAAAATGTATGCCTGTTGTTTCGTTTAGGCGGCGCAGGGCGCTTGCGCGAATAAATTGTCATGTTTGTGTACGATAGCACAATAAATAAATATTGTATTCTACCACATAAATGATAGTACTTTTATACTGATAATTGAAGCAATTCGTGCAAAATTATTCCCTAACCATTCCAAAATATCAAAAATGCACAACGTTAATATTCAAGTTTTCACTTCTGCCGGCACAACCCGGGGTGCAACCCGTCGTTTTTTTATTTTTAACTATGGGCGTAAGCAGATGGCTAAACTGACATGATAAAACAGATACATGAAATAAGTACCTATAATATTATATTGTATGTATTTTTATTAATTTTGTAATTAATCTTATATCACAAAATTATAATCAATACCTATCTGTTCCTCAACGATTTATTTTGGACGACATGATTTGACGACGACACATTTTATTTTATTTTATTCATAGCTCGGCAAATGTCTCCACTCCACTTGATGTTAAGTGGAAATAGAGTCCCTGTTGTTCCCTGCATGACGTTGACAGTTGACAGTTTGTTGATGGTTTGAGATACGAAACATTTAAAAATCCTTCTTATTTAAGTTTTTCTTCCAATATTTTACAAAGAAATGATTAATTGTATGGGCAGTCAAATAAATTGACCGATTTTTTAGAATATATCAATAATAATATGTTGTCTATTACCAAGCCCAATTTTGCTAATCTCCTTTTAAAATAAATTTTGTATAAAAACTACTTGGAAAATATGAGCCACATAAGCACAAAGCGCATCATGCAGCAATAAAATAGGTGCTGTCAAAACTCGGTCAAGTTATTTGACTGCCCATACAATTAATCATTTCTTTGTAATACATTGAAAAAAAAACTGAAATAAGTAGGATTCTAAAAAACATAATAATAGGCAAGAATACTTAAAAAAATTAAAAAAGGAATACACTTACTAACAAAATAAATAATTAGTCTACAAAAGTCGCACTGCTAGGATATGGCGAGGAGATTGGGCCATAGCCCATAGCGCACACTGGCACGGGTGCGGAGCAGTCGTGACAAAAACGGGGACCACCGGTTTTACGTGTCTTGCAAAGGATCCCTTCCTTTTCACTCCTTCCCTCCTCCGAGAGAAACACACATAGATGGTATTTCCCACCCATCCCGTGGGCCAGCAATGCGAAAGTTACTTAAAGCTCACTTCTCACCACGCCCGATTCGGAGGGGGGGGGGGGGGGTTCAACATAATATACGTTGTCAGTTTAAAAATTTAATTTGTTTATGCTCTCACCAATTATCTAGCTCAAGATAAGTATTCTTAAGAAACTCGTTAGTATAGTAAGATAATATGGATAAATGCATAGACATGGACATGCATGCAACATAGAAAAAACACCTAGACCCGAAATAAATTTAGAAAAACAGTTCTTCTCTAAATTAACCCGACCGGGAATTGAACCCGGGGCTTCGGAGACGGCGCGACGCCCGACCCGGCGCGCTAACCACTCGACCACGGAGGTCGTCCAATTTAAAAATGTTGCAATTCATCAAAAGTAACATAAAATAATTTATTCACTAAAGTACTAAGATTTGCTTATCGCGCTATAAATTTGAACTATCTTCGAAATTACGGCAATTGTTCGAAAATCGTCGGGTAGAGCGTCGAGCGACGTGACCACTCTCTCAGAGGCCTCGCGGCGGACTGATTTGATACTAATAGAACGCAGAGTTTTGTAGTAGTTTTAGAGCAGTTTTAAAATATTTATAGAAAAATTATAGAGCTAATTTAGTAAAAAGAATTTTGCGCATAATTTAAAGAACACTTTTTTCCATAGTAAAAAGCTTTTATCTTATATTTATATAGTAAGTTTAATAGAGAAAACAATTATTTTATCACCTATAATTTCTTTAAAAATTCAAAATGTTCGGATTTTTATAGTTTTTGTTAGTAACCAAAATCTAAAAATGTTTTCAACAAACTATTTTGCTGAAGATCTTTCAAATTGAAATAAAATTTTTGTTCTTAGGTTTGTCAGTAATTTAAACACATTTTTAAGCTTCGAAGTTGACGCGGAAAGTCAAATTATGAAAACCTCTGTTCAATTATCTGGTTATAAATTCCAAAATATCCACAAATCTAAAAATGTTTTCAACAAACTATCTTGATGACAAGATCGCCTAATGATATAAGTAATTAACATATTTGTAAAGTAAATATTCATAGATATTAAGAGGTTTGAAAAGTACAGTTTTTGAGCAAAACGGCGTAAACGCTCTTAAGCCACCATCAAGTTCCTTTGTATATATAAAAATAATTTATTAAAAAAACAAAGTGCGGCTGTAAAAATCAAAAGGGACCTTATGATGTAGCTCTTACGGTTTTTAAATATTTGTGTCTACAAAATAAATAAATTAAGGTGTACGCTCCAGCTGACAAAAGGTCGCTTATGAATTGGACGGCATTTAACAAACGTCCACATTTAAAGGTTGTTTCACATTTTCCGTTCATTGTCTAGGTGAACCCCAGCAACAGATGGGGGCGCCTCTAGCGAGCATGGGCGAAACTAGCGAGTGAGTATTCAACCATACGTGCTGCGGTTTGCATGTCCATTGTTCAACTGTCCTGATCCGTGGTTCCTCATTATTTATTTAAAAATATTTTTTTAACACAAAAAAAACTTGCAACATCTTTTAACATTATATTAACTTTTTTTAATCAATTCGATGGCTTTTTACTATCTTCCGGACTACTTGGCCTTGTCGCATAATCAGAATTAATAGCTGTCAAAGGATACACGAAACACTGCGATGTTTTAAAATGAGTAAAATTTTTAAAATGTTAAATATAGCCTTTTGTTGATATAATTCATAACTTGAATGAGCATTTGTTATTGTTCCCTACTGCTCACAATGAAAGCGCGGCGTTTATTCGTGCGTGGCGGGATTTACTTCAAATTATCCTTGAATTGTTATATTTGCATGAACATGTGTTTTTATTTCATCTTTTACTCATTCTAATTAGCTAAATTTCTTTCAAAAAAGGCTGTGGACGTTTGCAATTTAAAACAATCGAGTGTGATTACTAACAAATGATGTGATGTCCAACATTAATTTCATTTAATAGTAATTGGGGCCCTTGAAAATATGTGTATCATCGATATGCATATGTCCGTCCATCTCCATACATAATAATCTTAGATCGAAATAGGTAAAGTTTTTTAACGGATTTCGGAAACAATTAAATCTATCTTGTTGTATCTGTGCTATGTCAACATAGCAAAAGCATATAAAAAACTGTACCTGTTCCAATGTATGATAATAATACATTGTCGGTAGATGGTGGCGGTTGTATGAGAAACACTCATTATAAATCATCTTTTGCTTTGCTAACTGGTGCTGTGGCCGCGCGCAATCATCTTCAACCATCTTAGAGACGAGGTAAACTTTTGCATGTATATTTAATATAATATGATAATAATTGTGCTTATGTGTCTCTCAATATACAACCTTATTTTTAGTTTATACGAAAACCGAAACACGGGTCAAATATTTTCATTTAAAGAATCAGCACAAAAAAAAATATCTTGAAAACTCACGAAGTTACAAGCTTTTTGTGCTGCCCCGTTGTGTGTTTTTAGTAGGGTATAATTTATTTGAGATTTTGTAAATATTATTTGATCAAAATGTAACATGGTATAAAAAATATTGAAATCGATTCTATTACTGATTCTGAACAAACAGTTTTCAGGTTTCGTATAAACTAAAAATAACATTGTATACTCCATTAAGATAGTTAGGTATTGTTTCAGAGTGCCTATTGTAAATTTTGTTTACTCCGTATTCATTCGAGAAAAAGAAATAATTATTCGATACAGGTATTTGTTCTGCATTGTATCACTTTTACATTTAAAAAAAGTAGATAATGTAAAAGATATCAGCATAAACCAAACATTCGTCATGAATTTGCAAATACCTGTATCTCAGATGCAAGTGGCAGTCGCGTAGTGAAAGAAAAACATCGAAAAGACGACTCATTGCATTATATGAGTCATTATATTATTGCATATTAGTCATATACGCATATATATAGGTCATACAGGTGACGATTTTACGACCTTCTTTATACTTCAATCTTGTGCTAAGTGAAAAAATACACAGCGTTATGTAAATGGTGCACAGTCCATTCAGTGTGCTTGGTGATTTTTTTTTTTTTTTTTATACTTAGCTCGGCAAATGACTTCATCCCACCTGATGTTAAGTGGAAATGAAGTCCAGACGCGAAGACAACTGGTGCAGCGTGGAAACAAACGTAGCATCAGTTAACTTCACTCTGCCGGCCCACAAGGTGCTTCTTCACGCCTCTCTTGAAGGACCCCATATCATAGGAAGGAGGGAAAACGTGTGCTGGTAGACTATTCCATCTTTTGGAGGTGCGACAAAGAAACGAGTCACTAAATTTATTTGTGCGTGATGGGATACTTGAGACAGTGAATCGGTGACTCCGAAGAGCAGCACGTGTACTCCTATGAAGAAAGGGAGAAGGTGGGATGAGGTCAAAGAGCTCTTCAGAGCACTCGCCATGGTATAAGCGGTAAAACACGCTGAGTGACGCAACGTCTCTACGCAATTGCAGAGATTCGAGAGTATTTACCACTTCTGCATTGCCGATAATGCGTTCAGCGCGACGCTGCAATCTGTCCAAGGCATCGAGAAGGTACTTAGCGGAACCGTCCCAGATGTGCGAGCAATACTCCACGCAAGACCGTACCTGTGTCTTGTACAAAAGGCACAACTGGTCCGGCGTAAAGATTCGCCGCACTCTGTTCAGAATTCCGAGTTTTCGTGAGGCTGTTTTGATCACGGCCTCGATGTAGTCCCTTTGGTTCAGATCGCAGCGTATCATCATACCGAGCATGTTGATACTGCTCTGCAGGCGTAGAGATGTACCCTGAAGAGATGGAAGGGGAAGGAATGGTGACTTTTTTGCCGTGATTGCGCACACCTGTGTTTTCTTGGCATTGAACTCAACCAGATTATTGGTGCCCCAATTAGATATGAGGTCCAATACCCGATTGAGCTCAATGACAAGATTAACTCGATTCACTTCGGTTTCGACCCGCCCAGCCGCTGGGTGACCGTTATATCCTCCATGGACCGTACTATCATCTGCATAGCATTGAATATTTCCTAGTGGAAGCATGTCATTGATATGTAGAAGGAACAGCCAGGGGGATAGAACGGACCCCTGAGGGACACCAGCGTTCACTGACATGAGCCGCGAAGCGCATCCATCAGATATAACACGGATTTTGCGCTCATGCAGGAAGCCAGCGACCCAGTTGCAGAACTGAGCAGGCAGACCGTATGCCGGGAGCTTGGAGAGAAGAGCTTTGTGCCAGACCCGATCAAAAGCCTTGGCTATGTCAAGGCTAACAGCCACCGACTCACCACGCATGTCAATAGCCTCACCCCAAAGATGTGCAACGTACGCTAGAAGATCACCCGTTGACCGTTTCGGCCGAAACCCGTATTGGCGATCGTGAATTATGGAGTGTTCTTCTAGGTAGTGGGACAAGTTGTTTATTTAAAATGCGCTCCATTACTTTGCACAAAACTGAAGTTACGGCTATGGGGCGGTAATTCGATGGATCTGACCGATCTCCTTTTTTGGGGACCGGTTGCACATTAGCTTCTCTCCAAGATTCCGGCACACAACCTGAAGAGAGCGAGAGACGGTAAAGGCGCGTTAACACGGGGGACAACTCTGCTGCACACATTTTTAGGACTATTGGAGGGATGCCATCAGGACCATTAGCTTTCCGGACATCGATTGACTGCAGCTCCGCACGGACGTCACGCTGCCTGATTTTAAAATCGGGCATTGTGTGGCCAATGTGAGAAATTTTAGGTGGCTGTGCATTGCAGTCATCGACTCGGGAGTTAGCCGCAAAGAGTTTGGCCAGGAGATCGACTTTCTCCTGCGGCTTGTGAGCTAAAGTTCCATCGGGACATCTCAATGGTGGCAGCGAGGGTTGGCAGAAGTTCGATTGCACGGCTTTGGCCAGACGCCAGTAGCTACGGCTGCTCGTAGGATGCGTCAGTAGTTCTTGGCCGACTCGTGCAACGCGCTGGGCATCCGCTCTAATGTAAGCTCTTTTGCAGGACTTGGTGGCATTATTATAGGCTGCTTTCAGCGAGCGGGTTTCGGGATCCCCAAGAGCATTACCCCTGATCCAAGCGTGGTATGCCGCCTGCTTGTTATCAGCAGCGTTGGCACACTCGCGGTTGAACCAACGGTTGCGCCTGCCTTTGCTGATGAGATAGGAGTGCGGAATATAGTATTCCATCCCTAAAACTATCTCATCAGCAACTGCAATCGCACTAGCTGTCGGGTCCTTCCCACTGAAGCAGCGCTGCCCCCAAGGAACGGATGCGAAATAGTCCCGCATACCATCCCAATCTGCCGACGAGTAGTGCCAAATCTGGCGTTTCGATACCGCTGAAGGCGGTAGCGGAGCCAGAGGCACTTTACTGGATACCAAGCAGTGATCCGAAGATCCCAAAGGAGCTCGAACCTCCACTCGGTAGCCAGCTGGGCGACTCGTCAGCAGAAGGTCCAACAAAGAGGGCGCGTGACCGACTACATCTGGGATCCTGGTGGGCTGGTTCACCAGTTGAGTCAGGTCGTGCGTGAAAGCGAAAGCATGGGCAGTTCTACCAGCATGGTCAGTTTTGGAGGAACTTAACCACAACTCGTGGTGAGCATTGAAGTCCCCCAAAAACACCAATTCCGCCGATGGAAACCGCTCCTGCGCATCATCTGCTACCCGACTAAGATGGTCCATAAGTCGAGTTGTCTCCATGTCGCCATTATGGGATCGGTAGACGCAGACGTAGACACGGCTATGTGAGTCCAAGTCGACGTGTACCACAAGGAGGGAAAAGGAAGGGTCCTCCAGACAGCGCAGACGGCGACAGCAAACATCCGTCCGAACGAACAAGCAAACTCCGGCTTTGGCTTTGAAGGATTCTTCAAGCACAAAGCCCGGATAGTGCAGGTAGCTGGTGTCGGCCGGACAGATTATTTGCGTCTCCGTCAAAAACAACATTGCTGGCCGTGCCGTCTCAAGATGGAGGTGGACGGCATTGAGGTTTGCATGGAGTCCGCGGATGTTAGCGAACTCGACCTCAAACGGTATAGTTGTGGTGGGGGTATGCACCGCTGTAGGACCAGTTTTATTGTGAGGCGCTGTCATGGTGGAGAAAAGGAGGGAGGCGTGAATCGAAGAAATGCTACCGCGATGCAAATAGTCAAAGTGCAGCGGCCTGTTTCAACAGGGATCTGCCTACAGAAGAGTATAATTAACCCGCCGAACGGAAGGGCCCCCGAACCCCCCCGGGAATGGCCGCCGGGACCCCACCTTCCGGTCACCAACCGGCACGACGGACCACCCCGAGATTATGCGTGGCATGGTGAGGCAGCCTCACGAGCTGGTTAGGCTCGCTTGGGCCCCTGTACTGTGCCACGGGCGGCCAGCGGGACAGCCGTTTCTACGGGTCTCCCTGGTCGGCGGGTTAACGAAGTCCTCCTGGCACTGGTTTGACGGAAGCCTCCACAGACCAAGTGCATCGCAGTAACATCCACTCGAGCTCTGGTTATACGCTGGCTGATCCCGAAACGCGACCGACAAGCGGTCACTTGACGGGTTTTACACCATGCGTACGGTGGTCACTAACCAGACGGGCAAGCCCTACCACGCAGTGGAGCATATGGAAGCTCGAAAATCCGTTAGTCGCCTCTTACGACACCCACCGGAGGAGAGGGGCGGAGAATAGTATTCTTTCTCCGTCTCCGCACGGATTAACCACCGTACCATTATCTATAAAAACGGCAAAAAAATCATGTCTGTTGTATGGAAGCCCCACTTAAATATTTATTTTATTCTGTTTTAGTATTTGTTGTTACAGCGGCAACAGAAATACATCATCTGTGAAAATTTCAACTATCTACCTATCACGGTGTGAGTTTTATTTAACATTAAATATCAAAATTGCATTTGACCTTGTTTGTTACTAAGAGGCGGTGCGTCAATGCCATTCAAATTCTCGTTTTCGTTGACGTGATCAAATTGTGAATAAAACTCGTACCAACCACTCTGTTTGGTCAAACAGTTGAAGCTGATTCTTACAAATGCTAACACTATCCCGGTCCGATCCGAACGGGTACACTACATAAGTACGAAAAACTTAATTTCGAACATTATTATCACAATTTTTAAAATTCCGAATCTCAAAATTCTAAAACATTTCAAATCGCTTTGCACGCTCTTCTGCATTTGTTCACAAGTCTCACGAGTCTCACCTAACCTAACCGACAGCTGTAGGTAAAACATAACTTCGATGATTTAAAATTACGAATCTTATCAAGGAAATAAAATTATTCGGAATCGCATTAATGAAAATCGGATTATCGAAATTCGGAATATTTGGGTGTTCCCGTTTCAATTACATGGCTTAAGGAACCCTGTAAGTTTCTCGTTGCCCCCTAAAAGGCGGTGGCGCTGAAAAGGCCGTATGAAGCCATCAGCAAACTCAAAAAAAGCACTAGTGAGTACTACACTAGTGTTACCTTTTTAGGGTTCCGTACCTAAAGGGTAAAACGGGACCCTATTACTAAGACTCCGCTGTCCGCCCGTCTGTCTGTCCGTCTGTCACCAGGCTGTATCCCATGAACCGTGATAGGTAGATAGTTGAAAATTTCACAGATGATGTATTTCTGTTGCCGCTGTAACAACAAATACTAAAACAGAATAAAATAAATATTTAAGTGGGGCTTCCATACAACAGACATGATTTTTTTGCCGTTTTTATAGATAATGGTACGGAACCCTTCGTGCGCGAGTCCGACTCGCACTTGGCCGGTTTTTTTATTTTTTTTTTATGATCGAGCCTAGGCCTCCTTTATGGCACTTGTTTAATTTATTTACACCTGTCGCTCGATCACGTGAGCGGTATGCAACGTCATACCGCAACCTTGCCAATGAATTGTCGTATGTGCGCGCAGTGCTCACTTACATCTCAAATATTACCTATCTACAGTTTATGTCAAAATGTGTTATTGCTGATAAATAGATGTTATAAGATACCATATTTTTTAGCCTTAACATTTTATATTAAGGTGACGTTGCAAACATATTCTACTACTCATACTCTTCAATACTTAAGTATAAAAATATTTGTAACACAACCATTTTATTTTTATAGGAAATCTACTACTGAAGACGATGCTGAGACGAGAGTATGAAAATATAGTACAAGATTTCCAATGAATCTCAATTAATTAATCAATTTTTATTTGTGTTTCAATATTTGTAAAATAATTTTAAGTGTCTTAGCGTTAATTTCATGCAAGACTGTCTAAACAATCAGTAATCCACTGCCATAGTTTAGAATTTAAATGCTATTTATTTTAATGTTTTGTACAATTACGCTTTAAGTAGGAAATTTGCTGATTTATTATATAAAGATAATATAGGGATAGCAAACAATAATTTTGTAAACCACCGCTGGCTATTGCAGTTTTGAGGTTAAAAATAATTTAATAAAACAGTAAGTTAATTTAAACAATGCAGCCTGTGTTGGGGATGGCTAGTGCGAGTTTTATTTGCCACTAGCGGCCCGTCCCGGCTTCGTACGGGTGGACATTTCTTTTTTAAATAGCTTAAGTTACTCAGCGCTAATGTAGCATTCTAACAGTGAAAGAATGTTTCAAATCGGTCCTGTAGTTTTTGAGTTTATTCGTTGCAACATACAAAAATACAAAGCTAATACAAAATTACAAAGCTTTATATTATAGTAGTAGTTTCACCCACGTGGTTTCCGTTCCCGTGGGAATATCGTGATAAAAAGTATCCTATGTGTTATTTCCGGTTATAAACTATCTGTATGCCGAATTTCATCCAAATCCATTCAGTAGTTTTTACGTGAAAGAGTAACAAACATCCATACTTACAAACTTTCGTGTTTATAATATTAGTAGGATAGATTCGATCACGTTAACGCCAACGATAATTTATAGTAGGTATGGCCAAACTTCTATTCTCCTCGTTTGTAACTAGGAGGCGCTGCTTCACAAAAAAAACTCTCACTAGGCACTCCCTAGAAGAATCCCTTCTCCAGCGCGCGTGTTAAAGTTATCAACTTTCACAATTTTCACAAGTATGGATTTAAAAAGAGACGTACGGGCGCCTGCACAGCACATCAACCTATTTCTCTCCTCCTCCACGGCCCGGTCTACCCGAGCCGAGGTCCGTGCCTTCAGAGGCGCCCTCGGGTGGTTCCGCTCCCCGATCCAATCCGAACCCTTCGGAGAAAGTAGGGCACGGGGACGCGCACTTTTAAGTGTGCGATGCCGTTCCCTCTAGAAAACCTCTGAAGGTGATTCGTTCCAACACGGCTTGGGGTACCCTTTGAGTACCTCGCCGCCCCGAAAAAAGCCCGAATGCCGTTTGAGGCAACCAGCAAACCCCCTCAAAAAAAAAAAAACATCAACCTATCCAAAACTGACAAATTTCTTCAATTAATGTTCAACCATATGGCCATATGTGTAAAGTTTATAGTCTATTGAGAAATTTGACGATTTGTGGTAGTCCGATGTGCAGGCGAGAGACTTTCTGTTTGAAATAATATACAATTGGTTGTAATATTCTGGTTTGTCTTTACCGGGACTTGTGCAAAGTTAAACTAATTTGTGTGTCGTCATAACGAAGTTTATTCAAAGTAATTATACTTATTTATGATTAAGAATGAAGGTGTGGCATCCAAAGTCAGTTTTGTACATAGTCAAGTTAATTTTAGAATCTTTTCATTTAAGTAGGTGATAAGTACAAGTTTTTTAATAACTTCTTACACTAGCAAATAATTTTTTACCTAAATTCCTTTTAGGATTCCGTAGTCAATCAAAAATCCTTTTGGTTTTGTAATGTTCGCTTGTCTGTCCATCTGTAGTCTTCAGTCATTTTACTCGCAGATTAATCAGTGCTACAAAAATAAATTTTACATGTAGAAAAAGTATCGTTATAGCTAATAAAATAATAAAATTATAGTCAAGACTACGGAACCCTTTTATTGCAAGAGTCCGACTCGCAATTCACCATGGCATAGCGACATTCACAAGAGCTACTTGTAGCCTGAACTGAATAAATGATTTTTGAATTTGAGTTTGAATTTGACCAGTTTTATAAATTATATTTGAAGTTATCGTACATTATTATTTTATTAAATATTATGTACCTACCTACAAACTTGCTTTGCATAAAACATTTAAGAAAAATATTTTTTATAAAAAAACAAACCTTTTATCTAAGCAAGTTTACATAAAATTATGAAATTAACTTTATTCAGTGGCGTATCTCAATAAATAATAATCATTGCTAAGAAATTTTAAAGAATAGTTTAGAAGAACAAAAAGACAAATAGTCGTAACTTTGAATAGCCTTAGTTTTGTAAAAGCGGTGTATAGTGGTAGGTAAATTATAATTTGATACAATCAAATAAATATGTGGATTTGATAGTGTTTCATAAATTAGATAATTGCGTCAAATAATTGCGAATAATTAACATGTACATAAAAAGAGAGTTGTGTGCATTTTGAGCGTTTTAACGAAGATTCCACCTATTTTGTAAATAAATAGATTTTTACACTTCATATAGCTTATAAGTAGAAAGTAAGAATGAAGCTTTATTTAAATACTCTAGTGTCACATTGCCATATGATTTGTGTATGATGTATTTGTGTTAACTAGGCAGCAAAGCATTAATCACATATTTTATGTATTAACATTTCACCTGGCATTTCCAAAAATCCTACTACAGTAATTTGGGTTTGATCATTGAACTGACATTCAACTGACATCAATATTAAAGAAAAGTAGGTACCTACCTATACTATACGCCTACTATTATTCGAAAAATGTTAATATTGTAATGACATTTGACCACATAAAACTACAATTGTAAAAATATTTGGTACACACGCCTGCACATCAACCTACCACAAACTGTCAAATTTCCTCAATAGACTAAACTTTATGACTAAGACAAAGGTTGAAAATGTATTGAAAAAATTTGACAGTTTTGGATAGGTTGATGTGCAAGCGTCTGTACATAAGTTTGGAAATGAAACACTTTATGGGTATATGTACTCGCATTTATTTTAAATAAATAAGTACTTATGTACTCTATTTTATTTCGCGTTTACTTATATCTAATTACATAACTACTCATTTGTAAATTTTGATCTATATAAATTACCTGTAAGTACCTATTATTTGGAAACGCCACATGGAGACTTAAAATAAAAGTGTTTTATTTCAATGTGTAATGTTCACGTGAATTTAGAAAACAATATTTAAATATATTCTCAAAACAAAGCTGATAATTAATATCCGCCAGTCACCACACACGTAGTAACTTTAGGTAATCTATGACCATACCCAGTCTGGTTTTCATGTCTTGTGATACCTAGACGTGCCTAGGGACCTCTAAAATAATACTTGACAGCAAGTTTAATAATGAAGCAACTTGTTGAATAAACTGTGTGATTCATAAAACATTCCATTTTGTATGGTAGAAGTAAGAAGTTCCATATTGTATACATTCCGCAGACTTGTTGAAATGAAATGCTCAGTCAGAACTTTTTAAAGTATTTTATTATAAATAGTATTGTATCATTTATGACCCTGTTGTCTGGTCATCACTGTAGCTTACTTGGTACGTATTGTGTAGAGTGTACTTTTTACTGTGCAGAAATGTTTAATAAATTATAGTGGTACAAATGTAACATCTGAACTGTTTTTATAATGAAATAAAATATTTTATTGCTAAAATTATTTTGTTGTTGTTTATTATCTTCGTCTAGAATTCGCTTGTTATTTGGCTGTCGGCAGCATATGTTTTTACATCGATTTATTTTATATTTAATGAGATGATTTTTTTGAGATAAAGGTTTACAAAATAGCAAAATACTTTAGAAAAAAAAAGTTAGAACTGATGAATGTGAGTGTTCAGTGGAAACTCCTTATTGCAACCAAAATGTGAATTTTGCGATGTTGGATTAGGAGGCTACCCAACGAGATCACAATTCGATCATTTAATGCAAATTAAATTGGAAATGAGAAACAACTAACTTACTAAACTAATTTTACAGTTTTCTACTAGATGGCGCTGCCCCATTCAAAATTGTAATATTTTATTTTTTTTTGTTTAGACTATAAATTAATTGTATTGAAGCACACGTAGCAAGCCTTCAATTTACTTGAAAGACCAACTTTCCACTGGGCGCTTTGGTTTTGTCTTTGGCTTCGACGACCCCCATACAAGCGCACAGTATCATAAAATAATGCAATAAATTAAGCCATTATTGAATTATTTTATGAAATGTGAACACAGGTAGGTATATTGTTATGAAATTAGGAAGAGAGAAACGAAAATATGAAAAGATTTTTTAAGTACTTATAGTTGCCCCAATGTCCGACACTTTAAACCCAGTGTCCGACACAGTTATCGTCGTTTAAAATAACATTGACTTTAATTAAATTTTTACTACGGGATGACAGCTGGAAAGCAGATAGCTCACTATCAAGTCGTGATAGAAAGATCATTCACGTAATGCTGTTACTAATAGGCGCGGCATCGCTCTCAGTCCTACGGATGGTCTATCTTGGGCTCTGTCAGGTCGTCGGTTACTGCAAATCTTCGAGGGTGATACGGACAAGACGTGGATGTTAAAGATCGAGAGAGCCCAGAGGGCAGTGCTAAAGGTGATGCTGAACAAGCCACGTCGTCGCTACCCCATTAGTCAGCTGTATGCAGACAGCCAAGTTCTAAGTGTGCGCAAGCTGTATTTTTTATATAAAAGAAGGAGGCAAACGAACGATGTCCTTAACACTGTATAAGAACACACAAAGTAGTCGTCTGCTACGAAAACTACAAAGAGCTACTCAAGAAACGTGCATTCAAAATTGCAACACTGTCAGTTCGCACCCAATGATATTACATTAGTTTATAATATCATTGGTTCGCACCACATTTGCCAAAAAGGCATAGAGAATACCTTTATCCTTATATATACCAATAAAGTTGAGGCCTGGTGTAAGATAAAGGATTGTCACCCGACTGCTGCTAAAATTGAGGTTATAAAATGGCTCCTCACACAAAATTAAAGAGATACTTACAGAACTTTTATTAGGTGGTTATACAGGTTGACTTTTTTATCACCGTCCAAACCTTCTGAGATGACTCCTGTGATACAACCGAACAACTCTTGCTACTGGACCAACTCCATAACACGAAAATAACATTCAGGTGTTCCATAAAAACATAAATATTCATTCGACCAAAATGTATGGAACAGCTGAATTTTATTCTCGAGTAAGGGGGTTGGTTTAACAGTAAGAGTTGTTCGTTTGTATCACGGGAGTCATCTCAGAAGGTTTGGACGATGATAAAAAAGTCACCCTGTATAGCTAGATGAAATAACTTTACCTTCACAACAGACACACCCACACACACACACACACCCTCCCTCACTCACACACCCTCACCCTCACACACACACACACACACACACACACACACATACACACACACACACACACACACACACACACACACACACCCTCACACACACACACCCTCACACACACACAAAATTAAAATTTTAGTGTGATAAAGATTTTGTAACTTACCTATTGTTTTGGCATACTGTCCGCGCAGATTATTTTTTTGTTATATTCTCTCTAGCCTTTAACTTTTTTTAATTTAATGTAATTTATACACAGTATTTCTCACCAAAACGCCTTATTTTTTGACGAATTCGTTTTGGCTGGATCCCTAAAGAGAAAAGCATCATCGGTTGTATAATAGTCGATTACAAAATTACTGTTTATTGCAAAAACCGTATTCACTGGTATTAAATGAAATGTGTTTGCAAAAAAAGTACCTAGTTACTCTTTTCTAAATTTCCATATTTTTAATTCAACACAACAAGTCTATGTCTATATTGTACATTAATAACGAGGGCTTTCAACCATCTATCAAATGATAGTTCGATATAGTACATAATCTTGAGAAAAAAACTAAGTGTCAAGGACATTTTCCCAGATCATGCGCCTGCGCTCGCGTGACGTATCTATGCGGAGTTTTAGGGAACTAAAATCGCACGAGACAACATTTCTAACAGGAAAAATAAGTGCAGACTTTTGTAACAGCACAGCACATGCCTAAATGTGTCATGTTTTGAAAGTGAAACTTAACAGGTAGTAAAGTAAACGTAAATAGCCTATATACTGTCCCACTGCTGGGCAAAGGCCTCCATCATTGAAATTAAGTCATCACTACAATTGATGGTTATTGGCTTATTCACCACGCTTGCAAAGTGCGGGTTGGTGATCACAAACCCGGGCTATGTATCGAAAAATCCGAAACACACTGCGCGACCTGGGAATTGAACCCAGGACCTTCGGGTATAGGGCCGAGCGCTGGGCCACTCGGCCACCGAGGCGTTAAACAGGTAGATAAAAATAAATATAAGTAACGCTGTATTGAATCATGTAAGATACGCGAGACATTTCAGACATTCACGATTTTGAATAACCTTCCTTCTGACGCAGTCGGGTAAAAACACAATTCTACAGGCAGTCTATAAGAAAATTTTACCTTTTTATTTTATTCATTTACTATTTTTTAATAAAAACATCAAAGCACAATAAATAACAACAGTAACTTTTATCTATTTATTCATCAACATACATAATATCTACATTTGCACAAATAAAGTATATTTAACTTAGAAATTACATCAGTAAACGGTACCTTATTATGACTGATATAATACTTTTTCAATTGTTTTGTTCCTTGTGTACGCTTAACTTGTGCCAACAATTGATGGCTATACATTAGACATGTGATCAAATATAGTCTGTCATTCACATCAACACCTAACGTTAAGTTTAAATGGATATCAATTTAAAAGTACAATAAATTAGCAGACAGATAAAGCAAACTAATATTTACATTTGGAAGTAACAATTTCGATACAATAACATATTTATTTTATAAAAGGGATTACTGTATAATGATTCAAAGGTATGTACTATAAACTTGATTATACATATTTAAGAGATTTTCCAAGAAGAGACAGAATGCATGGGAGCAGAACCTTTTTGCAGATATTTTATATTTGTGTTTATGCAACACCAGATTAAATGACACTCCTAACATGATAAAATATGTTTTATTAAATGTCTCAAAATGAAAAATGTCCATGATAAAAGTACATTAATTTAATATATTTTCGGGCTATTGCCTTGCCAATGAAGGTTTCACAAAACTGAAATTAGGTCTTATGGAATGTTTAAGCCTTTATACAAATGACTAGCTAGACACCATAGGGTTTTATCAGCATTGTAGATTGTAGTTTACTGTTACAAAGTTATTTGCATGGTTTTACATAGCATTTTAATACAATGTGTAGCTAGTCAGCTTAATAATGGGAAACTTGTTTTAAAATCGGCATTATCCAACACAATGTATACAGTTAATAGTTGTCAAAACACTCCAATACAAATTGTTTACAAATGTCTGTACCTTAGCACAAAAATGCAGTAACTGAACCATAAATAAGTCTGAATGTCAATTTACAATAAGTTTATATAATTTAAGTTACACTTTATTAACAAATTACTATTATGATAGTGCTAAGATCAGAAATTGTTTACAAGACTCCATTAACAGTATTAATATAAATGTACATAGCACACATCAGGAAAAATAGAATGTTGGTAATCCAAACATACACATCTTCAACACTGTTATAATAAT
The DNA here is from genome assembly GCA_947562085.1 of Eudonia lacustrata. Classification (NCBI taxonomy): domain Eukaryota; kingdom Metazoa; phylum Arthropoda; class Insecta; order Lepidoptera; family Crambidae; genus Eudonia; species Eudonia lacustrata. The sequence goes on from OX387313.1 coordinate 20,309,524, forward strand.
TTCAAGCTTTATTTTACTTCCATTGATTATAACTTGTTACGCACTGAATATTTGGGCTGATGGATATTATAATGAAGTCAAGGCAGGAACTATCCAGTGCTGTAGTCCACTGTAAATAAATAAACATTTGTTATAGTTAATACAATCATGGGTGTTTTTCTTTTACACCTACATAGTGGTTGCTTTAACTTTACAGTTATAATCTGTAATATTTTTAGCAAGTGACACTACACTGAAAGTAGTAAAGCAGCTTAGCAGCGGTTGTTGCCGCTTAACGGTAAATTATTGTATAAATAGTATTGACATGGTGTCTCTATAATTATACAGGTTTATACATATAAAAATATAATTAATGCTAATAAAAATTACTATTGCAAAAGATTATCGAGCCGAGTCCGACTAGAGGCTTTATATCTTTAACTCAAGATGAACACAGTTTATTTACCATAATTAAAGTGTAAACATTATTTTAATGAGTCACCAACAATCAGGTGACATTAAGGAAATATTTTTATGAGTACTTACACTTAATTTCAAGTTTCTATCTCTTCTTAAATTACTGGCTGCCCATCTTGACTTTTGACGTCATGTAAATTCCAACAATAAGTCCAAAGAGACCGATGGCTGATCCAAAGATTTCAACAATCAGAATCTTAACGAAAAGGGCTGCATTAGCGGCATCAGCGAGGGCGGCTCCCGAGCCCACGATTCCGACGGCAATACCACAAAACAGGTTAACAAGGCCCACGGCGAGTCCAGCACCGAACATCACATATCCAGCCAACCAGTTCTGCTGCTTGATGTTGATGTCGACAAGCGGTTCCTGATATTTTTCCAGCATACCCGACAGCACGATAGCGGTGATCAATCCATAAATAGCGACGGCTTCGCAGAAGATGACGGAGATCAAATTCTTGGTCTTGATTCTGGGCGCTTTGACACCTCCGCCAACTATGCTCACTCCAGTCGTGTGTATGCCCATGGCAGCGCCCACCACTGAGAACGATACGGCGAACGCGATGCCCAGCGTTCCCCACATGTAGGGGGATGTGTTCTCCAAGAACCATCCCACACTGATTTGCTCACCCTTTCCATTCAACATGTAGTACAACGAGAAGATTGGAATTGCGAGGCCCAAAAGGAGCAATAACAGGTAAGTGAGGAAGTATCTCATCTTGAGATATTTGTTGAGCAAATTGGAGCTTTTACCCGTAAATCCCAAACGGGACGGCCTTTTTTCGCCCAATTTTTGCCTTGACAGAAAACTCAAAACGGAGAGGTCTTGTGATCACAAGATGTCAGAGACAATAGAAATGTTGCCACACTTGCTTGCCACATACCTATTACAACTTTTAGTGTTGTACTCAAGATGCGTTTTCTGGCAATAATTCAATAAAATACTAAAAAATAAATGAAAATGTAGTTTAGTTATTTGTTTATGTATCGTATTATTAATGATGACTAAAACTACAAAAAAAAAAAGATTGGTTAGAAAGACAATTTTGTTCTTATATTGCTTTGACTTTAATTTTACCATTTTACAAAATATACAATTAATAGGATCGTGCTCAGTGGCGTGCACTTGGAGAGGCCTATGTCCAGCTGTGGACGTGTGTAGACTGATGATGATGATGATGATGATGATGATGATGATGATGATGAAGATAGACTGAAACAAAATAGCTGAAACATATTTGACATTGGCAGATTTAAACTGCTTTCACTTTTGAAATAGTGTATGAATTAATAATGTTTTTTTATATTGTATTTGTAACACTCAATAAACATAAATTACTTATATCTTTCGGGACTTCTTCTTTAAATTCCATACACATTTTAATTAGTATACCAAATGCCACACTTTTGTGAACTTAATGCGCTTAAAAATTATAACAAAGTTTTGGCTTCACGTATTAATATAGATTAAAGTGAAAAAGGTGGACCGACGATCGTGAAGATCGCGGATGCGAGCAGCACAAAACCGGTCGTTATGGAGATCCTTTGTCCAGCAGTGGACGTCTTTTGGTTGAGATGATGATGATGATGATGATGATGAAAGTGAAAAAAGAAGTGTTTTGTCGTCGTAGTATACAATTTGGAGGTGTACACTGGAGTGCTGTGGACTCTCACCACTACAAAGTATGTCGGTTTTCGAAAAAATATTAATTAATGACCGAAAACAAAGTATTTAATAAGGTTAATGTTCCGCCATGGTGTGGTGAAATTAAAATGGTAAGCAGAATAAAATAAGAAAAAGAAGAATATAAAGAAGTGGATTTTATAATTATTGAAACATTTTACGCAATATTCATATAGATTAATATTTATATTACCTATATGTTTTATTTATATTCGTGTATTTTCAATGATTTTCATTGTAGGTACCTACTATACTGTTTTTAAGCAATGATATAATTACCATACAAAATAAAAGATCCGTACGTACGTACACGTAGGATTGCAAGTAGGTATGCAATCCTTGTATTTATAAATATCGATTATTTACTTGTAAAAAATAAAGATATCATATCAAGTATAATATAAATGTATACATACAAGGATTGCATTATTGCAAGTACGTATCATACGTAGGTATCTTTTATTTTGTATGGTAATTATATCAGTGCCTCTATAGACAAGAGCAGCGCCTTTATTATTTACACGTACATAATCAATTAATAACATTCGCATTGCAGGATTCTGGATTCACCAGAATTCACATGAGAGAACTATTATTGTTCTGAGTTAAGAAATAGAGTGTAATCCACTCGACCATGCACTCCTCTATTCAAAAATTATTAACAAATCAACTTATTGATTAATTTTGCCATAGAGAATTTTGTACTTGATGTTTACACATGATCATGAAGCTATGGTTTATAGTCTGTGGCACTCTAGAATTTATTGACAGATTTTCATAAACAATTTCTATAGAAAAAAAAAAAAAAGAATGGGCGCCAATGGGCGCCTTTGGCTTTCAAAGTAAAAAAGTAAATAGTGTTGAATAATTTCGGCGGGCTGGTTAGAACCACGATAGCTCAATTGGAAGAGCACCTGACCCGGTATGTCAGAAGGGTGCAGGTTCAAACCCTGCTCGTGGAAATCTTTTCAACATTTGTGTTTTTGTAATTTGTTCGCAACTAAATTTGCGTTAAAAATTATATAAACATTTATAAATAGCTTGCCTACTTCTTAACTGATCATTAGCATTTGTAAAAATATTATGATCGGATGTTAATGACGGTAGTTGTTGACATTGAATGGGCGCCTTTGGCTTTCAAAGTAAAAAAGTAAATAGTGTTGAATAATTTCGGCGGGCTGGTTAGAACCTCGATAGCTCAATTGGAAGAGCACCTGACCCGGTATGTCAGAAGGGTGCAGGTTCAAACCCTGCTCGTGGAAATTTTTTCAACATTTGTGTTTTTGTAATTTGTTCGCAACAAAATTTGCGTTAAAAATTATATAAACATTTTTAATTTCTATAGATCTGACATTATATTGTAGTCTTTGGATCTTATTATAGGTCTGTGGTGTGTATGGGTGGACTGAGTTATTATCTCAGAAGTTATTAGAGTTAATTGGATTGCTAATTTATTATTTATTATATATATATATTTTTTTATTATTTGCTTTTTTTAATTTGAAGCACATCATATTAATCTGTATTATATAAAGCTAAGATCCAGTTTCATCATACAATGTTAGTTGGTTAACACCCCTGTTAAATCATTTAACAGACTGTTAAGGTTAATTGAGTGTCCCATCATGTTTTAACGAATGTCAAATATCCGTAATTCGATGTAAACTTAATTGCTGCTACTTAGGTCCGTCAAATGGGTAACAGGCTGTTAGTTTACTGCCACACAGGAACAAGATGGCCATGGCGTACAATTTTATTTACGAAAACGAGAGGATCCTTTGGAAGTAGACAATTTGGACTACATAATAATAATAATAAGTTGGGTCAAGGGTCAGATGCAAAAGGCAGTACTCCTTGACACGGCCCGTATTGTCAGGAGGTTCCTCACTCTGCAGCCCTGACCACCGGCACCGGTAGCTTGGGCCCTGCCCCGCTGCTGGTGGTACTCTAGGTTTAGGTTTTTATAATGTTTTATTGTTTTTATATTAAAATATTGTAAAAATCTAGTTTTAAGAAAGAAAATAAATAAAGAGTATGTGCATGTCAACGTCACCATCCCACATGACGAGAACCTTGAAAAGGCCGAGAAGGACAAGGCCAGCAAGTACCTTGACTTGGCTCACGAGGTAACCGCCATGTGGGATATTGACTCGACAATCATTGTGCTGATAGTCGTGTCTGCGAACGGTCTGGTAGCGAAGAGTCTCGACCTACACCTTAAGAATCTCTCGCTCAATGGTTGGATCAAGGGTCAGATAGAGAAGGCGGTACTCTTGGACACGGCGCGGATATTCCAAAGTTTCTGTCTCTGCAGCCCTAACCAACGGCAGCTCGAGCCCTGGCCCGTTGCCGGCGGCACCCTAGGCTAGGTTTTTTATAATATTTTTATGTTTTGTATGTGCTTTTGTATTTTACATTTATATTAATATTATAACAAACCTAGGCTAAGAAAAAAGAAAAATAAAGAGAATAACAATAATAAATCTTTATTTCAGACAAACAATGTAACAGATGGTAAAAATACAGAGCGGCCCATATAATAAATACCTTACAGACTAACATACTTACATTAAAAAAAAAACATTTTTCTTAGTATATAAAAAAAAACTTAATAACTATGTTAGTATTATTTGATTGGCACCTACTGTACCAACTTGGTAGCAACAGGCAACTTTCCATGAAAACGCCTGTAGACTACACCCTTCGGCCAGAAGCGACTCGCGCGACTCCAGCGGTCCAATCCCCAAATTAAAGTTACGACTTCATTCGTATGAACTCTGCTACCTCCTGCGATGTGGTGGTGTGATGCAGGCGGGACAGGTACATGGCCGTGGTCGGTGTCGCAGCTCGCAGCAGGAGATTGGGCCCTGTCAGTGCGGTACCGCAACGGTTCTGGCTTGCTCGCTGACGACATCGCTTCTTGTTTCGAACCATGAAACCTCTCGCTTGAAACCTCTCGCCACAAACGTCGGCATGTCATCTGGATTGGTTCCTTTGATCAGTGTTATGATCTCCTGTAGGCTCTTCTGCGTCCCGACTCGTCTCCGAGACACCATCTGGTCGCTCTTGCCGACAGGCTCGTAGAGCAGCTTCTTCGCAGACGCCACCTCATCTTCACTGAAGCTGGACTTGCAAATTTGCACTGCGCTCACCTCGTCCATGACGTCCAGCTTTTGTTGTAGAAACGCCAGGAGTTCATTTACCGAGTTTGACACTCATGACGCTAATCGAGCAGCGGCTTGCGCCGCGTTACGCGTAATATTATTTATTTGAATATGATGCGTTTGCCTGCACAGATTCGCATCGCGTACACAACACACATAGTACGACGTCCTAAAACTTTCAAAGAACGGCGTCATTATTTCGAAGAATATGACGATGTTGATTTTCGCACAAGATTTCGACTATCGAAAGAATCTGTTTTAGATGCGCTGGAATCAAAAAAATCAAAACAACAATGCGAAACACAAGATAACCTCAACTCAAACTCAACAATAAAATATTTGACATTCATTCAACCAGCAAAATGAAATGCAACCCGATTTCTAATGAATTCTACGAAATACATGGTATTTAAATCAGTCGCCTTACATATAACAAAACTATTATACGACTAGAGAAAATAGTGCTCGTTTTCGAAACAATGACATTACATACAATGACATTTTGTTTTGGTTGGTTTAGAATGTGAGTGAATGATTTGAGAGTCATTCACCTAATGGTTGATTTCGTAATGGTCAGTTAAATTCTTACCATGGGACATAAAAATTTAACAGTGCCGTTAGCATCCCTGTTAAATTTAATCATTGATTAAGTAATGCCTCATTTAGAGAATAACTAACAGAGTATTGTAAAACTGGGCCTAAGTCTGTGTCTTATCCATGAAGCTGTTGTTAGTCTAAACCGTAGTATTATTATATTTTATGGTCTAAACCTAAGAAAGACCTACAACTTATGACAAGAAATGACAGGCGTCATTCCGTCCGTCAAATAATTTGACATTTGACACTTTTGACAGTGGTCAAATTAATTCTAATGTGTGTGGTTCTTGGCGGGAAAGTGAAGCGTCATGTTTGCGGTTTTGCTTTATTTTCCAAAATTTGTGTTATGTCGAATATTAATGTGAAATAATGGTGGATTATTAACCGTTAAGTGTTCGTGAGTGTGCATAAGTGTTGGCAAATGAAACAAAACAGTGCAACGTCACTTTTCAAATTCTCTCAAGAAGCTCGCGTGAGGACTTAGTAAAGCCCCACATCTTTACTGAGATACTCGAGGGATTGGGGGGTATATAATTTCTCACTTCCCAATTCTAATATCATTCATCATCATCATCGTCATATATGAAAATATTGTTTATTTATGTATTACTTAAACTAATGACATGGCAGCATGGTCTATGACCTTAGCCGGTTCCTCAAGGAACAAACTACACTAAAAAAAATAATCTAATGTGTGTGTGTTCATGAGTGCTGATGAAATTTTGTTTTCCGATCTTCCCAATAAATCGACTTTTATTTGCAAAATGTAAACCCAACAGTATTATTATTTTTAGCTTTTTATATAAAGCATGAGTTTTAATGTGGGAAGATGGACTAGCAGAATAACTATGAAGCCCCAGAAATCATCGCAAAATGATGTTATCTGCCTACGCCAGGTTTATTGTTCGCCATTCCTACCTGATTCTTCTCGCCGTAAGTGTAATTTCAACTATACTTACGGTGATTCCATTGGTTTGTCATACCTTGCCATCATTTTCCGATCCTATAGTAGGCTTCGAAACCCGAGGGACTACTCTGGCACACCGATTTATCGCTTGGGAAAACCTTATCGACGAAACAAGACCTTCTCGAAGACTAGCTGTAAATCCTAAAGAAATCGAAGATCAGGTACGCATGAATCATTCTTACTACAATAGAACAAGACAAGATAGACCTAGATCAGGTCATAATCGTAACAAAAATAAAAATCGTAAAAAGAAGAAAAAAAATCGAAACAACAGCCCTGGAATAGAAAAGACCTGGTCTAATGCACCTGAGCCAAACATATCTAATGGTCATGTACATTGGGGCTACGGGAAGAATGTTTCATTTGAAGATGAAAATGCCGTGTTTCTGAAAGATCACACACATAGACAGTGGCTCTCTTTGAAAAAAATGCAACGAAGACCTGACAAGAAAATCCATGTCAACTACGCTTCTGGAACGTGTGGTCCTCCAGTTTCCGATTATGCCCATTTAGTTATAACTAGCTCAGATAACTCCTCATTGTTAACATATGAGAATGTAGATAAAGTGTGTAGGATGCAAAACTTTCTTGTAGAATTAGGTGAGTCTGAGTATTATAAATTATGTGAAAGGTCATCAATCTCTGAAGAGTTGTGCTGTCCTATATGGAGTGTGCCAAATTATATAGCTTTAATGTCTGGCAAGAGTTCTTGTGAAAACTTAACTAGAGATGATGTAAATAAGACTGTGAGTATATTGAAAAAGTGTGCTGGCTATTTTCATAATTTTACTTTAATGGCATCTTGTGATTTGGATCGCTGCAAAGTACCAAAGTATTGTTCACAGTATGACGCTGTATATAACTTACTATTCTATTTGATAGATTCATATGCATTCTCACCAGAAGACAATTCTCAGACATTTGTCCGTAACACCATGATGTTCTTGCCATTACCCTACAGTGTAACATCACTTCCTTATTATATGAAATTGCAGAGTTCAAATTTATCTTACAATAATATTATTGTACCTGCTTTAGACTTTGGATTAAAAAATGCATTATTTGATGAATGGCTTATACAAGACACTTGGTTGATAGGATTAGGTGGTGTATTTGTATTCATTGGTGTATGGTTTTACACTAAATCTCTAATTCTCAGTTTGCTGTTATTTACAGCTATAGCTTATTCACTTGGAATAGCATACTTCTTGTATGTTTATGTGTTCAATTTGGAGTTTTTTCCCTTTATGAATTTATTAGTGATAGTTGTAGTGATAGGCATTGGAGCTGATGATGCATTTCTATATGTAAAAATTTGGAACACAGTAAGCAAGCAGCTCATAAGGGATAACACGGTGACTCAAGACAACTGCATAACTGATTTAAATAATGTATCAAGTGCTGGGGAAACTATTCTTATACAAATTCTTGAAGAGACTTTAAAACACTCAGTTGTGACTATGTTTATTACAACAGTGACGACAGCAGTCGCATTCTATGCTTCTTATGTGAGCTACATTCCAGCCATAAATTGTTTCAGCGTGTTTGCTGGCACAGCAGTTCTAGTCAACTTTTTACTAATGATCAGTTGGTTGCCAGTATCAGTCTACATAATGAATGTTAAAATGTGTACTAGCAAAGCAAAGTTATTTACTGTATTTCATAAAGCCATTAATGAAGTATGGGAGGATATCATAGTGGTTTTAAATAGATTTATTATTACATGTGTAATTAAACTGCACATAGTGTATGTTATTATATTGGGTGCTATAGGAATTGGAAGTATCATTGTAGTATTTTACTCTCCAGGACTCAAATTACCTGAATCTAAGGAATTCCAGCTTTTTCAGACAAGTCATCCAATTGAACAGTATAATATGGAATATAGAGATAAGTTTTTATTTGAAAGATTTGGCAAAGATATTGGCACAGGAGTTAGAATGCCTCTTAGGTGGATATGGGGTGTGAAAGCTGTGGATAATGGGAATTATATGGACCCTTATTCTACAGGACATCTTATGTTTGACGATAATTTCTCGATTTCAGATCCTGATTCACAATCTTGGTTGCTCAAATTTTGTATGAGATTAAAAGCCCAACCTTTTTATCAACAGACATTAGGCCCATTACTTCCAAATTGTTTCATCGAAAGTTTTAAAATGTACATGAGTCGTCGCTGTGTCGACAATATTGACAAAATTAACAGGACACCCTGTTGTGAAACATCCCAATTTCCCTACAAAAAGGAAGTTTTCGATTTTTGTATTATAAAAGCTATAGAATCATTGTATATGACTCCACTAGAACTATTTATGCCTGGAGTAGCAGGACCTAAATTTCTTAGGAGTGCTACGCCCCCTACTGTAGCAGCTTTAGTTGTAGAGTTTGAAAGTGTTGTACCTTACACGATGTCGTACACAACCATGAACCATTTTTTCCTCCAGGTGGAAAACTGGACTCAAAGAGAACTGAAATCGGCACCTCCTGGCATGTCGTGCGGGTGGTTTTTATCAGATCTTCAATTTTACGATCTGCAAAAAACTTTGGCAAGTGGGACTTTGATTGCACTGTTGCTATCAGCAAGCCTAGGATTTGTGATTCTCATACCAGCTACCTTGAACTTTATTGTAAGTGTTTGTGCTTTGACTGCAATGATATTTTCGGCCACCGTGACAATAGCCATTTTAGTTCTATCCGATTGGAAATTAAATGTTTTAGAAAGTGTAGCGATATCAACTTCAGCTGGGTTAGCTGTGGACTTCAGTCTTCATTATGCCTTGAGCTATACAAATGCCGGTGGTTTGAAATCTGCTAGGGTCAAATATGCGCTGTCGGCGTCTGCAGGCCCAACTGCGGCCGCAGCGTTAACAACTGGCTTTGCTGGTATATTCCTTCTTCGGTCGAATCTCCTTCCGTATTCTCAAATAGGAACATTTTTAGCATTAATAATGTCCGTTAGTTGGATTTACGCTACGTTTTTCCTTTGTTCTTTATTATATATGTTTGGAGCAAACTCATCAAAAGAGTCTCCTACAGATGAACGAAAATCGGTATCGCGAGTAAGTTCCATCTGTTCTGGGGTACCAAATTTAGAAAGCCATGAACTGGAACATTTGGCTGACAGCAATCGTACAAATCTAACTCATTCGCATAGTCCTTCCAGTGTCAGCGCCACGACTGTTGTATTACACGACGATTATGACAATGCACACAGCAAAGTAGAAAAGAAATCTACTAGTATTAACTGTAGTTTAGCTTGTGACAAGGACTGAATGTTTATGTCTAATAATATAAGTTTTTGGAGTATTTATAGCAACATAACAGTATTATGATTATGACATAGACCTATTGTGTACAAACAGGAAATATGTTTATCTTTGCATTTGAATTCGTTGTACACGAATTAAACATGCTTTGTAGGTGTTTGTATTAATCTAAGGTGTTTATCCTATTGTGTAAATATTGTGATTTAATTATTTGATACTAAACCCTGAGTAATGAAATGATTGTTGTGACAATAACTATCACATAAATAATTCATATTTGAGACAATATGATATCTAAACGAGCTTAGCTTGCGCATTGTCACCTTGTTATTTTTCTCTAGTTTTAAGTTTAATCCGAATTGATATTATGTATGTTTATAGAAATAGGAAATATCTCAGTTGGAACAACTACTTGACTTTGTCTTCTATTTGAGTATAATAAATAATGCAATTGATTTGCAATGCGTTATTTATGATCTTTGATTTTAGTACTTATTGAATAATGCAACTATTGACGTACAAACTCTAAATTATAGCACAGGTACCCCTATAATTATTCATTGAATGAAAGTGAATGCGAATACGGCTTCAATATTAAAAAGTTTTTGAATGGAAAGTTATATGTGCAAAGTAGTCATTCATTAAGTACCTAATTAAGTCCCACGTCTTAAGGAGCTAAACTATTATTTAATTTCTCAAAAGGTACCTAAACATGCGCATTTGCATTTTGCGCTTGACAAATAATTTCAACTGAATCTCATTCATTATTTCAGTATTTTATATTTCCATTATACCTACTATAGTTGATAATTTTTATTTTATATTATGTATTGTTTTATTATTGCAATTAAATTATTATTTACGATGCGATCCATTCGATTACGACGAACTAAGAATTTTAAAAAGGCCTATCGTACTATTTCCTTTATAGGTACATACCTACCTACCTATATTACCTATCCAAAGCATAAAAAATAGGTATTATGGAAGGCAAATTTCAGGCTACTTATGTTAAATCTTGTAATGTAAAATGTAAAATCTGTGTAAAATTGTATATCTCCTATGTATAGGGGGTCTATATAAATGTTAAGGAATTTGATGTAATTAAACTAAGAGAACTGCTAATTAATGCTAGTTTAAAGGTACGTAATTAAATGTTTATATGTAAAACCATAACATGAAATGTTTTCTGCGGTCCGGGTGTAGAAAAGAAGGCCCCAAAAAATATCATTTTTTTTTCACGAAATTGCAAAAAACAGCTAACGAAAAGAGTTTGAATTTTATTTTTTTGTATAGAGCTAGATTTCTGTTGTCTAATAAAAAAATATCTTGAAATTCAATAAATTCAGACAAATAAATTTCTAACCTATCACGTGACCTACAGCAAAAAGTGAAAAATTGTACAAGTCCTAGCTCCATACAAAACATGATCGAAAAATCGGCTATGTATCGGACCCCCTTTGCTACAACCTTACCTTTTCTGCGAAGCTGGTACCATACCAACCTATGTCTTGAAATAATAATTGTGTCATCATCAGAACAAACACTGCTGGTCTAAAACTTAAGGCGCTCCGCAAACGCGGGGCGGGCGCGGTCTTTGCCTTCTTCGTGGGTTGGTTGGTAGTTGGTAGTAGTAGGTATTCCCTTTGTTCTATCATTCGCGGCGAATTGTCCGGCCTGCCCCGCCCCGCACCGCGTCGCCGTTTGTGGAGCGCCTAATAGACCCTAATTTAAGACTGTTTTTCTGCGTAAATATATATATTAGTACCTACTAAAATCAATAATATTAAGTAGGTACCTATTTAGTACTTAGGTACCTCTTTTTAATATCTTGTAGATAGAATGTTACACCTTCAAAAATTTAAACTCTTGTTATATGTATTTTGAAGATTATAGAGAACAGTGCTCCTAGTGTCATGTTTTTCACCATTTTCAGAAGTCCCTCGAAAACTACCTACTTACATAAAAATGTATTATATTTATGAAGAAAGAAAGGATGCATTTAGACGCATGATAAAATCCTGAAGAAATGTACTATGTATGTTTAGAATAGATAGGTATAATTACTTACAAAAAGAGGACAAAAGCTATCAAATTTAGACAAATTAACTATACAAAAATATATAATTATTTTGTTACACTGACTGTTAACACGCCATTACTAAGTTGATATCCGTAAAGGGTAGATGTTATAATATAAGTAACATTTATGTATAAATTAAGTTAATGCTAAAATCATTGATGTATATCTGGCCGTTGAGAAATAAGTAAATTCAAAAGCGATTATCACAATTTTGCTGGACTTACTTCTTAGTTGCCATGATAAAGTAGATCTTATGTACTCCTATGTACTTACTTGAAATGTTGTACTTAAATTCTTCAACTAAATGAATTAAAAATGTTGATTTTTATATTATATTGCGTGTTATTTTATTTAATTCATAATCGAAATAATTAGAGCTCTCAAAGTTTAACTTTGTTGTACCCGAGCCCGAGCCACACTTCCAAGAGAACCACGACCACGATGCCTCTGGGTGGTGGGCAGGGGCACGTCTAGTGTGAGTCAGAGGGGTGAATCTTCCATACATTGAATAATTACAATAAAATTATATACGGCAGCACATCTTCCGTAAACAAGAGGAACCTCAAGTTACTAACTGGTTATCCATTATAATGTCACTGGATGGCAGTAGTATGGATAGCATTTTAATAAGTTATGTTTAGTTATTTTCTAGTAACTTTCTTATAACCACAACTCATCACTTTCACAAAGAGCTCATTAGCCGAGCAGCTGCGACGGCGCATATCGTGCTATTAGCCCAAGAACTTTCTGATATTTTTGTATAAAACTCAATAACAGGCCAAATTTTTGTAAACGGCCATTAAATATAATTATAAGAGACTATATTTTAGAATCCAACAAAATCTCGCTTCGGAAGGTACTTATCGAAAAACCGCTGGGGTAACGTTACCCCAGCGGCACATTTTTTTTTCTGTGGACTTATCAAAAAAGAAAGTACCCAGGAAGATAGATCTTGGGCCATTGTAAATGTGCGTGTTAGTCTTAAATTTGTGCGTCTTATAATTTCGAAGTTATTCAAAATACCGCTTGGGTAACGTTTGGGTGGTTGCTGTATCTCGCGAACGGTGAGGCGCACAAATATGTTTTTTTTTTACACACAATGTAATGAATTTGTGCGTAATTTAAGCAAAAGTAGAAATTGAAAAAATGCACCGTTCTGAAGATATATTTATTTTGAAGAAAAAGGATAATCGGTCCTAGCTCCTTAAATACTAACCTTAGAGACTAATTTCTGTGATTGATTCGTACCTTATAATACCCTACAACGTCTTTTATAGTAGTTTATGCAACTGTCATATAATGAAGGGTATTAAAACACGAGTGTGAGTTTATGAAACGAGCGCAGCGAGTTTCATAATAGTAACGAGTGTTTTAATACCCGTGTTATATGCAGTTGCATACACTACTTTATCTTCACTAATGCAGTTAGTCAAACAACAAGAGTAAAAGCTGACAATAGTTTATTTATAATAATTGTTCAAATTTCCGCCATTCAAATTTAACCAATGAGAGCGCAGCTGCGCGCGCAGGGCCAATCAGGAGCGTGCGCGCGCTGTTCTTTTTTTATTTAATTGGCACAAGATCTTACCAAAGAGTTTTGTGTATGTAAGTTTAGTAGTTTCGACGAAGTTTTCACGTATAACCCAACTGTTTTCAAAAGCCAGCCTAATGTCAAAATTTTATACAACTTGTATGAGGATTTTGACATAAGGCTCGCCAGGTTAATTGGTCGCGTTTTATTGATGTTATAATGAGATTTTACGATATCGATGTGGATATTATACCATCATGTGAAATTGCTTAAATTGAGTGTTTTGTTGTCTGCGCTATAACAGTAGTAATTATAAGTCAAGTATTGGAAACATAAGTAGAATGTTACAACATTAGTGTAGATAAAAATCTTAAAAGCTTACTGCAAGTCGTTAATGAGTTATGGCACATTAAATGTCACTGGCCCGTGAGGTATTTTGGTCGTCGCTTACATGAGTTTGGTATGGACCAGCAAATCGCTTATTAAGCAAATAATTAGTGCCTTCATTCAACTAGCCATTTAAACATTTTCAGCCTAATGCACTTATTATTTAAAGATTTATAGTAAAAATGGTAAATGAAGCGAAATACAGTGATAAACCGACCAAGTATATATTATCTAACATTTTATGACTTTTAAATGTAATCTTATCTACCTATTTTAAATTAAAGTCCGTATGTGCGTAAATTATCGTTTCTAATTGTTTTTTATAATGTAAAAATGTCATATAAATTTATGTTTTTATATAAGTAATAATATTAACTGTAGGATATTTAGGTGCAAACTTTAAGTTCACAAAATGAGAGGTCATGCTTGTAAAAACAATCGGGTAAGTCATCACTCGCGCCCCCATGCTCCTACTGAGTGACTTGCACTGAATTTAAGTTCAAGCGGGTCATAAAGTTTTGCTTATTGTATTAATACTTATCGTGACAAAGATACCTCTGAACACAGTCACCATAAACAGCATGTTTAATATTATGTGAGCAAAATGTCTTGTTTATATGAGGATTATATTTTTCACTGAAACACACTGGTTCTGTAATTACTTTTATTACTATAAACTGCACTTTCACATTAAAAATACAGAGAGCTCGGCAAACACGTATGTATTGTATGAAGGCTGAACGAACAGAGAGAGAATGATAAATTTAATAGAACGAATGCACTGAGTGAATCAAATCACGATGAGTCGATGTTTAAGCATGTTTTTCACCCACTTTGATACGTCTCTGTCTATTCCTTCGCGGCTAAGGGTAGCCTCTATTGAGTCGGGGGTCGCTCTATCGAATGCGCCCTCCACGTCAAAGAAGCAGCCCATTGCGTATTCTGCATTGCTTATTGATCTTTGCACTCTTATCACCAGATTGTGGAGGGCCGTCTCGGTGGATTTGCCCTCCATGTATGCGTGTTGATTTTGGTGTAGTGAAGACCCGCTTTTCTCTATTTGTTCTCTAATTATTCTATCTAGGATCTTCTCCAATGTCTTTAGCAGGAATGAGGAGAGGCTAATGCATCTGAAGGCTTTGGCTTCCTGGTAGGATGCTCTGCCAGGTTTCGGGATGAATACTGCCTTCACCTCCCTCCATTTACTCTGTATATACTTAGTTCTGATGCTGCCATTGTACAGGGCCAGCAGGTCCTTACTTATATACTTAATAGCTGTCTGTAGCATTTTCGGGAAGATTTCATCCGATCCCCCTGCCTTATATGGCTGGAAGGATCGGACGCTCCACAATAAATGTTCCTCAGTGATGATTATCTTTGGCTCCCAGTCCACTGTGTGACCTGGGGGGTTTGGTATATCATCATCTTTGTATTCCTCGCTATCCGGGAAGTGCGTTTTCATCATCACTCCTAGTATCTTTTCCGGATCAGTTATAAGTTCTTCACCGTTCTTGATACTTTCTAGCCTCCGCGTGTTGGCTTTGGAGAACGTTTTTACCAGTCGCGCTGCTTCAGGGTATCTTTCAACTCCTGCGCAAAACGCCTTCCAGTTGTTCTTGTTCTCCTTGCTACATTCTTTCTTGTATAAGTTCCTTTCCTCTCTGTATATTTGCCAGCTCTCATCATCATTCTTCTTTAAGGCCTTGTTGAGAGCTCGCCGTCCTGCAGATGGTGTTGGTACGTGTCCCAGTTAGTTTTCCTCGCATTTCTTATCAGAATCTTTTCAGTCTTGGCTTCCAGACTGAAAGTGATCCGTCTATGATCTGACATAGAGTCACTTTCGTCTGTTTTCCAGTCCTTTATGTGTCGGCTTATCCTATCTGTTGCAATAGTGATGTCCAACACTTCTCGTCTTGTCCTGGTGACGAATGTGGGCGTGTTGCCTACATTCAATATCTCCAGGCCTGTTTCGCTTATGTATTCTAAAAGTAAGTCACCTTTTTTATTACAATTTGTGCTACCCCATACCACATGATGTGCGTTGGCATCGCACCCTAGAATAATAGGAATGTTCTTACCTTGGTATTTTCTTACAGTTTCTTCCATTTCTCGCGATGGCGGCTCAAAATCCCCCTCGCTGGGCAGGTATGCGGAGATTAGGAGCACTCGTTCATCTTTTCCTGCATCTGTCTGTATTGTCACCACAACGCTTGCGAGGTCGCTGTAACAATCTGCCTTTATTAGTCCTAGTGTTCTTGCTCTGCTGCTGGCGTATATGCATGCTCTTATTGACTCACCATCTTCATGGTATATGATGTCTCTCCCCATAGAGCCGAGCCCTGTCACATGCCCGTTTAGGACATATGGCTCTTGCAGCAGAGCTATGTCTATTGTCTCTTCCATCACGTATCTGGAAGCTCTGTCATAGCCTCGATACAGTGATGAAGATTCAATTGAACTATCTTTATTTTTTGTGTTTGTTTTTGTGGTGTGTTTCTGTGTGTGTTCATCTGTCAGTGTGTGTATGTGTGTGTCTGTCTGAGTGTCTGTGTGTCTGTCCCCTCCCTACTTGGACTCCGCTTCAGGTTTCGACCCCCCGCACCAATGCGGCTGCAGCTTTGCTACGCTCGGTGGGGGTGTCCGGTACTTCGGCCTCGTCGTCGTAGAGTGAGGGTGTGGTGTGTGGTGCTACCCTTATATAGATAGATAGAGGCTACCCTTAGCCGCGAAGGAATAGACAGAGACGTATCAAAGTGGGTGAAAAACATGCTTAAACATCGACTGATACGCACAGAAATAGCAGGAACAACACGTACGGTGGTGGCGAAAAGAGGGTTCCCTCAGGGGGGATGTTTGTCGCCATTGCTGTGGTGCCTGCTAATAGACGAATTAGTTAACAAGATAAACAGGATGCACATATACACACAGGTGTATTCCGATGACGGCGTGCTCCTGGTGACAGGCAAGGTTCTTAGCGTCATGTGTGATATCATGAACAGTGGCCTAAAAGCAGCTCTAGAGTGGTGCAGGAGTAAAGGTTTGAACCTAAACCCTGAAAAAACCAAACTAGTTCTATTTACAAAGAAAAGAAAGATAGGGCGGGCTGAGCCAGTGACACTGGACAACCAGGAGCTGGAAACAGTCAAGGAAGTCAAGTATCTTGGGGTGACACTGGATAGCAAGCTTACCTTCAGGACCCATATAAGTAACACATGCTCCAAGGCAAAGATGGCAATGATGCAGTGTAAAAGTGTAATAGGTAGAACCTGGGGCATGAAACCAGCGATGGCACTGTGGATATACAGGGCAATAATCGTGCCAAGAATCCTACACGGAGCCATCGTATGGTGGCACAGAGCCGCAGTGGGGAAAAACAAGGCAGAGTTAGACAAAGTCCAAAGGCTAGCGGCCCTAGTGACTACGGGCGCGATGAGGACAACTCCTACAGCCGCGCTCGAGATCGTACTGCGGCTAAATCCTCTGGACTTAAAAATTAAGAGAAGAGCCATGGAACAATGGTTCAAGCTAAGAAGCACTGGCATATGGACCGGGAACTTCACGGACAAGGGTCACGCCAGTATAGACAAACAATGCGGAGATAGGCTGTCAATGATCCTCTCCAACAACGACTTAATACGGAAGGAAAGGACCTTCGACAAAAAATACAGAATACACATAGGTTCAACAGAAAACTGGGGCATAGAAACTGAAGGCATCAATTGCTACACAGACGGCTCCAGAAAGGAGTAGACAAAGCTCTCTGGATCCGGCGTGCACATTAAATGTGCAAACGGGACGGAGATGAACAAGTCGATACCGTTAGGAAGATTCGCCAGTGTCTTCCAGGCGGAAATATACGCAATAATGGCATGCGCTGAGATGGCCGAACACCTTACTATTACAGGAAAGATGGCTATCTATAGCGACAGCCAGGCGGCGCTGAAGGCACTAGGTAGAGAAGAGACGACATCAGCAATCGTCAAAGAATGCAAGGAATCATTAAAGAGACTGGCCGAAAGAACGGACCTGACGTTAGCGTGGGTCCCCGGACACGAGGGAAACACGGGAAATGAACAGGCCGACGAACTAGCCAGAACGGGAGCAGAGGAAAACTTGGTGGGACCGGAACCCCGGCTGCCAATAGCGCACAACATCACCAAGGGAGTAATCAGCCACAGTATCACATCAGAAACCAACCAAAGATGGAGGTCCTCGAATGGTATGAGACAGTCGAAGATCTTCATCAAGGGTATGGATAAGAAAAAGACCAGCAAACTAATGGGAGTCTCAAGAGAGAACATGAGGCTAGTCATAGAAATCATAACAGGACACTGTCGGCTGAACAGACATCTGACAGTGATAGGAGTGAAAACCGACCCCATATGCCCGGAGTGTATGGAAAGCGAGGAGACCAGCCTCCACCTATTAGCTGAATGCCCGATGTACTCACTGATAAGATGGGGACTCTGGGGGTCGGACACACTACACATAGAGGACCTAAAGGATCTGAAGGTGGAGCAGATAGCAAGATTTACCAAAGAGACCAAAAGATTCGACGGGGCGCCGTGAAAGCTGGATGAACCTTAAACCCCTAAAAAGGGAGAACGGGGAAAAGGATGAAATGGCCCGCAACAACGCAGGCTGATCGTCCGTTCGGCTGGCGACGTCCCCAAGAGAAATAATAATCAGTAGTATTCTGAGTTAATTCAGTATTTTGTGGCATAGTAACTGGCCATAGTGTTGGGTCTTGTTTAAGCCACATGGGACCTTGCCACCATAAGGAGCAAGATGGTAGAGCATTAGGCATAACTCCACGCGTGATCAAGTCAGCTGGGTTTTGTTTCGTATTCACATAATGCCAATCCTCACTGGTGGTAATGTCAATAATGACCATTAACCTATGTACCACATAAGTGTCATGTTTTTGTTTGTATGGCGACTTAATCCAACTTAAAACTATAGAAGAGTCAGTAAACAGGTATACTTGCTGAATGTTAATTTAACCTTTAGTAGTAGCTTTAAACCTGTCTACTAATTTAGCTAATAGTAGCGCTCCACACAGTTCTAGTCTAAGGATAGACTGTTGTTTTTTGATAGGTTAGATATACTTTAGATTTGGCACTCACTAGTGTGCAAGTAGGTTCCTTATTAGGATAAGTGGCTCTTAAATATAAGCATGAACCGTATGCCTTGTGAGAGGCGTCACTAAAACCTAACAGCATAATAAATTTAGGTATGTCAGAGAAATAATACCTGGAGATGTGTATTGATTCCATAGTATGAAGCTGCATAATAAATTTTTGCCAATTTTCTAGCAAATCATTGGGAATTAAAGAATCTCATTTTGTTCTGTTTCCAGATGTCCTGCATAAGTATCTTTGCTAATATAGTGGTGGGAGCTAAAATACCCATAGGGTCAAATATTTGTGCAATTTGGGACAAAATATTTCTTTTAGCACAAAGAGTGTTTTCTTTGAAACTTGGCATACAGATGTTAAGTGTATCTTGTGCAGGTAGCCACTGTAAACCTAAAGTTTTGACAGATTCATGTAACATAAAGCTGTAGGCATTATTGTCATGTAGCAAAGTAAGATTCTGTGCAGACGTGTCTAAACTTAATATGCGAGTGTAGATATCAGGGTGATTAGTTGCCCACTTGTGGAGCTGAAATCCTGCCTTACCTAGTACTTCAGTCAGTTCTGAACATAACTGCATACATTGATGAATAGACTGAGCCCCACAGAGATAGTCATCCATATAAGAACTTGACTTTATGCAATCAGCCGCTTCTGGGTGTGTATCAAGGTATCTGTCTGCTAGATCATGCATAGTGCGGCAAGCAAGGTAGGGTGCACTTTTAGTACCATAGGTGACTGTATCTAATTCTAAACATTTCAATGGTTCAGACTTAGAATCGCGCCATAAAACTTTGCAACGGAGTATGTTGTGGATTAACCCAGATATTGCGGTACATTTTAATAATGTCACATGAAAAAGCATATTTGTAAAGTCTGAATCTTAGTATGATATCAAAAATGTCATTGTAAATGTTAGGGCCTTCGTACAAAATGTCATTAAGTGATAAACCACTGGATGTCTTTGCACTTGCATTGAACACAGGGCGTACCTTTGTTGAGACACTATCTGGTCTAATTATAGGTAAATGAGGCACATAATAGGTATGTGGGTCTGTAGGAGATAAATCATGTATGTAATGAGCATGGCCAAGCTCAATAAACTCATTGATGAATGACCTATACTCAGTGTAATGCTTAGTATCTTTTGAGTCTCGTTTCTAACCTAATTAGGCAATGATAACAGTATTAAACGAATTACCTAGTTCCCCTATTTTCTCTGTAAAGGTAAGTCCACAATATATCTACCAGTGTCATCCTGTGTGGTAGTAGAAGAGTACAAATCTTCATAGTATTTATCATTAGGTGATAGTAACTTTCCTGAAGGTTGAGGAAGTTCCTCCTGGTTCCAGAATGACTGAAGTATATTATCTGTGGAAGTGGATGCCAAATGCATGCTAACATGTGTATTGTTATTTGTTGGAAGCTCACAGTAGTCAGGGATAAAAGAACCAGATACAACCCATCCAAATTTAGTTTCAATCAAGAAAGGTAAGCATGAACCAAGCTTAATGCGACCTGCCTGTAGAATTGTGTAGAATAGCTCAGCCCCAATTAGTAGATCAATTGAGCTAGGAATGAAAAAGGTAGAGTCAGCAAGTGTGTGAGCTTGTTTGACTGGTATGTGCCATGTGTCTGTAGGTATATAGTTATGTGGTAGCGGCACTGCTATATTGTCCATAACGATGAACGTGAGGTCAGCTTTGTAGTCACTGTAGCGAGAAGAAATACTAGTATGCATACTCACTTGAGTTTGTTTTTGACTATTACCAATGCCCGTTATAGTACAAGTTTCATTCTTAAGAACATGCTGCAGCAAAGAAGCCAGTCTGTGGGTAACAATGTTCACCTCACTGCCTGCATCCAAGTGAGCTCGAGCATTCACCCATTTCCCAGATGCATCTTGTATTTGGATGATAGCTGTGGAAAGTAATGTTTGTTGTTTCTTAGCATTAGACATTAGTACAGTGTAAGAAGCGCTTTGAGTTGCATGTGTCTGTACGCAATGCACATGCGGTTGCATTTGTGTATTAGGTGCATGTAGTTGCATTTGAGAGTTGTTAAAGTTATTGTTAATAACATCTGTAGTAGAGTTGGAAGTAGTTACCGATGATGTTGAATCAATGTCAGTTTGCATCTGAGGTTGGTCTTTTAGTTAGTATCTCCAACGCTTTTACATAGTTTTCCTCCGTGATTAGCAAAGAAGAAATGAGTCCAGCTGCTTCTCCTGTGAGAGCCGACTTTAGGTACTGCAGTTTGTTGACCACTGGTAAGTCGGTGCCATCTACCGAAGCCATAAAAATATTCTTGAAAGCAGGCCATTGTCGAATGTCCCCGTCGCACCTAGGAAACTCGAGCTGAGGCAACTTAACGCGTGGCTTTCTGTAAGTGCAATCGTGGTTATTCATGGTGGAGCAAAATGGTTCGTGATCAGACGACATTCTAGTAGTTGATCCATTTAGTAGTGCATCCATCCGCGCCTTAGTTGCGAAAAACTTGTCCTCAAAATGACTCCGCTCTTGATCATGGTTAGCTGAGAGCACAGGATCATCTCCATCGTGGGATTCGATAGCCGTTTGAATCTCGTCTAACTTGTTGAAAATTCTGTCAATCTCAACTTGCCGCGCCTTTACTTCGTGTAGGGTGTTGTTTTCACTATTGAAGTTATGTATGAAATTACAGATGCGAGTTAATTTTCCTTTTATCGTACTACGCTGCGTTTTCAATGCGTCCACAGATTGCTCCGCATCTTCCGCCATTTTGTTGGTTGCCGTACCTGTAGCGAGCGTGTTAACTTCGTAACGTAATTCTAGCGTATTCGCTGAGTTGTATGTATCTTCGATTCTCCGTATTTCCCACTGTCGCCGTTTACAGTAAAGTAGTATTTTAACATCAGTGTGTTCACTTAGATTTTTAGAAAATCAGCGGTGATCCGCTCTGTCGAAACGAAAAAAAATAAAGCTGAGAATGAATGAATGACTCTCGAGTTTCGAGTTGACGATTGGTTGGCGTGAACGCCGTCGATAAAACAGATTGGTTTGTGATTGACTGAACGGCGTGTGCGCCCGTTGGATTGGTAGGTAGCAGCTGGTAGCAGACTTGACGTCGATAAAACAGTACCGCGCTTGACAGTTTGGCGTGTTCGCCACGTAGCGGTGAATATTGATTGATTGATTGATGTTTGTTTAATTCCGGCTCCAAATAGATTGCTCAAAGCACAGTTTTCTCCACTTCGAAGGACCAAATTATGTTTAATATTATGTGAGCAAAATGTCTTGTTTATATGAGGGTTATATTTTTCACTGAAACACACTGGTTCTGCAATTATTACTTTTATTACTATAAACTGCACTTTCACATTAAAAATACAGAGAGCACGGCAAACACGTCTGTATTGTACGAAGGCTGAACGAACAGAGAGAGAATGATAAATTTAATAGAACGAATGCACTGAGTGAATATTAAACACAGCACATTTGCTACAGTAACCAAGCAAGCACCAAGGTGACGTTGCAGCACTATATTATAAGCGAATCTTATAATTAATATATCTTTTCAAAATTTAGGTACCTACATCAACTTTTTCGTAAGTATAATAATAAGCCATTGGCTGGTACGGGCCTCAAGCTTGTTGCCCGAGATTATTCTCTGCAATGAAAACCCATATATGAATGAATATATGAATAATTAAAGCGAACTGAAATGAATCATTTGACGCCATCGTCAAAATTATACCTAAATAATAAAAAACCTATAGCTTGTCAAGGTTGTGCTTACCGCGCCTACGGGGTACAGGTGTTGGCGGGGACGAGGTAAAACGGTCTCGGAAGGGACGCGGGCGGTGTAGTGGGAGGGCAAGCGAACGCATCGCGTGCGGCGGACTGCGTGCTACTTCGTCCCCGCCAACCCCTGTACCCCGAGGGCGCGGTAAGCACGATCTTGACAAGCTATAGTCTACTCATCGACTCTGTTTCACTGACACACACGCATACTGTACCTACTCACTGTCGCTTCGCGCTGGCAACGTTGGATAAGCAAAAAGAAAAAGAGCACGCATACACGTGTCAAATTTTTATCTACTTTCTTATCGTGCTTCCTTATATGGCAACACTACCCAACACTGCACAACCACAGTATAAATAAGTATACAGTTACAGTATTTTAACTGGGCCGTGTCTTTGGATTGACTACCTACGGCTGCTCAGCTCGGTACGTAAACACGCAGTAGAGCTGCCTGTCTTGGACAAAAGTCAGTATAACGCATGCCATGGGGAGTCATCCGGTAGGCGCAGCGATTATCTCGCGAATATTTCAAAATTCTTTCACCAGAAAAGAATTTCATGATAAACATAGTGTAGTGTGTGTACACCGCATCACACTCCCTATATATATTGTAACATTAGTTGTAATAAGAGACAGATCAATATAGACCTTTAAACCATCCAGTGCAGTCTTATTCCGTTGCGCCGAACCACCACCTTTGCATGGCGACCCTGCCAGTACTGCCTGTCGGCGGCGCTGCGCGCAGATAGTTTTGGATTGAATATAAAATAGTGAAAAATTTGTAAAAATGTGTAAAAAAACCGCGATGAGAAACGTGAAAAGCTAAAAAGAACAATTAAACTGAAAGTGATGTGAAGTGAAAAAGAAAAACCTTTTAAAAGACTATATTAATTAAGTTATACTTTACTCTAATATCAAAAATCATAAATAAATAATAAATACTTAATAACAATACTAAAGAAAAATAAACTCAAATTCAAATTAATTTACTTGGCTGATAAAATTATGGACAATTCCGGAAAGTGAAAAGCTGAAGGATGAAAGGTAAAAAGCTGGGTGCCGGGTGATGATGGTGTCCGATAAGGATGCAGCTGGGAGACGAAGGTGTTCGATGAGGTGATTATGCGGCTAAGAGACGTCAGATGCAGTTACAAATACCAACGTAACATTTATTTTTTTGTAATTGTCAATTTTAAATTCTGACTAAGTATTTTTTTTTTTCATTTAATAATTTCTGATTGCGTTAAAAGCTATTAAAATCCTCTTCCTAATAAAATCTATAAATAAACTGTAGACTGCATAGATTTATTATATAGTTATAGATTGGCGATGGAATAATTAAGGCGAGACCAAAAACGATATACTTCAGTGTGCGTGTGATGCGCATGTGTGCGAGGCAAATAGTGCTGCGCGTGCCTGCCTCGACTTTGATTATCGACACAGTCTGCAGCGTCTCGTGTCTGACACAGATCTACTTATAAAGTAAATATCTTTAAGTTTTAAGGAATTTAATTAAAACTACAGACAGAACGTGTTGAATTTTTATCTTCCTCCAAAAATAATTAATTTATTGTAAAAATGTCGTAAGCTTTCTTTCGTAGTATTTTGCAATTTTGCTTCATATTTTATTCTAACCTATCTATAATATAACCTACCTATCGACTGCACAAAATTTGGATAATTCTTTTTTTATTGAGTTTGTTATTGTCAGGACAAGGTTTGTACAAAAGAAAATTAAAAGAAAAAAGATATTTTTACTAAAATATGATTTCTTTAAATATCATGTTATGAAAAGTGAGTGAGTGAGTGTGACAGAATGACGTACAGTTCTTCAGCCAGCATTTGACAACTTCAAACGGACAATACGTCATTACCGCTTCTTTTGTAAAAGTAATACCGGTGTTTCGTGTGTTTGAAAGTTTATCGTAGTGTTATATAATGTTATTGATTTAAAGAATAAGGCGTCAAAATATCGGTCGGCGTACGCGTAATGCAAGTCGAGTTCACAACACGGTTCATGAATCATGTTCTTCTTCACTATTTCATACAATTCTAGATTTACTTCGGGAATTTCTGGGCAAATTATTGAGTCAATTTCATCTGGTCTTATTTTTTCGACCATCCACAGTAGAATGAGGCATGAGGCAGTCCTCTCTTCTGCCACTCTACAGAGTACATCCAACATCGTACGTCTCCGAAGACATGATATTTTACAATGAAGTTCGTAAGCGCTTTCAGGTTCTGCTTGAACACTCGTGCTGTTATGTTATGATGATCGCTGGATGATTGACCGGATATTACCAGATTAGTGATTTCTATCCATTTTGGGTTGCACGTGAAAGTAATAAATAAATCTGGTCGCGTCCGTAATGGCGCACGTAGGTCATAGCATCTAGCGCATTATTCGTGTATGTGCCTCGGGCTTCCCACATAACAAAATATACATATATAAAGATAGATAGATAAAGATAGATAGATAAAGATAGAGTAATACGTATACATATTCTATCTTCTTTAAATATAAAAATCAATTGCTGCTCGTTTGAGTCGCTAAAACTCAAGAATGGCTGGACCGATTTGGCTAATTTTGATTTTGAAATATTTGTGGAAGTTCAGGGAAAGTTAAAACGGTGAGAAACATAAATTGTTTGTTTTGTTGTCATGGAAACTGTCAAAGCGGTACGAAGTCCGCCGGGTCAGCTAGTAAAAAAATAAGTTTATTAATAGGTGATTTTATATTTACAACTAGCGGGCGCTCGCTGTTTCACTCGCGTGGTTCCCGTTCCCGTAATAATATCTGAATAAAAAGTATCCTATGTGTTATTCCAGGTTATAAACTAACTGTATGCCGAATTTCATCCAAATCCATCCATCCGTTGCAGCGTGAAGAAGCAACAAATATACGAACATACACACAAACTTCGCATTTATAATATTAGTAGGATAGAGCCACTTGGCTACGGAACTCCAAAAATAAAAACATAAATTAATAAGAAATAAACTTAAAAACTGGACGTCTTTTGGCTGAGATGATTGATTTTGATTGAAACTTAAAACTAAACTTACTAAACTTATTCAAGAAATTTATCCGCTCGACTTATAGAGACCACTGGTGACCCTCGAGCTGGCGCGTATTTTGGCCAACGCCTAAGTTTGATCATCCAAAGAGGCAACGCCGCTAGCGTCCTGGGCACTCTCCCGCTTGGCAGCGATTTAAAGTCCCTTTTTTATTTGTAAAAATTATGTGTAAATTTCTTTAAATATATTTTTTTCAACTTCCCTTAATTATATTTTTTATACTTCCTAAAAAAAAGAAAATATAAGTACATATTTCATTCCATACATTTATAAGAAATGTATTAGTAAGATTATTACCCAAAATGAAAAGAGCTACATTCAAAACACACCTTTGCCGGTTAGGTACATATCGATAAGAAGTTATCGATAGTGTCAATCTCTACAAAAGTGAGGTTAGGAATAGTAGGAATTCACGTATTTGTTATTATTTTAAAATGAATTCCTATGCAATCACAGCATTAATGTGATAAAAGACGTTAATTTTGCGTGTAGAAAAACTTTTGTAGGATATCTAAAACATTGCATTTAGACTGCTAAACAACTCAAATTGTACAACGTGTGAAATGTATAATTATATGGGTTTTCTTTCTTATATGAGTTATATCCAGGTACAGCACACGTAACCATAATTAATCACGTCATTCACGTCTCATACATATATTAATTTACACTTAAAATCTCAGATTTTACAAAAATATGCGGTATTTGTTTTGTTCGCTACTGACTCCAGGCCGTTACAGGCAGTGTTGCCAGTGGCCGATAGGCAAAAGTAACACGAGACGGTTCAAAAAGTAACATTTTCACGAGAAAAGTAACATCAACTATTTTTTTTTACTTTTTTTATTTTTTATTGTTATTTTAGACCACTTGGGCACTTGATTACACAAAGAACTTTCTTTAAAGTTAATTAATTTTAAATGTAATGGGGTAATGTAATCGTTAGTAATAGTTTGGAAAACCAAAAAAATGTAATTCAAATTTTTTTTTCAAAAGTTACGGGGGTGGTGTACTGTGTGTACACCGCATCACACTCCCTATATATATTGTAACATTAGTTATAAGAGACAGATCAATATAGACCTTTAAACCATCCAGTGCAGTCTTATTCCGTTGCGCCGAACCACCACCTTTGCAATAGGCTACATTTTATTTCGTTAAATAATAAAAAAAAACTTATTTGTCACATTAAATGTTATACTTTAAGTAGAAAATATCAAACCCTTATCGAAATAACATTGCTCATCGTCATGGAAATAACAAAAATGCATCGGTGTTTTATTTCTCAAGAATAGTCTATCGCTTGTGTCTGCACCTGTACCGATCATAATGCCATAAATTTTAGAAGGTTAGCGTCATGTATGGCGCGGCCGCTTTTTGATATTCATCTTAACTTGGTCGGTTTATCACTGTATTTCGCTTCATTTACCATTTTTACTATAAATCTTTAAATAATAAGTGCATTGGGCGGAAAATTTTCAAATGGCTAGTTGAATGAAGGCACTAATTTTTTGCTCAATAAGTGATTTGCTGGTCCATACCAAACTCATGTAAGCGACGACCAAAATACCTCACGGGCCAGTGACATTTAACGTGCCATAACTCATTAACGACTTGCAGTAAGCTTTTAAGATTTTAATAGACGTTGTAGGGTATTATAAGGTTTTTTGAATAACTTCGGAATTATAAGACGCACAAATTCAAGATTAACACGCACATTTACAGTGCCCCAAGATCTATCTTCATGGGTACTTTAAAATGTGCCGCTGGGGTAACGTTACCCCAGCGGCATCTGTTTTTCGCGAATATCTCAAAAACTACTGGACGCACAAATTTAAGATTTCGCGCACAATTACACGAGATGGAGCACTAATTATTCTATATCAAGAATCCAAGAAATTCGACAACATTCCGCTGGGGTAACGCACGCCTGCACAATGTACTCTAAGAAAATAATAATAGCAGATTTTTTATTATCATTATATAATTTAAATTGGATTTAGTACATTACGTGTTAATGGAAGCAAATGAAACAAAAGTAATTAAAAACTGATCTGATAGCATTTTTAACATAGGTGTAATGCCACTTTCGATTATACGTAGAGTTTTTTTTAAGTTTATTTGTTTTTCATTTATATTTATAGGAGGATTATTAAATTTTACGAAAGATAACCAATAAAGGTATTCATATGTAAAGTAAATAATATTTATACCATTTTTGCCCATTTTTTATAGATTTTATAAAGCTTTGTATTTGTTTTTTTTAATGTCGCTGTCACAAATATTGGTGGATTGCTAATGAATTATGTAATAAACTAGATAATCAATTTTTTTATGTTAAGAAAATACAGATATAGAATTATTGTTGAGTCTCCATATAGCGAATTAGTTTGGCTCTCAGGCTATATAGTAGTGATAGAAAAATCCTAGGTTCGATTCTTTGGAAATAAATTAATAACTTTTTGATTTTAATGTTCATTTTTATAAGTTTTTAATATGTTTATCAATCTATACACAAAAAACAGTTAACTAGTTTTTTGTAAATATTATAGTTATATATTTTTAGCGTCATCTATCGGGAAGAAGCGTAAACGCGCATGCAAACGTCTACTACCGCCATCTATTGTACAGGGTACCTAGTTTCCCATCTTTTTTCTATGTATTTTTCTATACATCTATACCCAATATTATACATAGGCAATCTATGCTCAGAACAATAACTAAAGTTATGCTACAAGGGCTTAACCTGAGGGCTTAACCTGAGGGCTTAACCATAGACTATGTATAATATTGGGCTTAACCTCGGCTTAACGTCCTTATCTTCAAACAGTTGTGTGTCGCTCGCTGTCAAAGCATTATCGTGAAACCTCAGGGTGCCAAGTGAGAGTTTCATTCGCATACATTACATGTAACATGTGAGGTGTTCAATAGGTGACGTAAAAATGCTAAATTACTTCATTCAAATAGTTTGTTGAGCATAATTTGATTTTCTATCTCTAATTACTTCTATATGTTTTTTTTTTCATTGGCAGCGCTAGTGTGCGGCGTAAACGCTCTATGATTTTGGATTGTAATTTTGAATTTGAATTTAAATTGATTTTAATTACGATTTTGATAAATTTAATTTTAATTTTTACCAAATTGATAATGCCTACCTACCAGAGGTGTGAATCTTCCATACATTGAATAATTACAAAAAAAATCATATACGGCAGCGCCATCTTCCGTAAGAGGAAACTCAAGTTACTAACTCGTTATCCAGATAATATCACTAGATGGCGGTTGTATAGATAGCATTTTAAATTAATAAGTTACATTTAGTTATTTTCTAATTTCTAGTAACTTTCTTATAGCCACAACTGCTGCGATGACGTATCGTACTATAGTAGTGATAGAGAAATCCTAGGTTCAAACCTTCGGAAATAATTTAATAGTTTATTGATTTTATGTAAATTTATAAGTTTTTAATATGTTTATATCAATCTTACAATTAATATTATACACAAAAAAAATGTTAACTAGTTTATTGTAAATATTATAAATATTTTTAGCGTATCTATCGGGAAGAAGCGTAAAGGCGCACCTAGTTTCCCATCTTTTTTTCTATGAGATGATATGATATATGATGTTAGGATAGATAGATGATATGATAGATGTGCCATCTATACCCAATATTATACATAGTCTATGGGCGGGGCGGCGGCAGGCGCAACAGGCGCATTGCTTGCAGGAACACAGGCACCCCCCCCCCTTCCCCCCACCTCACCAGCCGTCCCGTGAGGTATAAGTGTAAAAGCACACTATGCCAAAGGTACGCGACCGAAGTTCCGCGGCTGATTTTACGTTCCGACGTATTCGGCTGATATCTGTCATAAGTGCCAAACTTACGCGGTAGAAATTAAGTTGTGCAACTTTGTGTGTGTATTCACAGGGTTCCCAGGACTTAAGCCCGACCGAAGTTAGTACTTATTCCAATTAACATTATTTTTAATAAACTGCTGCTCGGACAGAGTTGTTCCAGAAAAAAATTTGGTCGTAAGGAAGTCTCCGATTCATGTCTCTGTTCTTCGAACTTTAGGTGAATAGGCACTCTGCTCATCAGCCTATACTAGTCCACTCACACATAAACTAAGACCAATACCAGCAACTAGGCTGTATGGGTTAGATCACTTGTTAACGCTAAGTATTAATAAGAAAATAAAAAACACTAGTCTGGCTGTCTGTCATGTGTCAAATTAATGGCACGTCAGTCGATGAATTGTTTATTTGTCAGCATCAAGGATGTGATTGTGATTCATTCATTCTATCATTAATTAAGCAACAATTATTTGGTTTAGAGACACTATAACAGATTACTTTCATCAAATATACAAATATATATATTAATATCAAGATGTTTTCAACTAATCCAAATTACACGAAGCTCAAAACACATCTGAGGTTGTCTATAAACCGTCTTAAATTGCTAGAAAAGAAGAAAACTGAATTAGCTCAAAAAGCTCGGAAAGAAATAGCTGAATATATTGCTGCTGGCAAAAGTGAACGTGCCAAAATACGTGTGGAACACATCATAAGGTAAGTCAGCATTCTAACTTCCTTTTAACAAAATTATATTCAAAGAAGAATTCTCTAGTTTTTAGTCATCACTATACCATTGCCCTTGAATGTGAATCATGGTTACTTTAAAATCGATAAGGTATGATTATTTACATATTATTTTTACGCAAATAATGTTGCGGACAAATTACAATTTGAAATAAAGAAACAAAGTTTTGTAAAAAATTCACAAGCGGATTCGAACCCCGTGTTCTAAACATCTATTAAAATACTAGACCAATACTTTAAATCCCAGAAAATAATAGGCTTAATAAGATTGTACTAAATAATATTTGCTACAAATATGAGTAGTAAGAAATGACAGTGAAATCATAAATTTAAATAAATATTTTCCATCATATTACTTACTACAGTTACATAAATAAATAAACCAGTTATTTATTATTATTATTATTTCTCATGGGGACGTCGCCAACCGGACGGACGATCCGCCCGCATTGTTGCAGGCCACTTCATCCTTTTCCCCGTTTTCCCTGTATGAGGGAGTTAAGGTTCATCCAGCTTTCACGGCGCCCCGTTAAATCTTTTGGTCTCTCTGGCAAATCTTGCTATCTGCTCCACCTTCAGATCCTTTAGGTCCTCTATGTGCATTGTGTCCGACCCCCAGAGTCCCCATCTTATCAGTGAGTACATCGGGCATTCAGCTAATAGGTGGAGGCTGGTCTCCTCGCTTTCCATACACTCCGGGCATATGGGGTCGGTTTTCACTCCTATCACTGTCAGATGTCTGTTCAGCCGACAGTGTCCTGTTATGATTTCTATGACTAGCCTCATGAAATAAACCAGTTAAAAGTAAATTAAATGAATGGCTGATGAAATATGAAACATTTATTTATTTATTTATTTCCACACTTACATCTATCATTACAGGATTAACCCAATACAATAGAGTAACTATTAATTTAATCAATTCATATTAATTACATTAAGTAGGTATTGAGTTTGATATTATAGTACCTATCCAATTTATACAAAAAAAATAATAATAATATAATCATTCTTCAATAATCTATTATAAATTTTAATACAACAAATAATTCAATAAATAATTTAATAAATAATAATAATATAATATAATTCAAAATAATTTTCAACAATACAATTTAACAATTCAATTTATAACAAATGGTGAACATAGCCGCTCGCATAAATTCATTCAGCGAACAAAAGAACACGTCAGTATCATTGGCTATAAGGTTGAGAGTGCGCAGTGCTCGCGTCAACGGCGCTTCCTTAAGTAGGTTGGTCCGCGCTCGCGGCACGGCCAGCAGGTTAGGCCTGCGCCTGCGCCAAACGTACCGGTCCGGAACACACATGCCTATTTGACTGAGTACAAAAGCGTTTTGTAACTTACCTCTTATTATCTTAAAAATGTAAAGTACCAGTGACATGTCCCTCCTTACCCTAAGTTCGTTGTAACCGACCATGCCCAATACAAATAATGTTGGATACATTCGCGGATAAAAGGGGTACACTCCATATAATTTAAGGTAAAGGTATCTTATGAATTTATTCTGAATCCGTTCCAGCATGAGATTGTACTTAGATTCGTAAGGGGACCATATCACCGCATTAAATTCTAATTGGCTTCTCACTAGCGCGTTATATAAAGTCTTTATTACTGAGAAGTTAAAATTATTCAAATTACCAACCCTATGAAGGACGAAGCCCAAATTTCTATATGCCTTCTTACATATCATAGATGTGTGTACGAAAAGTTAGCTCACTGTTAAGACATGTCCCTAGATCCTTGACTTCGGTCACTCTTGTTATAGGAATATTTTCCACCGTATACTCGTATTGGGGTGTGGTGTAAGCGCGAGAGAATGTTATTGTTACACATTTAGTAGGATTAAAATGCAGATGATTTTCCTTACTCCAAGCAACTACCCTATCTATGTCCCTCTGCAGTCTTACACAGTCGTTTTCATCTCGAATCTCCAGATATAGTTTTAAGTCGTCAGCGAAAAGCAAGCATCTTGCATCCTCAACAACACGTGCTAGATCGTTGATCATGATAATAAATTGCAAAGGGCCAAGATTACTACCTTGACTCACGCCTGACCGGGTAAAGTAAGGCTCAGAAGAATATCCCGCGTATTCTACGTATTGTTGCCGGTCTTGCATGTAGCCAGCAAAAAATTTAAGCAAGTGGGGCGTGAAACCGACGCCCGCCAACTTTTTTAGCTATACGTCATTCTGAACTAAATCAAATGCTTTTTTAAAGTCAAAGTAGGCGGCGTCGACCCGCCCCCCACTATCCACCACTGGTGTAATATATGTCATGTACTCCAGAAGATTGCTGGTAGTACTTCTTGCTGGCCGGAACCCATGCTGAGCTTCTGACAACTGTGAACCAATCTGATTAAGAATTTGTTGTTGAATAGCTGCCTCTAATACTTTTGCGGGGGTGGATAGCACTGCTACCGGTCTATGTTCCTCTATACTCGTCCCCGAACCTTTTGGTACTGGAACTACCCTTGTCATTTTCCATCTCTCCGGGAACTCTGCTTCACCTAAACATTTATTATAAATGTATAGTAGTGGCTCGACAAACACTGCCCAACAGTCCTTAAATATATACGGCGGAACACCATCTGGTCCAGTAGATTTCAATGGCTTAAGATTTTTGAGCGCACGTTCGACTTCACCCAGGTAGAGGCGGTCTAGGTGGACACGCGCCGCCCCGTTGTCCCCACCGGCTTCCGATATCGCCACATCGACATTCAGCTTTGCTCGTTCAGTGCTATATACCGCTCGAAAGTAATTAGCAAATTCTTTGGCGCACTGATCGGTTGCCAACACTTCATCGTTCTTCATAAATGTTTTTGGGTTCCTACCAGATTTTTTGGAATTTATGTAGTTCCAAAAAGATTTTGGGTTGTCCCGTAAGCGACTCTGTCTGTACACATTGTTGATAATGATCTTCCGCCTGCTTTATCATCATTTTTACCTTTGCCCTACACCGAGCAAATACCTCATAATCACTATGGGATTTACTGATTTTATATTCTTTGTGCAGATCCGCTTTCAACTTTATTTCGCGTATTACTTCCGCAGTGTACCACTCTGGGTACATACGCCCTGAATACATCACCCTTTTTGTTTTACGCGGTACAAAGTCATCTAAAACAGAGTTCAATATGGCGTAGAAATATTCCACACTTGAATTAAGATCTAAACTGTACATAGGGGTCCAGTCTATTTTTCCTAACGCGGAGTACAAAAGGGGAAAGTTCGCTTTATTAAAGTCCCAGCCAAAGTTAAAGTTGTGTACTGATGAAGAGGCCAGCGGCGGCGGTTCAGCGGGTCGACAAAGGGCTGCCCGCGGCCGCACCACGACGTCGAGCGGCGGATGGTATGCGTCCACGGGTACAAGCGGCATCGTTGACTCGCTCACAATTACACTCTCATCCCTGTCCATCGAGCGCAACACTAGATCCAATTGACAGTTTTTACAATTTAGTATTTTGTTATACTGAGCAAATCCACAGTAAGACTGAAAACATTCATAATAATTAATGTTCTTGTATAATTGGCATGTTATTCTCCATTGTTACCGTTTTAGTGTTCTTGTAAGATTCCAAGCGTTTGTTTGTTTCCGTTAATATTTTAATATTTTCTTCCAATACATCGACTTTTGCGGCTTTTTCTTGTACTACCTTAAACATTTGACGTAGCATACTCAGTTCAGTTTCCGTGTGTAAAAATCTTTGTTTTAACTCTGCATACTCCTTTAATTGATTGTCCATACGTGTTATCATTTCAGAGCGAAAAATTCGTAGCTCCTCTAGTATCACAGAATCATTTTCTATCATAGCTATATCGTTCGGCTTGAGTCGCCCGCCGCGCTCCATGTTGACATAGTTGCAAGGTGAAAATGTTTTATTTAACAAGATTCCCCGCACCGGCGTATCGGAATTGTCCCGTTTGGGAATATTTCGCACGCATTCAGGACATACCTAAGTAGCCTTGTATTCGTAAGTAAATTCTTCAAATTTTTCCGTTGTCAAAGCAAGGCACTTCAGATGATAGATTTTTTTACATGTTTCTTGCGAACATTCCATGTATAATATATCATAAATTATGGCATCGCAGCCGTTGCACTTAGTACCCATCCTGCGCTAGGTCATCAAGCCACTTTAAACCAGTTTTTAGTATTAATTTAATGCACCGATTCGAAAATACGTTAATAACTTTTGACAGCTTGACAGCTAAATGTATGAGGTCAGGGACAGTAATAAACTTATTATTGTTTGGATTGTTTGGTTGTTCTAAATTATTTAAAACTAGTGGAAAATAAACCATTAAAATGTTTTATTATGTACTTTGAAGATGTTTCCTAATAATAAAGTTTTATACCTTTAAGCAATTCTAAAGTATTTGTTGGTTGTTAATGATATCCACAATGTAACAAGTCTTCATATTTATGATAATTTGTAGTTTAAAGTGTAAATCTAGGCATATAATTATATTATTTATTTAATGTAATTAATTGAAAAAAATAATTAATAAAAAAAACATATTTTTAATTCATTTTAATTTCTTAAATGTTTCTTTTTTACATTTTAACATTTTTTGTTGATGTGCAATTAGTATTCTTTACATACATGAGAGAAACCAAACTACAATTCAATGATTTGTAACTTTTTCTTAATTCAGCAAAGTAATGTAAAGCAGCACATGAACTGTACTCATAATAACTTCAATTATATCCATTGTCATCAATAATTTAGAACAATTTTAATAAATTTCTTGATTTGTTTAAAGTAATCTTCATATGAAATTAACTTATTGCAAGTAAGTTTCTAAGAAATTTGAGAAATCTAAACAAACAAAAGTAATTATTTGATTTCCTAAAGTGTAAATGTAATTATTGTAATTTCTTGTTGTAAGCTGTCGATTTGGTTTTATGCAGTAATATAGCTTTAAAGGACACGTTTCAGGAATGTATGTAGCAATGGCCTGGACTTTGTACACTTTTTTTTTTTTTTAGTGTAGTTTGTTCCTTGAGGAACCGGCTAAGGTCATAGACCATGCTGCCATGTCATTAGTTTAAGTAATACATAAATAAACAATATTTTCATATATGATGATGACGATGATGATGATGAATGATATTAGAATTGGGAAGTGAGAAATGATATACCCCCCAACCCCTCGAGTATCTCAGTAAAAATGTGGGGCTTTACTAAGTCCTCACGCGAGCTTCTTGAGAGAATTTGAAAAGTGACGTTGCACTGTTTTGTTTCATTTGCCAACACTTATGCACACTCACGAACACTTAACGGTTAATAATCCACCATTATTTCACATTAATATTCGACATAACACAAATTTTGGAAAATAAAGCAAAACCGCAAACATGACGCTTCACTTTCCCGCCAAGAAGTCCGGACTTTGTACACTTGTATTTTAGAACCGTCATTAATTACTGAGTGTGTTCTAACTATCATTTTTGTCGTTTTTGACCTAGTTTTTTTGTACAAAAATATTAAATACTCATCGTTAAGGCAATACCTAACCTAAAATAAAGATGGCGTGTGTCATTGACTGTCATTCACTTCAATGACATCTCTTGTCTTGACGTTTCAATCATTCACATAAAGAAAATTGATCATTCATTTCAACGTTACTTCCACTCTAATGCACTGGAATTATTAGAAATATCAAGGAATAATATGTTCCTTCTAGGGTTCTTTCCGATCCCACACTGTGCCTCCTCTCTGTGTAACCTCACTGTGCGGTGTACTTGGCAAATAATCTAGCAACCATTATTATCATTAGATGAAACTAAGTAGGAACAGTTCTTATTTGTAAACCACTTACCTTACTTATCCTCACTGCGATGTGCGGTATATGAAGAACCCAGCAAAAAGACAATTTGTGATCATCAGCTGATGAAAATATAGATATGTTGAATGAAACCAGTTCCTGTTAAAACTACTTACCTAATACATATCCTCGCTGCTGTGTGAAAAAAGAATCTAGCAAAACAATTGTAATCATTGCAGATGAAATGTGTTGATACCTACTCACTGTGGTATGTAGTACAAACAAAGAATCTACTAAGGTAATTGCGATGATCACAAATGAAAATAATGTGTTGGATCCTACCTATCCTCACTACGTTTGGTATGCAGTACAAAGAATCTAGCAACAAGGGCAAAAATGTGATCACCACTTATGAGAATATGTTGGCACCTATCTATGCCCACAACAGTGTGCAATGCAATACAAAGAATTAGGGCAATTGTGATTATTGCTGGCTGATGAAAATAATGTGATGTGAACCTATCTGTCCTCTCACTGCAATAGGTATGTAATTAGTGAATAGCGAAGTTTGTCCTTTAACAAACTTAAAAAAGGACAGGTTTGCATTAGGTGTACAAGGTGCAGGCCAGCCCTGAAACATGTCCTTTATGTGAAATAAAAAGTAATGGCTTTTATATACATAATTATACTTATGAAATATAATAAAGAATTTTCAGTATTATTTCATATAACTACTAGCTGACCCGGCAAACGTTGTTTTGCCATATAAATAATAAAAAAAATTTAGGGGTGGACTACCCCTAACATTTAGGGGGATGAAAAATAGATGTTGGCCGATTCTCATAGATACCGGATAAGCACAAAAAATTTCATCAAAATCGGTCAAGCCGTTTCGGAGGAGTATTATGGCAACGAAAACTGTGACACGAGAATTTTATATATTAATATAACTTTTTAATTTTCAGAGAGGATTACATGGTAGAGGCAATGGAAATAGTGGAGATGTACTGCGACTTGATATTGGCCAGGTTTGGTCTCGTTACTCAAATGAAGGAACTGGATGAGGGCCTAGCGGAAGCTATATCCAGCCTCATCTGGGTTGCTCCTAGGATGCATACGGATGTACAGGTGATTTGGCTTTAGATACCAAGCCTTATAAATTCTTTTGGACCTGTAATAATATATTCTGGGATGTATATGCAAGGAATGCAGAAAATGTTTTTTGGGAATATGATCCCCAGCATAAGTATAATTAGTTTCATTATACTTAATAAAAAATTAATAAATAAAATTAGTATAATTACAGATTAAGTCTGATTTCACTAATTATTTAAGTATAATTAGTGAAATGAAAGCCTATCAAATTATAAAAAAAAAATTCAAAAGCTATAAAAATATTATTAATATAGATTATTTCTACCATATTTCCCCAATTACTGTTTATTATAGTTAGTGGTGTCGTTTTTTTATGTACTTAGAATGAGTTTAACTTTATTTTTACCCGATTACGTCACAAGGAAGGTTATTACAATTGTCCTTACTTTGTACTCAAAAGTAAGTAGTCTATCTGTGGTCAGCGTTGTGGGCTGCTATATTGTTTAAAAGTTTTCTCTAATCCTAATATTAAGCATAATTATAATAATGTAGCTGTTAGCCTAAATAAATAAAATAAAATAAGCAAAAAGTGTTATTTTACATATGAAAAATAGTTTAATTAATTGCTTTAATGTAATAATTACAGGAACTCAAAGTCATTTCGGATCTGCTCACTGCAAAATATGGCAAAATATATGCAGAGGCGTGCCGCACTGAGCATGTCAGTGCAGTCAGTGAGAAACTGAAACACAAGATGTCAGTCCAGAGCCCTCCAAAGATACTCGTGGAAAGGTATCTTATCGAAATTGCAAAGAACTATAATGTGGAATATACACCTGATGAGCAAGTTATGAGGGAAGAGGAAGGTTAGTACAATATCTTTTAAGAAAGAAGATAAATAAAAAATTTCTTTTGATTTGCTTGGAACGCTTCGGTGGCTGAGCAAAGCGCTCTGTGTACTTACTGCATCTATTGTCGAAGCAATAAAATACTTTCGAAACACAAAATACAAATTATTAGAGTTTTCATTTTGTTACTCTCGCCAGAATTACTATGCAGTTCTTAATTTGTTATAAAAAATACAACAAATATTATAATAATAATTATCAAGCTGTGTTATTGTCTTGGTAATTTCACACCCTGTCCAGTGGTATCCTTGAGTAAGTCAAAAGTCAAATAATCCGCCCGATCCTCTAAATGCCACTACAAATTTACAGAATACACTAAACATGCACACCAGTTTAGGCCCAAGACACCATACTCGTAGAACAAGGGTACGAAGAACCGGTTCACACGCGCTCTATACTAGGTACAGACATGTACCTGGGCGCTTCTCTCCTCCACCACGGCCCGGTCAACCTGAGCCGAGGTTCGAACCTTTAGAGGCGCCCTCGGGTAGTTCCGCTCCCCGATCCGATCCCAACCCTTCGGAGAATATAGTAGGGCATGGGGACACGTACTTTTAAGTGTGTTATGCCGTTCCCTCTAGAAAACCTCCGAAAGTGATTCGTTTCACACGGCTTGAGGTACCCTTTAAGTACCTCGCCGCCCCCAAAAAAGCCCGGTGACGCTGAAAATGCCGTTTGAAGCAATCGGCAATCTCTCTCAAAAAAAAAAATCTACTCATAGGCCCATTAAATGGTCTAGTTCTAGTGGTTAAGAACACTGGTCTCAAACCAGAGGTCCCGAATTCTAATCTCAATACGGGAACATGTTTGTCTACTCTGTTTGGTCGGTGGTACGGGCTTGTTTTTTCGCCTGGCTAGCTGCCACCATCTTATCTATCTTATCTAAATATGTCGCCATAACATCTATGTTTTTAGCATTGTTGTGTTCCGGCAGCTAGTATTAATATCTTATGCCATGCCTCAGTAGTTGAGGATCCTGGGTGAAGTTTTTACGTTTGCTTGCAGGCCGCGACGCGCTCCTCATTGACATCGGGCAGCCGCAGCCGCCGGGCTTCATCGCGTGCCCGCCTTTGCCCTCCACTTACCAAAACGTGCCCTCCCCTGTGGTACCCTTCAGCTACCCTATAGATGTGAGTACCTTTTTTTGTTTATATAACGAAAGGTCAGGTGCACTGCCAACTATGCCAACTATAAATCGAGGCTCTGTCTAACCCGCCGAAATTAATCAACACTAACAAGATTTAATAATTTAAAAAAAAAATTATATTCTTTTAAATAAAATTTCTATTTGGAATTAGTGTATGATATATGGCTTTCAAACTTACATTAAATTTTTCGTTAAACTGTGCTTATATTATGTTTTTAGTTTGTACTGTACCATATACATAGAAAAAAAAATTGTATTCATTTAAAAGCTTTCTTAAGGTAAAATTTTATAAGATAAAATGAACCAGTCTTAGGGAGCTCGAGTGGGAATCGAACCCACGACCCTTGGATTACCAGTCCAATGCTAATTATATCTTGTAACTATATAAAGCATTGTCAATGCAACAATTAAAACTTCATTTTTTTTTTAAACTTTAAATAAAATAAATAAATAAATGTTTCCCACACTCACACCAATTATCTAGCCCCAATAAAACGACGACCTCCTTGGTCGAGTGGCTTGCACACCGGTTGTCATGGTGTCGCCATCTCTGAGGTTCCGGGTTCGATCCCCGGTCGGATCTATATAGAAATACCTGTTTTTCTAAATTGTTTCGGGTCTGGGTGTTTCCTATGTATATGTATAATAAGTATGTATTTAAGTATATTAAGTATGTTTTATCCGTTGTCTAGTTAACCATTTCTCGAGTTTCTTATAGAAGCTTTTATTGGGGCTAGATAATTGGTGTTAGTGTGGGAAACATTTATTTTTAAAAGTTTATGTTAAAAAAAAAAAAAGTTTTTGCAGCCGTCTCCCGGCAAATCAGGCTTTTATCTTGTAACTACATATAGCATTGTTAATGCAAAAATTAAAATTAAAAAAACGCTCGAGCTCAACAGTAGTCGCATATGACGTGGAACATTTGACATCTTACCTTAGTAATAAGCAATTTTAATATTATATTCTGAAAAAAATGGGTCAGGTATTACATAATTTTATAACTATAAAATAAATAATGGTAGTCTTTTTTTTATATAATAATATTAACGGGTAAGCACAGTGCCTTGATCTTACCTGATGTTAAGTGTCTATTACACACGAAAGGGTTGAAATCAATATTACAATAGAAAATAGAATTAAAAGTGACGTATATTTTTTTACAAATCATAAAGAGAATGCAGTAAATACTCATTTGACATATCAACAAAATGACCTTTGATAGTCAAATGACACAATATGTCACATAAAATAATAATATGTCATATTCTTATCGATAAAAGAATTCACAAAATGGCGCGCGTTTGCGCGCTTTCCCGACTTCCTGTTACACTGTTGGACACTTCCGTCCCATTTCACGAAATCACTCCTACAAATTGCTAGAAAGCGAGAGGAGAGATGTCACATGAAAACATCAAAAAATATTAAAAGTTTATGTTACAAAAAAATTAATTGTTACAGCAGCCGTCGCACGGCAAAGCAGGCGGGTTCATAGCCACGGCCCCCAACAACTATGGCGGGCCCAGCCAGCCGCCAGCCGGCTACCCCCTACCCCCTGGGTCGGACGCCAAGAACTTAAGCAACAGCTTCCTTCAGGTAACCACAGACTAAACACCTTTTTTACCGCCTGTAGCCTTAAAAGCCATTTTAAGTTTCGGTATCCTATACAAACTTCAAAGCTTTTATTAATAAAATATCTATATTAATCAAAATCAATTCTACAAATTCAAACATTTGGCCGCTTATGGCCTCCTAAGGCCATTTCACGTGTCGGAACTATAAACAAACATTAAAGCTAAAATATCAAAATTAATAAAAAATAATTGCAACATGTTT
The DNA here is from genome assembly GCA_947562085.1 of Eudonia lacustrata. Taxonomy (NCBI): domain Eukaryota; kingdom Metazoa; phylum Arthropoda; class Insecta; order Lepidoptera; family Crambidae; genus Eudonia; species Eudonia lacustrata. The sequence goes on from OX387313.1 coordinate 20,351,027, forward strand.
ATCAGAGCATCACTTGAGAACGGTTCGACCGATTTGACTGATTTATTTTTTGTTGTGCTCGTAATTATTGGGACTAGATAATAAAGTTTTCGACGGGGTACAGGTGTTCACTCAGGCGCACGAAGTCGCGATCGGGCCACTAATAAATAATAACTAGTGGGTCGCCCGCAAAACTTCGCGTTTATTCAACAGATATTTTAGGAATTTCGAAACTTATGACAGGTTTCTTTATTTTTCTGCACATCTACGGCTGGAGCTCTTCAAAATGATTGACCATAACCGATTTTTTATGTGCAGCTATCGTCCCATATTAACTGGGACAAAAATCGGCTTACGCTATTAATATATATATTACTAGTGGCCGCTCGCGGTTTCTCCCGCGTGGTTCCCGTTTCCGTGGGAATATCTGGATAAAAAGTATCGTATGTGTTATTCCCGGTTATAAACTATCTGTATGCCGAAATCATCCAAATACATTCAGTAGTTTTTACGTGAAAGAGTAACAAACATCCATACTTACAAACTTTTGCGTTTATAATATTAGTAGGATTTATTTCTGGCTTACTAACTTGTCTGTTCAAAATAGGTGCTAATAACTACAACACAGCCCTTGACTATTGTACTTGTTAACGTTAAAATAAATTTATGTTAACTTGTTTTTTGCACCAAATAAAAAATTATTATTAAAAAAAAGTTTTAATTCTTCTAGATAACTTTAAGAGCGTTTACGCCGTTTTGCTCAAAAACTGTACTTTTCAAACCTCTTAATATCTATGAATATTTACTTTACAAATATGTTAATTACTTATATCATTAGGCGATCTTGTCATCAAAATAGTTTGTTGAAAACATTTTTAGATTTGTGGATATTTTGGAATTTATAACCAGATAATTGAACAGAGGTTTTCATAATTTGACTTTCCGCGTCAACTTCGAAGCTTAAAAATGTGTTTAAATTACTGACAAACCTAAGAACAAAAATTTTATTTCAATTTGAAAGATCTTCAGCAAAATAGTTTGTTGAAAACATTTTTAGATTTTGGTTACTAACAAAAACTATAAAAATCCGAACATTTTGAATTTTTAAAGAAATTATAGGTGATAAAATAATTGTTTTCTCTATTAAACTTACTATATAAATATAAGATAAAAGCTTTTTACTATGGAAAAAAGTGTTCTTTAAATTATGCGCAAAATTCTTTTTACTAAATTAGCTCTATAATTTTTCTATAAATATTTTAAAACTGCTCTAAAACTACTACAAAACTCTGCGTTCTATTAGTATCAAATCAGTCCGCCGCGAGGCCTCTGAGAGAGTGGTCACGTCGCTCGACGCTCTACCCGACGATTTTCGAACAATTGCCGTAATTTCGAAGATAGTTCAAATTTATAGCGCGATAAGCAAATCTTAGTACTTTAGTGAATAAATTATTTTATGTTACTTTTGATGAATTGCAACATTTTTAAATTGGACGACCTCCGTGGTCGAGTGGTTAGCGCGCCGGGTCGGGCGTCGCGCCGTCTCCGAAGCCCCGGGTTCAATTCCCGGTCGGGTTAATTTAGAGAAGGACTGTTTTTCTAAATTTATTTCGGGTCTAGGTGTTTTTTCTATGTTGCATGCATGTCCATGTCTATGCATTTATCCATATTATCTTACTATACTAACGAGTTTCTTAAGAATACTTATCTTGAGCTAGATAATTGGTGAGAGCATAAACAAATAAAATTTTTAAACTGACAACGTATATTATGTTGCAGAGATAATAGGTAATAAATTCAACGAACCCCCCCCCCCTCCGAATCGGGCGTGGTGAGAAGTGAGCTTTAAGTAACTTTCGCAATGCTGGCCCACGGGATGGGTGGGAAATACCATCTATGTGTGTTTCTCTCGGAGGAGGGAAGGCGTGAAAAGGAGGGGATCCTTTGCAAGACACGTAAAACCGGTGGTCCCAGTTTTTGTCACGACTGCTCCGCACCCGTGCCAGTGTGCGCTATGGGCTATGGCCCAATCTCCTCGCCATATCCTAGCAGTGCGACTTTTGTAGACTAATTATTTATTTTGTTAGTAAGTGTATTCCTTTTTTAATTTTTTTAAGTATTCTTGCCTATTATTATGTTTTTTAGAATCCTACTTATTTAAGTTTTTCTTTCAATGTATTACAAAGAAATGATTAATTGTATGGGCAGTCAAATAACTTGACCGAGTTTTGACAGCACCTATTTTATTGCTGCATGATGCGCTTTGTGCTTATGTGGCTCATATTTTCCAAGTAGTTTTTATACAAAATTTATTTTAAAAGGAGATTAGCAAAATTGGGTTTGGTAATAGACAACATATTATTATTGATATATTCTAAAAAATCGGTCAATTTATTTGACTGCCCATACAATTAATCATTTCTTTGTAAAATATTGGAAGAAAAACTTAAATAAGAAGGATTTTTAAATGTTTCGTATCTCAAACCATCAACAAACTGTCAACTGTCATCGTCATGCAGGGAACAACAGGGACTCTATTTCCACTTAACATCAAGTGGAGTGGAGACATTTGCCGAGCTATGAATAAAATAAAATAAAATGTGTCGTCGTCAAATCAATTCGTCCAAAATAAATCGTTGAGGAACAGATAGGTATTGATTATAATTTTGTGATATAAGATTAATTACAACATTAATAAAAATACATACAATATAATATTATAGGTACTTATTTCATGTATCTGTAGTTTAGCCATCTGCTTACGCCCATAGTTAAAAATAAAAAAACGACGGGTTGCACCCCGGGAGTGCCGGTAGAAGTGAAAACTTGAATATTAACGTTGTGCATTTTTGATATTTTGGAATGGTTAGGGAATAATTTTGCACGAATTGCTTCAATTATCAGTATAAAAGTACTATCATTTATGTGGTAGAATACAATATTTATTTATTGTGCTATCGTACACAAACATGACAATTTATTCGCGCAAGCGCCCTGCGCCGCCTAAACGAAACAACAGGCATACATTTTCGCCGCGCTGTAGAAAGAGAGGGGGATACTTCCTCTCCTACGCCGCGCCGGCTGTCTACTCTCCATCCGTCTTACGATTTTACGTCTTACATTTTCGATCAGGTCACGTGTCCTGACGCGAATTTAACATTTTTTACCCATTACAAAAAAAAATGTACAACGCCGCTAAAGAAGTTTTCACTTCAATAATTTCTAAGTATACCGAAAAACTAAATTCGAACGGATCAAAGTAGTGAGTTTGACTATAGTGAGCAGAACTAGCCTACTCTACGCACACACTCGCGCGCGCTCACAGCCCGCTTCTGTGTGCGTGATATTTGGACTTAAAAACCTAAACTTAAGGTCTCGCGCTCGGCGTAAACGCTCTTAAGGAGTTTTTAGAGAAATACAGCGATGTTGACAATTGATAGAAAACTTTACAAAAAAGTTTGTTTTACAGAATTTATGCGATTAAAAGTTTATTAAGGAATATGCTTATGTTTAAAGATGGAGTTTAAAAAATTAGAACTTCGAATTTTGTATTGGAAACCCTGTAATAGGAGAAGGATCCGAAGTAAGATCGTCCTTCACTGTTGTGTCAACCAGATAAAAATAATATTTTATCAAATGAATTAAGTTTCTGAACATGATTTGATAAGGTAACCCCCTAAAAAATGTTCATGGTTATAATTAATTAAAATTATAAAAAAAATAATTAATTCTTGAAATTTCACCGGCGTGTCTACCAAATAAAACAAACTCCAGTGGAAAACTTATACTATAGACAACATGCAATACCTCAGTAAAGCTACTGAGGTATTGCATGTATCTATGAACAAATTTTCTCAAGCAAACCTTATGTTATTTGAAATTAAATTGCTTTCATTTTATGACTGGTCTTGATTGGTTGACAGAAGAGTGCAATTACTAATATCACTTACCTGTTTGAACGCAGCTACCAAGTAATAGGGGCCAGGAAAAGGTAAGCTACTGAGGTATTGCATGTTGTGTATAATATAAGTTTTCCACTGGAGTTTTTATTTGGCAGACACGCTGGTGAAATTTCAAAAAATATTTTTTAAATATTTTTATTAATTATAACCATGAACATTTTTAGGGGGTTGCTTTATGAAACCATGTTCTGACTTATTTCATTTGATAAAATATTATTTTCATCGGTTGACACAACAGTGAAGGACAATCTTACTTTGGATCTTAGACTTTAATAAGACTTGATTGCATTAATATGTGCGTAAGTGTGTTGGCTGCTTTTGATTGCTTTTGTTCTAAATGTAGATGTTTAGGTTGCTTTTGTACCTTAATAATTGATTTAGTTACCTAATGAAGGCATTTTCGAGTATATAAAACTTTTTTATTTTCTACATTTATAGTAGTGTAAAGTAGAAAAGTAGCATGAGTTGTAGTGTATTTTTATTTATTTTTGAGTTTTTGTTACTCTAAAGTCAGCAATCAGCAATTTTGATAGGATTAAAAAATATAATTTTCTTTATATTTCGTTTAACTTGCTGTTAGATTGCCGCTTTAGGCAAAGCTGTATAGAGTGATTAATTTATAGCATTTACAAGCAAAAACGAAGCCTGACGAACACGCTTATTATGTAGTAGGACAAGATAACATAGTCAATTAAATTCCAGCTACAGTATAATTATGAAACTTTTTAAAATAAATATCACATTGAATAAACGCTTTCTGATGACAATTTTTGAGTTAAAATTGTCCTATACAATTGATCGTTTTCGTTAACATGATCGAATGGCAAATGAAACTCGGACCCGGCACCCAGATTGTAGGTTACTCGGTGGAAATATGGTTAAAACTAGCACTAAATAATATTAATTTCACAACTATAAATTGCCATAACTAAGTACCCACACTCAATACACTAGACACTCTACTTTAAGAAATGATACCGGCAGGTTTATTACCGATCTTTGAATGACAGTCGCAATTTATCGCTACCAAAACGCATATTTCGTATTACGGAACGTAGAACGCTACGATAGCGCCACAAGCGAGCGATTGATGAACTAAAGGTGGACTTTCGATCCGAGCGTCCTGACGCCGCGACACTGACGCTGCGACAGTGCGACAGTATAAGTTTGTATAAAAATGTATGGACCGGCGTTCGAGCAGCGCGGCACTAACGCGCGCGTCAGTGTCGCTGTGACAGTGACGTCGGACGCATTTGTACAGACGCCCGGTTTTGATAACTTCTATAAGAAAACAAGTAAAAATGGCACCCATAGAAGTGTTTACGGAAGAAGAGGATGAACTCCTAATAACTTTAGTGTCAAAGCACCCAAACTACCAATAAAATTATTAATTTAATTGTAGAGCGTCCGCGTAAACTTTAGAAAACAATAAACTCTTATTGTATTTACATTTCTCTATATAAAACAGGATTCTCATGCGGAACGTTAATGTGTTTCCATTTCTTTTTGTTATTACAAACAAAGACTCGTCAATAGTTAAAAACTTTTTATCCTAAGGGATGCCAACAATTTACTTGCTTCAAAGAGACAAGTCTTGAAGTATTTAATTAATCTAGCTACTCATTAAAAATAACCATTAATTTGATATCTAATAATGCATGCGAATAGAATGACGGCGCTCTAGAATAAACCGACCGGTTGTAGCAACCGCAACTATTAGCAGTCGCGTTGCCATTGTGCAATTAGCATGAACAATACCATCAGAGGTATCTGATCTATTAAGTGGTGAACCCATTAATATTGAAAAAAACAAAAAATGGTTCTGTTCTTAGCTGGTTTATTTTCCCTTGAAACTCAAAAGTATATATGATTTGTAAAAAACGAAACCATACCGCGATTCACAAGTTATGATACAGCGCCAACTGTTGATGACTTTCAGAACTAATTATATTGAACTATTGTACTTCTTAAACAAGCAACCGGTTGCTTTTTTCGGTTTTAAGCCTGCCGCTAGAGTTGTCCTGCCTGCGTCTCATCAGTATTTTGGTTGCTTTTGTTGTATATTGTATTTAGTTGAGTATTTCACTTCCCCAGGACGAAATGCATAATCTGCCACCCGCTTATGACAGCATCCATCACGATATGGTAATTTTTATATTATTTTTCTTGTTTAATGCACTTTTTTTAAACGTTATTTTAATTAAAGTTAATTATGTTTTATTTACAATGAGTTACTAATAACAACTTACCTTTTGCATGAATGATGCCTTATGATTTCAGCTTCATGTATATTAAGTGCTTCTTTTATTTAAAATTACAAAACAAAATAATACCTTTATCTTGTATAGCTGTGGAACATCAAATTAGACCGGGATAAAAAATAGCTTCATGATACTTCAGTGCTCTCCCATCTATAACTTCGGTCCGTTGCTTCGTTTTGTCGTTAAAGAAAGACAAACATACATTTAGCATAATATATTTGTTTTGATGTACAAATAATGTTATTAGTTCAGTTTCAGAAAGTATATTAGAAAATGATAATGCAGTTTCAGAAAGTATATTAGAAAATGTAAATTGGCGTAGCTCTTACTCATTAATTGCTAAATTTATTATTAATTGTAGTTGTATTAGTAGTTCTGTATAGTTACTTTAGTGTTGTTAAAACGTAGTATGTTTCTTTAATTATACTATTGCTATCTTGCGAGCACCTTTCGCAATGCCGATTTACCGAAGGGATGACCAAATCCAAAATACCTCAAGCTCTTCGACAGCGTGTTAAATCTTTAAAATCACTTTATCTCTCCAAACTGTAAAAAAAAATCTTTATTTACGGCGAACTAACCTAGCGATCGCTACCATACATGAGCCGCGAACTCAGCCGAAGTTAGCCGACGACGTGCGACAACTCACGAACACTGAGTTTCGTCGCCGCCGAAGTTTCGGCCGGTTTTTAGTAGAAACCAAAACTGTGGCCGAAACCGAATCTTCGGTCGGTCACTAATCGTAATATTCCGTGCAGCCCGCGCTGGTGCCGACGCCGCAGCCCCGCAGCCGCGCCCCGGCCAACCTGTTCCCGGAGCTGCCGGAGCTGCCGTCGGTGCCGTCGGACCTCATCCTGCCGTCGGTGCCGCACAGCGACACGTCGCAGCCCGCCGCGCCGCCGCCCGGGGCCTCCGACGAGATCGACTTTGACGACCTTAATAGGAGGTTCGAGGAGCTCAAGAAAAAGAAATAGACAACGGGTTTTTTGGTCTTCTTTTGTTTAAGCTTTGTGCAGCCAGCATTGAGTTTTTTAATGGTGCAAATATCTTTAAGCAGGGTTCGCTGATAAATATCAACGGATGTATATCATGATATATATCAATTGATTATTTATATTGAGATATTTATCGTCGCTCGCTTGCAACACTTCTTAAAACGACTTTTACCAAAGTTGCAATAGCATTGGGGATCCCCCATATTATAGCATTAATGACGCAATCGTCAATTTATCCCAATTATCTTTTCGGTTCTCATTTTATACTGACTTCCACCATTTCAATGGTGGGGTAAGTATAAAATGAGAAGTAAGTAAGTAAATGACTTATTAATCAAATTCAAAGTTTTATTTAACAATTATTTACGCATTAAAACTCTCTTCTGAATAAAATACGTGTACAGACATTTTGATAGTTGTTATAAATAACTGGTTTTTACGAACCATGCTTCAAAGTAAAATAAGTTTAAATACCTACCTAAGATATCTTGTCAATAAAATCATAATGTACGAAAGACTCTTAGGCGCTGCGCAAACGTAGACACTTTTTGTTACCGACACAGCACACAATCGAGTTGCTGTATCCGGTGGCGGCGATCGGACACTCTGTTACCGACACGGCACACCATCACAGGAAACCGAGTTGCTGTGTCCGGTGGCGGCGATCAGACACAGTTGCCGGTTGCGGTAACAGTTCTCATGAATTAGTTTCACGATGGACGTTGATGAAGAAACATTATCTTTGCTGGTCGACGTAGACGCCGTCGCCGTAAATATTTACAGACAAATCAACCACGTCAATTCCAACGGTTTCGTCAGTTCTGGATACATCCTTTTCTTAGAAATCGAAATCGAAATCGAACTTAGAAAATATGAAGCAAAATTTAAACGCCAATTTAGATTATCTATAAAATGTTTTAATGAGTTACTGCTTCTATTACAAGATGATTTAAAAAAAACAAAACACGGTGATGAGAGATAGCAATATTTTTTTAAAATCGATTCAAAGAGAAAAATCATGCATCCCTAATTTCGGGCTATCGGCTCGCCCCGCGCCCCACCCGCGCCACCCGCTCGGTGTGCGTGGATTTGTCGCGCACAGGATACGGACACCGATTGCATCGTCCGTTTGCGCAGATCAGTACAATTGTAAGGAAGTTTGTTAATGTTGCTTGTGTCTTCAACTGACGACTTTGTGTGTCCAGTTACTTACACCGAACACTTTTTGATTAGTGTCAGGTGGAAGCAACTGGACACAGAAAGTGTCTACGTCTGCGCAGGGAGGGCTGATTTCATATTCACTGGTAGCTTGTGTCCAACACAAGACACAAAAGTGTCTACGTTTGCGCAGCGGCTTATGTATTCTGAATACGTTAGCTTAAAGTCTCTTTTTACTTGAATCAACAATGTTGACAGTTTGTCAAAATGAGCCTAATATAACGGTCAAGATTTATTCTTCTTATATGGCAAGATATATTTGACCACTGAAGCATCGACAATTGAATGCTAGCTGCACAGGATTTTTTTAGTTTTTCTCTTTTCTCTATTGATGCTGATCTATCTTCATGAATGATAAAGGAGATGTTCCATTTTTGTATGAAACCTTTCCATGTACCTATATATTTTTTAAACATACCCAAACATTGTATTATATAATAAAAAAGTCAGTAATTAACATTCATAAAATAGCAACCCTAAACTTTTTCTACCTTGGCAACTTCGCTTTTCTTGACAATTTTGTGAAGTAAACTGTCAGTGTCAGATATCAAATATCTTACTTTTTAAATTAGTAATGCAATGGTACTATCCATTAAAGCCAGAAACCGGCATGGTTTCATTTTCAGGAAGCATTGATCCTTAAAATTTCAAGTTTTTAAATTATGTTGGGGCCTTTTCCTTTTTTTTCTTTTTGGAAACGTCATCCCAGAAGGCAGATCTATCAGAAAAGCATCACTTCAAAACTGTAATAAAATAAGGGCCCAAAAACGAACATCTCCTTTAAGGAAAGTTAAAGGATATTATGGCTTACCCCTCCCCCCACTATTCTTACTTTCTCCTACCTTTAGCAGACTTTTTAGGAGAGCTTGAAAGTAACTTTCTGTTTTTTTGTTTTATAAACAACAGTAATAAAATGCTTATAGTACAATCAACAACAAAGGTAACTGATGATTGCTTAAGTTTCAAAATATGAAATCTGTATGAAAATCAAAACTTTTTAAACGCAAATCGAAAAACCTTCGAGTGTCTACTAGTACCTGCAGACTTTGACTGTAGTTAGTTATATAACTACAGTCTATTTTCAGTTTTTTTCTATTTTCTCTAGAAAATACACTATCGAAACTTAATTTTGAAATCTACTTTTGCTGTTGACTGTACATAACACTGCACAGTTGATGATTCATCATTACTTCCCAATATAACAAAATTCAGACTTAACTTTTGCACTTTCACTAAGAAGTCTAGCATGTTTTTCTTTAAGGTATTTTCAATACTTTGCTTTACCCACAGTGGGTTAGCATATGAAAAAAAAACCACATTGTTATGTAAAGAGATGCGCCGAGTACTCGGTTATTATTCGTTGTTCGGCATACTCGGCAAGTTTTACAGTACTCGTACTCGGCCGAGTACCTCGTTTTAAATGCAGAGTGTTTGGTTAACCTAATCTATTGTTAAAAAATATTGTTTTCAATTCAGAGAGAAAATAAAACAAATTTAATTAGGTACTTATAATTAACATGTATTATTTGAATCATATAGATTAAAATTAACAATAGAACACTGGAAAATCTTATGTAATGTATCTTATAAAATGTTATTATAACGTATACGATCAATATTGGCAATTTAATAAAGGGAAATTATGGTGCAGGAACACTAAGCACTGCCCTTTCTGGTAACAATCGGTTCCTTTTCTCCTCATAGACGTTACCAGCTTCTGAAAATAATCGCTCGCTGTTTACTGTACTTGCAGGTGCACATGCACAAAACACTCTTGCCAAAGATTCTAAGTAAATAAATACATGGTTTTATGCTTTGCCCATCACTCGAATGGACTCTTGTCTTGTGCTAACAAACTTTCGCTTAGATAACGTTCTAATTCCAGGGAGATGGGACTTTTTGGATCTTCACGCTGCGTTGTCTCAGAAGCTAGTTCCTCGAAGCAACTCCAGAAAGCAGCATGACTTTCTTCTAAAATATTTGTGGCGTTTTGTAAAGTTCTTAAGTTGGAATTAGTTTCATTATCACTGCTGCCCGAACTCTCTCCGAAGTCACTTCTTCGAATAGCTTCCAAATGAAGCATTTTTCTTATGAGTTCATATTAATCAATCTCATTTTAATCTAGGATCAAGTAAAGTAGTCAAAGAGTAATATTTGTCATCTTCTAATTCTTGAAAGCGGTTTCGGACTTTTATGTTGCGTCGCTAAAAATTGTTTGACTCTCTTTTGCTGTACAAGTCTCGCATAGGTGCTGTTCCACGTTGGTAGTGACGTCCTGTCTCAGGTAGATTAAGTTCTTTTTGAATTATTTGCAGTTTTGCTTGCGCAACTATGGAATGGTTAAAATATCTACTATTCTTCTAGCTAATGTAATAACTTCGCTCACGTTTTGTACGTGCAGAGAAGCATTGACTGCCAATGAGGGCTATCGCGTATGAATTCGCCGCTAGGGGCGCTTGTGTAGCGTGAGGTCTCCGAAATGTCAAAACCAGTGTGAAATTGTATTGGCTTTTCTTTAAGATTTAATTTTAAAATGTTTTTTTTCAAACACGTAGGTAATGTTTTGAAGGGACATGTTGACCCTGCGAATCGCTACTAACCACTGCTTTGAGACAGTATTATCTTTCGGAAACTTATGTCCGCCTTTTATTCTGAGCAAAACGAAACTGCGCAACACTGTGACATGGCCAATACGTTCAGTCTACGGTTCTATTGTATTAAATATCATTTAAATGTAATTTTTTGTTTTGGCGCCAGTAATAACAAACAGTACTTTAGGACCTCACTCTACTGCGGCGCCACCTGGTGAGACAAAAAACGATAGCCCTCATTGAAGTGTTTGCCGACAAATGAACTTTCATTTAAAGCTTTTAATTGTCTCTCAAAATGACATGAATAACGTTAACAATCTCCCAGGTTGCAGACATATCTGATAATTCAGTTTTGATATTGTCAGCTGTCTGGCTTCCTTTAAAATGTCTCATTTGCAACACTGTGCTGCAGGACAAAGTCCTCGTCCAGCCAGTGAGCGGTAAAGCTTAGAAACTGGTCAGTGGCGGTAGCCTAAGTAACATTAAGAAAACGATAGCGAAGTTCGAAAAGAATAAAATGTTTGGGATTGACATAAGATTGACCACGTGATTTAGCGCGGCCTATGTCAATCCCATACATTTCTTTACGAACTTCGCTATCGTTTTCTTAATGTTACTTTGGCTAAGCCTACAGGTTGTTAACGCAGGTCCACATGTCAGTTATTATTGATACAGCTTTAGCTTTTGCGATTTTTTTTCTAATTATGTTTTTCACTTTTCGTAAACCTTAGATATAATTACGTCAGTCACGTATATTCTCTCAGGGACCTGATATTTAGTTTTAAGACGTGCATCAGCCTGGTAAAACCCAGGTCTTCTAATATGGTTATCGATTGGTTGTCAGTAGCAATCATTTCGGCAATGGCATTATGAATGTCTTGAGAACGCAAATCGGTTATGTTCCATTTTGTAACAAATGAGTCTTGAAGAGTTAGTTGAATCTTTGCTGTGGTGTGATTTTGCACTTGATCCCGAAGACGAAGTTGATGCAATCGAGTCGCGATCTTGAGATCTTTCCGGTTGTTTCGTTTTGTAAACATTGCAATTCTTCTTTGTGTTTAATTTTAATATGATTTGACATCGCTGTTGTAGAAGCGTTACGTCCAACTCCACTACGTGAAATTAATGAATTGCCTAAAGTACATTTCACTTTAGATTTGTCCTCTTCAATTTTTCCATAAAACTTCCTGATCCGTGACCTCTTTCGCCTCTCTCATCTTTTAAACTATGTAAATAGTGTATAAGTATACGACTTTGATATCAATTTCTTGTCGAAACCACCAAACGCATCGGTTGTGGTTCGTGCACGATTGTAAACTAATGACTGACGCGGAGAAAAAATGATGTAGGGACGCGAGTGGGGTGGAGGCGGCGAAGTTTTTGAGTGGTAGAGTTGCAGCACGAAATGGGCCGGCTCGCCCGGCGTAACACCACCCTCTCACAGAATATCGGCGTGAAACAACGGCACTCGTTGCTGTTGTGTTTCGTCCGGTGAGTGAAAGTACCGGAGGCCCATCTCTCACCCCTCCCCCTCCCAATTCCTACTCCATCCTCAAGATCCAACTCCTTCCTCAGGGTTGGCAACGCATCTGCGATAACTTTGGTTTTGCGGGTGTCCATGGGCGGCGGTGATTGCTTTCCATCAGGTGACCCGCTTGCTCGTTTGCCTTCTTTTCCCATAAAAAAAAGAGGTACCGCTCGCTCGTCGGCTGCACTCTCCGCGATCATGTTTGAACGTGTTTTCGCGCCTTACACAATGAACCGAGTAACTCGGCAGAGTACCCGGTTCGGTAAAGAAAACCGACTAATACTCGGTATTCGGTTATTGGTAAACTTTGGCGTAAACTCGGCGCATCTCGAAATAACATAGCCTAAAATATTTAAAGACAAGATCCTTTAAAATGAAGTGAGTTTTAAAATAGTAGTCAAAAATATTATTTTTACAAATTATCAATGCTTCTATTTGAAAAATATATAGTAATCGATTTTGCTAGAATATGTGGACAAAGTATTGTGTACCTATACTTAAATATCGTAATTAATGTTTTATATACAGCTAAATCCGTGTCCGCTTTAGCTTATTGACTTTACAAATAGTCACAAACTGATAATACTTACATATTTGTTTCCTTGAATGTAACATGGTTGTTAAACATAAAATAAAGCACTAATAACATTTATTAAGTGTTTACCTTTTGAGATCTAAAAATTTTAATAGTATAGTGTATTATATTTTATAAACTGGATTATTAACATGCATGTATTTACTGTGTCGAAATAAATCGGAAAATCAAAGACATCAAAAAACGTGGTAATAATCCCGTAAATAATTATTATAATGTTAATAATAAAAAAAAGGTTTTATTATATTTTTTAAAGTCAATGTATAAAGGAAGTGGTAGTAAATGTATAAATAAGTAACAACTTGTAATTATTACAATTTTTTATTATTGTAATTAATGTTTGTTTAAAATAATATGAAAAAGAAACACTTTTACTGATAACATTCTTTATCGAGCTATTGTAGAATTATCGCTACAACTGTGTAAAATACACATATTTAATATAATTAAATAATAAATTATTATTTTATTACAAACGAGTTTTCAATTATTGTTCATAGTTAAACGAATTGGAATTAAAAGAGCATTACACTTTTGGAACTAAAAGAAATATGGTTTTTTATATAACTATATACTTGTGTGAGTTTTGACGTTAATTAGACATAATAATATTGCTCTGTAGTTAATTATTTGGAATATTATAAAAAAAAACTAAATTAGAATACGGCTCTGCCATGACATACCAACTAATCCCGCTTGGGCATACAAGCCACTGAGACCAAATAGAAACCCAAGTTGTATTAAAAAAGATCGGCACATATTCATGTATTACATATACGCGTTACGTTCTAAATCCAATTATAGTCAGAACTAGTTTTGATTAGACAAAACCATACTATGCCAAGTTTGGCCTCTTTTTGGGCTTGGGCTGCAAGAATCTATTACGAGTGTTTACCCTTACGTGTCTTCGACAGATGAAAACTCAAACCAAAACGTACCTAAATAAATATTCATAAAATGTTATAAAATACAGTGAAAAAATTAAACGCCTACCCGACCTAGCCAGGAGTCGAACCTGGGTCTTCAGTAATCCGGGCGACTGCATTGACCGCTATGCTACCGGGAAGGCTGACGTAAGCGCTGAATTTTGTCACTGCTTTTTTAAAATTCAATTTCTTGAAAGATGGCTCTCGCTACGATTTAGCCAATGTCTAGTTTTAAAGCTACACTGCTTTTTTATTTTTATTTTTTGAGTGCTAATAGCGGCACAGTGTGCAATCTATCCAACGGTTAATGCAACCGATGGTTATGCAGATTCATCTTTGCACCTACCTAAATAACGCAGAAACTATTACATTTCATATTTTTCCTTGTCCTTTTATTCCAGGACTTGATACCGTTACCAAATTCCCACTATAAGTACCGGTAAGTAACGTTATTTGGATAAAGGAATTTGGTACCGGTAATGCAGGTAATGTTATCTAGAAAACTACTACTACTTTTTCATTACATATTTCGCTTTAGCCAATCCGCGTAGACGGTTAGTTAATTTACCGATAAAAATGCCACCCAGGTAACGATACCAAGCATACCGGTAATTTTTTTTACCGGTATTTAAAGCCTTGTTTCAAGCCCAGTTACAAAAACTGCACCCCATGTAAGCTAGATGCAACCAAGAACCAAATTGCGTCATTTTATAAATGAATTACTTTAACAGTTTTTGCCTAGCCAAAACTAGTTTCGACGGTAACACGCAATCAAATTTGTTGCAAGCTTAGTTCTTCAGTACCTATATCACATCACTGAAACGTAGGCAACATACAAAATTATCATACACTTTTGAACTTTCGCGTTTCACTTTAATTAAAGTAATTTAAACGAGGATTAACGCCAACTAAATAAGTACTAAATAAAGGTATCAAAGGCATACCTTTTTTATACGTCGTTTCGACCGAGTCGCATCGCACCGGCCGTGGTCACGGGCTGTCTGCTGTCGCGATGTTGCGTCTCCGTTTGCGCGGCAGTCTTCATACACCGTCACATTTCTTATCAATCTACCGCCACTCACACTAAATAAAAAAGGTATCCCTACAATACATTTTCTGACTATAACTATGGATATAAAAATATAATATTACGCAAATTTTGTTGTGAACAAATTATTATTTGTAAAAAGTGTTGAAAAAATTACCACGAGCGAGATTCAAACCAGCACCCTTTGACAATTCAAGTTAGCTGCGCTTCCAGCTCTGTCCAACCCAAGTAACTTTATTAACACTATCTACACTTGCTTTGTAAGCCAAAGGTGCCTTATTCAATGTCAACAACGTGCGTCGTCATTAACATCCGAAGTTAATATTTTTACGAATATTATCACAATTCTGTTTAATTTGCGTTAATCCCCATTTAAATTTCTTTAATACAAATATCAGTTTTAAAGCTGGCAAATGCCTTGTAATATATCAACTGCCGCGGGCTATTAACTTGCTTATACGCGTGTTTCATAAAAGCCTGATGATTTGTTGTGAGCACACGGCGATTTTCTTGAGGCCTGCGTCTGCGGGGTTGGTAACACTGTCCCGCTTCAGTCGGTTGTGTATCTGTGTGGCTGACACTATCTTCGCTTGTATGGCGAGCCGGTTCGGACATTCGGCTAGTATTGTGCCCAAAGCTACTAGAGCCCTGTGGGAGAAATAACGATCAGTTTATATAACGCTAGCTGTGCCCCGCGGTTTCACCCGCGTTAACCTTTTCACCGCCCAACTATCCTGCACGCGATGTCCCGCTGTACGCCAACGTATAAATGTATTTAAATAAAGTAGGTACAAAGAAGAACTTCTATAGAAGTGCTGGCGTGGACGGCACGATAATCTCGAACTTCTATAGAAGTTGTTGGCGGTAAAAAGGTTAATGTTCATTGCTGCTCCACTTCTATTAGTCATAGCGTGATGTAATATAGCCTATGGCCTTCTTCAATAAATGGACTATTCAACACAAAAATAATTTTTCAATTCGAACCAGTAGTTCCTGAGATTAGCGCGTTCAACCAAACAAACAAACAAACTCTTCAGCTTTATTTTTTTTTTTTCTCTTTATTTTGGCACATACAGTCATAAAAAAAAAATATTTTTACAGTAATTTCTTAGGTAATAGACAAGGAGTGCCCAAAAATTACAAAATAATACTTTGTTAGCAGTTAGGCTAGATGCTTATTTTAACATTAATGCTTTATAGTAAAATATAGAAACATTACTTACTTAGATAATACTTACATTTTTGTTGCTTATAATCTATTCTCATGAAGGTAGGTATCATATTTTATTAGACTTTACTTTATGATAAGTAGGTATATTCGTAGGAAGGTGTTCAAATTAGTTTATTAATAATACTACTTTTAAATCTAATTAAGGAGTTACCATATAGTTCTATATCATAGAACTCACGGTTATACATTTGAAGACTACGTGGGAAGTAACTGTTACGTGTGTAATTCTTACGAGTCCGAGGTGGTACAAAGGCATGAACAGTACGTGAGGAGCGTGCTGGAAGTCGGGCTTTAATAATAAAATTAATTTTGGACAAAAGTACAGGTGAATCAATAAGATTATTTAACAATTTAAATAAAAAGGTTATATCAAATTGCTTGCGGCGATTTTGCAAAGTAAGGAGTTTGTGTCTCTTTAATGTTTGTTCATATGACATATCTAAATTATAATTATCACGATATTTGAGTATTTTTACAAACTTCTTTTGCACATTTTCAATCCTATCGGTATGGATTTTATAATGTGGATTCCAAACTACAGAGCCAAAATCTAAGACTGACCTTACAAAACTATAATACAAAATCTTTAAGGTGTTAGATCTTTTGAATGGTTTTGATATTCGATTAATGAAACCTAAATTACGCAAAGACTTTTGAATTATTGTGTTATAGTGCAGGTTAAAAGAAAGTTCGCTATCGACTATAATACCCAAATCTCTAACTTGGCTTACTCTTTTAAGAGAAACTCCATTTAATTTATAATTGAACAAAAACGGTGAAGATTTTCGGGTATATGTTATAACTTGACATTTATCAATGTTCAGATATAATTGATTGTCGAGGCAATATTTACTAAGAAATTCTAGGTCAGCTTGTATTCTGCAGCAATCATCTATATTACTTACTGAATCAAATATCTTTGTATCATCAGCATATTGAAGATAGCTACTGTTCCTTATAGAGGTATTAATATCATTAATATAAATGGAGAACAAAACTGGTCCAAGATGGGATCCCTGAGGAACTCCAGAGGGTATGGGAAGAAAACTCGAGCAATAGCCTTTTAAGAAAACAGCCTGGCTACGGTTTCGGATGTAAGAACTGAGCCACCTGAGTAAGCTGCCATGCACTCCAAATCTCTCCAACTTGTACAATAACAAATCATGGCTAATTTTATCGAAAGCTTTGGAGAAATCTGTGTACACGACATCCACTTGAGTATTCTGGTCCATGGCGTTAAGTACGAAATCAGTAAAGGCTATCAGATTGGTGTCAACACTACGAGATTTAATAAACCCATGCTGATTTTCTGTTATGTGATGCCTAATAGCGTAAGATAGTTGAGCAGTGACAATTTTTTCCAACAATTTACCCAATACACACAATTTAGATATAGGACGATACTGCGTTACCGATTCTTTGTTCTTTATAATATTAGTATTTGATTATTAAAGGCAGAGCTGAATTTGTTATAATTTCTACATTTTAGTATAATAATTGTTTGCAAAGGTTCACAGCTACACGCCAATACTACACACATTAAAATAAAAAAATGAAGAATCGAACAATTTACAAAAGGTCTAATATGTTATTTAAATAAGTTAAAAAGGTTAAAGAAATAGTCCTTAAAAATATACCTGGTGATTAGATTCTGCTTTACATTTGGGCATAAGAAGTGAAGCTTTCGGCAACACAATTTCCTTAAGAGCCTTACTAATTTACCAATTATAAATGTACTGACCTAGTTAGGTGGTGAATGAAATTCAGTTACCTATACTAATATTATAAAGCAGAAGAGTTTGTTTGTTTGTTTGGTTGGTTGAACGCGCTAATCTCAGGAACTACTGGTTCGAATTGAAAAAATATTTTTGTGTTGAATAGTCCATTTATTGAGGATGGCTATAACGCTATGACTAATAGAACTCGAGTGACCCCGGCGACAGCTAATTATATGTATATCGTTGCGTCCACCAAGAACCGGGAGACTAGGTCTGCCAGTCCCTGTTACATACAATATGCTGATATAAGACAATAGTACCCTGTATAATGTGTCGCTACACTTTTTTATTATAATAACAAAGAATAAGCTTGAAATAGATATTCCGTGTTTTGTACCTGTCATGTAAACTTCATTTCAGATTAGAGTAAAAGTGACAAAGCACGGAATAACTAAGCTATACTAAGCTTATACTCTGTTTATTTGTAAGGCCTTTACCCGTTTACCCGTGTACTGCAAAACAGTGTTCATAGCTCGGAGAAGTAGTCTAAGTGTGTTTTATGTAACGTTTCTTTTACCCAAAATGTCAGTTTGAAGTATCATATGCAACGGCAACACCAGAGCTTGGATGATAGTTATCATTAATGATTTGGGAGTTAAACAATGGCTAAATATGTATTTAAAATATTGTGTCTCTGTCTAAAAGCACACTACTTTAAAGTTTATACTGACACCCCCCACCAACCTCACGGTTAAGTTAGGTTAAAAGTAGTTAGGTATAAAGTTAGGTGTCAGACATCCTTACGCAAGCACAAGCGACCATCTACGTCAGGTCATAACGCCAGATCAGAACACGCCGGTTACGCATTCTTCATCCGGTACTTTTAAGACTAGTGTCTCGAGCTAGTTGCCCCGTGAACACGTATAGTCCACTACCTAATATCAGGATAGGTCACCGAAGCTGTAAGCTCGCTCATTTCTCGTTGCACTAAGAGCACAACTCGCAGTGTACCACTGCTTGGGCCGTCAACTCTAAAGCTGACTACCAAATGCCCTCTTTGGTGGCGGAGTTGTAAGCACAGTCACTTCTCGGTACCCATCCAGGCACCTGATCTATTCCAAAGTCCTACGCGGCTGATTCAACCAGAGGCTTTTGCATCTAGCGGGCGCCTCTACTAGTTCTCCAGACTAGTGCCGGAGATGTTGGAGTAACTGCTCAATAAAAACCACCGAGCAGCACAACAAAGGGCAACTCACGTGCCCCGCAGGTCTTTTCGCTTCAGGCCCCCACCGGACCGCTACTAAGACCCGCTCGCTGTGCACGAAATGGAAGCCTGGCCAGACCTCAACCAGGCAGACGAACATTCCCACTTCTACAGCTAACCATATGCCACCACGAGTCTAACCCATGTCCGGGGCCTGCCGGAGACGCCCGCGAAGGCATAACCGGCAGGAGGCCTAGGATCCGGAATTCCCGTGGTACCCTTGAAAAGACAGCCGGACCCGTAGTTCCAACTGCGATACTTTACCTATCAGGGTCAGTAGAAAAAAGGTCAGTGTCTAAAAGTACAGCTAAAAAGTGACAGCATCGATTTTAAGCATTGTCGTCTGACTTAAGAGCGTTTACGCCGTTTTGCTCAAAAACTGTACTTTTCAAACCTCTTAATATCTATGAATATTTACTTTACAAATATGTTAATTACTTATATCATTAGGCGATCTTGTCATCAAAATAGTTTGTTGAAAACATTTTTAGATTTATGGATATTTTGGAATTTATAACAAGATAATTGAACAGAGGTTTTCATAATTTGACTTTCCGCGTCAACTTCGAAGCTTAAAAATGTGTTTAAATTACTGACAAACCTAAGAACAAAAATTTTATTTCAATTTGAAAGATCTTCAGCAAAATAGTTTGTTGAAAACATTTTTAGATTTTGGTTACTAACAAAAACTATAAAAATCCAAACATTTTGAATTTTTAAAGAAATTATAGGTGATAAAATAATTGTTTTCTCTAATATACTTACTATATAAATATGAGATAAAAGCTTTTTACTATAGAAAAAAGTGTTCTTTAAATTATGCGCAAAATTTTTTTTACTAAATTAGCTCTATAATTTTTCTATAAATATTTTAAAACTGCTCTAAAACTACTACAAAACTCTGCGTTCTATTAGTGTCAAATCAGTCTGCCGCGAGGCCTCTGAGAGAGTGGTCACGTCGCTCGACGCTCTACCCGACGATTGTCGAACAATTGCCGTAATTTCGAAGATAGTTCAAATTTATAGCGCGATAAGCAAATCTTAGTACTTTAGTGAATAAATTATTTTATGTTACTTTTGATGAATTGCAACATTTTTAAATTGGACGACCTCCGTGGTCGTGTGGTTAGCACGCCGGGTCGGGCGTCGCGCCGTCTCCGAAGCCCCGGGTTCAATTCCCGGTCGGGTTAATTTAGAGAAGGACTGTTTTTCTAAATTTATTTCGGGTCTAGGTGTTTTTTCTATGTTTATGCATGCATGCATGTCTATGCATTTATCCATTATCTTACTATACTAACGAGTTTCTTAAGAATACTTATCTTGAGCTAGATAATTGGTGAGAGCATTAACAAATTAAAGAGGTTCGATCATTTTTGTATGGAACCTGACACACCTACATGTCCGCCATTTTGAAAAAAACGTGTTTTGGCGGCCAGTGATGAAATGCATGTCAATCGACAGAGTATGTGATTACAAACAAAAAGTGTTCTGTGATGAAACCTCTAAGTGATACGGTTTCTGAGATATTTGACTCCAAAAACAGAAAGTTAAGCAAAAAAAAACATTTTTTATTTAGTGAATCGTTTCATTCGGCTTCTAACCTCTGGTGTGAGTGCACGAATGGTTATTTTCCTCACGAGCAGTTTTTTGTTACGTTGTGTTTATTGTTATTGTTATTTGCATTATCATGTCCACCGGTCCACCGGGATCACGGTGTTTGTTTTGTGAACTCAGTTCAGTACAGCCACCTGTATGGAGGGACGCCGTCCTAGGCCGCAGCTAAGAAGCTATGAGCTGACTGATATGTATATATATGTATATATGTATGTTTCGTATTATATATGTCGGAGACATGGCGCTAGCATCGCTTAGAAACGACAAGTATAGTCTATACTTGAGTGTGGTCTGCGCAGCCTATGCTCTATGGTACGCGGAACGTCAACGTCAGTTGGCGCAACAACGGACTGGACACATTTGAACGGTAGCGGCCGGAGAGTACGCACGCGCAGAACTCACTTCGTTTCTAAAATCCATTTGCATCGGCCAACTATTTTTAAATAATTTAATTCTGATGTTAAAATAACATTAAATTGACTGTAAGGAATACGACTGCGTCTTTATTTTGAAGATCCAAGATTAACTGTGTTATCAACGAATCCGAGTTTGCTCGACTGTTCTACCTACAAACAACCTCGCCGCCGACATATACTTATTTTGTCATTCAAGGAAACCAAATAAATTAAAATAAAATATTTGTTTTTAGAGTCTAATATCTCAGAAACCGTATCACTTAGAGATTTCATCACGGAACACTTTTTGTTTGTAATCACTTACTCTGTCGATTGACATGCGTTTCATCACTGGCCGCCAAAACACGTATTTTTCAAAATGGCGGACATGTAGGTATGCCAAAGAGGTTAGATGCTCTTTTAAACTGGCCCACGGGATGGGTGGGAAATACCATCTATGTGTGTGTTTCTCTCTCCCCTCCTTTGCAAGACACGTAAAACCGTTGGTCCCAGTTTTTGTCACGACTGCTCCGCACCCATGCCAGTGTGCGCTATGGGCTATGGCCCAATCTCCTCGCCATATCCAGCATCATATCATATATCATAGCAGTGCGACTTTTGTAGACTAATTATTTATTTTGTTAATAAGTGTATTGCTTTTTTAATTTTTTAAAGTATCCTTAGCTATTATTATGGTTTTTAGAATCCTACTTATTAAAGTTTTTCTTCCAATGTATTACAAAGAAATGATTAATTGTATGGGCAGTCAAATAACTTGACCGAGTTTTGACAGCACCTATTTTATTGCTGCATGATGCGCTTTGTGCTTATGTGGCTCATATTTTCCAAGTAATTTTTATACAAAATTTATTTTAAAAGGAGATTAGCAAAATTGGGCTTGGTAATAGACAACATATTATTATTGATATATTCTAAAAAATCGGTCAATTTATTTGACTGCCCATACAATTAATCATTTCTTTGTAAAATATTGGAAGAAAAACTTAAATAAGAAGGATTCTTAAATGTTTCGTATCTCAAACCATCAACAAACTGTCAACTGTCAACGTCATGCAGGGAACAACAGGGACTCCATTTCCACTTAACATCAAGTGGAGTGGAGACATTTGCCGAGCTATGAATAAAATAAAATAAAATGTGTCGTCGTCAAATCAATTCGTCCAAAATAAATCGTTGAGGAACAGATAGGTATTGATTATAATTTTGTGATATAAGATTAATTACAACATTAATAAAAATACATACAATATAATATTATACTTAGGTACTTATTTCGTATATCCGTAGTTTAGTCATCTGTTTACGCCCATAGTTAAAAATAAAAAAACGAAGGGTGGCACCCCGGGAGTGCCGGCAGAAGTGAAAACTTGAATATTAACGTTGTGCATTTTTGATATTTTGGAATGGTTAGGGAATAATTTTGCACGAATTGCTTCAATTATCAGTATAAAAGTACTATCATTTATGTGGTAGAATACAATATTTATTTATTGTGCTATCGTACACAAACATGACAATTTATTCGCGCAAGCGCCCTGCGCCGCCTAAACGAAACAACAGGCATACATTTTAGAAAGAGAGGGGGATACTTCCTCTCCTACACCGCGCCGGCTGTCTACTCTCCATCCGTCTTACGATTTTACGTCTTACATTTTCGATCAGGTCACGTGTCTTGATGCGAATTTAACATTTTTTACCCATTACAAAAAAAGTGTACAACGCCGCTAAAAAAGATTTCACTTAAATAATTTCTAAGTATACCGAAAAACTAAATTCGAACGGATCAAAGTAGTGAGTTTGACTATAGTGAGCAGAACTAGCCTACTCTACGCACACACTCACGCGCGCTCACAGCCCGCTTCTGTGTGCGTGATATTTGGACTTAAAAACCTAAACTTAAGGTCTCGCGCTCGGCGTAAACGCTCTTAAGCCACCGTTTTGTGTTTGCATTTAAATTCAATCAAGTGGGCCGTATACATGCCGGCTCAGTATTATAATAAACATGTTACTGCGTGACGGCATGCGTACCTGAAGTAGGCTTCGTTGTCAACGAGGTTGGGCAGCAGCAATGCGACGGCGTCGGCCAGATCGGCCGCGTCCGCCTGCGCCGACAGCGCCACCGCCAGGTTCAGCGACAGCGACGCCGCCGCGATCTGGACATCATCATCATTCATCATCATAAACTTCAGTCTACATGGAATTAGGTAAAAGGTGTACAATCCCGTAACATAGTGCAACCAAGTATAAAGAACAAAGACATACATACATACATACACTCAAAAAACATAACCCTCCTTCTGACGCAGTCGGGTAAAAAAGCAAACCCATACCGCCTGACAAATAAACAAAGAATAAGGTCCGAATAGTTATTCCGTGTTTTGTTCCTGTCATATAAACGTCATTTCAAATTAAGAGTAAAAGAGACTAAACACGGAATAACTATACGGACCTTATTCTTTGTTTATTTGAAAGGGGTATAATAATTACTTTAATTATAAAATTTTTGACGGCCTCCGAAGTTGAGTGGCTCGCACGCCGGCGGTGGTCTGGTGTTGCCATCTCCGAGGTCCCGGGTTCGATTCCCGGTCGGGTCAATGTAGAAAAACGAACGTTTTCTTAATTTTCTCGGGTCTGGGTGGTTGTGGTACCGCCGTTGTTTCTGATTTCCATAACACAAGTGCTCAAGCTACTGTCTTTGGAGTCAGAGCAATGTATGTGATGTTGTCTAATCTTTATTTATTTACTAGCTGACCCGGCGGACTTCGTACCGCTCGCTTTGACAGTTTCCATGACAACAAAACAAACAAATCATTTTGTATTGGAAAATTAAATTGTCGTTTTACTATTTTCCGTTACTTATTATTTATGTTTCTCGCCGTTTAAACCTTCGCTGAACTTCCACATATTTCAAAATCAAAATTAGCCAAATCGGTTCAGCTATTCTCGAGTTTTAGCGATACAAACGAACAGCAATTGATTTTTTATATAAAGACTAGCTGACCCGGCACACGTTGTTTTGTCATGTATATTATTTCTAGGAAACGTTATTTAGTTCAATAAAAAAAACTATCTAGAAATAATTAACAAAAAAAAATAGGGGTTGATCGTAGAGGAGTGAAAATTAAGGGTTGTATGTATTTTTGTATGCTGTATCATAAAAAAATAAAAACAAAAAATTTTGTCTAAAAAATAAAAAAATAAAATTTAGGGGTGGACCCTTAACATTTAGGGGGATGAAAAATAGATGTTGTCCGATTCGCAGACCTAACCGATATGCACACAAAATTTCACGAAAATCGGTGGAGCCATTTCGGAGGAGTTTAATTACAGACACCGTGACACGAGAATTTTATATATTAGAAAGAAGATTAGAAAAAAAAAGCTGGAAAATTATTCATTTTTTTCCATTAACCCTTACATTTTTTGACTTCTGTCTTTCTTGGACCTAGGTTTCTCACTTTGCAGCTTATCTGCCATATTAGGAATTATATAAGTTGTACAAACCTACTACAGCTAGGCTAAAAGGCAATGCGTCGCATCGTTAAAAATAGGAATTGCTCAATTAAAATTGGTTGCAAACTAAGGGCCGATATTTCACAGCCAGATCAATTGTTAGATAAAAAAAACTGTTATCCTATGATTTAAAAAGTTTCAAACTTCCAATGTTTGTCAAGATCAGATATCAAACTGACTGTTTTTGTAACATGTTCACATTATACCTGTACGGAATAAAAAGGCCAACGCCGTCAAACTAATCGACGATAAAATGCTAACAGGGTCCAAAAAGTTAGATTTCTTAGCCAGTTAAAAGATTACCTTACCATTGAAAATTTATCTTGTTATCCGCAGAGTAAGTGCTATCTCGTTGTTTATCTATGCATTGATAAACTGACCTTAAGACAATGAAATAAGTGCGTGTTTCCCCCGCTTACCTGCGCATTGCTATTGAGTTGCCTTAGGCTGAGAAGCGCCCGAATAACGCCCTCGCGCGCGCCCAGTACTAACATCTCTCCAGGCAGATCGCTAAACGCGTTCACTAGTACGCGCATACTCAACATCTGGTTGGCCGGCTGATTATCTGCAACGACAAAATAATAACAATTAAAAACTTATTAGTTAATTAGGTGCTCGCCCATTTTGTGAGTGCTGAGGTAAGCAACTATCGCAAAGGCCGGTCATCGGATGGGTGACCAAAAATTTATCATCTCGAGTTCCTCCGTGCTTCGGAAGGCACGTATAGCCGTTGGTTCCGGCTGCATTAGCACACGTTTAACCCATCGTTGGCCGTAAATACCAGACACAATAGAATTTTATTGTTTGGCGCTTACATGTAAGCACTCGGCCAGCGACGGGTTAACCATCAATCTGCGCTGGGCCCGCGTGATGGTTTATGACCAATTCTCCCTATCTATCCATGGGGAAGGCTCGTGCCCCGGTTGCGGGGACATTAAAATGAGCCGATAATGAAAGACTTTAAGACAAGAACAACAGTTAAAAAGGAAGGAGTAACATCCAAGCATAACATGTATTTATTAACGGCTACCGTGCTAACATATTACAGTATAAGGGCACACCCTAACAGTAGTTAGTTTAGAAATGGCTACTATTTCACATTTGTACATAAGCGATGTTTTAAGTAAAATAGCTGATGGAAAACTTTATTTTCCCCCTTAAACAAGAACAACAGTTATAAAGGAAGGAGTAACATCCAAGCATAACATGTATTTATCAACGGCTACCGTGCTAACATATTACAGTATAAGGGCACACCCTGACAGTAGTTAGTTTAGAAGTGGCTACTATTTCACATTAGCAATGTTTTAAGTAAACCAATAGTTGATGGAACAGCGCGAACCGGCCAGTGCGTTACATGTAACGCTCGTAGTGCTGCCCACACATAGAATTTGAGTTACTGTACACAATACATTACATTACATATGCCTGGATCCGGCTTAACCTTTTCACTGGTGGTGACAATATAGATGCCATCATAATTTGAACTTTATGTAGTTGCAATAACATCGAAAACCAATGACAAATATATTACGCTGTACCACTCAAAGAGTTAAGACAACATTAAAATATTAGTCAGGCAGTGATAGAAATTGAAAAACGTTTGTTCAATACTAGCGGCCGCTCGCGGTTTCACCCGCGTGGTTCCCGTTCCCGTGGGAATATCGGGATAAAAATCCTATGTGTTAATCCAGGTTATAAACTATCTGTATGCCAAATTTCATCCAAATCCATTCAGTAGTTTTTACGTGAAAGAGTAACAAAAATCCATCCATATTTACAAACTTTCGCGTTTATAATATTAATAGGATCACAGCGTATGGGAAAAATAAAAAAAATCATAACAATACAATATATGATACTAAAAGAGCTAACTAAAACGAAACTAAAAGAGATCACTGCTACTACTACTACTCCCACATTAAAATGAACCTTATACACTCTTGACAAGATTGAAAAATGATGAAAAATAAAACCTGCTCTGCCTAAATAGTTAGATTTAAAAAAGTTACTTACCAAGTGACAGCAACGACAGGAGGTATTTGACGAAGCCGGGTCCGTACGTGGTGTCGAATATTTGGCCGTTGATGTCCTTGTTCCTAACAGCTAACCTGGTTACGTCTAACACTGGAAACAGTATCTCTGCGGAGAAACAAATAGCGTAACATTATGTTCTGCAAGATCCTTAGTGACTTGGTCGGCCCTTCGGTATCGAGGTCTGCCGATCGGCCGGCGCCCTGTAGGCCACCCATGTACGCTCTCTTCACCGCACGATCGTCCATCATACGAATGGCGTAACCCACCTAGCGTATTCGCGCAGATTTTATCATCATCATCATCTCAGCCAAAAGACTGCTGGACAAAGGCCTCCCCCAAGGATCTCCACAACGACCGGTTTTGTGCTGCTCGCATCCAGCGGCTTCCCGCGACCTTCACCAGATCGTCAGTCCACCTTGTTGGAGGCCTGCCCACATTGCGCTTTCCGGTACGCGGTCGCCACTCAAGGACTGTTCCGCCCCAGCGGCCATCAGTCCTGCGAGCAATGTGCCCTGCCCATTGCCACTTGAGCTTAGCAACTCTTCGGGCTATGTCGGTTACCTTTGTTCTTCTGCGGATCTCCTCATATCTAATTCAATCATGCAAGAGAAACCCGAGCATAGCCCTCTCCATTGCTCTTTCGAGTGACTTTGAGCCTTTTTATGAGGTTCATAGTGAGTGACCACGTCTCAGTCCCGTATGTCATCACTGGCAACACACATTGGTCAGATTTCATCTCTCCAAAGATATTAAGGGAGGCTACGAGGTGTTCTATCTCATTGTTTTTCCTCACGCGCTCGATTTGTCCGAGTTGGCACAAAGAAGGAAATCATCATCATCATCATCATCATCTTTAGCCTACACTAGTCCACTGCTGGACATAGGCCTCTCCAAGTGCACGCCACCGAGCACGATCCGCGGCTACTAAAGAATGAAATAATGACGTGCTATTTTACTTTTTATTTTTAAGTGCTAATTGCTGCACCGATGCTGAATTAAATATTTATAAAATACAGTGAAAAATTAAACGACTACCCGCCCCAGCCAGGAATCGAATCTGGGTCTTCCGCAATCCGGGCGGCTGCACTGACCATTATGCTACCGGGAAGGCTGACGTAAACACTAATTTTTTTTTTTACTGCTTTTTGATTTTTGACTGGTTTTTAGCGGCAGAGTGCCATCTATCCAACGGTTATTGCAACCGATGGCTATGCAGATTCATCTTTACAGATGAAATACCACAAATTTGATAACACAACGCTATAGTATTTCTTTTACACAAATAAATTTAATAGTAAAATGTAATATTATTTGCAATCAAGACTTATCAAATAAAAACTTAAAACTAACTTTATTTTGTTCTTTGTTTGTCGTTGTATCTCACTAAGGGCAACACTCAGTCCTACAATATAAGGCAGTGATGACTACGCTATGCTAGTCAGGTCTGTCAGGACAGAATTTGAAGAACGGTCTAACAGATCACCAGGTTAACTTCAGAACGTAAATAAGGCAGACTGTCAGCAAAAGGGTGCCTTAGATACGTTTAAAAAAGAAAAACTATAAGAGGCTAATAAAAAAGTATAAATAAAATGAAATACCTTTTGGCCACTCCAACATTTTCTTCAATAACATTACTGTTTCAGGATTGTATGTGTTATTCTAAAACGAAACCAATTAAAAGATTATTAATATATATTTACCTAATTATTGAGTTAAGTATTAAAATAAATAAAAAAATATATTGGCACACTCGAGTAAAACACCAAATTAAATTGCTTCACTTTCGTACCTTATCACAATCAGGTAATATCCTAACGCAACATATTAATCAGTGAGTTAAGTTCCGAAACAGTTCGAATACTACTGAACTCGATTGTTGCTAATAATGTTTATGTCCATTATTTTTGCTCATAAATATCCAACCGCAATAATTTCAGTACATCCGTGATCATGGTGCTGCAACTGTGCCGAAATATCAAGTAATAATATAGTTGCGTGCACCATGAATGATTGTTAAAAATAATTATCATGGTAAGAATCCTGATAATAATTACTTTGTTGCTAGTAAGTTATAATAACTTATTTATAATAAAAAAAACAGTCTCATTTGAAAGTAGGTTCCAGTAAAATGCTTACCAATTCTCCTAATTTAACGACATTTTCTAATTGCGCGTCGGACAGCGCGCTCAGCCCGTCGCCTACTTTACTGTTGAATTCTTTTAGCTTCTCGTATATTGCTTTAAAATTGGCTTGGTCAAATCTGGAACAATTATTATATAAATCATTTTATTACATTTGTCTGCAATAAGCTTTTTTAAATAATGTATAGTAGACCATGAAATTGCTTTGCCATCTTAAAAGTGAGTATTGTCTGCATATTATTACAAGCTCTATCTTTGCTTATAAGACCATGTGACAGATACGTTTTCATCATTGACAATGGGCTTTTGCGAACTTTGTAACTTGTAACTAAAGTTTTTTTCTAAAGTGGTAAAGCAAGTCGACTGTACTTTAGTTGTCGCCTTCTTCCTAAGTGAGCCTGTGCCTGGGAAGACGCTGACGGTTATTTGGGACATCCCCGATCCCCTAAAGGAGGCAGAAGGGTATACCCACTACAAACTCCTATACTTCTCTTACGCGATGATCTGGGACTGTTATAAATATTACTTAAAAAAATAAAGATACAAAATGGCCTACTTAAAAAGAATTATAAACACAATGTATATTAATTTCAATTTAATTCTAAATGGCACCAAAAAGGTTTCTTCTTAGCATTATGTTGGAGGCAAAGCGCCACAACCCTGGTTTTCTCACCGGACAACAATCACCGGATTTTTTCCCACAAGTGGCTTCGTTTTAAAAAAAACAATAAAACGAAACCGCACACCTTACTCCTCACTATCCCGCCCAAGCAGTCAATCACTGGACTTATATTTCATCATCATCATCATCATCATCATCTCAGCCAAAAGACGTCCACTGCTGGACAAAGGCCTCCCCCAAGATGGGGGGGGGGGGGTATTTGCCATAATCGCCACGCTTGGCAGGCGGGTTGGCGATCGCAGTAGGTTGAAAGTAACCTCAGAGAGATGCTGCTGCCCATCCTCTGGAATGGTCCCTTAGTCGCCTTTTACGACACCCACGGGTTGAGATGGGGTGGTGCAATTCTTTATCCCCGGCATCACACAGGGAACCATACCACCACACAGGGACTTATATTTACTTATTTAATTTTAGGAAGCCCAACAGCTATTATACATAAATAAACATTTAATTAGCTACGGAAAGCCATTAACAGGTTCTCACAAATATGAATAGTATAAAATAAAGTGATACACATACATATACCTAGCACAAGAAACATACACTAACTATCGATAGTGAATGAACGATGAATGAATGAAATGAAATGAATGAATGATTATTAATTCGGTATTAGAACTGGGAACCGCCAATAAAAAGCCTAGCTACTCATTCCCGTTAGCATAATGGTGTCAGTGCAGCCGCCCGGATTGCGGCATTTGATTGTTTCATTATATTTATAATTATTTACCTAAATATGACTTAAAAAATGTCGTACTGACCTGATATAAGCGTCGTGCGGTATAAGCGGCTTGTCGTCCGCGCCCGCCGCGGCGGTGGTGGCGGCGGGCGAGGTGTACGCGTTGGCGCCCGTGAACGGGTCGGCGGTGGAAGGGGGAGGGAGCCCCGCCGGCGCCGTTGTACCGGGCACGTAGCGGGACTCACCCGTGAAGGGGTCCGCGAACCTGCACCACAGGTATTACAATTCAATTAAATAAATAATGATCTATACTATTAATGAGGAGCTCAAGTTTGTAATGGTAATCTATCTCACTACCGGTCCAATTACAAAAAGAATATTTAACTGATAGAATGCTACATTCCTTGCGGGTGACATAGGTTGTATTTTATTTTAAAAGGTTTTTAAAAAAAAATTCTAAATTCACGCGGACGAAGTTGCGAATTAAGTGCTAGTAATAAATATAAAAAATATATTAATTGCTTCCAAAACACATAGACCGAGAAAATAAAATACACTACAAAACAACTCGAAGTGACACAGTTTGTGCTGTCGTGCGATATGATCAAGGACAGCGATGAAATTAATTTTATTTTCAAGCATCATCGCTTATTTGGGTAAGCATTATTCCCTAGCTTAAGAGCCTTTATATTTTGATTGAAACTTTCTTTCTTACTTTCTGTAAAAAAAACAGCTAAACAGATGAAAATAAAGATCTCCGTCATTGATAGCAAACATTTCAAAAACTTATTATTATTATTGTTTATTCAACTGAATCTATGCTTTTATAGTCCACTAAAGAAAGTATCAAATCACATAAACATGTTATTTAAATATTTTCTACTAACTATTCAGATTTTTTAAATTAAAGTGAAATAAACGAAAGTAGATTTGTGTAAAAGGATTCATATAAGGGCGCGCAAAGCAAAAAATGCCGAGTCAGTGCCAGTCACTGTTAAGTTGATATAATTGAAAATACTATCGTAATACATAAACAAAATATGTATTTAGTATCAAAGGGAACGTGTTTACAATTAGTCCGATCCATAAATTCATAACACACTATAGTTTTTTCTACAATATCATTTAAAGTTGGGCAAAAATCATGAAAACGAGTGGCGGCGTTTAGTTAATTTCTTATAGTTAATCTAAATTACCTGTTGTACCTCTGATTTTGTCTAAACAATCACCAATGGTCAAACTACAACTCGTCCGTGTCACATTTTCGATTTATCAAGCGGTTATTTAAAAATATTTCGTTAAATTTCCCATACAAAATTAGTATGGCCGCGCGGCATCAAATGAATAAGGACGAAGACATTTCAATTAAAATATAGAAAGTGTCTAGTCTGCCACCTGTGGCTATTTGTAAAATAGAAATATCAAGCCGCTAATGGTACAATAAGCAAAAAAATAATTCTGCCGCTAGTTATTAGGTATTGCAAATTGTTCCATATTGCAAACTAATAAAGTTTAATTTTAAATACACATCAAAGTAGCGTAGTGAAATAGTTCCTATAACGATCAGTCGTTAAGTCTGTTGGTTAGGTTAAGTTAATTTTTTTTCCCGAGCGAAGCGCTGCTTAGCGAGCGCCAGTCGCGGAAGGGGGGAGCAAATAATAAAAGTATATTTTAATTATGACATTCCAATTTTAAATATGACATTCTTTAAGTGTGTCTAATAAGATAAGTGTGTACTAGGACGACTTCTTGGCGGGAAGGTGAAGAGTCATGTCTGTGGTTTTGCTTTATTTTCTAAAATTTGTGTTATGTTGAATATTAATGTGAAATAATGATGGGTTATTAACCGTTAAGTGTTCGTGAGTGTGCATGAGTGTTGGCAAATGAAACAAAACAGTGCAACGTCACTTTTCCAATTCTCTCAAGAAGTCCGCTGCGTGAGGACTTAGTAAAGCCCCACATCTTTACTGAGCTACTCGAGGGGTTGGGGGGTATATCATTTCTCACTTCTCATTTCTAATATCATTCATCATCATCATAAAGGAAATATTTTCTATTTATGTATTACTTCTAAGAAAAAATACTTGACACTGGCTAAATGTGCTAATCGCACGAAGCCATCAACTAAAAAAAAAAAAGTGTGTACTAATAAGTTGTGGCAGAACAGCTTTTTATGTTAGTCTGCCGCTATAGGAACTATTTTACTACGCTACTTTGATGTGTATTTAAAATTAAACTTTATTAGTTTGCAACATGGAACAAATTGTAATACCTAATAACTAGTGGCAGAATATTTTTTTCTTATTTTACCACTAGCGGCTTCATATTATTATTTACCAAATAGCCACTGGTGGCAACCTAGACATTTCCTAAAATATATGACACTTGTCACTTACGGACGGCGCACTCATATGTAACAAAATTAATGTAAGGTAGTTGACCAGTATATTGAATACTTGTAGTTTAGTCCCATAGCAATAATAACTCACCCATTACTCGAAGCGGGCAGTTGATCCAATTTGGCATTAGTAATAATAAAGTTAGCAACTTGATCCAAGTATACTTGAGGTAGATTGTGTCTGTAAGTAAAAACAAATACTTAACTATAAAACGAAAGTTTCACAAACTTTCCAAAAATCTAAAAGTAAATAGCCTTTTTACTATATCACTGCTGAGCGAAGACCTCCATCATTAAATCAAATCATCATCATCATCATTATCATCATCATCATAAAACAATAATTAATTTTAGAACATTAAACCTGTATATGAAATCACCAAGCAGTTCTTTAAAACATTAACCAATTTTTTTTTTGATTTTAGCATGAATTTCTGCAACCTAAAAAGTTATTAATAAACATTCAATTGGACGGAACAAAATAGCGATGTCACAGTTTCCATTCCCATACAATTTCTATTGAAAAAAATCGTTTTGATTCGAATCGAATTGATGCGTATTGGCATCACCACACTCGCTAAATGAGGGTTACGATCACGAACCCGGACTATGCATTGGATAATCCGAAACACGTTTCGCCCGGCCTGGGAATTAAACCTAGGACCTCGTTTAGCCACTTGACCACCAAACAAGACAAAATCTTACTAGAAAAAATCGACCATTCTCAGGAAGCACGAGTGGAAAAAAATTCAACGAGTCTTCTGGGGCCTCGGTAGCTCAGCGGTCTGAGTGTTGGACGGGTTATCCAAAGGTCGTGGGTTCGATTTCCATTAAAAAATTAAAATAATATCTTGAAAACTCACGAAGTTACAAGCTTTTTGTGCTGCCCCGTTGTGTGTTTTTAGTAGGGTATAATTTATTTGAGATTTTGCAAATCTTCTTTGGTCAAAATGTAACATGGTATAAAAAATATTGAAATCGATTCTATTACTGATTCTGAACAAACAGTTTCAGGTTTCGTATAAACTAAAAATAACATTGTATACTATAGCATTGTGAATGTAAAATTCTAAATAATAAAAAATAAAAAAATATTTGTGTCATCAAAGAAATAAGTATATGAAAATACATACTGATGTATGAAGGCCTGGGCAGCTACCCACGGGTCGTCAGTCTTGTTGTACGGCAGTTTTATAGGTGGCGCGCCGTCTTTTATGTCGACGCTAAACACGAAGTCGTATTCCTAAAAAAAAATATATAATTTGTTTATGTGTACAGTCAACAGCAAAGGTAACTGATGATTGGTCAAGTTTCAAAATATGAAATCAGTATGAAAACTAAAACTTTTTAAATGCATATCGAAAAACCTTCGACCGTCTACTAGTACCTGCAGACTTTGACCGTAGTTATATACAAAATAGCGACATGCACTATCGAAACTTAATTTTGAAATCTAGTAAACATCATCTACTTTTGCTGTTGACTGTACCATTTATAAATTCAGATTTGATTACAGGCCCGCAAAGAGTTAGAAACACAAAATAAGGAGAAAGCAGAAGGCGAGCTTCATACAAACGCGCTCGAGCGTCGCAAGCAGTATTAATTATATAGAAAATTGTGATAACGGTTAAAAAAAATGTGGTTGGATGATAATAAATAATAAAATAATAATAAATCTTTATTTGCATAGAACATGGTGGATGATAAAGATGGTAATTCACTCTAGCCGCTTTTTTATTTGTATATCTATACTAATAATAAAGAGGTAACGTTTGTGACTTTGTTTGTGTGTTTGTATGTCAGGGCTGACATACAAACAAACAAAGAATTCTGGAACTACTGGTCCAATTCCAAAAAATATTTTACTGGTAGAATTATATATTCCTTGCGGGTAATATTTTATTTAAAATAGTTTTTCATTATTATTCTACAATCCACGCGGACGAAGTCGCGAGGAAAGTGTTAGTTCACAATAAATAAATCATCATCATCAGCTCATGTTTATTTCCCCACTGCTTGGGCACGAGCCTTCCCTATGGATGGATAGGGAGAACGGGCCGTAAACCACCACGCGGGCCCGGTGCGGATTAATGATTTTTAACGACTGCTAATGCAGCCGGGACCAACGGCTTAACGTGCCTTCCGAAGCACGGAGGAGCTCGAGATGATACAGTTTTGGTCACCCATCCGATGACCGGTCTTTGCGAAAGTTGCTTAACCTCAGCACACGCAGACCGGGCGCCACTGCGCCATCGAGCTCCTCAATAAATAAATAAATAATAAATTAAAATAATTGTCTGTGGCTAATCCCACAGTATTGATCTGTATTGACTATGACAAGTCGCTACAAAATCTGTAAAAAAAAATCTCTCTTCTATCTCGTACAAGGGTGTAGTTTGGCTTCTTAGCGGGAAAGTGAAGCGTCGTGTCTGCGGTTTTGTTTTATTTTCTAAAATTTGTGTTATGTCGAATATTAATGTGAAGTAATGGTGGATTATTAACCGTTAAGTGTTCGGGAGTGTGCATAAGTGTTGGCAAATGAAACAAAACAGAGCAACGTTACTTTTCAAATTCTCTCAAGAAGCTCGCGTGAGGACTTAGTAAAGCCCTACATCTTTATTGAGATACTCGATGGGTATATCATTTCTCACTTCCCATTTCTAATATCATTCATCATCATCATATAAGGAAATATTGTTTATTTATGTATTACTTGTAAGAAAAATTACTTTGACACTGGCTAAATGTGCTAATCGCACGAAGCCGTCAAATAAATAAATAAAAAAGGGTGTAGTTAGACATTATACGGTACGAAAGTACCATATTATAGTAGTATTAGTAGTTAGTAGTTTGTAGTATTTATGTGTAAGGTTAATATTATGGTTATTTAATTATGTTATGGTCGACAATTGGTCCCGCAAACTTTCTTTTCCAACTACAGCTAGGGTTGGCTGGAAGAGATCTCTTTTAGAGATAAGCTCACCCTTGTATATGTTTTTTATAATATAATTTAGACTGTAATTTTTAATGTACAATAAAGGATTAATTAAAGTATTTTTATAATCCCACCTTGATCACGGTATATGGGTCTAAAACGCAAACTTATTAGTAATAGAGTTGTAGGCATTTTTTCATGAACATAAATAAAAATAGAAACTAAAAAATATTTTTTATACCCGACGCTTCGACTAAGTTTCCGTTAATTCCCGTATTAAATTTCTTTAAATATAATGAAACGCGAAAGTTTAAAATTAGTAGTACAGATGCCGGCACAGCGACCTATCCAAATTGTCAAACTTCTTGAATAAACGTTCCACCGTAAGCGATATGCATAAAGTTCAAATTCTATTGAGGAGATTTGACAGTTAGTGGTAGTCTGCTGTACAGGCGTGTGTATACAACTTCGATCAAAAATGTACTAGTCCCGATGAGCGCTTGAAAAACGGTTGGCGACTTTGGTGCCACGGACCCACAATGACGTTTGTGGCGACGATGACAGTAAAATTGAGTACAAGTATTTTGCAACCTTAATCTTTACGTTTAAGATTTAAGGTTCACTTTAACCTGAAGTTGTTGATGCTATTCAATGTTTTTTCAGATTTTGTTATTCGAAATTCAAATGTATAGGTATGAGCAGACTGGACCACTTTCGAGATGCATTTTTGTTGCGGATCCTTTATCTAGTACATAATTGATCGGAGGTATACAAACAAGTTTATGAATACATAAATGCACATACATTCCCTTGGTACATAGTCTTGCCCTCCCCGGGCGGGTTAGCGCCCATGACGTCACCGATCTCGTTCCAAGTGTTTTCCGCCGCGCTCCACGAGTAGCACTTGACATTAGCCCCTCGGCGAACTAAACGGGTCTGGCCCTCCGCCTTACCCGGCTCTAGGAGAACCTCAGGCCCGGGCAACCTGACGAAACGAAAAAAAAAACGTTTCAATAAAAAGAGAAAAAGAAAACGTTTCCGATCCTCAGAAACGTCACTACCCTTCCCTGGACTTTTTGGCGGGAAAGTGAAGTCATGTCTGCGGTTTTGTTTTATTTACAATAATTTGTGTTTTGTTGAATATTAATGTGAAATAATAGTGGATTATTAACCGTTAAGTGTTCGTGAGTGTGCATGAGTGTTGGCAAATGAAACAAAACAGTGTAACGTCACTTTTCAATTTCTCTTAAGAAGTCCATGTGAGGACTTAGTAAAGCCCCACATCTTAACTGAGATACTCGAGGGGTTGGGGGGTATATCATTTCTCACTTCTCATTTCTATTATCATTCATCATTCATCATCATCATACAGGAAGGAAATATTGTTTATTTATATATTACTTGTAAGAAAACTTACTTTGACACTGGCTAAATGAGCTAATCGCACAAAGCCATAAACTTAAGGAAACAAACGTCACTACCCAATTAACACACGTACGTATACACACGACACGTACTTCCAGTTTCCTACAACATGGGGTCTTTTAAACCGAGGTGTGAAGAACAGGACAAAATCATTATAATGAAAAACTAAACGCGAGTAGATTCGTAAAAGGTTTCTCATTTACTCAGTTATGAAGGGTCTGACGCAGAATGTGCACTTCGCACAATGTACACTCGACAAAAAATGCGCATTTTGCATTTGGTGCACTTCTCAAAAGAATAAGCGTGTAATAAAATTAGATTAATATTGTCTCCATCTGCCTTGAGGAACAAAAATGAGACAGCATCAAATTAATCTAGGTGTAATTTAGATACACGTTTTTTAATTTAACGTCAAACTAACTCAAATTACGAAATTGTCTCCCCGCTGGGAAACGTATCCAGATCTACTGCGTCTCAGTCCGATCGATGTTGTAACGACTAATCCAGAGAAACGCTTAAAACAAATATGGTGAAAGCAATGACAGTCTTACTCTGATAGCTTGAATCCGCCTATCTCTTGCTGCGACGCCGCTTGCATCTTCTGAACGTCTTCCTCGAACGTCTTCATCGTCGGACCATCGGCGTACCGCGCGGGGTCCGCGGTGAAAACGCGCACGATACCATCGCTGGAACCTGCGGATACAAACTTACATTGCTCAAAATTACTGTATAGTTTTATTATCTTATCTTATCTCGCAGCAACACTTCGACCCATCGGGATACTCATACATACTCTAATGCAAGTGACCATGATATAGATAGATTAGATAGTTATTCTGTATAGTTTCTTGGTAAGAAACTATATTATTTTTTATGTACAACTACTAACTGGTCCCGACCCACCGCGTCGCATCACGTCACCCCGAATGCGCTAGTACTTAGCGTTTTTTCTGACTTTTTTTAAGGATCATAGCGTGATATTAAATTGCCTATAGCCTTCCACAAAAATTAGGTTATGAAATGAAAAAAAAAAAACCCGACTGGTGGTTCTCGAGATTAGCGCGTCCAAACAAAAAACCAAACTCTTCAGCTTTATAATATTAATATAGATTTCTTTCTTTATTAAGTTTTTTTTTGTAATATCAACGTTCAGAATGGCATTTAAAATATGTCATCATCATCATTATCATCAAAGGTCTCCCCCAAGTATCTCCACAACAACCAGTTTTGTGCTGCTCGCATCCAGCGGCTTCCCGCGACCTTTACCAGATCATTGATCCACCTTGTTGGAGGCCTGATATATGTATTAATTATCCAATTATTATATATCACTAGCTGACCGGCGGACTTGGTACCGCTTTGTCAGTTTCCATGACAACAAAACAAACAAATCATTCGCCCGCTTAAGCGCCACCTTCCGGGTCCAATTGTAACTCCACTGGGACAAAAATCGACTTACGCTATCAATATATATATTTGACAGTTTTCGATAGTTTGATGTGCAGGCGTCTGCACTTGACGTTCAAAAGTTCGCTTTATGTGCCTACATTGTATAAAGAATTTTTGATTCCATTATCATCATCATCATCATCATCTCAGCCAAAAGACGTCCACTGCTGGACAAAGGCCTCCCCCAAGGATCTCCACAACGACCGGTTTTGTGCTGCTCGCATCCAGCGGCTTCCCGCGACCTTCACCAGATCGTCGGTCCACCTTGTTGGAGGCCTGCCCACACTGCGCTTTCCGGTACGCGGTCGCCACTCAAGGACTATCCCGCCCCAGCGGCCATCAGTCCTGCGAGCAATGTGCCCTGCCCACTGCCACTTAAGTTTTGCAACTCTTCGCTATATCGGTTACCTTAGTTCTTCTGCGGATCTCCTCATTTCTGATTCGATCACGCAGAGAAACCCCGAGCATAGCCCTCTCCATTGCTCTTTGAGTGACCTTGAGCTTTTTTATGAGGCCTATAGTGAGCGACCACGTCTCAGTCCCGTATGTCATTACTGGCAACACACACTGGTCAAAGACTTTCGTCTTGAGACACTGCGGTATATTGGACGTAAAGATATTTCGTAGCTTACCGAACGCTGCCCAGCCTAATTGGATTCGACGATTGACCTCTTTGCTGAAGTTGGACCTACCTAGCTGGACCGTTTGTCCCAGGTACACATAATCGTCCACAACTTCAAAGGCAGAGTCCCCAACTTTCAGAGGAGTGGGTACTACACGTGAGTTCGACATAACTTTCGTTTTCTCCATGTTCATTTTAAGACCCACTTGTTGAGAGACTCTGTTGAGGTCACCGAGCATTGTGCCGAGGTCTTCCAGGGTCTCAGCTATGATCACTATATCGTCAGCAAATCGAAGGTGAGTGATGTATACGCCGTTGACGTTGATGCCGAGTCCTTTCCAGTCCAGAAGCTTGAAAACATCTTCCAGTGCAGCAGTGAACAGTTTCGGAGATATCACATCTCCCTGTCTCACTCCTCGCTGCAACTGGATAGGTTTCGAGTTCTGGTCCTGAAGACGGACTGACATAGTGGCGCTTTCATACAAACACTTCAACACTTCGATGTACCGATAGTCAATTTGGCACCGCTGGAGAGATTGTAGCACGGCCCATGTTTCAATCGAATCGAAGGCTTTTTCATAGTCCACAAACGCTAAGCAAAGAGGCTGGTTATACTCCTCGGTCTTCTGTATAACCTGCCGCAGCGTATGTATGGTCTATGGTGCTGAAGCCTTTTCGGAAACCGGCTTGTTCGATAGGCTGGAAGTCATCAAACCTACGTGCAAGACGATTCGTTATGACTCTCGAAAACAGCTTGTAGACGTGGCTCAGAAGTGAGTTGGGCCTGTAGTTCTTCAGCAGGGTTTTGTCGCCCTATTTGAAGAACAGTACCACCATACCTTCGTGCCACGTCTCTGGCGTTCTGCCCCCTAGTACGACGGAATTAAATAGCTTCTGAAGAGCTACGAGTACCGGTCTTCCGCCTGCTTTCAGAAGCTCGGCCGTAATTCCGTCAGCACCTGGTGCCCTGCCGTTTTTGAGCTGTTTGAGAGCCATACTAATCTCGTACAGGCTGATGTCCGGGATGTCTTCGGTATAGTGCCGGGTTAACTTAGCTCTAGGGTCTTTAGCTAAGCTTTGTACAGGTGGCCGCGTGGATGTGTAAAGCTGCCCATAGAACTTCTCGACCTCTCCCATAACATCGGACCTGGTCGTGACAGTTCTGCCGTCATCAGTTTTCAGCGTCGTCAGTTGGCACTGCCCAATACCCAGATCTCTTGCGAACACTTTTGAGCCTTTGTTCCGCTCAATTGCCTCTTTAATACGGTCAGTATTAAATCGGCGCGTGTCGCGAGTCATAGATTCCATTATACAACCTTATTTTTAGTTTATACGAAAACCGAAACACGGGTCAAATATTTTCATTTAAAGAATCAGTACAAAAGAAAAAAAATAATATCTTGAAAACTCACGAAGTTACAAGCTTTTTGTGCTGCCCCGTTGTGTGTTTTAGTAGGGTATAATTTATTTGAGATTTTGTAATTATTTGGTCAAAATGTAACATGGTATAAAATTATATAAAAAATATTGAAATCGATTCTATTACTGATTCTGAACAAACAGTTTTCAGGTTTCGTATTAATTAAAAATAACATTGTATATTTATCTATCTTATCTAAGTGGGGCATCCCGAGGTTGCCCTATCTCAGAAGAACTTTGACCCATCGGGATCTTTTGTGAAAACCATCCTTTTATTACTTTTCAATCGATCAATAATTCACTGTAGAGTTCACCCGACTTCAAAAAGATTTCCATAAGCAATTTGAGTGTTAACTTTTAATTCTCTCACCAGTAACAATGTCTCCATTGTCCAGACACATGACGCTCCACACTGAATGCACAGGCAACCGTATCTCACAGACGGAGTCACCACCAACCCAGAGTCGCACACTGCCGTCCTCACCACAAGACGCAAAACCGTTTGGTATTGCTGGATTCATATTTATACTGAAAAGTTATAATTAAACACCAAGTTGACATTGATAAAATGCTCTAAGTCTACAAATATTTTTTAGTCTTACTATTTAGGTATATTATTATACAGAAATTTATAAGTATATAGACATTGTACTTTCAATTCAGTTGCTGATCATTGCTCTAACTTGGTTTTTGTTATTAGTAATATTTTCATTATTTGCTGTCAAAACCACTTTTTTTTTGTTTTGTTACCAACAATATATAGCCTTTAAGCAGTGCAATTATAAAAATTCACACCTGTATACATATAGACCTTACATTTAGGAGAAATTACCAGAAACTCAGTAATACTAATGTGGCATGTATAATCGACCATGCTTCAAAAATATTCAAAATTCACTTTAGTCTACAAATTAGCTCTTATGAATGTCGCTATGCCATCGGTAAGTCTACACAGATATTACTAAAATAAAATTTTGCTAAGGCTCATGATGGTAATGTTATAATAAGCAATAAAACAAACCTTGTTGTTTTATGAAATGCAAACAACATTCACTTTTAGGGTGGTAAAGCAATTTTAATTTCATGGTCGACTATACACATAGATATTAAAATTGTAAATTTTAAATTGAACACCAGAAAGGACATCTACAACAACCATAGTTTAAATAAAAACAGGTGCCATTGGATTAGGATGCTTCTGGAATCTACAGCCGGGATATTACTTTACTATTTCACTGACCAAACCAATAATTAAGCTCTTTTGATATCCAATCTTAAAAGAACTGACAGGAAGTAAAGATGCCAAAGACACCTGCCATTTTCATGTAACAGCTATGTAAGTAACTCTTACCTATAAATATAATTTGAATGTCCATAGTATGTATTAAGGCACTGTCCTTTGTTACTCCAAAGCCTTATAGATGCATCGTTGGAACAACTTAAGAAGGATTCTGGACTAGCTACTACCAAATCCCTCACACAGTCTGTATGTCCTGGAATATCAAATTATAATCTTTAAAACTTAACAATAACAGAAAATTGTCACTAAATATGCTCTGATGATAATATCATCAGCAAGGTTGGTAAAAATCATGAAATTAAAAATATCTAAATAATTGAATTTATTTATTTTAAATCAGATTGTTTTAATGAAGAATGACTAGGCGAAAACACATTATTCCACTTAGTTGTTCTTAAACCAGACACAATAGAAATTCAATTGTTCTATGGCACTGTGGTTACCTGAACTGTGTAGATAAGCGTAGCATTGCACAAATGTGCATACTGTAGTGTGTCAGAGAAGACCCTTGACCCTTGGATTTAAATCAATGTCTTTTTTTAATTACTTGATTTTTATTGCAATTGAATTCACTGACTAAAATAAGGTGATGATAGATCATCTCAACCCTGATCACTAGTAATAGTTTAAATACTCATTGAAAAATCATGTTTACTTTAGATTTATTCATCATTTATTATTATATCAGCTGTAAGATTTTTACAATTATTCGTTTAAATAGGTTATTCTGTAAAATGTGTATTAAATGTTTTACCTGTAAGGGTGGTAATTAATTCCCCAATCTTTTTCCACAGTTTAACAGTTTTATCAGCTGATGCAGTTGCATAAGAACCGTCTCCGAGTTCCACGAGCGCCCACACCGCTGCCTGGTGGCCCTTGAGGGTCAACAGAGCAGTGCGGGCAGTATTCAGATTCCATATTTTAGCTGTGCTATCCCAGCTTGAACTGTCAATATGAAACAAACATTATTTTTGTTATTCTTGATGGAAAGCTGAAATTTTGGAAATGAGACATATTAAAAGGCCTTGAAGAATAGTTATTACAACAAATAATACATATTGAAAAATTTATTCACAAACATAATTAATATGCCAAAAATATGTTTGTTTGTTCTTTGTTTCACTTTTAGCAGGCCAAAGTTGGTTCTAATAGTAATGTAAATTTTCATAGTTTTACACTAGTAGATAAAGAGTCTTAGTTAATAGTTATAGAGAGTTTCTTTGCTAATTTAAATAGAGAAAATCAAAGTTATTATAAACAGTTTGAAAGTGTGTTTTCGATTTAACTATAAGCTTTGCACTAAGATAAGTTGAGCAACTTTTTGCTCAGTGAAGATGCAGCTTAACACACACTAACTTTATTGAACTTGCAGGGGTACAAAACTACACACCTCAATAGTATACCAGAATCTTTTCCAGGTGTCACACTACACACAGCATTTTCATGCCCTTCTAGAGTGACTTGCACCATTCCATCCTGCAGGTTGTAGCCCAGTATTGTATTGTCATTGCTCCCAGTCACCACGAGACCCTCCGGAAACGCTTCACAAGGAGGCACCCAACAGACACACGACACGAAGTTGCTGTGACCTTTGTATGTAACCACTGGCACGAAATCTTTGATTCTGAAAAAGATAATAATACAACATTCGCAAAGAATCAATTTCAAACAACAACAAATTTAAAGTCATAAAATACTAACCCCTCCGGATGCCACAATTTAGCGGTTCTATCTCGTGAAGCGGACAGAATACAGTTTTCTTTAGTAGTAGAAACGCAACGTACATCTAACGAGTGACCGCATAATACAGCACTCAGTTTATATTCTGGTATAGCCATTGGAAACCGCTATTATTTGTATACAAAACGGTTAAAAATACGGCAATATTTGCAGAAGAATGATAGGAAGAAAATATCAAACAAAGTAGTGATGATTTAAAATTGTCATATCATGTTTGACGTGTGTCCTACGTCGTTTTGACATCTTGCTAGTCTACAGAGTAAGCTAATGTGAGATATTTTAGAGATGGTTTTTTTTTACTAGTCGAGCTATGCCATGAATAGATAAATTATACCATATTTGCCTTACTAAATAACCGTTTTTTCAAATGACTCAACAAAATCTCATTAGTTCCTTAATTTATTAAAATGTTTTTAATTTTGTTAGTTACTTGTTTCGCGAAAAACTGTGTGGTGTGACCATACCTTTACTTTATGTTTACTTTATACTCTATCGTTTTTGTAATGTTTCACAATCAGTGCTACCAACATTGTAATAAATAAAAGGCGCCGAAAAACAAAACAG
Source organism: Eudonia lacustrata (assembly GCA_947562085.1). Taxonomy (NCBI): domain Eukaryota; kingdom Metazoa; phylum Arthropoda; class Insecta; order Lepidoptera; family Crambidae; genus Eudonia; species Eudonia lacustrata. Next base: position 20,395,277 of record OX387313.1, read on the forward strand.
ATTCGCTAAAGTCACATTATTTAAAGCATCTAGTTAGCTAGCTGAACATTTTATTTTAGCTTATTCCAATCCAACATGTAATACTCTGATTACTTTGTTTATTGAATTGATACATAATATTTTTACTAACTTGTTTAATTAAATAAAACAGTGTCAGCGAAATCATATCAAAGAATGGGTATTTGTACAAAACAGATTCTTATACAATTTAATTTTGATTAAACTGGATGTTTGTAAGTCTATATTTGATTCAAATTCAGAAGGATAATCTCTACTGGATGGTGGAATGGACTAGTTTTATATTATAAAACTAGTCCATCCACCAAATAGTATTCAGGATTTGTAATTTCGTGGCGCCAATGCGTCGGCCTGACAAGCGAGCGGCTGCTATACATGCGGCGCTAGGTTATACATACGTAGTGGAAAAATGGCGTCGACGGTGTGTGTTTCTAGGTGCCGACTGTTAGCTAAATTAGAAATAAATCGTGGATTGTGTTTAGCACCGATATTTAGGGACTTGTCAAATAACAAGGTAAGTTTCTGATTAGTTTTGGTGATCTCTTGTTTTTTTATTGTCCAATTTCATAGATGACCACCGAAATCAGGACTTTCTTTGCTATGCACGTGTATTATGAATGTAGCTATACTTATGTATGCTGCAGCTGTCAAACGTCACTATTTTGTTTATTATTTTTGGTTGTGTACAAATATTTAACTTGGGTTAATTTAATTAGTTCCTTATTCAAATGTCAAATTAGTTGTGAGAACACCTTATCAGCCGGTATTTTTGTTCATGAAACATACGGAAAAATAAAGTCCATTATTGAACAGTTAAAATAAATAGGTAGGTACCTACCTAATCTAGATGTTTGTAGGTACTACTTATCATAATTCTGAAACAATTCACTAGTGTTTTGTTGAAATAGGCCAGATAAGTAATTATTCATAATAATGTTCATACATGGAGTAACGGCATGTTAAACATATTGCTGGTGTTATTATTGCGGTCTTTCTGATAAGAATATAAATTTACTTTTCGTACATTACTACAGCTAATCTTAAAAATTATAAATAAAATGTACTTAGACGTCATCATTTATTTTTGCTTATTGATTTATTAAATTTGACATAAAAACTTTGTATGTTTTCTTAAGTTATTATGTAGGTAGTATAATTATCATAGATAGCCTCATCATGAGAAATATGCCTAGTACCTAGGTACTTATATAAATAAATAAAAAATAAAAATAAATAAAAACAAAGAATACTTAGCATAGATAAATTCAGTGCTTACCTACAATACCTATGTACTCGTATATTATTTTATTGTTGGTAGGTAAGTACCTAGGATGTTTACGTAAAAGTAAAAGATGTGTTGATTAGGCATGCATTATTATATATTTTTTTAAATGTGTGTCAATAGTGCTGTGATAAACAGGTTGTTGATCTTAAACCTGTCGTGCGTTCTGGTTCTTAAATCTGATCGAAACTAGATAGGGAAGCCTATACCTTTTTATTTTTCTTTCATTTTAATATTTTATGGTAAAAAGGGTGCCTTACGAGTCGTAAGAAGCTATTTGCGTTTTTTTTTACATCAAATGCTGTCTCGGTATCGACATCTCAAATTCTCAATAAGTTAGTGAGACGGTGTATTATTTGAATAGGGGTTTATTTGAGTGTTATAGAGCAACTACAAAAGCCACTAGGTAGTAGGTAGGTACTATTATTTATTCTGTGCCACTAGGTAACCTGTTAGGTACTCCTAACAGGTATTATTTCGATTTGGTGTAGGTACCTACCTACCTACTTAACCCTTTAATAGCCACGTAAAATTTCCAAGACTATTACCTACGTACTACTACTTACTTAAGAGATATTATTATTATATATTTTTTATTTTGTTTGCTTAGTACAGTAGTTCAATCCATGAGCTTGAAAATTGCTGTCAGCGTATTTAATTGAAAACTAGCTTCGGAATTTTGGCTTTATATAAATAGATAAAGGGAAATTATAGAAAGCGAGGCCGCTACGAATTATACTATTCTCCACCATGTAATAAGTCAAAATTGTCTAAGGGTTTCAGTTTCTCTGAACAAGAACGCCGAAGTTGGGCATTTTATGCAAAAATCACGGTCAAAATGTAATAGGCCCCTTATGACACTGCGTTCCAAAACAGAAATCATAGATGTTGGAGTTGCGACCGCCAAACTTAAGTGGAACTGGGCTGGGCACGTCCGCATGGGCCCAGAGAGGTGGTCAAAAATCGCCACTGACTGGGGTTCCATGTGATAGACACCGGAGACGAGGCAGGCCAAAGCGGAGATGGGGGGGACGATTTCAGCACTTTTTTGCGCAAGTGGTGTGAGGTGGCCGAAGATAGAGAAGAGTGGAGCCGCAGAGGGGAGGCCTTTGCTCAGCAGTGGGACACAAAATAGGCTAATAAAAAAAAAGACAAATCGGTAGCTGTCCCCCCTATTTTTAATGATTGAAGGACAAAAATGTTGATCACTGCTTCCTGTCGACCACTGATGAGATGATGACACTACACTAGGCAATTAGCGACATAGCATTATTGAAAAAACGTAACAACAACCGACGCGTTATCGTAAACAGTGGTGTAGTGGTTAGACAACCGTTCTTAGAACTTAGACCCAGCAAGGTTCGATTCCCAGCAGGTTACATATTATTGTACTCGGTTTGGTCGTTGGTAGAGCTTGTTTTAAGTTCGCCTAGCTAGCTAGCCACCCCATCTATCATTATTGTGCTCCAGAAGAGATAAGATAACCAGTTTTTCATTATCTGAAAATTTCCAATATCCTCAGGGTTTTAGATGGGATTACGCCATGCAAGTTTCATCGCAGTGGGTGAATTAATGAGGAGCTCGATGGCGCAGTGGTTAACGTTCCCGGTCTGCGACTCCTAAGGTCAAGCAACTTTTGCAATGGCCGGTCATCGGATGGGTGACAAAAAAGTTTATCAGCTCGAGCTCCTTCGTGTTTCGGAAGGCACGTAAAGCCGTTGGTCCCTGCTGCATTAGCAGTCGTTACAAACCAGCAATCCGCACCGAGCCCGCGTGGTGGTGGTTTATGGCCCGGTCTTCCTATCCATCCATAGGGAAGGCTCGTGCCCCAGCAGTGGGGACATAAAGTGAGCCGGTGATGGAATGAATAGTTCAAAGAAACATTCACTTTTATATTTATGTTATTTTTTATATATGAGTGCGAATATACACGTTGCTCATATACTGGTGGTTATTTATCAATCAATCAAAAAAATCTATTGAATACTGATAAGGTTGACGTTGAAATATGGCAAATATTTGATTGGCGCCTTTAATTGAGCACGAATGATCAAGATAAGATTAACTTAATTGATGTTCCGAATCCGAACCTATTCAGTTTTTTGATATTATATCAATGACAATAAAACGATAACTATAAATAGAAACAAACTGTTTGTTGTCTAAGGAATATTAATTTTTGTTCTAAGTGGACGTATTGGTTGATATAAGAATAATAATTAGTTGTTAAAAAATCTATTAATTCTGGTCATTCTTATATATTATTCTTATATCTTTCTTTATCTATCGGAAATACTTACTTATTTAATAATGATTATGATTTATATGTTTCTATAATTCTATAATTTACGTATTGTATTTCACTTTGTTTCATAAAAACTTCAAAGCTTTTAAATAATAAAGCCAATTCTATTGAATCTGACTTTAGTTGACTTCATTATCTAAAAAATCAGTTTGATGTTTGTAGGGACACTGTGAAGGAAAAACCGTCTCAAATTGTTTTTGCCTAAATGCTACCTTTTTGATGGGAAATGTTTGTTTTAATCCGCAGGAGTCATGGTGTCGGCGGTGGCGGCCCACGCGCCGATCTTTCTTCACAAGCGCATGCGTACACGGTTCCAAATCGTCACCGACAAAAGTCGACTCCGAGAAATCTGACGGTAAGCGCAAGAGGAAAATTAAACACAACATGTAAACTGTAATATTGTATAATGTTTAATACAAAGAATAAAAGACCATCACCATGACTACAGTAAAATTCGATTCGGAATGTTTACAACTCTCTATGGTAATAGCATACTCTTACGAACTACACTAGATACATGATAAAGCTACGTATTTATAAAGATCTTTAACTATCAGCTAGCAATAATTTAATAGCGTTATTTGAATACAGATCACAATTTACGTCCGTAAGCGAAGCTTATATAATAATATTTATTAAATTATTTCAAAGACTTATTTGCTATTTAGACTATCGAAACAAGACTCTAAAACTTCGAATTCTTCGAATACCATTTCACCAAACTTTCCCGTTGTAGCCTTTATTTGCTCTAAGTTCTTGTTAACGTAGTAGAACTTTTTTTCGAATGTTTGCGCATCATCGGATTGTTTATCCGTCGGTGACGTACTTTGATTGTCTTCAGTTTCTAGTATCTGCGTGTGGTTAGATTTTTCTTGATGATTATTTGGCTTAATAATTAACTCGTTCTTCTTTTTTTCGAGATTGTTTAATCTTTTTGGTTCAACATTGATTCTAGTAATTTCTTTCTTGTCTTCTTTTAATTTGTTATCAAACGGTGTTTTTACTATACCCTTATTGTAACTTTCCAAACGGCAGATTTTATTTTTAACTGAGTTTTCGTCATCATACAATAGTGGAGGATCTTCTGTTTGTCTTCGAAATTTATTTTTTGGATTCTTGCTGTCATCTGTCCCTGTTAGTTCTAGACGACTACTGCAACTATTTGATTTTACTAATTTAAATTTAAAACCAGGAAAGCCCTCACTACGCTTATTAGTGTCTTGGCTTTGGTTATTTTCAGCCGGTGCATATTTGTTAGCAACTTTTTGTTTGTCTGATAGCATTTGTTCATGTTTGTTAGCAACAAGGCATGAACACTTGTTTCCACGGCATTTAGTCTGACATGAATAGCAGTCTCTACTACAATTTTTTTGTAAACTTTTTATCTCTTCCATTATAGCTTTTGTCATTGGGCTTACAGTAGAACCAGTTTTGGAATTCAAAACTTTACCACCGTAATAAGTAATTGATGTGCCGCATTCCCTTATTTTCTTAAGTATATCAGGACTTACGTACTGGCTTTCACAGCAAAAATCCTGACTCATAGAATCACAAAGGTATTCATCGCTAGAACTGTAGGGATTATCTTTCAAATTTTTATGCGAGTATGGGCTAAGAGTACCGTTCTCGTATTCGTTGTTTGAACTGAGATCACCACTGGAGACTCCACTTGAAAGGCTAGCATTGTCCCATTTCTTGTTCCCAAAGTTCGTATCAATAGTCAGTTGTCTAATAACTTTTTTTCGACCACCTATTTTGCTTCCTTTGGTTTCTTCGCTTAGGTTTCTGTATGATGTAGCACGTCTCGTTAACCCCATAGTTTCGTCTACCAATGGAGGATCTTGTGTCATAGGAGTTTTCATTTTTAACGTATCTTCAAAAAGATTTCTTACTTTTTTAACTGTGTCAGGATTTGGTAATTCCTCTTCTATGATTTCTTTATTTACTCGAATAGGATGGTAGAAGAAATGCCTTCTTATAGCATTCTTTGATTTATCCACTTGACTGCAAGAACCATCAGTTTTCTTTAAAAATGTGGGTGAAATTTTGCAGGTTTCTGTGTTATTCTTTCTTGGTGTAGGTTCAATTTTTGTTCGCACCGGTTCTATTATTACTATATTATTATTGACCAAAAGTTCTTGAAAGCTGTAGTCTTGTAAATACTGAAGCAATCCATCAAATTGAGCTTCCTTACGATAGTTGGCTATCATACTGTTTTTAAATAATTCAGATTTCATCACTTTGTAACGAACGTGATCAAATTCATCATAATCTTTATCGTTACCCTTAGCTTTTATTAGAGTTGCTTGAGTTTTTTTGTTTTGATTGTCTTCACTAGTCAATTCTACAATTTCTATTTCTGGTGTGTCTCTACAAGAATCAAGTCCTGATTTCTTTAACATTGATTTTTCGTATATTTGTGACTGCGAGTCTTTTACTATCTTTTCCAATGTGGTTTCTTCTATTTCAGAATCACTTTTAACTTTTTCAGTTTCATCTTTCCACAAGTGTAATTTTGTTTGGCTTATTTTACGTATGCTATCAACTATTTTGACACTTTCCAACGATTTAATAATGCTTCCAACAGAGACTTCAGGAGAACAAGATTTCTCTTCAGTTTTATTGTGATCTTTACTGTCCTCATTGTCAGTGTTGTTTGAATCTTCGTTTTTGATCTCAAGCTTTTCATCTTTATTATTATTGTTATAATTATTATTATTACCCTCAGGAGTTTTGTCTATTAACCTTGACCAATAGTTTTTCACTGAGTTCAGTTTTTCTTGATATTCAATATCCGTTTTAATTGCATTATTAAGTTTTTCTTTGACATTGCCATCGCTTTTGTGTTCCTTTTCCTCTTTTATTTCTAAAGTACATAGTGTATCATTTTTCTCATCGCAATTATCTGTCTTGGAAATTTCTCTTGTGTCGTTTTTGTTTTTTTCCATTTGGATTGAATTTTTTTTATTTTTAGAATCTATTACTTGTAAAACTTGAGGTCGAGTCATACTAGTATTAACTTTTTTGAAAGTGTAAACTACTTGATTTTCGTTGGAATCTTTATTATTATTATTGTCTTTGATTATTAACTTTGGTGGAGGCTTTTCGAATTTGTGGTGACCATATAGAAACTTATCATTTGTCTCTTTTGAAAGTGTTGGAATTGTGGTTTTTACAACTTTATTTAATTTAATTGTTATGAAAGGATCTTTCGGTGTGTAAAAACTGGAAGTATCAACTAAACTATTATCTTTTAAAGGTTTCTTGATTTCGTTAGGCTTTTCGTTTACTGTATCACTCACTTTTTTCACTGACTCTGTTTTAATAATAGTCTCCTTAATTGGCGGGTCTTGATGTGGTGTAACTATGTTTAGTTTATCCTCACTTAATTTTTGGCTAAGTGGTGGGTCAATGACAATGGTTTGGTGGCCACTTAAGGGTACTAAAGCAATATTTGATTCTGCAGATGTTTTGAACGATTGCACTCTGGACAGAAGAGATTGAGCTTTTATTTGCTCTGTTTGAGGAGATTTTACTAATGGCGACTCCGTTGATTTATGTAAAGTTCTTTCTACAGTATTAGGGCTTGGCATGCGATGTATGTCATCATCTACAGGATCACGTTGCCTGAGTGAATAATGCTTTTTTATTCCCACTTGACTTTTTTTCTCTTGAAAAGATTTATTAATGTTGTCATTCGAGTAAGATTTAGTGATGTTAATTTCTGGTCTATATATTGAGCTTATTTTAAGGCTCTCTGATTTTGTAATAACCTTATTGTTTCGTATAGTTCCTTCAATTTCATTTATTTCTCTCTCGTTTTGATGAGTATCTGAACTATAGTAAATTGCGTCTTTGTCTTCTGCGTTGGAACTATCAATAGTTATAATAGATTTTAAGTCATCTTCAAGTTTTGTGAAGTTTTGTAGAAGCTGAGGCTCTGAATATTCCGGTAAGTATTCAAGATTATTTGGTTTATTAGTGCCTGTGTTATTTATATGAGTCTTATTTAATTGACCATAGTTTCCCTTAGATGACAGGATTTCTCTAAAATGTGTTTGTGCTATTTCATATGTGTTTTCACAAGGTATGTCTTCTGGATCTTCTTCTCGGAGTTGTGCATCAATACGTTCAGATTTCCTTAAGCATTTACTTATATTAATGTCAGGCAATGAGTAATATTGATTTTCTATTAGTGTGGTTACGAATGGTTCTGTTGTTATATTTTTTGAAGATGTACAATGACTTTTTGTTGAGTAAGTATCACTTTCTATATATGTATTACTTATATAGATTTCACTGTTTGTTTTTTTATGAATTTCGTTAAACAAATTGACACTTTTACTTGAAAACGAATCTCTCTTTATGTCAGCAAATGTTTTCTTCTTATTGACTACAGTGTAAATTGGGTCGTTTTCAGGGTTAGTTTCTGACTGGGCAGTCCTTGAGGTAGCTGATGAATTTTCTTTGAATTGTGAATCACAATATTCGTCAATTTTTTCCGCTAGTGAATTTGCTAAATACTCTAATTTATGAGATTTATCTGAAGATGCTATCGAAATTGATATATATGATGTAATACTATCTGGAGGGCTTGAAATAGTGCCGTCGTTTTCTGATAACACAGATTGTGTATCACATTCTGCTTTAGGTTCACTGATTTTGCTTAAACCTTCTAGATTATTCTGTTCTGTTATATCATCTGAATTATCGTTTGTTGCTTCATCAGACAAAAGTACGTCACTGCTTATTTCAGGCTGCTCTACTTCTGCTTTTTCTTTTTCGCTGTGGGTGACTGAAAGGCTATCGTTAGTGAATGATTTCGGTGTATTATTTTTAGATCTATCTTTATCTTCGTTGTCTGTGTCGTGATCGTCAGTGGTTACATATAGTTCTTTGCTTTGGTTTGGTGATACTGCCGATCTTTCGGTTTCAGGAGAGCTGTCCTTGTAGTTTTTCCGATGAGCTTCAAAATTGTAGTGTTTTCTGACGTAGTTGGAATCTAAGCTGTCTATTTCGCTTGGGTTGCGTGAATGTCCGATGCTATCTTCTGAAAGATGTGTTGGCTTAGTTTCTTCGTTTAGGTTTGGCCAACTACCGCTTACGGATCTAGAGTGATGGCTTTCATTACGAGATATTGCGTCTTCTTTTTCAGATTTGTTTTCAGGAGTTGCGCGAGGAGTTTCGTTTTCTCTTTGTCCGTTTATATCTCCGAAACAAGAAGCAGTACTATCAATGTATATGCTCTCTAAAACTTCTTCTTTTGTCTGATATTTAGCTCGTCCAGGAAACCTGTAAATTAATATAAATAATGTTTAATTGGTTGTTATCGGTGGTTACTCGATACTAGATGAATTTTCTATAACAATTAGATGACAAAAAGTAAGATAAGATAAGTTTGATGATGGTGATGTAAGCTTCATGAAGCTTTCATCAAATACTATATGGTATATGGACTATTGGGCATATATATATATATATCATTTCCGGGGTTGGACCAATATAATTCAAATTCAAAAACATTATTCGGCGTAGCAGGCTTAGGTTCTAACAATAAAACAAATTTGTTAGTCAAAAGTTTATCATTGAAAATTTAGCTATTGTCGTACTAAGTGCTGTTGGATCCAGTATCAGATCCAGGATCAAATGTTAATAAAAAGTCTATTTTCTCTTGCAACAGTAAACCAACCAACGTTGTTTTATGACGTGCAAGCGTATGTCAACTGTAAAAATCTTAGACGACTTAATTTGCTGACTGTACGTGTCTTGCAGACGCAACATAGGTTTTAAATTAATTAACTAACAATATTATTTTCTTTACTTTAGTTAGAATTTTGATAATTACCTGTCCTTGAAGCAGGGCTTATCGAATAAGCGGGCACGGGGTATGAGCTGGGATCTTTTGCTCTTAGCGTGGTTTTGAATTTGAAGGTCGGTAAAGGTTTCTTCTCTGATCACCGCCAAACTTCGACTGCGTCTTAAGTTTGAGCCTTCGGGTTCCTTGTGTTTGCACAATCTGCCGTAGCTGCCGCTAAATTCTGTATCTGAATTAGAGAATCTCTTTTGTGACAGTTCCTCTGCTGCCTTGGACCTTGTAAGATGTTGATAAAACTCGTCCTGAGGTAACTGCACTGGCAGCTTGTAGTACTCCGCTAGTTTGCTCTGATACTTTTCGTGTTTTTTGTTATTGCTGTCACTCAAGTCTTTGTCTTTGCCTTTGCTTTTGGAATGTTTTCTCTTTTTAGGGCGTTCCTCTTGGCTCTTTTTGGATTCTAACGAATTCCGAGGTCTATCAAACTCTAGCGTCTCTGTGGGGTTCTCAAAATACTGGATATCGCCGACTGCGTTTGCCGCGGACTTGTGCTCGTCCTGACTCGATTTCCTTTCAACAAGTTCTCGTAGGCGGCTTCTTGTTGAACTGGTGTTGGAAGTCACGCTCTCCGGCCGCTTGTGCGGATACTCCAAGTTGGATGAAGACCGTCTAAAGAGGCTTGTCTTGATCGACCCGAAGTCGCCTTCGTCTTGACAAGAAGCCGCTGAGAAGTTTTGCGTTCTTATACGGTCAACGTGATTCTGGCTAGAATACGACGCGACCGAGTCCACCGAGTGCCTGGAAAATAAAACAGCGGTGATAAGATTAAGATGTAACATTGTGAGATAATTCTGTTTGCACAAGATTAAGGTGGTTTTGTGGTGTGGCCGTTTTGAGTCATAGCTTATTCACGACATTGTATTGTTCAAATATTTTTCTAGGACATAAATGTAAACAGTGCTAATGTTAGTTAATCACTGGGTTGGACGTCAAATGTAAAGCAGGATCATGCCAGGTATAAGATTTCTGTATGCTGTCAGTTAATGTGTTATATGAGTCGTGTAAGTATTATTGGCTGGTCGCCAGTGCCATGGCGAATCATAGTTGACAACAGTGACTACTCGTGTGTCACAGACATCGTTGGAAGATTTATTTTGTCTTGATGTGGTTTCCTTTTAAACGTTATATCATTATGAAAAATAATGTCGTTTCTTCCAAATGTTCTTAGATAGAGGACAAAAGTTAATTTCTTATTATGATTGCATTGCACCATTAATTTCTTTTAAACTTTGCGGTTTTATGAGTTTCATAATATGACTACAAAAACTCCTTTGACACTACAACAAACAGTAAAAAGTGATAAATATGCATTTGCTATCGAGCTCTGGGAAATGTAAATGAATGTAATGAATCACTATTTCGTAATGTACCATACTAAAAACTGCTTATGTAATTTTTCTTTTAGCTCAGCCCAAAAACAGTCTAGTTTACTAACAATATCCAGAACCGCATGAAATATTTAAGGGTGCGCCGTCCATAAGTGACAAGTGTCATATGTTTTATTTGAAATGTCGTCGTCCATATTTATTTGATGCCGCGCGGCCATACTAATTTTGTATGGGGAATTTTTGGTGCTTAATAAAAAATAATTATTTAAAGAACCACTTGATGAATCGAAAATGTAGTCTAGCAATTTGTAGTTTATCCATTGATGATTGTTTAGACAAAATCAGAGGTACAATAATTTAGATAAACTATAAGAAATCTAATAAACGCCGCCACTCGTTTTCATGATTTTTGCCCAACTTTAAATGATATTGTAGAAAAAACTATAGCGTGTTATGAATTTATGGTTCTGACAAATTGTAAACACGTTCCCTATGATACTAAATATATATTTTGTTCATTTAATACGATAGCATTTTCAATTATATTTACTTAACCGTAACTGCATTTTTGGCATTTTTTTGTCGGCGCGCCCTTAACTAACAAAACACTATTGCTGTAAGCAAAGTACTGTAGATAAAAATTAGTATTTAATAATAAATCGTTTTACAAGCATAACTAAAATTTGCCAAGTGCAACCAAAGAAATAAAAAACTGAAATTGCAGACGTAAATCCAATTTGGAGGACCGTTCAACTTCCCGATGACTTAACCGAGAGTCCTAATAATGATCCCGCAGTCATAAAATTATTCATCTGCCCTTTTACTTGACTCCTCTGGAGGTTTATGTAACGTTTTATCATCCACTTACTTAATTAGACTGTTCTTAAGTGAGGCAGACAGACGTGCAAAATTTCTTTCTGGCGGTTTTGACGTTAAGTTTTTGTTTAATTCTTACATAAAATGGCCGTTTGACCTTCATAGTCGTTGTAAAACTTTTATACGCGAGTTAGCTTTCTATTTTTCAAAACGTGCAAAAACATTTGAAGACGTGCCAAAATAGTTCAGTCCAAGTGATAAAAAGGCGCCGCGCGCCGACGTTTTTGAAATAGTGTCGACTAAACAGTGTGTAACACTCATCAGCAGCATTTAAACGTCTTTCTGCTGGGCTCTAACGGTCCCGTATCATCCTGGCAGCACGGAGGGGAAGTGCAGGAGTTTTAGGTGGGTATACCCTCCTTCCCCCTTGAGAGAGACGGGGGGAGAGCCACATTAACCATTTGCGTCTTCCCAGGCCCAGTGGTAGCGTAAGGCATCTCCCAGTATAATAAAGAGCTTCATACATGAACAATAGCTAGGATAGCTAGCTAGGAGATTGAGAAGTTCCACCATGTTGCCCAAGTTCGTCTTAGTTTGATTTTACTTTGTTTGTCTTGAAATCTCAAATGTTCTAAGTTTTGTTAATTATAAAAAAATATTTATAAAATTCAGTGAAAAAATTAAACGCCCACCCGCCAGGAATCGAGCCTTCTCGGATAGGCAATAGCGGTCAGTGCAGCCGCCCGGATTGCGGAAGACCCAGGTTCGATTCCTGGCTGGGTCGGGTGGGCGTTTAATTTTTTCACTGTATTTTATAAATATTTAATTTAGCTTCAGTGCAGCAATTAGCATTTGAAAATAAAAAGTAAAATTTATAAAAAAAAATGTCTTGAAATCTCAAATGTCCTAAGTTTTGTTAATTACAACAAAATTTCGTTATTGTTTGTTATAATTACAACAAATAGATTAGCAACCTGCTCCTATATGCTTAACATTGAGGATCACATTTGCCACAACTTATCTTAAACAAAACCTTTATCGTTAGACAGGAATTAAAGGATTAAGATTACGTTATGGATAGGCTATCCGATACGTGCTAAATTGTGGTGAAAATGGCCCTTAAAGTAAAGTTTCGTTGTCTATAATACTTCATCACAATGTATTCTAAATCCTACTTAACCTCTTGTCAAAGTTTTATTACTTCTGTTAGTTAGAGCAATCCCACTTGTCTGTAGCAACGACGTCCTATTTCTAAAGTTCTGCCGAAATGAGACCACCTCGCGAGAACAATAAACAATTTTCTAATCTCGCAACTCTGGAACGGGGTGGCATGCAAAAGCATTTTCTCAACGACTACTTACCTACTGAAAGAATGTCATCTATAAATATTCATGTTCTAAACACGCCAGCGATTCTTGGCTATGTACTTATTGTTGAAGATGTTTAAACTCAACAGACCAACGGCTCTTTTAGCCAGTGGCAGTAACTACGAGTATTTAAATAAATGATGAGATGGGCAGAACAGCATAATACGGTAACTGATATTAGAATGGCGTCTATGAATATATTTTCTTTGGAAATATTTTTGGCGCAGCGAATAGTTCAGGTTTAAGGTTCAAATTTCGGAATGTTGGGTGCCCAGATCCAATTAAACAATATTTTGAGCTCCTCCCTGCTTCAGAAGGTACACAGAGCAGATACAGAATGAGCACTCCGTTGTTAATGAAAGCCACTTTAATACCTGCCTGATTATTATTAATGTCTACTATAAGCCTTGTTATCGTAAAATAAAAGTCAAAAATAACCGAGATCGTGCAGTTCCTATTTGCCACCACTCCACAAACAGGACATTAAGTAAAACGTTTGATTTATACAAAGCTTTGACCTCGATGACATAATAATGCAATTGTTTGTTTACTTAATAGCATACCCTTAGTTCCTGAGCTATTAGGTAAATTGAGTAATTATTTAAAGTAGATACGGAGGTAAACATTGTCGTGTAACAGATAGTAGTGGCACACTGACGACTGATGACTGCTAAGTGCTGAGTTTTACTCACCATTCTATTTTGTTAACGCAAAACCAAAATGTGTATGGAAAAGCTTATCTCGTTTCTCACCAAATAGGTACCTAGTTTTACCATACAATACCATACAATACAATCATGTTAATGAACGCGTGAATTTGGTATCTTTTCTCGATTGTCACCAGAAGGGGCTTTTAATGCTATACGCACTATCATTTTCGATTTCATGATCAAATGGTGAAACTACCACTCTTAGCTGTTTTATTAAAGCTGCGAATCAGGGTTCTAACATTGTGCAGTAAGACTTATCGTTTATTGTAGGTGTATATTTCTTAGCGTTTTCTTTTAAGTGTAAAACATATTTAAAATACATAAAACATCCTCAGTAGTGCAAAGTCAAAGTCAATAAGTCAAATCGTTTATTCAATATAAGCCTTTACAGGCACGTATTCACGTCAAAACTAAGTAAGTAATTCAAATAATAATAAACTAAAATTTAGTTTAACTAAACAACTGAATGTGCCAACAGTTCGGATTTTGGGACAGCCTTCGACCGAGAAGAGCTGGCAAGCCACTCAGGAGGCTTTTTTCTTTAATTAAGAGTGAAGTGCGCGTTCTACATTAGGCCTTATCGTCACTTATATTTATTTAATTATTTTTTTTTGGCGCCGTAGCCCGCGCGCGGCTGCTCGCTGCTATAAAACTCCTTACAACAAAATGGAGGTGGTTATTTATAAAAATTATTTCAGTAATCCTTAACATTTCTAATTCTTATGGAGAGAGGAATATTTTTTATATGCAGCTCATAGTGAAAGTTAGGTTAATTTATTTGTATGTAAGCCTCTTTAGTTTGGATGAGTATTGAAATCATCGAATAAGTAATTAAAAAGGTTTGCAACGTTTTGACACAGTCGCAGACAGTAGTAGGTAGTCAGGAGTAAGAGCCGAGGTACTCGGAGTTCAGTAATGTTGTAATATAACAGTTTGATTATTAATACACAAAATTAAATGAAAGTGGTGTTATCATTCACATACACACCACTGTACCTATGTGAGTTTTGTTGACTATCCGTAATTCATTCGATTACGTTTACGAAAATAAAAATTTGTATAGCATTTTAGCAGCGCCTCCTGGCGACAAACGAGAAGGGTTAACATTTTGCCATACCAATTCTCGTTTTTGTTAACGTGACCGAATGAATACTGATAGTAAACAAAACCAATAGGAGGAAGGCTTTGCGTTGTGGAATATTAAGAAACAAAAGAACTATTTTACATATGTGACCTTATTGTTGTATAAATTAACAGTGTCACACAGGACGCCTCCAATTTGAAGACGCATCGTATCTATGCGAGAACAATGGCCCTTCAAAAAAGGGAAGTGCAGGTTTTCCACGTGGGCTGGCAGCATCCGTCCGCTTTCCCAATCCCGTGAGATACCGGCGAATTATAATTTAAATATTATACGGTTTTCCTTGTGAATTCTACGGTTACTGGAACATTCCATTTTTGCGGAAGAACAGTTGAGGTGAACTTTTTATCGAATATTGAAAAAATATACAGTTTTTTAGTTTATTAGTTTTTATAGGTTAATGTTATATGTTACAAGTCATGATGGATATTCATATCATCATGATCGACGTTGTGTACAAGTAATTTTGTACCTCTGGTATACAAAAATTTGCATCTGAAAACAATGTTGCATTTTCATCCGTCGTAGTAATGTCATAAAATAAAGTACTTCTTTTCATTACATTATATTGTTGTAACACCTAATAGAGGCTTATATACAAATACTGGCTGTGCCCCGCGGTTTCACCAGCGTTCTATTAGTCATAGCGTGATGTAATATATCCTATAACTTTCCTCAATAAATGGACTATTCAACACAAAAATAATTTTTCAATTCGAACCAGTAGTTCCTGAGATTAGCGCGTTCAACCAAACAAACAAACAAACTCTTCAGCTTTATAATATTATTATAGATAGAACGTGTAACAAAAAGGTGTAGTAAAAATGAAACGATCCAAAGAGATCGACATGATTATTAACTTTAATTTGTTATGCGATTCTTAATTAAATATTTCCATTGTGACGTCACATCAAAATAAACAAGTCACAGCCCTAGTGGTTTAGTTACCTCTGTGTAATTACATTTATCACTGCTGCTTGCTTATACGCGCCTGACGCCCAAGACTTCACTTTGTTACACGTTGTTTATAAATTGCTACAAAATTAAGCCAGTTGTGTAGAATATCTTATCAACTTAGTGAAACATTATATTCACACACATCTACTCCTATTGATTTACAGAAAGCTTATTCGCAAATGACTTCTTCCGCCATAGCAGGCCCTTTAAACAGGATATGTTATTCCAGCCACGTCCCTACTCGTCCCTATTTGATACACCCGTAAATTTGTGATAAGCCTTAAAATTGCTATGTACCAAGTATTGCAGAAAGTGAAGTGGTTGCACTAACATATAGAGAATGACATTCATCACCATTACGTTTGAAATGAGACATTTATCGAATAATATGAGAACCATAAACGCTTCTAAATGTGTGCGTGTTATATCAATTCCAGTAACTCATCGAGCATGTATTTTATACTATGTGAACGCGGGCGCGGTTTGAATACGTTATATGCCTAATTGGTATCTTATTATTCGTTAACGTGTTTCTGTTATGGAAATAAAAAATATGGATTTGATATAGCGCCTCTTGTTGACAATCGTAGGTCAAAATTCTGTTCGCACTAGGCGTTCTGTATGCCCTTAAGATATACTATACTTTCTTTTATTACTCTACTCTTTACTTTGAATTTTTAAGAATCTTCGCTATCTTATGCTCCGGTCTTTAATAGGGAGCTTAAGCCATTAGTATGAATAAAATATTTAAGTTACGAACGAAGCTCTTAAATCAACTCTGACTAAGATTAAAAAGGTTTCTTGCTAAAAAATAAATCGACGGGCATAAAAGCAGTAGATGTACTACATCCTCATATAAAATAGAATCGTTTTGTTAATTCCGCATTGTCTATACTCGTACCCCCGTATTAATAAACAAAGTGTAAGCTTGGAGTAGTTACTCCGTGTTTTGTTCCCGTCATGTAAACTTCATTTTATATTAGAGTAAAAGAGACAAAATACGGAGTACTACTTCAAGCTTACACTTTGTTTATTAATAAGCCCCGTAGAGTCTTACAAATAAACAAAGAATAAGCTTCGAATACTTATTCCGTGTTTTGTCTTTTTCGCTCTAATTTGAAATGACGTTTACACGACGGGAACAAAACACGGAGTAACTATTCGAAGCTTAATCTTTGTTTATTTGTAAGGCATGTAGAGTAGTGGCGTCATCGTCAGTATCCAGTGATGGACACTTTATACAAGCCTTTATTTAACTTCACATGTTTGTATGTTTGTATGTATGTGGCGTACAAATCTTGCAAGCCTAATTTGACCCACTTCCCGGTGTTCAATTGAGCTGAAATTTGGTACATCTAGGTAACTTGGATGACAATGCATTATTATGGTACCATGGAGCTGGTCTGATGATGAAGTCGGAAGGTGGCCATAGAAACTAGTGAATGCAATAAATTAACCCTACCGTGTTTAGGCTCTTTGAAATGGTCTTGACAAGTACTATATCCTTAGGTGATATTCAAGGTCTGATGATGATGCTGGAAGGTGGCCATAGGAACTCGGTAGTTACACGACACAACCCCGTCGAGTTTGGGCTCGTATTATTCGTCTTGACGTGTACTTTGATGCTAGATGGTAACCAGGGTCTGGTGATGGAGCTGGAAAATAGCCATAGGAACTCGGTAATTAAACGACACAACCCCATCGAGTTTGGGCTCGTATGATTCGTCTTGACGAGTACTTTGGTGCTAAATGGTAACCAGTGTTTGATGATGGAGCTGGAAGATGGCCATAGGAACTCGGTGATTAAACGACACAACCCCATCGAGTTTGCGATCGTATGATTTGTCTTGACGAGTACTTTGGTGCTAGATGGTAATCAGGGTCTGATGATGGAACTGGAAGCTGGAACTTGGAAACTGAATTTCGGGAGAAGTTCGAGACTCGATTCCTGAACCATATGTACCCATAAATTTGAACGGAACCCTCGGTGGGCGAGTCCGACTCGCACTTGTCCGGTTTTTGACTTTAGCAACAATTGTATACTGATCACCAGCTTGCTGCTTCCTAGCTGTCATCTCATCATCAACATCATCATCAGTGCCATCTTCATACTGAAGTTTGGTGATCGGTATAAAAAAAAAATCTGCGATCCCATATAGCTTGTTTTAATTGGCGATAACTAAGTCCAGTCCACTTTTTGATGTTGTCCAGCCATTTGCGTCGCGGACGTCATCCAGAAAAATTTCAACGTAACTATGTAATTTTTTGGCGACGATAACTGGCGTTAAACACTGGTGCACGATACCTACTTCTTCTCATAGGCGGAATATAATTGTTTTGTTGTCATTCCGTTGTATTGTGTTTAGTTGCAATCCGTAGGTAATCAAGAAAATTGTACGGAGGTCGTTTGGCGCACAATAGTAAGCCGGAAGCCGCCTTTAAAATTGGCACTGTTGCCAAGATGGCGTCCTGAACGGCAAACGTCCCTCGTTTTAACCACCTCGGTGGTTTAGTTGTTAAAACCGGTCTCAGACCTGAAGGGTTCTGGGTTCGATTCCCAGCGGAGAGTACATTTTTATGTACTCGGGTTGGTTGGTGGTAAGGCTTGCTAAAGTCTGCCTGGCTAGCTACCGCTATCTTATCTAAATATGTCGCCATAACATTTTTAGTAGCGTTGTTCTGTTCCGACAGTTAGAGATAGTAAGAGATAGTAGCAACATCCCGTATAATTTAAATGAAAAGTTATGTTATTTTTGACAATGAAAATTGTGTTGAAAGCGGTGCTTAAGTTGTCGAATACAGGTGTCTACCCTACCTATAGCCAGTTCCTCTGTAGTTTAGGATCCGGGTAAAGCCCGTATCCATTCTTCGGTCTTAACCGTAAGGAATACCCATTTAGTCCGACCAAGTGTTTGTGTGTTGTTGTAAATAAAACTCTAAAAGTATTAGATTAGGGTACATCTATATAATACTTTTAGGGGTGTTATAACACACTGTCGGAGCAAGTGGGTTAAAAAAAAGTCCGATGCAGTGTTTAAAGTTGGCACTATTGCCAAGATGGGTCCGTAAACGGATGGCGAATGTCTCTGGAATAGTCCTTTGATGCTCTACGTATTTTCCAGTCGAACGAACGAGGTCAAGGCTGCCATGATAGATTATGTGCTGTCTAGCCGGAGCCTAGCTTTTCGACGTAGTAACAATAGATTTGTATTCGTTCAATGGTTTTAAAGCACTGTAGCCGAGTGGCGAAGCACCCGCCCGATAACTAAAGGACTTAGGTTCAATTCCCAGTTCGGGAAAGTGTGTTTCCCCAATTTTCAATGCATAGTCCGGGTGCCCAATTATCATTTAGTGACCATTTGGTGATTTAGCTAGGTAATACCCATCTTGTAATGATGGCCCAGTACAGGACAGTATATAGGCTATTTAAGTTACCTACTTACAATCGAATTAAATATTATAGTAGTTTTTACTACTTAGCAGTAAAATAAGATTACATTATATTTGTCACAGACTAGATAAAATATTTATTTGTATTTACAAAAGGTAAGGCGTCTGATAATGATTCCAAATTTCTAAATAAAGAATCATAAACATAGATAAAATCTATGCTATCATGCGACATTTTGTCTTTTTTTTTGTTTTTATTAGAGAGATTGTTGATTGCCTCATGCGGCATTTCAACGTCACCGGTCCTTTTTTGGGAAAGACAGAGAGAAACACTTTATTTGTAACTTAGCAATACATCACACACATAACAAAAATAAAATAAAAATCTATTAAAAATGACATTAATAATAATCCTACTAATATTATAAATGCGAAAGTTTGTGTGTACGTATGTTCGTATACTTGTTATTTCTTCACGTTGCAACGGATGGATGGATTTGGATGAAATTCGGCGTACATATAGTTTATAACCTAGAATAACACATAGGATACTTTTTATCCAGATATTCCCACGGGAATCACTCTATAAATATACTAAAATCGACAATTTAATTTTCCAATAAAAAATTATTTGTTTGTTTTGTTGTCATGGAAACCAAAGAGAACTTGATGGAAACTGTCAAAGCGGTACGAAGTCCGCCGGGTCCACTAGTATTTCAATATTTTCACTACCGGTAGTGCATAAGGTCGTCGAACGTATATACCAATAGCGCGGGACGGGTTAAAGGCTAGGTAGGACCTCGGCTCAGGTTGACCGGGTCGTACAGGAGCGCCCAGGTAATGTCTGTACCTGGTATATGGAGGTCGTCGTACCCTTGCTCTATGAGTACGGTGTCTTGGGCCTAACCGCACAAGATACACTAAACATGCACACATGCACATGTGTCATAAAGGCATGGCAATTCACAAATAATGCATAAATAATGAAAACTAATTTAAAAAAAAAAAAGTACCTAGTTATTCAGCCAATTATTTTATAACGATGTGTTAGCAAAACATGGTAACTTTTTATAGCGCTTAGTAAATTTTAATTTTATTATACACTAGCGGGCCGTCCCTGCTTCGCAGGGTTGATATTGTTTTTAATATGGCCTATGTTACTCAGCGCTATGTAGCATCCTAATGGCGAAAGATTTTTTTAAATCGTTTCAGTAGTTTTTGAGTTTAGTCGTTACAAACATACAAACAAAAATACGAAGCTTTCCTCTTTATAATATTAGTATAGATAATATTGCAAACATTTCGAAAGTAGGTAAGTATAACGATAGCTACTAAGAAGGAGTGTTTCTCTTGTACACACGCCTGCATATCATCATCATCATCATCATCATCAGCTCATTTTATATCCTCATTGCTGGGGCACGAGCCTTCCCTATGGATGGATAGGGAGAACGGGCCATAAACCACCACGCGGGCCCAGTGCGGATTGGTGGTTGTTAACGACTGCTAATGCAGCCGGGACCAACGGCTTTACGTGCCTTCCGAAGCACGGATCCTGCCGGATGATGCCTGCACATCAATCAACCACAAACTGTCAAAATTCCTTAATTTAATTTTACCAGGAAAAGTTAAAGTTTAATCTGTGTTCGTGAGTGTGCATATGAGTATTGGCAAAAGCATGAAAACAGTGCAACGTCACTTTTTAAATTCTCTCAAGAAGTCCGCGTGAGGACTTCTTAGTAAAGCCCCATCTTTACTGAGATACTCGAGGGGTTGAGGGGGGGTATATAATTTCTCACTTCCCATTTCTATTATCATTCATCGTCATCATCATACAGTATGGAAATATTGTTTATTTATGTATTACTTGTAAGAAAAATTACTTTGACACTGGCTAAATATGCTAATCGCACGAAGCCATCAACTAAAACAAAAAATAGTTTAATCTGAAATAGGTTTTTTTCGTTTGTTACGGCTTCGTACAGTTAGCACATTTAGCCAGTGTCAATTTCTACTTTCATAAAATGCATAGGTTGGACTTGGTATAAAGAGATATGTAACATCCTTAAACTTGTATTGTGTTAATTGTTTTAAGATGTTCTTCTGTTTTATTTTATTTTTATTTTTCTCATCTGTTTGTATTTGTTTTTGTGCAGGTCAATAAATGTTTCTTATCTTATCTTATCTTATCTTAAACTGTGGTTGGACTAAGTAAGGCACAGACCAGTGTCCATTACGTTTTTTACAAAAGTTTCACGACTCTTAATACTATAGGTTCTAGCTGACCGGCGGACTTCGTGCCGCTTTGACAGTTTCCATGACAACAAAACAAACATTCCATGACAACAAAACAAACAAATCAGTCGTCCGCTTAAGAACACCCGTATCCCATGATGGACCCCTAATATCCCATGATGCAGCCAGCGACAATTGAAAATCTAAACCATTCTCGAATCCACTTGAACACAAGTCCTTTTTTTATTAGAATATAGTGTAAGGTTAAGTAAATGTATAGGGGTAAGCATTATTTGTATAAGCGGGCTCTTGAATGTTTTTAATTGTAAATATTGAATGATTTGGTAACGACATACCTACCTTCTTTTTTTTGTAAATGTCGAAGCTGTGGAGTTTCTTGCGCCCATTCATCTCCACAGCTAAAAACTAGACGTCCTGAATGGGTAGTATAGGTAAAAAATGCAAGTTGCAAGTAAAAAAAAAACACTTTTCGTTAATAAAAAAATTTTGACTTTGACGACACAGAAAATTTCATCCAAATCGGTTCAACCGTTTAGGAGTTCAATTTCATACACACGCACAGAAGATTTATATACATATATAAAGATTAGAATTGTGATGGCGTTTTTTTATAGTACTTAAACCTCACAAATCACAACATATAGTAGGCATTATTACTAAGGTTTAAGGTTGAAAATGTATTGGAGAAATTTGACAGTTTTGGATAGGTTGATGTGCAGGCGTGTGTACTTCCAATCCCACTCTTCAGTCGTCTAGCGGACACTTTTAAATTTAGAGTTCGTAAAGATAGAACTTTCGTAATCCCAATGTCAGACTTTATTTCGAGAAACGAAACAGATTAAAAGCTTTGGACACTGTAAACAGCACGAAACGTATCAACCGTGGTGATTTTATCACCGCAAACATACGCCCGTTCCCAATAATCTATCTATCTGTTGTTTTGCCTACTATAGATACAAATTTGACATAAGCTCCATACAAATTATGTCAAATTTCTAACTCCAGTAAGCGAAACAACACACAGATAAGGGAACGGGTGAGTCTATTTGGTCACATCAATCGGCAAGTAAGTTGCAAGCTGTTCTGTACTTTAAGTATTGTAGATAAAGTTTACCTAATTTTTTATTGTTGATTAGCTTTTGTAAAATAAAGTAACAAAGCGCCTGAATCAAGTTATATAAAACAGTTACTACTAATATCTGTTCTGTGATTATAAGTAAGAAACTTGTTCATAATTCCACTCCTTTAATTATTTATTATTTATTCTATCTCTCTTCTTATTGTTTTTGCAACAACTATGCTTGTACCAATGACTTCCTACGAGTATATAGGTACATGATACGAGAATAAACATTAAAAATATTTACTTACAGAATTCTTCACATTCTTGTTCATTTTAAAAATATGTACTAAAATGTATACAAAATTGATGTATGTATACTAAATTTAGAAATTAAAGAAAGTTGAACCGCCTCTGTGGTGGTCAGACCGAGTTTCCAGGTTCGATTCCCAGCGGGATTTACTTGATTGTACATTACATACATACATTGTACTTGTAGGTTGGTGTAGGGATGGTTTTCAGTGCATCTGACTAGCGACCACCATTTTATTTTTCTAATTATGTATGTCGCGATAACATCAATGTTAATATCATTCTCGTGTTAAAGATAAAATTAGAGATAAGATATCCAGCTCCTCAGTAATTGAGGATACCCTGTAAATTGAGCTTCTGCCTTATCATCACTTCAGGTAAGATAAAAGCCAAGTTTCTTGTAAAGGAATAAAAAAGTTTGTATGCAGAAAGAGGAGGAGCTCGGTGGCGCAGTGGTTAACGCGCTCGGTCTGCGATTGCTGAGGTTAAGCAACTTTCGCAAAGGCCGTTCATCGGATGGGTAACCAAAAAATTATCATCTCGAGCTCCTCCGTGCTTCGGAAGGCACGTTAAGCCGTTGGTCCCGGCTGCATTAGCAGTCGTTAACAACCACCAACCCGCACTGGGCCCGCGTGGTGGTTTATGGCCCGTTCTCCCTATCCATCCATAGGAAAGGCTCGTGCCCCAGCAGTGGGGACATAAAATGAGCTGATGATGATGATGATGCAGAAAGAATGACCTTCTGGCAGGTGATAGTTGAAGATGGGCACGTTTGCACGACGACGCGGGTGTGACGTCATCTTGTCTAAGACGGCTTACACGTAGGAGATGTGTGCCTAAGATAACTCGAGATAAACTTTGCTTGATTGTTCGTTACGTAATATGTACTTATACCAAATTAGTCATGTTTTATTTTTGTATAAAATTCAATTTAGAAGTTTTGTTAATAGAGTATACCTACCTATTGTTATCTATTGTTTTAAAGTTTACATATTTTTTAAGTTACTTATATCATTTTAAATTTTAAAATCTAGTCTTGAATTCTCTATATTGTATTCATTGTATTTTTGAAAAGTAGAATTTTAGTGAGTTTAACATTTTCAACTTATTAGACATTATATTCTCATGTGTAGTGACATCTGTTTTGAATAGACCAAATTATCGCATCAAACTATTACAATTTACAATTAATTATTTTCAATGGAACGTTACATGACATACCTTGATCTTTTGATCTTGGAATTGTATAATACTTAAACTTAACTCATAATAATTGTTAAAGATTCAGGCGCCTCCTGTCTGGATGTCGATAGCTCGTCGGTTAGTCTTACCGATAGCCAATTATTCAAATATAATTTAAAATAAATTAATATTTGGAGACTAAAACTCTTTATTATTTGCGAATATGCTTTACAAGAAAAACTTAAACTTTTCATCTTTGAATCGTAATCTCACGTGCGTCGAACTCAGAACGTGAAGCATTTGAAAATTAACACCAAAAGATCTTCGCACCGGCGCGCGCGGCGGCCGAGATAGGGTTGCCAACCATACTTTAAAATAACGTATCCTACGTTATTTTCCATCCCCATACTTTATTCTTTTTAATAAAAATAAATTATGGAAAATACTTTATTTCCGACTAATGCGTGCGTTTGAACTGAATATTCCTGTTGACTTAAATTTCTGAACTACTGAATGATACTCAGACTCAGGTGAAGTGAAACGAAACGCAACGCTTAAATGAACAAATTTGGAAAATACTTTATTTTTCTTCATGTCCTTTTTTTTTACTAGTTAGTGATAGATTTACTTTAATTTTCTGACAAATAGTTGGCAACCCTAGGTCGAGACCATCTGTCACTCCGCACTTCCGTAGGCAGTTCTAGCACGAACTTGTCCTCAAAAACTAAGGAGACAGCAGAAGGCAGGCTTCAAACAAACGCGCTTGAGCAACCCACAGGGGTTCTATTTTTGAATCGCACGTATGACATTGTGTTGTCGCGTGCGACTTGAGTCACACTCGTCTTCCAAGTCGCAAAACGGCGATGAATCTATATAGCAAGAACTTTGTACTTACGCCTTTTTACGAAAATTGCGCGGACGGAGGAGTATGAAATTTCGCACACTTATAGTTTATATAGAGAAGGAGTGCAGAATGCTAATATTTTTTAAAATTATGCATAAAGAATACATTGACATAAATAAACATTGTTTCGAATACATTTTCCAAAAATTTCAAAAATGGAAGAGGAGCGGCCGAAATCTGTCAACGCCAATCCAAACTCACATTCTATCTTTTTTATTTTTTCATTGCTTAGGATACAATTCGTGCAGCTTTAATAAAATATTGTTTAGTAAACAGCTTTTTATAAAAATTACGGTCGAATTTCGACCACTAGGCGACCACTAGTACTTATAATTTAGCCTCTTTAAAACTAGAGTTATGTAGGCAAGCACTTAATCACAGCGGTCTTTCAAAATAAATTTAATGAAAAAAAAAATTCATATAGAAGTGTAACATATACATTATTGTACTCATAATTAAAACATTTCGATGGCTGTTTATCAATGGACATGAATGGCATCCGCTTTCCACTCGTAACAGCCTACTTGTCATCTGTGCTCGCTCCATTCATAAACATTCCATATATTTCCATTTCTGGTGCTAGTAGAGTGCATGTACTCGTTATGATTGGTTAAAGTATAATTAATATGTAACTATGAAGTGACATATTTAGTAGGGTATATATTATAACGTTAATGTGTAGCTTCAATTTTAAGCAGGTAATTGTATCCCAGTCCTTCCTCTTTTAATATCTTTCTTTCTCTTTATCAACATAATTATGAGACGTTATGTATACCCTAATAAATATGTCACTTCATAGTTATATAACTTCATATTCATACGTATAATTGTTAACAATTGTCATCATTATCATCATCATCATCATCATCATCAGCTGATTTATGAGTCCCCACTGCTGGGGCACGACCCTTCCCTATGGATGGATAGGGAGAACGGGCCGTAAACCACCACGCGGGCCCAGTGCGGATTGGTGGTTGTTAACGACTGCTAATAATGCAGCCGGGACCAATTGCTTTACGTGCCAATTATACGTTACGCTTAATGATTAAGCTACGTAAAGTGAAATAGGATAATTAGTCATAGGTATGGTAAAAAATAGATAATAAAAAAAAAGATTGTGAGACAATTAGTTATTACAAAAAATTATTAAAGATCTTCTTAAAATTAAAGCTAACCGGATTTGATGATGTGATTATAATACAAGTACTGGAATTTGGTAAACAGGTAGGTACGTATAAAATAACAAAAACAACAACAGAGATATGAGATTAAACTCAAATGAAGTAAATATTGACTAAGGCTAATCACACTATTATAAATGCGAAAGTTTGTGTGTATGTATGTGCTTGTATATTTGTTGCTTCTTCACGCTGCAACGAATGGATGGATTTGGATGAAATTCGGCATACACATAGTATATAACCTGGATTAAAACATAGGATACTTTTTATCCCGATATTCCCACGGGAACGGGAACCACGCGGGTGAAACCGCGAGCGGCCGCTAGTTATTACATAACGTTACTCATCCGTGAAAATTATTCTTAAGGCTTTTGTGATGAAATTACATTATTAAATACCAGCTGACCTGGCGGACTTCGTACCGCTTTGACAGTTTCTGTGACAACAAAACAAACAAATCGTATTTCTATTTATTTATCATTAAGCAATATTTTTTTCTAGTAATAAATATAGCCTATGTTACTCGGCGCTATTGTAGCATTCTAATGGTGAAAAATTTTTTTAAATCGGTCTAATAGTTTTTGAGTTTATTCGTTACAAACATACAAAAATACAAAGCTTTCCTCTTTATAATATTAGTATGATCAGTTCAAGAACACTTGGGCGTCGGCAATGTGAGGACGGTTATAGCAAAAAATAAGGAGACCCAGAAGGAAGGCTTCAAACATACCGCGCTCCTTTAGCTTTAGCTCCCATTAGGGTTGCCAACTATATTTCAGGAAATTAAAGTAAATCTATGACTAACTAGTATAAAAAAGAGTTTGAAGAAAAAATAAAGTATTGAAATGAAACAACTTTTACGGATCTACTCGCGTTTTTTTTACACATTACTTATTTAATGTTTATCCTGATGTTTCGAACCCTTTGCAGGGTCCGTGGTCACAGGGAGACAGTCTCCACAGGAGAAAAGTTGTTTCATTTCAATGTGTAGTGTTCGCGTAAACTTTAGAAAACAATAAAAATAAAGTATTTTCCAAATTTGTTTATTTAAATGTCTAAAAACATATTTCTTTGTACTCTTGGCACTATCTAATAATTTTTTATTGTTTTTTTTTTTTTTTTTTTTATTTTTTTTGTTATTGTTTTTTATTGTTTTGTTTTTTTTTAGCGTTGCGTTTCGTTTCACTACACCTGAGTCTGAGTATCGTTCAGTAGTTCAGAAATTAAGTCAACAGGAATATTCCGTTCAAACGCACGCATTAGTCGGAAATAAAGTATTTTTCCATACTTTATTTTTATTAAAAAGAAGGATGGAAAATATTTATTTTATTTTAAAGTATGGTTGGCAACCCTAGCTCCCATAGACCCTTTCACGAAAACATGGATCTCGGAACAGCATGCATGCAGGTGCTATTTAGACGGGTGCTCAAAGTGGATTACCTCGCTCGGTACAGTCAGAGCGCAGCTTGTTGGAAGATAGCGTGTCCGTGAGAGGTTGTGAGGTGTTGCTCAAGCGTGTTTGTATGGAGCTTACCTTTTCAGTCTTCATATTTTGTAGTGTTAGTGAAACATAGGTCACCCCTGCTCGCTGTCTTTGCCTGAACTCCACTTCTGCTAAACATTAGGTAGAGCGGAGGCATTTACCTACTTATCATACTACTATTATAAAGAGGAAAGCTTTGTATTTTTCGTATGTTGTAACGAAGTCAAAGTCAAATAATATTCTTTATTCAAATATACTTTAGAAAAGTGCTTTTGAATCGTCCAATCAGAAAGTCTATTTTAGCTGTGGAGAAGAATGAGCGCAAGAAACTCCACAGCTTTAACTTAATATGTAACGAATAAACTCAAAAACTACTGGACCGATTTTAAAAATTCTTTCACCATTAGAATGCTACATTAGCGCTGAGTAACATAAGCTATATTAAAAAAAAAACGACGGTTGCACTCCGGGAGTGCCGGCAGAAGTGAAAACTTGAATATTAACGTTGTGCATTTTTGATATTTTGGAATGGTTAGGGAATAATTTTGTACGAATTGCTTCAATTATCAGTATAAAAGTACTATCATTTATGTGATAGAATACAATATTTATTTATTGCGCTATCGTACACAAACATGACAATTTATATTACATTAAAAAGCACTTGAACATTCGCGCAAGCGCCCTGCGCCGCCTAAACGAAACAGCAGGCATACATTTTCGCCGCGCCGTAGAAAGAGAGGGGGATACTTCCTCTCCTACGCCGCGCCGGCTGTCATCCGTCTTACGAATTTTCGATCAGGCCACGTGTCCTGACGCGAATTTAACATTTTTTACCCATTACAAAAAAAGTGTACAACGCCGCTAAAGAAGTTTTCACTTCAAAAATTTCCGCCCGTGCGAAGCCGGGAAGGGCCGCTGGTCTATATAATAAAATCACAATAAATAAGTACTTAATAAGTAGGTATTTACCTAATCATGTTTCTGTAAGCTTCTCTAGCTTCCGATCCGACCCGAACCCCTCGGAGTATTTAGTAGGGAATGCGGACACGCACTAGTGCGTAATGTCAGTCCCACTTGAAAACCTCTGGGAGTGCTTCGTGGCACGTGGCTGGAGGAACCATTTAAGTTTTTCGCCGACCCCAAAAAGGTCCGGTGACGCACTGAAAATGCCCAGAAGCTATCAGCAAATTCTCTCCAAAAAATCTGTAGCTACTGTAGCTTCAAGTCAAACGCTAAGAACTATAATTGAAACATCTACCACCTCTAGTTCTACCGGCTTCATTTAGATATTCGCGCCTGTCATCGCTTACGAACTGATAGCGTGTTTGATTCCAATTGAAGCTGGCTTCTGTGGCTTTGCTCCAACAGTCAGACTTGTCGATAGACCGGCGGATTAAGTTGTTCCAGTTGGGACGACACTTGGCGTAGTGACTTGCGCGTTCGGGTTGGTTAAGGACAAAGCAACTTTCGAAATACCGGATTAGAGGATGGATGACCAAATTAAAATATCTATATTGTAAGCGTCTTTAAGGTTGACAACCTTTTTTCAAACTGTGAAGAAATATTTTAGTTCATACTGTTGTGATCTATTAACATTTAAGTACTATACCTACTGTATGTTCACGTACCTTAACAAGACTTTAAAATGTGTCTTGGGTCGCGGATTGCAGTTATAAAGAAATTAAATGCCCAAAAATATGATAGGTATTTATTATCTTTGCATTATTTACATCTTGTCATTTAGACACCTACTTAAATAAACTGTCATAATTGCTACCGTTCGTTGTGATCTAATATAGTGAGAAGTAATTATCTAATTAATTAATTAATTAGGTAGTGTCAATTGATTTCGTAGTGCGAGAATTACCGGTTTAAAAATCTCACCATTAGACTGTCGCGTTGCTCTGACACCTTAACATATTTATAGTTTGTTCGACAATGTCTTCTGCTAAAGTATTAGTCACACTGCTGGCCATTCTATCTATACAACGTGTAACAAAAAGGTGTTTTAAAAATAAAAAGATCCAAAGTGCATTCGATTTAGATCATGTATGTGTTGTTACTAAGACATAATTATTAACTTTAGTGGTTGAGTGGCTACCACTAAACGAACACACTCTCAGTTTCCCAATGTCAATATGGCTATCTGTCTTCCTATTTATACAACACAATAAATAAGAGCCTAAAAATTTATCCATTGACCTTACGTGAATGCAGACAAAAAT
This sequence comes from Eudonia lacustrata, assembly GCA_947562085.1. Taxonomy (NCBI): domain Eukaryota; kingdom Metazoa; phylum Arthropoda; class Insecta; order Lepidoptera; family Crambidae; genus Eudonia; species Eudonia lacustrata. Next base: position 20,425,069 of record OX387313.1, read on the forward strand.
TATCAACATGGCTAAAGTACGCACGCACGCACGCACACACACCCTTATACAAACACACCCTCATACACACACACCCTCACCCTCATGCACACACACCCTTTACATACACACCCTCACACACACACGCTCATACACACTCAATTCAATAATTAGTTTAGTTTAAGTAGATACTTCGTATAATGTACCGCAAATATCACTGCCTTTTGTTTTTGCGGTTTCTGGTACAGAAATAAATGATTTTGATTTTGATTGATTTTTGATTTGAATTTATCATGCAATTGTAAATTAAATATTCATATGAGGTGAAAACATGCGCGTCAGGCGTATAAGCAGGCAGCAGTGATCATAAATGTAAGAACACGTTACTAAACCACTAGGACTGTGCTGTCACAATAGAAATATTTTATTAAAAATTGTATAACAAATTAAAGTTAATAATGATGTCCTAGTGACTGCATACACCATCTGGATCGGATACACTTTGGATCTTTTCATTTTTACACGTTGTATAACATACATTGTCGAACTTCGCCCCACGTGGACATTATTTTCGGCTTTAGCACGCAGATTTATAGATAGCGACATGAAAAATCGCGCGTTGCCGGCCAGATCTTCACGGAACTTATTCAGTCCCTAATGATCAGGCGTGGCAGTCGGCAGACACTCCCGAAATAAACGAATTCATTTATAGTAAGTGCGTAGGTATTGAGGATGATACATAGTATTGGATTTCTACTAATACTACAAATTGTAGTATTTTACATTTTGTTTGTTCATTGTAGTCTACAATGATCAAACAAAATGTAAAAGCCTTCCTACTACATTGGTCCATGCTACTACGAAATTGACGAGTTACCACTGTCATTTAGGTCATCTAAGCTTTGCTAACTATCGACTAGCTTACAGCGGTGGTAAAAGCATAAAGTATTAAGTAAAAACATAGAGCATTAAACCATAATGCTCTAAGGGTAAAAATGATTAAAAAGTCGTACGCAGAACATAAAATAAAACAATTGACAATATGTAGAGAGAGACATTAAATATAATCCTACTAATATTATACTTAAACGCGAAAGTTTGTAAGTATGGATGGATGTTTGTTACTCTTTCACGTAAAAATTACTGAATGGATTTGGATGAAATTCGGCATACAGATAGTTTATAACCTGGATTAACACATAGGATAGTTTTTATCCCGATATTCCTACGGAAACGAGAATCACGGGGGTGAAACCGCGAGCGGCCGCTAGTCAGGAAATAATTCTCTATTGTGTCCAGACATAAGTGTATGGCCTCAAGATGTGAGTGACAAGGGATGAAGTTACAGGATTATCATTTGGCTTGGAGGGATCTCTGGATGAGTAATGATAACATCTTTTCTACGGAGTACGAGTACTGACTACTGATTGACATAGGTCACGGCCTATTGTTGAAGATTGGCTTAGCTATTTATAGAAGTTATTTCCTCTCAATGTGTGTTAGTAATATTAATTTTATAGTAGGTAAGTCAAAGTAATTTTTTTTTTATTCAAATAATCTAACGAAATGTGCTTTGAATCGTCCATACATTTTTTACCTACTACCCATCTAGGACGTCTATTAGCTGTGGAGAAGAATGGGCGCAAGAAACTCCACAGCTTTAATAGAAGTAACAACATTTACAAAAATAAACAGTATGTCGTCATTCAATATTTACAATTAAACATTTTCAAGAGCCCGCGTATACTAATAAATAATGCTTAAAACCCTACCCTATACATTTACTTAACATTACACTTTATTCTAAAAAAAACGTACGTGGGCACTATACTCGTATATACATGTAGGTACAGTCGCGTTCAATAATATGTATACACTTTTGACAGTTAGTAACCTTTATATACCTTGTAAGAAGAATCAACATCTGTCAAAAGTGTAAACATATTATTGAACTTGACTGCACCTATTAATTGTGAATTGGAGGAATGTCAGTTCTATGCATTCTTATCATGAAAATAATCATTTACATATGTTTTTAATAACTCTTCTTTCGATTTAAAGAGTATTTACTAAATAATTGACTTTAAAGTACTTTTGAATTATGTTTTATAGAAGTGTTTTCGGAATTCTTTTGACGATTACACATAGGGTTGCCAACCATACTTTAAAATAACGTATCCTACGTTATTTTCCATCCTTATACTTTATTCTTTTTAATAAAAATAAAGTATGGAAAATACTTTATTTCCGACTAATGCGTGCGTTCGAACGGAATATTCCTGTTGACTTAATTTCTGAACTACTGAATGATACTCAGACCCAGGTGATGTGAAACGAACCGCAACGCTTAAATAAATAAATTTGGAAAATACTTTATTTTTTCTTCAAATCACTAGTTAGTGATAGATTTACTTTAATTTCCTGAAAAAAAGTTGCAACCCTAATTACACACTGCATGTGAATTTATATTAATTGTAAAATTTACTAGGTATTTTGGGATATCTACATTACAGCTTATATTGGTCTGCAATTGATTTATTAGTATAAGTACCTTTTATCTTATTTATTTGCGGGTTGTTTTGGACATGTCAATCTCACTCTTAGATCATAATTAATGAAGTCTCACTCATTACATTACCTAGACTTAGAACCCAAATAATAAAAAACATGAACGCGGGATCCCAAGAAAAACAGAAACCGGGTTATATATACCTTCATCATCCTGTTTTTGTTTTAACACGACTGCCTTAAAAGAGTGTTATTTATTCAGGGTTTATTTATGGAGCAGTCGGGAGAGACCCATACCCATATATCATGCTTGCGTGACGCCATTCCCTCTTAGAAGCCTTCTGACGGTGCACGGTGGTGTTTTGAACATTGAGGAACCCTGAAAGTTTCTCGCTGAGCCCATATAATTCCGATGACACTGAAGAGACCGTTTTAGGCCAGCAAAGTCTCTCCAAAATATCATGTTTTCTAATAAAATTTATCCCGACTGCTATTTGGGTGATATTTTTGTGAGTGCCAATTAACGTCTTTGTCGTTGAGATTTGAGGTCGCACGTTAAGAGCGTTTAAGCCGCACACTAGCGCCACTAATGAAAAAAATACATATCTAGTAATTAGAGATAGAAAATCAAATTATGCTCAACAAACTATTTGAATGAAGTAATTTAGCATTTCTATTTGAATGAAGTAATTTAGCATTTTTACGTCACCCAATGAACACCTCACATGTTATGGTTTAGTTAAATAAGACGTTACGGCCACTTTTAACTATAACGTTATATTTAACTAAACCATAACATGTCAGGTGTTCATTATGTGACGTAAAAATGCTAAATTACTTCATTCAGATAGTTTGTTGAGCATAATTTGATTTTCTATCTTTAATTACTAGATATGTTTTTTTTTTATTGGCGGCGCTAGTGTGCGGCGTAAGCGCTCTTAAGAATAGGATGTTAAAAGCCTTATTTCAACACCTTTAGGTCGAAAACATTTATGAGAGATTACAGCATAAGTAGCATATCAAACCTTAATGGACTTTATAAGTTGCCGGCTGTCATTTCACAATAACAAGTTACGGTAAAGTAGGCCTTATTTTTAAGGAGAATAATTGCGTATATGAAATAATTTTATTATTCCTATATGTCTGCCGGTTTCGTAAAAAGTAGTAAATGTGCAATTATACTTGCAACATTGGCACTTCCATGACACCGCATTTTATAAAATGTAATAGATTTTAATGTGTTATTATTACGTACTGTTTAAGTGTTATTACAGATTTATTATTTCAAATTACACCAATCAAGAGGAGTACCTATTAATTTTGTAACTAACTTTAATTTATTTGTGAACGTGTATGTTTTTTGATGTTAAAGTACAAAAAAGTTTTGACATAATTATAAGATTACATAGCTTCTCTTGTACAAAAATCCATTTTACACAAAAATTGTTATTCATACTGAAGATGATGATGATGATGACAATTTTTTTTTTCTCAAAAATTGTTATTCATCACTCATCATCATCTTCATACTGAAGTTTGGAGATCAGCTTACAAAATTTTCTGCCATCCCATGGCACTCGGCAATAATTATATTGTGAATTCAGTTATCAGTACGGATAATTGATAATGTCCTTACTAATAAATGGCAATTTCAAATAGAAAAAGAGACTACATGAGAGTGCAGCACACTTTCAGGCTCTAATTGTTTTTGTGCAAAAAAATCACGTAATTTTTTGTATAAGTTACGAGTAGTACCAAATTAAGCATAATTCCGCTTCGATTATTTAAGTACCTAACTAAACAGAACAAGATCCGAAGTAAATTGACTATTGCAGATGTTTATGTTGTTACAAAAAACTCACTACAACGGTTGACCGAAAAACTCAACTCGATTGATTGGATCATTTTATTGTTATAAGCGTCGAGGTCTTTGACACAATAACTGCGCTACGCTTTGTTCGCCGCCTCGTACAACATTTTCATTATTAACTTGCGTTTTCGTTTGGAAATTAGCTACAGTATCTAGTTTCAACTTGAATAATAAAATGTAACCTAAAAACAAAATTCAAAATATATATATATTTTTTAAATATATTTTACGGGTAAGACAGTGCCTTGATCTCACCTGATGGTAATAAGGCCAATGACGGAAGCGCACTTCACCCGGGATCCTCACTATTGCTATTATTGCACTGGCTATCTTATCTCTAGCTGCCGGAACACAACAATGCTACAAATATTGATGTTATGGCGACATATTTAGATAAGATGGTGGTAGCTAGCCAGGCGGACAAACAAGCCCTACCACCAACCAAACCGAGTACACAAACATGTACCCCCCGCTGGGAATCGAATCCGGGACCTCTGGGTCTAAACCGGTGGTCTTAACCACTAGACCACAGAGGTGGTTAAAATAATTAAAAAGTTATCCTAGATTGTTAGTAAGCGTAGTTAACCCATTTTTTGTTTTCTTAACAGTACCTACCCTTATTTGTGTATAGCGCTGTTTAATAACAAACCAATCCCATCCAATTCGAACCCCTCGAAGAATCTAGTAGGGAAAGGGGGACGGATTGCGTAAAGCAATAATAATAAAATATATAACAGCGTAAAGGATAGAAGTCGAAGTTTTCGGAAGAAACCCTTAGGCTTATGAGGAAACGACGCGAGGACCCACCTGTCACTTCGTCCGAACAACGGGCTCTTAACAAGAAGATTGGTAAACTGGTGCGCTACGACCTCCGATGCTCCAATACACGCTCGATTGAACGAGCAACGGGAACGAAGTGAATGCGAGTAGCACAAGATCGGGCCAAGTGGAGGGATTAGGAGGAGACCTATACCCGACTATGGGTGAATTAGGGTTGAGGAAGAAGAAGAAGAAGATGTATACTTCATTGTTTAAGCATATCCTCAATATTATTGGTAATTCATACACCTTTACAGAGCCTATACGGTTACTGAAGGAAAGCTTACCAAAACAAAACTCATTGTGACATAAAGCACTTCAGAATTAATTATCTAAACGAACAATCAAACTAATGAAAACCAACCACATAGTCAACTGTAAGTTGTTATGAAGAACTCTCTAATTAAGTCTGAACGGAGAGCAGCACACCAAAACGCTTAATTGAATTCAAACAAGACTATTAAATTTGATTCGTTGCACTATATAATCTGTTGTGAAGAGGTTAAGGTTCCAAACTGTTTAACTACAACTTCTTTGAATACGTTCCACCGCTGTAATAATTCGTTGCATGATGTTATGGACGGTTCTCGACGAGTAATAAATAATGCTTAATGTCTATCTTTATGACGGACGTTCTGAACTTTGCTTTTTTGTTGTGCGTATGAATATAAAGGTGGAGTAACTAGTTGATGAGTTGCTATTAAAGAATAATTTCGTTGTTAATCGGCCTCATAAAAGGAAAGAGTTCTATTATCGAATATACTTTATGTCTAACCCTGCGTAAGTGCGGAAGGTCTTCAATTTCATAGATGGCTCGCCTAAACTTTTTAATTTCTCAATTACCTACCTACACGCCTAGTCTAAGTTGGTGGAAAAAAGAACGCCTGGTGTTCTGCCCAGGATTCATCTAGATGACTATTGGCTACCATCTTCAAACCTATTTCTAGTTTAGGTTCACTGAAACCCAGAATGGAATCACGCGCGCATTGTCGACCCTAAAGCTTTAAATGTTATTATTCTATGCCATTATTAGATCTATTACCCTTTAGTTAGACTTAATAGAAGGATGATTTATTTAGTGTCGCAAGCCTCCACGGGCTATGGTATCTGTTTTTGCGGATAGTTTGCTATGGCGCCGCCTTTAAAGCGTTACCGTACGTTTTGTTGGCTTTTGGGTGGCTAAAAACTTCAAGGATTCTTCAAGCCGTGCGATCAAAACATCGTCAGAGGATTTCCAGCGGGAATGGCAATATGCAAGAATGTCCCCTACTAGATTCTCCGAGGAGTTCGCATCGGCTCGAGAGGCGGGCCGATGCGGTGCGGTGTCGCCACGACATAATAGTAAGGGTGAAGCGCAGCTGAGCTGAGCTGAGCCGAGCTGTTGGAAATCAACCAATAGAGACCCTTTACTTTAGAAGAGCCGTTAAAATAAAGGGACCTGGTTAGTTACTGGTTAATTTTCACACAGCTCAGTTCCGCTTCAATGGAGTGTCACCCTAAGTTCAAAATATTTTTGTATTATTCAAAATCTGAACTTCAAGGTTGATTATAAAAATAGACGGTACATTTAACACGAGAGCCGTGCATCCGTGCACAATTGACTAATTGCCCGCATGATCGGCTTATATCTGGTGCCATTGCCAGTTAACAACGGTGCTAAGGTCGACAGGAAAACGCCTTGCTTAATGCGGTTTTTTTAAGATTATTTACTTAATAAACTTTGCTAAAGGATTCGATAAAAAGTTTGACTGGTTTTACCTTGGCCTTTCCTTGTTCGGTTATGTATATGTACGCGGGACTATGGAACCATGTCATATTAGTTTAACTAGAAGTTGACAAGCGGCTATTAGATTTGACATAGTGTCAGTGTTCAATGACCTTTGCTGCTTACTGTTCTAGTGTCGATTCAAGATCAAAATCCGTATGATATATGTGTAAAAAATATATATTTGGTGTGTTCCTGTGTTTTGAATTTATATGAGTGATATATTGTACCATATGAAGATCTTTTCTATTCTATTCTATGCCGCTAACGATGATTGTAACTACGCTTCCGGCACTGGAGGAAGACCTCGTCCCTAATCAGTAATGCCCCATTGTTTTATGTATTACTTACGTATGTCTATGCGCAGTAACAACATCGTAAAAATACCGTAATTGGCTCTACTCTAACTTCCAAACAATTCTATCTATAAATTCATGTAAGTACAAAAGTAAACAGTAAATATAAAAAGTGTGTTTTTTAAGTAAGCTCACTCTCAGCATCTTTTTTTAAATCATCATCATCATCATCATCATGTCAGCCAAAAGACGTCCACTGCTGGACAAAGGCCACTCCCAAGGATCTTCCTTTTTCTTTTTTAAATAAATAGTTTTAATTCTACCACCGAGCACGCTACCTAAATGGTTTGGCATTGGGAAGCCCAAAACTATAAGAAATATCTACATTTGTTCTCGGGAACTATGTAGTCTATTCTTAAGATAAATAAGTCTGCAAAAGTATTTAACAAAACTCATACTAACCCGTTTAAATGGCTTACCAGTTGTAGGTAGAAATGCCGGCACGCGGCGTAATAAAATTTGTATAATAACAAAAAAGGTTTTGTAAAAATATAAAGCGGTGGAAAGAAAAACCAGACCGCTCGCGCTCCGTAGAGAAAAATTAAATACTTTAGACAGTAAACTTTACGCTATGCGAACATTCCTTTATAAAAGTAAGTTTAACACAATATGCATCATCATCATCATCAGTTCATTTATATGTCCCCACTGTTGGGGCACGAGCCTTCCCTTTGAATGGAAATACTACTGGGAGAAGGGGCCAATAACTACGCCCAGTGCTCAACGACTTTACGTGCTCTTAAAGCACGGAGGAACTCGGGATGATAAATTTTTGATCTCCCATTCGATGAACGGCCTTTGCGAAAGTTGCCTAACAATCGCAGATCGGACGCGTTGACCAATGCGTCATCGAGCTTCTACTTAAAGACATTGGATCCTCATTATTAACCCTGTTGTTTATAAAACTGGAAAGTGTAGTTTTCGAATTTTCCTAACTAATCCCGACTGAGAAAAACTTTCAAATATATTTGAATTCATACGCCGTACGAACGTTGCATGCTAAGATGTTGAAAAGACATCTTATCTTTTAAAAGTATGTGAATGCTAATCGTAATATTAAAAGAAGTTTCCTCCACGTAACGAACGTTTTCCCTACAATGTTTATTATGAACAGATTCAAAGAAAAAGCTAAAGTGAAAGATCAGAAACTCCTGCAGACGCACGAGAAAATTGAATGAGACAACACATTTGATAACGCGAACCCTTGACAGATATGTGACACAAATTCTGCGAGTAAAGATAACGTAATATCACAAGTATTCTGTCCCCAACGCTGAACAATAGAATGGCTAAAATTATATACGCTTGGGTTTTCGTGTTAAGCTTGAGGACTAGGATTGTTCTCTAAAATTGCTGATGTTCTTTAACGACATTGTTAGGTTAGGTAGATCGATAACAAAATACAATTTTCAAATATTTTTGTTTATGCATTAATATCACATATCGTTGTGGAGATCCTTAGGGGAGGCCTTTGTCCAGCAGTGGACGTCTTTTGGCTGAGATGATGATGATTAATATCACAAGTTTATATACACACAAACAGGTGTTAAAATAAGTAAGACTGCGACAAGGGCACTGCTGATTGCAGTTTGAAATAACTTTCAGTACAACCGCTAAAGAAGTCTTTAACACTTGTTATTGCCAACTTTCTAATATCATCATGACCTTGCGATTGCGTTAATGTCCAAACGAAATACCAACATTGATGTACACATGCTCATCATTGCACTGAAATTGTATTATTTCAATTTGCATTTCATTTAGCAACGGCGTGATTCGTACAAGGCCTTAGCGATCGATAGTCACGACAAATATCGTCCCACAATATGCACTATAATTAGTAAAATAACGATAATGAATATATAGTTCCTTACCAAAGAAAATAATGCACGAAACATGCAAAAGTAGGTAACTTGGTTAGACGTGATAAATGTTTCGTCACGACTTTAGCTCGTTTGTATGTCTATTTGTTCATTGTTGGTAACTTGCAATATTACTACCCGAAATACTTATTTCATGACTGGCAGTAATTTGGTATTTTTAGTTGTGGCTTCTTTCTCTCTGAGAAAATTTGTGTCTAGCTAGTCATCATTAGCTTATAGACGTTCTACTGCCATTAAAAAAGGCAATAACCCACCACACATGCTTCTCAGTGCTGTGACGTTAGTTTCGATAGCCAGCTGATATTTGATTTAATTATTTTATTTATATATTTGATTTATTTATTTTGTTTAATATGCATGATCAATATTTGCTGCTTTGCTAACTAACATCTCGATATTGAACTAAGCATTAGGAAAGCAAACAAAATTTTATGAAACTATGCAAATAAAGTCAGTCCATAATTTTACAATAGAATAAGTGAAAAATAAACTGGTCTGTAGTAATTTTAAATGTGTTTCCTTAAAAAGATATGGACGAATTTTCCCGTTTTGTCCAATGTTACCTGCTCTCAAAACCTTTAATACATTACACGAGCGAACTATAAAACTAGTTGCCTCATAAAATATTTATGAGCTGAGGCTGCAGATTCAGTATTCATGGTCAAGCTCACTCACTAACTATACGTTATATGAAAAACTATTTTTCCCTGTTTGTATATTATTATAGGCTTTTGGGCACTTGGAGAGGCCTACGTCAAGCAGTGGTCTAATATAGGCTAATGTTGATGATGCTGATGATGAAGGTAGCCTTATCAATTACTCTCGGAAAAAAATGGAAAAGTTTTTTAAAGAACGCAACATCTTATATTATTTTTTGTTGACACATTGACATAACACACAATTTGATAAGTTTAAAATACATTTTTGTTATAAACATTAGAACTCCGAAAAACCTAAAATTAATGAAGCGGTAAGGAAGAAATACTAAGCAGTGCTATTGGAAATCTGTAATCGAATGCGGCTAGCCGCCAACTAATTTAATCATCTAGGCGGAGAGCCAGCAAATCTGGTTTAAAATATTGTTCTTCTGATGTCCTAATAAATTATTGTCTGCGACTGACTTTAATGTGAATATAAATGGACTGTATTCGCTTTTAGTTAAGAGTCATTGTATTTTAACTATTATTGTCTTTGTCTATAATGTAATGATTGTTTTGAAGACATTTCGCGCCAAGGATGTTGCACATTTGGAAACTGACCTTGGAACTCAGTTATAGTTCAGAACAGTAATGTAGTTATTGTTATGAGGATTTATGCAACGCTTATATTTTTTTATTTTTATTGTTTATACTCTGCTGCAGAGCATGCACCTGCTGTGCTTTCTGACAAAGAACTTATTAACTAAATGCTTATTTAATCTAGAGTCGTGGGCACTCACAAAATAATGTTGCATCATTTTGTGTGTAGGTAATGGGAACGTAGAAAGAAGGATATTGGATTTCCTGACGCGGAAAACCTGACCAAGCCTCTTCAGAATGCATTCAAATTTCAGAGTGGAAAATAATATTGTATTTTGAGGAAAATATTTTCAAACTCTATCCTAAGTATTGCAGCCACGCTAGGATGTAACATCTGGGTGGGATGTGAACAGATTTAAGTATTACATTTTGCAAATATTGCAGTAGAGAACATCATTTTAATTCATATCCATCAACAACATGTGTGATAGGCTAGTGTTTTCTTGAATCACTTTCATTATCTCACAGCAAGGATTTAAAAAATGTGAGAGTTCATTTGCTTCCCAAATCCTTCTTGCCGTTTATTTTGAACAGACTTCGCAAGCAATTAGTCTGACTTGGGTATATTTGTCGTGATCATATTCTGCACATAATTTAAGGCTGATACAACTGAGTAAGAATATATATTGTCGCAAATCGCTGATGGTTCTACTTAATCGATGCCTCCAATCTTCAAAGATTTCAACACAGCATCGCAATATTTCAGATGCCATGACGAGATATGACACGTAACGTATCGGCCACGGCTCGCGACTACACGACGACGTGCTTCCATGTGCTATATTCGTACGATATTACCTAGATAAGACCTGAGATCCATCTTGTGAGCGGAGATAAGGGAGAAAGTCCTCGCCATTCAATTTTATGTTCGCACCGTGTGAAGGTTTATTGTCATTATTTTTATATTTGCTTCTAAGTGAGACAAAACGACATCGTGCTGCGTTCAGACATTTGGTATTAAAATGTAGTTAGGGTTTACTGATTTGTCACAGTTAGATGGTGTAACTTAGGTAATTTCAAGTTGTTAAATAATTATAGCGTTGGAGAAATTCGAATTCGAATGACAGTATCTATACTGTACCCACACTTCATTATTACCCACCCCTAGTATGGAACATTTAGCAAAAGTCCTTTATTTTTAAATTCTTTTTGAAATCTGTGCAAAAAAAAGAGTAATTTCTATGGCGCCAATAAATTTCATACCTACCAGAAGCATAGAAGATAAAACGGTGCGATAAGGCCTATTTATAAGACGACGGAAATTGGAATATATCATGTTTTCCTCCAATAGTTTTTTAGCGATATTCCCATTAGTCTACGATACCGTAAATCGATACCTACAAGTGGCCTATGTTATTTTATATCATAATTTGTATTAGTACTAATGTGATTTCCGATGATTCCAGAAAAAATATTTTAATTTGTTAAATTCTATACACTTTACTAGCGACTTCGTCCACATGGATTTCGTTACATACAAAATTCAACACTTTGATTCTCAAATTAAAAAAAGAACATTTTCTTTTCAAAATAAAATTAAGCCATGTTACCCACAAGGTATATACATATATAGCATTATGTCCGTGAAAGAATTTTTGGAATTAAACCAGTAGTTCCAGAGATTAGCCCCGACATACAAACAAACAAACAAAGTCGCAAACGTTACCTCTTTATTAATAGTAATAGATTTACCTAGTAAAAATATTGAAATAGAATTAAATTGGATCAAGTTGGGAAGGCTTCAAATAATATAATGTTTAGATATTGAATTTGATATTATATTAGACCATTCCAATAGTAACGGAATTTAACGATTGCCCATCGAATTGGAGTTGGTCCTAAATGAAATGGTAGTAGTTTCATTATTCTAAACAAGAGCTTGCTATTCGAGTATAATGATTTAAAGCCTTGGATCGAATCCACCTTGAAAATTTAACCTTACATATTTTCAAGTATTCTTTGGAAACCGAAAACCATAACATTAACAATAATTAATGACGAGTTACACATGCCACTATCCCAGAACGCACACTGATTCACCGTAAGCCGTCCATAAAAACTAAATATCTCTTTTCTAACTGCACACGTTTGTAATTTTAATCTGTTGAAGACAGTACATTACTGGCAAGTACGCATCAAATGATGCGTGAATAGTTGGAAATGCTCCACAGAACAGCATCTGATCTATTTAACCGATCACTGTGGCAGACGAGGCGAGGTTTTGTTTATTATTGTTCGTTTTTGTTACCCTTTTTGCGTAAGTGTTCACTGACAAGTTGTATACTTGAATTAAATAAACATTATGCTATTGATATCGTCGGCAATTATTGTAGTAGATATGCGATGATTTGTTTGTGCCAATTAAATTTCTAATGTTGTCTGTTTGTTACTTATGGTGGATTGTAAAAACAACATACGCGCGCTCAAAGACAAACTCGTTACTTTTCAATTCTTTAATATACCAATATTTTTTCCGTTTCAAGGTTAAATTTGATATGAGCCGTTTGGTTGTTTTGTCTATATTCTTGAATAAATTGGGTTGTATATGCTTTTTTGTAAATACAGTAATGTGTTTTTTGTAGATGCGTGTATGTGTATAGTATAAAATAATACTACTTTCCAACAAGATTGCAATTTGCAAGATCTTCCGTTCGGGCTGAATGATCACGCCTTGATATTTTTACTCATATCCATACCTCAGAACAATAAATAAGTTATTGTTAATTACGTTAAACTTGATAACGCAGAAGGAAAAGTTGTCGCTCGCCGGTTCAGCAAATAAAATATTAAAAGCATGCTAATTGACAGTTGCAGTTACATAGAGGATGTAGGAACAAGGATGCGATAGTATCTCTCTAATTAAGTCTATGGACGTTGCCGCAGCTTTTACATAATACCCGTCGGACATGTGTAGTGCACCACTTGTGTTGTAATTTGTTACTTGCCCTGATTCCGTACTCGTTTTATGGTCTGTCGCTGATTTCTACTCGAGCATTTTGTAGCTAAATGACAAGTGCCATGGAATTTAATTTAGATCGACGGTATGGTAGAAATCAGTAGAAATGCTTGGAAAATGAATGAGTTTTTAAGCCGAATATGGATAATACATCAGCCTATTCCCAAAGAGTAGGTTGATTAAGAGTACGATTTCACAGAAAAATTTGGTTAAAAGACAAATTTTTTGGTTTAAATATAAAAGTGTCGGCTAAAAGAAAGAAAATGTTGTATTCTGTTAGAACTTGTACATTTAAGTATTTATTAGTAAGAACCATAACTGTAAGGCCATTATCTTTAGTTCCATTTGAGTTCAAACATTTCGATATTTTCATATGTTTTTGCTGGATTGAAAACAAAACTTTCGTACTTCGTGATAAAGGGATCCCATACGTCAGAGGTGTCCCTAGTGGGACAATCTTCAGAATCAATGTTAGTTTACATACATAAGTCAACTTAAAAGATAATATTTATGATTAATGGGACACTTGATTGAAAAGTAATCCAGGTTTAGGGCTTATCCCGGTATGCTATAGTCCCGCTATGCCCCAATAAAATATTACATACAATACCTATTTGCCACGAGTTACTCCAAATATTTGACTGTGGTATACAGGGATTTACTCATAAATACAGCCTTTTATTATTCCTATTGACGTAACAAACAATACTATTTCTTTAGGCTGTCGATGTTGTATATTTTGCTTAGGTACACTTACACACACACAAAGGAGGATGTATTTATTTGTTTGTACAAACGTTTGCTTTTACGGGCATCGCACAAATATAATGTGCTGCATATATTATGAGTTTTTTGGGAGCGATATGTGATGTTATGGGTGGAATAAAAAATATCTAACATAAAAAAGGGTCGTGAATGAAATTTTAATTTGCAGTACCAATTGTACCGATACTTGTATATGCACCTATATTTTAATTTGTTTCATGATTTACAGATTCGTAAGTTTGTTGCAGTAAACTCCTGTAGTATATACTAATTAAAATACATATGTTTTGTAAATTTATTAATAATTATAAAATCATCGAATATGATTGTGTTTTACAAATAGTTTGAAACAAATTATTACTTAAAACCAAAAATTTTATCCATGTTGCATGCCGTGGCAGCCTCTAATTAAGATGACATTTATCTTTAAGTCTACAACATGTTCTACCTAGATAATGCTTGTATTTGTGTTTTTCTTGACGGTTGTCAATATATATATATGCAATACGAATATGACGAACGCTACAAACATACATACAGAGAGCAGCAGAATATTTTGTAATTGAACAAAACAAAGACATGGAAAATTATAAACACAAAACGGGTGCATACATAGGAAGTGAGCTGCAAATTAGGTAAGCACAAACTTAACAAAAGCACCATCCCAACTATAATGAACTCTACCGTCATAAAAATTAGGGTTAGGAAAGTGGCAAATGTCATATCTCACGCCAACCAAATCGTAGTTCCTGTCGCATTGTCTAGGGACAAAACAACGCTGATTATGTTCGCGATAACTGTTGCCCGAATTACATGTTGATTTTGGCCCAGATTTCCTGTTAATAATATATTTGCCAGTTTTGGAAACGAGGCCTAGTTTTTTTTCCTTTAGTTGATAGCTTCGTGCGATAAGCACATTTAGCCAGTGTCAAAGTAATTTTTCTTACAAGTAAGTTACAAAAGTAATACATAAATAAACAATATTTCCTTCCTGTACAATGATGATGAATGATGAATGATAATAGAAATGAGAAGTGAGAAATACCCCCAACCCCTCGAGTATCTCAGTAAAGATGTGGGGCTTTACTAAGTCCTCACGCGGACTTCTTGAGAGAATTTGAAGTGCTGTTGCACTGTTTTGTTTCATTTGTCCACACTCATGCACACTCACGAACACTTAATGGTTAATAATCCACCATTATTTTACATCAATATTCGACATAACACAAATTTTAGAAAATAAAACAATACCGCAGACATGATTCTTCACTTTCCCGCCAAGAAGTCCGAGGCCTAGTTACTTAGAAGTATTGGTTCTGTTTTTTTTTAACCAGAAACGTTTAAGTGGCTAAAGTATTCGACACAATAAGCTCGTGTTCGACAACAGTTTTCGTCGTTAATAAATAATATAGAATACATTGAAATTTTACTAGATGACGATGAGCTTTAAAGTGGGTGGGTCTGTATCCAATTTATTTAGGTAGTAGGTAATTTTTTTTAACGATTTTAAATCACTTTTCTTAAGTTTCTTAGAATAAAAAACTTTGACTTTGACTTTGAAAATGTTGATTTTGACTTTGACTTTAAATGTTGCTAATGTAAAAAATCTGATGCTGACCACTGTTTCTAAAGATTAAAGAAACCCGTCAAACAATGGTGCCACTACATGGAACTACTCTCTATATGAAGTGCTCTCCAACATGTGTTATTAAATAATTCGATAAATGTGTTTTTAAGCTATCCAAAATAGCTTAAAAAACTACTCTTTATTTTAAACATAACGTCACATTTTCATACAAACAAGATTACTTTGAAGCCTTTGTTCTCCTCCAGGGATTGACCGGGCCGTTATAAGATGATAGCCGTCCAAAGACTGAGCGAAGGAGATTCAGAGCTCCATTCAGTCACCAAACTGATCAGTTCGACAGTTGAAAACACTAAAACAACTACTAATATTAAAAATAAAAAAGTTAAAAAAAATAATAACAATAATAATTACTAAAAGTCTACTCTATTAGAAAAATATATGGTCTAGTGTGAGTTTCATTGTCCATTCGATCACGTTAACGAAGGGCGCGGCATCTCAAGAAAGTATTCTTGCCCGCCCATCGGCGTTTTCAACGTGAGGCTGTAGATTTCGACATGAGCTGCTTTTCATGATGCCAAGTGCGAGTTTCATTCGCCATTCGTTAACGTCTACGTAAACGATAATTTGTATGGCAACATTTTAACTCTTCGCGTATGTCGCCAGGAGGCGCTGCTTCAATGCCATACTAATTTTCGTTTTCGTAAACGTAATCGAATGAGTACGGATAGTAAACAAAACTCACGCTAGGCACTCCGTCAACATCATTAATATCATCAAAAATAATGTCTAATTTGCTACAATAATATATACCCTCAAAATGTCCACATATTCCGACTATAATTCATCGCCAATTCTTCTGAGTTTCGTATTATATTGAGTTACATCATGGAACAAGTCAGTGAATCAGTTATCCTTATAATTTCTGACTCGGTGGCTCGAAGAGTTTGTGATGTTACAATTGTGAAGGTTACGAAACTTTTGCGATAGCATCTCTCTAGATGGGGCTCAACAATTATCTTGAGCTCTCCTTGGGAAGTCACGTTAAGCCGTTGGTACTGGCTGTTAACACACCCAATGAATCGCATGTAAAAAGACCAAGGGTACGACTTTAAAACGTCAACGGTGACATTAATAAAAATATACACACCGCAATATTTTGTTTTTTTTTTACTCGAAAGTAACTCTCAATAGCATTTTTAAAGTCTTGATTTACTTACAATGTAACTCGGTTACAAATTATACTTAAATCTAAGTTTACAAACGTTTGGTTAAATAAAACGATTGTAACATGAAATATATGTACACATTATTGCGTTTTCATAACCCTGAAAATAACTCACGTCACCTTGTCTTTAAGTGTGGTTTACTTGAACTGTTGACATCATTATTATTAACCAACCGTGTTGTAGTTAGGGTTGCCAACCATACTTTAAAATAACGTATCCTACGGTATTTTCCATCCCCATACTTTATTCTTTTAAATAAAAATAAAGTATGGAAAATACTTTATTTCCGACTAATGCGTGCGTTTGAACGGAATATTCCTGTTGACTTAATTTCTGAACTACTGAATGATACTCAGTCTTAGGTGAAGTGAAACGGAAAGTAACGCTAATTTCTGAACGCGCTATAAAACAATAAAAAATATTAGATACTGCCAAGAGAGTACAAAGAAATATGTTTTTAAACAATTAAACAAATAAATTTGGAAAATACTTTATTTTTTCTTCAAATCCTTTTTTTATACTAGTTATTGATAGATTTACTTTAATTTCCTGAAAAATAGTTGGCAACCCTAGTTGTAGTACCTAGATGTAATTTGATTTTTTTAAATGGTTTAATGCACGATTACCCTTGTGTTTTATAAAAATATACTTGAATTTAGACAATGTAAATGAAGAAAAGACGACCGCTGTATAAGTACTGTCTGATTAAGGAGCCGGGAAGGCTCCAGGGGATTATGAGATTATTACAGGGACGTCCCTTTTGCGTAACTTCTTTGATCTCGATTGTAGTTTCGACAAAGATAACGAGACAGTGGGACAAGTGACTAATTTTGATTCAATATGCAATCATATTGCAATTATAGATCCTTTTACATTTGTTTCATTATTATGTCTTCATTTGTATTGAATATGGTATAAGTTGGTGTTGATTTTAAATGATTTATTTATTTTATTGCACTATTAACTTTTGTAACAATTTGAATCTTGTCAAAGTTTGACGACATCCTTGGTCGAGTGGTTCGTACACCGGTTTTCATGGTGTCGTCATCTCAGAGGTCCCGGGTTCAATCCCCGGTCGGGTAAATTTTAGAAATTATTGTTTTTCTAAATTGTCTCGGGTCTGGGTGTTTTCTATGTATAATAAGTATGTATTTAATTATTTTAAGTATGTTTATCCGTTGTCTAGTAACCATTTAACGAGTTTCATAACGAAGCTTCTCTTGGGCTAGATAATTGGTGTCAGTGTAGAAAAGATTTTTTTTAAGTTACATTAATAACAACAGCTCTTACTAGAGAAACAGGTAGTGAATATGTAAGAACAGACGCCTACATGAGACTATCCAAATCTGTCGAATTTCTTCAATAAATACTCAACCATATGTCATAGACATAGTGTTCAAAGTCTATTGAGGAAATTTGACAGTTTGTAGTAGTTTGATGTGCAGGCGAGTGTTACCTAAGTCAACACAATTTTGATTGCAATTGCACGCACGTACTTGTAAAGTACACACGGCTCTACGAGACAAGTATTATATTTAACTAGCGGCCACTCGCGGTTTCACCCGCTTGGTTCCCGTTCCCGTGGGAATATCGGGATAAAAAGGATCCTATGTGTTAATCCAGGTTATAAACTATCTGTTTGCCGAATTTTATCTAAATCCATTCAGTAGTTTTTACGTGAAAGAGTAACAAACATCCATCCATACTTACAAACTTTCGCGTTTATATATTAGTAGGATGTCGAGTGTTGTATGTACTAATTAGAGAGGGGATTTGCGGGGAATTAAACTTTTTTGTCTATCGGTATTCCACTCGTCTGCGAGTGCGAGCTATGTAATGGCGGAAAAGGGAAATGCGAAGGGAAATGCATTATGAACGGCTCGCGGCTCAAACGACGTCAGCGTGGTTAGTAGTTTAGTTTCATATGAGTAAATTCATTTTACAAAAGAAACACGTCTACGGAATACTCGCGTTACATTTTTGTATCTATCTATTTATTGAGCGAAATGTTAGAATATGTTTTATTTTTAAATATGTTGATGGTGACAGAATGTCAGGTTTTTATTTTATAATTTCATATTAACAACTCTCTTTAGAACCTTTTACGTTCATTATAAAGTATATCTGTGTTATTTGCTAGCGTTTGTGCAAACTTCTACTTATGTTTGGTATGTAAAGTCTTTAAGCAATTGCAGTGTAACATGCAATGATTTAGCCTTTATCATGCAGCAGGACACTAAAAGGTATTAATAATAACAACAGGAAAGCGCATTAATGGTTAAAAATGAAGAACTTTCGCCCAGAATCCTCAACGACTGAGAAAAACCATCATCTTCTTTTTTTTTTTTGAGAGAGATTGCTGATTGCCTCAAACGGCATTTTCAGCGTTATCGGGCTTTCTTGGGGGCGGCGAGGTACGTAAAGGGTACCTCAAGCCGTGTGAAACGAATCACCTTCGGAGGTTTTCTAGAGGAAACGGCATCACACACTTAAAAGTGCGTGTCCCCGTGCCCTACTAGATTCTCCGAAGGGTTCGGATCGGATCGGACCATCCTCTTCGGACCACAATTCTGGTAACTCTGTTGTAGTTAAATGGCGGCACACTTCGATAGAGTTGGTGGTAGTTAGCCGGAGCTCAGAACAGCTCACAACAACACTATTGTTTATGTTTATAAACAAAACGAGTTTTTAATGACAAACAAAACACGATCTTAGAGGCTCAAAGTGAAGAACAAAGCTGATTGAGCGAGCCTTACCCTTGTACAATGAGTGAGATAATTTACGCAACGCAAACGACGGGTATGAATGAGTCTTTGTTTAATTATGTTAGCGGTGTCACGATAATTTCGGAAGTTATCAAGAGAACTGTAATTATGTTTTCACCTTCTGAAGGTAAATACGTCTTACTTGCGGTACTTTGCAGTACTTTGCTCGGGTATCACACATACTTATTTCGTGTTGAAAACAGGTAAAATCACAGAAGAAAGATTGTAAAACGTAGAACAGATGAAGTAATTTGTATCATACGTATATGGACAGCGAATTCTTATGCCATGTAAACAATTGTACTTTTTACCTTTTGAATCATTTTTGTTGACAGTTCTTATAAACATTAATTATTAAAACCAACCAAAAAATTTTTATCTAGGTATATTTATTTCAAACTATTGGACCCAGCGGACTTCGTACCGCTTTGACAGTTTACGTGATTAAATTCTCTTTGGTTTCCATGACAACAAAACAAACAAATCATTTTGTATTGGAAAATTAAATTGTCGTTTTTAGTATATTTATAGTGTGATTCCCGTGGGAATATCGGGATAAGAACTATTCTATATGTTAATCCAGGTTATAAACTATCTGCATGCCGAATTTCATCCAAATCCATCCATCCGTTGCAGCGTGAAGAAGGAACAAATATACAGACATACACACAAACTTTCGCATTTATAATATTAGTGAAGTATTGAAACTTAAAAAGTATACCCTGAATCGACGGTAATTAACAGTGACATCACAGTTTGCTATTCCGATACGATTTGTTTGAAAAAATATAATTTAGACAGGTGTATAATAGAAAATTTTATAAAGCCTCTCCGGGATAGGTACTTCGCGTTATTTGTGATTTACTTTTATGAAAGTATTCACTGAAATCAAATTAACTTCTGATCGGGTACTTTATTCTTGACAAACAGTGTGTTTTGATTTAGTTTCAGCATGTAAACATATTTTTCTACGTTTTTATTTTTTACGTAAATAGCGTTCAAGGTTTGTAATTTGGCTGCATGCAAATAGGCTTCGACCATAAACCCCCTGTTTCCACCTAATAGATTTCCATTTATAACGATCTTGGTAAAGTGACAGAAATCTGCGTTGTCACCTTCCATCATTAATCTCCCAGTCGATAAAAGGTTTCCGATACTGCACAGGCAGTAGGTATGCCAAATGTTTGAGAAGATTATTTTTGTAACTGTAAAACCTACTATAGTCTAACTAGTGTCGAATGGGTGGGCATGACACAGTTTGGTCCCAAAACTGCTAGCAAAAACTTTGAATTGAACAAGTATGATTAGGTTCAACTTTAAGACCTCGTTGCGAAATAAACTTTACTAGATAAAATTGAATTTTTTTACAAGAAAAAATCGATCAGCCTCAGAAAGCTCAAGAAATTACTAATTCTTTTTGTCAAAATTAGTTAAATCGAACCTGGGTCTTGCGCAACCCGGGCGGCTGCACTGACCGCTATGCTACCGGGAAGGCTTTTTCACTGTATTTTATAAATTTTATAAATATATAATTTAGCTTCAGTGCAGCAAATAGCATTTGAAAATAAAAAGTAAAAATGTAAAACTAGTTTAGACAAAATTTGGGTTTGACTGTAACATCAACACCGATTTCTTTGTTTTAAAAAAGCAAATTTTTTGCTGCAACAAATCACAAACTTGTTATTTAGCAAAAGTGTTGTACCTACTCTATATGGCAGATGCTATTAACTCATCTTTTACATACAATTTTCACGGTCACGAAGTAACGTCATCTTTTATACACTTCTCTGAATAGAATATACTTAGGTACATATGACTGCACGAAGACATACACGTAAATCACGTATGATTGAATGGTAATGACAATTACAGCAAAAAAGATAACACTTATTGTAAATACATCCATTGTTTTGAAGTGGAGAATACATGATTATTCATGTCGTGATAGCAAAAATCTTTATTTCTCAGCTGTCAATAAAAATGCTACTTCACGTTTCTGTCTTAAAGATTCTTTACAAAGTATTGTTTACGTGGCTGTCCAAAGTTATGAAGAGTAGTAGTGATCGAAGAGATATATTTCTTTTTTTTTATTTAAATGCTACCAACTCTTTTCTGATATTTTTTTTGAGTTACATTTGTTTTAGTGTTTTTTTTCAGTTTGTATTGGTATTTTTTTTACTGTGTTGTGTTCTTTAATAATATACCTTTTTCCTATTAATCAGCGCGTTTTAATGATATTGAATTACATTCCTTTGTTTGTATGGTTTTTTATTAATAAATAACTAGCATAAACAATGTCATACATCACACAAAATAATAAAAAAATTGTCACCAAAGAGTTCGTAACACCATTTGTTCATGTAAGAGTACATCATCGACCGAGCCCGACGACGCAATTACAGTTGCGAATGCCCCCCCGCCCGTTCCTCCAAATGACAGCACACATTTACAGAATACACTAAACATGCACACTGTTTTAGGCCCAAGACACCGTACTCGTAGAACAAGGGTACGAAGAACCGGTTCACACGCGCTCTATGCCAGGCACAGTCATGTGCCTGGGAGCTCCTCCTCTCCTCCTCCACGGCCCGGTCTACCCGAGCCGAGGTCCGTGCCTTTAGAGGCGCCCTCGGGTGGTTCCGCTCCCCGATCCGATCCGAACCCTTCGGAGACTCTGGAAGGGCACGGGGACGCGCACTTTTAAGTGTGCGATGCCGTACCCCTCTAGAAATCCTCTGAAGGTGTTTCGTTTCAACACGGCTTGAGGTACCCTTTACGTACCTCGCCGCCCCTAAAACAAGCCCGGTGAAGCTGGAAATGCCCCTCGGCAACCAGCAGTCTCTCTCCAAAAAAAAAAAAAAAAAAAAAAAACATCATCGATCAATGAACATGTATGTTGTACATGTATGTTGTGTATGTATATATAATAGATCCTTTTTAGTTAAAAGTTTATAGTTTTATTATTATCTTGTTTTTGTCTTTGTTTGTAAATAAATACTTCATAAATGAAATAAATAAATAAATAAAGTTAAAACTAATATTCATTTCTTTACACGTCCATTGACTCAAAAGTTGTCTGTATCTATTCTAAATTGTTTACAAAGGCCAGTCATGTTTGTGCACTCATTTGCATAACTATGAACCACTGTCTTTGTACTATAGAAAAGGCTAAGCTAAACTTCTTATGTCAGTATTGTTTGTTTTGAAACTATATACACTTGTTAATACTACAGAATGGCTACTCAATCTAAAGAAACATAAAAGCAACACTATAAAAAAAAACAAAAAAGAAAAACTATATATTTGGCAGATGGCTTATAGTATCGCATATTTATCTAAAGAAGATAAAAAATTGTGTCAGTTTGCCAATAGCAAATATTTTGTAAACCAACGTTCCGCAAAGAAGGTGAGTTTGCAAGAACTCAATTAAAAGCAAAAGCAAGATCGCTTGTTAGGCATAGCACAGCATAAGGAAAATTTATTTTCAATCCTTTTTTGTTTTCGTTAAAAATCGGAGCGGTTATCATTGGAGACTTGTGAAACAATAAGTTTGTTAATATTATTATTTTTATTTATATTAGAAGGAGGCAAACGAGCACGCGGGTGGGGGTCACCATGAAGCAATCACATTAATTAATTTTGTCAGTTATGTTAATTTTGTTTCTACGGTTGCAAACAATACCTATTTCGGAAAGGATTTTCTCGAATTTCAACGTTTGTTTCCGACTGCGCGGTTCGTATTCAACATTTTAATACCTAGTCGATATGGCGGTAATGTTTTTTTGTTGTTGTTACGAAGAACGCGAACGGAATGAGTTGTATGTAAGCAGCGTTGTCTTTTTTAAATTCGACCTTGACATTAGTAACTAAAGATTATAAATGATCTTAACTTCGTTCAAAACTACATTCAAAACAAGTAAGTAACAGTATATTTCACTTCATAACAGAAACGTAACGAATTGCATTCATTGACTTTACCTTTAAGAACATGTTGTCACAGCAATAAATTCCGAGCACAGTTTTGGTTCACACAAAATGAGTCTCACTTTCGGTCACACACGTCAAGTACTGATAAGGTGTTGTCTGTGTTATGCGCGGGAGGCTGTCGCGCGGCGGCTGCGCGTCTGGCTGCGCGCGCGCATGCATCACGTGCGTGCAACGGTGGCGCCTCGCAGCCGGCTCACTGCGGCCGAACATAGAACTACCGCAACTTTTCACGGTCCAACGATTAACTTATCCGCCGTCTAATAGAATCAATTTGTTACAGTACTCTCATAGTAATATAGGAAGAAGTGCTTTAAGATTTTTGATGCTCTATTCTCACGAGCTTCCTTAATGTTTATGCAAGATATTTATGTAATGTTGATTACTTTTTTTGCAGTAACATTACAATTTATGAAATGATTGCAATGTACCAGGAAATAATAAGAATGTAGCGTTAGTTATATGATTCATTCTGTTATAAAAGTTGTAAAATACTGATGTACAAAATAGGAGGCTGTATTCAGGCTGGCTGTACAGTTAAAGCAAAACCAATATGTGAACTGTTCGCGAAATAGTCGAGCTTTGATTTTCCCCAGTCTGTTTGTTTACGGCCTTTTGAATGGGATGCCTATTTGTGTTCTCGTCTCTATTGGTACGAAAATGCTGAGTGTTTCGGCGATTTGTATTTATACTTTACGAACATGGTTAAGTTAGATGAACTTGGTTGGCTATGGCCTGATATCACCATATGCTTCCGCCCGTGCTGGCTTATGACCAAATTTGGGACCGAATTGAATACCTCAAAAATACAAAGAATGACATTTAAATTACTGAGAGTAAAAATCGATTAAATACTAGAGTTCGTTCATTCAAGTGCGGCTTGCATAATTATTATTTAACCGTACCATTAATATTATAAAAGCATTGTAAACGTTATATAAATCGTTTCAAACATAAACACAAATACGTAC
Source organism: Eudonia lacustrata (assembly GCA_947562085.1). Taxonomy (NCBI): domain Eukaryota; kingdom Metazoa; phylum Arthropoda; class Insecta; order Lepidoptera; family Crambidae; genus Eudonia; species Eudonia lacustrata. The sequence goes on from OX387313.1 coordinate 20,449,802, forward strand.
TCTTCAAAATTGTTATATGCGACTTACATATTCTACTTCTTTCTTTATCGATAATTAAAATAGAAGCCGATAAAAGTGATTAATAATTGTTATGATGTTCTTATGTTTTGATTAAGTAAGAATCGCGTATATTTAACAAACAAGCGTACGATCCTCCCTTAATGGTATTTCAGCCGACACTTCAAATGCCATGGGTATACATTTAACGATGCCGAGCCCGAGATCTTAATTATTGGGCCTCGTTGGATCTCATCTTTCAAATAGGATACTGCAATGTAGAACACTACTGCTTTTGCTTGAGTATTGCAAAGGCAATACTCATTATTGATTGCCAACCTTTTTTTACAATGGTATTATTAAGTATAAATGTTTATGGCTCTATCGGGCGCTTTAAATTGGGAAAGGACGACTTGTTCTTTAATATGTAAGTTTATAAGTAAAATTTGTTTGCATTAAGGCATATTAAAAGTTTCCTTTACAGAAGTATTTTGTCACCTTTTTGTTAGCTATCGTTCTAGAGAGATTTTTTTAATGTAATAGATAAACTTAACTTTTGCCGGGTTGTAGGATTTTAACTTATTTCAATTTCTCTTTGAAAACATGGGCGGTACATTTTTACGTTCGTATAAAATTGGATATATTTTCTTACAAATTTCTAGGATTGGTCTACGTACACACGTCTGCACACCAGACTACCACAAAGTGTCATATTTCCACAATAGAATTTGAACTTTATGTATATATGGCATACGGTTGAACGTTTATTGAAGCAATTTGACAGTTTTGGGTAGTTTTATGTGCAGGCGTCTGTACGTATAATATGATCACGGCTAAATAAGAATCTTATGTTTTTGGAAATAGGTATGTATAATAATAATAATAATAAATCATTTATTTCAGGCAACACACAATGTACACGATGCCGATGGTAACACAAAGGGGCCCATATAATACGCGTTCAGAATGCATGTGGTCGCTTCTGTTTTAACATTCACATGTATCGCCGTTTTTAAATAATGCTTCCATGCTAAATATGGAGTCACGTAGGTGTTTTCATCTTGCTCTGTTAATGTTCGACCTTGAGAAGTTTAAAAATCCCGAATATTTATATGAAAAACTAAAACACTCAACTTTTCATCATCACTATGGGTCGGGTGTTCCAAGGTCTACACGACCTCCACTAGCAACTCATAATCATAGATCTGTAGGTTTTACTGGCAGTTTCCGCTACCAGGCGACTAAATGCTGGAACGATATACCTCCTCCCTTAAGACTTCTTTCGTGCAGACAAACCTTTAAAAAATATCTAAAAGTTGTGTTACTTGAAGTTCAAAAATCAGGGATTAGTAACAAATAGTTGCTTCGGTGGCGTAATGTTTCTTTTGCCTGTGTACATCAATTAATGCAGTTGGAGATTTTAGAGTTCGTATTATGAATATTTATTATATGGCTAGGCTAAATGATTTATTTGCTGTTATTTTATTTAATATTTTAGCTTGAAATAGTACCTAATTATGAATCAATTACTTATTATTTATTATTTTATTATTACATTATGATACAATTCAGATTTTATTACTATAGCACATTCATTTATTTATCTACACTAATGTTGTAACATTCTACTTATGTTTCCAATACTTGACTTATAATTACTACTGTTATAGCGCAGACAACAAAACACTCAATTTAAGCAATTTCACATGATGGTATAATATCCACATCGATATCGTAAAATCTCATTATAACATCAATAAAACGCGACCAATTAACCTGGCGAGCCTTATGTCAAAATCCTCATACAAGTTGTATAAAATTTTGACATTAGGCTGGCTTTTGAAAACAGTTGGGTTATACGTGAAAACTTCGTCGAAACTACTAAACTTACATACACAAAACTCTTTGGTAAGATCTTGTGCCAATTAAATAAAAAAAGAACAGCGCGCGCACGCTCCTGATTGGCCCTGCGCGCGCAGCTGCGCTCTCATTGGTTAGATTTAAATGGCGGAAATTTGAACAATTATTATAAATAAACTATTGTCAGCTTTTACTCTTGTTGTTTGACTAACTGCATTAGTGAAGATAAAGTAGTGTATGCAACTGCATATAACACGGGTATTAAAACACTCGTTACTATTATGAAACTCGCTGCGCTCGTTTCATAAACTCACACTCGTGTTTTAATACCCTTCATTATATGACAGATGCATAAACTACTATTAATAAACAATTCTCGATGCAATAATATTACATACAATTTATTTTAATTCTAATCACATTTGCGCGACCTCGCAGGTTTTGTTCGGGTGGAAACTGAAAATCAGTGATTTGCTGCATGAGCAAATGTTTCACTGAGTTTTCACTCTTTTTGCATCGCTACGGCACACAATTGATAACTAATGTTTGTGGTAGTTGTATATTTAATTGCTTAATAAATACCTTACAGACTAACATACATACAATATAAAACAATTTTTGTTAGTAGATATAACTTATAACTATGTTAGTATATTAAGCACTAGCTTAAAGCTATAAGCTATAAGCCATTCAAACATTATATGCGGTAAGACATTATCGGTTGTAATTGTAAATTCTAAAGTTTATAGTGCCAGGAAATCTCTAGAAAACGAAAATGCACGCTGGAACTTTAGTGCCATAAAATAATAAACCGAACTAAATGTTAGAATTAAATAATTATAAAATATAGTGAAAAAAATAAATTTCTACCCGATCCAGCCAGGAATCGAACTTGGGTCTTCCGCAATCCGGGCGGCTGCACTGACAACTATGCTACCGGGAAGGCTGAACTTGTTGTACAGCTTGCCAAACCGCGTAAACGCAGTAATGGAAGCATGGGGAGGCAATACGAAGCATTAAAATTCAAGAAAATCGTAATGTTGTTCAAAAATATCATGTTTCCTATTTTTGTTTTAAGGCGATATCAGCAGCTTTTTTCTTTATGTAATTTTTTGTAAAAAAAATATAGTGACTTATAAATTTTATTACTTTTATTTAAGGAGTATTTAATTGTCTATTAAACACAATTTATTTCATTAAGCTAGCATTCTTAGTTTCCGAGATTTATAGGTCTCTTATAAGTGACGCAGATTCATTGCTCTCGAGTGTATATGCTCGTATTGTTTATTTATTAATTTTTTATTAGGGATAGTACACAGCACATTTATGACTAGCTTACAATATTGAAATTTACAACTTGAAGGCCAATTATGACCATCCACATCTTACAATTTCAATAGATAGCAGGCGAACATTGGCATCTAACTTTACAAAAAAGAATATAAATCATATGCAAAGCATGACCTGTAATTATATATACAATATATAGATTTTAAATATAGTTGTATCGTAAATACTTGAATATCTAAACATACATAAGTATTACGATATTCCTGAAGCTATCGTTCGAAGTCTTCGAAGATGTAAGACTGTCACGTTTTGCTGAACCTGTGGCTATGTCACGCGGCTTGAGACGTAACATAATGTTTATTTTCCATCTGCAAGGTTATATTCAGTGTTTATGTTGTTTTGATGTAGAAATGCCCAAGTTGCTAACAGAGTCATTACGTAAATGTAAGCGATATTTAATGGCTGTATCATGCCATCGAGAGCTACCAAAGTTTTTCAAGAAAATACGAAAGATTTACTTATTCGAAAGGAAGGCGATTTAGTTTTGTTTTGTACGTAAATACCAATTGTCGTCGAAAGTTTGTGATGAAAACTCAGGATTAAAAGGGATTGCTTTTCCATCGTGTTATTTACTGTGTTACGTACATTTGTGAATATTATATTGTGTGCAGTGCATACATTTATTTTTCTAACTTCTTAAACAACAAATTAGGGAGTCAAATTGGTTTATTTTGGCACCATCATGAGCACCGGAATGTTTATGTCTAACTAGCTGTGCTCGCGACTTCGTCCGCGTGGAATAGTGGCTTTCGGCAGCATTTTTAATTTTTTAGGTTCTTGTTCCCGTTTTTGCAACATTTTTCACTGATGCTTCGCTCCTATTGGTCGCAGCGTGATGTTTTTATAGCCTAAAGCCTTTCTCGATAAATGGACTATCCAACACAAAAATAATTTTTCAATTCGAACCAGTAGTTCCTGAAATTAGCGCGTTCAAACAAACGAACTCTTCAGCTTTATAATATTATAATATAGATGACTACTTTCGTTTTAGGACGAAAACTACAACGATTTTCATTATATAGGAAGCTGTCTATGGTAGATGCATTTCTACATAGGCTACTACGGTTTTCCTCATAGTCAGAATATAGTAGGCTGCCTTATATCTGACTAAAATAGATGGAGTGAATTCTAACGATAGTACACAATGGAAACCATAATCTGAATTCGCAGCTTCTAAGTTCTTGGCACATAGTTTTAAGTTTTTACGTTACCGGTATCCTGAGCAGAAATTTTCACAGCTTCCTTGTATTATTATTTTAGAAGTAAAAAATAAGTTTTGATAAAGAAGTTTATACCCAGTTATTCTGTTTTCTTTAGCTTACGCATACATTACATATCAAACAAACTTTACGGGTCACTCGCGTTTCTTGTTACACTTTTAATTCAATTTAATATATCCTGACATTTCGATACATTATGGTCAGGGTTATGGTGGTGCCGGTGGTAATCTCACTGTGACCACGGACCCTGTAAAGGATTCGAAACGTCAGGATAACTAACATCACTCAGTGCTTACCATTCGTAATCCCTAGCTATCCCACGGGGATGAAACGGAACAGAGAAGGGATGGTACTTTTTAGTAGATATACTTTCCCTCCCCTAGTCGACCTTTAGTGACTGGACGAAGAAAGAGGAGGAGGATTTACCGGGGCTAGGGGCCTATATAAACAAAAATATATAAGTAACATCAAATGTGTAAAATAATAGCAAGTGGATCTGTAAGATCAAGATCATCAAGATGTACAAGATCTCCCGCCCAGAGTAGACTTACGAACCGATGGCATAATGACGTTCATAAGAGCTATTTGTAGCCTAAACTGAATAAATGATTTTGAATTTGAATTTGAATTTAACACTTGTTTCATTTAAAAAATGATTCTGTCTTGCCAACTTTCAAAGGCTAAGGTAATTCTCATCACGTAATCTGTGTAAACACGTCTCATCTTCAGATCTTGGAGTAGATCACGTCACGGCCCGACCGCACACCAAATGGCAGAGAGTTAGGCATTCTTTAGCTTAATCCCCGTGCTTATGAGGAGATCAGCTTACCTGATCCTCCTTGCCTTGTGAGTTCGCAAAAAAGTTACGTCTGTATTACACAGATGGATTATTTTCTTGTAAAGATTACGTAGGCAGGCAGGTCGTTCTTTTTTAAATGAAACGTGCAGAAAATTCTCGAATGAAATACGAGTATAGAAAAAAGAAAGCGTACAAATAAGTGGAATTAGTTGATTTAAAAAAAATAAAAGTATGTCAAGAACTCGTTTCGTTTTGGTAGTGTTTAAATCACTATAAATGGCTGTCTTTATTTAAGACGCGTATTTACCGAGACTCTTCGAGTCTAGTCTATTCAGGTGCAGGAAAACTATATTAATAACAAAAAAATATATATTTGCATACAAGTTTCTAATGTTCAAAAAAATAAAACACTTTTATTCCAGTATGATTCCAGTAAGTATGCCTTCATACTGGAACACATTTTACATATTTTACATTTCTTTACACTTATTACCTCTGGATTATAACTATTTTAAAAGTACAATAAACATACACATATAATAGTTTAGTAATAGACACATTAGTACTGTCACACCTCTTAATTTCGTCAAGTAATTTATTGTAAGTCCATGACACAAAATTTTATCTTATTACATAAATAATGTGTGTTATTTTTTTTCTTAAATTTCTTCGTCAGGTATATTTAACATACTAATATGACTATCTCTCGTTTCTTTCGAGTCATGCCAAGATTTGGTGTGCGATATAATGTTATTTATCGCGTTTTTACTGAAGGCCAAATTGATTTGATATGTAAATTTTGGGGTTACTCAACACAATCCTTTATTAACATCAACACGGAAAAAGGTAGTAATTATACAGATATAATAATATATATGAAGCCCTGAAAAGCAACACGCGTCTAGCCCAGGATAGGACCTCTTAGAAAGGTCCGCGATGCTACTATTGGTTGTCACGCACGACCCTCAGGCATTACGATTCAACGACGAAGAATATATATTTGTTCATTTTATTTGTCGCATTTTCTTTTCTTGTATACTATACTAGCATACGTTTTCATATAGTCTTTGTTTTTATACCTGCATACCAATAAATGCGAACCTTTACCCAACACAAGTGTAAAGCTCTAAGCAAAACAGCGTCGACCTCGACATTGAACTCGCTCATAACTTGCAAACGAATATAGACTTTATTACTATCTATAAGTAGGTTGAAATTCGTTTGCAAGTTATGAGCGTGTACAACGTCGAGTTCGATGCTGTTTAGAGAATAGCGCTGCTGTTCCGAGATCCGTGTCCGTGCAGGGGTCAATGTGTAAGTTGCTCGAGCGCGGTATGTATGTATTAAGACACTTCGATTTGTGAACGTTCAAAAAGGCTGATCCTTACTGACGCAGGCATAAGGTCGACAATACGTAGCGCCTCCGACTATAGAGACCGCAAATTAACAGTTAACCTAATAAAATATTAAAAAAATAAACATTGATTTTAGTTATCAAAATATGCAGCAACTAAATTACGAACATTGATGTTATCAATATATTGGAGTGGTTTCCAAGCATATGAATTAAGTAATTTTGTTGTAATTTCAACCATAGTGATTTTTTTGTAGTGTTTTGTGAAAATAATTATGATCGAGTCAAAATTATACAATCGTGTATTTGAGCAAGCAAATTCAATATAAAGGACATGAATTTACCTATATCAACATTTCAGATTCGTAAGTCATATTATAGTCTTAAACTATTCGACGAAAGTTGGTGCATTTTTTCAGTGTGTCGCCTAAGTCTACTTATTTTGTGAACATACGGTGTATTCAGAATATCTCTTCTTCTTATGGTGCCTCTCCATTACTGAAGGTCAGCAGTCAGTTTTCGAAAATTTCCAGCAATTTTTCCCATCATAATGGTACGTCAGAGCTGGTATCTCTCGTTACGCAGAACATAGCCCAAGTTGGCAACCTTCCGTTGCATGATGGTGCGTACCAGCTCTACCTTTTTCGCCATTTGTTTGAGGACCTTTATGTTTGTGACTTTATCTGTCTACTAACTGATGCGGAGCATACGACGATAGCACCACGATTAGAACATAATCGTAAAATACTTAAAGAGGAAGATTTTACTACAGAGTGATTGTCTGCACGGTGAGTCAAGGACACCGATGATGCGCGTAATGAGCCAAAACAATGAGTTGTAAATCGATTCTATAATAGCCTTCATTATTACTTCGCTTTCGGTATCAAGGTTGTCAAGCGTGAGCGGTGTGTTTTTTAAAGTACGTTTTTTTAGCAACAACGGGTAAGAACTTGACCTTCATTTAATTAAACTGATGGTAAGTGACGGTAGGCCGGCGATAAAAGATAAAGCGCTTCGTATCTAAGCTCAACCACTTAGAAACGGGATAACTTATCTCTGACTGCCGGAACACAACAATGCTACAAACATTGATGTTATGGCGACAAATTTAGATAAGATGGTGGTGGTAGCTACCCAAGGCAATTTCAGAGCAAACTATAGTGGGCTAGGGTCGAGTATACATTAAATCTAAAGAGTAATATCGAATCAACTCCTCACTAGGAATTGAACCTAGGTAACTTTTGGTAATGATTTTTTATAAGTATTTTACACTATCGGCCCGTCCTGTTTTTTTTAATATAGCCTACGTTACAAAGCGCTAACGTAGCATTCTAATGGTGAAAGAATTTTTTAAATCGGTATAGTAATTTTTGAGTTTATTCGTTGCAAACATACATACATACATACATACATACATACATACATACATACATACATACATACATACATACATACATACATACATACATACATACATACATACATACAAAGGTTTCCTCTTTATAATAATAGTATAGATGTACACACGCCTGCACGTCAGACAACCACAATCTGTCAAATTTCCTCAATAGTTTTTGAACTTTATGTAAATGCCATAAGGTTGATTATTTATTGACAGACATTGAAGACATATGACAGTTTTGGCTAGGTTGATGTGCAGGCGTCTGTACAATATAACTGGATATAAATGTTATATGTTGTGAATGCAACAATAACTATAAAAAGTACAATTGCTATTTAAAATTTAGTTAAGACACTGGATGTACTCGTAGACTTGTACTGCCACTTTTAAAAAATGTACTAAGATACAATAATGATTTTGTGATTGCTTTATTTTAAAAGCCATCTGGTAAGAGGGAAGATGTTTGAAAATGAAACGAGGGGATATAGAAAGAAATCCACATTATAAATGCAGTTCGTTGAAGACACGTATTTGTCGAAAGTACGTGGAAAGCGTAACCAAGTGCTCGAGAATTAATGACTGTGCGCATCAAAACATTTTCATTGGAACTTCTGTGTTCGCCTCCACGTTTAGCGGGGTTCTTGGAAAGATAAACAGATTTGTATGGACTTTACTGATAAATCGATTGGTTAAGAAGTAAGATATGGTAAAAAAGCATGGTTAAAAATAAGTGATAAATAATAATAATAATAGTTAAGAAACGCATGGCTATGAGCAGAAGTGCAATGGACAAGCTAAAGAAAATATGAAGGAACAGAAACATAACAAAAGCTACAAAGGTTAGGCTCGTAAAATCGTTGGTGTTTCCCATATTCCTGTATACCGCCGAAACATGGACCCTACGGCAAACCGAAACTCACAAGATAGACGCTCTGGAGATGTGGTGTTTGAGGAGGATGCTCGGGGTCTCTTGGACCGAGTTCCGAACAAATGCCTCCATCCTTGATGAGCTTGGCATAAAAGAGCGCCTGGATAGGCGCTCTTGGATACCCAAGTGCGCAGTCGGATCCTGAAATTCTTTAGGCATGTTAGTCGGCGTGGAAACGACTCCATACAACGTCTTGTCGTGCAAAGGAAAGTCGAGGCATAATGACGTTCATAAGAGCTATTTGTAGCCTAAACGGAATAAATGAATTTGAATTTGAATTGAATTTGGCTGCGGTGGGCGCTCCCGTGCACGAATGTGCCCGATTGGCGAGATGTCGTGCGTTCAGTTTCGGGGTCATTTGGAAGGTAAAGCTAAATTAGCTTCGAAAAAGCTCGGTGTGCTTAATAGAGCAGGTCAGTATTTCATGCCGGCCCACCGTTTACAACTGTACAAGCAAAGGTCAGGCCGCATATGGAATACTGCTCCCATCTTTGGGCTGGAGCACCCCAGTACCAACTCTTTCCATTTGACTGCATTCAACGGAGAGCTGCTCGAATTGTCGACAACGTGGTTATTTCAGATCGGCTTGATCCACTGGCTCTTCGGAGAGACGTTACGTCTCTCTGTATATTGTACCGCATATATCATGGGGAGTGTGTTCTGAGGAATTGTTCGACTTCATCCCTGCCGCTGATTTCCTTCACCGCACTACACGCAATCGACTGTCATTCCATCCACATCACCTTGCTGGATGGCGATCTACTACTGTACGAAATTTCTTGCCTCGAACTACAGTGTTGGGTGGAACCAGCTTTCGGCGGCGTTATTTCCGGACTGTTACGACTAAGGGATCTTCAAGAAACGAGCCTATTCCTTCCTTAAAGGCCGGCAATGCGTCTGCGATTCCTCTGGTTTTGCGGGTGTCCATGGTCGACGGTGATTACTCTCCATCAGGTGACCCGCCTGCTCGTTTGCCTCCTTCTTTTATAAAAAGAAAAAAAATGTCGGCAACTTATTTTAGTCTAACATTTAAATACGGACCATCTGCTTCCTAGCTGTCATCCCGTTTTTTTTGTGTATTGTTTTACGGCTCCGGATGAAATCCATCACGCCTATTCGTTCGTTCTAAACACTTCTTGTCTGTCTCGGTCATGTCATTAGTTTCGTAATTTCATTAGTATTTTTCCCTTCATGTATGATGATGATGAATGAGAAGAGAGAAATGATAGACCCCCCAACCCCTCGAGTATCTCAGTAAAGATGTGGGGCTTTACTAAGTCCTCGGGCCGACTTCTTGAGAGAATTTGAAATGTGACGTTGCACTGTTTTGTTTCATTTGCCAACACTCATGCACACTCACGAACACTTAAGGGTTAATAATCCACCATTATTTCACATTAATGTTCGACTTAACACACATTTTAGAAAATAAAATAGAACCGCAGACGTCACTCTTCACTTTCCCGCCAAGAAGTCTGTCATCCCGTAAAATTTCAATGACAATGTTATTTTTTGGCGACGAAAACTCGAACGTTGGGCTTAACCCTTTAACAGGCAGAACATTTTTGAATATTTCGTTGGTTTTCAATCTTATCACAATGAAATAAAGTTCAAAATTTGGTGGGACTATCCCCCTGACTGTGAAAGTGTTAAAGTGTTGAACACTGGTCAGTGCCACTACCTATGTAATTTTACTTTACGCTTTCTTTACCGAGTGGCAAAGTCAACCCAATATCCGAAGGTCGGGCCATGTGTGTTTCGGATTTGTCGATGCTTAGCAATTTCTGATCACTAATGCACATTTGCTCTGTGTGGTGCCGGGGATAAAGAATTGCACCACCCCATTTCTTCCTAAAAGTGTGTGTAAAAGTGTGTCGTAAAAGCCGAATAAGGGACCATTCCAGAGGATGGGCAGCAGCATCTCAACCTACTGCGATCGCCAACCCGCCTGCCAAGCGTGGCGATAACGGCAAATACCCCTCATACAATTCTTGGGGAAGGCCTTTGTCCAGCAGTCGACGTCTTTTGGCTGAGGTGATGATGATGATGAATGCACATTTGGTAAGCGTAGTGATAAAGCCATTGCCCATCAATTGAAACGATATAATGACTTGATTTCAATAAAGTTTATCTTTACCTAGCAGTGGTACAGTAGGTATATAGGCAGTTTAACTTTATGTACTGTACAGTCACGGGCATTATCAAGTACTTACGCCCGTTCCCTATATTCTATCTGTCTGTTGTTTTGCTTACTGGAGTTAGAAATTTGACATATTTTGTATGGAGCTTATGTCAAACTTGTATATATAATAGGCAAAACAACAGATAGGTAGATAGGTTTTTGGGAACGGGCGTTATACACTTTTGACTAGTTTTTGACTCTTATTCCATTGTATTAAGAGTTACATTGTTTGCATGTTGATGATCGTCACTGTAAAACAGATTTTGCCCTATCAAAAAAAAAAGACATTACTCCTGGAAATTGGACTTTCTCGAGTGTAAACTCACTAACGAAATAAACATAGTACTGTTGATGCAAAAATTACAATGTTATACAATTCTAAGTAGTCAATCAAAGTTTACAGGCAACGTTAATTAGAATACATCTTCCTGGATTAATTTCCTTATTCTTGATTTCTCTCTTCAGCCCTAATTTATTATTCTTAATTAAAATGTTGTTTCAGCATTCAGTAAGTGGGTTAAAAATCTCTTTAGCCGGTCTAAATGGGGCGCGCAGTAGAACACTTTGTTTTATTACGGCCCGCCATATTTTTTGAGGACGCCCCTAATTTTCCTGTCTGTTCGGAATACGTATCCTGCTTTGCGGGATGTTGTTATCTCATTTTGATGACTTCAATGTTAAATGTACAAAAATAGGTCATAATATTGGTCATATTATATACCTGTCGTTTGTTTTATATACTTCTCCATATATGCGAGAAGGATATAGGATATCTAAACCAAGTAGTTTGCGTTTAACCCCCTTTAACAGCCCCCCCTCACCTCCTTTGTTTAAAATTGAACGCGAGAATTAAAAAGGTATATACAAAAATGGGTCCTATCATCATCATCATCATCATCATCATCATCATCATCAGCCTATACTAGTCCAATGCTGGACATAGGCCTCTCATTTGGTATAGATAAAGTTTATATGGAGAAGGAGTTACGAAGGATAAAACTTATGTGTAATATGAATTACGGTCGAATAAAATAAATGGATCCTGTATAGAGAAAGAATTCAATCTAAATTGAAGTAAATAGCCTATAACTGTCCCACTGCTGGGCAAAGGCCCCCATCATTGAAATCACCACGCTTGCCAAATGCGGGTTGGTGATCGCAAACCCGGGGTAAGCATCGAAAAATCCGAAACACAATTTGCCCGACCTGGGAATTGAACCCGGGACTTTCGGGTATCGGGTTGATCGCTTTGCCACTCAGTCACCGAGGCGTTCTGAATTCAATGTAATTATAGTAAACTAGTGGCCGCTCGCGGTTTCACCCGCATGGTTCCCGGTTTCACCCGCGTGGCTCCCGTTTCCGTGGGAATATCGGGATAAAAAGTATTCTATGTGTTATTCCCGGCCATAAACTATATGAATGCCGAATTTCATCCAAATCCATTCAATAGTTTTTACGTGAAAGAGTAACAAACATCCATACTCACAAACTTTCGCGTTTATAATATTAGTAGGATTACTAGATCGTACCAAAACTCGGGTGAACCGCTAAAATGTTTCCGAAGTATGTCCTTTGTTGAAATTCATCAGCAGCCGGGTAGTAAATTAATTCGTAAGTATATCTCTTATAAGAGCGGGGAGTTATAACTTGTAACACTGCTTATAACTCTGTATTTGTAGCTCCGATTCCTTCGAGTTTCTCAATGATTTAATACCCGAAAGGGAACATTAAACAATCTTTAAGTTTGTGTGGAGTTAATGTTTAAGTGAACCCTTCGTTCGTCTTTTTAATCCTTTAAATTAATAGCATTGCGAATTAAAAATTAAATTGTATTCCCAATTCTTCGAGTGATTGCTTAGATGATTTATTAAAGCCCCAATTTCGCCAGTTATTTCAATGTATATGTTACGTAAATACACTTAAGTAGCAATAGAAATAATAGTAAATAAGCGAGAAATATAATTTTGTACATTTTACGTTTTTACGAACGTGAGGAGCTCGATGGCGCAGTGGTTGACGCGCCCGGTCTGCGAGTGCTAAGGTTAAGCAACTTTCGCAAAGGCCGGTCATCGGATGGGTGACCAAAAATGTATCATCTCGAGCTCCTCCGTGCTTCGGAAGGCACGTTAAGCCGTTGGTCCCGGCTGCATTAGCAGTCGTTAACAACCACCAATACGCACTGGGCCCGCGTGGTAGTTTATGGCCCGTTCTCCCTATCCAGCCATAGGGAAGGCTCGTGCGCCAGCAGTGTGGACATAAATGAGCTGATAAAATGTCATCATTATAAATTTCATCATCATCAGTGATGTCATTTTACGTAACGATTAAGATTAGGAATTTTTAATATGAATATTCCATGACATGAATATCTTTATGGCTATGCAAGGTTTCCAAATTAAAAGATTAAGATGTTGCAGTAGTTTTAAATAAAACTTTAATAGTTACTTTAATAATAGTTTAATAGTTAGGTCACGGATGAGTAATTGAGATAATTTGGCAAACACTTAAACTGACATTGTTAGACCTAGTTTCATACTTGGCAGTGCCGCGGGAAAATGTAGGCCGGAAATTAGTAGTCAAACGTTGGAAGACTGCGAATTTGAACTTTAGGTCTATCTTCGTTTGTCTGGCTAAGTACTTTTTTTGATTCGGTAAATTTTTAAATAACAAAATCAAATCGTTATAACTAAAAAACCAATGCTAACTGATTGCCGCCGGAAAAAAAGAATCAATCAGCCAATTTAGAACTGATTTATTCAGTACTTAATCTTCACCCCTTTCTGGTTGATCGAGGTCTGGAACAAATGGACCAGGTTGTTTGATCATCGCCTCAATGAGATTAGGACGGAATGAATCGCATAGAATCTATTGTCGGCTTAAACTGTCCTTAGGTAACGACAGTTGGCTTAATCTCGTCCAGTGTGATGTATTCCCAATTGGTCATGGTATAGATGTTGTGATTTCATTGATTGTGAACTAAATTGGACGGAGACACGACGTCTAATAACGTAGTTACTGAAACTAAGACCCTCCAGTAATTTAAAACAGTTTAAGTAAATAATAATATGGATTGGGAGATGAATTTTGAGTATATTTTTGAATCAAAAGAAAAATTGCACAATTTGTTGGCTGATAATGTCGTGGTGGAATCGTGGAAACGGAATTAACATATAACGCAATATTAGTTTAAGTATCTATACACAATACACTCTACAAAACTAAGTTTGTAACTTTGTAGAAAGATAATAAATATATTTTTGCTAAGCAATCCCATATATTTGTCAGCCTTCTTTTTTATATTTTAGATATTGATAGATTAAAAGAAGATTCATCTACTATTTTCCTGATACGCTTTCTTTCTTTCTTAGTAATAATATTATTAAGTAAAAAATATATTACAAAGACCTTCAAACTGAGTAGAGTATTTCGCAAATGTCACTGATTTTCCCCAGATATTTTTTATAGCCGATCAGCGAAATTTATGGCAAAAGAAATAACCCTGGCATCCCGTTAACTTATTTCAATTTCCTTCTTTATACTGATTGATTGTTACTGCCCCTCATAAATTAAATTTATTTGATATTTATTGTTGAAAACCTATCAAGTTTCTCGGTTCAATATTTTCAGTGGACGATACTTTTCCTTCCTGAAAGTCCTTTGTTGAGTTTTCCAATCATGTTATTTGCCAGTCCCCTTTTTGATTTAACTAAGGTATCCCTAGGTTTAAGGGCGAACAGTAATTGATGCTTTTACCCAGAAATCCAAGTTTGATTGTGCGATAGCGCGTGTAAGTGCCATTACTGTTCGGGCGTCCTGTTTATCCGCTGTGTTACCTTGGTAGGAAATTAGATCTATTTCCGAGGGCCAAATGAGATAACGTAAAATGTCCGTCGTCTGTCTTATCATCCCAAAGCTTTTGTACATCCAACAGTCACATAGTGTTAAACAATGTTTTTGCAAATTCGTTTGTTTACGTGAATTTTTTGTATCCCTGGCTTAAGTGTTGATCTGTTTTCAGGGCGAAATTAGATATAGCTTAATGTCCTTCGTATGTCTTATCATCCCAAAGGTTTTGTATATACATTGTACCTATAGTACGTAGTGTTAAGAATAAAAAAAGAATAAAAGAAATTTATTGGAATCACATAACAAAACACACAATTAAACATACAACACGTTAAACAATAATGTGAATGCAACGTAGCTGAAGTGTTAGCTGCTTTATTATTGTGTGCTCGAAGGAGGGCTGCAATCACTACGGAATGGTTACTGCTGTTTATGCAATAATTTCTCAAAGAAAAAAAAGTTTTCATCATTATTATCATTTCAGTCAAAAGACGGACAAAGTCTGGACAAATAAAATAAATAAATAAACTTTCCTACACTCACACCAATTATCTAGCCCAAGAGAAGCTTCGTTATAAAACTCGTTAAATGGTTACTAGACAACGGATAAACATACTTAAAATACTTAAATCCTTCATGGAAACATAGGTATTCAAATATGGAAAAAAAGCAATATTGATTTTGATATTAACGTATTCCTTTGTTTTGTTGCAGGTAAATTCTACAAATAGCTGTAAATTAGGTTTGGTCTTCACTTCGAAGTCTATTTGTGTAAGTGTATGTAATTCAGTTGTAGTTCAACAACTTCAACTACAAATATGTACCTACATAATATAACATTTATTAGGTACATAAAATTTTGTAAATTCTTTAATGGATACAATATATTCTTTAGATTTACAAATAACTTTGCCTTTTACGGAAACGCCATTAAGTTTTAATTAAATTATATTTAATGTAATTTTAACACCCTACAAAATACACCAAGGCTTCGAAAAAAATCTACAAGAATCGTATTAAGGTATGGACGCCCGCCGCCGCCGGTTGGGAACCTTGCCAACAACTTAAGACATAACCGTAAAAACGTCATCTGCAACTAATACTGTATCTGCGGCTGACAATAATGTCGGTTTCACCAGTGGAATTATAATTCTCTGAATACGACAAAGACAGTGGGCAGACAACCCTCCCGAATGGTTCAATGACGTACCGGTAACGGGGTCTCACTGGATGCGTCTGACATGGGATGGAGATTGCCGCAATTGAGAAGAGGTCTATATACAGGCTGTTCAATAATACCTGTATAATCCCGAATGTGGGCATATAGGTACGGTTGTCAATTCTTAAAGGTACACCAGAAAAGTTTTATCATTATTTTAGAAAATCAGGAGAAGTTATTGCATTCTGAGAGCTTCCAAGCTCCCAAGCTCTCAGAATGCAATTACTTCTCCTATATATATATAGATATATAATATATATATTACTTACCTATATCATGTAGAAGGACGTTTCGAGACCAAATCGGGGACGTCTTGGAAAAAGGTCAGGTCAAGAGTACCCTAAACCGAAGAGCATGTATGAAGAAAATAATGAAAGTGGACGAAACGAAACAAGTATGTATGGATCGTAGCAAGTGGAAAAAAGTGGTCTCTGCCTACCCCTACGGGAAAGAGGCGTGATTATATGTATGTATGTATGTATCATATAGGGTAGAGCCCTAGATTATAAACACGCCTGAAGAGCACCATGTGGCCGAGATATTGTTAAATATTATCTGCAACTAATAGGACTGTATCGACGGCTGATAATAATGTCGGCTTCAGCAGTGGATGTAATTCTCTGATTACGATAAAGACAGTGGGCAGTCAACCCGCCTGAATGGTCCTTTGACATACAGATGATGGGGACTCACTCTACTGATACGGAATGAAGATTAGCGCTATGGAGAAGGGGTCTATCGATACAGGCTGATTAATAATCACACTATTATTATAAATGCGAAAGTTTGTGTGTATGTCTGTATATTTGTTCCTTCTCCACGCTACAACGGATGGATGGATTTGGATAAAATTCGGCATACAGATAGTTTATAACCTGGATTAACACATAGGATAGTTTTTATCCCGATATTCCCACGGGAATCACACTATAAATATACTAAAAACGACAATTTAATTTTCCAATACAAAATGATTGGTTTGTTTTGTTGTCATGGAAACCAAAAAGAATTTAATCACTTGATGGAAACTGTCAAAATGGTACGAAGTCCGCCGGGTCCATTAGTACCTGTATAATCCCGAATGTGGCAGATAGGGTGTAGGGCAAGCACATACACAGAGCTCCGGAACATCATATACATGCCTGAAGAGCACCACATGGCCAAGATATTGAGGTTTTTGTTAAGTAAAATGGCAAAGTGACAACCCTAGGTCCAGCTGATACATTGTACTTGGTCGTCAACATTATGGTCCAAACGAAATAAAAGTTAAAACTTGTCAGGGTTAATCAAAAATTATGTATCAAAATAGTTTTTGTATGAAAAAGTAAATCTAAATAAATATGATTTTGCATATTATCACTTTTCTTTATACTTGGTGGCATAGCTGTGTACACCAAACATGTACCTATCACAGTGGGTTGATGTGGCTGAGGCCTGAGTGCGAGATTACTAATAGGAAAGGGTGTGTAAATGTAAATATAATGCTAATTTATTATTGAATTACTTAACTGACAATCCCTGATAGTGAGCGTTCATCATTGCCCTTAGGAACAAATTCGTGAAACTTTAACCTTTTCACCGCCCAACTATCCTGCACGCGATGTCCCGCTGTACGCCAACGTATAAATGTATTTTAATAAAGTAGAGGTACAAAGAAGAACTTCTATAGAAGTGCTGGCGTGGTCGGTCGAAAATCTCGAACTTCTATAGAAGTTGTTGGCGGTAAAAAGGTTAAAATATATGAGAAAGAGATACGAGTAGGTATCAGTTTAAAGTAGCACTCTGAGTAAGCGGCTTGCAGAAGTATATTTTCTAGAATTTGCTAAATCCTTATTGAAACGTCCACTATCAGAAATAAATACTACTAGATCCAATATTTTGGTGAATGGTGTTAGGCTACGCATCTGCAATTCCTCTAGTTTTGCGGGTGTCCATGGGCGGCGGTGATTGCTTCCCATCAGGTGACCCCCCTGCTCGTTTGGCTCCTTCTAATATATAAAAAAAGTATAAATAGGTATAAATTAGAGAGGAAGTGCCTTATACCACCGTAAGAGAATAACAAAGTAGATTTTACGAAAAAAAAAACATTTTTATAGAGCTAACAAATTGTTTAGTAGGTAGGTACATGAAGACATTCTACGGAAGCTATTGCGAAGTTATCCCAAGTGTCCGCGGCCTTGCAACTCGCGAGCAATATTACTTTTCTACTTAGCAGACCGGACACGTTGGTATTTCTCTGCCGTTTCTGTACGTCTTAATAATCAATCCTTACGTTTAGATACCGCCAGTTTTCTATGAAAGAATGAAAGTGTTGCCCTGCATCTGTATTGAAAAAATAAAGCTGAATAGCTTGTTTTTTTGTTTAAACGCACTTATCTTTACAACTACCAGTCAAATTTGAAAAAATATTTTTGCATTTTATAGCCCAATTTTTAGGGTAAAACAATATATTTTTCTTTAACAATTGTTGCCTTATCTATACGGTTGATTGTAGCCTTCATTTAAACAAAGGTAGGAAGGCTGTAGGCTATTTAACATCACACTACGACCCATAAAAAAGTCAGAAAAACGCAAAGCGAATACGAAGTACTAAGTATAGCGCATTCGGGCGACAAGGTGCGGCGCGGTGGGTCGGGGTACAGCTGGTATGGAAAAAAAGTACCTATTTGTTTAATATTTAAATAAGTAAAATATCATCATCATCAGCTCATATTATGTCCTCACTGCTGGAGCACGAGCCTTCCCTATGGATGGATAGAGAGAACAAGCCATAAACCACGATGCGGGGTCAGTGCGGATAGGTGGTTGTTAACGACTGCTAATGCAGCCGGGACCAACGGCTTTACGTGCCTTCCGAAGCACGGAGGAGCTCGAGATGATAAAGTTTTGGTCACCCATCCGATGACCGGCCTATGCGAAAGTTGCTTAACCTTATCAATCGCAGACCGGGCGCGTTAACCACTGCGCCATCGAGCTCCTAGCTCCTAGCTCTCTAGCATCGAAAATATAATTATCATATAAACGTATCACTGTGCACAGCTAAACTCAGACCTTTCACTTCATCACCGTCGTCATCATCACCATCAGCTCATTTTATGTCCCCACTGCTGGGGTATAGCATTCCCTATTCATAGAAACACCACAGAAGTAAAACTTATATGAGCTGATTTTTTTTTTAAGAGACTTTTCTTTTTTACCTCAAACGGCATTTTCGGTGTCACTGGACTTTAACTTATTGGGGTGAATAACCCATAATACTCCACACGGACAAAGACCAAAGGTCTTATGTGTTTTCCTAAACTAAAAGCAGGTTCGGGGACACGGCATTACGAAGGTAGATTAGCTTTACGATCGGAACAAGCTAGCCGCTGCGCCAACATAACAATTGCTCTGTGCCTAATAATCAACATTATATTAGATCAATGAAGTTGATGATAAAACTATAGTTCTGATAGTATATCGTGTTAATCACTTTAGTTATGGATATCGGAAACAATAGGGAACAAACGCTCGGACGCATATTAGATCCAGAGCTGACATGACAATAGACGTGATATGCATACATAATACCTATGTTACCATCCTTACTATAAATGTGAAAGTAACTCTGTCTGTCTGTGTGTTACGCAATCACGCCTAAACTACTGAACCGATTTAAATGAAATTTGGTACATAGGTAGTTTAGAGCCTGAGAAAGGACATAGGCTACTTTTTAAAGCGAAAAAAAGGCTGTAAAGGGTTAAAATAGGGGATGAAAGTTTGTACGGAAATTACGTCATTTTTAAGAAGCTAGAAGATTGAAACTAATTCTTTAGGCTTTTGATTAGTTTGTATAAGTTTTATTTGCAAAATAATTAACCTAAAAAATTTTAAATGCTGCCGAAAGACACGGACGAGGTCGCGCGCACAGCTAGTATATGTTTACGTAAAGCTGTTGATTTAAGTCAACTTTCGCTTTAGGAGCCCGATTGCATACTGGTGAACTTTCGCAAAGGCTGCGTTATCGGATGGAAAAAAATTTGCGCTTCGTTAAGCACGTAGAGCAGAGACCTTAACAACCACCAATCTGCACAGGGCCCACGTTGTGGTATACTTATGGCCCGTTCTTTCTGTGATCCATCCATAGAAAAGGGTCGTGCTCGAGCAGTGGGGGCAAAAGATGAGCTAGTTTTTTTTCTCTTAAACTTTCTTTCTTAATAATTGTCTTGTATTTTTATGACGTTTTAAAATTTTCAGAAAGAAAATAAAAAAGTTAGGTCCGTGATAGGACAAAGAGGTATAAGAACTAAAGCTTCAGGCACCGCGTACGTGATTTTCTTGGTGTTGCAAGCGTTAGCAGAGTGCGCTTTACGTCGTGCGGGTTTCTTGTTAGTCGACTCAGTAAAGAAAGTATAAATTGCGTTTATCTGCGTTTCTTGACGTATGCATATAAATGAAGGTAGGAAATTTTATTTATTACAATTGTAATAAACAACATATAGGTAAGTATCCACCTGGAAAGTAATTTGTTAGAATCGGCTATTGAATCCATTACCTACATTTTTTTATTAAAAGTATTTCTTATTTTCCTGATAAAATAAAAAAAATAAGATACCCTGTTTCTGCTTTACGCAAGAGAGTCTTAGCTATTTCATAATTATATTTTCAACGACTTACTTTCAGGTATGTGCTTTTATCATGTTACGTGTTATATAAAAATCCTTATAAATAAAAAAAAACATAAAGAACGAAAACATATAAATTCTCGTATCTTATTGCGATAATGGTTGAATTTTACATAGCTACCCAGCTTCTGCGCTTTGAATAAATGGCTTATCTTCACTTCAGTCTTACTGACTCATTTATCATCATTCAATACCAAGAATAATTTAGAGTTAATCCGAGTTATAAAATATAGCTCCAGATAATTTAGGGCGGCTTCAACAGAATCTTAAAACTGGATTCAGTTTTATCCTGTATTAATGCGATTTGCAAGTAACTTAATGTCAAAATTATGTTGGTTTTATTATACCTTTAATAGTCTATTACGTTTTTGTCGACTTCGTGTTTTACCAATTATGCTCATTCAACTGCCAAACATCACATAGTTCATGATTTAAGTTGTATTATCGATACATTTATATTTCAGATTTTGTGTAACACTAACTAACTAACTAACTAGAATGGCGCAACGACCCAAAGTGAGTCTTGGCCTCCGATAATAAAAGTCGCCATCTGGTGCGAGTCTCGTGTAAAATTACCTCAAATAATTATAATTATAATTTTATAAGATTTTTCTTACTTTTCATTTATTAGCAATACACTTTATAGATACAAAATTAGTAAATAATATCTTAAAGCCTAAATTAGGTTGGACTAGGACGTAAATACAAAAAAGCTGTTCGAAGTTAAAGACAATCTAGCTAGACCATTATATTTTCTGCTAGGTAGATAAAGCCGTTTTTTTTACTACTTTTACTTCGAAAGGAATGTTATAGTTCAACAATTCGTTAAGAATTCATCAAGCACTATGTTTGCCGGTTAGTTTGCCAAGTTGCAATCGCGGAGACTACTTTTCCCCGCCCAAAAATAAATAGTGACCGTCTAGTTGCCACGAAAAGTTAGAATACGGGCTATCGTTGTTTTGGGCGCACTACCCTCTTGTTGGTGGTTAGTTGGAGTTGGAGGGAAGACGCCGAGATCCAGTTGAAAAGTTGTAACTTTCCATGTTGGTCACAATCAGAACCCGGCTTTGGACAAAATTTGTTTTCTACTGTTTAATATATACACCAAGACGTAAGCGATAACCAATTTATAATGTGTGTGATGTAGATAGATAGATAGATAGATAATACTTTTATTGCAACACTATAAAACATAATCATGAACAGAAAAAAAAAATTACAAAGTTACAATTTGGCGGTCTTATCGCTTTTAAGCGATTTCTTCCAGACAACCAGTCGGATGGAGAGAGCTAATAAACTGTAAGATCAGAGGTGAAACTATTAAAACATACTAGAATAATGTGTATTTTATAAATGAAGCAAAATAATAATAATAATAATGATGATAAATCTATAATCATAATGATGATAATAATAAATATGTATATAAATACCATAATAAATATATAAATTGGACCAAATAAAAATTTTTCCTATTTCTATTTCTATTTTAACTAAATGGTTGTATATTTGCACTATGGTGGAAAAGGAAATGTAAGTAGTTAGAAGTTACCGTCGGTCATATCTTTTTATGATTCATTAACCCTCTAAAAAAAGAAAAAAGAAAAGTTATGAAAATAATTAATGGAATCAGGCGTTATTTTGCGGAAATGCATGGTACAAAAAAAATGTAATATAAATAATATGTGTGTTAATTCCGCTAACTCAAGTTAAGTATTTAAGCTAGCTAGCGAAATTAACATTACATGTTATTAATTTTTTTTTTAAAGTTTAGAAATAAAAGTTTCAGCAGAAACCCTTTTTAGTCGAGTTATAGATTGTCCTAAAAGCAAAAAGACTAAAATATTTTAATCTCAATTATGCATAATAATATTTTTTACGACATGACTGGAATTAAAGATAATAATTGAGCGCCTCATTACCATAGAGGAACCTAAGAAAATTACTTAAAGTTACGGCCAAACTTCAAGTTTGATTGAAGTTCAGTAGTAACTTGTTCAAAAGTTTTACGGCATTAGTTATATCCACCATATTTGCTACCACAGACCATATAATCTAAATAGTAGATCTGTGGTTGCTACTGTAGAAAGTTAGTTTGGGAACACATAGTCAGTCACGTTCCCTTACTTATTGATTGCCTTAGAATTTGTCCCGAAATAGAAAATCGCTCAGCGAATTTCTAGGAAATTGTTTCTTGATTGCTTTTGATCCAACTAATTAATACATCTAATAAGACCTTACTCAGCTTTTGACTAATTGTTGCGCAATTTCAATAATATTAATTATTATTCTATAATTTTGATACATCCATCTATTTATAAATGTTTATATAATTTTTAACGCAAATTTTGTTGCGAACAAATTACAAAAACACAAATGCTGAAAAAAATTTTTTTTTTTTTTATCCATCTATTTTATAGTAAAACACGTTGTGATTTGTTTATTTAATTAGTAATTTTTAAGTTAATTATCTTATAGTGTTTGAATTTCAATTACTTACACTTAAAGACGTATTTTGATTGCCTGCCTATGTAGGTAAACAAAACTATCTAGAAATAAAGACATATTATAGATTGAAATGAAACAACTTTTACGGATCTACTCGCGTTTATTTTACACATTACTTATTTAATGTTTATCCTGACGTTTCGAACCCTTTGCAGGGTCCGTGGTCACAGGGAGACATATTATAGAGCCAAATTGTCTCGGAAAATATTTCGGCAAACCCCATATCGCCATTTCCAGATAACTTTTCCAATGACTGTAGAACCGTGTTAAAACCCCATTTCCTTTTTATTACTAACCTTAAAAGTACCTATTTGCTTTGAGAAGTCCCACTATCTCTGCTTAGTAGTAAAAATAAAACAGCTGACAATGGAAGTTAACGTTCACAAGTTCCGTACTAAAATGGTAGTAGGGTATACAACCTTATTTTTAGTTTATACGAAAATCAAAACACGTGTCAAATATTTTCATTTAAAGAATCAGTCCAAAAAATATTAAAATAATATGTTGAAAACTCACGAAGTTACAAGCTTTTTGTGCTGTCCCGTTGTGTTTTTTAGTAGGGTACCTATAGGTACTTTATTTGAGATTTTGTAAATTGCCATCTCGCACATCTGTGCGAGTTTAAAGTGTATGAGTTGACGAATAACTCTATTATTTGGTCAAAATGTAACATGGTATAAAAAATATTGAAATCGATTCTATTACTGATTCTGAACAAACAGTTTTCAGGTTTCGTATAAACTAAAAATATCATTGTATAGTGGCACCAGCATTTAACTGGAGCAAGTCATCGACAGGACCAGTGATCGAAATTTTTGTCCTTTAATCATTAACACGTTAACCATACAAGCGTTCCGAAACACACCATATGTCCATATGAGTATTCATATTTTTTGGCCATTATTCGATGTCCAAATAACTGACAATGACATGTTTTTGACTTTTTCTATTGACTATACCCTTGGCCACAAGTCCTCAAAGAAAACACTAACTAATTTGACAAGTCCGTGGTTCTAGAGCCCATAGAGTATAATAAGGGCTCGTGTGCCTCATAGGGTACACGAACTCGGCGGAACCGCTCCCTGTGTGGT
This sequence comes from Eudonia lacustrata, assembly GCA_947562085.1. NCBI lineage: Eukaryota > Metazoa > Arthropoda > Insecta > Lepidoptera > Crambidae > Eudonia > Eudonia lacustrata. The sequence continues at coordinate 20,474,222 of OX387313.1, forward strand.
AACATACGGTACACCGGACTGTTGACGTGTAAATAGGGTCAGCAACCGATTTTCTCGAGGAGCTCGACGGCGCAGTGGTTAACGCACCCGGTCTGCGAGTGCTGAGGTTAAGCAACTTTCGCAAAGGCCGGTCATCGGATGGGTGACCAAAAATATATCATTTCGAGCTCCTCCGTGCTTCGGAAGGCCGTAAAGCCGTTGGTCCCGGCTGCATTAGCTGTCGTTAACAACCACCAATCCGCACTGGACCCGCGTGGTGGTTTAAAGCCCGTTCTCCTTCGACTTCGCGGGCAAAGTGCTAGGCGATTATAAAGCGTTGGGTTTGACTGCAAAATCTGCACATACCCTAATGTCTTAGATATAACTTTTGTCTTTTGTTTTGTATATTGTGTTGACGTCGCTGACTTAAATGTAGTAAATGTTTTGAATTTAATTAAATAAGGCAAATATCGACTACATTTCTGAAACAAACATAAATTAAATTAGATTAATCATGATATTCTCGACCTTTGAATAAAAGGTGATACTCTCCGAATCTGTAAGGCGCTGCTTCGCTTATTTGTTTGCAAGTTTCTATTTATTCTAACTTAACAGCTCGGATAAAGTATCTGACTTCTGGACTGAGAGTGATATATTCCAACCTGGGGTATACCGCGGTAGGTGATAATATCTGTATGTTTATGCTAAAGACTTCTGCTTTTATATGTTTTTAAAGTATTAACGCAGTGCTATATTATAGTAGTTTATGCAACTGTCATATAATGAAGGGTATTAAAACACGAGTGTGAGTTTATGAAACGAGCGCAGCGAGTTTCTTAATAGTAACGAGTGTTTTAATACCCGTGTTATATGCAGTTGCATACACTACTTTATCTTCACTAATGCAATTAGTCAAACAACAAGAGTAAAAGCTGACAATAGTTTATTTATAATAATTGTTCAAATTTTGGATGGTACAATTTTGAAAGTTAATGTTAATTATTGATCCAGCAGCTGTAGCGGTCGCGGGGCTAGCAGTAGAGCTCGTAGACGGAGTTGGAATATTTATAATTACTTCATTCGTCTTGTTTTCTATACTGTTCAAGATCGTATTTGAGACTTGAATTTTATTCATTAAAGACTCATCAATGTAGCTTTCAGCCACAGTAGAAGACTTCCACCCCCCGTGTCGTTTTAGTGCGGTCAAATCACCACCGCTATCTATGAGAAGGGTCGCCGAGGTGCGCCGGAAGCAATGCCCCGTGTACAACGCTGGGTTAGGCAGATTCAAAAAACTTGCGATAGTTTTTCCCAGAGCACCAAATTTATTAATACCAGTTCTTTGATCGACGCACTTCCCCGATCTATAGCTCAAGAAAAAGGCAGGGTTTCGACAGGGGGTGGGTCGAAGTTCCATGTATTTTTTACATACGGCATAGCAGTTGCCCGTCACAACGAAAGAACGATCTATTTTCGTTTTTGTTTTCGAGACTTTCACCATGATTATACTGTCGTCTATGTTAGAGACTTCATCGAACTGGATGTTGTATAGCTCTTGCCTTCGGCATGCCCCCATTATGCCGAAGATTAGTGCAACCTGTAACAATAAACGATATAATAAGCTTGAGGTACATAGCCAAGGCAAAAACTATGATTTATGAAGTAGTAAAGTGTAGGTACCTACTACCTAATTTATACACAAAGCGCTTAAACGGAGTGTCTAGATAACTTGCGTGTGTAGTACGTAAATACTAGGTAGATTAAATAACAGAACTAAAATACACTTACCTTTTCAAAAAGATACAAAATATCTGGTGAATCTTTCAGGAACATCTTTATTTGACCTGATGTAAACGTCAAGGACTTTTTTTTTGTGTCCTTCTGAACTGCGTTTCAGGAACGCTATGACTTTTGAATACTTCGTGATATCAATATTGTTGTAGATACTCAGTGTGGACTTGAGCATAGAATATTTAGCCCACATAGAAGATGGCTTGAATTTGTCGGAGAGGTCTTTGAGATACACAAGAATGACATTTTCAGAAAATGATGTAGTCTTCTTTTCAATCTTCCATGCCAAAAAGTTATTATATTCTTTTTCATATAATTTTCTAGATTTTTCTGGCAAAAGATTGTGAGTTACTTTTGTTGCCAATTCTAGAATATCCGGAGGCGTACAAATATCATCGTCGCTGTCCATTTTTAACTTTTAATTTGTATTTTAAAAACAAAACACATTGCGAAACATTAAATTCACGCGTACGTGTATTGTCACAGTGAACTTGCCGCCATTAAAATCTAACCAATGAGAGCGCAGCTGCGCGCGCAGGGCCAATCAGGAGCGAGCGCGCGCTGTTCTTTTTTTATTTAATTGGCACAAGATCTTACCAAAGAGTTTTGTGTATGTAAGTTTAGTAGTTTCGACGAAGTTTTCACGTATAACCCAACTGTTTTCAAAAGCCAGCCTAATATCAAAATTTTATACAACTTGTATGAGGATTTTGACATAAGGCTCGCCAGGTTAATTGGTCGCGTTTTATTGATGTTATAATGAGATTTTACGATATCGATGTGGATATTATACCATCATGTGAAATTGCTTAAATTGAGTGTTTTGTTGTCTGCGCTATAACAGTAGTAATTATAAGTCAAGTATTGGAAACATAAGTAGAATGTTACAACATTAGTGTAGATAAAAAATATAATCACACTAATATTATAAATGCGAAAGTTTGTGTGTGTGTATGTGTGTATATTTGTTGCTTCTTCACGCTGCAACGGATGGATGGATTTGAATGAAATTTTACATGCAGATAGCTTATAACCTGGATTAAAACATAGGATACTTATTATCCCGATATTCCTACGGGAACGAGAACCACGCGGGTGATACCGCGAGCGGCCGCTAGTTAGGTAATAAAAGCAAAATTGCATCTGTAGACTACTAAACGAAACGTATATTTTATTAAAGTGATATTGGAAAACATTTTTTTTAGCATTGAAGTTAAGAACTTTTTTTCTGAACAAGCATCATAGCAGAACTCGAAGATGGTGGATGGTGGAACGTGAAGGATTTTGTCTTGGACCTTATACAGAGCAACTCTTTCAGTTTAAAAGTTTCTGCAATCCAAAAGTGTGTTGTAACGCGCACCACATTAGGGTGAGTTTACCTTTATCATTAAAATAAAGCGATTTTTAGGGAATGTAACGGCATCTTAGTCTATCAGCTAATATGACTGCACCTCTTTTCAAATTATTATTGGCAAGTCACGGAATCGCAAGGGCTCGCACTGAATAAAAAGCACTTGAAAAACTTCAATTTTCAACTGTCTATCGGATTGCAAAAAAGTCGTCAGTTCAAATCCCACTAGAGATATGAAGTCTAATGTCTCATCACCACCACCATCATCATCCTCATTGTACGGGAAAGAATTAAGGGTTTTAATATTGAAGAAAAACACCTATCTTTCTGTGAGTTATTTTTTGACAACTGACTTAAAAAACAAAAGAACATTATAAAAAACATAGACAACGTATCAAAAGAGGTATATAAACATAAGAAACTCCCCGACACTCATCATCATCATCATCATCATCATCATCATCATCATCATCATCATCATCATCATCATCATCATCATCATCATCATCATCAGCTTATTTTATGTGCCCACTGCTGGGGCACGAGCCTTTCTTATGGATGGCAAGCATATGGCAAGGGAGAACGGGCCATACGGGTTGTTAACGCTTTAAGTGCCTCCGAAGCGCGTATGAGCTCTAGATGTTAAATTTTTGGTCACCCATCCGATGACCGGCCTTTGCGAAAGTTGCTTAACCTCAGCACTCGCAGACCGGGCACGTTAACCACCTCGACGTTAACGCGTCTAATGTCTAGTGCTATTTGAAGCGTTTTGCATTTAAAGTCACAATTAAAATAATGTATGTAGGTAAAAAGGTTTTCCAGTTACCATACATTTAATGTCTCATTTGTCAATTAAAGCTTAAAGTGTAGCCTGCCATTAACAATTTGCATCTCATGTCGTGGTATCGTGACCGGATAGTAAGATTACAGCCATTGCTTCATCATTACAACCGATTGTCACATCTGAACCATGAAGACACCTGCTCATGCAATGTCTGTTTGTAAAAAGACTCAAGGGCACACTAAATGGCTGCTCATGCAGTTAGTTTGTAAATGGGGCCATTCTTTCAGTGAAATAAGTTATAGTATAGATTTTGTACTTTACTATTTTAAATTATCAAAAACATTTGCTGGTCTCAATATTCCTTTACTAGGTGTCTTGGTAGGTAGGTAAGTATAGGTTTCTTTTTGGAAATAAAAAGGTTAATAGGGGTGGGTGACCGAAAATGTATCATCTCGACACAACAAACACATGTATTTTTTTAACAAAACCAAGAACAAGTCTTAATATTAATTTTTAAATCATTTAAGTATAATTTGTCTTCGAAATATATAAATTTCATTCAGTACACATGTACCTTTTTACATGTAATAAAAGCTTGAGCTAAGCTAGCCTGTCATATAGGATACTTGGAAATAGTTGATAAGCAGTTAGAACCAATGTGCTAACTTATTTATTTATTTATTTGACTTTTCAACATGTGTACATGGTTACAATACAAATTTCAATAGCTAGTAATGTGTCCTAGTGACACATTACTAACAGAAGAGCGGCACATGCACTAGAAATTGCGTTTTACATAATCATATACTTAAGCTTATTAGGTATCATAATCAAAATAACAGAATCGGTCAGTCGTCCGTCACATTCGACGGAACTGGGTGTGTGACTTACATAATTGGGCCATTATTTTATTAAAGGTACAAAAATCGGTCCACTTCAAACAAAAACGATTTTGTCAAAAAAATAGGTAAATACTAAAATAAAACAGCTATTGCTAGGTACCGATTAAAATAACTGTACCAGAAAAACATATGAATTAATGTAAAATATTATATTTCTTTGCAAATTACGGTAACTCAGTTGTTTTTTTAGGCAACGCAGTTGTTTTTCCTATAAAAATTGGCTGTCCTTCCGTGCGAGTCACCTCACATAAACTTAAATTGCTTTAAAAATGTTCACGACATCAATATTTTTGAAAGTTTTAGGTTATACGTAATTGTTTGAACTTTACTAGGACGCCTATTGAGGTATGATTTTACCACAACAGTTTAAAAATAATAAAATATTTCTCGCCGTGTCCCCGTTGCAAAGCAAAATGACACGTACCCAGTGTTACCATAGGAAAGTGGCTTTTAAATAAAGCTTTTTAGACATCTTTACTCCTAATATCCTTTGATCGGTCATGAATTGATATTGGCGCGCGGGAGGGTGGCGGGGCGGTGCAACTGACCAAGCCAGTCGCTCGAGAGTCTCATCGTGCGGGGTGCGTGTGTTTATTGTGAGACCACTGAGTTACCGGCGACAGACGGTGAGTTTTCTAGATATTATTAATTTTATTCAATGCAAAATATGTAATAGTTGGTCAATATTGTGGTTGCACCATAATTGATTTAGAATATGTATTCATTTAAGTACCAAGTTTGAATAAGTTTAAGTTTTACAACTGCGTTACCACTACACTGTGTTACTACCAGAAGTAACGCAGTTGTATTTTTAGTAACACAGTGGTTTTCCGTATATTTTTCACACATTAATTACACATTTTATGGCAGAAATATTACATCTAAGTATTGTTTTTTAATAGAATAATAACTTCGAACAAAATGGCTTTAACACCGGCTGAAAAACAACGGCGATATAGGCAAAAGTTAAAAGAAAATGTAGTGAAGAATGCCGAAGCCTAAAGAAAAAATCTGGAACGCTATCATGCTACAAAAAAACTCGTAAAAGACATGACAGAGAAGGAACATAGATCTACTAAACGCAAATGGAAGATTGCAAACAAGAAACGTCGAGAGCGTCAAAAAGTAGCACAGGCCATTTTGGTTGAGACCCCAGTTTCTACACTACGTTCCACCAACACAGCTCTGAAAAAGATAAATTTTACTCTTACCTGGGCGTCGCACAAAGTGATGTCGATGAGGAAGGAGATATTAAAATTATGTTTTTTAAATCAGCCGATGATTCTGGGAAAAGGTTCAAAGTTATGGAGAAAGATGTTTCTTACGAACCGTCTGAAGCCCAAAATAATTAAGAAGGGAAAACGAGTGTACAAATACAAAAATACAAATTTAATGCGCCATTAAATATTTTTGAAAAATGAGACTAAACATTTTTGTAAAATATGTTATTAAAAAGTTGATGTTTCAAAGATTTTTAAGAAGAGTTTTGTTATTTTTGTTTGATTTTTAAGACTATGATTGTTTTCTCATGTTTTTATTAGTTTAAACTTGAAGAAAGTACAAAATGCTGTCATTAAGATACCATTGTGTTACTTATTTTACCACTGTGTTACTTTTTGTCCCTCTTTTTCTGATAGCATTTAGTGCCATAAAGCTAATCAATATTGATTAAGAACTTTAAATTTAAAGATAAATCTTTTATTTAACTTGTTTGTAGCTATTCCTTATGCCATCAGCATAAAATAATTACTATTTATTCCTATTTTCGAAATGTCTTTCATTTTAGATTAATGTTTGGTAACACAGTGGCAAACTGAATTAAAAAAGAAATCATTAGACTGAGACTTTTTGTGATTTAACTTTATAAGATTATCCTATACTGTCGTTAGTTTATATGTGATATGTTTCCGAACTGAACTAAATGTTCCAAACATTAAAACTTAATTTTGTAAGAAAGTAACGCAGTTGTAATTTTTCCTCATCATTTCTTAAACAAACGTCAATAAATATAAAACTTAGCAAGAAAACATCGCTGCAAATGTCTATAATGTTTACTATAGATAATAGTGAACATGAATAGACATTAAACGGAACAAAATACTTACATAATTTTTTATAAAAAAAAACTGCGAACGTAGTCCAAATTGGTCCCTAAATAAAATAATAGCCCAATTATGCACTTAAATAAGACATGATTCAGTTAGCAAACAGTCAACTAGTCCATACTATCAGTCAATATAGAGTTATTGTTTACACGTTATATTATTATTATATTATATTATTTTACACTAGTTCACAATATTTAAATCAACTTAGCCTTTACCTCCGCTTAAAACTCCGAATTACTTTCTATTTAAAACGCTTTAGCGTACAGCTCACGAATTGTCTATAGTTTGGAGAAACTTTGGCGTCGATTCGGACCATTTCGATTAAATCGAGAGTACGAATTCAGTAGTATAAAGGTGGATTTATTGAATCTCTAGTTCATGATTGTTCTTTGGTGAAGTGTAGGTACCTAACGTCGATAAAGCAGTTTGGAATTAAACACTACGGTATCTGCCCGCCTTAGATGAATGATTGGTCTCGCTGTCGAGCGCAGCGAGACCAATCATTCATCAAAGCTGCCCGCATTCTACATTTTATTTTATCCGTGCCAACCCTTTCTGTGATCAAGGCAGTTTTCCTTTGACCATGGACCCTGCAAAGGGTGTATTGTATAGTGTTGTGTCAATGTGTACTCGTATAAAGGGCTTTATTCCAATGTGTAACCTACACGTGGACCAAGTGGACCCTACTACATTTATAAAACAAAAGATGAAAACTGTATAAAATGGGTCAACCCTTCGCATAATGTAGGTATATATATGATTTCTTATATGATTTTTTATTTTTCCTATGATTTTCTCAACAGATGAAGGCTTATGAAGTGGTTTAACCAATCAGCTTATGTTCGCTGATGCCCTTAGATGTACTTGGGCATAGAGAATGCAATGGACAGTGAAGCGTTACAGAGGGATATCGACAATGTTGTGAAATGGAGTGATTGCAATCGAGAACTTCCCACTTTTGAGCTCAAGTTTTCCCATATGAACAAAGCACATAGGAAAATTACTATATAATTAAATGAACCTATCCCAACTACATAAATATACAACATGCGATCTAATAAATAAAAATTACAAAGAGTATTAAATCAAATATACAATTAGATATACGCATAATCTCAGACACAAAACAAACTCAAATTAATTACACCTAGGACTAAGTATGGGAAAAAGACAATTCTGTTTGAGGGAGCACAGCTGTTTAATAGCTTACCAGATGAAGTGAAAACTTGTGAGACTATATACATGTTTAAAAATAAACTTAAACTGCGTAACGCAACGAGTACCACAGAGTGACAAATTGTATACCCACTGTAATTTATATTATATTGTTTATATCTCATTATAAGTGAAATGTAATTTCGTATGAGAATAAAGATCTTTAAAAAAAAGAAACAAATAAATAAAAAAATAAATAAATAATAAATACCCCTCATATCCTTGGGGGACGTCTTTTGGCTGAGATGATGATGATGATGATGATAATGATGATAAAGATCTTTAAACCTAAGAGGCCAAAACCCTACACAATGGTCCAATGCAGGTTGGTGGGTTTCCACGATCGCTATCTTACGATCCGGTGGCCCGGCATTGTGAAAGCTGCTTAACGTGCCAGATCGCAATGAACTAGCTAAATAAAAATATCTTTAAATTATTTTGTGAAAAGAAAACTTCGTGCTCCATTTCAAGCACATTGCGCTCACGGATTTCATATTAATCAAAGTGTTTATGGCGATGGAGTCTCGACATACCTATAAAAATTATGTATAATAAGGGTTACATTAAATTGTTAAAACATTGTGTCTTTTGTAAACTACGACGGTTGAATTTCGACCACTGGGCGACAACTAGTAAATATAAACATGTCATTACTAAAGCTTCATTGATTTGTTTATAAAGCGACTACACTGAAATCCTGTAGTAACACATTAACAAATCCCTATTAAGTCTGATTGGTAGCTGTTAGAATCGTACGGAAATCCCAATTTACTTCGCGGTCCGATTGCAAAGGTTAGTTAGTAGTATCACAAAATAACGGGACCCAGAAGGGAAATTTAAAATACATACCGTGCTCGGGCAACGCACTAGACCCTTGCACGGACACGGAATCTCGAATCACAAATCGGTGAATGTATGTAAACTATTGCGATTTGTGTCCGTAATACCAATTTATCAACCGCAACGAGGGCTATCGTTTTTTTTTCTCTCCAGGTGGCGCCACTGTAGAGTGAGGTCCTAAAGTACGGCTGTCAATGTATTTTATTACGGGCGCCAAAACAAAAGTTTACATTTAAATCATATTTAATACAATAGAACCGTAGACTGAACGTATTGGCCATGCCACAGTGTTGCGCAGTCCTCTTTTGCTCGGAAAAAAGGCGGACTTAAGTTTCCGAAAGATAATACTGTCTCAAAGCAGTGGTTAGTAGCGATTCGCAGGGTCAACATGTCCCTTTAAGACATTACGTGTTTGAAAAAAAACATTTTAACATTAAATCTTAAAGAAAAGCCTGATGTAATACAATTTTACACTGGTTTTGACATTTCGGAGAACTCACGCTACACAAGCGCCCTTAGCGGTGAATTCATACGCGATAACCCTCACTAAAGAAATCGCGTTGCTTATTTGAACAATTCACAACTGGTTGCTTTTTTCGTTAATAAGCCTGCGGAACAGTCCGGACGCAGCTTTACGATATTCTGTGTCGGAGAGTGGTTGCAGAGTGAACGAGAGTGCGGCAACTTCACACAAGCGCTCCGAAACGCACGCACACAAACTCGTAGTTCACCTACATTAGCACACGGAAAAAAGCATGGGAAAGGAGTACCCGATGACGCGGCTGTCATCGCAAACGCGGATCGGGCAGCGTATGTTGCTGTAGTAACGGAGAATAACAAGTATGTCACTGAGCGCTGCCGATCTTATTTAAACCTTGTTTCTTTATTGGAAATAGAAAAATTTATTACATATGTATTCAAAACTAGCCAAAACTATTTTTGATAATATGTCGGACCTTAAATATGTACCTCCATGTAAATGCTTTCCAATAATATATTTAAAAAAAATATACATTGGCATGCGGATATATTACGTTATTAAATTTAATAACGCAGCTTCCGGCTAATGTAATGTCATTCCACTCACGATCTTATACTGTTGCATATTAATATTGTTATGCTAAAGTAAAGTAATTAAAACGTTGTTCGGACTTTTTAATTGCAAGTTTAAATACCCAATCCTTGATTAGCTTCATTGTTGCAAGTGGTATTGGGAGTACTATTCGAACCACTTCACTGGTGACCCCAAACGTTTAGAAGAAAAATGGAGGCTGGATTGCCGAGTTGGGGTCAGGACACCCTCGTTTAACCCAAATGACCCTACACTATGGTTTGCGCAGTTCAAAGGTCAGTTCGCTCTTTCGAATATTTCCACAGACACCACGAAGTTCTACTATGTGCTCTCACAACTGGAACCAGAGCACGTAGCGGAAGTAAGAGATCTAAGAGAGTAACCCACCCCACCAGCATCAGGGAGGTACGAAAAATTAAAGTCCGAACTCATCAAACGGCAGCTTGTGTCCAATTTGTAAATTAATTTTTGATTACGATTGTACTTTATAATGATATAAGTATTTTATAGTGTACACCTAAATTGTGTGTTTCGTTTATAATATATAAGACACCCAAATTCACACAATAATAAATTAACTATGTGTGGCTCACTCAACCCTAGCTGGCAGCTACAGCTCGTACGTCAATTCAAGATCACGGCACTGTTGCCGCACTCTCGATCGAATGAAGCTTCTGCAGTCTCCTTAATATTTTGTGGTAGTATTGTGTATTTTCCTACACATTTGTAGCAACAGCTCTCGTGTCTTCCATAGCTTTTGGTGTACTGTTGCGTCCGTCGGTCCGAATATCTGATAACCACATTCATTAAGAATGGTTAGCTGTATGTATCGTAGAAACTGGAAACCCTGTTCGTTCGCAACTTCGGATCGGATGAGTATTCAGTTGCCCATTGAAACTAGTGTTTCATTGTTTAATTTTACCTCATAAGACTTAAAAGTGTAAACTTCTTTCTACATTAAAATAAGCTTGATGGCGCAACGGCTTGCACTTTCGGTTTGCAATCTTACAAGTTAGGCAACGTTTAGCACAGTTTGGCCATTAAATTAATTGGTGGCCAAATATCTCCCGAGCATTGACGAAGTGCTGTATAAGGCACGTCACGCCCTTGGTCCCTTTTGTCCTCGTAAGATCGTAGTCGTTTAAACCCATTAAAAACCCTCATCGAATCAGCGTGGTAGGCTATGCCCATATGTGGAACGGTCAGAGCCGCCAGTGAGACGTTTCTAAGCTGACGATGATTAGCATCATGATATTTAAAAGACACAAACAGTATTTATTAATTTTGCGTATGTTTTTTTATGCAACGAATGCTATAACGTATAAAAGGAAGGCTATCGATCCACTCAGTGACCTCGTCGGCTTCGAGGATCTTCCGAATGCCACCATCTATGGACCACGGCGGGCAGTGACCCGTGATGTGGGACATGCTCTGTATCTCTCCGCAAGAACAGTGCGTGTCCGTCCTAAAAACAACACACAAACGAGACACAAACAGTGTTGCTGTTCTTCTGAAATATATGTATTTCACATTTTTTTGAGGAGCTCGATGGCGCAGTGGTTAACGCGCCCGGTCTGTGAGTGCTGAGGTTAAGCAACATTCGCAAGGGCCGGTCATCGGATGGGTTACGAAAACTTTATTATCTCGATCTCCTCCGTGCTTCGGAAGTCACGTAAAGCCGTTGGTCCCGGCTGCATTAGCAGTCGTTAACAATCACCAATCCGCACAAGCTGATGATGATAAATGACACTTTTTAAACTCTTTGTTGTAATGCTTTATCACATCACCAGTTCATTTTATGTCCCCACTGCTGGGGCACGAGTCTTCCCTATGGATGGATATGGAGAGCGGGCTATAAACCACCACGCCACCTCCAACGGAACACATCCTAATTAAGTTGTCCTCAATCTAAGCCAGTGTTCTCTGCTAAAACTAGTGGAGTCCTTGTTTGTACCTGTTTGCGACTTGTTGGGACTTCAAAGACATCGTTTCACTCGTTACAGTGCAAATTTGGAACTAGTTGTGTACCCTCCGACATTCTAGTTGAGTGTTAGCTTTGTACTTGAGATTTTAATGTCCTCCACTTAAAATTACGATAGGGTAGTTGCGCCAGTTCTCAACACAGGAACCAGTGATTGACAACTTTTTCCTCTAATCATTAGGAACAGGGGTCACCAACTGATAAGCAAAACAAAATAAGCGCATTTATGACTTAAATTTATTACTTTTTAATTTAATTTTTCGTCATAGTGACACTATTTTATATTTCGATATAAATAAATTTATTAAAAACTTTAGTTTGACGTCAGATACTATGTATCTTTCTAAGAAATGTAGGACTCAGATAGCTAATTTGTTAGCTTTTAATATACATGATACAGTTATAGGTGGTATAACTAAGTCTTTTCATGATAATAACTTAATCATTAGTAGTTCTACTAATGCAACTTTTACATCTAGTAATAAGGTTACAACCTCAGGTTTAAACTGAGGTCTAAGACAAAAGCCAAGCCCACATCCATTACTATTATACATCAAAATATTCAGGGTTTGGCTGGCAAGGACTTAGAATTAGAATTATTAGCAAAAAGTCAGGTAATTCATGTATTTTGTATAACTGAGCATTGGCTAAAAAGTCATGACACATCGTTCCATGTAAATAACTTCCAACTAGCAAGCGGGTACGTGCGAAGCTCAGCTATTCACGGCGGTTCTCTAATATTAGTAAGAAGCAATATTAAATACAAAAATCGCAACGATATTGTAGACCTATCAGTGGAGCGTAACATTGAACTATCGTGTGTGGAGTTCAATAGTTTTGTAATAGTGTGTGTATACCGACCCCCCTCGGGCAATTTCAATATTTTTGAAACAGTAATGGAAGACGTACTTAGAAAATTAAAACTAAAAAAGAAATTTGTTTTAGTATGTGGAGATTTTAATATAAATATTTTAGAAAACACTCCAACGAGTGTTCGTCTTCTTGCCTTATTTAAATGTTTTAATCTTTTGAATCTATTTCTCGAACCCACTAGAATAACTTCACATTCGGCCACTTGTCTCGATAATATTTTTACAGACTATGACCCTGTTTCTAAGTCACTCATTAATAATCTTACGTCTGACCATTGCGGTTTGAAGGTGACCTATGATTTTGATATTAGGGATGAACCAATAATAGTGAACTGTAAACCAGTTACAAAAGAGCGAGTGGAGTGTTTCAAAAATAGTATAGCTTGTAAAATAGATGCATTGCCTTTTGTACAAGATGATCCAGATGTGCTTTATAGTAATCTTTTTAACTTAATCAAGACCGAATACAACCAGGTGTTTACACCAAAAACAATAAAAATTACTCATAAACTTAAGTTCTGTGACTGGGCCACGACTGGTATATATAAAAGTAGAAATAAATTGTATGATTTATATAGTTTAAAACAATATAACCAAAATGTTAATTTTACGGAATATGTAAAGAATTATTCGAAAATGTTTAAGAAAGTGTGCATAGTAGCAAAATCTAATTACATTAAAGAAAAAATTAAAAAGTCTAACAATAAAATCAAAGCCACTTGGGACATCATAAACCGTGAAACAGGTAAATTTAAACCACGGGATAATACCTTCACTTTAAAAGTAAACGACAACTTGGTCAATTCAGATTCACAAATTGCTAATATTTTTGATGATTTTTTTGTAAATATACCTGTAATAACAACATCAAATTTAGATTCATCACCGGAAGCTGCACAAACTTTACTCCAAAAATATGTACCAAAATGTAATCTTTCCTTTCATTTTAAATACATTGATTCAATGAATATTATTAAAACATTCAAATCACTTAAAATGAAAAACACGAGTGATTTGTGGGGTATATCTATTAAAGTAATTAAGAATATTATTTATTCTATTGCACCGTATCTTGCTGAAATTTTTAATAACTGTGTCGATAAGGGAATCTTTCCTGATCTTATGAAGTTTAGTAAAGTTATACCTTTATTCAAATCAGGAAACAAAGAAGACCCCAGTAACTATCGGCCCATTTCAATATTACCAGCGCTAAGTAAAATTTATGAAAAAATTATACTCGAACAGTTGATGTCATATTTTAACACAAACAACCTTTTACATAGTAAGCAATATGGTTTTACTAAGGGTCGTTCTACTACTGATGCAGGCGTTGCTCTAATAAAACATATATTTGATGCCTGGGAGAAGTCTCAGGAGCAGGAGAAGGCTCTTGGAGTTTTTTGCGACTTGTCCAAGGCTTTTGATTGCGTTGAGCACCGGACTCTGGTGTTGAAGCTACATTATTACGGTCTCGAAGATTTTGCACTAAATTTTATACAGTCATATCTCAGCTCTAGAACTCAAACTGTCGATATAAATGGTACTAAATCATCTGGTTCTCATGTAAAAATGGGAGTTCCACAAGGGTCGATTCTTGGTCTTTTTCTGTTCTTGATTTATATTAATGACTTATCATTCTTTGTAGAGAATTTCTGTGAAATTGTATTATTTGCAGATGATACTTCACTCATTTTTAATGTGACTAGGTGTAGGACTAATTATGAAAATGTAAATAAAGCTTTTTCAGAGGTACTCCATTGGTTTACTATTAATAATTTACAGCTTAACGCTAAGAAAACAAAATGTATTAAATTTATATTACCAAATGTCAGAAATGAACCAACCAATATTAGAATAAACGGTGATCAATTAGATTTGGTAGATTCTACAGTCTTTTTAGGCATTACCCTTGACTCAAAACTTCAATGGAATCCTCATATATCGAAATTGGCCGGTAAACTCAGTTCTGCTGCTTATGCCATTAGAAAAATTAGGCAGTTAACAGACGTTGAAACTGCTAGAACAGTTTATTTTAGTTATTTTCATAGTGTCATGTCGTATGGCGTCCTACTGTGGGGAACAGCGGCTGATATTGAAACTATATTAATTTTACAGAAACGAGCAATAAGAGCAATCTATAAACTAGGATCACGAACTTCCCTAAGAAATCTTTTTAAGGAGATTGATGTCCTGACAGTTGCATCTCAATATATTTATAATTGTATAGTTTTTGTACGTTGCAACATCAACTCCTTTACTAAACACGGTGACGTACACAATTTCAATACTAGTGTTGCGGAAACCCACAACACACACTATGCTACTGCTTAAAATTATACATTAAAAATAGAAAAAATTCCACTTACAGTTCCATGCCGCTCCCGCCGTCCTGAACGGGATCCATATGATCCGATGGGGCCCGAATCCGGCTCCGGGTCTTCTAGGGTTCCCTAAACACACCCAAACTACCCCAAAGTGCACTTTCCCACTGAAAATACCTGTTACTCCCGCAGCGGTGTGACCGACATCCCGGCTAATTGTTTTCCCGAAACAATTCGTTTACGACGCACACTCACAAACACAGTTTGCACAATCCACTTAAGTAGAATAATACGGCTCCAAATGCCCTTATTACTACATAAAATCTATTTAATTATCAACACACGATAACTATCAACCAGCCATATTTGCTTTCCAGAGACAAGAGTATAAAAAAAGAACAACTAGTGATGGGGCCATTATGCCACCAAACAAAATTGAATCTCGATAATCGATTCGTCCATAATACAAATCAAAGTTGTATTTCCAATAAAAATAAATGCCTGTTTATTTGCAACATCCCGCCACCCAAAGCGGACGTACCGCTTTCTAGCCTGAAATCTTAAACTAGTCAACCGGTAATCGAGCTAAGGTCGCGACCGCGCGATTAAGCACCGATCCCTCAACCAACACTTGCGCCACACGCGGAGTCCCGTCCGCGCCCCAGATTAACTTTAAAATGCGACCTCGTCTCCAAAATAAC
This sequence comes from Eudonia lacustrata, assembly GCA_947562085.1. Taxonomy (NCBI): domain Eukaryota; kingdom Metazoa; phylum Arthropoda; class Insecta; order Lepidoptera; family Crambidae; genus Eudonia; species Eudonia lacustrata. Next base: position 20,490,139 of record OX387313.1, read on the forward strand.
GATGGCAAATTAGCCTCTTTTAATAAAACCAGATCCCCCTCCGAAGGGGGCGACGTCCGGTCTGTCCACTTTACACGCTGCTGCAATAAATGCAGATACTCCAGTGACCAACGACGCCACAAGTCCTGACTCATTTGTTGTATCATTTGAAAACGAGACATCCGGTGTCTGCGTTCATCCTTCCAGGGATACTCAGGCAGGGCAGTGAGTGGCTGACCGACCAAAAAATGACCAGGGGTCAGGACTTCCATGTCATTTGCGTCAGAGGAGAGTGGACAAAGCGGACGCGAGTTGAGAACCGCCTCAACCTTACAAAACACAGTTGTAAGTTCCTCATACGTGAGGGTAGTTTCCCCGACTACCCGGCGCAAGTGGGTTTTTGCCGATTTTAACGCGGCTTCAAATATCCCGCCCCAGTGGGGACAGGCTGGCACACTAAATCGCCATGTGATTCCCCGCTGTGCGAGAGCTTGACTTATGCTATTACAATTTTTATCCAGAAAATCGTTCACATCTTTTAAGTAGTTGGCAGTGCCTCTGTAGTTGGTACCGTTGTCGGACCGAATGAGAGAAGGTAAACCCCGTCGCGAAACAAAACGATCCAGCGTGGCGACAAAGGCTTCCGTAGACAGAGCCGAAACCACTTCCAGGTGGACGGCCTTAGTGGCCAGGCAGACAAAAACGCACAGGTATGCTTTCGTGACCCTAGTGTTACGATAGGCTGTGGTTTTCACCAGAAACGGTCCAGCAAAATCCGTACCGACCCCGTCGAACGGCCTAGTAGTCTGACAAACCCGGTCAGAAGGGAGATCCCCCATCTGTGGCTGCATAGTGGAGGCCTTCACCCGATAACAAGCCACACACTTAAATAACACGCTGCGAACCACTCTCCGAGAGGACAAAATCCAGAACTCCCTCTGTAATATCGCCAGTAACGCATTACACCCCGCGTGAGCGTTTTTCAGGTGTCTATCCGAGACCACCAGTTCTACCAAAGGTCCTCCTTTGGGGAGTAGCAGAGGATGACGGCTACCGAAGGGCAGGTCGGCATTTTTGAGGCGACCTCCAACGCGTAACAGTCCATCCGCATCCAGAAATGGGTTGAGCCGAGAGATCGCTCCCTTGAGCTTTGCGCGACCGACGCGCAAAATCTTCAGTTCGTCCTCGAACCGGTCAGCTTGAACCAGCCGTATCAGGGCCAACAGTGAACTCCTGCGTTCCTCAGCACCCGCCACGGGTGATAACTGCCTCTTGTCTGGATGGCGGCAGTTATGTAGAAATCTCCGGATCCAGCAAGTTACACCTAGCAATTTGTCCAGTTTGCTGTATCGAGCCGTCAACCAATTCGGATCTGGCCTTGACTCGTTTGTTGTCACCAAAACTTTTATTCCAGGGAGCATCCCTAGAGAGCCATCGATCATGGTGACCGGCCATGATGACTCACCCTCCTTTAACCACTCTGGACCCCACCAGAGGGCATGCTGCACCAATTCCGGCGCGGTGCAGCCCCGAGAGGCACAATCGGCAGGATTCCAGGGGCCGGGAACGTGCCTCCAACAAATTTCGATGCCCGAGTTCTGTACCTGAGATACCCGATTGGCCACAAACGTTTCCAATACGTGGGGTGCCCCGCGTAGCCATGCCAGAGCTACCTGACTGTCAGACCAGGCGTAGACATTCCGGATGTCCACCGTAGACGTCAGTTCCTTGTGCACGTGGCACAACAGTTTGGCCAATAGATGCGCCCCGCAAAGCTCCAGCTTCGGGATTGTCAGCCTAGTTTTGAGGGGAGCCACCTTGCTTTTAGCCAGAAGCAAGGAGACGGCGACTCGACCCTTCGAGTCCACCGTTCGCAGATACACCACTGCGGCATACCCTCGTTCTGACGCATCGCAGAAGCCATGTAGGCTTGCCCTGTATTTGCCCCGCGGCAAGATCCGCCGCGGCAACGCCACCTGATTGATCGCCTCGATCGTAGAGATCAGAGCGAGCCAAGTGTCGAGTGAGAGCCCTACCAGTGGCTCATCCCACGAGACTCCGAGTGTCCACAGTGTTTGCAATAAACACTTCGCCATAAAAATGCACGGGCTGATCCATCCATTTGGATCAAACATCCGAGCGATGGTGGAAAGGACCGTCCTTTTCGACCAAACTCTTGTAGTTTCCAGTTCTACCCGGAATGTGAAAATATCGTGAACCGGCTGATATTTAATTCCCAAAACGGCGATAGAGTTCGGGTCTCCTGCGTCCTCGAATAGCTGAGGATTCTGTTGGTGATCTTCCGGAATCTCAACCAGAAGCTGTGGCTCGTTGGATAACCATTTTCTCAACTCATAACCACCAGCCGCGAGGAGTCCGATCAGCTCATTCCTGATGATGAGCGCCTCCTCCAGAGAGGCTGCCCCTGTGCAGATATCATCTACGAACACGTCACGTGTCAGTACAGCGGCTGCCCGGGGAAAGCGAGCCCGTTCCTGCTCCGCCAGTTCCAGCAGTGACCGGGTGGCAATGAAGGGACTCGACTTCAGGCCGTACGTGTTGGTGTTGAGCTCGTAGACGGTGATGGGATCCTCCGAACGTTCCCTCCAGAGTATTAACTGAAACCTCCTGTCCGCAGGATGTATTACTGTTTGGCGGAACATCATCCGGATGTCCGCACCGATCACCACCTGGTGTCTTCGGAAATTTAAAATGATGTCGACAATGTCCCGATGTAACTTCGGACCAGAATGGAGACATTGGTTCAATGAAACTCCAGTCGACGACGGTGCCGATCCGTCAAAAACAGTCCGTAGTTTTCCAGATGAGGCCTTCAACACCGCGTGGTGAGGCAAGAAAAAATGATGTCGTTGTCCAGTCGACAGTCACCCGCGACATATGCCCCAAGGCCTCGTATTCTCGCATGAACTCGATATACTTTTCCCGAAGTACCGGATCGCGAGACATACGACGCTCCATGGACAAGAGTCGTTTCTCTGCCAACGCCCTCGATTTTCCCAAGAGAGGGGGACAGTCGATAAAGGGCAGTCGAGTTTCGATCCTACCCGACGCCATCCGGCGTGTGTGATCCTTATAAAAGGTTTCGCACTCCACATGCTCCGGATCCAGACGGGAGACCATGGGAGGCTCTTCCAGTTCCCAGAATTTTTGCATCGTCCTAGCGATGGAGGTAGTAGTGACGACAGGTGAGACATCCCGCGTCTCCTGGTCGAAAACCGGTCCCATTAAAACGTGTCCAAAGATGGTAGGTATAGCTACCAACGAAGAGCGGCCCAGACTCCGCTGAGGCCCTAAAGGGATCCAGCCCAGTACATCCGCTCCCAATATGAGGTCCACCGGAGCCGGCTCCTCGAAATGAGGGTCTGCCAGCATGAGACCTGATGTGTCAGGCATTGCGTCCCGCGGAATGTCTGTCGGTGGATGCCAACCCAGCAGATTGTCGAGTACGATCGCGGCCGCCGCAATCCGTATCGAAGCGGAATGCACAGGAGAGAAGGAAATGTGGGTCTGACCGGACAGACCCCCCACTTCTGTATCTCCGACTCCCCGAATCGGAACTGAGGGAGGCACGCACTCCAGACGTAGGCGCCTCGCTACCCTCGTAGTAATTAAGCAGCCCTGTGCCCCAGTGTCTAGGAGGGCTCGTATCCGGACGAAGTCCCCCCTAGGTCCCCAAACGCGTACCTGCGCGATGGGCAAAAGAACCGTCCTCGGTTCCGACGTAGCCCGACCACAGGCTAGTCACGCGTCAGAGCCAGCAGCCGACCCTGTCGAACCGTGATGACTCGGCCAGTAAGTCGGACGCGTGCAGGCCACCATCCGGGGTGGTGCGTATCCAGGTGCCCTACCATACCGGTGATAGGGTGGGTGGTATTCCAACCTCGGGTACTCGTGCAGTACCGGTGAGAACTGTTGACGGTTCTCACGTCGTTGTTGTTCCGGTAACGGCGGCGGAGGATACGCGTACGAGTATCCGGGTGTAGGGTCCGGAGGTGGGGCTCCCTGTACCCAGTGGCCCTTAGAGGCACCAACTCCTGGTGTTGGTCGCGCCGGGTGCCGGGTTGTAGCCAGAACCTGGCTCCGTTCCGGCGGTCCCCAACTCACCTGAGCCGGGGTGTACGAGGGGTTGTAGTGTGGCGGCCGTGGCGGACTCCGTCTTTCCGGAGGCGGAGTTGACCCCGGCCCCAAACCGCCACCCGTGGGAGATCCCCTCTCCCGAACCGGTGCTGAGCCCTCAGCACTACGGGTGCACAGTAAGCGATGGTGCGGTCCGCCGCACACATCGCAAGGCCTCGCCTGGGGACACTCATTATACCTATGTCCTCCCAGGCAGGCATAACACAATCCTCGTGTCCGAACGAGGTTTCGGCGCTCTTGTGTGGGCAGCCCGAGAATTGCTGGACATAGCTGTTCTAAGTGCTGCTGTCCGCAAACCCGGCATCCAGAACCGGGGTTGATGGCGGCCGCAGCCACCAGCCTGCCGCGACCCTTCCCTGGGTTGCGTGGCGGCTGGGCGCCGTAGACTCCGGAAGTGCGGGCCGGCGCACTTGTCGGAGCCTCCTGGGAGGCTAGCTGGTTTTCCAGCAGGCCAGCCTCCTCTTCCAGGAACTCCAGAAGTTCCCCTATCGAGGGCAGAACGCTGCCGAGATCCTTGTGGACCAGTCGATTCCGCTCGAACTTGTCCCTCATCTCCTGCGACAACTTGGCCAGAACGATGTGCAGAAGAAGGAAGGACCACTGGTCGACGGGCAGTCCGAGCGTCCTTAACCCGTTTAAGGACACGGTGAGCGGGGTGATCAGCTGCGCCCTCAGCTGAGCCCTATGGTTGACCCTCGGCAATCCCAGCAGATGGGTCACGTGCGCGTCCGCCTGAAGACGCGGCTTCTCGTACCGCTTCTCCAGCAGCTGCATGGCGGTGTCGTAGCTCGCATCCTGCAGCTCCAGATGCTGTACGAGCTGTCTGGGTTCTCCATCTAGGAAGGAACGGAGATATGCCAGCTTTTCGGCCTTGGTGAAATCCTTCCGAGTATCCACCAAGGCCAAAAACATGTTCCGGAATCCAGCCCAGTCCCGCATACATTCGGTGAAATGCGGGACCTCCAGGGCACCCAATCTTCCCATGGCGCTGGGTCCAGGGGTGTGGAGCGAAGCGGGGCGCGCAACAGGCTTCCCCTCCCGCAGTCGCTCGATGTCCTTCACCCGCTGAAGGACCTCGTCGTAAATGTCTTGGATGTGCTCCAGATCCTTGACATATTGGGCGTGGAGGGCCAGCTCCTTCTCCCCGACCGGGTCGGTTGACAATAGAGCGGTTACCGACCGCTCGGCCAACAAGAAACGAGCCTGCATTTCTTTCGAACGCGTCTCCAAGGCGTCCTCCCGGTTAGGCCGATCTACTAATGCAAGCAGCCCGGTGAACCACCGGAGCTGCTGAGCCAACTCCTGCCGTGACGCTGTCATTATAAATAATTTAAACTAAATAAACCTAAACACAAAATTAAAACGAGTCAACGAAAACACAAAACCGAGAAGTGTCCCAGCCCAAATGAATGAACGAACGAAAACAACGGTACTACCAACCTTACAATTCAACCGCACCTGTCCCGGAAGTGCGATTTTACACGAAATGAGCTTAACCTATTACGAACTAAAAAAAATACACAAAATTACACCGATTAACCTAGAGGTCCGGTATTAACCACGCTCTGCTACCAAAATGTTGCGGAAACCCACAACACACACTATGCTACTGCTTAAAATTATACATTAAAAATAGAAAAAATTCCACTTACAGTTCCATGCCGCTCCCGCCGTCCTGAACGGGATCCATATGATCCGATGGGGCCCGAATCCGGCTCCGGGTCTTCTAGGGTTCCCTAAACACACCCAAACTACCCCAAAGTGCACTTTCCCACTGAAAATACCTGTTACTCCCGCAGCGGTGTGGCCGACATCCCGGCTAATTGTTTTCCCGAAACAATTCGTTTACGACGCACACTCACAAACACAGTTTGCACAATCCACTTAAGTAGAATAATACGGCTCCAAATGCCCTTATTACTACATAAAATCTATTTAATTATCAACACACGATAACTATCAACCAGCCATATTTGCTTTCCAGAGACAAGAGTATAAAAAAAGAACAACTAGTGATGGGGCCATTATGCCACCAAACAAAATTGAATCTCGATAATCGATTCGTCCATAATACAAATCAAAGTTGTATTTCCAATAAAAATAAATGCCTGTTTATTTGCAACAACTAGAAATAAGACAAAACTTGTAATGCCACTGTTCAGGTTACAGAAGGTACTTGGTTCTTTCTTGGGGCAAGGTATACACTATTACAATAAAATACCAAATTCTGTACTAGATTTACCTTTTGATAAGTTTAAAAAACATGTGAAGTCTTTATTACTTATAAAAGGTTATTATACAGTCAAAGAATATTTAGATGATAAAACAGCCTGGTTATAATAAAAATCACATATTATATTTGAATCAATTTATTAAAATTATTTTTTATACTTTTTATACTGATATGACAGCCTTTATCAGCATTGTCCTACAGATAACAAACAGCGTTGCGTTAAATAGATCATTAAGTTTTATTTAGAGTATCTTGAGTGTGTCATGCTCTCTTTACTGTCTCTGCGGTGGTGGCGTGTGCGTCGGGTCGTTACGTTCCCTAAAATATGGTTGAGCGAAGCGATGGCTGATTCATACGTCATGCTCGTGAACGGGTGCCGCCTGTGGAGGCTGGTCTGCTCTTGCATACTTATCTTATTTTTAGTATTATTAATTATAGTTTGACTTTGTTTTACCTAAACAATTTTTGACTTTTACTAGAGTACTGTAGTGGTGCTGTATGACATTGTGGAAATTGAAACTTTTACATAATTATCTGATGTAAATTTGTTAACTTACATTTTTTATTTTAACAGCATTGTCCTACAGATAACAAACAGCGTTGCGTTAAATACATCATTAAGTTTTTATTTAGAGTATCTTGAGTGTGTCATGCTCTCTTTACTGTCTCTGCGGTGGTGGCATGTGCGTCGGGTCGTTACGTTCCCTAAAATATGGTTGAGCGAAGCGATGGCTGATTCATATGTCATGCTCGTGAACGGGTGCCGCCTGTGGAGGCTGGTCTGCTCTTGCATACTTATCTTATTTTTAGTATTATTAATTATAGTTTGACTTTGTTTTACCTAAACAATTTTTGACTTTTACTAGAGTACTGTAGTGGTGCTGTATGACATTGTGGAAATTGAAACCTTTACATAATTATCTGATGTAAATTTGTTAACTTACATTTTTTATTTTGTTTTTTTACATGTTGTAATTGTCTTATATATATTTTTTGTGTTTATTTGTAATGGAAGTGTTCTGCTATGATAGGGCATTTTCCAATATTTTTGACGCTGTAAGGGAGAAAAGAGCTGGACACTTGCTGAGTTTCTTGCCGGTTCTTCTCAGTACAAGATCTCCCGCCCAGAGTAGATTTACGAACCGATGGCATAATGACATTTACAAGAGCTACTTGTAGCCTAAACTGAATAAATGATTTTGAATTTTGAATTTTTTTTGAATTTTGATTGAATATAGAATACAGACCACCTGATTCCTAGCTAATATTTATTTATATGAATAAATAAAAAATGAATAAATAAACTTTCCTACACTCACACCAATTATCTAGCCTAAGGGAAGCTTCGTTATGAAACTCGGTTAATGGTTACTAGACAACGAATAAACATACCTAAAATACTTAAATACATACTTATTATACATAGAAAACACGGTAAATCTTCTGTGCGTGTGTATGTTATTGAACTCCTTCTAAACGGATGGACCGATAGATGAAATTTTTTATGTGTTCAAGTGGACTCGAGAATGGTTTAGATTTATAATTGGACCCGGTAGGTGTCCATAGGAGTCCATCATGGGATACGGGTAGGGTTGCCAATCCTACTATATGTAGGTATAATAAAGTATCCTACTATTTTAGGTGTCTAACTACTATTATTTTAAAAATATATTGTAGTAGGCGAAACTACTGTATTTTATCAGCAAAGTCGCTGAAATTAGTCTCTATTATCTATAACGGAACACACAACTTATTCATTTAAAAAATAAAATAAATATTTTTAATATACTATATTTTTATGGATAGGCAACTAGGCACCAAATCCAAAAATGCAATATTTAGTCTAAAAAAAGTTGGCAACCCTAGATACGGATGTTCTTAAGCGGACGAATGATTTGTTTCTTTCGTTGTCATGGAAACTGTCAACGTTTTGTTTATTTTGTTGTCATGGAAACTGTCAAAGCGGTACGAAGTCTGCCGGTCAACTAGTATTCAGTAAAATTTTAATGAAATTCTATGTTATTTTTGGTGATGAATACTGGTGTCGCACATTTGGTTACTGTATCGAACACTCGTGCCACCCACTACCTATATAGTAGCGAGGGAAAGCGAGAGCCAATGAACTATTCCGCCTTGCCAAGGGCAGGACCAAATATGCAGAGCTGACTGCTAACCTTTACTGGTTCATTGGAGAAGGACCCTAAGAAGAAGAAGACCACCCTATATAGAAAGATAAAAGATATATAGTTAATAGAGTACCTAACCCGGTATGTCATGTGGTGTGGGTTCAAATACCACTCGTAGATGTTTTTTAAGCTTTTTTCAAAATTGTGATTTGTTTGCAGTAAAAATTTGTGTGAAATGATATACTATCTATACATATAATAAGAACGTAGGGATAAAAAAATCTGTAATTGCAAGATATAAAAAAAAAATTACACAGGTTGCCTTAAAATCACTTACGGAACACGATAGAATAGTTTTAAAAAAAATTGTTTGTTTGTTTGTTTGTTTGTTTGTTTGTTTGTTTGTTTGTTTGTTTGTTTGAAGTCGATAAACTCGAGAACTACTGAACGGATTTTGAACCGGTTTTTACCAAAATGCTAAGAAAAATCCGGAGAATAATATAGGCATAAATACTCGAAAAATACAGGGTGTCTCATTTAAATCTGTCAGTATGGGAAAGTCTGAAACTATAAGACATACGAAAATCTGTCCTTAGGAACCATGTCATCGATTTTAATAAGAAGAAAAACTGCATTCATACATTTAAAAAAAACCTGTACTCAGCTCGGGAATCGAACCCGGTTGTTTTGAAAAAAATAAACTTATACTATTTCTATTTAGATATCGATTGTGTAGGTCTTAAGCAGTAAATGGCTCTTTGAAACATGATGTCTAAAATGAATAAAATGCATTGTTTTCACGTACTTTAATTTATTTTAGTAGGTGTTCGAAGTGACCACCGTTACATTCAATAATTTCAGGCATGTAAAATTGTCTCTATGGTTGTTTGTACCTCTTTGCTGGTTTTGTAATTGTAAGATCGTTACCTAAACGTGTTGAATATTGTATTGAAAAAAACGGTGGTTACTTCGAACACCTTCTAAAATAAATAAAAGTATGTGAAAACAATGCATTTTATTAATTTTAGACATCATGTTTCAAAGAACAAGTTACTGCTTAAGACCTACACAATCGATATCTAAATAGAAATAGTGTAAGTTTATTTTTTCAAAACAACCGAGTTCGATTCCCGAGCTGAGTACAGGTTTTTTTTAAATGTATGAATGCAGTTTTTCTTCTTATTAAAATCGATGACATGGTTCCTAAGAACAGATCTTCGTATGTCTTATAGTTTCAGACTTTCCCATACTGACCGATTTAAATGAGACACCCTGTATAATAAGAACGTAAGGATAAAAAATCTGTAATTGCAAGATATAATAAAAAAACTTTAAAATCACTTACGGAACACGATAGAATAGTTTAAAAAGAAATTGTTTGTTTGTTTGTTTGTTTATTTCTTTGTTTGAACACGATAAACTCAAGAACTACTGAACGGATTTTGATCCGGTTTTACCGAAATGCTAAGAAAATTCCGGAGAATAACATAGGCTACATAAATACTCGAAAATTGTTAAATTTTGATTTGGTCTAAACCGGGATTTAATCCTTGGTTGCTTGGCAACTGTTGTTTATTATGTAACATAGGGGATTTTTTTTAATGAGTTTTACGGCTCAGTACCGCGAGCACGGATCTTTTATCGACTGATAAAGTGACATTAGACGATAAAATTTGACAGTTCAAGTCGACAAATTAACATCGGCAGCATGGGACTTGCTTTATCGACCCGTAGATATAATCGGTAAATTTTATCTATTTAGTTTAAAAGCTAGCATGGGACTCGAAAATGACATTTCTTGTGGATAAATTATATCGATGTGTAGATAAATTTATCGGCATCTAAAAGTTGGTAGATAAAGTTTTCGACGCTTTCGACGCCATTGGAAAGTTACTAAATATTACACTTTTCTTGGGCGGTCGTGAAAAAAGGGAATTCGGGCACCTTTTGCTGGTTGCAAAAGAGACGTAACAGCGACGTCGCGAAGAAACTAACATTGTCCGGTGTCATCTGAGGCAGTGAAGTAACCCCATGGATTTAGCAGATTCTGATTCATGAGGTTGTTTCGCATATCCCGAGAATTAGCCTTTGTGGTTATCGAAAGCATTTGGGGCGCCATCCGACGGATTAGATCAAACGGATTGCCCGTCCATGTTGTTGTAAGTAGCAGGAATTTAGTTTTTTCTTTTCCTATTTCATATTTTTATTCTAACCTCAACAATCTACTTTTTGCCGGTCCTCACTAGCAGCGTTAGGCAAGAATATAACTTGGCGTTGGGACAATGCACAGTTAACAAACTTGTGAAGGAGGTCTCTGAAGCTATTGTGCGTCGTCTTTTGTCTACATTCGATTTTCCAGCACCGCTGCTGAAAAGGCTCTAATTGCTGACGGCTTTTTACAAAAGCATGGAGCAAATAATCTACTAAAAGTAATCCACTAACAACTAAGTAAATATTAGGTACGATGTTTTTTAAACGACTTAGAAAATGTGATACTTAAAAATTAAAAATTACAAACTTTTTCCTCAAGAGGAAGCAATGCTTAAATATTAAATAAATAAATGGTTAATATTAAAATTCCTTTAAAAACCTTACACGATAAGAAATAGAACACAAAACAAAGAGAATTTAATCAATAACAATTAAAAATATAAGATTCGAATGAATGATGAACGAACGGGACGATAAAATTACCGTGTTGCCATTTTAAATATCGCTAAAATAGAACACGATAAAACTTACCGATCCGAGTCCCATGCTAGCGGTTGTAGATAAAATTCGATAGATAAACGGTTTTGTCTACCGATAAATTTATCGATCGGTAAGATCCGTGCTCGCACTACTGGCATTTGAGGCTCTGGCTCTCTATTGCTATCGTGTTTTATGGCTCTGGGTTCTTTGCCCTTTTGAGCCTGTCATTGATAGTTGTTGTCATGAGAATACCGATTTTGATGCGGTTATCACCAAAATGCTTAGAAAATTTCGGAGAATAACATACAAATCGAAAAATGTTAAACAAATTTTGATATACGTATTTACGCGACCAACTGTTAGATACGTTCGTTGAGTTATTATTTTAGAAAAGTTTTGTTACTTTCTAAGGTAAAACCTACCCTTTATAAATCTGTGAGGCACCTAAGCGAACATTAGCACCGCAGTAGTAAAGCGACGGAAAATAAAAACAAGCTCGAAATCACGCACATCATTAAACTTGGCTGTACATAGGTACACCTTTTGTTTCATTTTCCAAAATAACCAATAATAATATGGCTATTTAGTCGCGCCTGCGCGCGGCGCTTATTGCAGTTTTCTAATACACAGAAATGTTAAAAGTTAAAACATTACCTATATTTGGCGGTATAAACCTCTGTGTCGTTGCCCAACATAATGTCTCTTTTTTTAGTTATGCATAGAAATATTACCTACTCATTAAATTTGGCTGTATAAAACTTTGTATCATTACCCAAAATTATGTCTCTATTTTTTAAAATATTGCACATAGAAGATATCTTGAATTACATAGCTTGGCTGTATAAACCTTTGGGTCGTTGCCCAAAATACTTAATGTTATTTTTTTTAATCTGGTGAAAAAACGCGAGAACAGGAAAATTTAAAAAAAAAATTGGCGCTCAAATTTTGAAACGAACAGAAGGAAATTTTGATGTTTTGCAATGCATTATGTACCTATTTTTATTTTGTTAATAATTTTCAAATTATATTAATTATTTATTGTGTAAAAGTTTTTTAAAACATTTTATGCAGGTACGTTAAATATTTCAGTACTTATTCAGATCTTATTAATTTTCAAATAAGATTTATTCATTGTGTAAAAGTTTTATGAAACATTTGATGCTTGTAAGTTAAACACTTATCTCAGTACTTATTTTACATGTAAGCGGTTTCTTACTTTGGTTTCTTAACATGTTTATAGGATAAATCTGTGTTCAATGATACAATATAAGCAAGTAAGTATCATAACAATTTTATTATCATAAAACCTATAAATAATGAATTTTGTACATACTTCTAGATTACAGAAAAATGGTTTTTCCATTCTTCTATCGCATAAGACGATGGCTACCTCTGGTATCAGAGTTGCAAAAATGTTTAAGTTTGCAGGGTACAACTGTATTAGAGGCACGGACTTCAGATTTTTTTTTATTAGAGGTAACTTCTTTCTGTGTCCTGGGATCTACCTCTAAAAAGCTACCTACCTAACAAGATGCCACGAAGAAGTTCAAATTTATCGCAAGTATGTAACATAAAATACTATACTGTATTACCTAATAGACAATAATATAATTTATTACAGTTCTCAATTTATTGATATTTTGTATCTACGAATAAGAACATAGTTGGTAAATAGTTTTTTGTGCCTTCTGGCCGACAACCAATAATCCTGGACCGCTACCTGCTACTCGATATCCAGCTTCGGTGGACAAGGCAAAAAATATTTTGAAGTCCGTGGTTGGACAGTATAACAGTAGACACATTTTAGCTAAGATACACCAGTGCCTAGGACGACTCCGGACGAGTACCTGAGCTGTAAAATACCAATTTTATTACATATAATTGAGCGTCAGTAAACCCATTTCAGGTTTGTATGACGTAGCTAATACGCGCAACCCACCGAGAAACGGTGTTGTATACTGAATGTATGTGGAGGGATAATTGAAACGGGAAACTGAGTGAGAATCTGTATGAACGGGACGATTCTGTGCTTCAAACTGAATATATGTATGTACATGGCAGAGATGATAGTCGAAAGAATAAGAGATAATGTATGAAAATAATGATGAACGTAAAGGAGGCACAGGAAGTATGCCAGAACCACACTAAATAGAGATCGATTGTCTTTGTCTATCTCAGCATTCCCAGCTGGAGTAGATGTACGTATGTCAGTAAATACAAAGTCAATTTTCTAAATTTCCGATGCATATAATTTTATTATACCCTAATAAGCTTATATAGATACCTACATAAAAATTAAACTGTACAGACTTTAGCTCACGCGGACGAAGTCGCGGGCAACAGCTATTCAGAATAAGTGTTAGTATTATCTATATAGGTATATAAAAATCAATTGCTGTTCGTTTGAGTGGCTAAAACTCGAGAATGGCTGGACCGATTTGGCTAATTTTGATTTTGAAATATTTGTGGAAGTTTAGGGAAGGTTTAAACGGTGAGAAACATAAATAAAAAGTAACGGAAATTAGTGAAAAAAAAATAATTTCCAATAAAAAATGTTTCTTTTGTTGTCATGGAAACTGTCAAAGCGGTACGAAGTCCGCCGGGTCAGCTAGTATTAAATAAATAAATAAACTTTCCTACACTCAAACCAATTATCTAGCCCAAGAGAAGCTTCGTTATGAAACTCATTAAATGGTTACTAGACAACGGATAAACATATTTAAAATACTTAAATACATACTTATTATACATAGACAACACCCAGACCCGAGACAATTTAGAAAAACAACAATTTCTAAATTGACCCGACCGGGGATCGAACCCGGGACCTCAGAGATGGCGACACCATGAAAACCGGTGTACAAACCACTCGACCGAGGAGGTCGTCATATTGTAGGTATATTATTTGTATATTGTATAAACGCGTCCATGTCATTACTCTGACCAAAGGTAATAGCCGCACATACGCGTGTGGACGGTCGTCCAGCCCTGCCCGATTGACCTCCGTGACCCCGAGGTAGGCATTGAGGGTAGGACCCGCGTCGTATAGCTTCTTCCGCGATCGTGACTGCAAACAGTCGTTTACCTGGAACAAGGAAGGACTTTATTAGCCGACTGTGGCATAGTTATACCTATGTATTGGTTGCCAAGTGATCAACATTCAACCATAATTCAAAAAATATACAACTTATTTATTAGAACAATGTTTCAATAGCATTAGTACCTACACACAATAAAGCACCAAATTTTACTTAAACATAAACTAAACTTAATAATAATAACGCAGGTAGTTGCTTCATAACTACCAACGTATCAATGAGAAAACGAAATACCCGCATGATAACGTGCCGTGTTAATGTTATTACAAATGTACACAAATGTAATGAGTGTAATGTAACACTCAAACATAAACTGTATCTTTCTGCACTCCTTATCCATATAACTACTACCAAATCTTACACTCTTTCGTGCGTGCAATGTGCTAAAAATTAAAAAGGGTACAAAGTATTTTTTCACGTATTAATTTATAGATTTATAACTATGCCTGTATGCCATTCGAAGACTGTTTTTTTCAATATAGAGTTCGCTGCTTGCTTCAGACTGCATTTTCAGCTTCACCGGGCTTTTTTGGGGGCGGCGAGAAACTTAACTTAGTGCGTGTCCCTGTGACTAGATTCTCCGAGGAGTTCGGATCGGATCGGTTCGAAGACTGGGTAATGCAAAATGTTGTATATCGGGTGGATTTTTTGAGTTGGCGTGGGTAGAAAGTATGCTATACGGTAGGGAATAGCGGAGAATGATCAAAGGAGTTTCGGGGCTTCGTAAAATATAGTATTTGTATTTGTAATATTTGTAAAAAACAAAACTCTATATTATTTAGTTCAAATTTGAAATGAAGATTAGATGAAAGATATTTTAAAAGTCATGAGCCATTTCCTTTTGTTTGCCAGAATGTTAGGCTGCTGGTAATACGAACAGATTCATTCCTGATTAACAGCATTTGCAACAACTACGAAGAACCTAGTGTTAGATGTAGCCTTTCACGCCAATTTGTCAAATTACCCAAGTAATATAGCAAAGCCGATTAATCAACTTCGCTTTTGGGCCTTTGCACATCTGTCACAGCTATAATTTACCGTTCAAAGTACCTACGACAAGGAAGAAGAATAGCTTAACATGTACAAAGTATTGACACTAAATAGACCTTATTCGTTTCGCCATAAGAGACTTTTAGTCTAAAAAGCTTGCAGCCACATGTGGAAAGGCGCTTATTGCTACGAGTTGAGTATGCCGTAGCCACGGAATGCTACGACGAAAATGCAAAGATCCATAAGGCTACGTGCATCGCGTATGAATGCTTCGCTACGAATACTACGATATGAATGTATTGCCAAATCGTCTGCGAATTCACTTAAAATAAACCGAATAAGGCCAGCTGTTTACTTATTTTATGTATTATGTAAATCGTAAGAAATGGTGGGAACGTAGAAGGAAGTAAAAGGCCTTTGTCTTTTTTATTTACTAGTGGTCGCCCATTGGTCGCCTATAGGCCAACTGTACTTAATTAATTCTTACAATTTAAAACACGACACATTTCATAAAAAAATATTGTTATAACTTTTTTTCGTCAGTTATAGAAAAAAAATAGTGCAATGAGAATACACAATTACAATTTTTCCATTAAAGTTTATCAAAAATATATATATATACATAAAGGCATTAACTTACAATAAGTATATAAATGGAGCTGCTTTCCAAGGTTATTTCACGAATATCGGCCATCGTGTGCCACACTTTCCTTCCACATTAAAGTCTGCCGACGGAGGCACGTCACTACGCTCCGTTAAATCTTACGACCACAGAGAAAAGGCCAGCGAGGTTTCAGGCGAGTTTTTCTTTTGTATTTCGAATATTAACAGTAAGTAAGTATCTAGTCTCACTGTCCCAATGCTGGACGAAAATATCAATGAAATTAAATAATAACAGTAAGTAAGTATCTAGTCTTACTGTCCCAATGCTGGACGAAAATATCAATGAAATCAATCTTCAAAAACACAAATGTTGAAAAAATTTCCACGAGCAGGATTTGAACCCGCACCCTTCTGACATACCGGCTCAGGTGCTCTTCCAATTGAGCTATCGTGGTTCTAACCAGCCCGCCGAAATTATTCAACACTATTTACTTTTTACTTTGAAAGCCAAAGGCGCCCATTCAATGTCAACAACTACCGTCATTAACATCTGATCATAATATTTGTTCGCAACAAAATTTGTGTTAAAAATTATATAAACATTTTATAAATCAATCTTCGTCGCAATTGATGAATATTAGCTTAATCACCTCACTTGCTAAATGCGGGTTGGTGATCACAAACTCGAGCTGTGCAATATGTGCATCGATAAATACGAAACACACTTTTCCCGGGCTTACCTCCCAGTGGTGGTGGTGGTTACCCACGAGCTCTTATAGCAGTAGTAATGCAGTTGTGAAAACGAGACGCGTGTAGCGGCGAATATACTCACGTCTCTTTTCCACAACTGCAATAATACTGCTATAAGAGCTCGTGGTACCCCCCATGGGAGTTGAATCTAGGTCCTTTGGAAATCGAGCGCTTTGGCAATCGCAAAGGGTGTTTCGGATTTCTCGTGGTTTGTGTTTCCCGACCCGAATTTGGCTAGTGTGGTGATTAAGTCAACGACCTTCGTTGTAGCGATAGCTTGAGATTGGGACAGTTTTTTTAATATTTTTTTTAAATATTTTACGGGTAAGCACAGTGCCTTGATCTTACCTGATGTAAAGTGATGATAAGGCCAATGATGGAAGCGCACTTCACCTGGAAACCTCAACTAGTGAGGCACTGGCTATCTTATCTCTAGCTGCCGGAACACAACAATGCTACAAACATTGATGTTATGGCGGCATATTTAGATAAGATGGTGGTAGCTAGCCAGGCGGACTAACAAGCCCTACCACCAACCAAACCGAGTACACAAACATGTACCCCCCGCTGGGAATCGAACCCGGGAACCCTATAGTTTTCTTTACTTTTTTTATTTATTGACAAAGGGTTAGAGACGCAAGTCAAATGCCTTTAATAAGACACAGGGCGCTATAGGCAGTAAGCGCATTGTGGAATAGGTACTCATTTATTAAAGATTTAAAAGACGGTTTTACCAGGTAACAGAGTTTGTTGAAATTGGGATCTGTCAAATTTACAAAAATATTATGGTGCTTTTTAATATATTTACGATATTACAGTTATCTGCTGGGCTTAGTTTTTTTTTTTTTTGGAGAGAGACTGCTGGTTGCCGAGGGGCATTTCCAGCTTCACCGGGCTTGTTTTAGGGGCGGCGAGGTACGTAAAGGGTACCTCAAGCCGTGTTGTAACGAAACACCTTCAGAGGATTTCTAGAGGGGTACGGCATCGCACACTTAAAAGTGCGCGTCCCCGTGCCCTTCCAGAGTCTCCGAAGGGTTCGGATCGGATCGGGCTGGGCTTAGACCCGCCCTCATGGTGTATATAGAGATGGTGGATGGCTAAGTTAAGTAGATAATAATACTTCTTTGTTTTGACCCGTGGCTCAGTTTTTTTTATTACGAAATACAATTTATTAACTGTTACTATTTTTTTTACCTTCGACAACGGCCGGGATCGGGACTACGTGCGTGGTGAAGATGTCATTGTTGTTGAAATCATAATAAAATTTGGTCACTCGCCCACAAAAGCGACATCGTGAAAGTTATTGAGTGCGAACGAGCTCCTCTTTATAACAGCCATTAGTAGGCAATAAATAAATCACGGAACTTCAATGAATTGTCATAGCGAAGTACTGCCGATGTCGGTCGGGTAAACTTTAGTATCAAGAAAAACAAAGAGATGAGTTTGTTTGGAAACAAGGAACTGTTAATTAGTTTTATGAAGCGATGAGAGAATGTCGCCGACGCAAAAAGTCTTGTCAATTATTTCTTGTTTTAGTATTTTTATTTTTTTTAGCTGCACCACCTGTGCACTAAGTTTTTCCGTTTTTTTGGTTTAGGAAATGTTATACCTGCCTACCCAACAGGTTGACGTATACCCCTACTTCTTAGTTTTTTTAATTAATGTAAAAAGATTTTTTAAAAGTAAGTTTAATTTTAGAAGCATTTTTAAGTTGTCGTGATTCGGACATGACCAACGGTATGGAATTACCATTTATCGAAAAAAAAAATTTTTCATGATTTATGCGGCGCCGTTTTCACGCTGCACCAGTTGGCATCGTGTCTGGCAGGACTTCATTTTCTTTTATCATCAATTAAGTGGAGTTAGATAATAAATTATTTAATTTTTGTTTTTCTTGTATTGGTATCTTGCGCCTAAATTGGGACTGCCATAAACGTAGCGATACTAACACAATTTCATATTTTTGTCATTACTATGGCTTCATACAATGGGTTTGGGTTACAGAACTCCGTAAGGTTCCACTCCGGATAATATCACCAGTTGAGATTGTTGAAGTTTTAGGGCCTTTCTTTATGTCGTCCATTCTACATTACGAGGAGCGGTAAAGCATTCATTGCCGTATTTCGGCTTTTGTCCAAGAGTTTAGAGATGAATAATGTTTATTGAATGGTTCCCGGGTTTCACTTGGGCAGTTTCAATTACCGATGTTCCTAATCAAACTTATTTGGTAACTTTGAAATGTTTGTGTTGCTAAGTTAAAGAAACAAATGTATGTTTTCCTGTCTTTTAAATATGGTGCGAATCCGAAAAAAAGTGTCGCCTTAAACACTAACAAAAAAATATAAAATTAATAATACGCTTTATGATTTATTAATTACCTGTACAAGCATTGCCCTATGTTGTAGGTAACTTCTAAAGACTATGCACGTTATTTCAGACGATTCCCAGTTCTTGTTAAAATATATCGTTGGCTAAATTCTAAGCGTTCACTTGACACGCTAGGTGCCAAGCAAATGGGTGTCAGTGTCGCTTTATGAATATTTACAAGGCGCTCTCTCTATACGTTCCATATAAATTTACTCCTATTTTTATCTGATAGAGGCATTAGTTTATATTTGAACGCAAATGGTATATGGCCATAAAAGGTTATGGTATCGTTTGGGTTGCAAGAGCGGTCGGAAGTGGTGATGTGTTCGTAATCTCCTTCAATGTTATTCCTGTATAGTTTTCTATTCATTTTTGTTTAAGACTTTACTAGCGAGTATTTTTGTTCTTTTGAGAAATAATGATAATAAACGAAACAGACGATGCAAATTAGTAGAATATTTTATTTCAGGCTACGATACCGTGTTTTAAGGCAAATAAATGATTTCTATTCTATTCTACGATGGCCCATATACAAATACATTAAAGTCTAACATCATATATTTTGTACAGTTTAGTTAGTAATATAATAGTAGTAGTTAAATATAATATTAGTGATTTTGTTAGTAATATAATATCTAGTTTAATAATAATAGTAAATTTATTTCAAAAATCAGTTTACATGGCATCTTAATATTTAACTACACTAATAGGCTGTTTGACTATATAAATTTAAAAATAGCATCCGCTGCTGAGCTAGGTGTGTGGACCCGTATTTCAGCATCCGGTGCCTGCACCCACGATCTTAACAACAACAGTAGTAGCCAACATAACTTACAAACTTAAAAAACTGGTGTTTGTTAATGTGAACCGCTCTTTGTAAGTATTGAGTGAATGTGTACTACGTGGATATGTGGGAGAGAGGGTGTGTGAGTATAATAATGGGTATATACATATATGTAGGTACAAATGAAACGGTGGTAGGTATCATCTTTTTAAACCGCCTTTGTGGTCTAGTGGCTAAGACCACTGGTTTGGACCCAGAGGTCTCGGGTTCGATTCCCAGCGGGGGGTACATGTTTGTGTACTCGGTTTGGTTGGTGGTAGGGCTTGTTAGTCCGCCTGGCTAGCTACCACCATCTTATCTAAATATATCGCCATATCATCAATGGGTGTAGCGTTGTTGTGTTCCGGCAGCTAGAGATAAGATAGCCAGTGCCTTACTAGTTGAGGATCCCGGGTGAAGTGCGCTTCCATCATGGGACTTATCATCACTTAACATCAGGTGAGATCAAGGCACTGTGCTTACCCGTAAAAATACTTTAAAAAAAATCATCATCATCATCCTCAGCCTGCAGAGGTCCACTGCTGAACATAGACCTTCCCAATTGATCGCCACCACACTCGGTCCTCCGCCTTTCGCCATCCAACCACTTCTCGCCGCCTTCTTCAGGTAGATATAATAATATAATATATAATATAACTTAATATTTATATACTTACCCCCTTACAAATAAACACTATTTAAGCATTTACTTAGTTAATCATTGTTTTGTCAACGTCACACAAACGTCGTTCTCAATTTGAGAAAAAGAGACAAAACAATGATTAACTAAATAAATGCTTAAATAGTGTTTATTTGTAAGGGGGTAAATATTTATAATAATACTTAACATTATATATACAGAGTGTCTCAATTAAATCGGTTTTTTCAAGTTTAGGTAACGATATTGCAATTACAATACCAGCAAAGAGGTACAAACAACCATAGAGACAATTTTACATGCCCTGAACTTGTTGAATGTAACGGTGGTCACTTCGAACACCTACTAAAATAAATTAAAGTATGTGAATACAATGCATTTTATTTATTTTAGACATCATGTCTCATAGAGCCATTTACTGCTTAAGACCTACACAATCGATGTCTAAATAGAAATAGTGTAAATTTATTTTTTTCAAAACAACCGGGTTCGATTCCCGAGCTGAGTACAGGTGTTTTTAAAATGTATGAATGCAGTTTTTCTTCTTATTAAAATCGATGACATGGTTCCTAAGAACAGATTTTCGTATGTCTTATAGTTTCAGACTTTCCCATACTGACCTATTTAAATGAGACACCTGTATAATACTTAAGAACACATTGAAAGAGGAAAAGTTAACTTAAACCTTTAAGAGTTTCTGTTTCGTTGTAATCAAGATTTTGAAACCAGGTATACATTTTATCAAGGTGGCTGGCGAGGGCTGGATGAGAATAGCCGCGGATGGTACTCGGTGGCGTGCACTTGGAGGCGCTGTGGACTAGTGAGGCTGATGATGATGACGATGAGACATTTTATAATTTATATATGGTGTGTTTGGTTTATTAATGATAATTGTATTCCATTTTTTAAAGAGGAATCGCTCGATTACTTTCTGTGCCTTGTGTTATTTTTATACATTATTTCGTATGATTTGTAAAATATTGTTGCGACCTTAGTTCTTATAATTAACGTTCTTTTGTTATTGAATCACAAACATCGATGCTTACACAAGAAAATTTAAATAAGCAGCTTTTAAATTCAATTTAGATAATTGACCTACTGGGAATCGAACCTGGGAACTTTTAGATGGTCACGTTAGAAGCGGCATAATAACTAGTAAGTTAGATTACTACTAGATTTTTTTAACAATTTCTTTTAAGATTATGGTTAAACAACCTTATTTTTAGTTTATACGAAACCTGAAAACTGTTTGTTCAGAATCAGTAATAGAATCGATTTTAATATTTTTTATACCATGTTACATTTTGACCAAATATTATTTACAAAATCTCAAATAAAGTATACCCTACTAAAAAACACAACGGGACAGCACAAAAAGCTTGTAACTTCGTAAGTTTTCAAGATATTATTTAATTTTTTTTGTACTGATTCTTTAAATGAAAATATTTGTCCCGTGTTTCGATTTTCGTATAAACTAAAAATAAGGTTGTATATTATATAATGTAGGATTCAATAACAATCAGGACTTGATAATCTACGTTTATTTTCTACACTTTATTAATTTAACATACAAACACCCGTCCTTCGTTTTTATAGTCGTACATTATTTTTTTCTTTTATCATCAATTTGTCTTTAGTCAAATTTCTTTTAAAATTAATTTACATACATCTTTCTTTAGATGTACAGTCGGCGGCAGATCAACCTACCCAAATCTGTCAAATTTCTCCAATGAGCATTGGTCCTTATAACCAATCAATAAAGTTCAAAATTGGTTGTAGAAAATTGACATTTTTCGGTAGGTTGATCTGCCGCCGTGTGTACCTCAACTGTTTTTCCTGACTCATATGACCATAGTTCCGTTTTCGCAATACAACAAAGCAAACAAGGAGTTGTCTGTGTATGTGTGTAAGAATATTTAATAAATTACCGAATGACATTAAAGTATTCAATTTAAAATTATTTAAGACAAAATTATATAAATGGCTAAATGTATATAATTTCTATAGTATGAAAGAGTTTCTGGACTTGTAAAGTAATATAATAATTAATGTAATTTAAATAAAATGTAATCTGTAATTTTTTTAATACTGTTTTAGAATTTATTTAAATAATTATTATGTATTTGCATGCTATCTTAATGGCAAAACACGCTGTATCGTTTTAAACATTGTGATAACTTAAATACCGTGTTTTAAAGCAAATTAATGATTTCTATTCTATTCTAACAAAGTGTCCAACATCTTCAGCTTTTAGACTTATCTGTACAATTTGTAACATGGTAAGATTTAGTTTGATTTCGCCGCTAATTCTACAGCAAAGATTTATACGACCGCAACAGGGGTCTAATGACTTGCCATTACTAAACTAATGACTATTAACTAAATTCTCATTCGGAGGTTAAAGATACACGTTTTCCGTTACATACTACTTAGAAGATCGTTGTAATGTAAAGACGCCTGCTAGACTGTCCAAAACTGTCAATTCTCACTAAAAATGTCTGATGTCAGGTATGTGTACATATACTTAACTCTTAAAAAAACATAGCTCGTAAAATGTTCTACAAAAAAAGTTGATACGAAATATTTTTTTATTGTATTTGATTGTGATTTTCCAATACTTAGGTACGTTTAATCGTTGCTCATTATATAATGATGATTTTATTACTTTAGAGTATATACTCTAAAGTAATAAAATGTAGACAGCAAACACAATGTGAGCATACACCTAAGTACAGTTTTGTCCTTAAATGTAGAAATGATCTAACAATTAATTTGTAACTAGTTACATTGTTATGCTCACATGATTTTAAATTAACAAGCGGCTTTTGCACGATTTCGTCTGCGTGTACAATTTATTTGGTACAATTAACAAAAATGGGGATGTGACAACATTTTTTACCAGTACCGGTGTGCAAAATTGAGAAGGCATGCAGGCAGATTCTTGAGCAATAAAGATAATACTCTCTTTAGCTAGACTAGGCCTGAACCAGAACTTATATTGGAAAATGATGTTATGACAGGCTGCCGATTCCGAACTTCTTGCTTCAAAAATCCTAAACAAATGAAGCTAGCTACACAACAAAAAGCATATGAGAGTTTTCAATTGTTTGCCCGATAATGCTTGCCGGCGCCTGTTGGATTGCGAGACTTGCGCACACACGTCACGTTGCTCAATAAATAATAAAAGGCGTTCATTTACGCCAAATAACCGTGCACTTAATCAGCCTTATGGAATAACAGCTCCTTCTGGCTCCTTAACGCGTTACTGAAATAGCTATAGCGATGATTAAGTAAGGGTTTTTAAATAAAATGTTTAATAGGGTACCTATATCGCAAACTCCTTAGTATTGGTACTTAAAAAGGCATGCCCAAGAGACATAAACTGTAGTTTTGTTAAAGTTAAAGTTGCAGATGCACATGTCACTAACTTTTACGCTGTATTGCGCAACAAAATAACATATGTAAGAAACAGAATGCTGGGCAGCCCCAACGACGGCATCATAAGTTCGCTCGCTGGCAGACCTGACAGTGTCCTACAAAGGCATTTGACCCTGATACATCCCCAGACTGAGTCCGTGTATCAAATTAAATAGCCTAAAAACCACACACGCTCTGAACAGAATTGGCTTATAGATGGTAGGTACTGTATTTTTGATCATTAGGGGCATGGAAACCATCAGTCATCCTTGAGACAATCATGACAACGTCTTGAGGATGATAAGTTAACCTAATAATCAGGGCTTCCGTCACAGAATAACTAACTACTTATAGTAAGTATAGATGAAAGGTTTTTAAAATTACAAGATTTTTTCTGACATTATACAAGTCAAATAGTCCTCAAACCAGATAAATCTTAATTATATTTTTTCTTCTTCTACATTCTGTGTCATTTCATTATTTTGCTTTAGTTTTCGTTTTGTACTGTGTTTATTTTCTGTTTGTTTCTTTAGATTACCTGTTTGATCATTGATCAACTTTGATCATACTGTGTACACTATTTAAGGATTACTACGTTCATAAGCTATACACATGTATTGACTGTAATCTGTCAGTAAACCTCAGAATAAATTAAAAATAAATAAACAGGAAAATTTCGTTCCAAAAACAATGAACCGTTAATTATTCGGTTCGTTAAGCCATAAGTATTGTGTGGTTGCCAGCTTTTACCTGTGCGATGCAAATTAATAAATTATAAAAAAAACCTACGAGACTATAATGTCTACCACTATTGTCTACTCATGATTGATTACAATCTCTGATGCAAGATGCATGACTGTGTCCAATTTAATAAGAAACGCTTATAGAAAATCGATTATTGTGAACAAAACAACTTTTACTATATTCGCATGCTCTTGAAGTATGTAACGCATGAAATCACATGCATTTTTTATTAGATTGAGCCGGCAAACCAGTCTATTTATTAATTTATTATCATTATATCAAATATCTATTTTTATTATTTTTATTTTTTACGGGTAAGCCCTTGGCCTTCATATCACCTGTTATAGGTATATTCTCACTTATTAATAGGTGTATCACTTCTAAGAGCCAATACCGGTTGTTAATATTATTATACACCTTAAAGTAGGACTATGTTACATAAGCATCAGTAATAACAATGATTATTCATTTTGTGTCTTTATCGCCCAATTTTTTTTTAAATTGACTTCTTGTTTGCGGAATTTACTTTTTGTTTCCATTGGTGCTTTGAAGGGACTTGATTTCTTTTCTTTTTAATGTCTGCTATATTTAGCTGGTGAAACAAACACACTACTCTACAATTTTTATCATCATCTCAGCCAAAAGACGTCCACTGCTGGACAAAGGCCTCCCCCAAGGATCTCCACAACGACCGGTTTTGTGCTGCTCGCATCCAGCAGCTTCCCGCGACCTTCACCAGATCGTCGGTCCACCTTGTTGGAGGCCTGCCCACACTGCGCTTTCCGGTACGTGGTCGCCACTCCAGGACTATCCCGCCCCAGCGGCCATCAGTCCTGCGAGCAATGTGACCTGCCCACTGCCACTTGAGCTTAGCAACTCTTCGGGCGATGTCGGTTACCTTTGTTCTTCTGCGGATCTCCTCATTTCTGATTCGATCACGCAGAGAAACCCCGAGCATAGCCCTCTCCATTGCTCTTTGAGTGACCTTGAGCCTTTTTACGAGGCCCATAGTGAGCGACCACGTCTCAGTCCCGTATGTCGTCACTGGCAACACACACTGGTCAAAGACTTTCGTCTTGAGATACTGCGGTATATCGGACGAGAAGATATTTCGAAGCTTACCGAACGCTGCCCAGCCTAATTGGATTCGACGATTGACCTCTTTGCTGAAGTTGGACCTACCTAGCTGGACCGTTTGTCCCAGGTAAACATAATTGTCCACAACTTCAAGGGCAGAGTCCCCAACCTTCAGAGGAGTGGGTACGACACGTGAGTTCGACATAACTTTCGTCTTCTCCATGTTCATTTTAAGGCCCACTTGTTGAGAGACTCTGTTGAGGTCACCGAGCATTGCGCCGAGGTCTTCCAGGGTCTCAGCCATGACCACTATATCGTCAGCAAACCGAAGGTGAGTGATGTATACGCCGTTGACGTTGATGCCGAGTCCTTTCCAGTCCAGAAGCTTGAAAACATCTTCCAGTGCAGCAGTGAACAGTTTCGGAGAAATCACATCTCCCTGTCTCACTCCTCGCTGCAACTGGATAGGTTTCGAGCTCTGGTCCTGAAGACGGACTGACATAGTGGCGCTTTCATACAAACACCTCAACACTTCGATGTACCGATAGTCAATTTGGCACCGCTGGAGAGACTGTAGCACGGCCCATGTCTCAATCGAATCGAAGGCTTTTTCATAGTCCACAAACGCTAAGCAAAGAGGCTGGTTATACTCTTCGGTCTTCTGTATAACCTGCCGCAGCGTATGTATGTGGTCTATGGTGCTGAAGCCTTTTCGGAAACCGGCTTGTTCGATAGGCTGGAAGTCATCAAACCTGCGTGCGAGACGATTCGTTATGACTCTCGAAAACAGCTTGTAGACGTGGCTTAGAAGTGAGATGGGCCTGTAGTTCTTCAGCAGGGTTTTGTCGCCCTTTTTGAAGAACAGTACCACCATACCTTCGTGCCACGTCTCTGGCGTTCTGCCCCCCAGTACCACGGAATTAAATAGCTTCTGAAGAGCTACGAGTACCGGTCTTCCGCCTGCTTTCAGAAGCTCGGCCGTAATTCCGTCAGCACCTGGTGCCCTGCCATTTTTGAGCTGTTTGAGAGCCATACTAATCTCGTATAGGCTGATGTCCGGGATGTCTTCGGTATAGTGCCAGGTTAACTTAGCTCTAGGGTCTTTAGCTAAGCTTTGTACAGGTGGCCGTGTGGATGTGTAAAGCTGTCCATAGAACTTCTCGACCTCTCCCATAACATCGGACCTGGTCGTGACAGTTCTGCCGTCATCGGTTTTCAGCGTCGTCAGTTGGCACTGCCCAATACCCAGATCTCTTGCGAACACTTTTGAGCCTTTGTTCCGCTCAATAGCCTCTTTAATACGGTTAGTATTAAATTGGCGCGTGTCGCGAGTCATAGACTTCGAGATCTGCCTATTTAGCCGCCGAAACTGAGACGCATCACCTGAGGAAAGCAGAACCATTGCGCGCCGCTCTTCCATTAGTTTTAGGGTATGGTCTGAGAACTTTTTGGTTCCTTTTGCACGGTGGGTTTTAAAGAACTTGGACCCAACCGTTTGGACAGTTTCCACAAACCTGTTGCTGTATTCGTCCACATTTTCACAATTATTTAGGCGCTCGAAGCGATTCTGCAATTCGAGCTGAAAGCTTTCGGGGTTTTGGATTTGGATGGGAGCAGGACGGAGCGTAGACCTTATCAATCGACGTCTTTCCAGCTTAATGTTGATATTCAATGTGCCTCTTACCAACCGGTGATCACTGCCAGTTTTAAACGCATTGATCACAGTGACATCATTGAATATTTGCTTCCTCGTCGACATGATAAAGTCAATCTCGTTTTTTGTTGCACCATCGGAACTCATCCAGGTCCACTTGCGGTGTTCAGCTTTCCTGAAAAAGGAGTTCATCATAAAGAGGCCCTCCCTCTCAAGAAAGTCCGCCAGCAGTTGGCCCCGGGAGTTCCGATTACCAACCCCAAATCGTCCCACTCTCATCTCATCGCCGCTTCGTTTGCCCAGTTTTGCGTTAAAGTCTCCCATGACAACGGTGTAATGAGTTTTGGAGGCTTGTATGGCTCTAGAGATGTCCTCATACGTAGCTTCCACCTCATCGTCAGGGTGTGTCGTAGTAGGAGCATAAACCTGTATGACCTTCAACGAATACCGTTTGGTTATTCTGAGTATAAGGTACGCTACCCTAGGCGACACACTCCCGGTCTCGACAACGTTGTTCACGAGGGACTTGTGGACGATGAACCCGACACCACCTTGGGACAGTTGTTCGCCCTCCCGGAAATAGAGCAAGTTACCGGACTTGAGGATTATCGAGTCCTCCCCCTCTCTTCGGACTTCAGATAATCCAACTATGTCCCACCGTATCTTGCTCAATTCTTCCTCCAGTTCGTAAATCTTCTCGTCAGTCCGCAATGTGCGCGTGTTAAATGTTGCCAGGGCCAGAGTTCGTTGTTGGCGGTAGCCAGATCTCTGCCGGAGATTCTTAGCACCCCCTGCCCCGTCGCTGCCTTGGCCGCTACCGTAGCTAGGGCGAGCGGGGCCGCCGGGGACTAGGGGCCGGTTTTTGCTGGTGTGCATGTCATGGGGGGTATTTGCCATAATCGCCACGCTTGGCAGGCGGGATGGCGATCGCAGTAGGTTGAAGGTAACCTCAGAGAGATGCTGCTGCCCATCCTCTGGAATGGTCCCTTAGTCGCCTTTTACGACACCCACGGGTTGAGATGGGGTGATGCAATTCTTTATCCCCGGCACCACACGGGGATCACAAATTTATAGTGTTAACATAAATAGATGCTAAGAAAATTTAAAAAAAACGTTAGTATGAAAAATATAATTTTATAAAAAATCTTCATACAAAACGTCGATTTCATAGGGTAGGCTTTTGCGAAAGTTGCTTAACCTAAGCAATCGCAGACCGGGCGCGTTAACCACTGCGCTAACGAGCTCCTTCTATTTTTTTACGTTATGTAAAAATCCCTCTGTAAAATCAAGTTAGTCAAAAGCAATCCGTCATATTGTCTTTTCCGTTCAGAATTGTTTGAATTTAAAGGTTTACTGTAAACTATGTTAATTAAATGCTAGCGCCTTCCCTCATGGCTTAGTGGTTGCGTGTCGGCGACTGGTCGCGTGCGCTACAACAGGTGCTTGGGCGAGAAAATGAGCTGCCAGCGGCTCTCAAAGTAGCATCACTTCCTTTAAAATGATTTACTTTTTTTTCACAACATTTTTTATCTTCTTATGTTATACAGATCCAGTGTCTCAAGACGAAAGTCTAGCGTGTGTTGCCAGTATGACATACGGGACTGAGACGTGGTCGCTCACTATGGCCTTTATCAGAAGGCTCAAGGTCACTCAAAGGGCAATGGAGAGGGCTATGCTCCGGGTTTCTCTGCGTGATCGAATCAGAAATGCGGAGATGCAGAAGAACAAAGTTTGCCGACATAGCCCGAAGAGTTGCTAAGCTCAAGTGGCAGTGGAAAGTGCACATTGCTCGCAGTCGCAGGACTGATGGCCGCTGGGGCGGAATAGTCATTGAGTGGCGACCGCGTACCGGAAAGCGCAGTGTAGGCAGACCTCCAACAAGGTGGACCAACGATCTGGTGAAAGTCGCGGGAAGCCGCTGGATTCGAGCAGCACAAAACCGGTCGTTGTGGAGATCCTTGGGAAGGCCTTTGTCCAGCAGTGGACATCTTTTTGCTGAGATGATGATGATGATGACGATATTTATCATCTGTATAATATGATACAGATGATAAAACAATATATTTTTTCGATGAACGTAGTGGCACGAACGACGCGGTAACCCATATTGTTAAGTCAGTGCAATACCAGTTTACGTTGCCTAAAAATTATATTGAAATGAAACAACTTTTACGGATATACTCGCGTTTATTTTATACATTATTTTAATTAATGTTTATCCTAACGTTTCGAACCCTTTGCAAGGTCTGTGGTCACAGGGAGAATGAGGTGTTGGTCGTCTCATTATTTGTCGGTAGCTTGTATACCCTCATTTTAATTTAATCATGTGCGTTCCGTTTTAGGTACGCAGAAACAGCTTAGAGTATCTTCAGTATTTATTTCTAATTCAATGTGTAGTGTTCGCGTAAACTTTAGAAATCAATATAAAAAATAAAATACTTACAAGGAGTTAAATTGAACAACATCTGTTGTCTATTAACAATTGATTTAAAACAGTACATTGTTGTAATATTATAAAATTAAGTACAACTATGTTATTACATAATGCCACACATGTGATGTGCGTGAATTTAATAACGTGCACAGTTTGAATACCTGTTGCGTAGTTAAGCAGCGGTAATATTACATTTCGGCTATTTGTTGTCATATTTTACCCGAACGTCACGCAATCGGAATCGTTCATGAAAAGTATTATGGTCGTCATAATTCGGTTATAGTAGATTCATTTAGCTGCAAATTAGTATTAATATTAATTTAATTAGTATTATTATAATTAGTAATAATAAATGTCTTAAACCATACGTATTGTTATTACGTTTACGATAAGGTTTCCCGATTATCGTACTAGGGGCCCAGTTGGTCACACTAAATATAATTTACCTAACCTACTCTGTAAACTTTTTATTTTTTATTTTTATTTTCTATTGTCATGTACAATCTGTTTATGTTCAATAAAATGTTAATCTATTCTATTCACATACATACATACATACATACATTGTTCTGTTCCCAAGGTAAGTAGCTAAAGCACTCGTTTTTTTTATGGAAATCGGAAACAACGACGGTACCACAACCACCCAGACCAGACACAATGTCGAAAAAGTTCGTTTTTCGACATTGACCCGACCGGGAATCGAACCCGGGACCTCAGAGTTAGCGCTGCCCAAAGTCTGGCGTGCAAGCCACTCGGCTGCGGAGGTCGTCAAAATTACGTCTATTCTACTTGATTATTGCAATTACTCATTCTTTGTTCGTTGTTTGACTTTTCATGGAAAGCTATTTTGACGCTCAATAGCTTTATCACCGAAACTTAATTTACTTGATCAATGGGTACAGTCTACAGAAAAAGAAGATAATCAAAACGTCTTCCATAGCAAATAAAACAAAAAAATAATATACTTAATTATGTCAGCAATTCTTTTTTATAAAGAAACTTTATTAATGAGCGCTTTTGGATCTTTCAAAAACTTTGTTTTAACTTACTAGTTTCCTAAATGGTCTGATGACTTCTGTTAGCTGTGGTGAAGAATGGCCACAAGAAACTGCGTTTGCTTACATTAGCAAAAATGTCGTTATCAAAAAATGCAATACGTATAAATGTATTATTTAAAAATATATTTTAAAAAAGTAAATAAAAAGTTACTATAAAGATATCAATAACATACCCAGCGACTATTTACTTACTTTCGATATTACACATTATCATTTTTATCCAAATATCGCAAAATATACACACCCAGTTTAATTAATCATTGGTTTTATTACAATCATCGGTATTTTTATTTTGATAATCTACTTATACTCCCGACTAACTTTTACTACCGACATTTTTGACGTCGACTGTACACTCAGTTCCCAGAATAAGCTAGTAATATGCTAAATAAACTCCTATAGGAATTTTCGTTCAAACTCCAATACGAATTGCCGACAGTGCTGCCAACTTTAAAAAATAATTTCTGCTAAATCTACATTCAAAAAATGCCAAAACAATGCTAATTTTTTCGGATAATGCTAAAAAAAATGCCATATCAATAAACAGTATATTATTAAAAAATATTGTCATGTTTGACACGATTGTATATATTTTTATATATATATTTTTTTAGCACTTAGAACACGAAGTTATAACTTCGTGCCTAAAACTGATTTTGTGAAACAAATAAAACGTAAAGACTCTCGTCGGTATCGTCTTCAATAGATGCAGCCAGTAGATATGGAGCAGAGGAGACGTAGTAGATGCATAAGCCTCATTTGTCCCTATTTTTCGCAAAATTGGGTCAGGGACCTCTTAGTGACAGCATTTGTTAACTCTTCTTAGACCGAATCTTACGTATAAAATTGCATTTAAAGTGATGAATTGTTCCCGAGTTTAGTTTTAACCAATTCAATAAACAATACGGTCACGTTCAGAAACATCGCCGAGTTTTCCAGGATTTATGTTTTGCACTCGGAGGTTCGAAAACTCAGGATTAAATAAACTACGAACTCACTTCAGGGTAAAGGGTAAAATGCTAAAAGATATGCTATATGCTAAATTGAATTTATTCATGCCAAATCACTTAGAAAAATGCAGAATTTAGCCATAAAAATGCTAAATTGGCAGCACTGATTGCCGATAAACCAATCAAAGAAAAACATGTATTATTCGATTCATAGGTTGAGGTGTTGTGTAACGAATTCGAATTACTAATTTCGTAACTCCATAGAAATGTGAGTTCCAAGCATCCTGGTGTTACACTTGCTATTTAAGCATTCGTTCGTTCCGTTTCCGCGTTTGTTGTTTCCGTAAAAATGTTTGGTAACCAATAGTGAAACATTGTAGGTTTTAATTAAACTTATAAATCAAAATATATTTTATCTTGTACTATGAAATAGATACTTTATTGTTCACACACAGATGAATACAAAACATTCACATATAATCACAAAGCTAGTATGAGAACTGATGGTCTTATCGCTACAAGCTATCTCTTTCAAACGTTTAAACCTTTTTTTTAGAACTTTAAATAAAGATTACAGTAAGTATTTGTTGTTCGCGTTGTTACCAAAAAACATTAACATTTCACGATGCACGATACTTAAAAATTTTAAATAGACAAAAAAAATAGAATGATAATTCTAGTGAAAATTAAACGATGTTGATTTAAATAAATTTATTAGTTTAAACATATTATAGAGTTATAAACAATGAAATCAATCTCCATAAACCATATCATATTTGAGATTGATAGTATTAATGCATTTATTAGTTGGTCCTTCGAGCGACGAATCAACTTAATTTTTGTATTGTTATCTATTTCGGGCAGGTATAATATCTTTTTCGGAAATTCACGCTCCGGACAAGAAAAACCGATACATACAACTGAAAACTACACAGGCGATATACCTAACACTACTATGTACTTCCTTTCTTAAATATTTACAGTTTACACACAGTTTATACAAGCGTAAAATTTCTACGGAAACCAAAGCAAAATGTCGTGCAAGGATATCAGGAGGATAATGGAGACATAAACTGAACTTGCCGAGCTGTGGAGGGCAGTCAATATTATAACGCAGCAGTTTAAACGGAAAGGACGTGTCGATACTTATACTCTTTATTTATATTGGTGACGTTTTACACATGGTGGTACATGTTTGAATTAACATCGTAGCTTAGTGTTATGTTCCCACTACTGGGGCAAGAGCCTTCCCTTTAGATAGAAATACAGGAGGGAGAACGGGCAATAAAACACTGCGCGGGCCTGGTGCGGTTATGTGGTTGTTAACGACTTGTGCAGCTGCTATAACGGCTTTACGTGCCTACCTAGCTCGAGATTATAAATTTTTGGTCACCAATTCAATGACCCGCTTTTGTAAAAGATGCTTCACTTCAGCTATCGCAGACCGAGCTTGTTTACCACTACACCATCGAGCTCCTCGGTTCTTGGTCTTGAATTAACATATCACTAGATAGTATAAAACAAAGTCGCTTCCCGCTGTCCCTATGTATGTATGTACGCTTAGATCTTTAAAACTACGCAACGGATTTTGATGCGGTTTTTTTTTATAGATAGAGTGATTCAAGAGGAAGGTTTATATGTATAAATACATGCATAATACAGTAGAAAAACACTGTTAATTTTAGAGGTTTCACATTTTTTTGCGCTTACATTGCAAACGCATAAAAATAATGTACTAACTAAGTACAGTATTGTACACCCACAAAAATAATTTTTTAACCCTTACTTTTTACGAGAAAGAATGGCTTATTTACGAAGCGATTCTAAGCAATACATCATTAATCCTTATTCAATTAAGTACCTTAAATACATTGTGCATATAATATAGATCAATATCGCCCTTTACAGCATGTAATTTAAATGAATATTTTCGAAGATATTACAGATTTAAAATGCAGGGACATAGCGGTTGCGTGTATCAGCATTGCACCCCTGCGAAGCCGGGGCGGGTCGCTAGTATTGAGATAAAAAGAAAACAATTTAACGTCTGAAGGTTTCGATTCATGTTTTTTAAAGATATCAGCAACATGCCTTAATGTGAACAAGAACCGTACTTCATCATACAAACGTGAGGGTCCTGAACACATTGGACATGATAATATGGTTATTATACACTCGGATAATATGGGCACGGTAAGCACCCATATTTGAAACCTTGAATTTATGGCTTAGGTATTGCCATAAATCAGAGATATATGTCGGGTACTAAATAAAGGTTGGTTATCTGTGCTTACGAAATCGGAATTATAAGAAGTAAAAGGATCTTAGCAAGAATTTCGAGAGCAAATTGGATAGGCATCTACGTTTTATTAGTGTGACTAGAGCGGTCACATATTTAATCTTGGGTGTCATAGTTAATGTTACTTGCCTTAAGGGTAAAATTTTTAAACTTCACCTTCAAATTCGCATACAAAATATGTTCACATATGAATTTCATTTCGAACACTCGCAGTCCTTTAAACCTATTTGTGAAACGCTCAATTCTGGGTTCCAAACAGAGTGAAATAAAAATATTTTATTCATTCCAGACAGAAATGATGATATTGTAGATAAACCCGTAATGTGCCGCAGCATGTAACGAAACGCAAAATAATGAATCAGGATTCAAGCACTGTGTAAATTTTACATCTGTTTGCCTTTTTCCGTTCCCTAATGAGAGGCCAAACGCGTTGAGGCATAAAAAAACCCTTTTTATGCTATAGAATGTATTAATAAAAGCTGAAATAGTCTATTAAAATGAAAAAAAAAATCGAGTCCACTCGGGTTATTTTATATATTTAACATTTTTATTTTATCCTGACGTTACGAACTCTTTGCAGGAGCCGTGATCACAAGCAGACTGTGAGGTGATGGTCGTTTGCATACCTACTGTTTTTTCATAGTAATAGTCTACTTGAACTGAAAAGTATTTGAAGAAATTATAGCTATGATTTTAGAAAGACATATTATCTTGGTAACAACTTTTTTTTAATCTTTAAAAAGGGATCTTAGTTATTATAAAACGTTAAGTAAGTAAGCTCAATGTAAGAAGTACGTTTTAATATTCTTGATAATGTTTAGTAAGGAGTACAGTATTTGTCGAAAAGATTCTGCTTTTGTTTCTGAAAAAGTATTTCAGTGTCATCTTTCTCCTGTGGTTAACCTTACTTTTTCTCTATCTCCAATATGCAAATCCAAACTCTTAAGACATCAACTTATGACTACTTACATATAATTTTACGTAAGTATTGTTGCGTACAAATTACAAATTGAAAAAAGACAAAGCGTCTTACAAATGAACAAAGAATAACCTCCGAATAGTTATTCCGTGTTTTGTCTCTTTTACTCCAATCTGATATGACGTTTACATGACAGGAAAAAAACACGGAATAACTATTTCGACCTTATTATTTGTTTATTTGTAAGCGGCATAGTGTTGAAAAAATTCCACGAGCGAGATTTTTTTTTTCAACACTCTTTTTTCAATTTATAATTTTTTCGCAACAATATTTGTGTAAAATTATAATATGTAAATAATCATAATTAAAGCTTGCCAAATTCTTAACTGATCTTTCAATTTGTAAAAATATTAAGATAGGGTGTTGATGACGTAGTTGTCGACATTGAATAGGGCGGCTCCTTTGGCTTATAAAGTAAAAGTTTATAGATAGTGTTGATTAATTTCGGCGAGTTGGACTGAGCCGCGATAGCATAGTTGGTAGTGCACCTGACCCGGCATGTCATGAGACAACTTGTATAATGACATTTAACATCTTCATCTAAAAAGCTACTGTAAGATGTATCTTAAAATGTATGTATTGCACGCGAAGATAAACAGATGCAAACACAATTTCCACAGATCTAATATTTCTAAATATTCTATT
This sequence comes from Eudonia lacustrata, assembly GCA_947562085.1. NCBI lineage: Eukaryota > Metazoa > Arthropoda > Insecta > Lepidoptera > Crambidae > Eudonia > Eudonia lacustrata. Next base: position 20,525,872 of record OX387313.1, read on the forward strand.
GTTAATTTACATGTAGTGACATTAATTTATGTCGTTGAGCGTTGAGCACACGATTTTGTAAACAATTTGTCAGAATTAAATATATCAACATATTGTGCATGTTGCATAATCATGTTTTTGTGTTAGACGAAGAAGGTACAAGAAATAAATTTCCATTAATTATTTAAATTTCCATGTTATGTTGCACAGATAACTTTAATCAATAGCTTTGACAAATCGAATTGTAGCACTGACTTAGAAGCTAAGCTTGTAAACGTTCCGGAATACTCAAATCAGCTTTCCGTACCGGAAAAAATAAATTGACGTCGCTTTGCGCGTCCGGGCGCACTGTCCCATGAATACTAAGCAACCGGTATTGGGTATAGAGTCGTGGCTTGATGACATTTCGCCTCAGCTGGGATCTGGTTATTATTTGGTGTCTTTGATGGGCTCAACATGATTGATTTTTTATAGAATATTTATTAATTAATTTTATTTATTCTTACATTTTAATTTTTTTTTACTAAAACAAAATACATTTTGTAATTTTTTTTTTAAATAAGTATGTAAATAACATCGCTCTACCTGGTGTTAGGCAGAAGACAGCTAATGCAGCAAGATTATAATATGCTTATTACTAGCCGTCCTTATCTTGCACACCTCATGTAATATTTGTACACCTCGTGTAAATGGCCTAGCTAGACCGTCTAAATAAATAAATAAGTAATTAAATTAAATTAAAGGACCCCAAGTTAGAAAGGTTTCCTCCTTACGTGTGCTGGTTATAATTTAAAATAGATAAGAATGAAATATTAACGGCATCTAAATCCGCGACTGGATACCAACACCCTATTTCTGTCGCCAACAGAATTGATTGCTGTGTTCTGATTCGGGTACTAAGCCAGTGAACGTATAGGGCTTAGGAACTGAAGCTTCGCGGCAACATGCGCTTGATTAGAAAAAGCTTACAGTCAGAGCTTAAGAGGAAACACTAAGGTCGACTGAATTGAAAAATATGTATGAAAAGTAGACAAAATCAACGTTTCTTATGAAAAGTAGACAAAATCACATACATACACTCGAAAAACATAACTCTCATTCTGACGCAGTCGGGTAAAAAAGGAAAACATAGGGACACAGCCAAAGCTATTCTTTAATTTTTAATGAAAAAAGTAATATAATCGGTCCAGTTTTGGAGGAGGAATCAGGGGACTACGAAACGTTGATTTTGTCTACTTTCATACATATTTTTTAATTCAGTCGACGTTAGTATTTCCTCTTAAGTTTTGTGTGAATGAACGGTACCATTTGTTCTCAATTTCAACTTTAAGACAGACAAATATATTATGCAAATAATGCTTCAAGTTTAATTGCTCAAAGCGTTTCCAAACTTTTAACTTCAGTCTTTGAGTTGTGTCGATGCATTTGACACAGACGCGAAAGACAAAGCCTGCAACTTGCTCGTAAATGACGTCACACCAAGAACTCGATAGTGAATAAGTCGACTGAAAAAGTTCCGCCATTTTGCAATGACAGTCCTAATGGTATGCGTTGGGTGATTTCGGAAATGGGGTAGAGAATCGGTTGATTTTATTTTAGCTGACTACGGGGTTTCTTGATTGAGGCAAACTGATTTTGATACCGCAATCCACTTTGAAGTGAATGAATAAATGAATTTAAGGCAAAGGTAGGTACTTGATTGAACGTGTGCCAGAAATTAGAAGTGGGCGCGTGATTGTGATAGAAAGGTATTTGCCCTATAGTGGGTCTGAATAACAATAAATAAAAGATGATTCAAGTGAACAATTAGAACCGAAAATAAACAGATAGGATTAATCACACTAATAATATAAATGCGAAAGTTTGTGTGTGTGTATGTTCGTATATTTGTTGCTTCTTCACGCTGCAACGGATGGATGTATTTGGATGAAATTCGGCATACAGATATTTTATAACCTGGATTAAAACATAGGATACTTTTTATCCCGATATTCCGACGGGAACGGGCACCACGCGGGTGAAACCGCGGACGCCCGCTAGTACACAGATAAATATAGGTACTGGAAAATATTATACCTTTTACTAACATTTATTGTTTCCTATCTACAAAATAATTCAATTTCGATAATGAAGATGTAATTTACATTAGTCTCTAGGACTAGTTTTAACGCGAAACATTAATTCGTGCCTGATAAACCACTTTTTCTTATGTGGGTAAGTGCACCACTAGGACTAGTTTTAACGCGAAACATTAATTCGTGCCTGATAAACCACTTTTTCTTATGTGGGTAAGTGCACCACTAGGACTAGTTTTAACGCGAAACATTAATTCGTGTCTGATAAACCACTTTTTCTTATGTGGGTAAGTTCACCACTAGGACTAGTTTTAACGCGAAACATTAATTCGTGTCAGATAAACCACTTTTTCTTATGTGGGTAGTGCACCAGTCTTCAACAGGAACCAGTAATCGACATTTTTGTCCCTCAATAATAAATAATAGAGGTCAGCAGTTGATTTTAGTCTTTAGCAACATATAAATACCGGCCACCTGCTTTCTTGCTAATACCCGTAATATCTATATACTAGCGGCCGCTCGCGGTTTCACCCGCGTGGTTTCCGTTCCCGTGAGAATATCGGGATAAAAACTATCCTATGTGTTAATCCAGGTTATAAACTATCTGTATGCCGAATTTCATCCAAATCCATTCAGTAGTTTTTACGTGAAAGAGTAACAAACATCCATCCAAATTTACAAACTTTCGCGTTTTTAATATTAGTAGGATTAATACGTGAAGCAAAAACTTTGTACCCTTTATTTACTAAAATTGCGCGGACGGAGGAGTATGAAATTTCACATACCTACTTATAGTTTATATAGAGAAAATTATCCGAATGTTATTTTTTTTTTTAAATTATACATAAAAATACATTAAATCAATAAAACAAACATTACACACACTACCATGTATTTGACACACATGCATTACATTGCAAAATTACGGTCGATTTTCAACCACTGGGCAACTACTAGTTTCAATGAAAATCTATGATATGCGGTTTCACCTGCGTGGTTCTCGTTCCCGTGGGAATATTTGAATAAAAAGTATCATATATGTTATTCCAGCCCTCCGACCGCCTAACAGATCGCTTTGACTTCGCGTATAGTTTATGACGTCATCACGCCATCTCGCATCGCCTATCAAAGCAATATCAAAAGCTAAAGGCTTTCGATATTGCTTTCATAGGCGGCTCGAAACGACAAGATGACGTCATAAACCACACACGAAGTCAAAGCGATCGGTTAGGCGGTCGGGGGGCAGGTTATAAACTATCTGTATGCCAAATTTCATCCAAATCCATTTAGTAGTTTTTACGTGAAAGAGTAACAAACATCCATCCATACTTACAAACTTTCGCGTCGCGTATAATATTAGTAGGGTTTTGGCGACGTAAACTCTGTCGGACACTGGTGCCATTACCTAGTTCTTCTCCACAGCTAAAAAATTGACGTCCTGAATGGGTAGTAGGTAAAAAAATGTTTGGACGATTCAAAAGGCTTGTCTCATTATGCGGATGCCGCATAACAGCTCTTATTATTTCGAAGTGGACACAATCCATTCTACAGAACTATTATAACGCCAGCACAATCTGACTAAAGTTACCAGCCCGCCTTTGTGCAACGGCGCAGAACTATTCGAGTGGGTATGCTATGCTGCTATGTTGCGATATCACGAGAGAGCACTATAAAAATTAAACGCTTTGGAGCATGTCGTTGAATAAAAACAAGTTTCGAACAAACTGACCTTTTTTGTGTACGAAATGGAAGTGCAGATTCAAAAAGAGGAAAGGAAACTGGTGCGAGCCGATTCCGCATTTATTGTAAGTTTAAAAAAAAAGTTAGGTAAGTACAACCTTACTTATCATAATTGTAATATACATTTTCAGTGGACTAGGTAGGTACTTGCAGCGGCAGCGTAAGTAATATAGTATACTCTGAATTTTAATTAGATGTACTAAAGTGACATTTGTAATGAATGATACCACTTAACGGAAAATAAAAAATAATGTTGTACCCTTACTCAAACGAAGTTCAATTGTTGGTTCAATTTCGCTTATTGGTAAATGCAAAACACTCGAACTGTGTTATCTTGATATAGAAGCTACTTAATTTAAAAACATTAATAAAACCCAGTTATCAAATTCATTAATAATTTCAGAAAAATAATTTTCAAAATCTTAGTTGGTTCAAATTAATTTCATTGTGTTTTATTCGGTTTTGTTTGATAAAATTTGTGCCAAAATACTTATAATTGAAAATTAATCGAATGATGCAGTGACCACACCGTTTTCAATAATTTTTAAATAATTTTTATTTATTAAGCCTTGAGCTCAACAGGCGGTTCCGAGTCTCTGTAATCAGGGCACCAGCTTTTGAAAATAGACGTTCCGCCGGAACTGACGTCATATCGATAAGCAAGCTTATATTAACTTTGGATTACAGTTCGTTCCTATTAGGAACAGGCTAAGGGGCCGAAAACCATACCACCTAGTCCTCAGTTTTGTTTTAGTGGAGTCATTATACTTAATAATAGTCAAGATGTTGACGGAAATGTGAAGAGTCATGTTTGCGGTTTTGTTTTATTTTCTAAAATTTGTGTTATATCGAATATTAATGTAAAATAATGGTGGATTATTAACCAATAAGTGTTCGTGAATGTGCATGAGTGTTATTAATAATATTTTTGAGAGAGATTGCTGATTGCTTCTGACGGCATTTTCAGCGTCACCGGACTTTATCAATAATAATAATAATTACTGGTATCGTGTCCAAAGTAGTCATTCGTCTCTCTTCTTCGCTCGTGATTGAAATAGAAATAGAAAAAATCTTTATTTGGTATAACTACACACATACACATTGGTTGGTTGTACGAATATTCCTTGCGCTCATAACTCCAGTTCTTGTTGTTATTGCTGTTAAGTTTTTGTTATATCTTTCCTTGTAACGTTGTTTTTTGAGTGTTGTTGTTCCTGAATGTAACAGATTCGGACATCAGCAAAAGCAACAGTGATTATTCCGAAATAAATAGTGATTAAGAAGTTTGACTTTTATTATTTTTTCCATTTATCTACTCATTTAATTTGTAAACTTTCGGAAAAAGGTAATTTAGCATATTATCCATTGTACCGCACCCTAGGTTAGAAATTCGAACTACGCAGTTTGAAATTGTACCCTAAGTTGTGGTCCATAACCGCTAATAGCGTTTTTGACAGTCAATATGCTTCAAATGTCAAAAAGTTACAGTTAGTAACTTACTAAATGTCAGTTTGTTATGTAGGTAATCTAATAAAAATCAGAGTACAAAGAAAAACATAACAAAACAACAAAAACAACCAACCATAAGAGCGCAAGAAATACTTACAGTACAACAATCGCGTGATGAAAGGGGGACAGATGACGTGTGTACGACACTTGGTCATCAACAAGGGTCGTAGTGCGCGTCACTCGAATAGGTATTCTGTGGTTTCTTTGTACGCGGATTCATTAAAAACTTCTACATATCACGTAAACTTGCGAATTACACGTACTTTTTAATAATATTTTGTTAAATACTTATTTACAGCCATGTCGATGACTCAATAATTCAATTTAATCGGTAAAATCACTCGCGTCACAACACTTCGCTCTTCAGTTGGCAACATAAAAAAAAATAAAGTGCGCCGGCAGCTGTCACTTTAGTGATCTAATTAAAATTCAGAGTAGTAGCACTCGTAGGTAATAATGAGACAAGTTAAATATGACACGTAATTCTTTGTTGATAATGATCAAGATCAAGCGTATCTCTAAAGTGCGTACAATTGTATTTGACTCGACCCGAGATCACAGTGCGAGTGCGTGCGCCTATTAACTTCTATTGAAAAAGTATCGTAAACGTTATTTCATGATAACGACATAATAATATATTCTATAAAGTGATGTCGAGTTCCGTTAAGGGACGTTTTGGGGCTGTATACATTTTCATACATAATTTTTTTTACGCTAATAAATTTTGAGACACGAATTTGACGATTGTTTGTGCTAGGTTTACTAGGCTACCTATTTTGTGCCTAAAGCTCAAGTAAGCTTACCGTGTCGATTAACGCGCCACCGTTGAAACCATTCGTCAGCCAGTTGCGAAAATCACAATAATTCGAATGATTTGATTGAGGATCAAGGTATTCTGCCAATTTAGGTTATGGGTTGAAATATGTTTTGGTTTTAAGCACAGATCTACTATGTTTTTATTTTTTAAGACCTAAACCAAGCTCAAAAAGGCGTAAAGAAAATCGAAATAGAAATTTAAAAAACGATGCAGCGACGAACGGCAAAAAACGGCAAAACAAAAGACAAGTTATCCGATGAAGTAAAAAATATAAAAAGTATTTATAGAAAAAGTATTTACACCGTAGCAAAGCTTTTACCGCCTTACAAATAAACAAAGAATATGGTCCGAATAGTTTTTTTTTTTTAGTTGATGGCTTCGTGCGATTAGGCCATTTAGCCAGTGTCAAAGTATTTTTCTTACAAGTAATACTTATAAAGACAATATTTCCTTTATGATGATGATGAATGATATTAGAAATGAAAAGTGAGAAATGATATACCCCCTAACCCCTCGAGTAGCTCAGTACAGCTGTAGGGCTTTACTAAGTCCTCACGCGGCGGACTTCTTGAGAGAATTTGAAAAGTGCCGTTGCACTGTTTTGTTTCATTTGCCAACATTCATGCACACTCACGAATACTTAACGGTTAATAATCCACCATTATTTCACATTAATGTTCGACTTAACACACATTTTAGAAAATAAAACAAAACCGCAGGCATGACTCTTCACTTTCCCGCCAAGAAGTCCCGGTCCGAATAGTTATTCGGTGTTTGGTCTATTTTATAATATACTCAAATTTGAAATGACGTTTACATGACAGGAACAAAACACGGAATAACTATTCTGACCTTATTCTTTGATTTTTTGTAAGGGGGTTAAAGTTTTCACTACAAACGGAATTTAGAATCGAAACCATTGTGTTTCTGTCACAAACATTGCGTGTTGACAGCATCTGTTAAAGACATTGTCTAACTTTAGACGTCGCGTCGGCGTTGTTATTTGGCGAGGCAGTAACTCTCAATGTCTAGTCCAACTTTGAAAGTCTAAATGCATAAATAGGTCAGTTTCGGCGGGTGCGAATTGGTTTATTTGAATAATTCGTCTGCCGGTCCCGGATTCATGGTTATGTTATTCAAATGTGAGGTGTCGAGGGTCCGGTTAGAATTGGAAGTGGTCTTGCCAATTTGTGGGGCAGTATCGGTGTAGATTTTATTAACAAAACGTCAACTTTATAAAAGAATTTAATCTTAGTAAAAATATGTTTGTACGCTCGGCCCTATATTCGGAGGTCCTGGATCTAGGAATCTAGGAATTGGAAAAATAGGTCAAGTAAAAGTTTGTTTCGATTTTATTTTTCGATACTGTGCCCAGGTCTGTCATCATCATTAAACGTGGTAATTAAGCCAATTCCTGCGAACTGCAGCGATAACTTGACTCGCTTCTGCTTATATGGTCCACACACACAAACAATAGGGCTCCGCAGAATATCAGCGTTGCAGGTGATGATCATGCTGCAACATGTGCTGAGTGGAGTCCTTTTCGGTTTCGCTTCTTTATTTTGTATTTTATTTTTGTTTATTACTTTTAATTTGAAACTGAATAAATATTTTGATTTGATTTCATAGAAGTAGGTTACCTAGTGTAACCTAGTAATGGGACAGAATATGGTGACATTCCTGACTGATCTATTTTTATTAAATTAAATAGAGACTTTTTCACAGAACATCGTTGTCATTTATTTCACTGATGGGCACATGGAGAGATCACAATCGCCAAACAACAATAGATTTTCGGCACGTGATCGTTTCCATACTAGTCTTTTAAAAATTACAAAGATTTTATCCGGAAATTCTTTTTATCATCATCATCATCATCAGCTCATGTTATGTCCCCACTGCTGGGGCACCAGCCTTCCCTATGGATGGATAGGGGGAACGGGCTAGAAACCACCACGCGGGCCCAGTGCGGATTGGTGGTTGTTAACGACTGCTAATGCAGCCGGTACCAATGGCTTTACGTGCCTCCCGAAGCACGGAAGAGCTTGAGATGGTAAAATTTTTGGTCACGATATCCGATGACCGACTTTTGCGAAAGTTGCTTAACCTCAGCAATCGCAGACCGGGCGTGTTAACCACTGCGCCATCGAGCAACTCAAATTCTCTTACCAAACACAAAATTCCAAACAGATACTGTAAAAATTTAATGTTTCTCGTGTTGAATATTCGAAGTTAATTCGATAAAAAGTTTACCTTACGATAACAATTTTGTTAACGGAAGTTGTTTGCGTTCCGAAACTGTAATTAAATGACGAATAGGTATTTGTTTTAGGCGCAGTAAGCGAGGAATTTGCGAGAACACGATAAAAAAACTAAGAATTAAGTTGGATTTTGATTACATTAATATTATTTGCGTTATGTGTTATTGTTGTGGAAAGGCCAGGGGCCTCCCTATGACCTTTTAAAGCAGTATTACTGCAATTTTATTGCAGTTGTGGTACGAGACGTGTATGCATGCCTCTTCACGGGCCTCGTTTCACAACCACACTAACAGTGCTTCAATACTGCTTTAAGACCTCATGGGCACGGTGACGCCTCTCATTTTTATACCCAATGAATATTTATTTATTCATTGGGTAACCAACAAAGCAATTCCACATAAACGTGCTAAAATCATAAATTGCAGTTTACATAAAATGAGTAACGCTTTACTTAGCGTTTTCTATCGCTTATACCACGGCGAGTGCTCTGAAGAACTGTTTGATCTTATCCCACCTTCTCCCTTCCTCCATAGGAATACATGTGCTGCTCTCCGGAGTCATCGCTTCACTGTCACACATATCCTATCGCGCACAAAGAAATTTGGTGACTTGTTTCTTTGTCGCACCTCCAAAAGATGGAATAGTCTACCAGCACACGTTTTACCTCCTTCCTATGATATGGGGTCCTTCAAACGAGGCGTGAAGAAAAACCTTGTGGGCCGGCAGAGTGAAGTTGACTGATGCTGCGTTGTTTTCACGCTGCACCAGTATTGTCTTCGCGTCTAGACTCGATTTCCACTTAACATCAGTTGGTATGGAGTCATTTGCCGTGCTAGGTATAAAAAAAACTTATATGTAGCTATCACTACATGCATCATCATCATCAGCTCATTTTATGTCCCCACTGCTGAGACACGAGTCTTCCCTATGGATGGATAAAGAGAACGGGCCATAAACCACCACATGGGCCCAGTGCGGATTGGTGGTTGTTAACGACTGCTAATGCAGCCGGTACCAATGGCTTTACGTGCCTTCCGAAGCACGAAGGAGCTCGAGATGATACATTTTTGGTCACCCATCTGCTGACCGGCCTTTACGAAAGTTACTAAACCTCAGCACTCGCGGACCAGGCTCGTTAACCACTGCGCCATCGAGCTCCTCTCACACACAAGTTAGTTATTATATCTTTATTTAAAGTAACAGATTTCCTTTTAAGAGACCAGAGGTTAACTCGAAATTAAAATCATACCCAACATCGTCTTATAATATAAGTAAAATAAAATATCTATATATTAATACGGGAAGCAAAAACTTTGTACCCCTTTTTTACGAAAATTGCGCGGACGGAGGAGTAAGAAATTTCGCACACTTATAGTTTATATAGAGAAGGTTATAACATATAAACTCTTTCAATAATTTCAAAAATTGGAAGAGGAGCGGCCGAAATCTGTCAATGCCAATCCAAACTAACATTTTATCTTTTAAAAATTTTCATTGCTTAGGATACAGTGCAGCCTTAATAGAATTACGGTCGAATTTCGACCACTGGGCGACCACTAGTATTATTTAATGTGACAATAGGAACATTTAAAATAATATCTGTAATAATTAGTGCCTTCGCTATTTACATCCTAACTGCTAAGGCCGAGAGCACTAAGTTTAGAACTACCGGACTCGCCGAAGACTTTACAGCACCATTTCAATGAAGACGCGTTTTAATGGACTGGAATAGCTCTGGAAGCAATTAAAACAAACTGCGGACCTTTGAGAGTTGAGCTACATTATTCAAATCTTCAATAGACAGCTCTACTAACGAATAAAGTTATTTCAAAATTCTAATTATCATCTGCCGCGTCTGTTACAAAAGCATTTTGAAAGCGACGAAAAATAAGATTATAAATCTATTTATATAAAAATCAATTGCTGTTCGTTTGTCTCGCTCAAACTCGAGAATGGCCGATTTGGTTAATTATAAAATATTAGTGGAAGTTCAGGGAAGGTTTAAGCGGTGAGAAACATAAATAATAAGGAACGGAAAATATTAAAAACGACAATTTAATTTTCCAATACAAAATTATTTGTTTGTTTTGTTGTCATGGAAACCAAAGAGAATTTAATCACTTGATGGAAACTGTCAACGCGGTACGAAGTCCGCCGGGTCCACTAGTAATCTATAAATATTTATAAAATAAATATAACCACCAATCAACCGAGTACCCAACATGTAACCGAGTTCCCCCGCTAGGAATGGAACCTGGGACCTCTGGATATAAGACCGGTCGGTGGTCTCAACCACTAGACCACAGAGACCGTAGAGGCGGTTAAAAGTATAAATAAAACTTATCACCAGAATTTATATGAATATTATTCTGCTGGTTTGTATTCGGGATTGTTTTAAATATTTACAGTGCGTAAACGTAATATAATTGTGTTTACAATATACAACATAATTAAAGTCGTCATTAATATTGTCTTGGATACGAATGAGCAAGTAAACCATTACGTGAGAGTATAGCCAAACATGGAGCTCGGGTTGGATGTGAGTAATGTTGGTGCAATCCCCATGGCCTCGTTAGATTACTGACGCGAACCCACTTCGGGTACAGGCCTATTAGCTTTCTAAAGGCGTTAACAGGACTTCTAATGTGTTGTCACATTAGATCATTAGATCACATTGGTCACATTAGAAGTCCATTAGAAGACATTTCGAGATCGAAGATGGCGGACGTTATCTTTAAAAAAAAGTCAATATGGGTATTGTTTTTATAGTTTTCGTGGGTGCCAATTATGAATATGACATCTATTTCGAGATCCAAGATGGCGGACAAGTTTAAAAAAAAGTCAATATGGGTATCGTTTTATGAACAATTATTTATTTACAAACAAAGACAAAAACAAGATAATAATAATAATTATACTACTTAAAATTAAACTTACAAAAAACTTATAAACTATAACTACTACTAATTCATCCCCATCAGGCAGAGTGCCCAATAGGCTAGCAGCATTGCCACGTCTATGCTTATACGCTGGCCCAAGTAGCTGCTAGCTTAAGAAATAAGTTATCTTAAGGTATCCTTTTTAAGGTTTGTAATTTATGTTTAAATTTATTTATCTAAGTAATAAAAAGCTTTGTCCCCCTTTTTTAGCACACTGCGCGCACAGAGGACTATAAGACTTAGCATAGTTAAAAGACTTAGCATAGTTATAGTTCATAAGGAGACTGAGTGCAGAAAGATAAAATGTATGTATAATAAGTGTTACAAAAAAAGACTTCAAAGGATTTTAAAAAAATGCAAATGATTTTAATCTGTCAATGTCAAACACATTTTTTTTTAATTGTCATGGCTTGGTACCTACAAACCCTTTAGCCGAAATAGTAAACATATTTTAATTAAAATTACGGTCGAATATCGACCACTGGGCGACCACTAGTTTGTATTAATCCTTCAGAAAAACCTACCTAAAGGTTTCAATCGTGTACCGTTTTAAAGATTCATAGTAACTTATTTTTTGCTAAAGTTTTCGCTAATCTTACACATTGAAAAAAAAAAAAACTTAATACGAATCTGCTCTCGTTTAATTGTATACATTACTTTGTCGCTTATTTTATGCTGCCTATCGTTGCGAACTTTTTACAGGGTTTGGGTTTGGTTGGGTTCGAAGCGCCAGAATAAAGTAATATAATTTTTATGTAAAATTAAACGCGTATGGATATGTAAATCAGAGCCACTAGTTTTAAGCTTTTCTATGGTATGCATCAACTTATTGTTTTCTTTGCATGGCAATGATTAAACGCTTTTATTATTATACTCTTTATTTATTTTCTTTCTTAAAACTAGATTTTTACAATACTTTAATATAAAAACAATAAAACATATATATAGGTTTTTATAACCTAACCCTAGCGTACCGCCAGCAGCGGGGCAGGGCCCAAGCTACCGGTGGTCAGGGCTGCAGAGTGAGAAACCTCCTGACAATACGTGCCGTGTCAAGGAGTACTGCTTTCTGAATCTGACCCTTGATCCAACCATCAAGCGAGAGCATCTTAAGGTGTTGGTCGAGGCCCTTCGCTATCAGACCGTTCGCTCAAATTATTATTATTATTATTATAAATCGTACGGTACCTATTTCTCTTCTATATATTTTAGTGTTTTATTTCAAAATACAATATTTGTAAAGTTAGTGGAGTTCTTTAATGGTCATCAGTTTATAAACTTACTATAAGCTCTGCTGGGCTCAGGTTACCTCGCATGATCAGACAGACAGATCCCATCACGCTGCTGGCCAACTCACGGCAACAATCGGGCCCAACGGCTTAATGTGCCTTCTAAAGCACAGAGAAGGTCGAGTAACTTTATAGTGACCCATCCCGTCACTGAATTGAATCTAGAAAGATGATCCCATGAAAGGTAAAATATAGTAAATGCTTCTACAACTGCCCTAAAAATGGTAGTCTACTTATGTTATAGTCTATTTGGTTTCAGGATTTCCGGATAAAAACTACCTAGAATTTCATAAACGCATTCGTTCCGTGTGACGGGTTGTCGACGGGCTTTTAAAGAGATGAGGCTTTATGTCAAAATGAAAATTGATAGTAGGATTTGCTATCCATTTGGATTGGTTTGAAATAAAATAATGATTTAGGTTGAAAACTTTTAATGAAAATAAAATTCAGCTGTTCCATACAAAACATTAATATTCATTCGATCAAAATGTATGGAACAGCGGAATTTTATTTTCGAGTTAGGGAGTTGGTCCAATAGTAAGAGTTGTTCGTTTGTATCACGGGAGTCATCTCAGGTTTGGACGATGATAAAAAAGTCAGCCTGTATATCGTTGCTCTACAGCACCGGAATGCCCCGATCCGATCCGAACCCCTCGGAGAATCTAGTAGGGAATGGGGACACGCACTAGTGCATGATGCCATTCCCTATAGAAAACCTTAGGAAGGAACCCTTTAAGTTTCTCGCGGCCCCCAAAAAAGTCCGGTGACGCTGAAAGTTCCGCCAGTAGCTATCTAAAAACTCTACGTAAACTCTACGTAAAACTCTATCCAAAACTAAAAAAAACTGGGGGGCGTCCTACACTAAAATATAAATAAATAAATAAATAAACTTTCCTACACTCACACCAATTATCAAGCCCAAGAGAAGCTTCGTTATGAAACTCGTTAAATGGTTACTAGACAACGGATAAACATACTTAAAATACTTATTATACATAGAAAAAACCCAGACCCAAGACAATTTAGAAAATCAATAATTTCTAAATTGACGCGACCGGGGATCGAACCCGTGACCTCAGAGATGGCGACACCATGAAAACCGGTGTACAAACCACTCGACCAAAAATATACACGCTGAAATATCAGTTTTCCAAAATGGTTTCGCTATTTATCCGATTTAAATTTACTGTTACGTAGAGCCATTATAAAGCTAATTTAATTGGGTATTCATTAAAAAAATTACAACGCCATGGCGGGCGTCACATAATCCGATTATGAAGGACAACATGAAGAGGCTCACTGATTGGATTGCCGTTTGTTATGACAATCATATTAATTTAGATTGACTTGCCTACCTTTAATATTAAATTGAAAAATAGCACTTTACAAAATTTGTCAGTTGTATAAATATGTAGGAATTACACAAATAAATATTGTCTAGCAGACGAACTATTGCTTGCCTGATGGAAAATGGTAACCGCAACCTATATGAACGATTACAACACTAACAAATGACATACTCAGACCCAATTCTAGAATCTGAAGACAGCGTCTCCTTAGGAACGTCGAGTGTTAAAAACCGCTAAAATGGATAGATTGCTTGGCGGCGCCGTCGTCGCCCGTGGTACTCAGTCAGTACTGATGACGGTCCCGTTATAGCTGCAAACCTTACTTACTTAAAACAGTAAAACAAAAGAAAGACACAAGACGTTTAGTGTAACCGGCTGAAAGCCTGTGGTAGTTAGCAAGCATAATATGCATAGTCCACGAAATTATAAATTAATAGCCCATATACTGTCCCACTGCTGGGCAAAGGCCTCCATCATTAAAATAAAGTCATCACTCCAATTGATGGATATTGGCTTAATCACCACGCTTGCCAAGTGCGGGTTGGTGATCACAAGCCCGGGCTATGCATCGAAAAATCCGAAACACACTGCGCGACCTGGGAATTGAACCCAGGACCTTCGGGTATCGGGCCGAGCGCTCTGCCACTCGACCACCGAGGCGTTTTTACGCAATTACGAAATTATAATACCCTTCTAATTTAATAACATACTTTCAACGTAACCTGTCAAAAGCGCGTTGGCGTAAGTGCCGTGACATTCATGGCAAGCAACACATCCCATATTTCTAAAACCACCTACATTGTTCCGTAATATTTTCTCAACTTTTGGAGAGATTGTGGCTTGCTCAGATTTATGAAGAGCTACGAGAGTACGCGGCGTAGCAAGCCGGTCTACGGCATGTAACATTCCGTAGCGGAGTCGTAGCCGTGGTACTTCGTAGCGTTATAACCTTCGAACTTTGCAACATGACTTTAATAAATTGCTTGGGTTAATGAGACCCATTTTGTTACTTGTCTCTCAAGTTTGAAGATTTTATAGCTCTACGGTTTTTCGGGAACGATTCTAATTGAACATTAATATCCTAATTGAATCCTACTAATATTATAAATGCGAAAGTTTGTGTGCAAAGACATTTAACTACTTATTAAATCTCTTTGTTTGTGTGTATGTATGTATGTTCGTATATTTGTTACTTCTTCACGCTGCAACGGATGGATGGATTTAGATGAAATTTGACTTACAGATAGTATATAACCTGGAATAACACATAGGATACTTTTTATCCAGATATTCACACGGGAACCACACTATAAATATACTAAAAACGTCAATTAAATTTTCCAATACAAAATGATTTGTTTGTTTGTTGTCATGGAAACCAAAGAGAATTTAATCACTTGATGGAAACTGTCAAAGCGGTACGAAGTCCGCCAGGTCCACTAGTAAAAGATAAGACCAGTATAGCAGAATACAGGGACTTATCAGTTGTTTTGATTGATGTTTAACTGCTATTTTAAGCTAATTTTCAGGCGTTCGATCGGTAGGTAATACTCACAGGTTCTTGTCCCAAAAAGGGATAGACACGTCATGGAAATCACCAACTTTCAGTATACTCGCCATTAGCGTCCTGACGCCACATTTCCATAGGTAAAGGTTTCCGAGGTGGATATATAACATCAGTAATGGGTTGCCAACCGATTGCCTGATTTGCGAGTATCTTGGTAAAGAAGGCACGTTACCTTTTTACTAAATAGTTTGCGTTAATCCCCGTTTAAATTTGTTTAACTATGGAACGCGAAAGTTTAAAAGTGTATATATCTTGGAACACTTGTCCCTTACTTGGCTCTTACGATATGCACGGGAAGTTAAGTAGCTGATACGTTCGTTTCACAACCCAGACCAGCATGATAGCTCTGTAGTGGCGACTAAAGACAAAGGTTAAGTTTTTTTTTAAATATTTTACGGGTAAGCACAGTGCCTTGATCTCACCTGATGTTAAGTGATGATAAGGCCAATGATGGAAGCGCACTTCAAAATTCAAAATTCAAAATTCAAAATCATTTATTCAGTTTAGGCTACAAATAGCTCTTATGAACGTCATTATGCCATCGGTTCGTAAGTCTACTCTGGGCGGGAGATCTTGTACTGAGAAGAACCGGCAAGAAACTCAGCAAGTGTCCAGCTCTTTTCTCCCTTACAGCGTCAAAAATATTGGAAAATGCCCTATCATAAAAAGACACTTTCCATCACAAATAAAAACACAAAATATAAAGGACAATCACACATATAAAAAAAAAACAAAAGAGAAGATATAATAATATCTACATTTGCAAAACATCAGTTACCAGTTAAAATTTTCACAATGTCATACAGCACTAATAAAGGTCAAAAATTGTCTAAGAAAAAAACAAAAAAGAAAACAAAATTAAACTATAGTTAATAATAATAAAAATAATAGTATGCAAGAGCAGACCAGCCTCCACAGGCGGCACCCGTTCACGAGTATGACATATGAATCAGCCATCGCTTCACTCAACCATGTCTTAGGGAATGTAACGACCCGACGCACACGCCACCACCGCAGAGACACTAAAGAGAGCATGACACACTCAAGATACTCTAAATAAAACCTAATGAAAAGTTTAACGTAACATAAATATTATTTGTAAACTGTAGGACATTGCTGATAAAGGCTATCATATCAGCGCTAAGATATTTTTAAAGTAATTATTGATCCCAATAAAATAAAATAAAGAGTAGTTTTATTTTTTATTATAACCAAGCTGTTTTGTCATCTAAATATTCTTTGACTGTATAATAACCTTTCTTAAGTAAAGAAGATTTTACATGTTTTTTAAACTTATCTAAAGGTAAATCTTGTACAGTACTAGGTATTTTATTATAGTAGTGTATACCTTGCCCCAAGAAAGAGCCAAGAACCTTTTGCAACCTGAACAGTGGCATTACAAGTTTTTTCTTATTTCTAGTATTGAAATTGTGTACATCACCGTGTTTAGTAAAAGAGTTGATGTTGCAACGCACAAAAACTATGCAATTATAAATAAACTGAGATGCAACTGTAAGAACACCAATTTCTTTAAAAATATTTCTTAAAGTAGTTCGGGAACCCGGGAACCTCCACTAGTGAGGCATTGGCTATCTTAACTCTAGCTGCCGGAACACAACAATGCTATAAACATTGATGTTATAGCGACATATTTAGATAAGATGGTGGTAACTAGCTAGGCGGACAAACAAGCCCTACCACCAACCAAACCGAGTACACAAAAATGTACCCCCCGCTGGGAATCGAACCCGGGACCTCTGGATCTAAACCGGCGGTCTTAACCACTAGACCACAGAGGCGGTTAAAACCTGTGCTGTGCTGGAAATCGAAGCTATAGACACGTACAACAGAGAAAAACAGCACTTAGCACTTGTTAAAAAGGCCATATCGTGTGTACTCTTAAACAACGCTTGTGGTAGGTTTGTGGCAATTCCTCGTTTATTTTGTTGTAGACACATTAATTGTTTGAGGGAACTGGAATAGTTTGGCGTGTGAAATTGGTGCACTCCATTAGCGAAACTGATAAACATTGTGGTACAAAGTGGTTTTCATTTATCTATAATATATTTTGTTCAACAAACTGTATGAGCAACTTTTACCCCCTTACCAACAAACAGAGAATAAGCTCTGTATAGTTATTCCGAGTTTTGTCTCTTTTACTTTAACAAAACACGGAAATACTATTCGGACCTTACTCTTTGTTTAATTGTAAGGCACTTAGTCGTTTAGATTGTTTTAGTCGTCATCCGCCCGCTTCGCTGTGCAAAAATTGGTGAATATTTAAAAAAAATAAATAAATAATAAACCACCACGTGCCGGCCCAGTGCGGGTTGGTGGTTGTTAACGACTGCTAATGCAGCCGGGACCAACCGCTTTACGTGCCTTCCGAAGCACGGAGGAGCTCAAGATGATACATTTTTGGTCACCCATCCGATGACCGGCCTTTGCGAAAGTTGCTTAACCTTAGCACTCGCAGACCGGGCGCGTTAGTCTCCGTTAAATTCTTTGTTTACATTAAAAAATTATCAAAAATGCATGGTCTATCCGAAGCTCACATAACCGATATTATAGTAACAAGCGAAGCAGCAAAACAATTCCCTTTATTGCATACCGCCGCCCGCCATTTTATTTATACAACCGAACCACATAATAAGAAGACTGTAGAAGGTAACGTAAGTGGATAACGCGCCCAGTCTGCGAGTGCTGAGCTGAGGTTAAGCAACATTTGCAAAGGCCGGTCATCGGATGGGTGACCAAATGGTATTATCGCGAGCTCCTCCGTGTTCCGGAAGGCACGTAAAGCCGTTGGTCCCGGCAGCATTAGCAGTCGTTAACAACCACCAATGGGCCCGCGTGGCGGTTTACGGCCCGTTCTTCCTATCCATCCATAGGGAAGGCTCGTGTCCCAGCAGTGGGGACATAAAAATAAGCTGATGATGATGATGATGTTGAGAGGAGCTTACTTATGATGAGAAGCTTACCTTCTGTCTCCTTATTATGTGACCTAACTCCCGATTGCTCCCGCCGCATCTAGTAACCAAGGTTGGACCTCAAGGGATCATGAATTTATAACTGGGAGGGTTTAATGAACACTGAGCGAAGTTTGCCAATGCAAAAGAGCGATTATAAACACTGATAGGAGAGATTCAATTGAAAATTTATGATTTGGTAGCTGGTGAATGAAACTTTGGATTGGAATTGCCGATTGTTCTCTTTTGATGTACCTACCTACTTATGTGATACATTCGAAATAGCTTTTTAGTTCCACTTTCCATTGAATAAAAGTCCTTAAAAGAAGGCTTTCGCCAACAACAATAATAGTTACATGTTAGTAAGTAACCATACATAAAGTTAACAATAAAATGTGCGCTTTTGTTTAGTAATAAGACAGGTGTAATAAAAGTTAGGCCCATTTTTACTGCTTTTTAAATGACAGATAGCCTATCTATAAGTTTGGTCTGCATCGTCATTAGCTGATAAATTTAGTAGTTTACTGAACTGAGGTTTTCTATAGCTTACTATTTATATCTAGCTTTGATTTTATCACTGCGACATATACAAATGAATTGTCATGGCAAACGTGAATAATGAATTGTAATTCCCATTAGTGTATATTAAAACATGCTCTTATGATGCCAACAAATTTTAATACGGAAAAGTGTTAAAAAAATCCATGGACGAAAAACCGTCTGGAAATCCAGGCCATTGTTTTCATTAAAATTTTGAAAAAATAGTCAACAATATACAGTCACGAGCACTAACATGTATAAATACACTTTTGATTAGTTTTGACTCTTAATCCCATTGTATTAAAAGATAACATTTATATTTTACCGATTTATGTGGACCGTTTACTCAAGCTCTATGTGAACCCTTTACGTTACGTAAGTAATTTAAACGGCAAACGAGCAGGCGCAGCAGAGCTGATGGGAAGTGTCCCTTGCCGCTTTATAAAGAACGGGAAACACCTCTAGTAAAAGGAAGAAGAAGGGAGCTCATCCCGCATTCTACATGTCCGCGAAATGAACGAATGCGAAGCCCGTGTAATTTGTGCTTCCAAATATCAAGGGTGTGCTGGGGGTGAGCTCTGCTTGTTTGGCGGGAAGTGGGATAGTAAAAAATCAGTATTTTTTTTTTTAAGTTTTACGGTTTTATTGAAAATTGTACTAAAAGCTAAAAATAATTCGGTAGGTCCTAGGTACAGGTAAAAAATAAAATCTTTGGGCGCACGTAACCTGCTTCAATATGTAAATAGTATTTTTTATTTTTATATAGCGGTTGACTTGATAGAAATTTCACACGCCCACGTATTTGATTTTATTTTTTACCTGTACCTGAATCTGGGACCTACCGAATTATTTTTTAGCTTTTAGTACAATTTTCAATAAAACCGTTAAACTTAAAAAAAAATTTACAATTTTTTTTACTTTTCAAGTTTTTGGTTTTTAATATTTTATTTTATTTTCATAAGAACTATTCTACTAATCAAGCCCTTTCATTTGATACCCAAATTGAGGTAATAGTGATAAAATATGTAACCCGCCATAATGTAGCGGCAGCCATCTTGGATTTACAATGATACCGAATGTATTGAATTATATTGTCATCAGAACTAAAGGTGTGTACCAAATTTCAGATCAATCCGTCAACAGAAAGGGTGTCAAATTTCAATTCCTAGATTTAACCCAAACAAATAAATAAGCTTACTGTTTTGGCGACATAATTTTTTTGTATGTATTGTATACCTTTATAAACTCTTTTGAATATAATATGGTTTTTTTTACGTTTTAGAAGGGTGTCTTTGTAAGTTGTTAGACTAAAATGGTTGAAGTAAATGCAAAGGGAACAATTTATTGTTTTATTAAATAGAAAGCATGTTAGAGCACCTGACCTTGAAATAACAAAAAGATAGCGTGATGATCACCGCTGAGTTGGTAAACACGCCTACACATCAACCTATCCAAGACTTTCAGATTGCCTTAATAGACTTAGAACTTTATATATTCTAGTGGTCACCCAGTGGTCGAAATTCGACCGTAATTTTATTAAGGCTGCACAGATTGTATCCTAAGCAATGAAAAATTTAAAAAGATAAAATGTGAGTTTGGATTGGCATTGACAGATTTCGGCCGCTCCTCTTCCATTTTTGAAATTTTTGAAAAGAGTATAAAATGCGTGTGATGTGTCAAATACATGGTAGTGTGTGTAATGTTTGTTTTATTGATTTAATGTATTTTTTATGCATAATTAAAAAAAAAATATTAACATTCTGCACTCCTTCTCTATATAAACTATAAGTGTGCGAAATTTCATACTCCTCCGTCCGCGCAATTTTCGTAAAAAGGTGTACAAAGTTTTTGCTTCACGTATTAATATATGGATGGCATATGGTTGAACATTTATCGAAGAAATTGCATTCGTTGATTTATTATTTACGTTTGAAATGCTAGCGTTTGAAAGAAATGCTGATGCATGACAAATGAGTGTTTCTTTAAGTAAAAAAATATCGGTTTTTGTGTCAGTAAACGTTTCCGTGTTCGTTTTCAATTTGATTTGTCAGACATTATGGTACGGTATGGTACGGTAGTTTTTGGACGGGGCTTAACGGAAACTACTTAGGATAGGTATGATAGGCATACCTTTATTAATATCTTTGTTGTCAGGCGACATTTTATATCCCTATTACTAGGGCATGAGCATTCCCAACAATGGTCCTTAACACCATAAAGAAAACGGGTTATAAACTACCACCCGGCCCAATGGATTGGCGGTTGTTAAAGACTGCTAAATATGCAGTCGAGACTAACAGCTTTACGTGCATTCCGAAGCACAGAGGAGCTCGAGATACCAAATATTTTTTTGTTACCCATCCGATGTCCGGCCTTTGCATAAGTTTTTTAACTTTACCAATCACAGACCGAGTGCTTTACCACTGCGCCATCGAGCAACGCAGTCCCATAGATGACCCTAAATATTCAACCTTACAGATTACAAAGACGTTACATACTATGTCATGTATACGAATACAAAACAATTTTTGTTAGTATACGAGAATTTTGACTCATAAAACATATGTTAGTAAGAATATTTTTTACACGAATCGTATACATGCCGGCGGCGGCGACGCGACGTGTGACGCGTGTGACGGTGTCTGGTAACCGACCTCGTATACGACACCTTTCAGACAAAACTCCTCCTTCATGAAAGTTGACAGATGGTCATGATTTATACCCGACGTTTCGACCGAGTTACACCGGCCGTGGTTACGGGCGGATTGACTAAGTGAACGTGAAAATTACGAAATTCGAATCAATGTTTTCTTATATTGGTTATGTGTCCAATCATAATATAAGACTGTTGGTGTGAAGATATCGCTTGCGTGTCGTAGTTCCTTGGCCTCAGGATACGATTCCGATCCGATCCGAACCCCTCAGAGAATCTAGTAGGGCACGGGGTAAGGCTCGTATCCCAGCAGTTAGGACATACAATTTTGATGTTACATTTGTTGTAACGTACAGCCTTAAATAGTGTCAATATACTGTTACTAGACATGTGTAACACTGCGCTGCGCCGCTTAATTGCGCCAACTCAGTTCACTGCGCCGGATGTGTTGACTCACTTCTTTAAATGTGTTGGCGCACAGCGCAGGACCGGGCGGGGTTTTATTTTAACAGACAGCTGAGAGTATATTAATAAACGTAACTTATATACAGTACAATACCTACATATTTTAGATTTTCATTTTATTGAAAAAATAAATCACAGAATACGTTTTCGTTTAAAAATCAAAGTGAGCGCAGCGAGCGTGCAGATGGCGCGCGCTACGCAGCTCATTTGGCGCGTCCCATTTTGTTGCGCCATGGCGCAATTTTTAGTTAACACAAAGGAATTTTGCTGAGTTACCCATGTCTAACTGTTACGAGTACATCACACATGGGTATATCAAATATCAATACGAGCGCTTATACCGCAAAATTATATGAATGCAATTGCATTAGCATAAAACGTTATCTGAGACCTTCACACGTGGATAGCACAAATATTCATAAAAGCGATTCGATTTATTTTCCGTTCGGCGCTGCGGGCGATATGCTGACAATTTGTTTGAATTATGATGGGAGAACGCATTGGCGTAGCCAGAATCTGCAATGCGTACAGTACATAGTGGGTCAGCCAAGATTTCCCACCCGAACACCGAAACTCAACATATAAAGTAATGAGGGTGATTCGGCGTATCGGGAAATACTTAATTTGCAATTTCGACTTGAATTTTACGCTACTTGAAGATTTAACGACCGTTGATTTGCGTTAGATTTTGTGGGTACGAAGATTTGGTAATCCTCGTATAAAATCGAGTTCAAACGCACCTATACATTATTAGTATTTTTTTATTCCTTTGTTACTGTCTAGTGGCGAAACAGGCATTAACCACAAAATTCACATATACGAAGAGTATTATTAATAAATTAGGCCTCACTCAGGCTTTATAGAAGATTAAGAAATAATTCAAATGAGTTTTTTCTGCCTTGTCGTCATCTAATAATATGATTTTAATAAAGAAATCCAATATTTGTTGGACGACTCTCCAACAAACATCGGGTCACCACTAAAAGCCAGGAATCAAAATTAACGTCAAAGCATTGAATCAATATCTTCTTCTATTATAAAATTCTCGTATCACATTTTAGTTGCCATACTCCTCCGAAACGGGTCGATCGATTTTTATGAAATTTTGTATGTGTATTCGGTAGGTCTGACAATCGGTCGTAGTCTATTTTTTATACCCATAGGTGATAAGGGTGGTCCACCCTAAATTTTTTTTTTTACAATTTTATTTTCTAATGCAAAATGTTCCATGATTTGTTTGTTTTGTTGTCATAGAAACTGTCAAAGTGATACGAAGTTCGCCGGGTCAGCTAGTAAAATATTTAATAAAACAAGCTATAAAGCAAGTTGTTCTAAATTAAAATTATGATACACGAGATCTTATTAATGGCCATGGAAATTAATTGCGTTCGGAAATACAATTATTACCGAGAGACATTTAGAATACATATGTATGTAAGCGTCATTCGAAGCGTCGTATGTATAACAAGCGTCATTCGAAGCGTCAAGCGTTCGTCGGAGTTTTTACACAAGATGTGTTCACGAATTAACTGAAAAAATTAATGTACCTACGGCCCCAAAGGCTTCAAAACTACTTCAGACTTCTTGGCAGGAAAGTAAAGAGTCTGCGGTTTTGTTTTGTTTTCTAAAATTTGTGTTATGTCGAATATTAATGTGAAATAATGGTGGATTATTAACCGTTTAAGTGTTCGTGAGTGTGCATATGAGTGTTGGCAAATGAAACAAAATAGTGCAACGTCACTTTTCAAATTCTCTCAAGAAGTCCGCGTGAGGACTTAGTAAAGCGCCACATCTTTACTGAGATACTCGAGGGCTTGGGGGGTGTATTATTTCTCACTTCCCATTTCTATTATCATTCATCATCATCATACAGGAAGGAAATATTATTTATTTATATATTCTTGTAAGAAAAAATATTTCATTGGCTAAATGCTTAGTACAAAGCCATAAAAAAAAGCAACTACGTCAATCTTTAAAGCGCTTACAAGCCCACTAAACGAGTTTCTCTTTGCAAATAGGTTTGCTCCAAAATATCATATTTTGTGTTATGAGAATAAGCATAATGGATTTGAATTCGACGACGCATGGCTGTGGAAAATCGTTTAAGGATATTCGACACCAAGCTATAGTGTGTAGGTCGGTAATGTTCTCTTGTTAAATCACCTCTATGTAGCAAGAGACAGTAGTTATTGCCCATAAAGTTGCTATAAAATAGCTTGGACGAGGACTTAATGAGATAGGTACTCGTAATATTCTCTTTGTTCATTTTGCGTAAAATTGTTTCATTTTAATAACTTTCCCCCTTACAAATAAACACTATTTAAGCATTTACTTAGTTAATCATTGTTTTGTCAACGTCACACAAACGTCGTTCTCAATTTGAGAAAAAGAGACAAAACAATGATTAACTAAATAAATGCTTAAATAGTGTTTATTTGTAAGGGGGTTAATTTAGAGTAATAGCACCAATGTCCGACGAACCAGTGATCGTCAATTTTGTCCTTTAACCTGTCGTCTGTCGTGAATACAGACACAACAGAATTTTGATTGTTCGACGGCGCTGATTAAGCTTGCGCATATAAATAATAAATAAATAAATAAAAAGTATTTATAAATGTTTATATAATTTTTTAACGCAAATTTTGTTGCGAACAAATTACAAAAACACAAATGTTGAAAAAATTTCCACGAGCAGGGTTTGAACCTGCACCCTTCTGACATACCGGGTCAGGTGCTCTTCCAATTGAGCTATCGTGGTTCTAACCAGCCCGCCGAAATTATTCAACACTATTTACTTTTTACTTTGAAAGCCAAAGGCGCCCATTCAATGTTAACAACTACCGTCATTAACATCCGATCATAATATTTTTACAAATACTAAAGATCAGTTAAGAAGCAGGCAAGCTATTTATAAATGTTTATATAATTTTTAACGCAAATTTTGTTGCGAACAAATTACAAAAACACAAATGTTGAAAAAATTTCCACGAGCAGGGTTTGAACCTGCACCCTTCTGACATACCGGGTCAGGTGCTCTTCCAATTGAGCTATCGTGGTTCTAACCTTTTGTTCAAAATTACAAGTTTTACGACTAACTTAAAACTAACAATATGGAACAAAAAGGTAATGTGGCTCAGCATCAAACAGCTGAATCGACAACTGTAGCTGATATTCTGCCACAACCTAGCGTGAGTTTTTATACGTTTCCAAGAAAATGTGACAACAGTAAAAGTTATATGAAAATAATTTTAGATAATAACATCTTTCCACTACGTTTTATTACAATTATAATTTAAGCCTTAATTATTATTTAATATCAAAGGTTGATCTTTAAAAATAGGGCTCAGTAGGATTTTAGTCTTTAGCATCAATGGAATACAGACTGCCTCCTTGCTGTAATTCCGTTTAATTTCAATGAAAATCTATGTTATTTGTGGGCGACAAAAACTGTGTCGAATACTGATACCGCTACCCTATTAACTTATTGAACGATTTACAGTCAAATATTATCTACTAGCGGCCGCTCGCGGTTTCACCCGCGTGGTTCCCGTTCCCGTGGGAATATCGAGATAAAAAGTATCCTATGTGTTCATCCAGGTTATAAACTATCTGTATGCCGAATTTCATCCAAATCCATTTAGTAGTTTTTACGTGAAAGAGTAACAAACATCCATCCATACTTACAAACTTTCGCGTTTATAATATTAGTAGGACTACGGTACTCCCCGTTGGCCTAGCATTATGAAATTTAGTAAAAAGAAACTTCGCTTCTTAAAACTTTATAGTGAAGGAAATAATCTAGATACGGTTCATTTGTAGTTCGTTACAAAAACTTGTATTTGCAATTAAGTTTGTTGTAAAGAGTCATTATTCATTAAAAAAAATAAAGCATATTGATTGATCTGTATAACAGAAAGTACTGTAAAACTAACGAAGCATCGTCCCTCACATCAATAGAGCGTTTAAACTAAAGCCTTCCAGTAAGCTCTGAAATATGGCGGGCGTCTATTCACCGAGCGTCAATGCCTTGGTCGGAGTGGTTTCGTAATTGTAGTACAGTAAACGCAATGTTGAACAGTTCCTCTTTCCATTAACATGGAGAAATGAGCGGCAACCTATCTGGATATTAGGTAGTGGACTATACGTGTCGACGGGGTAACTCGCTCGAGACACTAGCCTCAAGAGTTCCGGATGAAGAATGCGCTTCGGCGCGGCCTGATCTGGCGTTATGACCCGACGCAGATGGTCTGACACCTACTTTATGACCTGACGGTTTGTGGGGGGTGTCAGTATAAACTTTAAAGTCGTGTGTAGCGGGGTTATCTCCATTAACATGGCACTTGTAATGACCTAACTGCCGTCCTTTTACTAACCGCTCGACCACAACCACTGACGTCTTGCAACGAGGCGAGTGAATTATAGCTTATTACGTTATTTCTATCTCCGTTGATCGCCGTAGTATAACGCGTAATGAACTAGAAAAACTGCTCGTGTCTGAAAGGCAGCTTAGTGTCGTTTCGTTTTTAAAAAAAAAATATTTTTCGGGTAAGCACAGTGCAATGATATCACCTGGTGTTAAGAGATAATAAGGTCAACGATGGAAGCGCACTTCACCCGGGATCCTCAGCTAGTGAGGCCCTGGCTATCTTATCTCTAGCTGCCGCAACACAACAAAGCTACAAATATTGATGTTATGGTGACATATTTAGATAAGATGGTGGTAGCTAGCCAGGCGGACAAACAAGCCCTACCACCAACCTTTATTCTTTTTCTCGGGCTCATTACTAATTAGTGGTTTTTAACGACTGCTAATGCAGCCGGGACCAACGACGGCTTTACGCGCCTTCCGAAACACGGAGGAGCTCGAGATGATAAACTTTTGGTCACCTATTCGATAACCGACCTTTGGGAAAGTAGCTTAACCTAAGCAATCGTAGACCAAGCGCGTAAACCACTACGCCATCGAGCTTCTTAATTTGGTTATTAATGGGTTCAGGCGGAGCCAAAGGTATCACCACGATTCCTCGCATTCAACACTAGCATCTATCCGATCGGCTTCCGAGCGACGTTTTAAAGTTTTTCGGCTGATGTTGAGTGTCACGCTAGTTGTGTTGTCACTCGCTCGTCGACGACATAACGCGTGCTCGGACAGCTTCCGTGTTTACGTTATACCTCGTCTAGTGAAAGGGCCTCCCTGGAAGGCATTGGCCATTGTTTTCTGCGCCTAAGGACTTGTACGAAGACAATGTGTTAGTGTGTAGGCTTTTGTGAGGTTTAAACAGTTCACCACCGGTTTGGTTGGATTCGATTCGATTAGTGATCCCTACAGTAGCAGGATGTATATTCCCCACTATATTTTGAACCTTATGTGATTGAGATAAGATGGAAAACCAATGAAATGTACAAAAATGTTGTACCTTGTTCTGCGTTCTACTTTTAAATGATTCTCATAAAACTTGGAATGTCAGCTGGATCGTCATTTGTTTTAGGCGTAACACGAATGAGTTGCATTCTTAAAAATATTTATCTAAGGGCTGTCATGTTCCGTGTATGATGATAATATTAACTGGTTTAGTGGTCAATTAATACAATCGTGTCAGTTTTTTTCTAACTTTGTAAAATATCATTTAAAACAACTATTTTGTCGGCATGCAATGAATGTTTGAAATGTAACACTTGTTTTGTTGTGTTTGCGTAAACATTAAAAACAATTTGCATATTAGTACGTTCAAAACAAAGCTTAAAAGTAACTAAAGATAAAATGAGACGCAATGCGGAGGTAAACAAAACTGCGTGCAAGCGATCCTTTCTCTACCCTTTTGTGGATATTTGTGCTCACTTTTGATCCTCTGAACGGACCGACTTACGTACTGTTTCACTGTGTGAAAACAGGGGAAAGGTAGGAATGACAATAGTGAGAACCACTTCGCCGTTAAGTGTTTAGAAGTGAATCTACAGTTACACGACGAAGTTGAGAGAAAATTGATAGCGTTTGGTATACTTAACCTAAATGGTTTTAGTTAATGGTTGATATAGAAGCGGAATTATACTCTTTATTTAACCGACTTCATTTGATTTAAGAATGAGAAGTCTGTTGTACAGCCAAGAGGAACCATACGAAAGTACACACACGTAAATACTTGCGAGTTATTTTTCTTGTTCATGGTTATTTTAAAAGTGGTTTTATATGACTTCCAAAAACGTTATAAATTTTGATAACCCATTTTTTAATGTATGTTCCCAAATTAGACTTGGTAATAAAATCGGGAGGTGCCAACTCGCGCACTCGCCACTTCCATACATGCCAGTTAACGAATAAGTCAATGGATTTCGATTTCTTTTATCTATGCTTTGGCTATATCTGTTTTAAAACGATCATACTTTAAAGATCGACGCCTCAGTAGCCGAGTGGCAAAGCGTTCGGCCCGATACCCCATGGTCCCCGGTTTAATTCCCAAGTCCGGCAAAATGTGTTTCGGATTTTTCGATGCATAACCCAGGTTTGTGATCACCAATCTGCACTTGGCAAGCGTAAGCGTGGTGATTAAGCCATTCTTAATATTATTCTAAGTTAGTACATAAGTTGAAAACCAGTTGTTAATTCAAAATTTTGGAACGCGCCATTTTACCCAGAGGTGGGCGTTTGTGGCTCTGCGCTGCAGTTAAATACTAAAGCAGGTAGACACTTACGAGCACTAGGTATATGTACCTAATGTTACCTATTTTTATGTTCCAAATAAAAGTTATTTTATTTATTTTATTTTTTCATCAATTGTAGTGATGATTTGATTACAATGATCTTTTGCCCAGCAGTGGGACAGTTATAGGCTATTTACTTTACTTTTTACCTTGCTTTAAATATATCGCCTAGAGCCTCCACCTCTTCGATATGTAGAAATGCATAGTTTCTGTTAAAGGGCGTAACTTCTAAATTTACTTTTATGAAACACAAATGTTGAAAAAATTTCCACGAGCAGGGTTTGAACCTGCACCCTTCTGACATACCGGGTCAGGTGCTCTTCCAATTGAGCTATCGCGGTTCTAACCAGCCCGCCGAAATTATTCAACACTATTTACTTTTTACTTTGAAAGCCAAAGGCGCCCATTCAATGTTAACAACTACCGTCATTAACATCCGATCATAATATACCCTGCTCGTGGAAATTTTTTCAACATTTGTGTTTTGTAATTTGTTCGCAACAAAACCTTTTGTTTAATTGTAGCTTTGTAGGGTCTTGATTTTTTTCTTTTTAATATCTGCTATATTTAGCTAGTGGAACAAACACTACTCTACAATTTTTACAGTGTTGACATAAATAGATGCTAAGAAAATTAAAATAACGTTAGTATGAAAAATATAATTTTATAAAAAAATCTTTATACAAAACGTCAATTTCATAGGTAAGATTATTTTTCCATACAAAAACTCTAATTTATTTTATTACAATTTTTTTGTTCATTCCTGCAATGTTTTGACTTCTGTTTACGTTTGCCATGAGGTAGACGACCAAGAACAACGTATCAGTTTTACCTAGGGTTGCCACTTCACAGTTTTGCTTAGTAACAAAGATCCTCAATATCTCGGCCATGTGGTGCCTTTCAGTTATGCTAATAACTTTCCAAGATTCTATGAACGGTACCGTATCTGCCATATGCGGGATTATACAGGTATTACCAATCACCCTGTAGAGATTGATCATAATGCGTAAAACGTACCTGTTATGAAGGTTTCAGACTAGGGTTGGCAACCATACTTTAAAATAACGTATCGTACTTTATTATTTTTAAATAAAAATAAAGTATGGAAAGTACTTTATTTCCGACTAATGCGAGCGTTTGAACGGAATATTCCTGTTGACTTAATTTCTGAACTATGAATGATACTCAGACTCAGGTGAAGTGAAACGAAACGCAACGCTAATTTCTGAACGCGCTATAAAACAATAAAAAATATTAGATAAGTACTTAGTGTCAAGAGTACAAAGAAATATGTTTTTAAACATTTAAATAAATAAGTTTGGAAAATACTTTATTTTTTCTTCAAATTCTTTTTTTATACTACCTAGTAAGTGATAGATTTACTTTAATTTCCTGAAAAATAGTTGGCAACCCTTTTTCAGACTGACGTGTACACACGCCTGCACATAAGACTACCACAATCTGTCAAATTTTCTCAATAGACATTGAACTTTATGTCTAATGGCATATGGATGAACGTTTTTTGGAGAAGTTTGACAGTTTTGGATATGTTGATGTGCCGGCGTCTGTACTATGTCATATGAATGTGACGAATGGAGGATTGTTTTGCGCAAATGTTTGGTGACACTTTGGGTGCGTTGATAAATGTCCAGCCGCGATGTTTGGGGTCATTTTGATGGTATGACGAATGACCCGTATACTTTACACGTTTAGAAATATATGTCATACGTACTACAGGTGTCGACGTTATTGCCAAATGTTATTTGTGTGTGTAAATTCTCTATCAAATAGGATTTTTTATATGAAATATAGGTAAGCGGAAATTATTTAACAGATACATGCTAAAAAAGATCTGTGATTACTTTGGTTTTAGACACCCGTCCATGGGCGGTGGTGATTACTTTCCATCACGTGACCCGCCTGCTCGTTTGCCTCCTTTTAATATTAAAAAAAAGTTCACGGTGTTATCGCTTTAAAGTAAGTACTTAGTTGCTTTTAGAAAACTCAAACGGTTGAAGAGAATTAAGACATTATAAAAACGGTGACTTGGTATTTTTTTTCGAGAAGTGTTATGTTCAGTGCATTAACTAATAAAACATACAAATTGTAATTGATCGAATAATATTGTTCATAAAATATGTCTTCTTTATTTATTTTGGTTTCATCTCTAATATTTTTACAAGTTTCTGTTAATTAATTGCAATTTTTATTCTTGTTACAGGTACGTGGAGTTCTTACTCTCTCTCTTTTGATTGTGGTAAGAGTAAGTATGGATACGAAACGTAATTAAAAATATAATTTGGAGACTACTTGGCTCATAAAAACTTCGTAGGTTTACCTATATCATCACTTAAGCACGCATTCAAGTGTAGATAGTAAGTAATACAGAATAAAAGTGATTGCGGCCTCTAGAATATCTCTTGAGGTGCTAAGCACTGCTGATGAATCGAATTGCTAAGATATTAAGACTATCTTTAATTTCACAAGAGCAAGGGAAGCATTTGACCTTCAACTTACGGTAATAGCATCGTTAATAGGCAGGCAATAGTTTGAGATCGGCAATTTCTAACAGACATCCTTTTAACAGAGTATTTGCTTATTTATTGTTACTAGTAGTCGCCCAGTGGTCAAAATTCGACCGTAATTTTATTAAGGCTGCACGGATTGTAACCTAAGCAATGAAAAATTAAAAAAGATAGAATGTGAGTTTGGATTGGTTTGGATTGGTATTGACAGGTTCCGGCCGCTCCTCTTCCATTTTTTGAATTTTTGAAAAGAGTATAATTATATACGCGTGTGTCAAATACATATGCGTGTGTGTCAAATACATGGTAGTGTGTGTAATGTTTGTTTTATTGATTTAATGTATTTTTTATGCATAATTAAAAAAAATATTAACATTCTTTAGGTACTCTATATAAACTATAAGTGTGCGAAATGTCATACTCCTTCGTCCGCGCAATTTTCATAAAAAGGGGTACAAAGTTTTTGCTTCACGTATTAATTTAAAGATCTGAAATATGAGTAGGAGAGTAGAAATGTATGAACAACCTTGTTATGTGTGAAGCTTGTATTGAATAGCGATTTGCCCCAGTACGAAAGCCGTAATCCAATATCTTGTAATGACTCACCGAATTGTAACATTGACTAAAGGCACAAAGGGGCGAGGAGTATCTGCAAAAGACAAGTGGTTGGTACCACATCAATACATTTCACTGAGGCTTATTTTAATTAAAATCAGACTGAGTTTAAAAGCGACTGTATAATGGTACTGGTTATTTATAACATATGGTTATATATAACCTTTTGCAAATCTTATGGAGTAACAATCACATATATAACGAATATCATGTAAGTTTTCTCATTATAGTTTGTTCGTTATTTTGCGGATGTTTTTGTTATTTAACGGAAATCATAAGAATCGAAATTCTCCTTACTAGCCTCTCTGTAGAAATTACCAAAAATAACTATAGGTATAAATAATAGGTAATATAAAAAAATAAATATGAATAATAATATTAATAATATATAAATTGTAATTCACAATTTCTCTTTGAAGTGCTAAGTAGTAACTTTAGTTGGCCACACTTCGTCTCCCCTGTTTTATTGTGAAAGTACTTTGTTTTTCAATATGTATATATATATATATATATATATATATATATATATATTTTTGTAAATGTAATTAGTTTTTGTTGTGCAACAGTGTGCCAATAAAATGTATTTCTTTCTTTCTTTCTTTTCTTTCTAGTGTGTAAAGGTGCTTATAAGTGAAGAATGAGTAGATTTGAGAAAATTTTCATTACTTAGTATTTTCTGTCTGTGCTCTTTTATATAAAACCTCCTCCAGATAATCCCTCTACGATTTTTTTCGTTATAATTCTTCTAATGACCTACAAAAGTAAATTGCATTTACACATCCATACAAAAGCGATGTTAGAATTCCATTGTCATCGTACGCTTTGAAGGAACAAAGGAAGTGTTGTCAAAGGAGCTTTACCCAGAATTGAGATTTCAACTTTTCCGATATTGTGAATTGACAGGGGAATTAATTATGTGGTTCTACAAGATTGCCAAAAGTGTGTATGTAAGCACTTGTATACACTCCAGCCAATGTTGGATAAGGAAATGCAGTTAAAAATACATTTTCCATTATTTTTATAAAACTCCATCAATGACTTTACAGGTAATAATGATGTTTTTCTATCATAAAAAATAAAATGATAAAATAAAAAATAAAGTGTAATTAAATCAACGTATTTGTTGACCGACAAACTTTTAATAAGAAGAAGCAGCAAGCGAGCAACTCAGCAAGGTTTTTCCTCCTTGTTTCACTTTTCAATTTGGTTTCAGTAAGTACAAGACCCAAGATTGGTAGATTTCAAAATCCATAACAACATTTTTTCGTGTCATCATAAAGCTTTGTTTAATTTAATGTTATCTCGTAAAGCACTTGGCTTATATCGCACCTGACGTTAAGTGATGATAAGTCCCGAAGGTGGTAGCACTTCGTACGTACGTACGTAGCTTGACACGACACTACGGAAGCGGTCAAACTAATATGTTATATAAAATTTTCTTTCTATTTAATAATTTTCTTAGTATATATTTATTTTAACACTATAAAAATTGTGGAGTAGTGTGTTTGTTTCACTAGCTAAATATAGCAGACATTAAAAAGAAAAAAAAATGAAGACCTTTCAAAGCAACAATGAAACAAATGGACAATTCCGCGAACTAAAAAGTTAGTCAATTTAAAAAAAGTTGGGCGATATAGACACAAAATTAATAATCATTGTCATTACTGAAGCCTAAGTAACATAGTCCTAATTAAAGGTGTATAATAATATTAACAACCGGTATTGACTTTTAGAAGTACATAATACACCTATTAATAAGTGAGAAAAAACTTCAATTTCATAGATTTTGATCGGTTCATGAAGAAATGGCGTGATGTTGCAGTGGACCGGCCAGTGGAAACAGTGTGGGAAGGCCTTTGCCCAGGACTGGGACAGTTATGACTGATATAATAAAAAAGCTGATACAATAGGTTTTTAAGACGACGAGTCAGATAGACGGGTCAGCTTATCGGTCTCGTATTGGCAAGATAAATCAAAGTGAGGGAACCTCTCAGAGAAAGCGAGACCTTTAGTGTGATGCTCGCATTGACAAATATGATACCATTTGTAATACCCGTCAACGTTACCCAAATAATGGCTAAATCATATGTCGTTGTGATTTATGAAATGAAAATGGTTTCTTTAATGATAGGTACCTAGCATTATTTTTTCAAATTATTGATTAATTGAAATAATAATAAAAACCTGTAAGCTGGAGAACACTTTTCTTATCCCTGAAATGAGTTTTAAGCTAATACTTATATAGATAATAAACATTCAAATTTTATAGTTAACTGGTTGGAACGACCTACTGGCCTTAGCCAAAGTTACTAAAAGAAAGAAAAAATATTTAATTCTAGTAAATTCTGTCTCAAAAACATCATCAAATAGTCAAGACGTACCACCGGCAAAGGTTCAGAGTTTTTATAAGAATAAACTCATTAGTTTTTTTAAAATAAACTGTCGGCGCGCAAGTGGCGTTTGGCCGCTCTCAGCGATGTGAATGCGCGGCGGGCGTAGCGGCGGGCGGTGGAACATGTTCGGACCCCTCCCTGGCCCGCCGCACACCGCCGCACTTAGCTTCGCGACAGCTTAGGCACCGGCCGACTTTACTTTTGTACGGACACACGAATAGCTTCACTACATAGTATAAAACAAAGTCGCTTCCCGCTGTCCCTATGTATGTATGTATGCTTAGATCTTTAAAACTACGCAACGGATTTTGATGCGGTTTTGATGAGGCGGATCTTTTTTAATAGATAGAGTTATTCAAGAGGAAGGTTTATATGTATAAACACATGCGTATATAACATGCATAATATAGTAGAGAAACACTGATAATTTTAGAGGGTTCACATTTTTGCGCTTACATTGCAAACGCTGGCTGAACCCTACGAGATAGATCAAAATAATGTACTACAGTATTGTACACCTTAAAAATGTATGTCTATCTATTAGGGATAACCCTCAATAATCAATTTTTATCCTTTACTTTTTACGAGAAATAATGGCTTATTTACGAAGCGATTATAAGCAATACAGCATTAGTCTTTATCCAATTAAGTACCTTAAATACATTGTGCATTTAATATAGATCAATATGGCCTTTTACAGCATGTAATTTAAATGAATATTTTCGAAGATATTACAGATTTAAAATGCAAGGACATAGCGGTTCAGCATTGCACCCGTGCGAAGCCGGGGCGGGTCGCTAGTACCTAATAATATTATATCTCTTGAAATACAGTCCGCTTTTTACTCCAAGATCCCCGTGAGATCAACAGAAACCTTTTTTATTTCTCTCTGAAAATTATTCCATAGAGAAGATAGCATACAAAAATTAATAAGTCAATTAAAAAGTTACGGGATGATATTGTCCAAGTCATAAAACGAGGTGGTCCCGGTCATACATAATTAATTGAACCATTAAACATTTTATGATTTAAGATACGGAGACTACGGAGTATTTATACCCCTCCAGAAATATGTTATCGGGAGCTAAGTTTTTTGCCCTAAGTAGGTTAAACGCTAAATTTAGTTGCAACTTAGCAGCTTGAATTAGTAAACAGCAATACTTTGTAGAGTTAGAAAGTGCTATTTTGGTTAAAATCCAATTAAAAACTCGAAGTGTGTTTAAAATTAACGAAGTGCCGCTTTAATCGCCTCTGTGGTCTCGTGATTAAAAATACCGATCTAGACCCAGAGGCGGTTCGATTTCCCGCAGGTGTGTAATCTGTTTTGTTGGTCGTAAGGCTTGAGGAGCTCAATGGCTCTGTGTAAACGCGCACGGTTTACGATTGCTAGAGTTAAGAAACTTTCTCATAGGCCGGTCATCGGATGGGTGATAATTTATCATCTCGAGCTCCTCCGTGCTTCGGAAGTCACGTACATCCGGCTGCATTAGCAGTCGTTAACAACCACCAATCTGCATTGGGCCCGCGTGGTAATTTATGCCCCCTTCTCCCAACCCATTCATAAGTAAGGCTCGTGCCCCAGCAGTGGGGACGTAAATGAGATGTTGATGATGATGAAGGCATGTCGGCCTGGCTAGTTACCACCATTTCATTTAAATACTAGCGGCTCGCGGTTTTACCCGCGTGGTTTCCGTTCCCGTGGGAATATCGAGATAAAAAGTATCGTATGTTTTAATCGAGGTTATAAACTATCTGTATGCCGAATTTCATCCAAATCCATCCATCCGTTGCAGCGTGAAGAAGCAACGAATAATATTACTAGTGGACCCGGCGAACTTCGTACCGCTTTCACAGTTTCCATCAAGTGACTAAATTCTTTTTGGTTTCCATGACAACAAAATAAACAAATCATTTTGTATTGGAAAATGAAATTGTCGTTTTTAGTATATTTATAGTGTGATTCCCGTGGGAATATCGGGATAAAAACTATCCTATGTGTTATTCCAGGTTATAAACCATCTGTATGCCAAATTTCATCCAAATACATCCATCTGTTGCAGCGTGAAGAAGCAACAAATATACACACATACACACAAACTTTCGCATTTATAATATTATTTAAATATTTAAATATGTCGCTATAACATGAATGGTAGTAGCATTATTGCGTTCCGCAAGCTAGGGATAAGATAGCCATAGTCTAAGTAGTTGAGGATACCAGGTGTAGTACGCTTCCACCTTTGGCCTTATCATCACGTGGGCTACATCCCATTTGGTAAACTTCCCATTTCGTAAACCTCAAACTATACCTACTAAAAAGTTGCGTTTGGTAAACATTTCGTTACTCCGTAATTTTAAGGGCAAAGTTCTTACCCCGTGAATTATTTAAAAAAAAACAGTGGAATCTTAATATCCATTAGATTTGACTTGTAACTTTATATGTACAAAGTTAGCTATTCAATTTCCAGCCACTTTTAAGTGACAGGTTAAGTTGAAACTTTATAATCTTTTTAGCATATAATTTATTTTGCAGTAAGAAATAAGTAAATAAGTTCCGGTTCCGGCGGCGAAAGTCTAAACACGTACGAGAGTGAGCTCTGCAGTCATTATTAAATAACCAGTGCAAAAAGAGGCAAATTGAACATACAATACATTCACGCTTTCGGCAAATCGAACTAAAATAGTGCTCAAGCTAAAACTAAAGTGAAAAAACTGTATTTAAGTGGGATTTCCGCAAACAATTTAGTGATCATTACAACCTTAAAATATAACACCAAGACCGTTATAAATTAGTGCCAACATAACCAACCAGACTGTCAGTGACATCTGACACTGACAGCCATAAACAACTGTCGAGAGTGCGAGTGTTGCCACAATAACAAAAGAAAAACTACCATTATATAAAAGTGTTAATACCATACTACAATAAATTACCCAACACCAAAATGGAAAAACAAATGGAAATATTACTATCCAAAATAAACGAAAAATTCAATGAGCAAACAATAACATTAACAACGGAAATATCGAAAAATGTTATGGAAGCTTTAGACAAAAAGATGAAAATATTGAGAGAAGAAAATAACAACCTTAAAACCAAAGTCACAACTTTGGAACA
The DNA here is from genome assembly GCA_947562085.1 of Eudonia lacustrata. Lineage (NCBI taxonomy): Eukaryota > Metazoa > Arthropoda > Insecta > Lepidoptera > Crambidae > Eudonia > Eudonia lacustrata. The sequence goes on from OX387313.1 coordinate 20,563,374, forward strand.
AAAAATAACATTCTTAGAAAGGGAAAAACGCAGGAATAATTTGATTCTTTTCGGCATTGAAGAAAAAGGAAAGACAGAAATAGAGTTAGTGGATTATGTAAAGGAAATTATAGTGGAATCAGGAATACACCTAGATAGCCAAGAAATAACCTATATCAAAAGAATTGGAATACAATCTGACAAAAGCCGTCCAGTGATAATATCCCTAACAACAACTTGGAAGAAACACCTTATCTTGAGGAACAAGCGTAACCTTCCCACAAATGTTTATATAAAAGAGGACTTCCCCAAGGAAGTTCTTGAAATACGTAAACAGTTACAACCAAAAGTGGAAACAGAAAGGGAAAAAGGAAACATAGCGTTTATAAAATACGACAAACTAATTGTGAAAAAACCAGGAACCATCAACCGTGAGAAAAGGAAGAGAGAGACTTCAGGATCACCAACCACTCCATCACAGAAAAAACTAAGCATGAAGAATACTGAAAATGCAAAGACAAGTCTAAGTTCAATAAGAGAAGTAGTCAAACCAAGCATCCTTTCATACGTAGCACGCGAAAGATCTGTCTCGTTTTCGGAGCTACCAAAAAACAAGTAAGGGCCAACCAACCAACAACCGGAATCAACATATAGACAAAACAATAAAACTAACCGCAAACAAAAACTTTAACAAATGACCCCCCAAGGCGGCCGGTCACCGTGGGGGAAGTCGACCATCACCCTCCAACAAATCTGTCAACAAAATCCAATACAAAACAAAGGACACAAAAACGAAGTAGACTATACCTGTGTACATTAAACACGCGAACCTTGAGAACACCAGAAAGTCTGCAAGAGCTAGAGTTAGCTATTGAAAACATCAAGTGGGACATTTTGGGCATAAGCGAGATGCGAAGATTAGGTGAAGCAATTGAAGAGAGAAGCCACTATATTATGTATCACAAAGGCGAAGTCGCTGGACAAAGAGGAGTAGGATTTTTGGTAAAGCTAAATCTTAAAAGCCAGATCATTGGGTTTGAAGGTATATCAGATAGAATAGCGGCAATTCATATAAACTTACCAAAATATTCAAAAAGATCATTCAAAGAGTCATCCAAGTTTACTCGCCGACAGAACAAGCAACAAAAATGGACACAGACAATTTTTACGAAAAACTAAGTGAAATCACTGAAAAATACTCGGAAAACAATTTAATACTCATGGGTGACTTCAATGCCCAAGTCGGCGCTAGATTAGCTGGGGAAGAACATATTGTAGGGAAATACGGAAATGGCAAAAGAAGCAAAAACGGGGAAAAATTAGTAGAATTCTTGCTTGGAAATAACTTAACACTTCTCAATTCCATGTTTCGCAAAAAGCCCAAAAACAAATGGACTTGGATGTTTCCAGATGGAAAGACTAGAAATGAAATTGACTACATACTAACCAACAAAGTTAGGTCATTTAGTGATACGGGAATAGTACAAAACCTAAACTTTAATACTAACCATCGTATGGTACGCTGCTGTCTTAATGAAAGTGGTACAAAAAAACCTAGACCAAAAGCAATCCAAAGGAACTACTTACAAACAATCAGCGAAAAAATGAATTCAAACGACACCACAGAAGACCTAATGGAAGTAGTTTCCTCAGATATGGATTTGAACGAAAAATATAACAAAATAGAAAACAAAATCAAAGAACAGGCAAAAATAAAAACAAACAAGAGTCAAGAAACTTATCTAAGTGAAAAAACTTTAAAACTAATCGAAGACAGAAGAAATTTAATTACGAAAAGGGATAAGAAAGAAAACCAAAAAGAAATCTCCAACCTAAGCAAACAGATTAGCGAAAATATGAGAAAAAACAGAAAAACCAGAAGAATTAAAACCCTAGAAAATTACATTAGCAGAACAGGAGGCACGAGAAAAGCGCTCAAGGAACTCCGAGAACAGGGAAAAGAATGGATACCAAAGTTAAGAGACAAACAACTACCAACTACATCTCGCAGCAAAATCCAAAATATAGCAACACATTACTATCGCTTACTATACAAAGAACACAGTTCAAATCAGTCAAAAAAACCATTGCCTGATAGAGAACATAATAACACACAAAACTACAGAATCGAAGACGCAGAAGTTATACCTGAAATATTAGTATCGGAAGTAAAAAAAGCTATAAAAAGTCAAAAGATGGAAAAAGCCCCTGGTCCAGACAGAATCACAAACGAACTTATGAGAGGGAACATTAAAGAACTAAGCCCAATATTAACAAAGGTCTTCAACGAGTCTCTATGTACCGGCTGCGTTCCTAGACAATGGGCAGAATCGCACATAATACTCATACACAAAAAAGGCCCAAAAGACGAAATAGGAAATTACAGGCCTATTTCTCTCATCTCAAATGTATATAAAAATGTATATAATGTATATAATTTGCAAAAGTGATTCTGGACAGAATATCACTCACACTCGGTGAAAACCAACCTGTGGAACAAGCAGGGTTCAGGAAAGACTTCAGTACAATTGACCATATACATACAGTCAAACAGCTCATACAAAAATACAATGAATACAACAAAACCATCTATCTGGCCTTTATTTTTTATTTTTTTCTCTTTATTTTTTATTTACCTTTTCCTTTATAGACTACTCCAAGGCTTTTGATAGCCTTAACCACGTATCCGTATGGCAAAGTCTAGAAGAGCAGGGGGTCCAAAATGCTTACGTCAACATCATCAAAAACATTTACAGCGAAAGTAAAGCTAGAATCAGGCTAGAATCTACAGGAGATGTCTTTCCAATCGATAGGAGCGTCAGGCAGGGGGACCCACTCTCACCAAAGCTGTTTACAGCAGTGCTAGAACAAATGTTCAGAAAATTTAGATGGGGACATCTGGGGCTAAACATAAATGGAGCACGATTGAATCACCTAAGATTTGCAGACGACCTGGTTATATTGGAAGAGGACCCACTAATATTAGAATCCATGATACAAACCCTAGTTGACAGAAGTAGAGAAGTAGGTCTAGAAATTAATACAAGCAAAACTAAAATGATGACCAACTCAATACCCGCAGACATAACCATTAACGGACAGAAACTAGAATATGTGGAGGAGTATGTGTATCTAGGCCAAATAATATCGCCAAGTGACCAAATGTCGAAAGAAATAGACAAAAGGATTGCGACTGGGTGGAAAAAGTATTGGGCCTTGAAAGAAATTATGAAAAGCAAAGAGCTGGGCTTGAAGATCAAGAAGAAGACTTTTTATACCTGTGTCCTACCCTGCATTACATACGGATGTGAAACCTGGGCTTTGACGAAAAACCATAGAGACAAACTAGCAAGATGTCAGAGAAGCATGGAAAGAAGCATGCTAGGTCTGAAACTAATGGACAAAGTCAGAAGTACAGACATCAGACGCAAAACTAAATTAACAGACATACTTTCACGTATTGATCAACTCAAATGGAGATGGACTGGACATATGCTCCGCTGCAGAAAGGAAAAGTGGAGCAAACAGGTCACAGTTTGGTATCCAAGGGATGGCACTAGGAGCCGAGGGCGTAAAGCAAGAAGATGGGAGGATGATCTGAAAATGACCTTAGGACCCTATTCGATAAGAGTAGCGGCAGACAGAAAACAGTGGAAAGAGTTGGAGGAGGCCTTTGCCGTAAGGCACACCGAAATAAGAGACATTTTATAAGTGCAGTTATTTAAATTCTTTTTTTAAAATTGTTTTTATATATTGTTTTACCTTACCAAATTTTATCTAAGAATTTCTAGCTACAATATGTAATTTTCGGAAAATAAAGGCTTTATTATTATTATTATTATTAAGAAATAAGAACGTAACATGATAGCAACACGGAGACTTAAGTGTTGTTTCAGAGTGGAATGACTTCAAAAGTACACCGCTGAAGCCATTTGTGACATCGCATACTAAACAAGGCAATAAGAGAAAATATAACAATGACAATATATTGCTTTAGGTTGTATACGAACGCCAATAATGTTTAATTGAACGGCAGATTCATATAAAGTGTTTCATTTCATTAATAGATTTCTGTAAATATATACAACATTGAACAGATTGGTATGGCATTGAAGCAGCGCCTTCTGGCGACATACGAGAAAAGTGAAATTTTTGCCATACAAATTGTCGTTTTCTTTAATGTGATTGAATGGCGAATGTATGGAGGAAGCAGTTCCTTATTGTTTTGCTTTTGCTACTGTTTATAAATACAGAGTGGTATTTTTTGACATTCGCCCGTTAGCGTCAATCACGTTTAAATCGACGAAGATTATTATTTCATCTTTGTTTACCTATTTTAAGGTTAGATAAAAATGTCTTCTCATTGGTTCCGGCAAAACATTAACGGGACAATCTAGTAAAATTAGCTTATTAAATCAGAGTGAGAAGACAAACATTTTATAAATTTGCTTTTTCAATCAAGATAATTTAATTAATAAACATGCTGTATAGTTAATTTGCATTAGTGTAAGTACTGTGAACATGCCACAGCTTTAGTTTACAGACCTGCAGGGGCCCGACCGCCTAACCGATCGCTTTGATTACGCGTATAGTTTATGACGTCATCTTGCCACCTCGCACCGCCTATGAAAGCAATATCGAAAGCTATAATAGCCTTTAGAAGATGACGTCATAAACTATACGCATAGTCAAAGCGATCGGTTAGGCGGTCGAGGGGCCGTATCTCACAACAGCTGGGTAAATATGTGCGTTGCTTGAGCGCGGTATGCACTAGCTTACCTTCTGCAACCTTTTATTGTTTCGCTGTTGCGAGATCCCGTGTCCGTGAGAGGTTGTGTATGTGTGCGTTGCCCGAGCGCTTTTATATGAAGTTTTCCTTCCTTCCTTCTGCAGTCTCCTTATTTTGTGCTGGCAATTACAAATGGCCACTTGTCGCTGATGCAGCCCGTAACGTTTCTATTCAGGCTTAACCGTGGCCTTTGTTAGCGCTTTAACTTGTAGCTGGGCTTTGTCACTCTACAAGCTTTTGTACACTCTTTTATTAAGTCTTACTGTGTGAGCTTGCTTAAAACTAAACGCGAGACCATTCATATAAGTTGTTGCATTTAGAATAGAATAGAATAGAATAGAATATGTATTTATTTGACTAACACTGTACACTCAACATTCCTGAACAAAAGATTACAAAAAGAAAAGAAAATGTTTTAAAAATCGAAATAAAACAGTAGGTACATTTTCTAGTTATGCATGTGCGTACGTTGCTGCATGCACAGTGTCGCCAAACAGGGTCTTCACTCAGCATGTGCTACGGAATATCCGTCGCGCTGATTTTCGGTACAACCCTTGCATGTCGTGGCGTGGGAGTAGGTAACTGACACTGAACGCTATAAAATCATATTATAGTAAGATAAGTTATTGTTACACCCAGCGCCATCTGGACGGTTGTAATAACATCAACCTAGATGGCTTGTTTACAAAATCACAGATGGCGCTGACGTCTTAATATAGTGTCTTTGTGAATTAGCATAAATACAAAAACATTGTATGAAGGGAGAACACTTCTCACTGGCTTCCGACAAGTAAACATCTAAAATTGCTACCTAGCTTTCATTTGGGCACCCTCCATTTTACAGTTATGTTTCTTTTAAGTTATAATTGAAATAAAATAAAAATGATTACTGAATGATACATAATATCTAATACAAATTAAAATGTAAGAATATACAATTAATAGAATGGGGCCCATTAAGACACAATGCGTATGACCACTATCAGCGGAAACGTTTCACACATCCGACTTCTGTATATCCAGTAAATGCTTCTTAAACCCTATCTTAAATAATTAAACACTACATGAGTTCCGAAGTGGCGGAGGCAAGTCATTCCAACATTTTGTTGCACTGAACCGAAAACTCCCACGAAATGCGACAGTCCGGTGCTGTGGAATACTTATCAAGTATGATGATTTCAATGTGTAGTGTTCGCGTCAACTTTAGAAAATAATTTGTGTAAGCTTGCATTTAAAATATTTATTTGTTACTAGCGGCCCGTCCCGGCTTCGCACGGGTGGACATTTATTTTTGATATAGCCTATGTTACTCAGCGCTAATGTAGCATTCTAATGGTAAAATATTTTTGAAGTGAAAACTTCTTTAGCGGCGTTGTACACTTTTTTTGTAATGGGTAAAAAATGTTAAATTCGCGTCAGGACACGTGACTCGCGTCAGGCGTCAGGACACGTGGCCTGATCGAAAATTCGTAAGACGGATGGAGAGTAGACAGCCGGCGCGGCGTAGGAGATGAAGTATCCCCCTCTCTTTCTACGGCGCGGCGAAAATGTATGCCTGCTGTTTCGTTTAGGCGGCGCAGGGCGCTTGCGCGAATGTTCGAGTGCTTTTTAATATAATATAAATTGTCATGTTTGTGTACGATAGCGCAATAAATAAATATTGTATTCTACCACATAAATGATAGTACTTTTATACTGATAATTGAAGCAATTCGTGCAAAATTATTCCCTAACCATTCCAAAATATCAAAAATGCACAACGTTAATATTCAAGTTTTCACTTCTGCCGGCACTCCCGGAGTGCAACCCGTCGTTTTTTTTTAAATCGGTCCAGTAGAGAGTGGTTTGTATGGGAAAAGAAAATTGTTGTTTTTACTATTTTCCTCGTATTTTTTACGTTTTTCTATCCATAAGAAACTTCCTCAGACTTCATCAAACAACAAAAAGAAATCAGCCAATTTTGTTCAGTCGTTCTCGAGTTATGCGATTAGCAACACATTTAGCGATTCATTTTTATTTATATAGATAGGCTAGCTGACCCGGCGGACCTCGTACCGCTTCGACAGTTTCCATGACAACAAAACAAACAAATCATTTTGTAGGTATTGGAAAATTAAATTGTCGTTTTTACTGTTTTCCGTTACTTATTATTTATGTTTATGTAACTATCATTACAGGCAATTACAGGCATTATAGGCAATACAATAAAGTGTTTATTAAACGATTTTTTTGGCATAAATATAGTGGTTTTTGTAAATTAAGTAGAACTGTTGTACGCTGATTTACTATCATAAATAAAACAATGTAGGTACCTTACATTGTTTTGTGCGGGTCTACGATAGATGTAGCCCAGTTGTGGGCAGTATGATTTAAATTCTCAATTTGATCATTAAAATTAGGAAAGAATTAGTAATCAACTTTTTTTAATTACCTACGATTTATTTTACAATTACGAAACCCGAAATATTATGAGCAGGTCTAGGTATAAAAAAGACGTGATTTTCGGAGCCCAACATTTTTTTCGGGTCGCAGAGTCAGCAGAATTACTAAGTAGGCTTAATCGTTAGGTCTCCAGAATACTACTTATTAGATTGGGCAAATGCCTACCCCGCTTCCACTTCACTCGACATTCAGCCATAAAAATCCACTCAATTTTGTAGATTAATCAATCTCTACCGATATTCTTACTTAATATGCATCTATGTTTGTTCTGAAACTGTTTTTATCTTTTAATTTTAACTACTTACTGCCCTAGAAACCTTAATTAATTTTACTAAGCACATAGTACAAAATTTGCTATGCGTTGTTCCGTATTGTATTAATAAGTTTTTATAAGCATTTTATATTCCCAATGCTGGGGCACGAGCCTTCCCTATGGATGTATAGGGAGAATGGGCCACAAACCACCACATGGACGCAGTGCGGATTGGTGGTTATTAACGAGTGCTAATGCAGCCGGGACCAACGGCTTTACGTATCTTCCGAAGCACGGAGGAACTCCAAATGATAAACTTTTGGTCACCCATCCGATGGCTGCGAAAGTTGCTTAACCTCAGCATCAGCACTCGCAGACCGGGCGCGTTAACCACTGCGCCATCAAGCTCCTCTATTAAGCGAATCCCAAGATTTAAGTCGTTGGGCTTAAGGCACTAAAAGCAACAGTTCAACAACATATCAGACATCAGATTTTTATTATTGTTTGTTACAAACCTAAAAATAATGTTAAAATCTTGTAAGTCGTTTCGAACTTAAGCAGCTTCTATCGTACAGATTTACTGTTGACTGAACTGTGTTTTTGGTTTAATAAAGAATTTATTTTAACATAATAATATATTATATAATATTAATAAAGAGGTAAGTTTTGTGACTGTTTGGTTGTTTGCGGAGGGTAATCTCCGGAACTACTGGACCTACTCCAAAAATTCCTTTCACTGTTAGATATTCCTTAAGGGTAACATAGGCCATATTTTATTTTGATAAAATATGGCCGAAATCAACGGGGACGAAGTCGCGGAGAAAGAAGTCTTCTTTCTTATTTTAATATATAAAATTCTCGTGTCACGGTGTTTGTAATTATTTATTCATTTATTTTAAACTTTTGCAACAAAATATTACATGGCGGACTTAATGCCTAAGGCATTCTCTACCAGTCAACCATAGGGTGGTGCAGAAATGACATGGGAGGTGCAAATTTTGAGAGACAACAAAAGTAGATAACAGTGTAACAAAAAGATTCAAATCACATAAATAAATATTCTATAAATTACAATTACATAAAATACTTAAATAATATATATATATATAAATATACCTACATAAATACATAATTTATAAATAATTTAAAATCGGTCGTTATTGAGATGATTCTGCCAAGGTTTCATTAAGAAAAAGCATGCGGACTTTCTTTTTAAAGACATCGCGACTTGTAGCCATCCTGATTTCGAGAGGCAGCGCGTTCCACATGAGAGTGCACTGGATATAAAAGGAAGAATGTACAAATCCGGACGTATGGGAAGGACAGAGAAGAAGAAGATTATTAGAAGATCGGAGATTCTTACTGTGGGAAGAGCAAAGGAATTGAAAATGGGGGGGTCAAATTCAAATTCAATTCAAATATCATTTATTCAGTTTAGGCTACAAGTAGCTCTTATGAATGTCGCTATGCCATCGGTTCGTAAGTCTACTCTGGGCGGGAGATCTTGCACTGAGAAGAACCGGCAAGAAACTCAGCAAGTGTCCAGCTCTTTTCTCCCTTACAGCGTCAAAAAAAATAAAAATTGAAAAATGCCCTATCATAGCAGGACACTTTCCATTACAAATAAACACAAAAAAATATAGAAGACAACCACAACATGTAAAAAAAAAAAAAAAAAAAACAAAAAAATAAACAAATCTAATATATCAAATTTACATCTGGTATAAGTTTCAATTTCCACAATATCATACAGTACCACTACAGTACTCTAATAAAAGTCAAAAATTGTTTAAGAAAAACAAAGTCAAACTATAGTAATTAAAACTAACAATATAAGTATGCAAGAGCAGACCAGCCTCCACAGGCGGCACCCGTTCACGAGTATGACATATGAATCAGCCATCGCTTCGCTCAACCATATTTTAGGGAACGTAACGACCCGACGCACACGCCACCACCGCAGAGACAATAAAGAGAGCATGACACACTCAAGATACTTTAAATAAAAACTTAATGATCTATTTAACGCAACGCTGTTTGTTATCTGTAGGACACTGTTCAAAACTATCATATCAGTATAAAAATTATATAAATTAATTTTATTATGTATATTGATACAAATAGAGTATAATGTGTTTTTTATTACAACCAGGCTGTTTTATCATCTAATTATTCTTTGACTTTAATAATAACCTTTTATAAAAAAGTGTAACTACTTACAATGTGAAATAACATGTGCAGGCGAGCAGACTAAGATGACCACACATTCTTATCATTAAAATAATCATCAATTTTATAGTAACCTTTTTTCATTAGACCTTGTTTTATTTCTGTCTTAAACTTGTGTAGTGGCAATTCTGTTAGAGTGAAAGGCACTTTATTGTATATTTTTATACATTTCCCAACAAATGAATTACCAACTTTATTGAGTCTAAGTTTTGGAACAGCAAGTTTGTTTTTATTTCTTGTGTTAAAATTATGGGTATTACTTTTTTTTTCGAATTTATCTAAGTTTTTATAAACATAAATGATATTTTCATAAATATACTGTGAAGCTACAGTTAAAATATTAATCTGCTTAAATAACTCTCTCAGCGTATCACGGGGCTTAAGGCTATAAATAGCTCGAATGGCTCTTTTCTGTAAAACAAAAATGGTTTCAATGCCAGCCGCTGAGCCCCACAATAAAATACCATACGACATGACGCTGTGAAAGTAACTAAAGTAAACCAATCTTGCCGTTTCTACATCAGTAAGTGACCTCATTTTTCTAACCGCATAGGCAGCTGAGCTAAGTCTTCCTGCCAGGGCAGCAATATGAGAACCCCATTGTAATTTATGATCTAAGGTAATACCCAGAAAAACTGTCGAGTTAACTATTTCAACTATTTCATCGTTCATAGTGATACTGGTATTAACCTGCTTCACATTGGGCATCGTGAATTTCACACATTTAGTTTTTTTTGCATTAAGCAGCAGGTTATTAGTGGTAAACCAATGTAATATTTGAGAGAGAGTATTACTTACGTCGTCAAATATTGCTCTATGTCTATCAACTTTAAAAATCAATGAGGTGTCATCAGCAAATAATACTATCTCACAAAGATCTTCGGTGTAGTAAGGTAGATCATTTACATAAATGAGAAATAAAAGAGGTCCTAATATTGAACCCTGGGGCACCCCCATAAGTAATGGGGCGCCAGAAAAATCAGTACCGTTAATATTAACTTTTTGAACTCTGCCAGTGAGGTATGATTTCAATAAGGTAAGTGAGTTGTCTGAGACACCATAATGTTCCATTTTTAATAATAAAGTATCGTGATCGACACAGTCGAAAGCTTTCGATAAATCACAAAAGATACCTATCGCATCCTGTTTCTGCTCCCATGCATCGAAAATATGCTTAATGAGTGCAACTCCCGCGTCGGTTGTATTTCTACCTTTAGTGAAACCGAATTGTTTGTTATGAAGTAACTGGTTATCTGTAAAATGTGACAGCAATTGATTAAAAATAACTTTTTCAAAAATTTTACTAAGAGCCGGTAGTATGGATATAGGCCGAAAATTAGAGGGGTCACTTTTATCGCCTGTTTTAAATAACGGTATAATTTTACTGTACTTCATTAAATCTGGAAATACACATTCATCAACGCATTTATTAAATATTATTGCTAAATTAGACGCGATAGAAGATATTATAGATTTTAAAATATCAGTGGAGATACCCCAAAGATCCTCAGTCTTTTTTATATTATGTTGTCTAAAAGCTTTTATTATTATATCAGAATCAATATAGTGAAAATTGAATCGAATATTACATATTTTTACACTCGATACAAGAAGAGACTGGGCAAGATGTTTACAAGAATTTAATTTATTTGATGTAATGAGTGGAATTTTTGAGAAAAATGTTTCAAACGCGCCTGCCACTTCCGTATCACCATTGATGTAAGCATTATCGACTTTGAGTTCAAGTATACGATCACGAGACCTTACTTTACAAGTTTCTTTATTAATGACGTTCCAAGTGGCTTTTATTTTATTTTTTGAATTCACAATCTTTGCCCGAATGTAGTTGGCCTTTGCTATGAAACAAACTTTTTTGAACATTTTTGAATAATTTTTAACATATTCAATTACACTTGGATCCTTAGAGTTTGCCTTTATATCATATAATTGATACAATCTATTTCTACTCCTGTAGATGCCAGCTGTGGCCCAATCACTGAATTTAGTTTTAGACTTATCTACTTTGATTAATTTTTGAGTAAAGTTGTTATTAAACTCTTTTTTGATTATTTCGAATAGATTGTCGTATAAGATGTTCGCTTTGTCATTGTTACATGGTATTTGTAACACTTTATCATTAACATTCTTCTTAAATCTGTCTAATCGATTAGTGGTCACTGGCCTGTATAAAATATTCATTGAAGGACGTTCATATTGGTGCTCAAATCTATCTATCTGACCACTGTGATCAGAATTTATAAAATTTATTATTGATTTCTCAATATCATTACAATTAGAAAAAATATTATCTAAACAGGTAGCTGATGTGGCTGTAACTCTTGTAGGTTCATCAAAAAGATTTTGCAAGTTAAACGATTTGAAAAGATTAAGAAACCTTACCGAGTTCTGTGAGTCATCTAAAATATTTATATTAAAGTCGCCACATACAACTATCCTCTTTTTACAATTGCATACCTTTTGCAAGGTTTCTTCCATAATGGACTCAAATAAGTGGTAACTACCAGAGGGAGGCCTATACACACAAACAATAACATACTGCTCGAGCTCCGCACATGATAGTTCAATATTTCGTTCAACTGAGAGAGATACTATGTCTTTACGCTCCTTTGATTGTAATGTATCGTTAATTAATATCAGTGACCCACCTCTTATAGCAGACTCTCTTGTGAACGAACTAATGACTTTATAATTATCAATGCTTACTAACAGTTCGCATTGTTTTAACCAGTGCTCGGTTAAGCATAATACATGTACATTTTTTTCATTTATATATAATTCTAATTCTAATTCTTTTCCAGAAAAGCCCTGAATGTTTTGATGTATAATGTTTATAAAGGTGGACATTTCATTTGTCTTAATATTTAAGTCGCAAGAGTTTTCCTCTATTGTCTTAGATAGGGTAAGATAGGAAGGAGAATTTGGAGAATTAAGAATCGAAAACAGTGTACTTAGTACTCGTGAACTTCTTCGCTGACGAATGGGTAACCATTTCAGCTCGGGTCTATACTGTGAGATGTGGTCATATTTTTCAAATTATAAATTGTTATTAAACTCCTCCGAAATGACTCGACCGATTTTCGTGAAATTTTGTATGCATATCGGTTAGGTCTGCGAATCGGACAACATCTATTTTTCATCCCGCTAAATGTTAAGGGTGGTCCACCCCTAAATTTTTTAAATAATTTTTTAGACAATTTTTTTTGTTTTTTTTATGATACAGCATACAAAAATACATACAACCCTTAATTTTCACTCTTCTACGATCAACCCCTATTTTTTATTTGTTAATTAAAAACTTAAATTTTTTGAAATTGTCAAAGCGATACGAAGTCCGCCGGGTCAGCTAGTCTTTTTATATAAATCTTCTGTGCGTGTGTTTGTAATTAAACTCCTTCTAAACGGCTGGACCGATTTTGATGAAATTTTTTGTGTGTGTTCAAGTGGATTTGAGAATGGTTTAGATTTACAATTGGACCCGGTAGGTGGCGCTGCAATAGGGGTCCATCATGGGATACGGGTGTTCTTTTCGAAGTCGCGAGCGGTAATTATAATAAAACCGAAGTCCTACAGATGTAAAACCTCTATCAGAATAAATTCAATTTAGATATGAACCTAAATCTAATCTCGTTGGCGCAGGTAATGGAGAAACGATAAGGTTCACGAATATCTCTATAGCCTCCATTTGTATTTCAACGGTGTACTTGACATGCATTTGAATGATTTGAGGGTCAGCGAGGCGATCCGAAGATTCGATAGTGATTGAGAATATGGTAATTGGATGGAAATATTTGCCTTTGACGTTCTTTAAGATTATTTTAAAATCGTACTCATATTTCGTATTCAAAATGCTTTATTTATATTGAAACTGAAATTGCTATTGTGAAAATAAAAAAATATCTGCTTTATATACTTGGACGCCCAAGGTAACTACAATGAACAATTGAATTCCTATTGTCTGGTTTAAGAACAGCTGAGTGGTTATGTAAACCGACTGTTAAAATTACTAACATTCTTTCTTCTGGGTGTTTAAGGTTGACTTATAGTCAAAGCATTTTACAAGCATCATAATTATTAGCGTAGAACTGATAACTGTTGGGGTACCTAAACTACTTCTTGAGAGTGGAGACCCTCGGACTAAACTAAACTAAAGACTAAACTAAACTTAACAAACATTTGTAGTAAAAAATGACACAACAAAAAGCAAATATCGTATGTAATACCATCACGCATGCGCTGCAGCTATGAAAATAAATCTGAACGAACCAATGAAAAACGAAAAACGAATATACATACACGCGGTATTGGATTCTGATTACATTTTGGTCGCGCGCTGGAATGGATCGAGCAATGGGCGAAAAACATATGCCCATGGCCATTTTGTGAAAGATTGCGTAGCTCAGTTACGTCCTATGAATTGGCTTTTATTAGCTAGCTTTGTTCAACTTACAATCGCCCAAAAGCTTACTGAAATATTGAGAAATTCGGTAATTCACGCAGCTTTTAAAACTACCATGGTTATTTAAGGAAACAAACAACATCAATGACATAAATTCATCTTGTTTTCTAAATATTTATAAAATTTACAAAATACAGTGAAAAAATTAAACGCCTACCCGACCCAGCCAGGAATCGAACCTGGGTCTTCCGCAATCCGGGCGGCTGCACTGACCGCTATGCTACCGTGAAGGCTGACGTAGACGCTACGTCACGACTACTACGCTACGTGACTATATTACGTATTTTGTAAATTTTATAAATATTTAATTTAGCTTCAGTGCAGCAATTAGCACTTGAAAATAAAAAGTAAAAATTTGTTTTCTAAAGTTTACGCTAACACTGTGTATAATGAAATTAAATACTTTACATGTTTTTTAAACCTGGTGTTTGAAACCACCCTTTGCAGGCTTCGCAGTCGTAGGGTCTGAGAGTGGCGGGCTTAAAATAAAATATATTAGGTCCGAAACGCAATTAGATTGCTTATGGCAATCTAATTGCCAAAGAATTTTGGCCTATATTTAGAATATGTGTTAGTATTTTGAAAAAAGTTTATAATATCTGATATTATCTTATTTAGATCCTGACTTTTCACAGTGGACTTCGATTCGCTTAAGATCTTAAGATAAGATAAGATAATTTTTATTGCCATAAAATTGTGTAAATACATAGCAGGTGTTAAGCATATTATAATTGAGAACAAACAATTTACCCTAGTCGGGCATGCAATTTTTAGTAGGTAGGCACATGTTATATAGAAGCAGCCACTATGCTGTTTTTGGTACCAAAATATTCAGTCAAACTGTAGAACGCCTTATCTATAAGCCATCTCTTTAATTTAATTTTAAAACAGCTTAAATTTATTGAGGCTTTTTGATCAATTAATAAATCTACTAAGTCAAATATACTACACAGTTAGTAATTGTCTGTCTAAAAATCAATTAACTATTTCTCATAGTGTTGCCTTGAGGTTCACTGACCTGATTAGAGTGTATAAAAATTCATAGTGCAAACATAAAATCCAATCACGTGGAGTTTATAGAGGCTCACCAAAGCTGATTAGGCCGGCCCATAAGTAAATGAGTGCCGTGCCATTCTTGCACGAACCTACGATAGGTAACTACTTCATTGGTTGGCTTAAAACCTTTTTAATGCTACAAGATTAGGAACAATGATATTTCTTTTACCATGAAACTTTTACGAACTTGTTTTGTTGATTTTATCTCTCTCCTCTTTACTTCTTTTTAAGAAATATTTTAAATGGTATGCTTTTGACGCAACTTTATTTATTTTATTTAATAGGACAACCAACAAAATAAAAACTAAATTTAATTAAAGTTGTTTTTGTATATACAAAAATGGACTTAAGCTAAGTGTCATCTTACTTATAGACTGCCGCGGCATGCAATGTGGAGTAAAATATACTATTTAAATACTATTCTTATTCAAAACAAGTATACAATTAACGAAAAAACAAATACAATTTATGATTATCAACTTACATATAATTTTACGCAAATATTAATTTAAAAATATTGTATCACTATGACAAAAGATTACTAAATGCTAATGATTATTTCTTTAGCGGAACTTTCTTTATTAGATCTTGATTAGTTGTTTTGTGTAAAATGAACAGAAAATCCAAATTGATTTTTGTATAATACCTACATCTTTTGAACAATAGTCATCATTATGAATTGAAATCGTTGAGATACTTGATATAAATAAAAATATACTATGTAATGTTTCAACAATTTGAGTTGTTGAATATTCTGATTTACGAATATTGCGTCTTCATAATAAAACCTTCTAATGATATGAAAAATACTCCTTTATTTTTAGTGATACTTAATTTCACTAGAATGAATCTAGTAAAATGTAAAAAAGTGAACACAAGTTAAGGTACACAAGGGTAAGGTAGGTACGTTACGACCAGTGTATATTAAATTTTCTTTATAAATACAAAACCAACAAATTGATACGCAGTGGATTAGAAATTAATCGTTGAGCTTGATGTAGGTGACTGCCCTGGTCAATATCATCGACCTGTTGCGTCTATAAAGAAAGTGGTTTCGGGGCCGCATGTCACCTAAAGTTAAGCGATGACAAGAACGAAGGTCACAGGCACAAAGGTACTGGCTATCTTATCTTTAATCGACGGAACACAACCATGCTACCTACTAACATTCATGTTATAGAAACAAATTAAGATAGTATAAACTAAACATAGCCCACAGCTGGGCTATGTCTGGGCTATGTATGTAATTAAGTTATTCATTATTGAACGTTGCCCAACTTTAATTAAAGACTATTTGACAATCTAATTACACCTACTTCTCTACGTAATTACTAAAAAGATAACATTTTTAATTACTTGCTTAAATTAAACGGTACTAAGCTTTGAATGTAAGATTCTCTGACAGCAGTAAAAAATCTCCCGTGGAAGTCGGGATTCCTTGCAGATTGAAAGCGTTCTTTTCACCGCGGCATGAAACGAGAGAAAGGGTTAAATCTACCCTGCGGCCGGTCGACGTTTTCAATTGTGAAAATATACAAATGCCTAAAGAAACAAAAGATCCATAAAAGGTTTCTGCTATTGCGAATTCTCGGCCTTTTGCTATATATATATATAATTAAATGATAAAGGCACTCAGGGATTTCAACTTCAGTAAGGTACATTAGAGATTCGAATTTCCGCTGCCCTAAAGATGGCGACTTTGTGAAAACTTACTCACGACTAGACAAACGCCATCTTTAAAAAGTAAAATAATAGATATAGGTGCCTATTCAGTTTTTATAACAGGTACGTAAAACAATTTAAAGTTAGATTGTTCTATTTTATGGTTCCTGTAAAAGTCGTGAAAATAACTAAATCGTCGAAATTACCGAAACTTGGGTCCAAAGAGACCTCTTTTTCCGGTAGGTATAAAAAGTATCCTTCTTGTCGCTTCGCTATAATAATATAAGCTTTAACATACAATTTTAAACTTTCGCGTTCCATTTTATACAAAGTTTTATAACGGCGATTAACGCTAACTACAACGTCGGGTATAAAGATATGCCTATGATACCTACACTAAGTAGTTTGCGTTAGTCCTCGTTAAAAATAAGCTACAACGATATCAATTTTCATTAAACTTCATTAAGAAAATTTTCCACGTTACTTGAAAAGAAAAAACGCCTCGGGTGGCCGAGTGGCAAAGCGCTCGGCCCGATACCCGAAGGTCCCGGGTTCAATTCCCAGGTCGGGCAAAGTAAGTGTGTTTCGGATGTTTCGATGCATAGCCCAGGTTATGTGATCACCCACCGCATTTGGCAAGATTAAGCCAATAGCCATCAATTGTAGCAATGACTTTGATTTCAATGATGGCGGCCTTTGCCCAGCAGTGGGACAGTATATAGGCTATTCACTTACTTACTTGAAAAAAAGGATTTAGTTAGATTTAGTTACTTTTTTGTGATGTATGTGTAATGACCTGTCGCATGCTTTAGCGTTGCTGTAAGTTTAGCATGTATTTGTTTTAAAAATTTCTGTTTTTGCATCGTCATTCTAGATTCATATTAAAAGTAATATGACCTCTGGTGGCAATCAAACCCGCAACTTTTCACAATCCACACGATTGTTCTTCTTATTTACCTACCTACCGAGAGGCTTACTAGTTCTAAAAGTAAACCACGAAGTGTTAGTATGTGTGTAACAACGTCTTAACTGAAGTACTTATGAGGCCGTGTTAATAGTTCGCCCTTTGATGTGTCTCAGCAGACATGCTTAAGCCCCTGACTTGCGTTTGGAGAGCCGAGCTCAAGGCGTGGCTCCACAAGTGTTTGCTGCTTAAGCTGCCGCTATTAATGAAGCTTGTCAGTTATAAAATGTGCATGACCTGTTGACAAGCGCGGTCTGTTGCAAACTGGCTAGTTACCGTGTTTGAATGGTATTATTGATGTGTTACATCAATTCTAAGCTTTTTAATGATAAAAAATTAAAATCTTAATGTTGAAATGACGTGACATGTTTAGTTGTCTATTACTTATACCCTTATAATATTTACCTTCAATAAGTTTAGCTTTTATTGCGAATATACACAAGTCGTGAAGCCCACGTGAGCAAAGCCGCGAACAATACCTAGTATGGTATATTTATCTTTAATAACATCTTGATAACTGCGTTTCAGGCCTGCGAGCCTTGTGTGGTTGCCACTGTATACATTAAATTGTAAAGTCTACTTGCGAAACTAAAACTTATTACTCACTACTTCGCCTCGGTGGCCGAGTGGCAGAGCGCTCGGCCCGATGCCCGAAGGTCCCGGGTTTAATTCCCAGGTCGGTGTGTTTCGGATTTTTCGATGCACAGCCCGGGTTTGTGATCACCAACCCGCATTTGGCGAGAGTGGTGATTAAGCCTTTAATTGTAGCGATAACTTGATTTCAATGATGGAAGCCTTTGCCCAGCAGTGGGACAGTTATAGGCGGTTTACTTTACTAACTAGTTCAGGAAACTTTCTAGTTCAAGTATCGGCCTGCCACAATCTGTAAATTGTACCACTTTTCTTTTTTAGTAATAAAAAATACTTACGTACTATATATTATCGTGACTATACCTAACCAAAGCTGCAAGTAAGTAGATTAAAAAATTTTTTTTTTTAAACTATTGTCACTTATTTTAATTATTTTTGAATTTTGCACCTTGCCATATATAGTTACAAGATACATTTTTAATCGAACCTACAATTTTTTTAGCTTGTATCGTCACTTTCATTACCTTTGTTACTAACAGGATTCTATTGTGTGTGTTGTTTTTTTCAGTAAACGATATTTCGCCACAGTAGCACTCAAAAACCAATTGTAATATCAAAAAAGGATTGCTTAAACTTCTAAAATATTAAACTTCAATTTCTTCAAACTTTTAAAATTGCAAGTCAAAGCCAACTCCACAAGTGGTTAAAGAGGTCGGGCTTCACTTTGTGAATATTGGAGTGGCATAACCCAGCTCAATATAGATGTCGGATAGCTCTTAATAATTTAATTAGAATGATCGTTTGTTCCGACCGCCCTTACCTTAATGGGTCGGTATAATATCTACGTCTCGTACCATAGAAAAGTAAAAAACTTGAACGTATTTTTATAGAAGTTTACCCCAAGCGCCCCAAAGTTTGAAATAATTGCCTCGTATTAAGAATGTCTAAAATCCAATGATATGATATCATATAAGTAAAAAAAAAATACAGTCAAATTGATAACCTCCTCCTTTTTTTTTGAAGTCGGTTAAAAAAGGTAAATACGTTACTGGCGCCCAGAAGACGCTCCGTAGAGCAGCCGTATCGTTTTGGCCTCGAGTCAATTATTTATTTATTTATTTATTTATATACAGTGTACATGCTAATGCTAACTTA
Organism: Eudonia lacustrata; assembly: GCA_947562085.1. Taxonomy (NCBI): domain Eukaryota; kingdom Metazoa; phylum Arthropoda; class Insecta; order Lepidoptera; family Crambidae; genus Eudonia; species Eudonia lacustrata. The sequence continues at coordinate 20,582,971 of OX387313.1, forward strand.
CAGTTTACCCAAAACGCCAGCATGCTAAAATAAAAATTAACAATGTAAAATAAATTACTCGTAATAGCAAAAATAGTAAATTAAGATCAATACCAAAGGAATGTCAGAAACCAATTAATATACACATTGTGAACAGGTTGTTATATAGGTTATTTTATTTAGTTGACAAGTCCGGTTATAAAATTCCATATTTATATAAAGTTTTCGTTAGAAAACATGAAATTTTTTAATTAGAGTATCTTGAGTGTGTCATGCTCTCTTTATTGTCTCTGCGGTGGTGGCGTGATGCGTCGGGTCGTTACGTTCTCTAAAATACGGTTGAGCGAAGCGATGGCTGATTCATATGTCATACTCGTGAACGGGTGCCGCCTGTGGAGGCTGGTCTGCTCTTGCATACTTATCTTATTTTTAGTATTATTCACTATGGTTTGACTTGGTTTTATCTTTGATTTTTTGTTTTGTTTTCTTACATGTTGTGGTTGTCTTTTATATTTTGTGTATTTTGTTTATTTGTAATAGGGCATTTTCCTAAATTTTTGACGCTGTAAAGGAGAAAAGAGCTGGACACTTGCTGAGTGTCTTGCCGGTTCTTCTCAGTACAAGGTCACCCGCCCAGAGTAGACTTACGAACCGACAGCATAGTGACATTCACAAGAGCTACTTGTGGCCTAAACTGAATAAAAGATTTTGAATTTAGAATTTAGAATTTGGAATTAAACTCTTAATACAATGGAATAAGAGTCAAAACTAGTCAAAAGTGTAAATATGTTAATGCTCGTGACTGTTCCTATTTGTGTATCTAATTATGTGTCTCTTCGAGACCACATGTCTGTTATTTGGATCAAAACATTACATTAGCCCTACTACCTTAACTACCTGTTAGTCAATATTTTTACAAAACAAATTTAAAATGCAAAGAAAAAAGATGGCTAGAAAAATGTTGCCGGCCTTAAAGTGGTTGCATGTAAAGTGCTCAGACTAGGCTGCAATCAGCATTACTTTCTGGATTGCAATACCGATAAGTTGGTCGAGAAAGTTGAGAATTCTTCACCAATAATAAACATCGTATGTTTATGATTTCTAAATAAAATTTACATAAGATGATAAAGAAGTTTTCTGTAGGCAATTGCCTGAGTGAAAATGCTGTTTCGCTTTGTTAAATTTAGAATATTTATGTGGTAACAATTCTTTTATTATTATATAGTTACGTAAAATGTTTTTTTAAATAGGCGGCATTTAAGAGTGCTTATGGTGGAATCAAACAATATGACATTGGCAATTTATTCGTGTCTGATGTCTGTTTACAAAGATCGCTTTCTTTAAAACGTTTACTATAGACTATGCTAATAGCGTAATAGTTTACAAGCACTTCTTTCAATAATGTACTAACAGAAAAAAAAAAATAAACAAAAATATAAACAACACCAAATAAAAAAAAGGATTTCTGGGAGGCCAACAAGGACCCGTCTCAGCATAATACGTATAATAATAAAGGAACCTATTCTTTTTCATGGCGATTGATTGATCGAAGACATCTACTGAAAACTACTACTACCACTAAGTACCTATGGTGCAATGGTAGATGGAGGAAGTGGGTACCAAATTAAATAGTTCCTCAGAGCGTTCTCCATTATACAGGCATACAAATATGTCGCCATTACATCAATGTTTGTAGCAATGTTATGTACGGGCAGCTATAGATAATAAGCCAGTGCTTTAGTAGTTTTTTTTAAATACAACAAAAGGAGGCAATCGAGCTGGCGGGTCACCTGATGGAAAGTTATCACTGCCGCGCCCCTGGACACCCGCAAAACAAAAGAAATCGCAGATGCGTTGCTGGCCTTGAGGAAGGAGATGGATCTTGAGGAGGAAGTATGAATTGGGAGGGGAGGGGTGAGAGATGGGCCTCCGGTACTTTCACTGACTGGACGAAACACAACAGCAACGAGTGCCATTGTTTCACGCCGATATTTGAGGATGCCGGGTGAAATGTGCTTTCATCATCGGCCTTATCACCACTTTATATCAGGTGAGGTGAAAAGGCCAAGTGCATGTAAGAAATTAAGAAAAATATCTCACCGTCCCGTACTTCACTATAACTAGTCTAGTTTAAAGCCTCAAGAGTTAATTCTCGTAGATCGCGTGCGATAAGCGGAGCTTCACGTGTAACACATTTCATGTGCTGTCAATGACGTGACACCTCCACAAGTGATGAGTATGCCATCCTTCTCACTGCACATACGAGTACATTATAATTCTTGCCAACGTCTCGTATGTAGGTAGGTACTTGGTGTTCTTATGGTATGTTTTATGTGTGTAATGTATATACTGTAAATTATCGGGTGAATGACCTGAAATTTAATGAAAGAGTTTGATGGCGCAGTGGTTAACGCGCCCAGTCTGCGAGTGCTGAGGTTAAGCAACTTTCGCAAAGGCCGGTCATCGGATGAGTGACCAAAAATTTATCATTTCGAGCTCCTCCGTGCTTCGGAAGGCATTTAAAGCCATTTGTCCCGGCTGCATTGGCAGTCGTTAACAACCACCAATCTGCACTGGGCACGCGTGGTGGTTTTTTTTTTAAATTTTAGAATACACAAAAAAAAAAATATAAACATTGATTCATGCAAGACCCATCATTGGCAAAACCAGAGTGGTTTGTATGCCGATGGGAGGTAACGGCCCGTTCTCCCTATCCATCCATAGGGAAGGCTCGTGCCCCAGCAGTGGGGACATAGAAATGAGCTGATGATGATGATGATGATGACCTGAAATTCTTAGTAAAGTAATCCAAAAAATATTTTATTGCTGACGCACACGGTGAGACCGGGCCGTAGCCCACTAGGTTGGCGCAATATGGGTTTACTGGGCATGGAAATATGGTTATGTCAGTGCCCAGCAAACCGGCTCAGCAAACAGAGATATGTCACATATCTCACATGAACTATTGAACATGAGAAATGATGAAACCATATTTTTTTTGTTTCAAAACACGTTTTTGATCAGTTGGAATGACCCAATCCAACTGATCAAAAACGCTGACCAAGCGTGGGTTTATTGGGTTTTAACGACTACAATCTCTTGTCAACAACTTCAACGTCTAATTATCTACAATAGATCGTCTATCTTCGGTTCTTCTACATAAATGAAAGTGGTAACTAATCAGACAGGTTCTGTGCACTGCGTGTCCATCCAAACCCTTTACTGAACTTTTACTACAGCAGAAAGTTTGCCCACTAAAACACACCCCATGTTATTACACTACTCAGTGGGAGAGTACCAAATACAGAGTGCTTTATGGCCACTACCATGAAACACTACCAATGAAGCGTTAAGTATCGTTTCACAACAAAGTTTGCGTCAACTTATCCTAAAGAGCTTATCCTATATACCTATGCGCATAGATACCAGTAACTAAACGGTAAAACATATAATGCATTCCACCAAGCTCCATCCATCAAACATTGATAGGTATTTCGTGTTTGTTTACTATTTTTTGCCGGTTTTATCGAAAGCCTTTTAACGTCAACAGATTGATGGGCCCCTTAAAAAGATCCTCAAATTAAAATTATTCGTAGGTGTTTCAGATGTGTCTTGCTCAGCGAATAGTTTATTTGAATGTCCACATAAAATAAAGTTAATAATGCATACATATTTACTAAATGGACACGACATATAAAGACATAATTTTTTCACTGCTTTTTGATTTTTCGACTGCTTTTTAGCGGCAGGGTGCCATATATCCAACGGTTATTGCAACCGATGGCTATGCAGATTCATCTTTACAGATGAAATACCACAAATTTGATAGATAACACAACGCTATAGTAAAATTTACATAAAGATATAGAAATATGTAGTACATATAACCAATACAATACTGTTATAACTTAAAATATATCGATATTTGAGATTTTACTGATTGATTGATTTTATTTATTAACAGTACGGTTTAATCTCAAATATCAGTATATTTTAAGTTACAACAGTATATGAAGTCCTCTTAGCTGGCCTTTCTAACGTCACCCAATATAACTTTTGTTGCTATCTATTATGTAACTTTTTTTTACGTAAATGGCACGTCATTTAATCACCATTAACGGAGCACGCCACGCTGAAGGGCACCAAATATATTTCAATTATGAAAGTTACGCATACTCACCACCACGGGCGTTGACCTCGAGTACGATTTGAAGAGAAAGTGAAAACCGCCTAGAATGTTCGTCGAGACAATGAGCGTAAAGCATTAACATATTATATGTAATTAATTCTGTTGTACTCGTAGATGTGATATGTAAAGGTGGGTGAGTTATGTACACGCTCCTGCGCTCCCCACTCCTGCAACTGCCCCTGGTAATGAAGGAATACAGGCTAGTTACAGTTGTAACTATCCCCGTGCGAAGAAGCACGCCGATCCGTTGCTCCGTTTTGATGTAAAGATAGTAGAAACATTTTCAGAAAGAGCCCACGCAAACATCATGTAACATCGCCACAGTAAAAGTCTATGACAAAAACCAGATGCTCATAAAATTAACAAGCTAACTACACAAAACTCCAATTCTACTACACTGAAGTGACTTGAACACTCACCTCGAGTGGGGACGGTCAGATGACCATTAAGGCGCTGACAACTGAGAAAAACGCTAACATATAAATATCAAAAATATAAAAAAAATCCAAAGTAACCTCTAAACAGTCTCTATTGACATAATTATCTTTTTTATTTACTAAAGTACCTACGTAGATGAAATTAAGTATAGGTACTTATTCGTAATATTTACTAGCTAAACGCTATTTTTTATTTTTTAAATAAAAGATCTATATTTTAAATATATAAAGGAAAAGGAAAGGAAATAAATAGCTTCTTTGAATTTTCTAACTTGAATCCAGTGGATCACGCACTAATTACATCTCTTATGCTAGTATGTAGATCGACAGAGAGCTCTGTATCATGGTCAGCGCCTTAACAACCTTGTAACTTAAATTGAAATCACAGCAGAAAAACGGGAACTTAGCAAAAATACACTGTGGTTCGTTTTCACTTTGCTATATGCAAATACAGGTTAAACTCAATTGGTCAGGAGTTTGTTTGATGCAATTAGTGCTGAAGACGTTTGTGGTTGTGGTGCATTGGTAAAGAACGATTACGCTCCAGTAGCTGAAGTTTTAACAGAATTAATAAAGTGCTTGAATAAGGGTTAAGCAAACAGTAAGTAAGCAAACAGTAATCCGAGCTTCGGAAGGCACGTTAAGCCGTTGGTCCCGGCTGCATTAGCAGACGTTAACAACCGCCAATCCGCACTGGGCCTGCGTGGTGGTTTATGGTCTGTTCTCCCTATCCATCCATAGGGAAGGCTCATGCCCCAGCAGTGGGGACATAAAAATGAGCTGATGATGATGATGAAACAGTAAGAGTGGGAAGTTACGACCCACAGTGGCTCTGTAAGTTTGCCCGAAAAGCTGTTTATTTTTAAGTGAAAAAAAATGTTTTGTTTTACATTTTTTTTTAAATATTGCCGAAAGTTGCCTCTTTAATCTATTATAACTTTTTCAATGTGTGTTATGGTTTTAAGATGCCTTAAGTATCCCATAAATAAATAACTAATAGAGTAGGTAATTCTGTTGTTACAGTTATTCAATATCTTATGATTAATAATACTAATTACTAACTAGTTTTACCGGTTTTAACAACAGCCTGTTAACTTAGCAAATTGATATCAGCCATACAGACATGTTCAATTTGTTATGAATGTTAAATTATCAAAACATCAACCCCTTTATTCATAAAAACTATTAAAGCATTTTTTAGTTAAATATTGTTTTGTCAACGTCACATAAACGTCATTTTGTATTTGAGAAAAAGAGACAAAACAACAATTAACTAAATAATGCTTAAATAGTTTTTATGAATAAGGGGTTAAGTGCCTTACAAGTTGTTCTTAAACCAGATACAATAGAAATTCAATTGTTCTATAGCACTGTGGTTACCTTGGGCGTCCAAATATTTCAACAAAATAAGTTTCAAATAGCTATTCCGTGTTTTGTTCCTGTCCTCCTGTTCCTATGTGTGAAAAAGACAAAACACGGAATAACTATTCGAAACTTATTCTTTGTTTATGTGTAACAAATGAATGACAAATGATGCAGTGTCCGACAAAAGATAAATATTGAAATCACAGGACTATCAGTGAATGAACGATAGGTATGCATTTATTTATATACCTAACCAAATTATTTGTATTAGTTTCTGTAACATGGCAATGCACATGTAACGTGTTGAGTTAATTAATGTTAACATAAAACAGCATCACATTTAATTTCGTATAATTAAATTCACTGCTATGCATGTTGTAGCGTAAATAGAAACCTTCTATGAAATTTTTACTGCCGATGAGATAGAGTAAGTGTAAGTTATAAGTTCCTTTTAATTTGCAAATAATCGAGTTTAATGATAAAAGTTATTTATACTTTCTTGGCATGCATTGGGAGAGGCCTATGTCCAGCAGTGGACTGATGTGGGCTGATTATGATGATGATACTTTCTTGTTGTTGATGGGATTTTTTGTAAACATTGTGCAATTGTCTGAGATAAACTCCTTACGAAGGAACTTAAAATTGAAGCATTGAAACTCTTAAAAGTGTCACACTTTATAAAGTACTGGTGGCCGCTTGCGGTTTCACCCGCGTGGTTTCCGTTCCCGTGGGAATATCTGGATAAAAAGTATCCTATGTGTTATTCCCGGTTATAAATTAACTGTATGCCGAATTTCATCCAAATCCATTCAGTAGTTTTTACGTGAAAGAGTAACAAACATCCATACTTACAAACTTTCGCGTTTATAATATTAGTAGGATTCTAATATCATAGTGTCAAGGGCTTTACACATTTTTTTATCCCTTACAAACTTCAATTTTCAAATGTTTTCAAACCAATAAGGCACTTTTTTGGCACTATCTATGTGTAAGAAAAATACAGAGATCTAAATAGTTAGTAGAAAAATATAACAAAAAAGTGTACTAACATTTTAAATTTGTACGAAGGTTGTTACTTAAAATAGCTTTGAAACGATTGTTATTTAAAAAGTTATTATGTTACCTGCCAGTATGGGAGAGATCGTTCGGGTTGGAAGCCCTTGAAAATCTCTCGACCTAATTGAGAAGTTGAAGGGTTGGATCCCGGATTCCCGGGCTGGTGTTCAAATAGCTTTCGTTAGTTTGAAAGTGCTAAGCCTACCGCAGTTTCCGATGAAAGGGAACTGTTTTCCCTATCTCTAATTTGTTATTTTCTCTCGGTTCTAATTTAAGGTGGTTTTTTGCGTTGTGACAAGAAGATTTTATTAACGCGATGACTTTTGTCATTCAGAATATAGTATGGTTAGCAGCTGCTAGTTCGCTTCTATATTACGTAAAATTTACAAAAAAAATAAATAATTCTATTGTTATTATGGCATAACAAGCATACTTAATTAAAACTTCCTCAATAAATTGCTTATGGTCGAGTGCTAGTCATATAAAGCTGTATATTTTTTAACGTAGTAAGTCATAACTATTTAACTTGTAAATAAATGCAGATTTATTTACACGTAAGAAATGGAAGGTTAGTTCAAAATTTTACTTTGTAAATGTAATTGTAATAATAAAATAGCCAATATACTGCCCCACTGCTGGGCAAAAGCCTCCATAATTGAAATCGAGTCATCCCATCATGCCATACAAAATCTTTATGTCATGTTTTTTGTAACGTTTTTTAATTTATATTTGATTTTATACCTAAATAATCTGGTGCTATTTTATTTAATATAAGTAAAACTGCTTTTCCTTGTCTTGTGATGGAGTCTGTTTAAATAATGTTTAAACAACTGTTGTTTGTATTATAGCATATTTTCTCGCTACTGGAAATGTTACGTTCATGATATATTCATTGTAATGGCAACATTTTACTCTGTTCTGTAGCATGGCGGACCAGTTTTTTCTCGTGTCTCTTAATAAAAGATATATTATAAGTACATAGTTATAAAGTCAGCAAAAATTAAGGTTGTTTCTATTTTTTTTAACGCCTAGATGGCCAAGTATCACTCGGTACGACCCGAACGTCCTGGCAAAGTGTGTTTCGGAATTCTCGATGCATAGCCCAGGTTTGTGATCTGATCACCAACCCTCATTAATTTGGCAACGTAATGATTAAGTTACCCACAAGGTATATATCATTCTATCAGTGAACGAATTTTTAAAATTGAACTAGTAGTTCCAGAGATTAACCCCGACATACAAACATAGTCACAAACGTTACCTCCTTATTAATAGTAAACAACGTGTAACAGAAAGCTGTGGTCAAAATTAAAAGATCTAAAGTGCAAAGGTGCTAAGTTACTAAGGCATAATTATTAATTTAAACTTGTTATGCAATTTTTAATTAAATATTTCAATGGTGACGTCACATCAAAATAAACAAGTCACAGCCCTAGTGGTTTACTAACTTCTGTGTACTTACATTTATGATCACTGCTGCTTGCTTATGCGCGCTTGACACGCATGTCTTCACTAATATAAATATTTAATTTACAATTACATGACAAACTAAAGTTAATAATTATGTCTCAGTAACAACCTAAATAAAATTTAGATCGGATACACTTTGGATCTTTTCATTTTGACCACACTTTTCAGACAAAACGAATTGATTTATTAATATGAACTCTAGTTTCGCTTGCTGTCAAGTCCTCACGCGCCGCTTGACCTAATTGAGAAGTCTAGGGGCTATTTGGGGAGTTTCGGACGTGACCAGTTAGATGGTGCAAGCCCTAGTGCATGTCTAGGCCAGCTTAGGTCACATGCAGTAATGCAACTCGAAAATGGCTAAAAAAAATTCGAAATTGGACTTAGACTGTTGAAAAGAGGCAGCCGAAAGGTATTTGCCCAGCGGTTGGGATCCGATAAGTTATTTAGATTTATTAAGGTTTAGATTAAACCTGTCCAGTTTCCAAATTCTTAGACAACATTTTTTGAAAGGATTGTTATTAATTTCGATACGACTCGAACTTAGGAGTAATGACGCTTCACGCGTGTTCCCGCGTCCAACCATAGACACTAAAATAATTTGCCGATGGCTGCACAGCAAGTTTTGTTCATAACTTGCTCTAGTAGTGACGCCGTCTTTTTCGAATTAAGTACTCCTCCTTCTGAAACTCTTTGACTTCCAGCCTCCTTATTGAATATCGTAACTATTACTGCAATTGCCAACACGGCTATTCTTCACGGTGCCCCAGGCGGACCAATCCAGAAAAGCGAATATGCTTGGTTTTAGGTATGGCTTTACGTCAAATTCTAACGGAGCAATGGGGATTGATTTCTCCCATACCTACAACCCGATCACCGTTCGTCTTTCGACGGACGCTTAATATAAATTATTAATATGAATATTTAAGTCAGTCGACATAATTTTGTGCAATAAAGAATATAAGAATATTATGTAACATTGTTGTGTTCAGATAAACTGGAAAGTTTCTCAGTATTTATAAAGGTACTTACCTACTAATTCCGGGTGGAAATCCGCTTTATTTCCTATTCTTCTTTAGTAAAGACTCTATTGGCAAGTGTAACAATAGTATTCTTTTAACACGTGCACTGTGGTTCGTGTGCACTCAATCGTTTAAATGGTTAAAATGTATGCGGAGCACGCTTGTGAGGATGTGGATGCACTGTAGATCCTATATTTGCACTTTGACTTCTTCGGTTCAGCTTTGCGGTGGACTGTAATTGTGAAGTATTGTGAGCTTCTGACTTATATCAAAAGAAATAAAACTATATCGTGGTTTGCAGATACGAGCTAGATTTTAACATATGAGGTGTCGTTAGATTTGTTTTGACTGTGGAAGTGTATATCACTATAAAAAATCCGAAATATACTTTAAAAAAAAGTAAAAAGTTTGAAATAAAACAAAAAACCCGACTGCTAAAACAACTACCTATATAAAAAAAAATATAATCTCGTAAAAACCGGACAAACATAAAAATAACTGCAAAGAAAAAAACAAGCTCTACGATCCCAGAATCAATTTGAGCAATGTTGAATGCAATGTGAAATATTTCCTTATCCGATATCTATAGGTACTTAAATAATAAAATCTATAATAAATGAGTATTTATAAATACATTGAATATTGATAGTTGTCGCAGACGGGGACAATCATCAACCAAGCGGCCGCCGTGGCTAGCTCAATTAAATCCGCCCTCTTTTTGGTTGGTTTGGTTATTTACTAGTGGCCGCTCGCGGTTTCACCCGCGTGGTTCCCGTTCCCGTGGGAATATCTGGATAAAAAGTATCCTATGTGTTATTCCCGGTTATAAACTATCTGTATGCCGAATTTCATCCAAATCCATTCAGTAGTTTTTACGTAAAAAAGTAACAAACATCCATACTTACAAACTTTCGCGTTTATAATATTAGTAGGAAGTATAGGTATCGGACAAGGAAATATTTCATATTGCATTCAACATTGCTCAAATTGAATTCTGGGATCGTAGAGCTTGTTTTTTTCTTTTCTGTTTATTTTCTTTGCAGTAATTTTTTATGTTTAGTAGTCCGGTTTTTACTAGTACCTATATTTTTTTTATATAGTTGTTCAGCAAGTAAATATTATACTTCATGGTATAAGACTACTATTATTAATTATGTGGTATGCATAAGTTCAATATATAAGTAGACTGTTCACGCTGCACTAGTAACACATAGGCATAGAAACTTAGAAACTTTTACTTAATTAAGTATATGATTGCTCCACTACGCCGTCATATGAGGTAGCTGTACCACCATCTTGTACAAGTCTGTGACGTGCACTTTATCACTTACCATGAAAAACTGATGGAGAATAAAACTCGATCTATATAGTTTTCGTTTTCGTTATCAAGATCTAATGAAAAAACTTGCGCTAAGTACCCTGTCAATATTAAATGACAAAATCTTCCCGTGTTAACTTCACTTCGTATTAGAAAAAACAAAAAATTGCTTTACCTACCACGAAAATGCGATTCAAGAGGTATGCAATGTTTTAAATTTAATATTTTAAAAATCTTATCTTATAATCTTTTAATGTAGCAACCACGCTGTAATGAAACTGTTTTTGTTTTTTTTTTTTCTGTTTCTTGTTTCTGTTTCGGTATGTGCCGTCTGTCTATGTAACGGTGACAAAACTATTAAGTTCCAGACTACTTAAGTACAGAACTCGCATATCAACCTATCCAAAACGTCAAATTTCTACAATACATTTTCAACCATATGACTCAGTAATAAAGTTCAAAGCCTATTGAGGAAATTTAGGTAGTACAGTTTGTGGTAGTCCTCAGGCATCTGTACATGAGCGAACATCTGGCTTTCGCAATTTTGCAGCGCGCTGTGATTGTCGGAACAATATCAGCGTGTGTTGCGAATTCGTTTAAATACCTAGTTTCAATCAGTTTTGAGCACTAAACGGAACAGTGCATATGCAATGTGTTTCCTAAACTTAACACCCAAAGGAAAAATAACAAATTCAATATTGAAATGTGTTTTATTATATTTTTAATATTGCTGCTTTAGCTGTTGATGTTTGGTAATGTGTTATAATAAGAATAGATTGGATAGTTTGTCAAAGCTTTTCGTAACAGTAATTTTTACGGTACTAATTTAGGAGCCTTTTATTGAAACTTGTTTTTTGTAGATTACATGCGTAAAAATAAATATCACCATCAACTCATTTTTATGTCCCCACTGCTGTGACGAGCCTTCCCTGTGGATGGATAGGGAGAACGGGCCGTAAACCACCACGCGGGCCCAGTGCGGTTTTGTGGTTGTTAACGATTGCTAATGCAGCCGGGACCAACGGCTTTACGTGCCTTCCGAAGCACGGAGGAGCTTGAGATGATAAAATTTTGGTCACTTATCCGATGACCGGCCTTGGCGAAAGTTGCTTAACCACAACACTGGCAGACCGGGCGTGTTAACCACTGCGCCATCGAGCTCCTCAATATAAATATGAATCCTACTATCCTACTAATATTATAACAAATATTATAAATAAAGCAAAAACGTCACATTATTTCTTGTTTCAATGCTTTCCGTATTTACGAGTTCAATACAGACCCCCGATCGAAGCTATCGAACTGTGAAGTTTTATAAACATTATTTTGCGGATAGATGTTCACATCTGATTCTTCGTGTTTTCCGGCATTACCTATTGTGACATGTCGCTATTTAAATTTTGTTTCCGTAGTCAAGTAGGTATAGGCGCGAAAACATGCTGACTTTTCTTTAAGGCGACACTTGAAAAAAATACATCAACTTTTATCGAAAGTTGTACGAGTATGACAAGACCAACGAATCTGAAATTTTGATATAGATAACTTCATGCCTTTGTCTTTAAAACGCTTGCTCAAAAACACGATTGTGCAATTTTGACTCGATCGTAATTCTTTACATAAACATCTCTAAAAAATCATTATTGCTATAATTACAATGAAATTACTTAATCTATGTTTTGAAATCACTCAAATATATTGATAACATCATTATTCTTAATTTGATTGCTGCATATTTATATTTTATATATATATATATATATTATTATATATATTTTTATTATATATATATTATATATATTTTTTTTAGATTGCGGTCTCAATTGTCACAGGCGTTGCGTGTTTTCGACCTTATGATAGCGCCCTTAAGGTTCAGCCTTTTGAACATTCTCAAATCGAGGTGACGTCTTAACTCAACCTGAAATGATAATTTGCAAACTAAGTGGCAGGGTAACGGCACCAATGTTCGTCATTTTAAGTCCAGCGGTTGACAGAATTTTCGTTGCCAAAAACTAACATAAATCTTCATTGAAATATTACGGTATGACAGCAAGGAAGCAGGCAGTCCGTATATAATTGTGTCCAAAGACTAAATCAGTTACCTTTAATGATTAAAGGGAGTTCTTGGCGGAAAAGTGAAGAGTCATGTCTGCGGTTTTGTTTTATTTTCTAAAATTGTTAAGTCGAATATTAATGTGAAATAATGATGGATTATTAACCGTTAAGTGTTCGTGAGTGCGCATGAGTGTTGGCAAATGAAACAAAACAGTGCAACGTCACTTTTCAAATTATCTCAAGAAGTACTTACGCCCGAGGACTTGGTAAAATCCCACATCTTTACTGAGGTACTCGAGGGGTTGGGGGGTATATCATTTCGCACTTCTCATTTCTATTATCATTCATTATCATCATACAGGAAGGAAATATTGTTGATTTATTTATTACTTGTAAGAAAAAATTATTTTGACACTGGCTAAATGTGCTAATCGCACAAAGCCATCAACTAAAGGAAAAAAAAATGATTAAAGGGCACTGTCGAAGTATTCCACGAAGCACACCCAAACGAAGCACACCCACGAAGCACACTCATAGTGAGGACACCGTCGGTCACTGGTGTGGTTCCTGTCAAACACCGGTGCAACTACACATAAGTTTCAATGTTATAATGTCCTTATTACTTAGTCAGCAGTGGGACAGTATAGCTATTTATATTAGTACTAACTTTCTGCCTTTTTTGTGGACAAATGTTATTGTTAATAGATCAAGAGAAAAGTCACCCACGACCACGAGCCTACATATACTTAAATGAGGCGGTATATTAACCCTTTGTTAAACAACATACAGCAAATAGCACTGCCTTAATAACTTAATATCAAGTAGAAACGACACTGGGATTTCTTGCTGGGAGAGTGAAAAGTGTTGTATGCAATTTTGTTTTATTTTCTAAAATTTGTTTTGCTGTACACAGGTATGTGCCGCGAATAGCAATTAACCCTAACATACGGTCAATGCGGTCTAAAAATACAAGAAGAGCAATGGGGCTAAATGTCGCGAGATATTTAACAGATAAGTAAATATAATTGTACTTAAAGTAAGTACTACTATTACAATGGCTTTAAGTACTAAAAGAAGAAGAATACACTATTGTGTTGTTGTGTACTGTGGCGGCCTGCGGTCGCCATATAATTTTTTATCCTTACGTAGGTATGGTTAAAAAGTTTGTAAACGCATTCCTAATCGCGTGTAGATCTGATTAAGTTAAGACACGGCATCCTCCCTCCAACATCTACATAGTTCATATTGTAAATATAGTCTTGTAAGGTTTAGGTAATAAGTCAGTCACAATGTAGTCACTGTAAATATACAACATCACATAAAGAGACGCAGTCGTTATTTACCATCGCCATGGAACCCTCCATCGTCACAACGACACATACCTCGACCTCGGGAACATGTACTATTGTACACATCACATCATCAGTTCATTTTATGACCTTCTGCTGGGGCACGAGCCTTCCCTATGGATGGATAGGGAGAACGGGCTATATACTACCCGCGGGCCCAGCCCAGATTGGTGGCTGTTAAACACTGCTAATGCAGCCGGGACCGACGGCTTTACGTGCCTTCCGAAGCACGGAGGAGCTCGAGATAATAAAATTTTGGTCAACCATCCGATGACTGCCCTATGCGAATGTTGCTTAACCTTAGAAATTGCAGACCGGGCGCGTTAACCGAGCTCTTTACACCTTCAGTTATGTCAATATTCGTAATACTCTCGACAGCACAATAGAAACTGAGATACGAAGCAAGAGTTTCGAATTTAATTTTTAATTTACGCCCCCATAAGTACAGTCGAGACCGTAATGGCGCCAGGCAGCTCAGTATTGTGTTTGTGTTATAAGCAGGCGGTTTGGTGTGCGAGTTATTGTTATATACCGCCGACAAAGTAAACATGTTGAGTGTTATTAAAAAATACAAGAAGAATCTTGCTGCTGCTTTGTCAGCGTGAATTCTGCCGCAAAGCATGACTGTTCTTATAAGCTTTTATTTAGTTTCACCTGTCCCGATGTTTGTCCGTTTGTTTGTCTGTAATCAAATCTTGCAAGTTAAAATTGATCCACTTCCCGGTTACCGATTGATTGAAATTTTGCATGCATGTGTAAATCGGATGACAATGCAAAACTATTATGACATGGAGTTAATCTGATGATGAAACCGATGAAACATAGGAACTCGGTAGTTAAACGACACAACCCCATCGAGTTTGGGCTCGTATGATTCGTCTTGACGAGTACTTTGGTTCTAGATGGTAACCAGTGTCTGATGATAGAGCTGGAAGATGGCCATAGGAACTCGGTAATTAAACGACACAACCCCACCGAGTTTGGGCTCGTATGATTCGTCTTGACGAGTACTTTGGTGCTTCATGTTAACCAGGGCCTGATGATGGAGTTGGAAGATGGCCATAGAAACTCGGTAATTAAACGACACAACCTCATCGAGTTTGCGCTCGTATGATTCGTCTTGACGAGTACTTTGGTGCTAGATGGTAACCAGGGTCTGATGATGGAGCTGAAAGATGGCCATAGGAACTCGGGAAAATAGGTTCGTTCGTTCTGTTTGTTATGAATGTGGATTCTTTCATTGATAAGATGGATAAGATGGATGACCCAATGCTAAGGTGAGCACGTGCCGAGGGCTGAATGGTATGAGGGTGTATAAACATGTCATATCGCTAACGTCGCGCCTCAGGGTACCAGGGCGAATCCTGTTGTATTGATGCCCATATCCCCCTACAATGGACCACCGGGGATAGACCTTTTTTGTCCTATACTCGGGGGACCAACATGAACAAAAATACTAAAAAGTAAGAAAATAAAATTTAATGAAAAAATAACTTTTTAAAAACAAGTTTTATTAAGTACTTGTTTCTAAAAAAAGTTATTTTAACACAGACCCAATTTTTTTTATAAATAAAAGCGTGTTACATTGTGATTGCAAAAGAAAAATAATGAAGGTGTAAATTATGCTAAATGTTCTTTTATTTCAATTTCAAATTATTTTTAACTTTTTAGTTCTTTTTTTTTATTAACAAGTACTTAATAAAAGCTTGTTTTTAAAAACATCATCATCATCATCATCTCAGCCAAAAGACGTCCACTGCTGGACAAAGGCCTCCCCCAAGGATCTCCACAACGACCGGTTTTGTGCTGCTCGCAACATATTTTTCCTTAAATTTTTATTTTATTTTAATTCTCCGTTGTCATGATTTTTCATAAGATAGTTTCAAGCTTTATTATATGACAGAGTTCCACTCGAAAGGGTTTTTAAAAGGTACGGGCAACGTTTACGGGTCTTAAAAAAGTACTTTAAAAAAAATATTTATGGTTTTTCTCAGTAAAAGTTTTTTTTAAATGATATTTTCCTTCTTGTAGAGCAAATCAGCAATATCTGTTTGAGCCTCCTCGAAAGTACCTACCTACGAATCTTATGTTGAAAAAGTATTTACTACACCACAGCAACAACAAGTGTGCACCATCTGAACCAGTAATAAATCAAACGCATTGTCTATGTAAATGAAACCATTAACGTAGACCGTCTGAAACTTACAATAGCAGTTATCAACCCATCATAGCGTCAACAAGGCGACACATTGATAGCCCGATTCCCCTTATTTGTTGATAACCCGATTCTCTTCGAAACCAGCAATAATGTGGTACGTATACGTACAGTCAAGTTCACAATCACTAAAATACTTTTACAGTTTACATAGACAAATACACCCCATAAAATGTCAAAAGTAACGTTCACCTTTGTATATGCAGGTACCTTTTATTTTATTTGCATGAGTTTGTAAACAAACTGTCGTTCTATTACTGTAAATGGTCATCACACCTTTTTTTGTTTGTTACACCATGTGCTATACTTTATCAGTTGTGCGTTACTGATATTTGAGGTTTCGGTTATCATACGTATTATCCTGTTATTTCACTGATCCTTAGTCCCTTCTAATTGGAACACATTAGCGGTAGGTCATATGAAAAGGGTGGTCTCCAGACGAGTTCTGAGCCCTTTAGTTACCATTGTGGTCTAGTAGTCTAGTTGTTAAACCTTCGCTCTAAAGATCGATGCATAACCCGAGTTTATGATCACCATCCGGCATTTGACAAGCGTTTGCTTTTACACCTGTAAAAGCGGACGACAAGCATGTACTACGGCCTCTCCCTGTCTCGTCCGGGAGTGTTCACTTTCCCTGATCCAATCCGAACCCTCGGAGACTAGAAGAAATTGTGGACAAGCTTGCGTGATGCCATTCCTTGAAGAAACCCACTGAAGGTATATTGATCACATGGCTTGAGGAACACTTTAAATTATTGTACAAATCCGGTGTCATTGAAAAGACAAACGACTGTAAAAAAAATGTTTACTTTGTATTACGTTGTCCCGCGTTTATTTGTTTTCGTCACGACTGTACGTAGCGTGAAGCGATTCAGCGTTTACATGTGTGTCATCGAGAAATGCGGCGGGCGCGGTGAAACGCGAGAGCGGGCACGCTCCGGCGCGCGCGTTTTTACGCGTAATCTGCAGCCCCACTGCGAGCGATTAACAGATTATTCAAATTATCCGATCGTATGTATATTTCATTTATATCATAAAACAACTTAACCTTCAGTAGATTAGTAGTAAATTAGTAGATTTTACAAGACAACGATAATCGTAAACAACATTTAAAAAATTAAACATTTCTGTGTGCCCGTTTAAATTTAATGTTGTACCTAAGCAGTCTGTTTGTATCTTATAAAATAAAATAAACAAAATTAAGGGGTACATGTACTGGCAGCCTGAGCCAGCTCTCTATCATATTCAAGGGTATTATGTGTGCTCTTAATGCAGTTTATTGTGGCAGTGTTGTTGCAGTTGTGAAAAGGAGATGCGTGTAGCGGCTTAAATACGCGTCTCGTTTTCACAACTGCTATAACATTGCAGTAATACTGCTTTAAAAGTTCATGGTAAAGCCCTGACCCGAAAAGGTGATGCACACCGCTTGTACATATAGCGTCATAGAACTTCATAGAAGCAGCCAACGCTCCTTTGAGTATAAAGAATTCTACAAATCCACCAGTTGAACTAAAATTTTTTTGCATACATTTTCGTCGCTTGCCCGTGTTCGACTTCGATAGTAAACCTTGAGTTCTATTTAACGATGTAAGAGATATTCAGCTAGTTTCGTAGTTAGTGCAATGTGGTTGTAAATCTATCACAAAGATAAACGCATTTGCATTGCATTTATACACGCTGTAAACATGAAATTGTAATTGTATGCATGTTTCATAAATAATAATACTATGTGTAACTCATATTTTGATGAAGAGCGTTTGTGAGTTAGTATGGAAATATATTCACCTAAGTGAAATATACATTGTGACATTTGTGCCAGTGATCAGTCAGGTGGATTAAATTAGATTGCTACTTGACGCGAACCATCTAGTTGTAAAATGACAAGCTGATTCTCATATTTATTCGAGCGTTACAGAACACACATCTTTTTATATTTAAATGTACGTAAAATGTGTCAATCTTGCTAGACTTGAACATGACATGTCTGTTTACATAATTACCTTCAAATTATAAGCTATTTATTTTATATTAACGATCGTTAAAATATATTTAAATTAGGTCTCCATTAGTCTTTGCCAAAAGTATGTAGTGATGTTTGTGATCGACTGTACCTACCCATGCATAATAACTGAACATACAGTATCTATACCAGATTTAATAAAGTTGTGTCTTCAAAGTTTACAGAGCATAATAATAATATAAATAAATAATGATAGTAAATATTATTATACTCTTTTGATTTAAAGTGGTATGAAGGACAAACCTAGCGCCCGAATACTCAATTTTATACATTGAGTAAATTTAAGGATTGACAGATTTCCATACAAACTTTTTTACCCCTATTTCACCTCTCTAGGGGAAGTTTTTCGAAAAATGCTAAAACACGTCATTCTTTATTCTTGTTGAAAAATCTAAAGATCGATTAAAATATTCATTTTGATAGTTATTACTTTAAAAATTACGATTTCCCCAAAAAGCCTTTTTCCCTTTTTACTCATTTGAAGAAAAATAAATATTTATAATATTTTTTTTCAAAAACCCAAATACCAATTTTCATTTTCATTTTCACTTCAAAACTGACGGACATCATACAAACTTTCACCCCCTATTTGACCCCCTTAGGGTACGATTTCCGTAAAATCCTTTCTTAGTGGCTGGTTACGTCACTCAATTAACCTACAGTCCAAATTATATCTAATTAGCTTCAGCGGCTTAGGCTCCGCGATGATGAGTCAGTCAGTCAGGACAAGTCATTATATGTATATAAATTATGGCACCTTATCACCTAAATATGTCCAGCAGTGGACTAATACAAGTAAGTACAAAATAAAATTTTATTAGATTATTTTTTATTATTTTAAAAATAGTATGATTTTTTCAAAATAATAAAAGTAAGTACTTTAGTTGTTATCAATGTTACACGTAATTCTAACACCGTATTAAAGGTACTGATAAAGGAAAGTAAGTAATAATTTCTGTACACAATGTTCCAGCGATAGCCTCATTTAGTTTGTAAGCTAATAGTAGCAATTAAAATTACTAAACATGGCGATTTACTCAAAGAGACTGATTAGTAAATTAATGTACCCAGCGGAGGATGAAAATTGCGATATAACACATTAACGACTCACGTTTAATGAAAATCAAATTTAAGTATAATCTAATACACAACTTGCCCAAAGAATATCTGGTAGAAGGCCAAACATTCATTTAACTTTCATCTATACAGTTCATACTTCCTTTTTTCTCACTTATTAATAGGTTTATACACCTTAATATTATTATACACCTTTAATTAGGTCTGCTATATTTAGCTAGTGAAACAAACACACTCTACAATTTTTATAGTGTTAAAATAAATAGATGCTAAGAAAATTTAAAAAAACATTAGTATGAAAAATAAAATTTTATAAAAAATCTTCATACAAAACTCCAATTTCATAGGTTCAAACCAAACCTATTATTTTGGGATATATCTTTCAAATCAAGGTTTGGTTATTACATTTTTTTTAAATTTCTTACTTACGGGTAAGCAGTTCTATCTCACTATATGTTAAGTGATGATAAGGCCGTAGGTGGAAGCGCATTTCACCCGGAATCCTCAACTACTGAAGCACTGATGGCAATCTTATCCCTAGCTGCCGGAACACAACAAACATTAAGGTTATGGCGACATATTTAGATCGTATGGTAATAGCTGGCAGGCGGACAAACAAGCCCTCTAGTTCTGAAACCGATCAAAGAGTATGTTTTTCCATTTTCTATTTTTACCCAATAGGCAATTTTCTGAGTGGTAGAGCCACGCTGCGTTGCAGCACGAAATGGGCCGGCTCGCCCGGCGTAACACCACCCTCTCACAGAATATCGGCGTGAAACAACGGCACTCGTTGCTGTTGTGTTTCGTCCGGTGAGTGAAAGTACCGGAGGCCCATCTCTCACCCCTCCCCCCTCCCAATTCCTACTCCCTCCTCAAGATCCAACTCCTTTCCAAGGTTGGCAACGCATCTGCGATAACTTTGGTTTTGCGGGTGTCCATAGGAAGCGGTGATTACTTTCCATCAGGTGACCCGCCTGCTCGTTTGCCTCCTTTTAAAATAAAAAAAACCTAATAGGCTAACCTTTTTTTGTCGATATAAATATTGGCCGCATATAACTTTTCCAGATTACCCAGATGCAAGCTCACACTGGCGCGTCGCTTCCATATTCATATCAAACCACACAAGTAGCATTCGTTAGTAAGAACACAAGCATGACACATAGCAACGATATCCGCCGTATCATAAAAACTAATGGTGTTAGTAAAAAACTGATAACGGCCCGGCGCGGCCAGTTAGGGCACGCTCCAATTGGTAGCGATACCGGTGGCTCGGGCATCACGCGGCTGGATCTGCCAAGCCTGCCCGCTGCATGCACCTAAGGCGAGTCGAGATCGAGAATCAATGTTAGGTGAGGCGTGATTCATTTGTCTTTTTTCTTTTTTATGAGTATGCTGAGCCCTTCTTTGACCAGTGTGTGTTGCCAGTTGCCAGTGATGACATACCTATGGTAATGAGACGTGGTCGCTTACTCTGAGTGTTAAAAGGCTCAAGGTCACCCAACAAGCGATGGTAAGGGATATGCTTATGGGGGTTCTCTACGGGACCGAAGTGGATGGTCTAACACAGATGGTGGGTGGAATTATTAATATATCTCGAGTACTTCGGAAAGGTACAGTTGTTGTAGTAGATGGCGGTCGTTAAAAACCCACTTACTAACCCTAGTTAACTTTACTGTACTGCAGTTATAATAATTATTTGTTCTTTAAGTATTCCTAAGGGACCATTCTAGAGGATGGTCAGCAGCATCTCTCTGAGGTTACCCTTAACCTACTGCGATCGCCAACCCGCCTGCCAAGCGTGGCGATTACGGCAAATACCCCTCATATCCTTGGGGGAGGCCTTTGTCCAGCAGTGGACGTCTTTTGGCTGAGATGATGATGATGATGATGAAGTATTCCAAAAAAATAATTATGTTTCATTTTATTATTCAATCGTTTCAATTGTATTGCATAAAGAAGTCACCTCTACAAGGTAGCATATAAAATTAATGTTTAAAAGTTGCTTTAATTTGTTATTTTCAGTGTACTATCGAGTTCAGTGAACTAAACAAAAAGCTTTCATTACGTAAAAAGTCGCAATTCAAAGAAAATGTAGGTTTCATGTCGGTTATGGTAATCTATACAAGTGTGCGTTTCTAACTGAGTGCTGACACGCGAGAATCTGACGCCAAGTTAATAATATCTTATTAGGTTCCTTGGATGTAGATGTTATTATTTGTTAAAATTTAGAATAATTACTACTTAGTAAGCAAGTTTTATGCCTACATTGGGAAAAACTCTATTGTTAAAATGTATCGCTATCAATTATCTCGTTTGCCAAATGCAGATTGGTGATCACAAACCCGAGCTATGTATCAAGGAATTCGAAACACAGTTTCCCAACATGAAAGTTGAAGCCAGGGAAATCCATCTAGTCTCCGAAACTAGATCTCGGGCCAAGCGCCGAATGCTTAGCAGTTACTATCTATATACACAGATAGTAAGCAATTACCGTTATGTAAAACTATAGCTGACCCGGCGGACTTCGTACCGTTTTGCCAGTTTCTATGACAACAAAACAAACAAATCGTATTTCTATTTATTTATCATTAAGCAATTTTTTTTCTAGTAATAAATATAGCCTATGTTACTCAGCGCTAATGTAGCATTCTAATGGTGAAAGAATTTTTTTTAAATCGGTCCAGTAGTTTTTGAGTTTATTCGTTACAAACAAAAACACAAAAATACAAAGCTTTTCTCTTTATAATATTATAGATAGTGTAACAAGGTCTACTAACTACATACCTACTTAAGTTTTTTTAATTGGAATTGATTTTTTCAAGTTATCGGTAACATTTAAATATATAAGTATTAATTCAATTGTATTTTGTGGGCCAGCGCGCAGCGTATAAGCATTGCTATTGCTATCCAACGTGGCATGCTGCTAGCTTACTGGGCACTCTGCCTGATGGGGATGATTTGGAACAATTTTTTTATTTATAGTTTTTAGTAGTTATAGTTTATAGTTTTTATAAGTTAATTTTAAGAATCATTTTTAATCGATCTTCAATACAATTACAATGCGCAATAAATAAAATAAACTTAACTAAAACTATTACTAAATTAAAATATGGCGTCCAAAAATTTATCCGCGTCGCTGTCGACTGGTAATGTACCCAAGAGACTGGCGGCATTGCCTCGTTGTATGGCAATGCTTAGCCTCTGGCCAAGGTAAAAGCCAGCCTTTGGGTCATGGGAAGAGTTAACCAGCCGTTTGGAGATGTCATTATACAAAGCATGAGCACTCGGACCCCACGGCCCGAGTAAGTAGGTAGTTTAATTTACTTGTTATTGTCTTTGTTTGTAAATAATAAAGTTAGTTACATGTTTCTTAGAGCAAGAAAAACAATATTTTATGTTACATTGTCCCCATTAAATTTACGAAGTCAATAATTTGCTTTATATGTATATATATATGAAGACGGTTAGTTCGGTGCAATCCTGTCCTCGTATCTCGACTTCAGATAGAACGGAGTCATGCCTACTTTACAATGTATTCCTATATACATTTTCCTCAAACTAGACTAGTTAGGTACCACACAACTGAAGTTACTAAACAAATGAAGCCCAGACGGCGTCACGTCTCACTCAGGACACAACATAAGGAGGCCTAGAAGGCAAGCCTAACAAAGCGCTCAACCAACGCACACATTGAACGGACACGTCTCAGATATAGTTGTAAACCAGCGGCTTGTAAACCGGTAGTTACCGAAACCAGCGGCTAGAAACGAATAACCAGCCGCTGGATACCGGATAGATACCCGAAATGTATCATATAGTAAATAAATCAGAAGCGAGACCACAAAAACAAAAAAACTAATCATGTGAATATATCAATGAAATGTAAGCAGCCGTTTTCAGCCGCTACTAGAAATGATAATAAGCCTAATAAGCCGTTTCTAGCCGCTAGGCTAGAAATGTTAGTAACCAGCTTCACATTTATAATTTCGGAACAGTCCGAATCCAGTTGTTGCGAGATTCCGCGTCCGTGAGAGGCTGATGTGTGAGTTGATCGAGCGCGTTTGTATAGAGGTTACATTCTGCAGTCTCCTTATATTGTAATGTGGACCTTGCTATACACATCATCATCAGCTCATTTTTATGTCCCCACTGCTGGGACACGAGCCTTCCCTATGGTGGATAGGGAGAACAGGCCATAAACCACCACGCGGGCCCAGTGCAGTGCGGTGGTTGTTAACGACTGCTAGTGCAGCCGGGACCAGCAACGGCTTTACGCGCCTTCCGAAGCACGGAGGAGCTCGAGATGATAAATTTTTGGTCACCCATCCGATGACCGGCCTTTGCGAAAGTTGCTTAACCTCAGCACTCGCAGACCGGGCGCGTTAACCACTGCGCTATTGAGCTCCTTTCTATACACATTTTTCTAAAAATACTCTGGTTAGGTACCGCATTACTGTATTCACTAAATAAATAAAGCCCAGACGGCGGCGTCACGTCTCTCTCAGGACGTTCAGGATGTTAGCTGCCAGCTAAAAACCATTGTGTCATAATATTAACATTGTACTTTTTGTGAATATCTGGTCGCCCGCCTTTACCCGCCCACACCCATTAGTGCCTGATCTTATTTCCAATGCCAAGCGGTTATGGACCTAATCGCATTGTTTCGGTAAGGTATACTTTGTAAGGAGTCCTTATTCATTTTACGTGTGAGTGGTTCTGAAAGGTTTGTAAAAGATAGAGAAAAACTACTTCAAATTAGCTCACGTCCAATGATTATAGGACAAAACATGTTATTAGCATAGTCATGTCATGTAGCGGGTTATAATAGTGTAAGACAAGTGCTAATAAAACAATCTTATACTATAGTTATTATAAGTAGGTATAATTAGACTCACCATAAAAATCTATCATAGATCGCTTTGACAAAAACCGAATTATACTCATTATGTTTATGATTTTAATTAACAAATATAGGTATGTATTAATAGCGTAAGCCGATTTTTGTCCCAGTGATTATGGGACGATAACTGCACATAAAAAATCGGTTATGGTCTCATTTTGAAGAGCTCCAGCCGTAGATGTGCAGAAAAATAAAGAAACCTGTGTCATAGGTTTCGAAATTCCTACAAAATCTGTTGAATAAACGCGAAGTTTTGCGGGCGACCCGCTATATAAATAACATGAAAAGCTTTTCGTTGATAAGCGCATCATTTGAGAACGGCTTAACGGATTTTGATGAAGTTTGCACTGTCTATGTGTCTATGAACGCCTCGGTGCTCGAGTGGCAAAGCGTTCGGCTCGATGTCCCCGGGTTCAATTCCCAGGTCGGGCAAAGTGTGTTTCAAAGATCAAAATCTTCCTTCTTTAGAATGGCGTTATGGTAGAATCGAAAGCGTACATCCTGGTACCGATGGCGTGGTGCGAGTTGTCACTCTCCGCACTAAAAACAGCCTCCTTCGTAGACCTGTTGCAAAGATTTGTCCTTTGCCTATTCAACATTAAGATTGTATATCTGCTTTTCATATTCTTAGTTAAGTTCTCTACTTTTAACTTAATTTTAGCTTCGTTTATATAATGTTAGGATAGGGACTGGAAACTTTACCATAAGGATATTCGACCGATCATGGGCGACTGTTAAATTTTGCCGTATTTTGTTTGTGAAATCCTTTGATGATTTCAAGTGGGGGGTAATGTTAGAGCATGTCATCCTTTTATTCCTTCCACATTTCCTACTTCATTACCTGGGCTCATTATAAAGTGCCATCTCTGGGCGCTTTCCGCAAACATGAACCGAACGCGTCAATCAAAATTAAAAGGTAAAAAAAATGGCAGTCAACTGAACTCGTTCGCGCCAACGCCATCAATAAAGCGCGTTGCTAATGAATATACAAAGTGCTGGAAAATAGTGTTATCTTGTGTTCTCATTCTATATCTTCACTCCTTACCCCGGGGTACCTGTTCCATATGTGAATAACGGACGAATACTCTGCCGCGAGTGTGCAAGGAACTGTGCGTTGCGAATACCTACCGCCGGAGCCCGAGGTAAGACACCCATCTATCTTCTATTCTCCTTACCCCACAAGCTGGGCTAAATTCTTATTTCATTACAATCATATTTATTTATCTAAAGTGTTAGACCTCCACCAAAGTTTCCTTGGAAAAAACCTAACAGTTATGTATCATGTTTTATTAGTGTGGACGAAAAGTGGCTGATGATGATGATGATGATGATGATGATGATGATAATGATAATGATGATGACGATGATGACGTGTCAATGAAACAACCTTATACTTGTAGTTTTGTAACACACAACATAAGTTATATAAAATGAGTTATATAATGTTACTTGCTGTGGACTCACCTGTGGGCTGTAAACATAATATTTCTGGCTGTATATAAGCCCGACGGGTAAGCCCGGGTAGACGTGTTCTAGAGTAGAGATGGCTACTCGGCAGACGTAGTCTAGGACGCCCTCTGGCGCGGTGGAGCGACGATATACGCAAAGTGGCTGGCAGTGGTTGGATGAGAGTAGCCGAAGATCGGAGTCAGTGGCATGCATTGGGAGAGGCCTTTGTCCAGCAGTGGACTGATGTGGGCTGATGATGATGATGATGATAAGCCCGACTCATCTAACGAGTTTCATAACGAAGCTCTTGTGCTAGATAATTGGTGTGAGTGCAGGAAAGTTTATTTATTATTTATTTAGCATTTTATTTTCGGCACAAAGTGTCTGTGTCTGTCCTGTTACTAAAGCCGCTGGTTGTTTTTAGCTGCTGCAAAAGGATTAGCCTTTTTACACGATAAACACGCTGGAACTTTTACATTCGAGGAGACTGGCGTAAAGGAAATGAATGTACAAACAATTTTATGATTCGTTAGTAGAGAGACAATGTAGTTAATTTACCTGTCGTCTGCTGTGAAATGAACGCCTTGGTGGCCTAGTGGCAGAGCGCTAGGCCCGATACACGAAGGTCCCGGGTTCAATTCCCTAGTGGGGCAAAATGTTTTTTGAGATTTTTCGATGCGTAGCCCGATGCTGATCACCAAACCGCATTTGGCAAGCGTGGTGATTAAGCCATTACTTATCAATTGTAGCGATGACTTGATTTTAATGATGATATTACATGTTGTTTAATGAGTTTACAGATAAGATAAGATATATACAGTAAGTAGTTTTATATCTGACCATGTCAAACTTTCCAAGAATCGCCAAAGAAATAAGTTTTGCGAGCACCTTTTGCAGCGCAAACTGCGCTCTGGCTCTGACGCCTTCAGTGTTAAAACTTTCAGGGCTGAAGTTGGCGGTGTGGTACTTATACCTGCCTTCGTTAGCGTGCTGTTTGGAGCCATTGGGTAGCTTAACTATTAAAGTCTGTCGAAAAGAACTAACTTTATATTTCTCTCCGTTGCTTATGCTCCGAGATCGTTGTTGTTTATTTAAACTTAAATGGATAAGGCATAAAAACACATTCAGAAACACATCGTGTCTTATCAATAAATATTTTTGTAAGACAAGATAATATACCATGTATAAGTCTATAAAAGAAATAATAATGTAAGAAACATATTTTGTTTTTTTATTCATTTTTGTAAGCGTTAAGATTCACTGTTTTCGTAGTATCTTACTACCATCATCGGGTCGAAAGGGTGAAAGAGCTTACGTAGAAACGAATATATAAAATATTTGTCACATACATTTAGGTACTGCGATCAACGAAACCCACTTATTTTAAATAAAAAAGGATAATTTTTAATTGTATTAATTTATTAAAAAGTATTGAAAAATTAAGTGAGCTAAACATGCAAGCTCAAAGAATTTTATATTGACACCTTAGAATAATTTCGTAGAAAGATAGTCTTCATACAAGCGCTCTGTCAAAAGTGAAGCACTAAACCGATTCACACGTTCGCGACGATTACTTGCTTGCGCTCGGCGACACGCACGCACACGTACTTGTAACTCCGTGATGTACATTGAAAACTCGGCGTTTGGAGCCATCATCATCATCATCATCGGCCTATATTAGTCCACTGCTGGACATAGGCCTCCTCTAATGAGCGCCATAGCGCCCTGTCCTCGGCTTGACGCATATTGAGCCATATCTGGCTCCAAAAAAGGTGCTTCAAAGTGGGCGCGCGGACTTATTTTCTATACCGTAATTATTCTAAGATTGACGCACTACGGCTGAATGAAAAGCCTAGCCTAGACTCAACGATTTACTTTTATTAATTTTAATCGGAATTCAATGTTATTGAATTTTTTATATAATAACCAAACAAGAGTTATTTACTAATCCATATGCTTTACCTAATAACAATAAATTAGTTTAAATTATTGTCAATATTTTTACTTGCGTATCGTCTGCATATTGAGAATTCACTGTCTAAACAAATAAATCTATCAAAACTGAAACTTTCCAGTGTCGTTAAGAAGTTTATCATCGTACGTCAAGTTTGAAAACCGCTTCAGATTCATGAATAATTTTCCATGAACAATGCATAATGTTAGCAACTGCTTATTGCGTTATTAAAGTTAATCACAGTAGCTAATAACGACTTAGTTGTTCTTAAACCAGACACAATAGAAATTCAATTGTTTTTTGGCACTGTGGTTACATTGGGCGTCCAAGTATATAAGGTGATATAAACTTAAAACAAAATATCTACTCTTTTATTATTTTATTGCTAACGAGTAAACAATTGGCCTTGATCTTACCTGATCTTAAGTTATGATAAGGCCGATAGTGGAAGCGCACTTTACCTGGAAGCTTCAACACTGAGGCACTGGCTATCTCATCTCTAGCTGCCGGAACACAACAATCCTACAAGCATTGATGTTATGGCGACATATTTAGATAAGACGGTGGTAAGTTAGTGGACAAACAAGCTCTATCACCAACGAAACCAAGTACATAAACATGTACCCCCACTGGGAATCGAACCCGACACCTCTGGGTCTTAAACCGGTGGTCTTTACCATGAGGCCACAGAGGCGGAGTAGTATAATATTGGGCATTCTATCCCACCCCTCGTTCGTGTCGGCAAACGTTCGTTTGCCTCCACTCTCTTGCGTTGGGATAGAACACCCAATATTATAAATAGATTTGACATGAACAGATTTCGCGTTTATTCCATCCACTTCCACACACTAAAATATTTACAAAAAAGATCATTCTAGATTTGAAAGGCAAAAGACTCACCAAGCTCAATCGCTCTGCTCGGCTCGATAATTCATTACTACTATATATATTCACAGATTAATTATGGAACAATTTTTTACTATATTTCAGACACAATTTGTAATCAAAAGTTCTTAGATATTTGTATTTATAGGTCAGTTTGACGCATGCCCTTAAACAGTATTGGCACTATAGCAAACCTTAAATCTATGTGGATGAGTCGATTACCACGAGGAACACCCAGAATTTTAAAGTTTTTGTGGAACTTTACTAACAACGTCTTGACCAGAATGGCTCATGATCTCCCTGAATATCATTTAGGACATTTTGGTTTATAGACTTTGCGAAACTTCATGATATCTATGCCAGAATGGCTCATGGTCTCCATGAATGTTATTCAGAGCCGGTTGCCTCGGAGTTACCAACTAGAAATCAAAAGTTCACTAAATTTATAGTTTCAAGGTTATTGTTAAGCTTTATGAAATCTACGCCAGAATGACTCATGGTCTCCCTGAATATTATTCAAAGCAGATTGCCTCGGAGTTGCCAACTAGAAATCAAGAGTTCACTTAACTTAGTTTCAAGGTTATTGTTAAATTTCATGTAATCTACGCCAGAATGGCTCATGGTCTCCCTGAATATTATTCAGAGCAGATTGCCTCGGAGTTGCCAACTAGAAATCAAGAGTTCACTTAACTTAGTTTCAAGGTTATTGTTAAACTTCATGAAATCTACGCCAGAATGGCTCATGGTCTCCCTGAATATTATTCAGAGCTGATTGCCTCGGAGTTGCCAACTAGAAATCAAGAGTTCACTTAACTTAGTTTCAAGGTTATTGTTAAACTTCATGAAATCTACGCCAGAATGGCTCATGGTCTCCCTGAATATTATTCAGAGCTGATTGCCTCGGAGTTGCCAACTAGAAATCAAGAGTTCACTTAACTTAGTTTCAAGGTCATTGTTAAACTTCATAAAATCTACGCCCGAATGGCTCATGGTCTCCCTGAATTTTATTCAGAGCTGATTGCCTCGGAGTTACCAACTAGAAATCAAAAGTCCACTTAACTTAGTTTCAAGATTATTGTTAAACTTCATGAAATCTACGCCCGAATGGCTCATGGTCTCCCTGAATATTATTCAGAGCTGATTGCCTCGGAGTTGCCAACTAGAAATCATGAGTTTATTTATTCTTATGATTTAAAACTTTAATGTTTAGACCAGAATGACAATGATCTTCCTAAATGATATTCAGAGCAGCTTGCTTCGGAGTGATCATCACGACTTCAATAGTTCAAAGTTAAAAGCTTTACTTTCTAGTTCGGCTTGACTCGTGTCCCTCCACCCAACATAGATAAAAATGTTAAACAATAGGTACTTACTGTTAGGTTGCATCAATAAATACAAATACTAAAATTGGAAACATTATGAATTAACTGAGCTCTCCCTACACCACCCACTAATGTTCTGATCATCGCAAATCGCAGTAAGCGTCAGACGCTGGAAGACGCGGAAGTGTGGTTCAAATGCATAGACTGAAGCGG
This sequence comes from Eudonia lacustrata, assembly GCA_947562085.1. Taxonomy (NCBI): domain Eukaryota; kingdom Metazoa; phylum Arthropoda; class Insecta; order Lepidoptera; family Crambidae; genus Eudonia; species Eudonia lacustrata. Next base: position 20,613,240 of record OX387313.1, read on the forward strand.
AGCGAGTACTGTGTCGCCAATGGCAATGCTATGAGATTTAATTACATAATCATAATATATTTTTATTTATATGAAAAATAATAAATACAATGGGTTTAATATATGTTTATAATAATTTTAAATGGTTTTTTAATTTTGCATTTAAACTATTCAAAAAAGCGGCTGTGTGTGTTTGTGGTTGTATGAAAAATTTGAGGTAAATAAGAACGAAACAGACAAGCAACATTTTCTGTAGAATACATTAGGTACGAGCACATTAAAGATCTAGTCCTACTTTGATGGTATCTTCTAGAAGAAACAGCTTTCCAAACCAGAGGTAGAAATTATTAATACTACAGAAAAAAAGTCATATCTATCTGTATGTGTTCATTTGATTTTTTATTACATATCTTTTTAACAATATGTGTAACATTTTTTAACGTTTATATACGAAATCTATACTAATATTATAAAGCTGAAGAGTTTGTTTGTTTGTTTGTTTGTTTGTTTGTTTGTTTGAACGCGCTAATCTCCGAAACTACTGGTTCGAATTGAATAATTCTTTTTGTGTTGGATAGTCCAGTTATCGAGGAAGGCTATAGGCTATATAATATCACGCTACGACCAATAGGAGCAAAGATATAGTGGTAAATGTGTAAAAACGGGAGAAATTATCTCATCTTTGAAGCCTTCCGTTGCGTGCGCCGTGAAAACGGTTCAAGATACACAAAAAATATGTATTAAAGAATAATAGCTCTTTTAATGATCTAAAAAACAGTCCGCGATAATTCTGCGGGAACTCGACCATTCCGAAAATCCCGCAAGAACGGGAACTATGTGGGAAGAACCAAAAATCTGCTGGAAGTCACTATTCCACGCGGACGAAGTCGCGGGCAAAAGCTAGTTAAATAATAAAATTTTCATTTCATTTAGTTATAGTTACCAATGCAAATAAACTCTTAGACTAATTTACTAAAAACAACTGCATTGATGTATTGCATACATGTTCACCTTAATATTAAATTAGGTTGTTCGTATTTGTTCTGTTACTTAGACCACACCTCATTGCACAACACATACAATTTTACATGTTACAACTTTTTTGCAGCGTAGTATATAATGAAGAATCGGGTGTTATTGAATTGTATTGCTGACGACATATAATAATAATAAAGGCTGTGTTCTTTGATGAGCTATAATAAATTAAGAATGTAGTGATATTTAAGTGTGCTCACACACACACATACACACATACATATGAAGAAACGAAGTCATCTGTCACAAGTATTTGTATGTACTCAAAAGATGACTTCAACAATGTTTTTATTACAAATATGTATGTTATCGAAATAATAATTTTCATTTCATTATCTGAATGAAATGTTATGAATGTTTGCGAGAATTTGTTTTTTTTTTAAACACATATTGTGTACGTAAATTTTAAATATATTGATATTCAAACGTAAGTAAATGTGATTACGATGCTTTTTGATATATTATATCATAGCCTGTACTGGGTTACAAGATTATGTGTTGGTCTCTATTTTATGTAAGTTAAGCATTAAAGCGATGGAACTTCGCCGACATCCGTTAACTGAAAAATGATATTTTAGCAAGTTAATATTATGACCTGGCGTCACTTGTTTATTCCATATAATTGGGTACAATATTATTTTGATAATTTTACTATTGTTATTTACAAAAATACTTATAAAATTAAAATGTTATCAAAATAATGGAACTTAAATTAATATTATACTATCAACCACGTTACTAGTATTGTTATCATAATAACAACAGACTTAGATAAGATGGCGGTAGCGTGTTTGGCGTACTTACAATAAATAATACTGCTAACCAAATCGAGTACAATAATATGCTAGAAATTGAGTCCAACCTTTGCATCTAACCACTACACCACAGAGGCGGTTATAACAATGATAAATAGTGACCTAACCCCACAAATAAACACATAAATCTTACAACTACATTTGCGAAATAGACATGATGTTCGATTAATGGTCTAATGATGGCAGGGTTCGATTCCCGGTTAGTTAACTAAGAATTTTTCCTTTTCTAAATTAAATCTGGTAATTTTCTTTTCTCTTTAAAATGTGTATGTTTTCAGATGGTTTCAACACACATTATAAAAAATATAAAATAATCATACAAATTGATTTAACCCACCAACCCGCATTGGGCCAGCGTGGTGGGTTATGGCCCAATATCCCCACGTGCTATTTGTTCACGTGGGAGGCCTGTGCCCAGCAGTGGGACGTTTATAGGCTGATGATGATGATGATACAAATTGTTTCTATATTTTAAAATTGTGTTTTTTTGTTACTATTAGTTGAAAGGTGTTGAATGTGTTCCGTTTATGATATTTATAAATCGTAATGGATAAGCAAGTAGGATTATTTTGCAAACTATAATTAAAAAGTGGAGTTACGTCCTTTTAATAAATATGGAAAACTGATGGTGAAGCATTTTTTTCTAATAAAAACTCGGAATATTTGAACGTTATTCTTTTCATTCACCAACACTCTGTGCATCAAGTACCTACTCAAGACCGCTGCCACTCGCTGTTCGCTGCCTTTGAGCTCTGCTGTATAACCTTGAGGTTTGCTCTATTTTCGTTGGAAACTACAACTTTGAAGACTTATAAAAAATGTTAGTAAGTATTATTTTATAAACGTTTTTTACTGATCTAATTGTGTTGAAGATACCCAGCCAGTACCATACCTAGCCAGTGTGGTGGGTTATGGCCCAATATCCCCACGTGCTGTTGTTCCCGTAGGAGGTCTGTGCCCAGCAGTGGGACGTTTATAGGCTGATGATGATGATGATGATGATGATGATGATGTATGTATGTCATTTTTTGCAATGTAATTGTTGGTATTGTAATACAAGTGAGTTAAACTATCTGTTCAAACTGATACAAATTTCAAGATAAGGATTTATCTTAGATTTTGTGGATATTCTAATTGGATTCAAATATAAAGTTTACTTACAAATCAATGTTTTTACTTTCAGGTCTGACTCCGAGTGTGAATCCGTTGCTCTCCAGAAAGTAGTTGCTAATACCGCGAAGAAGACCGCGAAGAAGACCGCGGCTTCGTCCTCTGCTACTAAGCGTAAGACCAGCAGCACCAACAACTCCGAAAGGTAAATATTTCTGTTTCTTTTGTTTGAAATAATCATAATAAAATTAAACTCTTTGTAACTCTTGTAACTTTGTAACTCTTTATAAATTCATAACATTCAAAGGAACATGTGTTATTATGTGTCGAATAGTTTGTTCAATTAAATACTTTTAATTTTATCTAAAGTATTGAATATTATAGAAATGTAAGTTATGTGGGTTATTAGCTAAAAATGATAATTTTAAAGAAAAGTGATGGTATAAAATTTAAATAAAAGTATTTTACTTTTCAACCTGAGTAAAATAATTTATGTAAATGTTTGTTTCTATGTGATTGCTAGTACCTACGAGGTGGGTTCGAATCCTAGTAAGGTTTACTTATACCAATAATAGCAATTGTTATATAGTTTTATTTTGTTTTTTTCAGAAACTCTAACAAGAAATCTAAACCTGTAGACGTATTTGGTCTATGTGTCGAAGACGTACTAGTCGAGGAGACGAAGCCATCTACATTGCCATCGTACATCAGTAACAGAGTGGCAAACGGATCCCAACGCCGGCTCGCTTCCACCGTCGGCGACTTCTACGTGGAGTTGAAGGTATACCACCGCGAGGACGCCGAGGCCAGCCGTGCAGACGAGCGCTGGAAGAAAGCGTTGCTCCGACTAAACTGTCAGCTGGAGAGCGACTCGACGCAGTGGAAATACCTGCAGCGGTTCGTGAAAGAAGCTAATCTTTTATTTGATAATAGTATTCCTTCTTTTTTTAACGATAAATGACTAATTAAGGCTATAACTATTGAGTAATATTTAGTAAGATAATAAGATTTGTTTTGGCTATCTTTTATAGTATTTACTTTTAGTTACTATACATGTTGGTTTAATAACGAGACGCTATTAAACCAAAAAACAAATTCATAATATCCTACATTAATTATAGACCATATAGATTAATAACAGAAATATTTTAACGTTTGTGAGTAAGTAAGCAATTATGCCTTTTTGCTCATCTTGTAGTGTAACAGTAGATAAAAGACGATGGATAGGACACTTACGAAGTAACAGTCACAAGAACAACAGCAGCACAGCGTATTGCGAAGGTGTGCAAATAGTGAGGTCAGCCTTTCGCGGCCGCATTGCTACTTACAGAATTGTAGCTCCCGAAGATAATGAATTCTATTGTTTAAATTCATTCTTCAATAGTATGCGCTCCAGGGTAAAATCTCTTATAGACCAATCATTGAAAATTCATACTAGTGTTAAAGTTAACTTTGAACTTTTTGCAATGTTTCTATTGTTTAAGGATGATAGGCAGGAAATGAAGTCGTTTGCAACAAAAAACTATCCAATCCATTTAAATTATAATTTTAATAAACTTTACTCTACTATTGTGATTTCTTTAAGAAAAAATATTGAAGAATTTCAAGAAAGAGACAGTGGCTGGTCTCTAATGCATAACTCACATTTTGAAATAAATATCAATAAGTTTCAACCACTTAGTGGATCTTCTTTTATAGACTTACCAAAGTTTATAAAAAATAAAAGAGCCTGCCTTAATATTCGCAATAAAGATAAAGATTGTTTCTTGTGGTGTGTTATCGCGGCCCTCTACCCGACCGACAAACACCCTGAGCGCGTATCGTCCTATCCGCATTATAAACATGTACTTAATACAAACGATATTTGTTTTCCAATGAGTTTTTCTGATATTAGTATATTTGAGAAAAATAATACTAAAATTAGTATATATGTTTATGGTTTGAAAGATAATAAGTTTATTACAGGTCCATTATATAAATCAGAAAATCATCATAAAAATAGTAAGCGCATTCATCTTTTACTTATAGATGAGGATGGCTTATCTCATTATTGTTTAATCAAAAATTTAGGTCGTCTCGTTAGAAGTCAAATAACTAAACATCATGGCTCTTTGTTTTTTTGTGATAGCTGTTTAATATTTTTTCCTTCTGAAGATGAGCTTAATAATCACGTGTGCGGAGGAGTTGTTACTGTTTTACCTAGAAAAGGTTCTGTTTTACAATTTAAAAACTTTGATCGCAAACAAAATATACCTTTTGTAATATACGCAGACTTTGAGACTATGTTACAACCAGTATCGGGTTGTGAACCCGATCCGAGCCTGGCGAGCACTACCGACCTACAGCGACACGTGCCAGTCGCTTTTGCATACAACGTTGTTTGTTCCTACGATGCAACGCAGAATAAATTCGTAACTTATCGCGGTAAAGATTGTGTTACCAAGTTTATAAAACTTATAAATAATCAGGCGAGAAATATTCATAAGATGTTAAGCAATGTTAAACCAATGATTTTTACTGATCTAGATGCGGAAAATTTTGATAAAGCCATAAAATGCCATATATGTAGTCATCTTCTTTGGCATGACAAAGTACGCGACCATTGTCATATATCAGGTCGTTATCGCGGCGCAGCTCATCAAATTTGTAATTTACGATACAAAACACCTCAATTTCTACCAATATTTTTTCATAATTTATCAGGTTATGATTGTCACCTTTTTATAAAAGAATTAGGGGAAATGCCTGGTAAAGTAAAAGTAATTCCGAAAACGAAGGAAAACTATATATCGTTTATAAAGTTTCTACCCGTGATCAATGATGAGTTTATACAACTACGTTTCACAGATTCATTTAAATTTTTAGGAACCAGTCTGGACAAACTAGCTAAAACTATGAAGAAGGATGATTTTCACTGCTTACGCTCTCATTTCTCTAATGACATTCAGTTTGATTTATTAACGAGAAAAGGAGTTTATCCTTACGATTACATGAATAATTGGAGCTCTTATTCGGAAAATGCATTGCCACCTAAATCAAGTTTCTTTAACTCACTTATAAATGAACATATTTCTGAAAACGACTATAAACATGCTCAAGCTGTTTGGTCAATGTTTAGAATAAAGGATTTAGGTGACTATACCGACTTGTATCTAAAAACAGATGTTCTTTTATTGTCTGATATATTTGAAAAATTCCGCAAAACATGTAAACGTCACTATCAACTTGATCCTGCATTTTATGTAACTGCACCGAGTCTATCATTCGACGCAATGCTTTTAAAAACGGGTGTTCAGCTTGAGCTGCTTGACGATTTGTCAATGATCCGTATGATTCAAAAGGGAATAAGAGGTGGAGTATGCATGTGTTCTCATAGATACGCCAAGGCGAACCACAAATATATGCCTGACTATGACTCCTCCAATGAAGACTCCTTTTTAGTTTACTTAGATTGTAATAATTTATATGGATACAGTATGAGTCAGTACCTACCCTATTCTAACTTTAGATTTTTAAATAACTGTGAAGTAATGGCGTTAAATATTTTAGAAGTGAACGACGATGCGGAGTATGGTTACATACTCGAAGTCGATTTGCATTATCCTATATCCTTGCATCGTACCCATAATGATTTGCCATTTTGTCCTGAAAAATGCGTTCCACCTGGCGGTAAAAACAGTAAACTGATACCTAATTTATATAACAAATATAATTATGTAGTTCACTACGTTCACTTAAAAAAATGTTTAGAGCATGGACTATTGCTGCGCAAAATTCATCGCGCAATTACATTTCGACAAAGTGCGTATCTTAAAAAATATATTGAGTTAAATACATCTTTGCGTCAAAAAGCTGAATCGGTCTTTGAGCAAGATTTTTTTAAACTTCTTAATAATTCTGTATTTGGTAAAACGCTAGAAAACAACGAGGCTAGAGTAAACGTACATTTGGTAAATAACTGGACTGATACTAGTAATAAAACTAAAAAAAGATTGAGTGCTAGCAAACTGATTGCTAATCCTCATTTTCATAGCGTATCTATATTTACCAACAATTTAGTGGCCGTTCAAATGAAGCCAGATCAAATTATTTTAGATAAACCAATCTATATCGGTTTTACCGTACTAGAATTATCTAAATCTCATATGTATCACTTTCATTATAATATAATTAAACCTTTTTATGATCAACGAGTACAACTATGTTACACAGATACCGATAGCTTCATATACATCATTAATACCTCAGATTTTTATAAAGATCTTAAAAATGTTTTTTTGAAATACTTTGATACAAGTAACTTTAGTAATAATAATCAATTCGATTTGCCACTAATAAATAAAAAGGTACCAGGGTTATTTAAAGATGAAATGAGTGGACAATTGATATCAGATTTCGTTGGTTTGCGATCCAAACTCTATTGTGTAAGAACATTAGACAAAGTTATAAAAAAAGCAAAAGGTGTCAAATCTTACGTTATTCGTGATTTAAACATGATGGATTATGAGTCAGTGCTCCTCAACAAAAATGTAATACGTAAAAAGAACAAACTATTTAAATCTATCAGACATAAAATATTTACCAGAGATGTAAATAAAATTGTGCTCTCTGGTAATGATGACAAAAGATTGATATCGTCTAACAAAATATCAACAATTGCTTGGGGAAGTTCTGACATACTGTAAATGTTTGGATATTATGTTTACTTGCGATTGGTTATAAAGCGTCTCTTAATTATAGGTTGTTTTAGTGTAAGTTTTAGATATATAATAGAAATATATAATATAGTTATTTTAATGGTATATAGTTATTTTAATGTTGTTTAGAATAAGTTTTATGTATAATGTTTAAAATAAAATTTACATACTTGCAGACTTACGTGTTTTATTTCATAACAACCTAATAAATTTGAGTAAATAGTTTTCAGAAATATTTACCTAAAGTACCTTAGTAAATATTTTATCATTAAAATATTAAATTCGCCTCGGTGACCGAGTGGCAGAGCCCTCGGCCCTATACCCGAAGGTCCCGGGTTCAATTCCCAAATCTGGCAAGATGTGTTATAGCCAGTGTTTGTGATCACCAACCCGCATTTGGCAAGCGTGGTGATTATGCCATTACCCATCACTTGTAGCGATGACTTGATTCCAATGATGGAGGCCGTTGCCCAGCAGTGGGACAAGTATAGGCTGTTTACTATTATTACTATAAAATATTAAATTATGTTATGCTCCATATTCATATATTACATTTAACATTCAGTACAGTCATGAGCATTGATATGTTAACACTTTGATATTTATTTCATTGTATTAAGAGTTAGAAATTGTTTACATATTTTTGCTAGTGACTATACGAACATGTTTTTTGTTAAATAAGCATTAGATCACGTAAATAACACGAAGTCAATGAAACAAGACTCTTCAATTTTGTAAATGCTTTCTATGCACTTACACAATCATGTATGAACATGAATAATTTTTACTAATGCACGTGTTTGCATTTAATACAAATTCAGCATGTTCTTTTGAAGTAATTAGATTTTAAATCATTTCTGTCATTCAATAGTCTACCATTGAGACTACAACACGATTTTACGCAAATAATACCATAATAAAACGAACCGACAGATATGGAGTCATCTTATAACTTGTTTGAACAACATGCTCAAGACCCTCTTGCTGACTTTGACGAAGTGTACCCGGAGCTAGCCAAACTACAACGGGAACCAAAGAAAAGGAGGACAAAACGCTGCAGTCAAGAAAGCCACGCACCGCCAAAGAAACCTTGCATGCAAAATGCATCCTCATATGTATACAGCAGTGAACCCAGACGAGGTATTCGACTCATCAGGGTGGAGATCGTGGACTTGGAGAACAACAGTGCTGTGCAAAGTGATGGTGTATATGAAAAAGTACTATGCAGTGTTCAGTATGTTGTTACAGACAATTTTAACCCTATAATGGAACAAACGGAACAATTGATAACTAGTATAAGTAAAAAAATATGTGATACTAATTTATAAAAATATGTAAGTAAAGTTAATTTTTAAAGTTATAGTTATGCTAGTTTTGTATTTAAGTTAAGTCATTTTAAAATAAAAATATAAAATGTATGTCCTTTGTTTTATTGAATGATCTTACAACTTAGACGTTGAAATAAAAAAAATATTTATAATAAATTTATTTATTAATGATAACATTTAATTTTATAAACATAACATTACAATATATACACAACAAAAAGAAACATTCTTAACTAAACTTAACAAAGAACAGAAAAAAAAATAGCAAATTAAAATTATTATTATTATTTATTTATTTATTTTAAAAACAATATATTTACAATTTTAGCAACAATTATTTAAATACCATTTTTTAATACAGATAACGTTTTTAAGAGCACACTCTTTATTATGGCTTAAACAAGTAAATCTAGATTCACATTTACAAAATGACATGTACAATTTTGAAAAATTAGGGCTACCTTTATCTTCAATATCTACCAAAACACAGTTTTCACATAACTCCTTAATCCATTTCTGTTTCTCAAGACCTTTCATTATAATTGTTTTATTTTGTAAAATTGGAAATATTAATCTCTTGAACTCTCTATAGTCAATGTTACCTTGACTCCAAGTAATACCTCTATTACGCTCAATCCATCTTACACTCTTTTTTTCGTCCGTAGTTAATTTTGAGTACGGATATGGAGGTTTTATCAAGAAAACCTGGGTGAACTCCTTTGTAGATAATGCAAATTCCTTGATAATAAATTGATTTTGATAGTCTTTAAATCCTTGAATATCAACAAAAATAACTGAGTTCATGATATCTTCCGAACAATGTTGCTAAGAGGTTTGTATTCTACCATACAGTCATTTAAAATTAAACAATATGCAGCTGTGTGGTCTGGTATCTCTTTATGACTCTCCAATTCTAAGCGGATATTAATGACTGGTCCTGTTTTTATGTTGTCGTTTTGTCTTGAGCAGTCTATAACAAATAATGGAGCAATATCTCTAAATTCTTGAGCACTCAACAACGAACTAGATTGACGTCCATAGTAAGACTGTTGAAAGTTTGCAAATTGTTCATATATTAAGGAAGAATTATGGTTTGCAAAGTCGGTATTATAACTTTCGTATGGATAATATGTGGAGTTTAAATAAACTTTGACATCACGTACATCACAATGATCAAATTGCGACATATCTTTAGACGTATCATTTTTTCTATTAGTTTGCAACCCAAGAATTACGTATCTTGGCTTTTCAATTTGTGTCGAAGTTTTAATTGACCATGTATGTTTTGTGGTCTTTGGTAACAAAGGGTATTCGTATAGATCCCAGTTCCGGAACGCTAATAGAATAGCTCTGTCCTTTTCAAGCACTTTAAGTAAGTTAATTTTTTCTCTGTCGGATACTTTCACATGAGGTACGCGCCAAATTATTTTATGTATTTCTATGCTTTGCACTGTTTCGTTGGTATTGAGTTTCACTGCGTTGAGGTCCGTGTTACTTCGTAGTAGTACAAGCTCATGTTTACAATTCACAATAACTTTTCTATAGTCTTCTGCAAATCCCAATATTTTATTAAGTGGAATGGATGCAGAAAAATGTCCCATTATGTTGTTTTTGATACCATGTAAGTCCCAACCCCATGCTTTAGATACCTTGGCTTCGGAGTCATTCATGGACAATAATGATTTCATAGTGGTGGTTATTCCGGCATTCTTCACTTTGTCTATTTCTACACCGTTTAATTCATAACGAATATCTTGAAATAAATACATAAGAGGATTGTTGGTGAATTGAAAAAATTGTGCTCTCTCCTTGTTGTCGCTCTTCATAACATTTACCACACCTTCTATATACAAAGTACTTGCACTTGGAAGAATGTATAAGTCTTGCTGGTTTATAGGGATTCTTATTTCATCGTTCCTATTAAAGCTGGTTATGTAAGGCTTGTACGAATGAGTTTCTATACATTCTATTGAATTATCGTAAACAGGCGGATTAGTTATATTTAAAATACTCATTTTATCAGTCTAATTAATTTTAGGAATTTTTTATTTTCTGCTGTTAATTTTCTAATTTTAGCACGGGAATGTGTGGTATTTTGGACTGCTTTTTTACCACTGATATTTTGATAACGGGGTATGGCATATTTATTGTAGTCTATCATGTTGCTTTAAATGTAGGTACAGATTTACTTCCTCACCACGAAGATCAACGAGATTATTATTTACGTCTAATATTCTTATGCTGATACTAGTAATAGTGTCTCTATTAACTGGAAAATAGATGGTGTTCTTTGGAATTTCTATTATTCTATAACCAGGAGGCACATTTGGGGAAAATTCATGTATTGTGTGACTTGATTTTCCATTTATATATGAACCGTTAATAATGTCACATTCGATCCGCACCACGGTCGTTGATAAAATGTTGACTGGAAGTAATGATTCATGTAATTTATGGCTTTTTAAAGGTACTTTATCAAAACCCAATAAACCTCCAATGGATCCTTGCTTTTCAAAATGAATATCCTTGGTGCAAAATACAGTCGTTTTGAGTGTGTTGTTGTTGCAATATAATTTAAAAATACAATCTTTTACTTTCATTTTTAGAAAGTCATATATATCTTGGAGTTCATATGCTCCTTCAGGAATTTCAACAACTTCGTTAATGCCATAATGAAATTTATTGTTATTTTTGGTGATATTTGGTATAGAATTAAAAGTAGAAAAGTGAAGCAAAGCGCATTCATATTCACCATCGAGTTCCAAAGTAGGAGTATAGTTTGTTGTTAAAATAGAACTTTTTCCAGATATGGACAGCGTGAAAGACATCTTGGAAATGATTGAATGAAACAATTAATTTATTAATATATATTATATTTGTTCCAAAAGTTCTGTAAATAATTTAAACATAAATGTCCGCAGATTACACTATCATATTTTTGATATCGTACATAATTGTAATAAATATCACGGCAGCCGAAATATTTTACCAGTTCTGTAGGAGGTTTCAAATCACCAAAACTGTCAAAATATTCACAATAGTTATAAATTATTACGTAAGCTACCCAATGTGTGCCATTATTGTTCGAATCGTCTAAATTAACGATTCCACATTCTATAAGTTTTGATTTATTTGGCAAACTATCTCTCATATAAACTCCACGAAAGTATGGGATATTGACAGCATGCTTAATTATATCAATATTCGTAAGAGCACGACTGGGTAGCTTAAAAGTTAGTTTTTTGAACTTTTCAAAAATAATCCGCTGCCTTTTTTATATGGTTTGATGTAAAGTCCTCTACCTATTGCGATAGCCTCCATTGATTTGTTATGGCGTTCTGATTCTTTCAAATTTTGTTGAGCTGCTTTATATTCGTTTACGGTTTTTGCCACACCAGCCGCACCTCCAGCTAATGCACCCAAAGCAGACAGACCCGCAAATATAGGTATCAGTGGTAAAATTCCTCCTGTCTTGGGAATTGGTATTATTCGTGGTAAACGAAAGTGACAGTTTTTAGGAAAACACTTTTTCGCGGCTTCATATGCATATTTAATTGCTGTTGAATGATTTTTCGGTTTTAATTTTTTAATGTGTGAATGAATTTTAGATATAACGGTCTTAAACTTTTTGATCCCTGAACCCGTTTTCAGTTTAGCATTCATAACTTTACCAACTATCCATGAAGCTAACCTTTCGCGTTTGCCAGCGTCTTTTGAATGTAATCGTTTCTTAGCCATATCTAACAGTTGGGTATCTGCTTTATGTCTGCTAGCTAAGTCAGTGTTTAGGTACGCAATATCGTGATATTTGCAAGCTTCATCCAATTTATTGATTCCCTTGTCGCCTCTTAACAATCTTTGTTTCAACTTTGTACCTGGACCACAATAGTTATAACCTGGTAAATGAAGTTCAAATGGTAAACGGTCAATTATATTATTAACTAGTCCTCCTCCTTGCATATTCTTTTATGTAATGATTGCAAAATACAAACTAGGATATTTATATTATTTTATGATGGAGCTGCTGTTTACCCAACTGTTTTCTTGATCAGAAAGTCCCAACCATTTGACGAAATAATTGTTGTTTTTTTTCCTTAAAATCTTTTCGATTAAGTAAACATTAGGATGGTTTGTTTTTTGTAATTCCTCTTTGTAAAATGATCCTAATATTTGTTGTTTTCTTTGATCTTGTATTTGATAAGTAACTGGAGAAGTTTTATTAACTGTTTTAATTGTAAATAATTCTGCGGACCAATTTGGTGTATAACCTTTATCAAAACTGCTTTTATATTTACTAATTCGAACAAAGTCACCAATTTTCAATATACTTTTTTGTGTTTTAACGAACTTGTTATTGAACTTTTTAATATTGTTTCTAACACTAGCTTCATTTATAGTATTTACATCCGCTGGCTTGTATTTTGTGACACTATGTTTATTATTATTATAAGTATTCAAAACATCTTTTAAAGTATTTCCCAACCACTCGTAGCTGCCATTATAACTGAACGCTACATGCAATTTACTTTTTAAAGTTCTTATCAGCCTTTCAACAATAGATGCTTTTTTTGTAGAGTACGATGAATAGTGATTTATGTTTAGTGACTGCATAAGCTCTTTAAACGATTTATTGTAAAATTCAGTTCCCATATCGGTTTGTAAGTTGACCGGATGTTTGCAACTTGTTTTTACAATATTATTAAATGCGGCAACAACCTCTTCTCTTGATTTTGACTTTAATGGAACAGCCCACGCATATTTGGTAAAGCAATCTATCACAACTAAAATAAACGTAAATCCTTTATTATACTTTTTTAACGACTTCATGTCAATCAGGTCAGCTTGCCATAAATCATTTATTCCTTTGAGCTTAACACATCGTCGATCAAAATTTTTGCGAGCTGATCTATGTATTTCTTTTACTATCTGTTGCTTTATCATTTTGTTTATTGCGAACTAAGAAGTCTTTACCACCGAATTTATTTTCCAACTGCCTAATTCTTTCTGAGATATCAGCTTTTATCGAATTCAACAATACTGTCACTTCGTCCTTTGAACATAAATTTAATAACTGTTCGTCGACATACTTTTTATTTACAACATCATTTGGTGAAATAGGTTCTCCAACACCAGTTAATCGCGATGATTGCAAGTCATAATTTCCATTTTCTGATTTCACTAAAGAGTTTTCCTTGTAATCAAATATTTCTGAGAAACGTAATCTTTTGTGAACATGTTGCCCGAATTTGTCAATATTCATTTTTAAGAGATCCTTTTCATTTAAAGAAAGGTTTATAAATAAAAAGAAAGAGTTGCGATTGTCAATTTATAATGCCCTTTTCTCGTAATTCCTCAATGATAGAAATAACTTCGTTATCTAATCCAGTGTTCCCAGCATCTCTAGAGGCTATTAACAGTTTTAATCTTTCAACTAACTCGTTAGGATCATCCCAATAAACAAAATCAGTATTCTTTTTAAATTTCTTCATAGGAATTAATCCTTCCCCTTCGCTTACGTGGTCTGCAGTACTTTTAGAAGATGAAACAGACGAAGTAGAAGGTTTGCGTAGTTTAAAAAGCGGTTTAATTATATGCAAATACTTCCGACCTCTATTTGTCTTAATCGGTTTATTCGGATCATAATCTCGTCGATGAGCATTGGTTTCTATCAAAATTTCTTTATATGCTTGTTCATCTTTTCCTGTTACTATATCTAAATCAGGTACTTTTTTAAATAAAAGTTCATTTAAGCCAGGTGTTTTTCTATACACATGACCCGCTATATAAATTTTATCGTCGTGAACGTTTACACGTGATGTTCCTATGAATAGCTTTCCACGTTCTTTTCTAACTCCAAAAGGAACATCTTCAAACATTTCAGATGACAACGACCAAGATGAGGTGTCTTGACTAGGACTTTGCAGCGACTCAACGGTTCTAAATGAACTATTGCTTGTAATACTTTTATTTAAGTCTTCATTAATATCTTCATCCGAACCGTCTCCTTGAAGGTGCAGTGTAGATTTTATGTTTTTGTAGTGTTGGTCCTGTGATTCATCATTTATGATATCATCTTTTATGACAAAGGAATTATCCTTAGATTCATTTGATAACTTTGATTGTTTATTATCATGGATCATTTGATGAAGAGGTTTTGTAATGGGTTGAAAAACTGTGTCCATCATTTTTTCATTATAAGATTCCATCGATCGCATTTCTTTTACTTTCTTTTTGACAGCTTCTGCAGCTTGAACAACCTTAGCTTTTAACTCTTTTTCCATTTTAATTCAAATTGATGTTTAGAATACGTGTTATGTTTCCTTGTTGTATCAATAAAATGAAAACGATCATCATTTTGATACCTTTTTATTAAATTCATTTTTCAAAATCAACAAAGGTATCAAAGTTCATTCTGTAACAACCTTTATTTATTGGACAATCTTTATTAATTACTAAGTAATTGTATGGATTATTCCAAATTTTTGAGCACATTTCTCGAAAATCTGTCCATGTCATATCAGTACCAACATGCTCATCATATACATGACGCAAGTTTACGTCATCTTGTTTGAATAATACTAAAAGGTTTGCGTTATCTCTTACTAGTTGTTTTGGAACTTTACTATACGTTTGATTCAAATAAAAACTATCTATAAATTTATGTCTACCCATGGCAAAATAATCACGCATGTTCGTTTGATTCTCACATGCAACATCATCGAAAATTATTACTGAATGTGGTTTAGCGTCATGTGGGCTGAGAATTAGTTCATTGTCTTGATATTTAGCAAACGAAATATTTGGAACTAAATGAAAAACCTTTTCTAAGAAAGTATACTTGGGTTGGTACAGTGTTTTACAGTACACATATACATTTTTAAAACGTAAACCATTTTCATGTAATAACAGTCCTATGATTAAGTTTGTTTTTCCACAGTTTGATGGACCACAAATAATACATCTAATAGAATTAGGAAGAAGGTTCCCATGTCGGTTAGCAACTACCTCGTTGTCCGGGCAAACAATATTTAACTGAAGCGTCTGAGATTGCTTAATAAATTTCATAGTTGTGCAGGATGTCGTCGTAGACAAAATGATTTTTTTTTTTATTAAATCGGCTTTTTATACCAACTGCAATGATAAGTATTGCCACGCAATTTGTTCTGTAAGCTAAGATTTTATGCACATTCATCACGGAAACGTAAAATTTGTTCATATCAAATCTATTTATAATATTGGGTGTTCTATCCCACCGCAAGAGAGTGGAGGCAAACGAACGTTTGCCGACACGAACGAGGGGTGGGATAGAATGCCCAATATTATACTACTGGCGGTTACATAAAAAGAAAAACATCTAACAGTACATACAGTGTTGAATGCGAGTTTTTTTTACCATTCGATCACATTCGAAAACGGTAAAATGTATGGTGAAATAACAACACACCTTGAATAAATAAACTTAAATAAACTTTCCTACACTCACACCAATTATCTAGCCCAAGAGAAGCTTCGTTATGAAACTCGTTAAATGGTTACTAGACAACGGATAAACATACTTAAAATACTTAAATACATACTTATTATACATAGAAAACACCCAGACCCGAGACAATTTAGAAAAACAATATTTTCTAAATTGACCCGACCGGGGATCGAACTCGGAACCCCCCAGAGATGGCGACACCATGAAAACCGGTGTACAAACCACTCGACCAAGGAGGTCGTCAACCAACCTCGAGGCGACGATGCTCCAATGCCATACTTATATTCGCTGTCGTTACTGTGGTAGAAAATCAAATGGAACATGCACTAAGCACTCTTTATTTCGGACTCAGCAACGAATCTGTTGTAAATATTGCAAATAGTCAGCTTTACAGTAATTTTGTTCTCTCTGAGTCTGAGATCACTTAAGTTAGTAAATTAACTTGCTTTTACTTTGAATAAGATACAAGTAATTAAGAGTTCGACATCACATTTTAGTAGCATGCAATAAACCTAGTTATCTTAACTGCTGTGTTAAACGTCGTGCAATAATTGAGTTGCACATCTTATCTGGAGCGTGACAGCTGAGGGCGTACGAAATGTCGCGACACAGTGGAATGTACGCGCGCCTGTACATCAAACTATCTAAAACTGTTAAATTTCTTCAATAAATGTATAAGTCTATTGAGTACAATTGTACTAGAAAAAATCAACCAGCTTCAGGAAGCTCGAGTAGGAGTCCGAACCTTTTGGATAACCCAGGGATGAGCAAACTACGGCCCGCGGGTCATCTCCGGCCGGCCCGTGAATGATCGAAGTCCGGCCCGCGACCATCAAACAAAAATTCAAGTGCGTGTGTATTTCAGAAAACGGTATGCATTTTCTGTATCAATATTTTTATTTCACAAAAAAAATATTTATTTATTGAAAAAATACAGCAAAAATTCAATAGGCATAGATTTTGTTAGTAAATATTGTCACGCGGATGAAAAAGTTTGCCCATCCCTGGGATAACTGGTCCGCGCTGAGCTACAGAGGCCCCATAAGACTCGTTAGTTTTTTCTAGTAGCTTGTGATTTACGCTGCAATTCAGCGGTATTACGTTACTGTGAAGTTACTACCCTCACATTCTTTGCTATACAGGGTTATTTAAAAAAAACATCAACAACCTCGCACGACTAGGTAGCAGCATAGGTATAGGTATAAGCAGAATGGAGCTTTAGGAAGTTTATCTTTTAATCAGATGAGGCACACACACCTACATGCATTTTAAATATCACAAACTGGCCAATTTCCTCAATATACAGGGTTATTTGTAAAACATCAACAACCTCGCAAGACTAGGTGGCTAAAATCATAGACAACAACATTTGTTCTCCGACTTTTATCATAACTCAATCATTCATTAAAAATGATTTTCCAAGCTTTTATTGTACTGTCGCGACATTTGTAAGTCTATGTTCTATTCACATACGAAAAGGCGACGCGCGCGACGCTCGCGATGCGATGCGCACAGAGATAAGAACATTCAGACGTACAGTTAAATTGATATTTATTTTTGTATGAAAGTAAAATGTGTCAAATTATCAAAAGTCGTAGAACAAATGTTGTTGTTTATGATGTTAGCTACCTAGTCTTGCGAGGTTGTTGATGTTTTACAAATAACCCTGTACATTAAGGAAATTGGGCAGTTTGTGATATTTAAAATGCATGCAGGTGTGTGTGCCTCATCTGATTAAAAGATAAGCTTCCTAAAGCTCAATTCTGCTTATTACTCGCCTCTGTCACAAAATTCCCTATTTTGTGACAAACGCGCACATACACAACCTCTCATCGGACACGGAAACTCGCAACAGAGTGCCAAGTTTGAGTTCCATTCGTCATTCGTTAAAGTTTACGAGAATTTGTATGGCAAAATGTTAACTCTTCTCGTATGCCGCCAGGAGGCGCTGCTTCAATGCCATACTAATTTTCGTTTTCGTAAACGTATTCGACCGATCCGATCCGAACCCTTCGGAGAATCTAGTTGGGCACGGGGACACGCACTTTTAAGTGTGTGATGCCGTTCCATCTGGAAAACCTCCGAAGCTGATTCGTTTCACACGGCTTGATACCCTTGGTACCCTTTACGTACCTCGCCGCCCCCAAAAAAGCCCGGTGACGCTAAAAATGCCGATTGAGGCAATCAGCAATCTCTCTCAAAAAAAAAAAACGTATTCGAAGGAATACGGATAGTAAACTCACACTAGGTAGTCAGCTGCGTTCGGACTGTTCCGAGTTGTGCCGAGATCCGTGTGCGTAAGATGTGTGCGTTGCTCGAGAGCGTTTTTACGAAGCTTATCTTCTCCGAGTCACTTATTTAGTGCCTTTGTGGTCAAGTGGTGATACTACCACCGGCCAACCCGAGCCGAAGTTGATCCGCTCTCGTTCCGATCCGAACGCAAATCAAGTATGAGACGGGGAAAAGCTTACGTGATGACATCTTTAGAGACCCTCCGAGAATGTTTCGATCACACAGCTTGTGCGGTGTAAGACCGTACAAAGATCTTTAGAGACCCTCCGAGAATGTTTCGATCACACAGCTTGTGCGGTGTAAGACCGTACCCTTTGTACGGTCTTACACCGCACTTTCTTGGCGTACCGCACACTCAGCACAAATAAAGGTTACGCGTCAGCTGTTTCGCTCGCCTTGAATATCGTGATGAGTTCCGTATTGATACGTGATCACGAGTCAGCTGTGCAGTTTACCTTTCAACTATAATACTTTCATTCGATGAGATCAACGTCAACTATCATCGAGGAAAGAACCGTCGCTATTTAACTTGTAACATAACTCTAACTAGAGTGGAATAAATCTGTAGTGACAAAAGTATCTTTCTTTCGTCTTATCTCCATAACTAACTACAACTTACTTCAACCGTGCTTGTCATCGGCAACTACGCGCCAGCAACAACAGCAACAAGAGTGGTGCCTGCGGTCAACTAAGCGGACAATCTACATCCTGGTAACTACACATTACTTATCTAACTTAACCGGGCCTGTCATCGTGAACCACGTGCCAGCCCAACAATAACTTGTACACAACTTCTGCGTGTACGGTGTACGTGGTCAACTAAGCGAACCCTACACCCTTTATGTTACCATTTTTTTTATAACTGCATGTGCTTTAGTTCGAGTATTGCTCCTTTGTTATTTAAGTCGTTTCTAACAGTGGAGACTTTTTAATGACTTTTCTGTTTCACCTATAAGTTTGTAGCTATTCATTTATTGCATAAGTCGATAGTCTTCCTAAGATAATAAATGTTTCGCGCCGCTAACAAAAGTCTGGTTACGCTGTAAAGGCGAGTTTGGACCAAAAGCAATCTCTTTCCAATAAAAACATGATGAGACCACTAGTCTGTCAGGGTAAAGGTGAGTTTGATTCTCAGCCGGGCTACGTATTGTAATTGGTTCCTGGAGGCTTGCTCAGGTGCATCACATCCTTACCTAAGTCTGTAGCCAATAACAACAATGTTGGTAGCATTGTTGTAAGTATCGACAGTAGTAGGTTAGGATTCCGGGAAAGTACGCTTCCATCTTCGGCTTTTTCCTATATTATCATCTGACTGATGAATGATGAGATGAAGGTAAAGCGTTTTCTTGCAGCGAAATAAATAGATATATAATAAACATGTGTCAGTGACCGATTTTAGTGACATCGACATGAACAAGTGAAAACATGAACATTTGTTTTGATTTCGTTTGTGCGAGCGTGTTAAAGAATGGCACGAAGGCAAAGAACAATTGCGTGATTCAAGTTTTTTTCAAAGTAAACTCGTAAAAAAGTTAACGAGGAATTTCATATGATTACACAAAGACCTCCGTTATCACATTCCTAATCAGCGGTTCAGCGCCGAATTATTTGAACAATTAACATTGTATCACGTTACGACCGTTCAATCGCATTGAGTTATTAAATTCCCGACAATTTCGATATAACAACAAACCTGGGGCTTCAACATGAGCTCTGAAAGCAATTACAGAAAGAAAGAAGAAAAGAAAAACATATATTGACACACACACACACGCACGATTATTAATTCATGAATTAAAAACAATAAAAATTAATTATAACACAATAATAAAAATTAAATTATAAATAACACACTTCAACTAGCTAATACTGGCGGCATTGCCCCTTTGGATGGCCAAGCTATTAAGCTTGGCCATCCAAAGGGGCAATGCCATTAGCAATGCCATTAGCGCATTAGCGCTGTGCAAAAAAATGACCTGATCTCCGGTTACCCATTACCTCGCACAGGCGAGCAGTTAAGTTCTTTAAAAACAAGTTCGCATCAGGGGCTCGTCATCTCCACAGCAAAGGGGAGGAAAAGGTTTGTCTCACCCAAATTCCGGTATTTCCGAGTTTTATTATATGCTGCTGTTATAGCAGCAGCACATGGCTTTGATGATGTCCCATCCCAAACCGTGATGACCCAGCTCGTTTACCCACTCACAACACCGACACCGATGTGGTTCGTTAGTTTTGATGCCTAAACGAAGAGCTATCGAAAGAGCGAGGGTCTAGTGTCTAGCAAAGTACCGATATTAATAGGAGGCTAAGCATGCAACCACAAACTTGACTCTACGCACGATTTACAATACAATCATGGACATCCCGATATAAAGTTATAAATACCTATTAAAAAGAGCTTAAGATAAGACTCTATATCTTTTTTATTATTCTTTCGGTCCACTCGGCAAATAGTAATCTTGCAAGATAAGCAACTTAAGGCGACGCATTGGAAATTTACGTGGCGTGGATCTTGATTTTTCCCAACAATTACAAAACATATGAAAGTGATATTTGATTTTATTTTGCTAGTTGCAAAAACACCATTTGTCAACTTTTATAACAGAGAAAACAATATCAAAGTAACCTCTTTTAAAACATAGATTTGCATTTTACTGGCAAACCAGGTCGATTTAAGCTTCTAAAATTTCTTAGTATATTAGTAGTAGTATATAACACATACTTCAATATGCTAGTTCATTTTTTAAAAATAATTTGGCGTTTTAATTTGAAGGAAAAAAAAACAGTTTTTCTTATAGTACGCAACGCAAACGCAAACGCTCCGTATTAGATTCATTGTTTAGCGATGCGTTGCCTTAAGAAAAGCCGACTCACCGAATGAGTTTAGTGAAATTCATAGACATTATTAATTGGACATATCACAATAATTTATCTTTAAATATCAATAAAACAAAAATAATGCAATTTAATTCGTATAATAGTAATCCATTATCTCTTGACATCGGTTATAATAATGAAATGGTAGGCAAAGTTACTTCTTATAAATTTCTAGGAATTACTTTAGACTCGCACTTGAATTGGAAGGATCATGTTGATTTTATATGCCAAAGACTTAGTAGATTTGTATTTGCCCTTAAAAGAATACGCCAGACTATTTCTTTTGACGCGGCGGTAGCAGCGTATCACGGTCATGTGTCGTCGGTACTTAGATACGGTCTTTTGTTGTGGGGTAACTCGGTTGAGGTGGAAAAGGTCTTCAGAATGCAAAAAAGATGCATCCGAGTAATAAATGGAGCTTGGTTTTTGGACAGTTGTGCGCCATTGTTTAGGAAGTGTAATATTCTGCCACTACCCTGCCTATATATTAGAGAAGTTTGTATTTTTGTAAAAACCCATCCAAATTATTTTAAAACTCGCAGTGAGGTCAACACCCGACAGAAAAGAGCAAAATTTGAAAACCTACTATATCAACCTTCATGCCATAAGGATATATATAAGAGAAATATTTATAATATGTCTTTAGTAGTTTATAACAATTTACCTGAAGAACTGAAAGTACTAAAAGGAAGTGTGTTTAGCAAAAAGCTTAATAATTGGTTAATGCAGAATTGTTTTTATAGCCTTAGTGAATATTTAAATTTTAATAAATAATTGATTTACTATGTAATAATAATAATATGGATCTAGTAAATGTAATTTTAATATAAGTATAATAATTATCGTAATAAATAGATAAACATTGCTGTAATTTCAAAATAACTACCTAGGTATATAACATTTGCACGCCTGCATGCAGGCTGAATACATTGTCTTATTTATCTTTAAGAACTTTAACCTATGTATGTATTCTAGCAAATAAACAATTGTTTTGATTTGATTTGAATAGATATATTTCGAGTTTCTCAGTTCTACGGAAGGCATGTTAACCCTTAAATGCACATCAAACTCTCTTTTATTCCTTATTTACCCTTCACTACAATACCTTGGGACACCTAAGTACAGAAGTTTGGACTTTGAAGGTACAGATTTGAAGCCACAGATTACGAATGAGAGAAGCAAGACGAGGTGGTAATCAAAGATGCGATTCAAGTGAAAAAACTAAAACTAATTATTAAAAAAAAAAACTTTTTTGCACATAAGATCCCGATGCGCTGTAAAAAGCTGTAGGCCCCACAAAGATAAGATAAGATACAGTATACTCTACGTGATTGCGCATAATTACATCAGCTTAAAGCAAGTGACACTGTGCGACCTGTGGTATTTGTGCACTAGGAGTATATGAATGAAAAGCAATTCTGAAAACCTCTTTTAATTTTATTGTGTCTCTGTTTTAGTACTTGAGTGTGAGGGTTATGTAACTGTATATTTATTGCGTATGAAGGTTATTTTATATTATTCTCAATTCTCATAAAACCGCTTCTTTCCTTTCTTTGTTTGCATTCAATTATATGAGACCACAAAATAACGTATGCGTACATAAAAATTGTATTTGTATTTATTCAATTTTTTATTTGACGTTTCAAAGCTTTGCTGAGACGAAACAGCGTTATAAGGAAAAATTGAAAACGTCGTGTTCAATTGGATTTTGGGAAACCTTCTCTTCGCCATATTCTTAAAGTAAAATGTGGTTACTGATGTTGTATTTCTTTAATATTTTTCTTAGTAAATAACCTTTCCTTAGTAAATTAACAAACTGTCCCGAAATCCTGATCTGATTAAATGTTAAACTGGAATAAAAAGGAGCCTTTTGTATATCTAAAAGAAATCACGTATCAAACAAACACACAAACGCGCTTTTTATTATTTTATTTTAAATTTGAATAAAATGAAATGAATCATTCAATCATGCTATACTTAATATAATTCGTATAAGAGAACTAGCCAAGTCCGACTTTAAACTTTGAACTTGGCACCCATTTAGATCTTACTTCTTTGACAATATACTCGACATATTTAGAACTTGATTATAAAAAATCAAATTTTGAAATTAATGTTACTATTTACGAAATCATATTTTTCTGATAACAAATTCTTACTTCTTTTGTCGTTGAAGTCAACAACCAAGCATATATCATAATATTGAACTTGGCTCTCATTTCACATTTATGTTTTTGATGGGATTATAATTATGTAACTACAATCATCCGATATTGTTAACATCATCACCAACCTATAGGTTACTCTATAGAGTCATCGTCCAAATGAACACATGGCCTAACTAACGGAAGGTTGTAAAGTTGACAAAAGCTTTTACAAATTGCTTGTAAGCCGCGTAAGTCTCCCGGGCTTTTGGCGGCGTTGGGGGCCAGTGTATTTTACGATAGCTAGGTACCTACATTTTTAATGGCCCAGAATAAACGTGGTGACGGTTGTAGATAATTATTATGGTGTGTATGTAACATTTGTTTTAACCACCTGAAATTATAAGTTTATTCAATGTTTATATAGATACTAGATACTTATTATGTAAACAAACTAAAAACTAAACTAAAATTCTAATACATTTTTTTTGAAGTATAAAAATACTACAAAAAAAATGTATTAGAATTTTAGTCAATATAAAAGATACGGAAAGCTGTAGACCACATTTTGTTAAACTAAATATTCTCACACTAACTTCACTATATATATTTGAATTATGTATATATGTAAGAAAGAATAAAAATTCATATTCACAGGCAAAAGATTCACAACCAAGAAATCTAAGACACAAAAATAGACTGGCTCTTTTCCCTTCACTAAACTCCATATGGTTAGCTCATCCACTCATCACATGTCAATTAAAATATTTAATAAAATACCTACTGCAATTAAAAATATTTCTAAAGATACAGAGTTTTATGTCAAGTTAAAGAAATATTTAGCAGAGAACTGTTTTTATAGTTTACTAGAGTTTTTTAATAGTTAAGTTATTTAAGTATATTACGATCTCAAGAATTCGTGTTAATTAAGATTAAGTTTAAATTTATTAAATAATTAATTATGTTTATTGTTGCAATGCCCTTGCAGGGCCATGTTTGGGACTTAATACTGTTTTTATAAAATCTTTGTACAACATGATGCAATAAATACCTATGACCTATGAGTATGACTATTTATGTTTTAGTAAACAATTTTATCCCTATTATGTTGAAAAAAATTAAGAAAAAATGTAATTTTAACAAATTGGGGAAAATTACGATAAGGTCGCCACCTAATTGGCAAAAAAAGCAAGAACAAGGTTGATTCAGCGTAGATACACGTCATAATTATGATCTAAGCTTATCAGTTAACATCACAAAACCGTAACAGCAGTCGTTAACAATCAACAGCACTGGGCCCGCGTGGTGGTTTTTGGCCAGCTCTATGTGGTGGTTCGATTCATAGAGAAGGCTCGTGCCCCAGGAGTAAGTATCTATATATTAATACGTGAAGCAAAACTTTGTACCCCTTTTTTCGAAAATTACGCCGACGGAGGAGTACGAAATTTCGCACACCTATAGTTTATTTAGCGAAGGTTATCTGAATGTTAATATTTCTTTTAAATTATGCATAAAAATACATTAAATCAATAAAACAAACATTACACACACTACCATGTCTTTGACACACACGTATATAATACTCTTTTCAAAAAATTCAAAAATGGAAGAGGAGCGGCCGAAATCTGTCAATGCCAATCCAAACTTACATTCTATCTTTTTTAATTTTTCATTGCTTACGATACAATCCGTGCAACCTTAATAAAATTACGGTCGAATTTCGACCACTGGGCGACCACTAGTATCGAAAAATAGCTAGTGATGATGATATCGTGAGGATTATTAAGTAATAGAATAAAATAAATAAATACAAGTGATCCAATTTTCATAAGAATCGTCTATAATTGTAGTCAGTTTACCGAGTATATAAACTTTATACCATACTATTTAATTTATCAAGCACTTTGGTCAAATGAAGGTCTATGTCTTCTGTCGCACTGTTGGCTTAAGCCACAGCAAATTGTTATTGGCCCCGAGTAAACAACACGTGGAGGTTATATCCTGAGTCAACACAGTGTTTGCTCTGTGAGGCTCTATACAAACTATCCTGAAGACTGACTGGATGAGACGAATCTATCTTTAGTGGTGTATACGGAGAGTGTGTATGTACTCGTATATTGTCCAATAGAGTTGTAAATTCTAATAGACATTCTACACATTTTAATTAATGCAAAAGCAATGAAACTTATACACGGATCCGTCGTGTTCTGGTTCCAAAAGTCGGGATAAAATAATATTTGTAAAATAAATGGTTTATTTTAATGTGTTGTATTCGTATAAACTTAAGAAAATAATAAAAAAAAAATGTTTCCCACAATTACACCAATTATCTAGCCCCAAGAAAAGCTTCCTTAAGAAACTCGAGAAATGGTTAACTAGACAACGGATAAACATACTTAATATACTTAAATACATACTTATTATACATAGGAAACAAACTAAAAAAAAAAAAAAAAAAAATAAACTCAATAAATAAACTCTTGATGAGATGACGCCGATTTTTCATTATGAAATAATGAGTAAGGTTAAAAAATTCATACCATGTTGTTGGGATATCAAAGGTGTTGGCATAATTATTGTTCGCCAATTTTTTTTTGTTTGAGCTGTTTGTTTTCCTTATAAATATCAACAACCTAGAGTATTTAATAACGTTCTTACCATTATTTTTGTTGTCGTTCAGTATCCGATATTTGGGCACTGTTGCAAAAGTCATGGTCACTGCATCCGAAACGGATCGGATCCTCAAACACAACATGGTATTAATCCCGTTAATAAATACGCTAACTCAAGTAAAGAACTGTGATCGTTTAATAAGTTATGGGGGTCTCGAAGGCTTTACCGGTTTAAAGAACAAATCGCGTGCACGCGCATCGCCGCCGCCGCTGTGGCTTATATTAAAAACGAGCGACGCGGTGCAAAGGATTTTCGCCTTTAGACTGGTAAAGCGTATGTGGCCGCCATAGTACACAATTTGCAAAATATGTGTCATAGGTAGTTTACGTTTTTTTTTGGAGAGAATTTGCTGATTGCCTCAGACGGCATTTCCAGCTTCACACCGGGCTTTTTTGGGGGCGGCGATAAACTTAAAAGGTTCCTCGAGCCGTGTGAAACGAAACACCTTCGAAGGTTTTCTAGAGGGAACGGGAAGCTTATGTGTGCTTATAACATACATATTAACTTTACAGAGCTTGCCGTATTACTATAACAAAGAAAATATGATTTACCGTTCTTATAAATTCAATCTTATGACGTGTTTTAAATGGCTTAAAGATAGGTCAGTGCTCACAGGTTTCCGTAACCAACGGTATGTTGCCTTGATACATTAAATTAGACCAATTACTGGAATTATGTCATTCGTGAAGCAATTAAGATCCTAGCACAAGTAGACCGACGCATTGGCACATATTATATACGTGTCTTGCGAGCGCATATTAGCATACTATGTGATTGTTTGCCCAATAGTCGATAACGAGTTGGACGCATATAGGATTTGCATACCACATTGTGGGATGATAATGGTGTTTTAGGCTATCGTGTCCCTTTTAGGGATTGTTTGTTTATCGATGCTTCTACTACTAAGAGTAGCGGAGTGGATTTTTGAAGGGTGGCGAATAAATGTGTCGGCGTAGGAAGTATTATTTTTTGTATTAACCTTGCATGTCTAAGAATATTGTATATTATGTCATGATACATTTTTATGCAGTTTTCGTAATCTAGATTTTTGCGAGAAATCAATCTTTGGGCAATTCACGTCAAACGTGAATTTTACGTCAGCAAAGCCTCAGGTAAAAACTAGTGAATTAATAATAATGAGACTTAAAATTAGTACTTAAATTTTAAGAACAAAATACCCCAAACACTTATTTTAATATGCTTATTTTAATTTCGAACTGATGTTCGAAATGTTGATTCTCTTTTATCGCTATAAAGACACAACATAGATAATACATGTTTAATAAGCTTAGTTCTTACCTTCGCCTCCTACTATGCGTCTTCCGCCGGTCGTGAGCGGGCGGGTCGCTTGCGTACGCGCCGCCGTCACCTTCCGCGCTATGTCCCGCCCCCATCCTTACCCCATGCCACTTCACAAACCCTCACTGACACACGCCACCGACGACACCCTTGTTCAAAAGAAAACAGTTCGAAACTTTTTTGAGGTGAAACTCTAAGTTAGTTTCTTAACTTTTTTTTGATGAAACTTTTTTTAGGAAACTTTTTAAAGTTTTGTAGCACTTGTTCTGTGAAAGCTTAGGTTGGGGATGGAGGTAGTATACGAAGGGTGTCGTGGCTGATTTTCACTGGCCGCGTAGTGCGCGAACGACTCGCAACGCGAATATGAACCGTACCGACTCTTGCGCACCTCGCACGCCCGCCTTACATTATTAATGAGCGGTGCGAGTTACAGGCGGTTGGTTTTGGTTGGAATGCTCCTAAGTATCCAACTGCACAGTAGTGTAGTTTTACTAATCATCACTCAAATTAAGAATTTCAATTACACACATAAATACATCAACAAGATGTTGTTGTTGTTGTTGTCAAAATAGTAGACCGTCAACTATTTTAATTTTGGAATAATTAGCACTCATTTTCCTTTGAGCACAGATCAAAATGTGAAATAAACAAGAGTAAGTAGATCAATATGTCATATAAGAAGCTTGAATGAGCGGCTTAAAAATTTCAGGATTTTACAAAATGTGTCATTATTATCAATATAACAAACAACAAGGTGCAACTGTTTTTTTTTTATATCTTCGTGTAATACAATATTTATCTATTTCTATCTTATCTGTTTTTGTTTAGTGCTTGGCCTTTATCTCAACAGATATTAAGTGATGATAAGGCCAAATTGGATCTATCTACGTTATCAACATCCTATATCAACATATTTGGCGGGTGATCTCGCTGTAACAAGAAAAACGCTTAACTTTTCTGACTTAAACCGCCGCACAAACGGGCTAATTGTTGCTCGATCCGCCTCGGAAATCGCTTCGCTCTCGTTTCTACTAATTACACGAGCCGCTGCTTTCCCAATGGAAAACGTCGTTGCCGGAAGGAACGCCGGACGCGCGCCCACCGACCACCCCGCTGACACCGGTGCTGTGATGTATTACGCTCCGGATCAGGCCTATCCACAACAATGTTGTGACTGTTCTGACTGTGTCTGTAAATATGCTTACGGTTGAATGATTTTCGATTTTATTATGGTAAGTATTTGAAATTTTAATGGTTTTCAAAATTGGAATGGTTTTCGAAATTGGAATGGATTCTACAGATCTTGGGTAAGATTGCTGTTTATTTTTGAATTTTATTAAATGGAAAATGAGCAAACTCGTTTATAAGTTCATTAACTTTATATGTTGGATATATAAGATTTTTTATCCTCACATCTCGGTTTGAAGTTGTCACTTTTAATTAATAAAAACACGATTTAATGAGTGCGGATTTATTCACCATTCGACCATGATAACGTAATTTTGCATTTGTATGACTTCGAAGCAAAGCGTCCTCTGGTGGCAAACGAGGAGAAATAATTTCCAAAATAAATATCGTGTGCATATCAAACAAGCTACGACCATTTCTAATAATTATTAAGCATCCTCAAGAAACAATCAGTTAATGAAAGAAATCGATTAAAATCTATACTTTTGTTTGTTTTTTCCAAACTGCTTAGTTCGGTTTAAAATTTATTTAAGCAGACACGCAATGTGATTTCAAAACATAATAATTTCAAACTCTCATCCAATGCTGAATTGTATATGAACTCCTTGTTACTCTTTCTATAATAAAAACTGTTTTTTAAACTCGTACGTTTTTTACTGAAAATTTCAATTTCTCCCAATGTTTGTATTTCATTAAGAATGCGATATCTATAAACATTACCATCGTTTTCTTAAAACAATATTTTTCAAACAAAATGTTACTAATCCACCTCTAGTAGGTAAGCTGAAAGAAAAATTATCATTTCTTTTTTAAATTATTTCTCTATTTGTTTCCATTAACAAGGACGCGATGTAGGTAGGATCGGTAAACATATATTTTCTATAATATAATACAAAAAGTGTTTGCTCATTTTTTGGACCGGAAATATGGAGTGTACAAGTAATGGATATAATTTGTTTGTGAAAAACCACTGGAGCACGGGAAAATAATAAGTCATTTCAGTTTTCGTGTAGAAGACGAAGAATAACGAACTCAGTATCAATAAAGGACTTTCCATTACAAATAAAAATATAAATTACATAAAACAACAAGACATAAAATAATGTGTACTTATTAGCAAATTTACAATGTCAATCGGTACTGATAGAATGATATGTAGCCGTTCAGCAGACCTAGACAAATGGCATACTTAACGCTAATAGAATAAAAATAAAAAAAACTTGAGAGGTGTCAAGGGACACCCGGATGGAACGAAGTTCCTTTCTGTCGGAAGATAGCCCCTTGTGAGCTCTCAGATAACCCAAATTATAAAAATAGGAATGCTTCATACACTTTATTTTTTCTCACAATAACAAGTCAAAAATGACATTAGAAAAACTATTACAAAGGAACATGTTTGAACAAAATCGGGTGCCAGCAATATAGAATACAAAATACATATTATATATAAAACCTATATCGACAATACGCGCCCTTAATCTATATTGCATCAACAATGTTAACGCGCCTTTACAAAAGTTCGCAGTGTATATACACCCTTATGTAACAGCATACATCATCGTAAACGAACCTGAGTTCTGTTCTTACATGCTCAATGTATCGCGTCCTATACTAACAGCAGCATACAAAACATTATAGTAAAAAAAAAAACAAAAACGCATCACTCACAATACTTCGTCAAGCATAAGCCTTCTAAAAATTTTCTTATTTTCGGTCCATGCAAACATTTTGTTAATATGTCCGCCACCATATCATTCGTAGGCATGTATTGAATATCAATGTGTTCATTCAAAATTGCCTGTCTAATGAAGTGATACCGAACGTCTATATGTTTTGTTCTATTGTGATTTATTTTGTTACACGCTATTTTTTGAGCAGACTGATTGTCGTTGTAGATTTTGACAGGCTTGTCTACACGACTGTCCGCTAACAAGCTCGAAAGTAATCTCCTCAAATGAATTGCTTCTTTAGCAGCATGAGAGAGACTTATATATTCACTTTCCGTACTGGACAAACTTACACATTGCTGTTTACGACTTTCCCAACTAATTAAGTTGTCGCCTAGTTTAAAAAGCATCCCTGTGTAAGATTTCCTATCAAAGGAACCTCCCCAGTCAGCATCTACATACCCGTGTAACCAAAATTCATCGGACTTCCTAAAACATAGACACAAGTCAATCGTATACTTTAAGTATCGTAATACTCGTTTCGCCTGGACATAATGTTCAGTCGAATAACACGAATTGAATTGTGATAAAACACTCACCACATGTGCTAAGTCAGGCCTCGTGGAGGTAGCTAGGTAGTTCAACCCCCCCACTAAACTCTGATAGGGTAAATCGCAACAACTGTCTGAGTTAGCCCTTTCTAGCTTTAGGCCAACTTCCATAGGTGTAGTTATAGGCTTACAGTCCGACATATCAAATTCTTCTAACAACTTTAGAATGTACTGTCTCTGGTCTAAACGAATTGTACCATCATCGTGATCAGTTCGCAATCGTATCCCTAGCACATGTCTGGCCGAACCGAGATCTTTGATTTTAAACCTTTTCGATAAACCGTCTCTACAGCGGTCCATTTCGCGTTCACTATTTGTGAAAACAAATATATCATCAACATAAATTAATATGGTGATTTGCGTATCGTCATCGCGCTTTGTAAACATACAGGGTTCTATTTGACTTTGATTTAGACCTAAACCGAGCAATTCTTTATTCAACTCATTGAACCACGCTAATGAAGCCTGTTTTAGGCCGTAGAGAGATTTCTGAAGTTTACACACCTTGTGTTCTTCACCTTTCATGATAGCACCTTCAGGTTGGAACATATATATATCCTCATTCAACCTTCCGTATAGAAACGCAGTAGTAACATCCCAGTGGTTTATACGCCAATCATATTGAGTAGCTAAAGAGATTAACAAGCGTAAGGTTGAGCCGCGTACTACTGGTGAGAATGTCTCATTGTAGTCTAATCCACGTACCTGAGTATAGCCTTTCGCTACCAGACGTGCCTTGTACTTTGTCACCTTACCATCGCTGTCTCTTTTTATCTTAAAAATCCACTTGTTTCGTATTGGCTTCTTGTCATGTGGAGGGTCAACAAGAATCCACGTTTTATTTTCATTCAATGATTCTAACTCATCATTCATCGCTTTTAACCATAAGTTGCGATCTGGTCGCGACAGTACCTCCTTCACCGTCAACGGGTCGCTCTCTGAAATCATATCATGTGTCACACAATTAAAGAATTCAGTTTGCTTTCTAATTCTACTGGGATATCGTCTATTGTCAACATCGCTCTGTTGTACTTGAGCTTCAATAGACTTGTCAGTAGCTATAGATTCGTGATTCAACACAGACTCGCTTACGTCCACCTCAGGCTCACATGCATCCGTCACAGCAGGTACATGCTCTCCTACACCAGATTCCACACATTCTTTCCATTCATCCTGACTGTCATAAACATAAGAACTTAAATCGATAGGAAAGAAGTTGGTACTCTGACTACTGACTCTATTTAAATTATCACCAGGAAAAACATCCTCCAAAAATTTGACATCTCTGGCTATCGTGACCTTACCAGATTTTGACTCTATCAATCGATATCCTTTAACGTCGTCAGAATATCCGACGAAAATCATAGGCTTCACTTTTGTATCCAACTTTCGTCTTTTCTGCTTAGGAATATGAACATATGCAGCACATCCAATTACTCGTAGATGGCTTAGATCCACTGGTTCACCGGTCCATTTTTGCAACGGTACGCAGTCCTTGACTGCTTTAGTCGGGCTTCTATTTTTGAAGTAAACCACCGTTTTTACTACTTCCGCCCAATATTTCTTGTTCAAATTCGCTTCAATCAATATGGTTCTGACTTTCTCTATAATCGTTCTATTAGATCTTTCGGCTACTCCATTTTGCTCAGGAGTGTATGCCACCGTCAACTGGTGTTTTATGCCATTTAACTTCAAGAAGTTATCGAAAGCGTTGTTGCAATACTCCTTTCCGTTGTCCGATCTAATAATTTTTATCGACTTGCCTGTTTCCTTCTCGACTCTGACTTTGTAATCCCGAAACTTGTTGAAAGTGTCGCTTTTATTTTTGAGAAAATATACGTGAGTCATCCTCGAGTAATCGTCGATAAACAACAACATATACAGAAATCCACTAAACGAAGCTTCCATTGGTCCGCAAATATCCGTGTGAATTATCTCTAGAATTTCATTCGCCCTCGTACCTTGTTTCGCAAATGGCCTTCTGCTCATTTTTCCACCTAAGCACGGTACACAAGATTCACTCGAGAACATTGTAATGTCTTCCATACCGGTAACAAATTTCTTCAAAATTCGCATGTAATCCGAATTCATATGCGCTAATCTTCTATGCCAATTTTGTTGTGACAATGTCAGATTGCAAGTCGATAACTTGTGATTTTCTTTTAATTTATAAATGCCATTGACGTTTTGGCCGGTTGCTAAAGTTTCGTTCACTGAGTTTTTAATCGAACAACCTTCTTTGTTGAAATTCAAAGAAAATCCTTTATCAACAAGTTTGCTCACCGAAATTAGATTCATAGTCAAATCCGGAATATGCAGAACATTTGTTAGCGTATCTGACCTTTCTTTGGTTTTCAGATGTATCTTTCCTGATCCTTGTACTGACATTTTTTCTCCGTTGGCAGTTTTTACCGTCAGACCACTTTGTTCGGTCTTGTACTCGAACAATTGTCGTTGATCGTGAGTCATGTGGTGCGAACAGCAACTATCTATGTACCAGCCATCTTTATTAGATCTGTTCAATTCCTGAGCTCCACAGCAAATTATTGCTTGAGCTTTCTTCTTACATTCAGAAGCCTTATGCCCTGGCTTATGACATTTATAGCACTTCATTACTCGATTATCTTTCTGTTGTCTAACGGAGTAATTTTTCTTGATGAAAAGTGCATTCCCGCTGGTTTCAGCTTCATCAGTGCGTCGACGATTCGCTTCTTGAAGAAGTTTTGCTTTTATTTGTTCAAGCTTTATCTCTTGCCCGCTATTATCGATTGCCATGATCATCGGACCATATTCAACAGTCAATCCACTCAGCAGTATGGAAATAATCCAGTCATCCGATACTTTCGCATCTATATCAGCAAGTTGATTCGATATAAATATGACTTTTGATATGTACCTCTCCATTGAATCAGAATTTTCTAATTTACACTGCCAGAGAGCGCGCTGTAACGAGATTCTTCTTCCCCAGCCTTTGTCTTCGTAAGCCAATTGCAAATTTAGCCACGCTTCTTTCGCCGTTTTGGCATGATATACGTGCGTGAAGCACTCGGGTTCCAGCAGCAAGCAGATTGTGGTACGGGCTTTACGGTCTGAATCCTCGTTCTTTGTCACCGTACTCTCGTCATTGTTCTCAATGACCTGCCACCAATTTTTATTTTCCAGAAAGTTTCTAACTTGAAATTTCCAATCTGGATAGTCGGACGTACCTCTTAGTTTCCTAATTCCGCTAAGGCCAGCAGATCCGTGCTCTTCAGCCATCGCCAGTTCGACTCCCAAATTTTCGATAGAAAATTAAAATTTTACCACAATCTTTATCACACTTACATAAACGCTATGAGTACACTTTTTAGGGTTCTGGGCCCATAACCTGTCGGAAGATAGCCCCTTGTAAGCTCTCAGATAACCCAAATTATAAAAATAGGAATGCTTCATACACTTTATTTTTTCTCACAATAACAAGTCAAAAATGACATTAGAAAAACTATTACAAAGGAACATGTTTGAACAAAATCGGGTGCCAGCAATATAGAATACAAAATACATATTATATATAAAACCTATATCGACAATACTTTCGATTAATTAGTGAAGGAATTGTAATAAAATTTTATTTTTTTTAAGTTATAATAATATTTTTTTTATTATTAACAAATATAATGTTATATAAACTTTATCAGTAGGTTTTTTTTTGTTTTTTTTGTTTTTTTTTGTTTTTTTTCTTGTTTTTTTGGTTTTTTTTTTTGGTTTTTTTTGTTTTTTTTTAGGTTATAGTGCGTACTTGCTAAAAATACAAAAGCATTTATTATTATCTGTATATAATCTCTACTTACCTAACTCCATCAGCAATATCCGGAACTTGTGCAGAAACACTGTCAGGATTCATTATTATTATTATTTTTTATTATTTATTATTTACAAAAAACCTGTATACACTCAACAAAAATAATCGTCGAAATAGAAATGAAAATATCTGGCTTGCTTTCTATAAGAGAGAGAGAGGCAGACAGAGAAACATTTTGACAGACAAAGAAACAGTTTGCACTAAAACCCTTGCAAGCTATTGTAAGCTGTGTGGCGACGCCGCACAGCTTACAATAGCTTACTATAGCAAAAATGAAACTCATTTTGAAAATACTGTATATTATTATTACAAAATATTAAATCAACGAAAAAAATATAAATAAATAAATAATTTACAAATAAAATTAACAAAATAATATTTCGACCATGACAAGACTCGAACCTGCAATCTTCGGATCCGAAGTCCGACGCCTTATCCATTAGGCCACACGGTCTTGTGATAACAATGGCGAAATTAACGTACACTTCTATTGATAAAAAAAGTGTCGTGACAACTTTTTTCGTAAGAATTTTTTCCGTCTAACCCCCTTTCACAACGCGCGATAAGGAACTTCGTTCCAATAAAATATGATGATTATTGTATGGGTTGACACAAACCAACATACGTACCTATAAATGACGTTTGATTTAGGTATCTATGTCAATCCCACACCTTTTTGTTTTTAAGCATCAGTCACCTCACCCTGCCGACCCACAAGGACCGGCAGGGTAATCAATCATCCGATTTAATCGCCTCTGTGGTCTAGTGATTAAGACCATCGGCTTAGACCCCAGAGGTCCCGGTTCGATCCTCAGCGGGGTGTACATGTTTGTGTACTCGGTTTGGTTGGTGGTAGGGCTTGTTTGCCCGCCTGGCTAGCTACCGCCATCTTATCTAAATATGTCGCCATAACATCAATGTTTATATCATTGTTTGTTCCGGCAGCTAAAGATAAGATAGCCAGTGCCTCAGTGTTTGAGGAGTCCGGGTGAAGTGTGCTTCCATTTTCGTCCTTATCATCACTTAACATCATGTGAGTTGAAAGCTAAGTGCTAACCCGTAAGATATTGAAAAAAAAAACACTTTAATTTAATTTGTTTAATTTGTTTTCATACATATTTTAGGTTATTAGATTTATTAGCTTTTATTAGCTTTATGGTACATGTTGTGGCTTCCTTTAAGTAAGATTTGTGTTTAGCTATAAGTTTTGATTGTTATTTTTTCTTTTTTAATGTATTGATACAAGTTTTGTTGGAAGTCCTTAATAAAATAAATAAAATAACACAACCCACATCATAGAAAGGAGGAAAAAGTGTGCTGGTAGACTATTCCATATTTTGGAAGTGCGACAAAGAACTTCGTGCGCGATGTAACATACGAGACAGTACAGCGACTTCGGAGAGCAGCACGCGTACTCCCATAATCGAAGGTGGGATGAGGTCAAGGAGTTTTCAAAGCACTCGGCGGTAGTAGACGCTGAGTTCAGCGATTATCATTCTATTTCAATTTCTGTTCTACATATGTGTATATGCCACTTGCTAAAGCCCTCTGGAGTGTAGTACTGAATCCCAATAAGAGCTATTGTACGGTTTGCGTTACATTGTGCAATGAACAATAAACATATTAGTGAATAAGTTATTTATTATCAACTAATTTATTTATTGTTTACTCAGGCCGGATTGAGATACGTCAGCATTGTGTTGGAGCGGCCAGCGGCGCATGGCGTGCTCGTATGCGAATGTTAATTAAACATGTATAAGCGAAAGCAAGATATTCGGATAAAGATCCAGTCTCTAGTTTTAACTGGAGCTTCGTATAGCTGCGATGTATGGATGGGTCAGTATGGGGAATTCCGAATCTCTAAAAGACGGGAAAATTGGCCATGTAGAACCATTTCGTTGATTTCAAAAATACAGTCACAAGCACCGATGTACAGTACACTCTAATTCCTATGTAAGTATTAAGATTTGCTTTAGTTTACATATTTTGCTTGTGACAATACGATAAATACTAATGGCAGATCTCAGACCTAGTCAGACTAGGGAAACCTAGACAACCCAACAAAAGGTAACTGCTGTAAATCGTTGAGGAATTACCTCGATTGTCTATAGTCTCCATCATCAGACCTGTAATGGCACTTATATTATAACCCATATGAGTAAAGTTCTCATCAATAGAAATGAATTAAATCTAAACACAAGGTAGCTACTGTGAAACGTTGAGGAGTTCCCTTAATTGTCTTTCATCTTCATCATCTGACCCCTAATGACAGTCACAACCCATCTAGGTGTAAAGTCCTCATCAATACAAATTAATGAAGCCCAAACTGGTGTTTGGGCTTGATTAACAATTGGTAATTGCTGTAAATTGTTGAGGAGTTCCATCGACTGTCTTTCGGCTCCATCATCAGATCGACTCCAGACCTTCATTAAACAGTAGTGCTTTAAAATACTTAATGAAAAAAATTAACAAACGCACTAGTCGCCACTACGGTTTTCGTAGGTTCCCCTCGATAGCCCTGGGATTCTATCATCATATCCTGACTTGGTGACCTCGAAAGTATGCTCTTTCAAATAAAAAAAGAATTTTAAAAATCGGTTCTCAAATGACGGAGAAATCACTGGACATACATTAAAAAAAAATATTGACGTCGAACATAGAACCTCCTCCAGAGTTCTTGGCGGGAAAGTGAAGCGTCATGTCTGCGGTTTTGTCTTATTTTCCAAAATTTGTGTTATGTCGAATATTAATGTGAAATACGGGTGGATTATTAACCGTTAAGTGTTCGTGAGTGTGCATAAGTGTGTAAACATAACAGTGCAACGTCACTTTTCAAATTCTCTCAAGAAGCTCGCGTGAGGACTTAGTAAAGCCCCACATCTTTACTGAGATACTCGAGGGGTTGGGGGGTATATCATTTCTCACTTTCCATTTCTAATATCATTCATCATCATTTATAGAAATATTGTTTATTTATGTATTACTTGTACGAAAAATTACTTTGACACTGGCTAAATGTGCTAATCGCACGAAGCCATCAACTAAAAGAAAAAAAAAAAACCTCCTTTTTTGAATTCGGTTAAAAATAACTTTGTAGGCTTAACATGCATAATGTAATTGGTTGTCTGGAAGAAATCGCTTGAAAGCGATAAGACCGCCAAATTGTAACTTTGTAAATTATTTATTCTTTGTTCATGTTTATGTTTTATAGTGTAGCAATAAAAGTATTATCTAGCTACCTACGAGTATTTATGTTCCGTAATTAGACAGTGAGTGAGTGTGCCGGTGGTGCATTTTGCTTTTAAATTATTCCAGCCTGAAAAGTCCAAAAAAATCGGCGCTAAATGCGTCGAATGAATTCGTGGAACTCTACTCTGTTTGCGAGAAAATACTAAAGCTTTCTGTTTTTATATATTTTATATTGTGGAATTGTCGTTGTTGGCAACTGTAAGCAAAGTAACTTCCTCTGTAAATGGAATCAATGTTAAATTTACTATGCAATTGATGACTTTAATTTGACTATTTAAT
Source organism: Eudonia lacustrata (assembly GCA_947562085.1). NCBI lineage: Eukaryota > Metazoa > Arthropoda > Insecta > Lepidoptera > Crambidae > Eudonia > Eudonia lacustrata. The sequence goes on from OX387313.1 coordinate 20,651,807, forward strand.
ATATTATATATGATTAAACGAACTTGTTAAGTGAAGTTCGATCAATATTATATGAGTCGCTTCATTCGAAGATATAACATTTACAACGTAGTCCCTTTTCCTACCAGGCAACACTCGCACGCTTTAGAGGGTATACTTTTTTTTTTTTTTTTTTTGTTACTTCCTACACGGTCTCCGCCTTTCGAAGTCTCATTCTTTTAGAGATAGAAAATTTCAAAGCAAAACTTTTTCAGTTTATCATATGGGATGGGTGGGCGGGAACTTTATATCTTCGAATGAAGCGACTCATATAATATTGATCGAACTTCACTTAACAAGTTCGTTTAATCATATATTATATTTCGTCGCTTCATTCTTCAGATATAACATTTACAACGTAGATGTTTAGAGATAAGTTTTGATTTGTATTATATAAATAATAAATATGCATTCTTTACAAATCACGTTTATTGCAGTACATAATTTTACATTACTGAATTATACAAAAAGGATTATGTAAACTAAGTAAAATAAAGAACATCAAGAAAACTTCTTCTTTATATTTTTGTTATCTAAGTACTTATTAAATAACAAATAATAATTATTTATTCACGGAAAAAGACTGATCGTGCGAAATTATCCTCAACGGCAATTGGGCGATTATAAAATTTCGCAAATATTTGTGAGGTACTTGTCCAGCCCGCCCGCTTCCTAATGTTATCTATCGAGACTCCCGCCAAACTGGCCGTAGAAGTTGCGGCGTGCCGCGTGCTATGTGCGCTGAACACCGCAACATCTACTCCGCTGACGGCAAGCACGTCCTTAATCCAACGACTGATTGACTGCGAACTGGCACATTTGTATGGTCGTCGAAAGGTCAAAAATAATTTAGACATAGATTCTGATCTATATGAATTAGTTACAAAAAGGTAATCTTCTAAGGTCGTGGTTGGACAGATACTGATTTTATTTTCAAAATAAGGAAGAATCAATATTGGCAGATTCCGACCCGGGGCGGATGTTTTAATAATGTCCGTAATCACTATTTCAGCGCCTTTATTGCCTATAGATATATTAGATGTTTTTATAAGCGAGAGGGTTTGCACCCTTTGTGCTGTACACAGAGCAAGTAAAATTGCTAATTTTTTAGTAATTTTTTCGATAGATTGTTCTCTATTTGGAAACCATTCTGAAACAGTATTGAGGACTATCTGGGGGTCCCATGTGCTAGTATATTTGGGAACAGTGGGTCTAACTTTAAATGCCCCTTTAAGTAATCTTTTTATGCTATCGTCTGATCCTATGTTATTTCCTAGAAGTAACGAGAGGGCAGAACGATGAGAATTAAGAGAACCGTAGGATGCTCCCTTATAGAACTGTTCGGTAAGAAATGATATTATATGCGAAATGGAGGTGTTAAACATTTCAACGTTATTATTTTTGCAAAATGACCACCAAAGTTTTAATGTTACATCATACTGCTTGATGGTATTTTGTGCTAGTGAAGCTAACATTAGGTCGAGGGCGCTGGAAGGTATACCACGTTGGCTGAACGCGAGCCGGAGAGCACTGCGGCACCCAGGGTAAGCTTCTTGTGAAGAGGGTGAAACGCTCTGAAATAGGAGTGCAAAAGATATTTGTTAGGATTCAGAATTAATATTTCTGATGTTATCATGCTTTGTAATTCTGGGTACCAGGGCTGTGAAGGCCAAACGGGAAAAACTACAATTCCAACAGCCTTGTCATTTCGAATTTTTTGTAAGCATTTTAAAATTAATGAAAATGGGGGAAATGCGTAAAAAAACATCCCAGACCACTCTATAGTAAATGCGTCTATCGTCATGGCATCAGGATCTCGTTGCCATGATACGTACCGTACACATTTGGCGTTAGTTCGAGAAGCGAAAAGATCAACCTTTGGCTGTCCAAATTTATGAGTTATCAATTTGAAGGCGTAATCACTTAACTCCCATTCTATGTCAGGATTTATTTTCCTTGACTCTTGATCTGCCTCAACGTTCTCCTTTGTATTAATATAGGATGCAAAAAGCCAGATCTTCCGCTTCTCACACCACTGCCAAATGTGCCTTGACAAAGTATTTAGGTGTGGAAATTGGATTCCACCCATCCTATTAATGTAACTTATTGCGGTTGTATTATCGATACGCAATAATATTGCACAGTTGTAAGAGTCGCGAGCAAAGCATTTTAGTGCGAAGAATACTGCTAGCAGTTCTAGATAATTGATGTGATAATCTAGTTCATCTTTTGTCCAATACCCACTTGCTCTTGTCTCATTACAATAAGCGCCCCAACCGGTTCTTGAGGCGTCTGTAAAAATTTCTAAATAAAATTCTGGAATTGTTAAGCAAGTAAATGTTGTTTCAATGTTTTGGCTCCACCAATGAAGGTCGCTTAAAATTACTTTAGGTAATTTAATTTTTTGGCTATAATTGTTATGCTCTCTAAGGGCTAAGAATTTTTGCCTTTCCAAGATCTTTGTATATAGCCATCCGTATTTTACGGCAGGGCATGCGGCGATGAGAACCCCAATCAATTGGGCAAAATCTCTGATTGAGCATGAGGGAAGTGAAGAGTATTTTTGAACTAATTGTGCAATATTATTACGTTTTTCAGATGGTAATGATAACGTAAGGTTTACTGAATCATATATAAATCCTAAAAATTTACATGTTTGTCTTGGTTCTAAAGAGCTTTTTTCGTAGTTTACGACAAAACCTAAACATTTAAGAGTTTTTAGGGTTTCCTTTACATTTTCGTTGCACATTTGGTAAGTATCACCGAGACACAAAATGTCATCAAGATATTGAACTGATTTAAGGCCTTGGCATCTAAGATATGAAATAACTTCTTTCATAACCTTAGTGAATGTTCTAGGTGCAATTGATAAACCATAAGGAAGGGCGGAAAATTCATAAGTTGTAACTTGTGAATTTTCATTTTCGTATTGAAAACATAAGTATTTACGGTCTCTGGGGGCAATGGGAATGACTAAATAGGATTCTTTCAAATCGATTGTGGCCATGTAGCCTTTAGAAGGAATCAATTTAGACGCCGTTCTAAAGTCTTCCATTTTAAAATGACTTTTTTGTACAAATTTGTTAAGTGGTTTAAGGTTTAGGATAAAGCGATGTCCCCCGTTTGATTTTGGTGTAAGAAAAATACTCGATAAAAATTGACCAGTTTTTGGGGAACAAGGTTTTATTGCCCCCAATTCTAAAAGATTATTTATGGCTATTGACATGTTCCCTTTTTCAAATTGAGACATTCTGTTTAAAGGTTGATAATTTTGTCTAGGTTTTGTCGTAAATGGTATTGGGAAACCATATTGGATCCAATCAAGAACAGTTTTATTGTTTGTGACTTTGAGCCAACAATCATAAAAATGCTGTAATCGTCCAGCATGAAGTTGTACCTCGTTTATTGTTGCGTTGGGGCACGCGGCTTGATCGGGTTCGCAGCCCTGTATTGAGGTGGTGGCGGAGCTCGGCGAACTGCATAGTTCGGCTTCCTGGGCCCCCCGCGCCCCCCCCTGTTCGACGGGTAGCGTGAGGGGCCTGCCCAGTTTTCCTGGTAGCGGGATCTCGTTACCGTCGATTGAACTGTCGGCGTTACTGTCTTCGGGGCTGTGACAGCCTTTTTTATCTGAAGGCCTTGTCGTTCAATTACTCTAGAAGCCTTTATTTTTTCACAAAGCTTAGATCCGAACAAGGTCTCGTCTCTCTCAGTATCTTTTATAATATTCAGAAAAGACTTGTCTAACACTGGCGTGAGTAATTTTGAGCGAGCCTGAGAATTCATATGATGGAGGTCCGTTAATATACGACAGCCATCGCTGAGTAATTTTATGGTTTCGATTTTATCATCACTCGTAAGGAGAAGAGATAAAGCTCTGTTCATGGCAGTGATTCCGCAGCCAAGTTGCTGTTGGCTTTTTTCCATTTTTTTATCTCGGTTCCTCGCCATATCAGTAATTGCCGCTGAAATCTCCGCATTTAGTTTAGGCGCGTGAAGCAAAGGGCAATTTTCAGGGATAAGGTAAGATTTAAATAAAGCTTCCTTTGCTTCCTTTGTAACGCCCTTTTTTAATATAGGTCCCCATCTTTGGGCCAAATTTTCATGTATTGGTGGCCCAAACGATGGGATGTCATGCGTGGGCTCACCTAGCGCCGACAATATTTCGGGGTCCAATTCCGGGGCTTGAGGTTCGGTTACCACTTCCACGGCAGACAGCGGTGCCTCTAGTGTTTCGATGTTTGAAATCGATTCCTCAGCTACTACTGGTACTTCCGTGTAATCTCGATCTACGGACAATAGACGAAAAATTTTAGAAAAATAACTAAACATTTTATAAATAATTATGATCTTTAAAAAACGATCATAAGGTTTTGTTCGTAACGGTATAAATCTTTAATAAATTTGTACTTGTCGGGTAGATTCACGGGCAGTTCATGTATAATTTAAAAATATAAAAATTATTTTTCGTTGAAGAAATACACATTTTTTGTGTTAACTAACGGCCAACCCCGAGGTTAATGTATGATTTGCAGAATACAAAATTAATTCCCGTTGTAGAGATATTCATTTTTCTGCTGTAATACCATCGTGCTGACTCACGGCCAGCCCCCAGGTTTATATTATGTATAATTTGCAGTTAACAACGGTAATTCCCATTACAGACACACCATTTTACTGCATAATGCCATCGTGTTGACTCACGGCCAACCCCCCGGCTCGAAAAAAATTCAAGTTAACACTTTTCAGATTAACATAAAATGTTGGTAGGTACTTACCAGAATCGTGGTTTTCAACATCGGATTCCGATGAACTAATTATAAGCCTAACTCGATTACGGGTTTGCCGCTGTTCGAGTTTTTGAAGCTTTTTGCGATAGCGTTCCATTTTTTCTTCTGCACTTCGTTTAGGCATAACTATTTACTGAAAATAAATTAACACTAATTTTAAAAGAAAACTATTTAAGCGTGATGCGCGTGCGATCGCTGCCTCGCACAGAAAAAGAATGAGACTTCGAAAGGCGGAGACCGTGTAGGAAGTAACAAAAAAAAAAAAAAAAAAAGTATACCCTCTAAAGCGTGCGAGTGTTGCCTGGTAGGAAAAGGGACTACGTTGTAAATGTTATATCTGAAGAATGAAGCGACGAAATATAATTTTGTAAACATTGGTTTTTACCAATGTTTACAAAATAATACTACTACTACACTACACTTATATACTACTTATATACTACTTTTAAGTCTATTTAGACTAGTGGCACAGTGCCCGACATTTTAAGCCCGGTGTTCGACACAGCTTTCGTCGCCAAAAATAACACAGATTTAGGTAGGATTAAAGTTTTATGGGTTGACAGCTAGAAATCAGATGGTTTGTATCAATTGTTGCTAGACAAAATCAAAATTCAAAATTAAAAAAAATAAAATTAAAAACCATTTATTCAGTAAAGGCTACTAAAAATTGTTAAAATAAAACAAAAAAAACCCAACTGAATGAAAGTTATGAAAGTCACTATGCCATCGGTTCGTAAGTCTACTCTGGGCGGTCGGTAAGTGTAGTCTAACCAGTTCCTGACCCCTATTTTATTTATTTATTTATTTAAACGGGCACCAACATGGTATACCTACACCAATACAATTTTCAATAAAATACTTTTTTTTTTGAGAGAGATTGCTGATTGCCTCAAACGGCATTTTCAGCGTCACCGGGCTTTTTGGGGACGGCGAGGTGCGTAAAGGGTACTTACCTCAAGCCGTGTTGAAACCAATCACCTTCAGAGGTTTTCTAGAGGGAACGGCATCGCACACTTAAAAGTGCGCGTCCCCGTGCCCTACTAGATTCTCCGAAGGGTTCGGATCGGATCGGTAAATAAAATACACACACAGAACGACACAAATCACTACAAACATAGGTGTGGACAGGATGCAATAAATAAATAAAAATAACGAGTAACAGAACAAAACACAAGATTATACAAAGTTGAGAATAAACAATAACAATTAATCAATTTATAAACAAATTAAAATCAATTAAAAAATAAATTAAATCCAAAACCAAAATTTACATTAAAATCAATATCGGGAACAAAGTTAAAATAAAAAAACATAAAATTAAGATTGAAATTAAGTGAAATCTAGATCAAGAAGCATTTTAATACAATTTATCATCAATGAAACAGGCTTTTTTAAATTATTAAAGAAAAAAAATGTTGATCTCTGGTTTTTGTGGAACGCTGCTGGTGCCACGGTGCCACTTATGTTTGCCGTATAGGGGCCTGCAAATATCATATTTACTCTTAAATATTATAACTATTTGCTAAATAATTATTGTCATTATTACAAATTCATTTTGGTAAATTACTTCCTAGTTCCAATATCGAGTAAACACTAATTCAAATCAAAGATAACGTAAATCAAGCTGCATAGCATAGTTGCGCGTTTCCGCATGAAAGATGATGCGCAGATAAAATAATTATGATGATTGCATCTCTTTTCCTCTCATTCGAGTAACGAATACGATTAGGAGAGGGAAAATTCAACGGTACAATACTGTTGAATAACTTGAGATAGTAACAGGTTATGTTAGTGTTACTGTTTGTAATTACTTAGTCGTGTGTTAATAAATACTAGTGGTCACCTAGTGGTCGAAATTCGACCGTAATTTTATTAAGGCTGCACGGATTGTATCCTAAGCAATGAAAAATTTAAAATAATAGAATGTGAGTTTGGATTGGCATTGACGGAATTCGGCCGCTCCTCTTCCATTTTTGAAATTTTTGAAAAATTTATGAAACAATATTAATTTAATTTTATGTATTTTTTATGCATAATTTAAAAAAAAATATTAGCATTCTTCACTCCTTCTCTATATAAACTATAAGTGTGTGAAATTTCATACTCCTTCGTCCACGCAGTTTTCGTAAAAAGAGGTACAAAGTTTTTGCTTCACGTATTAATATATTCTGCATTATGTTTTGAAATTTATAAAACTAAACTTGCTTAATGATTAAAATGCACTTTCCTACTGCTTATGACCATGAATGAATGGAATGAAACACTTTGCAAGTTTTATCATCGTCACCTGCTCATTTTGTGTCCCCACTGCTGGGCACAGGTCTTCCCTTAGAATAGGGATGCTTAGAAAGGGAACTTTTTCATTTGTGTGACATAACAAAATCTATGGCAGGCCAGGCTATTGAATTTTTTGCTGTATATTTTCAATACTTATTTAAATATTTTTTTGTGAAATAAAAATATTGATAGGTATTATGAATTTTCTGAAAACACACGCACTTGAATTTTTGTTTGATGGTCGCAGGCCGGACTTCGATCATTCACGGGCCGGCGATGGCCCGCGGGCGGTAGTTTGCCAATCCCTGCCTTAGATGGTAACACCACATGGAGAAAGTGCCATAAACCACCACGCAGGTTGAGAGCTGGGTGGTTAACAACCCATCCAATGATCGGCTTTTACAAAAGTTGCTTGATCATACCACATGAGACGAGATGGCGGACGTGCGCGCGTGCTAGCTACGTGGGCAAATCATGTCAATGTCATATTTATGACAGGTGACAGTTTGGCTGCGTTCAGTGTGTAGTCCGCCTCGCTAGTTTTTTATTTATTTAGGATCTGTTTTTGTTGTACGATGTCTTTTATTTTGTATAATCTGTGTCTTAAATAGTGTTTTATATGATTATTTTAATATATATATTTAAATATATTTATGAGTATCTAGGTTTAGTTATAATATAAGTATTTATATCCAAATATAATTATATATTCTATTTTTCTTATATACCTATTGGAAACGATCGTCACCTCGCACAGGCCCTGCCAGAATACCAGCGCCGTTGCGATGTGACTTGCTCACACCGTAGCGGCATATGCTGAGGTAGGGTCCTGATTGGCTCGTCACACTGTTGTCTTTGTTATTTTTTATTTTTATTGTTTTTGTATTTCATGTCTTTTTTTTTTAATTATTTTTTCTATTTTTAATCATATTATGTGATGTGAGAGTCAATAAATGTTTTTTCTTTCTTTCTTTCTTTCTTTCACATGCGCCATCGAGCTCCTCCGAATTAACTCGTGCCCTGTTTTACAGATTATTTTAATTTTATTTCAATACATGTTTGGTCACTTCTCCGATGACCGGCCTTTGCGAAAGTTGCTTAACCTTAGCACCAGAACACATCATCATCATCAGCTCATTTTATGTCCCCACTGCTGGGGCACGAGCCTTCCCTATGGATGGATAGGGAGATCGGGCCATAAACCACCTCGCGGGTCTGGTGCGGTGCGGTGGTTGTTAACGACTGCTAATGCAGCCGGGACCAACCGCTTTACACACCTTTCGTGGCACGGAGGAGCTCAAGATGATACATTTTTGGTCACCCATCCGATGACCGGCCTTTGTGAAAGTCGCAGGCCGGGCGTGTTAACCACTGCGCCATGGAGCTTATTTTCTTACATTCCTATATGCAATTCTCATTCTCATTTTCTTATGTCTAATTTAATTTCTAATACAATATAAAAATAAGTAGACACATTTACTTAACACAAATTAATAAATTCGGTGGTTTTGGTGAATACAGTCCAACCTGACTTCCGACTACGAACATCAATCATACTTTATTACTTTGCCTTCATATTTTTAATCACTTTCCGCTTTACCTTTTGTAGCGTGTTTGAAAATTACGAGAAATTAAATTTATTTAGACATGAGTTAAGTAGTGTAAATTAAAACTATACTGAATTTTCACTTTAGATGTGGGTAGGTAGGTACCTACATAGTTTAAATATCTATATATAAACTACAAACGGTCTAGTGGTAAGACCACTAGTTTCAGCCCCAGGGGTTTTTTTGTACCTACTACCAGTAGTAGACCCACAGACCCACTGGTGTCCATAATAGCTTTGCTCCCTTTCTACAGCGTCAAGTCAAATATTGAAAAATACCTTTCCTATTTATTATTTTGTTTTGCACATCATCATCATCATCACCAGCTCATTTTATGGCCCCACTGCTGGGGCACGAGCCTATGGACGGAAACACCACGGGTGAACTGGCCATAAACCACTACGCTGGCCCAGTGCGTATAAGTACAGCTATTGCGAATGCCAAATGATCATTGAATATAAGTAGTAAGTTCATTTTAAATGCTACAAATGTAAGTAGTATAACCTATAACTTGTAGAATAGCCTATAACTGTCCCACTGCTGGACAAAGGCTTCCATTATTGAAATCAAGTCATCACTACAATTGATGGGTAATGGCTTAATCACCACGCTTGCCAAATGCAGGTTGGTGATAACTAATCCAGCCCAACCAATCCCTTCAGAATCCCTTTAGTGCCCTTACTTATTGTATAAATTTTATGTAGTAATGTCATTTGTGTTGTATCCACAGACATCGATGTCTGTGGTTGTATCAATAACTAGCGGCACGTCCCGGCTTCGCACGGGTGGACATTTCTTTTTTAATATAGCCTAATATGTATTTTTATTATTTTTAAAATCGGTCTAGTAGTTTTTGAGTTTATTCGTTGCAAACATACAAAAATACAAAGCTTTCCTGTTTATAATATTAGTATGATAAATGTTTTCTATTCTATTATATTCAATTCTAAACACTCCTTCCCTGACCTGGGAATTGAACCCGGCACCTTCGTGTATAGCCCTCGCTTTGCCACTCGAGCCACCGAGGCGGTACAAATGTAAAAATAACTTAAATCCGAGTTCCGTTCTATTCTTGCCTCTAAATTGACTCCGTCGACAACTTCATTCCGACATAGTTACGTTATTCAAAGCAATTCAAACGCGCACAGTGGAAAGTTGAAATTTTTAACGTTCCACACTCCGCCGCACTCGGATGCAGAGCCTACCCAAAGTTGCTTATAGGCACAAAATAAAGAATACCTACCCAGAAGGTAAGCTTACAAACCGCGCTCGAGTAACTTATTTTTATTTTTTTATTTTTAATCTATTTTATTAAGGATAACAACAGCCATCAACCTACATGCTTCTTGGCGGGAAAGTGAAGAGTCATGTCTGTGGTTTTGTTTTTTTTTTTAATTTGTATTAAGTCGAATATTAATGTGAAATAATGGTGGATTATTAACCGTTAAGTGTTCGTGAGTGTGCATGAGTGTTGGCAAATGAAACAAAACAGTGCAACGTCACTTTTCAAATTCTTTTAAGAAGTCCGCATGAGTACTAATTAAAAAACGAAAAATAATAAAATTAAATAATATAAAAAAAAGTCGTTAATTAATTATTATTAATTAACGACTGCTAATGCAGCCGGAATCAACGGCTTTACATGCCTTCCGAAGCACGGAGGAGCTCGAGATGATACATTTTTGGTCACCCATCCGATGATCGGCCTTTGCGAAAGTTGCTTAACCTCAGCACTCGCAGACCGGGATGCGTTATCCACTGCGCCATCGAGCTCCTCAACACATACACATATTTAAAGATTTGATAAACTAATTAAATTAATATACTACTATAACTTATTATTACACATACAATCTTCACTGACTGACCATTTATGTAATATCGACTATTCAACTCAAACAATACAGTTACAATACTTCAATATAGTTTTAAGAAATAAGAAATATTTATCTACACTAATGTTGTAACATTCTACTTATGTTTCCAATACTTGACTTATAATTACTACTGTTATAGCGCAGACAACAAAACACTCAATTTAAGCAATTTCACATGATGGTATAATATCCACATCGATATCGTAAAATCTCATTATAACATCAATAAAACGCGACCAATTAACCTGGCGAGCCTTATGTCAAAATCCTCATACAAGTTGTATAAAATTTTGATATTAGGCTGGCTTTTGAAAACAGGTGGGTTTTACGTGAAAACTTCGTCGAAACTACTAAACTTACATACACAAAACTCTTTGGTAAGATCTTGTGCCAATTAAATAAAAAAAGAGCAGCGCGCGCTCGCTCCTGATTGGCCCTGCGCGCGCAGCTGCGCTCTCATTGGTTAGATTTTAATGGCGGCAAGTTCACTGTGACAATACACGTACGCGTGAATTTAATGTTTCGCAATGTGTTTTGTTTTAAAAATACAAATTAAAAGTTAAAAATGGACAGCGACGATGATATTTGTACGCCTCCGGATATTCTAGAATTGGCAACAAAATTTAACTCACAATCTTTTGCCAGAAAAATCTAGAAAATTATATGAAAAAGAATATAATAACTTTTTGGCATGGAAGATCGAAAAGAAGACTACATCATTTTCTGAAAATGTCATTCTTGTGTATCTCAAAGACCTCTCCGACAAATTCAAGCCATCTTCTATGTGGGCTAAATATTCTATGCTCAAGTCCACACTGAGTATCTACAACAATATTGATATCACGAAGTATTCAAAAGTCATAGCGTTCCTGAAACGCAGTTCAGAAGGACACAAGGAAAAAAAGTTCTTGACGTTTACATCAGGTCAAATAAAGATGTTCCTGAAAGATTCACCAGATATTTTGTATATTTTTGAAAAGGTAAGTGTATTTTAGTTCTGTTATTTAATCTACCTAGTATTTACGTACTACACACGCAAGTTATCTAGACACTCCGTTTAAGCGCTTTGTGTATAAATTAGGTAGTAGGTACCTACACTTTACTACTTCATAAATCATAGTTTTTGCCTTGGCTATGTACCTCAAGCTTATTATATCGTTTATTGTTACAGGTTGCACTAATCTTCGGCATAATGGGGGCATGCCGAAGGCAAGAGCTATTATACAACATCCAGTTCGATGAAGTCTCTAACATAGACGACAGTACAATCATGGTGAAAGATTCGAAAACAAAAACGAAAATAGATCGTTCTTTCGTTGTGACGGGCAACTGCTATGCCGTATGTAAAAAATACATGGAACTTCGACCCACCCCCTGTCGAAACCCTGCCTTTTTCTTGAGCTATAGATCGGGGAAGTGCGTCGATCAAAGAACTGGTATTAATAAATTTGGTGCTCTGGGAAAAACTATCGCAAAGTTGTTGAATCTGCCTAACCCAGCGTTGTACACGGGGCATTGCTTCCGGCGCACCTCGGCGACCCTTCTCATAGATAGCGGTGGTGATTTGACCGCACTGAAACGACACGGGGGGTGGAAGTCTTCTACTGTAGCTGAAAGCTACATTGATGAGTCTTTAATGAATGAAATTCAAGTCTCAAATACGATCTTGAACAGTATAGAAAACAAGACGAATGAAGTAATTATAAATATTCCAACTCCGTCTACGAGCTCTACTGCTTGCCCCGCGACCGCTACAGCTGCTGGATCAATAATTAACATTAACTTTCAAAATTGTACCATCCAAAATTTTAACAATTATTATAAATAAACTATTGTCAGCTTTTACTCTTGTTGTTTGACTAATTGAATTAGTGAAGATAAAGTAGTGTATGCAACTGCATATAACACGGGTATTAAAACACTCGTTACTATTATGAAACTCGCTGCGCTCGTTTCATAAACTCACACTTGTGTTTTAATACCCTTCATTATATGACAGTTGCATAAACTACTATTATTGTGCAGGAAACACGGTACATTAAAGATGATAAGTGATAATTTGATCCACATGTTTCGCTGAATATTCAGCATGCAAAAATCCGTTGACAATTATATAAAATTAATTAATAAATCAATAAATTACATTTAATACAATTCAAAACAAAATAAAAAATAAATAAAACACATTGGAATTAAATAGATAAAATAATTAGATTACTATGTCAACAAGAATAATGTGAATAAATAATTTTCCAATAGCAATACATATCAATAAATACCTAGCCTAAGAACTCTTCAACTGTGTAGAAACACTTATCTATGAGCCACTTTTGATTATTTTAAATTTAAATTTTTGAATTATTAAATGAATCCACACGTGGGAACTATATTTACTTACTTTTATTATAGGAATTCAACTCACACGCAGATCCCTTGCGCAGTCCGAGCAACTGTTACGAGATCCCGTGTTTTTCTTTTTAAATATTTTACGAGTAAGCACATTGCCTTGATCTCACCTGATGTTAAGTGATGATAAGGCCAATGATGGAAGCGCACTTCACTCGGGATCCTCAACTAGTGAGGCTCTGACTATCTTATCTTGAGCTGCTGAACACAACAATGCTACAAACATTGATGTTATGGCGACATATTTGTGGTAGCTAGCCAGACGGACAAACAAGCCTTACCACCAAACCGAGTACACAAACATGTACCCCGCTGGGAATCGAACCCAGAACCTTTGGGTCTAAACCGGAGGTCACTAGACCATAGAGGCGGTTGTCCGTGGGAGGTTGTCTTGCGTGCGTTGCTCGGACGCATTTGTAAAGCTTGCCTTCTCAGTCTCCTTTTTGTGTGTTGTAGTTTTGTAAATAATTAACTTCACTTTCAACTGGTTGGGTTGGCCTCCTGTTACATTTTGGTTAATAGGTCAAACTCGTTAAGTGCCGTATTAACTATTTTACACGTTAATTTGGGCGAGCACGCATACGGGTAACGCTTAATCTGATAAGCGTTAAGCTTTTATTAGACTTTAATAAAAGTTCTGCCTCACAAACAAACAAAGATTTTATTATTATTTGTTGAACTTAATGATTCAGTAGTGGTAAATATAAAGGTAACGTTACTTATTTTAGACTAATAATTATATATTGTTTTCTAAAGATTACGCAAACACTATACCTGTGAAATGATTTTTTTTTTACGAATCAAAATAGATAGATTTCGTTTCTAACATGGAAGGATAAAAGGATAGCTTGGAATAGCTTGCCTTTATAAGATAGCGTAATGTACCTAAGTCTTCTTTTTCATCCGGTTAAGTTAAGATTTACTTGTACCGACGATGTTGGCATTAGCATCTAAATTCAATAAAAACGAAGAACTAAAAAGCAATGATGTGAAAGATTACATTAACATAAAAATTGATGCCATCCGTCATTACGATCTGCCTCGCCGCTGTGAATTGCGATGCACCGATAAATTAACTTTCTCAGTTATTGTTAATAAAAAGAACACTTATTAAAAATGCTGTAGACATGCAATTGATGTTGTGGTCATTTTGCATGTTACTTACCTTACTATCTTCCTATTGCCACTACACATTTACACTAAACATGCATACTCGTTAGGTCCAAGACACCGTACTCGTAGAACAAGGGTACGACGAGCCGGTTCACACGCGCTCTATACCAGGTACAGACATGTATCTGGGCGCTTCCCCCACCCCACGACCCGGTCAACCCAAGCCGAGGTACTAGCCTTAAGTGGCGCCCTCGGGTTGTTCCGCTCCCTATCTGATCAGAACCCCTCGGAGAATCTAGTAGGGAACATGGACACCGCTGAAAAGGGTCTAGCTGGAAAATAAAACGAATTTCTTCCAAATTTCTTCAGCGCCCTTAGCTGGAGGGTTCTTTATTTTCTTCAATAACGTAGTGGACTGTATTCTGTAGGCTGTAGGTTCTTGCTTGTTGATTGCAGAGTCTTCTTTCTTCATTCTTCAGTAGAGTCTTCCTCGGAGTGAGCATGCCTTCTTACGCAGAATGTCGTCTCGATCCCGTAGAGGGGTCGGGGAAACCGTACGGGGCATTGGCCCCTCTCGGTGGTTGCCGTCGCCAGCCGTGAAAACGGCGTGGGTCGGTGGGTGGGCTCTTATGTCCATAGGTCTTGTCCGGTGGTGTTCTTCTTTGTCACTGGCGAGGTACGAACCCGCCGGGTGATTCCAGCTTGTTGGAGGCCCGGCGAGCGACCTACGAGCCAGCGACATCTTCAAGTCCTTTTCGGGAACTGCATTTTCGCCGCTAGCGAGGCTGCGCCTGCGAGCCAGCGGCAAGGTGTCGGGAGGGGTAGGGGGGGGGGTTGGAAATCGTGGGGGGGGGCGGGCTTGCGCCTACGTCGGCGATCGGGAGGCGTGAACGCGGGTTGGGATGCACGGAGGGGGGGGGGGAATCATTATACCGAGGTGACTATTTGGAGTGTAAGTCCGCTAGTCCCCTCAGTATAATGGGGACAGGGTTCAAGCCTTGCTGGATGGCGAGGAGGACTGACTGCAACACCTTTATGCAGTCCGTGATGGCAGCTTGCTCGGAGTTGTCCGGGTTTGGCCTGGGTGCGGTCGCCTTCCCACTCGGTTTGGGCCCCGTCTCTTCCAAGGCGGTGCCGTCTACCGGCATCGGGGCGGCGACTGTTGTAGGCGGCTTGCTGTTGGGCCGGGCTCGTCGACGGCGTGAGCGTTTGGGCGGTCTTGCGCCATCGTTTGCTGCGGCCATCAGCGATCCCAGCGCGTTCCGTTCTTGGGTTGCCGGAGTTGTTGGTAGCGGGAGCGGGGGGGGGCGCCGGTTTCGAAGTTGCCACGGTGCTGGTCCTCCTGTTACGGAATTCCTTCCGGAATACGGGGCAGTTGATATTATTCGCCGTGTGGTCCCCTTGGCAGTTGGCGCAGGTGGGCGGGGCTTCCAGTGGGCGCGGACAGTCGCGGGCGGCGTGTTCGCCCCCCGCATCTCACACAGGCCTGAGTGCGGTGGCAGTTATGGGAGGAGTGCCGGAAGGTCTGGCACCGATGGCATTGCGCCGGTCCTTTCCGCCCTCTCCAGGCTTCTATCTTGATGCCGGGCATTCCTAGCAGCTCGGAGACCTCGTATATGGCCGGAATCGTATCGGGGGTGCGGCGGAGTTGTGCATAAAAGAGGCAGCCGGGCCGGCCTGTTCTGGCTCGGATCTGTCTCACGTACTCCGGGGCGAAGCCTAGATCTTGTAGGCTGCTCTCGATGTCGGCTGGGTCGGTGTTGGTAGGTAGTCCTCTAATCGCGACCTTCACGCCCTTTTCTGCCGGCAACGAGTAGCAGAACCACGGGACGCCCTTGAGATCTGCTAGGTATTTCTGGGTGGCGCGAAACTCCTCTTCGTGCTTGGCGTGGAATCGTATGCCTCTTCCGTACGGCCTGGCGTTCGGCGGGTGTCCCAGGATGCTGCGGAGTTTCTGGAAGTGAAGTGCCCAGTCGGGCAGCACTTCTACAACTATGGGTGGGTAGCGTGGCGTCTTCGTGCCCTTGACCGGTGTTGTGGGTTTGGGCGCTTGTGCCGTGTCCATCGGTGACGGTGGTTTGGTTCGCGGCGCGGGGGTAGGCGAAGTAGGCTTCGCAACTAGCGACCCCGTGACAGCGGCGGCGAAAGAGGCGGGCGGAGTTTTCAGGCTCGGTGGGCTGGTCCAATTCGGCGGGTATGTGGGCGGGGGCGTGGTCGGTGGCGAGGTCGGTGGCGACATCGATGCCCAGTTCTGGGACGTCTTGGGTGTAGGCGTGGGCGTGGGCGCTGGTGTGCGCGGGTCGCGAGGGTGGCGTTGCGGGAGCGGTGGCGCATTGTCTCCAATTGCGTTGGCCTCTGTGGCTCCTTCCCAAAAGTGGCCTTCTTTTATAGAAGGCTTGCAGGAGGAGCCTGCCAACGCAGGCTTCTTCGTGGGCGACTTCGCGGCGGTGGGCGCAGGCGGTGCGCGCTTGGTGTCGGCGAGCTCGCGCGCGGTGGCTCGAGCCGACGTCGCGGAGCGCGCGGTCGATGCTGCCGTAGGGCGGGCGTGTGTGAACGCCGGGCGGGCACAGGCGGGTGTGGTTGTGCTGCGGTGGAGCGCGGCCACAGGGATGGAGTCAGATGCGCGAGCGGGCGCGGGGCGCGACGACGCGGACGCGCTCGCGGCACGCGATATCGCGGGCGCGGACGCGGCGGTGCGCGCGGTCGACGTCTACGGTGCGGGCGCAGCGGCGTGCGAGGTCGACGGTGCGGAATCGGGTTGGGCAGGCGCGGCACGATGGAGTGTCGCGACTTCCATGATATTCCTCATGGTCGGGAGGATTGGGGAACCTGCAGCGCGACGGCAGAAGGTTTTTGGCCGCGTAGGCTTCCGTATGTACGGAGTAGAGGGCATGGCTTAAGCGGCGGTGAGCTAGTGTCGGCGGGTTGTGCAACCTAACAGCAAATACGAGTGCCGCCTGGTGGTCCTTCCCGGTGAGACCCGCTGGTGGGAGGCCGGGTTGGACCGCGAAGCGGGCTGCTCGTATTTGCTGGGTATGCGCTGTGGTAGTGTGGTTCGTACACAATGCGTGGTGGCTACAATGCGACTAGCTCACGCGACCGCCGCCAATCCGCATGCCTTCTGCTTGTTCGACCCGTCTTTTATACAATATATACGCCCGCTGGCGCTCCTACGGTATTGCCGGCGTTCAACCAATCAGAGCGCCCTATCACTGTGACCGAAATGGCGATATCGCTAGCCTTGTCTATTAAAGTAGCCTCTCTGATTGGTCGACCGTTTAGGCCAAATTAACATAATCATTAGTAATTATCGTAATGCTAATTACCTTTTATGACTCATCGTAATTACATTATAAAGATAATTAAGTGATTCTAAGTTATAACAAAACAATTACATTAATAGTTATCCTATAAAACAATTCTTATTATGATTCCTACTTATACATAATTTACATTAAGTTTAATAGTGCGCTATCTTACATTACGTGATAATTGCTGATTACTTAGATCTATTTTCTAATTAAAGTATTGTTGTGCGATATGATTTAAACATAGTTACAGGTACTACGCGACGTTACGCGTCTAATTACAATACCCGCACATACATACATTAATACTTATTGATGTGGCGACACGAAATGTGACCCACCTGTGATAATTGCGACACTTGTGTCTTAGCAACAATGGTTTACATAACATAGTACATACATGATTCATTCTAATAAGATTCCAATAAAAATGTAATATAAACTTATAACTACATTTAAACTCTAAGTTACGAAACAATAATAATAATGTGCTTATCTATTCCTACGCTAAAAATGATTTTTTATTAAATATACCTAACTATCTATTTACTTAGGGCTAAGCGTAGTTTGTCCGTAACAACCGCAGTAGTGCGTTTCCTTCTAGAAAACTTTCGACGATGTTTCGTTTTATTCTACTTGAGAAACCCTTTAATTTTTTCGCCGCGCCGCTCTCAAGAAAGTCCGGTAAAGCTGAAAATGCCCAGGAACAATCAGCAATGTTTCCCCAAAAAAGCATCGACAGCGTAAAAAAACATACCACTGCGGGAACTAGTATTCCCACGGGCATGGGCTAATAGAAAGATTCTGAACGGGTCATAAACCTCTTTGTTGGACAAATGTTGATTTTTCTATATTTGAGTGTGCAAAACTCGGCTTTATCTGATGTTAGCAGAAGCGGAGTCCTCATGCGAAGACAGCTAGTAAAGCACGATTATAGCTCCTGGCCGTCCTCACTCTGCCGACTAGCACGTTGATTGTTGACACCTCAGTAGAGTGTAGGAAGTTGGATAACGTATCAACTTTATCAATCTTATCAAGGTAACAAACGGTACCATGAGTATATGTGCCATCTAAAAGACTTTGAAATATTTCAATTTGAACACCCATCCGATTCCCCAGCATTGTAAAAGTACCTTAACTTGTACGATCGCAACCTGTTAGTGTCGCTGCTCATAAATCTGAAATTTTAATGAACGCCTCGCACGTGCATCGTTGATAGGCGTTTCGCTGGGACCCAGCTGTTTCGGCCATTAAACCCTTTATGCCAGCCATTTTACCACGTGTTTTAGACACTAGAGTATGTTACAACAGGTTGTTAGAGCTTCATTGAAAATAACTGTACCATATTTATTTATTTATTCATTTTTCCAACAGTTCTAGCCATAAGACGTTACAAACCTTGTAGGTACTTAAACGCTTTTATAATAAATAGTTACCAAAATGTTTAATTACCTACTTACATTAATGCTGTTTTTTCTATCTGCAATTTAGAATTGTTCAAATATAATAATATACGTGTGTTTTATATTTCTCATCATAAACCAACCATTCATTTCATTCATCACAAAATCCACATGAAAAAATGTTTTTTTTTTCATAAATTCATTCAAACACATTACGTTCGTTCATATAGGTAATCACCAGACCTCTGAGCCATATTTCCACTCTTTCCCTCAATTACTTTTCGAGAAATTACCTGTAATTGACAGACACGTGAGTAATCGTCTTTTAGGGGTTCTGCCGCTCACAGAATAACCTTTGAAAAAAAATCAAGATTTAGAATAATTATGGCCATTTCTCACTAAATAATATTACCTAATCTTTTTGATACACTAAGGCCCGGTTTTTCAATCCTCAGATAAGTTTTATCCAACGAATAATTTTGTCATTGTGACATATTTTCTAAGGAGGATCTGTCATCATTATGTCAAAATTGTTCAATGACAGCCCTAAGGTAGGTAAACAAAATTTTCAGCTACTAAATTCTAATGACTTTGTTTGTTTTTCCTTCTTTTAAGTGGTCTTTAAACAAAAAGTTTTTAATACTGTGATCTCCATTGAAGACGTATCGTTAAATTTAATAACCGTGCATATGCACGAGAGAACAGTGTAAGTGAAAATTCCGGCGAGCTCTGAATTGAGCCGCGCTTGGCACCGAAAGGGGTGAGTTATGTGACGGTGGCACATTCCTATTTACATGATCTTGGATGCTAACTGAACCTACCTACGAAACTGTACCTCCGCATAGCTAGGAACAGTTCCTATCACTACGAAGAGTTTGAATCTGGTTGATGGGAAGGTAAAAAGACCATCATGTTTTATCTGCCTATGTGAAGTAGCGAGCACATCACGTTTGTATATCACTAGACTACACCACGTGAGCCATACCTCCAATCTGTCAATTACTGTCTAGTATTCGAGAAATCTACTTGTATGAGATGGATATGACAGATAGACAGGTGGGTTATCTATATATATAAAAATCAATTGCTGTTCCTTTGTCTCGCTAAAACTCGAGAATGGCCTGACCGATTTGGCTAATTTTGATTTTGAAACATTTGTGGAAGTCCAGGAAAGGTTTAAACGGTGAGAAACATAAATAATAAGTAACGGAAACTACTAAAAATGACAATTTAATTTTCCAATACATAATGATTTGTTTGTTTTGTTGTCATGGAAACTGTTAAAGCGGTACGAAGTCCGCCGGGTGCTGACCCGGCGGACTTCGTACCGCTTTGACAGTCTAGTTATAGTCTTCTTATAAAGTTTATTTATTTAACCTTTTCACCGCCCAACTATCCCGCACGCGATGTCCCGCTGTACGCCAACGTATAAATGTATTTTAATAAAGTAGGTACAAAGAAGAACTTCTATAGAAGTGCTGGCGTGGACGGCACGAAAATCTCGAACTTCTATAGAAGTTGTTGGCGGTAAAAAGGTTAATAGCTGACATCTGCTCTTTTAGAAGTTTCTGATTGCGATATATTTAAGGAACCTTTAAAACAACTTAGATGTACAGTAATGTCAGCAAAATAGTTATTATACTGTTATCTCCGTATAAATGCACGGCGTAAGAGCAGCTAGGTGCCAATGTCAGAAGAATGAGCCGTGTTTCCAATAGTGTAGGTGGGTTGGATTATGGGACGGTGGCGCATTCCAATAATATGCTGCAGGTTGCTAACTGAACCTACCTACATATACTTAGGTGCGATCAGCAACAAAACTCGCTAAACACTATAACACCGTGTCATAACAACATCATGGAATGTTGGAAAGCGCCTGTTCACAGCCTGTGACAGTAAAAAATGAAAATGAAATGAAATACATTTATTGGCACACACTACAAAATTACACGATATTCACAGTAACAATACAAAACAAAGACAAAAGACCAAGTGTGGCCCCAGCATGCTACAGCGACATAGAGCCGCTGCAACGCTGGTATTGTGGAAGTACTACATCGTACGCTTTTGTTGCTGACTGTACAGTTCGTATCACTACGAAAAGTTAACCTTGAGTCTGGTTGATGGGTAGGTGAGGAATACAATTACGTTTAATCTGCCACGGCGGTGTAGCGGTTACACCGTTATTGTCTCAGACAGATGCTCCTAGTTTGTTTCGGCTGATTGAACGAGGTGATTGGTAATGGGTGACCTGTGTATGTGGTTCTCGGTTTGGTTGTTGATCGGACTTTTTTCAAGTTTGTATTTTTTTTTTTTTTTTTTTTTTTTTTTTTTTTTTTTTTTTTTTGGCTCTAAGTAGTGGCTAGTTACTACTGGCTTTATCAACTCTTAGTTGTTTTTGTTGTAGTTTTTTGTTTTTCTTTTTTTTTTGTTGCAATTGTTTTATCGTTTTCTTTTAAATTTCATCATTAGTTTTTTTTAATTCTTAACTGTTTCTTAACTGTTTGTAAATTATTTTTGTATTTTAGCGGTTATAATGTTTTTAGGTAATTATTTGTATGCATGATGTGGTTACCTATAATAGTAAGTAAGTACAGTTATGTAACCTGTATACTTAGAAGATATTGATAGCTCGAGTTGCAGTAACATGAGTTGGTAATCCAAAATAAAATAAATATATAAATAAACTCATTCTATTCAACAATGGAAGTAGCTTTATTGTGTTCTGTCAGTTAGAGATAAGATAACAAGTTCAGTAGTTACACGAATCCTCAAGAATTCCAGGTAAAGTAGGCTGCCACTGGCTGCTACCGTGGCCCTAATAGCCACTTACCAACAGTCGAGATGCAGGCCAACCACTTTTTCAATATCGAATTAATAATATCACTAGACGACCCTACGACGACCCGACACTTAGACGACCTCCTTGGTCGAGTGGCTTGCACACCGGTTTTCATGGTGTCGCCATCTCTGAGGGCCCGGGTTCAATCCCCAGTCGGGTCAATTTAGAAATTATTGTTTTTTTTAAATTGCCTCGGGTCTGGGTGTTTTCTATGTATAGTAAGTATTTATTTATTAAGTATTTTAAGTATGTTTATCCTTTGTCTAGTAACCATTTAACGAGTTTCATAACGAAGTTTCCCTTGGGCTAGATAATTGATGCGAGTGTAGGAAAGTTTATTTAAGTATTTATCTGTATATCAATACGTGAAGCGAAAACTTCTTGCGGAGAAGTGTAAGATTTAGTATACTTAGTTAAAGGAAGTTACAAGGAGATGGAATTCTAAAACAAACATTTAGACCACTAAGCGACCACAAGTTTTTATTGCTACTACTATAAGCGCTTTTTATGATATTAGTTATAACTTATTTAAACAATAACTGCAATTTCTTAGTAGTCCCTGCCTGAGGTACGAGTTACAATGGCCGCCCCAGTCCTTCGAACCACTATCTTTCATACGAACTTACAGTGACACTAACCTAATCGAAAACTTTACTGTCTGCAAAGTTTGAGAATCTAAGCTTTTGTTGGACCAAAACTAGGCCACTTCAAGCTAACGTTTGAATAAAAGATGTCTTTCGATTTCCATTTAAAATTCCAAATAAAAGTAATAAAGATAAGACTTTGTAGTGTAGGTACCTAAAACGAAAGATAAGGGACGAAGTAACATGTATATTCTGTGTATTTGCAAGCAAGGGTGGGGGGGGGAGGGGAGTTAATCCCCCTTACCCGACACCTATGGCAGAGGTTAAGCACATTTCTTACGCAGATGAAACATTTTTTTTACAAAAAACGTGCGACTTTTTGTACAAGTGTTGAAGGGTTATGTACAAATACTTGTATAAACAGCTAAATGTACGGGTTTAAGGCTCATTATATATTTTATATAGGTATATTCAGAACACTACAATGCTACCAAATTTGTTGTTATGGCGCCGGACTTAGATACACCTTTTGTACAAGACACAGGTACGGTCTCGCGTCGCGTGGAGTATTGCTTCATCTGGGACGGTTCCGCAAAGTTCCTCTTCGATGCCATAGACAGATTGCATAGTCGCGCTGTACGCATTATCGGCAATGTCAGTCGCAAGTACTCTCGAATCTCTGCAATTGCGTAGACATATTGCGTCACTCAGCGTGTTTTACCGCTTATACCATGGCGAGTGCTCTGAAGAGCTCTTTAATTTG
Organism: Eudonia lacustrata; assembly: GCA_947562085.1. Lineage (NCBI taxonomy): Eukaryota > Metazoa > Arthropoda > Insecta > Lepidoptera > Crambidae > Eudonia > Eudonia lacustrata. Next base: position 20,674,792 of record OX387313.1, read on the forward strand.
GTGACTTCTTTCTTTGTCCCACCCCTAAAAGATGGAATAGTCTACCAGCACACATTTTCCCTCCTTCATATGATATGGGGTCCTTCCAACGAGGCGTGAAGAAGCACCTTGGGGCCGGCATAGTGAGGTTAGCTGATGCTGCGTTGTTTTCACGCTGCACCAGTTGTCTTCGCGTCTAGGCTCCATTTCCACTTTTACATCAGGTATAGACTAGAGTCATTTGCCGTGCTTACTATTAAAAAAAAAAGAAAAAAATATTGTTCTATACTGTTAGTGGTTTTGAATATAAACTTATATCTGTGTTTTATGTTCTGAAGTATGTTTATCTATATCTATACTAAATATTAATAAAGAGGTAAAGCTTGTGACTTTCTTTTCCTTTAGTTGATGGCTTCGTGCGATTAGCACATTTAGCCAGTGTCAAAGTAATTTTTCTTACAATTAATAATATATAAATAAACAATATTTCCTTCTTGTATAGATGATGATGAATGATAATAGAAATGGGAAGTGAGAAATGATATACCCTCCAACCCCTAGAGTATCTCAGTAAAGATGTGGGGCTTTACTAAGTCCTCGGGCGGACTGCTTGAGAGAATTTGAAAAGTGAAGTTTGTTTTATTTGCCAACATTCATTCATCAGCATCACGAATAGTGCGCATGAGGCGCACTTACGAACACTTAACGGTTAATAATCCACCATTATTTCATATTAATACTTTTTTTTTTTATACTTAGCTCAGCAAATGACTCCATCCCACCTGATGTTAAGTGGAAATGAAGTCCAGACGCGAAGACAAACAAACGTAGCATCAGTCAACTTCACTCTGGCGGCCCCAAAGGTGCTTCTTCACGCCTCTCTTGAAGGACCCCATATCATAGGAAGGAGGGAAAACGTGTGCTGGTAGACTATTCTATCTTTTGGAGGTGCGACAAAGAAACGAGTCACCAAATTTCTTTGTGCGCGATGGGATATTTGAGACAGTGAATCGGCGACTCCGAAGAGCAGCACGTGTACTCCTATGAAGAAAGGGAGAAGGTGGGATGAGGTCAAAGAGCTCAATATTCGACTTACACAAATTTTAGAAAATAAACCAAAACCGCAGACATGACAAGAACAGCTTGTGACTTTGTTTGTGTTTGTTTGCGGAGGGTAATATCTGGAACTGGTCCAATTCCAAAAATTGGTAACATAAGCTACATTTTATAAAAAAATAAATTTTAATCTCATATACGTGGACGAAGTCTCGAGTAAAGTGTACCTAGTCATTAATAAAATCGTTATACAAAGTACTAATTGGTAGCCATTAAATTATAACAACATCATCTAGCAGCCTGTAGTAGATTACAATGATGTACATCATAAATTAGTTAAATAAGTTAGCAATCTGTTTTGACTCAAATAACATACATAATCACTTTATATATTTTTTTTTAAATATTTTACGGGTAAGCACAGTGCCTTGATCTCAGCTGATGTAAAGTGATGATAAGGCCAATGATGGAAGCGCACTTCACCCGGGAACCTCAACTAGTGAGGCACTGGCTATCTTATCTCTAGCTGCCGGAACACAACAATGCTACAAACATTGATGTTATGGCGACATATTTAGATAAGATAATGGTCTAGCCAGGCGGACAAACAAGCTCTACCATCAAACAAGCCCTACCACCAACCAAACCGAGTACACAAATATGTACCCCCCGCTGGGAATTGAACCCGGCGGGACCTCCGGGTCTAAACAGGTGGTCTTAGCCACTAGATCACAGAGGCAGTTAAACTAATATATAGATAATATTTAACGTGGACTATATTGGTGAAAGTTATTTCGGTAACCGTACCTACTCGTATACTTACGACGAAATATTTGAATGTAAGTATGTATTTGAATTCCAAACGCAAACAAATCGTGTTTACTTGTGTGATACGTAAAACCAGCCATTGAACAATGCAGAAGAAACGCCTAATTATGTTGGTTTTGTCTGAAATAAGTTTACTTATTTGTTCTTCTTTGAAACGTTGATAAACTATGAAAGTTATTTTATGTCTCGCAATGCTCTATTTATACCGAAAATTATATTAGGATAATATTTATGTATTTAGTACTTTACTGAGGGCTCGATGGCGGAGTGGTTAACGCGCCCGGTCTGCGAATGCTAAGGTTAAGCATTTTTCAAAGGCCGGTCATCAGATGGGTGACCAAAAATTTATCATCTCGAGCTCTTCCGTGCTTCGGAAAGCACGTAAAGCCGTGAGTCCCGACTGCGTTAGCAGTCGGTAACAACCACCAATCCGCACTGGGTCCGCGTGGTGGTTTATGGCCCGTTCTCCCTTCCATAGGGAAGGCTCATGCCCCGGCAGTGGGGACATAAAAATGAGCTGATGATGGTAGGGAGAACGGGCAATAAACCACTACGCGGGCCCAGTGCGTCTGCGGGACAAACCAATGTTAGATTTGAATGTATGTTGTCATTTGGAAATACTTACAATCTCGTCGTTTAAGTTCGCAGCCACTCGGTGGTGGAACGATCTCCCGCCGCTAATGCGTGACCTGAAGACAATCGTTACGTTTAAGAAATACCTTAAAAAGCATTTACTTACTCTCCAGCTTACATCAACTGCGTAAAATTTGTTTTTAATCTTTTATCTACTTACAATCTGGGTATTCACGTCGCGCGGGCGCATCCTGGCTATATTACAAGGCACTTTGTGATCCTGGCACTGCTGCGCGTTGGGCGGTTGGGCCTCAGTTACATACACTGTTGAGAGTGAACGTGGGGGATCTATTGTTTTATCACTCCTTATGCACGGACCTGTCCTTATGTTATTCAGCGCTTTTAGTTTGTCAAAGTGTGGAATTAGATATTGCTTTCGTGGCAAACACATGGATGGGAGACAAGATGGCGGACGTGCGCGCGTGTTTTAGAGCTGCCTACGTGGGCAAATCATGTCAATGTCACATATGACAGGTGACAGTTTGGCTGCGTTCAGTGTGCAGTCCGCCTCGCTAGTTTTTTATTTATTTAGGATCTGTTTTTGTTGTACGATGTCTTTTATTTTGTATAATCTGTCTTAAATAGTGTTTTATATGTTCATTTTAGTATATATATATATTTAAATATATTTATGAGTATCTAGGTTTAGTTATAATATAAGTATTTTTATCCAAATATAATTATATATTCTATTTTTCTTATATACCTATTGGAAACGATCGTCACCTCGCACAGGCCCCGCCAGAATACCAGCGCCGTTGCGATGTGACTTGCTCACACCGTAGCGGCATATGCTGAGGTAGGGTCCTGATTGGCTCGTCACCTGTTGTCTTTGTTATGTTTGCTTTGTTTTATTTTTATTGTTTTTGTATTCCATGTCTTTTTTTTTTTCTATTTTTAATCATATTATGTGATGTGAGAGTCAATAAATGTTATTTCTTTCTTTCTTTCTTTCTTTCTTAAGGTTTCATTCAGGCTGTGATGTTATACTCAGGTTAGTATTTATTAAATGACTTTGTATATTAATACTATTTAATAAAAATTGCTCTACATGAGTAACCGACTGCAACAAAAGCGGTCCTATGGCTTTTATGGGTTATAATATTTTTAAACTATTCTTAACTTATGTAAACATTAAAGTGTGAACTTTTTTTTAATATATTGAGTTGTTTCCAAATCCAAAAACCTCTTCGATTTTTACAGAAACAAAACTATTAGCAAAAACAAAAGAAGATAAGATAAATAATATTTCACAGTTTTTCTAGACTTTGAATCAATTTTTTATACAAACCTAGTTGTTTTTCTTGTAATGTATTCCTACAAAAACCTTATTAAGTTCTCTATAGAATAATAAAGATAAAATAATGGTCGCCCAGTCGTCGAAATTTGCAGGAAATTAACAAAATGCACGATGTTTATTTATCCAATGCAACGTATATTGTATTTTTTTTTCTGCGGTCTTCCAAGGAACATTAACTATGTCAAACGCACACTTATCAAAACGGGTACAACGTTCTTTTCTTCATGTATTAATATATAGATACAAAAGGAGCTAAGATAAATTCCAGTTGTCAAGGTTACAGATCGCGTACACTATTGGGTTGGTCACAATAACACCTCGTGTATCTTCCGAGTATCCTACGGGACCGATTTGGATTCGCCAGGAGAGAGCTCTTATAGCTATATCTAAAGCTTCTTCCGCTGAAAGAATAAAGAAAGTTTTCTTAATGGACTTCGTGATATACGCGAAGTGTTGAAGAACTCTTAATGGATTAACTGATGTATTTAGAAAAGTATTAAAAGTTTTGGTTATTCGTCATTATTGTTTTGCGGCAGAAAGGAAAGCAGCTATCCCAATACTATGATTAACAACATGGTTTAGGTTTATACCTTTATGGTTCCTTAATGTAATTGTATCAAAAAAAAGTTGATAATAATGGAATATTTATTTTTAGTCTAGCTTTACATCTCTATAAAATACAACAGAGAGCAATCGACTAATCTCATTAACATCAAACTAAGCAGTCACAATGTTACTTTTACTGTACAATGGAATAAAAGTCAGAACTAGTCAAAAGTGTATACATGTTAATGCTCATGATTGTCCGTTAACCCTTAGGTACTCAACATTTACGGAAAACGCCTTGTCCAAAACTGTGAATTTTCTTCAATCAATATTCAACCATATGCCTGACACACAGAATGTTCAAAGTCTACTTAGGAAATTTGACTTATGTGCAGGCGTAGGCGTGTGTACAAGCATGTCCTATTTCAAACCCATTAAACGCATGGAACTCAGATTGCTTAACAAAAAAAGAAATATTATTATTGTGCTATAAAAAGGGCTTTTCCCATTTTTACGTGTAGGCGTAAAAATCAACAGAAAATGTAAGGAGTGCGGGAACAATCGACACCAAGCGTCCACTCGTCGTTTTACGACTTTTCATTCGGGGAAAAAGGATTGTTGTTCTGTAAATGTGTCGATGCTTTGTGTAGCTATGCCCTAGTTCATTGATTGGGGGTGTGTTTTTGATTTGAATGATTCAGCAACAAAATTACAGTTCTTTTAATTGTAAAAGGTTACCGCAGCTTATAGCAACAGCATGGGAAATCTCACTTAATAGGAAATCGCGATAGGGACATAGAAGGAAGCACACTTTACTCGGAATCCTTAACACTGAGTATCTTATGGCTATGACAGGTTTTCTTGTCTCTAACTATCGGAACACAACAATGTAACTAACATCGTTGTTATGAGACAAACTTACGTTAGATGTTAGCAGCTAGCTAGGCAGACTAAATACAAGTCCTACCACGAACCAAACTGACCTAGTTTATTGATTGGGGGTGTGTTTTTGATTTGAATGATTAGGCAACAAAACTACGGTTCTTTAGATAATTAGAGGTTACCGCAGCTTATAGCAACAGCACACCTAATAGGAAAACGCGATAAGATCATAGAAGGAATCGCACTCGGAATCCTCAACTACTGAGTATCTTATGGCTATTCGAGCCCTTTCTCCAATTCCCTCTCTTCCCCTTCTCTGGGTCTGAAAACAGTAAATCGAAGAGAATCTTGAACCTTTACAGACCGTATTTAATCATCATGATTGACTAGTGCTGTATCTTAATGTGTTACCTTGCTTTGTTAATAGAAAAGTATTTGCCATAGGTACATTGTGTTGTGTGTGACCTCTCAAACTTCCTTGGCCTGCTAAATCCTTTTGCCTTGATGAATTTTGGGTGAAACGGTTTCTGTGGACGTGCCCTGTCCCAGATGCTACTTCTCACGGACAAATAAAGCCATTATATCCCTGTCGACGACTCTTAATCCATTAGGAGAACAATGGCATACAATGTTACGTACACGCGGCTCCACATCGCTCGTGGGCTGGCACATAATAAGTATACCACAGAAGGTAACCTCCTTGAAAACATGGTGAAACGTGGGCCGTCACCCGGCATGTCCAAGCCATTCAAGTTGCTGAAATGAAGATGCTTCGGTGGATATGAGGCCTCACAAGGCTCGACTAGATTCGCAACGAGTGCGCGCGAGGAAGCCTGGGCATCCGCGATATCACCGACAAGCTGCAAGAAAGTAGGCTGCGATGGTACAGACATGTGAAGAGGAGGCCAACCGACTACGTTGGAAACTTGGCACTGCATTTTTCTGCCCCTGGTCCAAAATCGAGAGATAGATTCAAGACAAGATGGAAGGTTGTAGTGCAAAGGGACATGAGGGACTGCCTGGTAACGGAACAGGATGTCGAGGATAGAGCGAAGAGGAAGAAAATGATAAGGAAGGCTGACCCCACCACTATATGGGGTATATAGTCGGGAAGAGAGAGAGAGATAGAGAGAAAGAGAGAGAGATAGAGAGAGAGAGAGAGAGAGAGAGAAGGTAACCTCCATACAAACGCGCTCAAGCAACGCACACATAGACGGTCCACTCACGGACACGGAATCTCGCAACAGCTGCGCTCGGACTGATTTCGGTTAGAGATTCCTTCAGCGCTATTCTCTAAACAAAACATCGTCGAACTCGACGTTGAACTCGCTTATAACTTGCAAACGAATTTCAACCTACTAGTAATAAAGTCTACATTCGTTTGCAAGTTATGAGCGAGTTCAATGTCGAGGTCGACGCTGTTTTGCTGGTCCGTATGGGGGTCTGCGTTGCTCTGTGCGGTATATTAAGCCCGGGCTCGACCGCGAAATGAGTGAGGTCATTAATGAGCCATCTTAACCCTTAATTTGGTATTGGCCGCTGGGACGCACAAAGTTTTTAAAAAAATCCGGGAAAACACTTTAATGTTTTTTTAGATTTTTCTTTACTTGTATTTATAGGCCTATATCTAAGTTATTTGGTACAAATAAAAATCTTACACTGGCAACACTGTATCTGTCACTCGAAAAGAAAATGTCATCGAGTCGGCGTTCATCTGTTTTTGTTAAGGCAAATAAATCATTATTTAATTGTTTTAAGCGATGTTATTGAATTATTTTGCTATAGTTTGTTAGAATACATAAGTGTGATGGTGATTTCTAGACATTCCTAACATTTTACACATCTTTGGTTATTTTTTTCGCTTGATAACCACTTTGTCCGGCACAGCGGCCATCGCCAAAGACTTACAGATGTGGCTTTGTCCGCTGTGACGAACATTGCCAAATTCGTATGGTTTGCGGTTTTAGGGTTTTTTTTTTTGCTTGTTAACAGCAGGATATTAGCTCTAGTCCCAAATAAATATGCCCCATCAAATGCAAGTGAAACTTCAGATTCTGAGCTTGAAACGCGCGTAGATGGTGCTGCTCCAAACAGTTCCTATTCTTCTCTATATCTCGCCGATATGTTGATTGCATTGTATAAAACGCCACTAAAAACAAGAAGGTGGTATATGGGTATTTTCGCGTAGTTGTTGGACATATGCGTCAAATGGTTTCTCCCCATGTAGCACGGCCTCCAAACCCAGTGAAACATGATAATATTGGTCACTTCCCAGGGACTATTTCAGAAGGGCGTTGCAGGTATTGCCAAAAAAACAGTGGTGTTTTGTATGAAATGTGAGACACGACTATGTTTTGTGACTGAAAAAAATGCCAGAAATGGTTTTTTAGATTTTCACACGAAATAACTGTTTTTGTTTCCTAATAAATTAAAGTTATTAAATGGTTTTATTATTTACCCTAATTTGGTATTGTCCGTCAGATCGGACAGATAAATCAGTTAATCAGTTACTGGGTATTTGGCAATGTCCGATGGGACGGACATGTTTTTTTCGAATAGTAGACCATGTAGATTTATTTTTAAATTTTTTTTTAGGTCTATGTATATACTAATCTTGAAATATTGACAAATATATAAACATTGTTTACTTTTATTCTCTTGCCAAATTAAGGGTTAACTCGCAACGATATTTTTTTTCATAGTTTGCCTCTCCGCTAGCCTCTTTCGCGGTCGAGCTTCAACTATGAAAATTATCGTTGCGAGTTAAGGCTCATTAATGACATCGCTCATTTCGCGGTCGAGCCCGGGCTTTAAGCTTACCTTCTGGGGTCTACTTACTTATTTTGTGCTTGTGGGCAGTTACTTGTATATTCGACAGCAAAAAGGAACTATAGCAACTTATGAAAGGATCTTATTTATGTCGGTAATGCTTATACCCATTGAGTATACCTTGGCTATAGTTCTTTCAGTATCTTTTGTTATCGTTTCAAGGAAAGTAGCTGAATACTTCAGTGCCTTGTCATAATAGCTTTACTGTCAAGTCTCAGTTAATTGATATGCCATAGTCTATTGAGGAAATTTGATAGTTTGTGGTATAGTGATTGTCAGGCATGTGTACATGATGGCGCGCAATTTATTGTGAATTTATTGTTTTTCCAAAATGTACCTATCTAAGTTAAAGTCTTGTGAAAGCTAATTTTACATTGCATGCGTCAACGCAAATATAAACACGTCTACATCTCGTTTGCTTACATTGGGGGATTTCAACCCAACGCTTTGAGATGAGGGGATAATATTGCTTGTTCGCAAATACACAAGCGTGTTCGTAGCAAGAGCTTTCAGGTATGTTAAGGGTTGCCAACCATACTTTAAAATAACGTATCCTACGTTATTTGCCATCCCCATACTTTATTCTTTTTAATAAAAATAAAGTATGGAAAATACTTTCCGACTAATGCGTGCGTTTGAACGGAACATTCCTTTTGACTTAATTTCTGAACTACTGAATGATACTCAGACTCAGGTGATGAAACAAAATGCAACGCTTAAATAAATTTGGATTTTTTTTTCTTTCTTCAAATCCTTTTTTTTATACTAGTTAGTGATAGATTTACTTTATTTTCCTGAAAAATAGTTAGGTAAACAAACCCTAGGTATGTTTGCCGACGTCTGACCACGTAAAAGTTTGCGGTCTCGTCGCTTTTTTTTCAGATATCATTTTCAGCTTCACCGGGCTTTTTGGGAGCGCGAGAAACTTAAAGGGTTCCTCAAGCCAAGCAAGAGGGCACGGGGACACGCACTAGTGCGTGTCCCCGTGCGTCCCCGGTCTCGTCGCGTAACTGAATCACTGTACGGTAGGTGTTGCAGTAGGTTTCTCTATTCGCTAGAAGTTGAGCTGTAGTGACGGGAAAGATCCTCTACTATCCATAGTTATCCAGGCTATACTTGATTTTTTTATTTTTTTTATTCATTATTTTTTTATTGCAAAAAATACTGCGGTGGACTTAATGCCCCGAAGCATTTTCTACCAGTCGACCAGTAAGGGAGGCAGGGTATCAAAAAAAAATAAAGCAAAAAGACTCAAATGAAAACATACATTGTAGATAAAATATATAGACTATGTAACATAAAATATACAGATACATCATATCTATAGTAATAATACATTACAATTAATATTAATACACATTAATAACATAAGTTATTAAGGCTTTTATAGTCAGCAAGCAGTTCCTAGTAGTTACTAACTGGTTGTCACTTGCTTGCTTGTCCCAATCACAGGAGCGTAGAACCACCGTAGTTTATGTAGTTACAGCTACGAACCGCACCTGCCTACTTAGGAACAAGCAAACAAAATAGCTAGGCAATTAAAGTTTGGTCACAGATTAAATAATAGTTTATTCTCTATAACCAATGCAATCGCTTCAAACTTATTGAAGGGTTTCATTCTTTTTAACCTATAGGTTCTGGCGTAGTTTACGGGCTGACTAATCTATGCCGAAACTTCAGGTACACACGCCTGAACATAAGACTACCACACTAACTGTCAAATTTCCTCAAAAGACTTTGAACTTTGTCATAATATGGTAAAACTTTTTTTTTTCCTTTAGTTGTTGGCTTCGTGCTATTAGCACATTCAGTCAGTGTCAAAGTAATTTTTCTTACAAGTAATATATAAATAAACAATATAAACAATATAAAACGGTTAATAATCCACCATTATTTCACATTAATATTCGACATAACACAAATTTTAGAAAATAAAACAAAACCGCAGAACATGACTCTTCACTTTCCCGCCAAGAAGTCCTGAACTTTTATTGAAGAAATTTGTCAGTTTCGGACAGGTTGATGTGCAGGCGTCTGTCTGCACTGTAAATCAAATGCCTAAAAAATCTTTATATTGAAGAGTTGAACCTCGTCAAATATTATAGTGACCCGTGAATGTTTAAAAGTGTATTACCGGTCGCTTAGACCCGGTTACACGTAAATAACAGAGAGTACCGCCAAAATTGTAGTAAACCCAAGGGCCTCATATTTGTGGTGGTAGAAGCTCTAATTAGTTTTTACTACGATAATGTTTATTAACCCTATACTTGGCACAGTTTTTTTTTGTGGAATTATATATTTTTTGCATAAAATGATGTTCTTTTTTCACTACTCGAAATGTTTTGAAAGTTAAGTGTCTTAAATAATCCACTTTGCCAAGAATAGGGTTAAGCAACCAGTTTTAAGAATTATAAACTTTGTCTTTACCAAAGAACATTTTGTGATGTGTTTGCAAATCTGTTTTTAAAGAATCTTCGATTTTATCGGGACATTTCAAAAGTACCTATATGCGCAAGTAATTGGTAAATCTATTAATTATTAAAGAAATTTAAGACGATTCGTAAAATGCAATAAGTATACAGGTTTCGAGATTTTCGGAGAAAATAAACATATTGAGCTGAGCTTCATTTATTCTCAGTGAGTAAGCGACCAGTTAACGCTTTATTGTCAGTGAGTAAGCGACCAGTTAACGCTTTATTTTCTTACAATTTTTTATTGAATGCACCAAATCTTCATGACATTTTTAATAGGAGACGGTACGTAAGCGTGAAACAGAAGACCAAAATAAACACCTCTCATGTATTTAATATATTAACTCATTCAAATTAATACGGCGTAACATCATTTCACTTTTACCCGCTTTCGAAAAAATACAATAACTCAAATCTTAATAGATAAACAAACCGTTGATCGTGATGTATGATGTAAAAAGTAGCGTTGCATGCAAAGGTGATATCTATAAATCAAACATTGCGGAGAAACGCGGGCCGGCGCGATGGTAATTAGGAAAGTGACAGAGCAATTACAGCGTCTGTGCATTATGCGCGGGCGTCGCGTTGTGATGCGTACGCGCAGTGCGCACGGTGGGGCGGCCGTTTTTAAGTGTGGGACATAGAAAACTGGAGGGAACAAAAATTATAACAAAAGCATTTTGAACACAATATGAGTATCCTAGAAATATTATACCAACAACAACCTTAGACCGCATTAGCCTTTAGTGGTGGATTATAGCCTGATGTCTCCATGTGCTGTGCTGGTGTTTCCGTATGACTCCAGCTGTGGCGTATTTTGTTAATTTTTATAGTCTACGCTACATGTTAAAACGGTACAATATCTATCTATACGGATACGGCGACTAGATCTGTTCATTTTATTTACCCGTTCGTTTCGTTCATTTTACATAATTTATCCTGACGTGTCAAACCGAGACTGCAATTTTTCTGAACTGAACTGAGCTGTTATTTTTCAACATAATTTAAGCCTGGTTTTTAATACGTGTAATACGTGTAACAAGGTGTTGAAAATTCAAATAAATTTCTTCTTTACTTCTCTACAACACTCTATGTTAATTCTATGAATTCAAATAATAACTGAAGTCGACAGAAAAAGGCAAAATGATATTACTGAAAAACTAATTGAATTACCTCTCAAAAAGTTGAGGGAAGAAAGGCGAGGCATCGATTCTTATTCAATCCAATTACAAACTCGTTCAAGGCGAACAAAACGGCTTCAATTGCTCAGCTTAATCTTAATTTCGATTTATCTGGAAAAGGGTTCATTCTTCCATTCTAAATTGTTGTAGGTATTTGTTTTAATTCGGGGAGTAGCTAAATATCTTGACATCTCTCTATAATCATCTCATCTCTAATATACAGCCATCAAATAAAAGTGTATTTCAAAATTAATTGGGGATTATATTATCGTTTATAGTTATGGTTTAATCCTTTATTTATCTTAACATTTCACCTGTGTCAGAACACAGGTGAAATGTTTAGATAAATAATACCAGAGTATTATGTACTACCAGCATGTAAGTGTAATTTAAATATTACTTAGTCTCCATTTGGAGCTAAGATATTGATGACGCAGTAGTCTGTGCGTTTCAGTTGCGATCTTACTAAATAATCATTTTTTGCAATGCATGCCGGGTGTATGACATTGCAAATTTAAACTATAGCTCCCCGTAATTCAGCTGAAGGTTCGAGCCATGCCAAGTTAGTACAGTTCTTGTAATAAGTTTGTAGTCACTATTAACTCAGCGGGGTGATAATGACCAGACCTGTCCATGTTCTGTACTTATTGCACATGTAGAAAGACCTGAATATAACAATTATTCATTTATGGGCAACTATTTAAAAAATAATAATAATAATTAAAAAAAAATATGGGCTGCTTATGATGGTTGCAGTATTACGCTACATTACCAAGCTTAAAGAAGCTTAAGGAGGAGGATAATGTAGCGTAATACCAATACAATTATACAATGCAACACAATACAATTATCTTGGCTGTGGCAAGCCACAACAACAAAAATTTGTAAAGATAATTGCGGTTGTTTTGATTGATCTGTACTAACTAAATGTACCACTGTGCGTCACCGGCTGAACGATTAGTCCACTTGAAAGTCTCACAACGTTTTTTATTGTACTGTCGCGTGCAAAGTTATTCCGTCAAAATCAATTGCTGATATGTAGTGTCGTTACCGTTGTACCAACACATGTTACTATCATGCGCCAAACTGTTTTGTTAAAAAACTGAGTGTTATGATGAATCCGTCCTCTATTTATGTCATAAATGTTAAGCAAAGTAAAAAAAAGCTAAAAAGCTGTAGGTACACCTTTATGAAACGAAAAATAAGAAGAGATAATTTACTGGTGGGCGAAGTTTCATCATCATTATCATCATCATCAGCTCATTTTATGTTCCCACTGCTGGGGCACGAGCTTTCAATAATTACAGCTCGGTAAAATCTGCTTCAGAAAATTAACACTAGCGCGACGAAATTAAAGTAGTTAAAGCAAATTAAAATTGCACCGAGAGCGTAATGATCACAACATCCGCAACTTCGCGCCATAAATCATCCGATATCGTTGTTTGGATTAAATTAATTGTTAAGCCGATTGTAATGCGCGTAATGGAGGCGACGCTTGTGTGCGCGACTGTACCGTAAGTGGAGCGAGGCAGCGGCGGGTAGAGCTTGATACGAAAATTAAAAGAGTGTTAAATATACCTTTATGTGATTTAGTTCTTTATTGCATAGGTATGTGGTGCATGTACCATAGTGCACTGTGCTTGGGCGAGATAGTAAGTAGGTTAGGGCTCAATTTCCCTTTCTGCTATGTGCTGTGTGATTTGGTGTGTTATGTGTTCATGAGGCCTAAGCCCAGCAGTAGAGTGTTTACAGGCTTGTGATGATGTATGGCTTTGTATTATAAAGAAGTTAATAATTGCCTTTTAGAAATAATTTTGTGAGAATTTTTTTTCATCTTTTTCAAACTTTCAGAATATTGACGACAACAATAATTAATTTTAGAACGTTAAACGTATTTAAATGAGATCACGTAACAGTTTTTAAAAACACTGTTTAAAACTTTTTATTGACATAAAGCATGAGTTTCTATAACCTAAAAAGTTTTAGATAACCCTCAATCGACGGAACAAAATGGTGTCGTCATAGTTTGCCATTTCCATAGAATTTCTATTTTAAAAATAGTTTTGACATTTGCTGAAATGTTTCTCTTTTGATTAACCTGTCTGTAAAAAAAAAAACACAAAATGTTGAAAAAATTTCCACGAGCAGGATTTGAAACCGCACCCTTCTGACATACCGGGTCAGGTGCTCTTCCAATTGGGCTATCGTGGTTCTAACCAGCCCGCCGAAATTATTCAACACTTACTTTTTACTTTGAAAGCCAAAGGCGCCCATTCAATGTCAACAACTACCGTCATTAACAACAAAATTCGCAACAAAATTTGCGTTAAAAATTATATAAACATTTTATAACCTGTCTGTAATAAAAATATACTTACTTAATCCGCAGGCTCAGTGACCCGTAGTGGATCTTGGCCCCCGACACAACAAGACGCCAATCTTCCCACTTTCTACCCTCTCAGACCACTGCCCCCTGATGACTATGAGCACTTATAGCAGTAATATTGCAGTTGTAGAAAAGAGACGCATGTATATTCGCCGCTACACGCGTCTCGTTTTCACAACTGCGTTATTACTGCTATAAGAGGTCGTGGTTACCCCCCAGGTCAATCTAATCAAAATATACATATTTTTCATTTATCTGTTTGACGCCTTAGTGACAAAGCGGTGAGCTCATATCCGGAGGTTGTTTGTATTTGTTTAACCTTTTTACCGCCAACAACTTCTATAGAAGTTCGAGATTTTCGTGCCGTCCACGCCAGCACTTCTATAGAAGTTCTTTTTTGTACCTACTTTATTAAAATACATTTATGCGTTGGCGTACAGCGGGACATCGCGTGCAGGATAGTTGGGCGGTGAAAAGGTTAAGAACAATGTGTTTCGTATTTAACGATGCATTGCTCGGGTTTCATCATCAGCCCGCATTTTGCAAGCGTAGGTCTTTCCCCAGCTGAAGGAACTGTCCTACTTCTTTTTCTTCTTGCAGTGCCTTTCATTACTGGAGGTTGGCCATCAGCTCAGCGAACTTCAACCCTGGCAATGCTTGTTCATTCAAGGATGTTTCGTGCCACGATTTTTTCCGTCTTCAAGCTCGTCGGTTGCCTTCAAATTTGCCCATCATTATTAGCTGGAAAAGTTGGTATCCTCATGCCGCAAGACATGGCCAAAATATCCAAATTTTCTTTTCTTAACTGTCCCACTGCTGAGCTGATATCAGCTCAGATTATCGAAAACCTTGTGTAAGTGTATATACACTTACACAGGGTTTTCGGTAATGTCTGTATAATCCTGAATATAGCAAATAGGTGCCCTATAAAGCATAGGACCCTGGAAATAAACATATCTCAAAAGCTCCATATGGCAGATCTATTAAGGTTGTATGTTACTTAGAAAAATTGCAAAGTGACAACCCTATGTTTAGCTAATACATTGTTCTTGGTCGACAACCTCATGGTCCAAACAAAACAGTAGTCAAAACATAGGTTTGACCAAAAATAAATAAATTTGAGTTTTTGTATGGAAAAGTAAATCTTCAAAAATATAATTTTGTATGTTGCCACGGTGTTATTTATACTTGGTTGCATGACTATGTTTCGGGATTATACACATACTAGCCGTCACCCGCCCGCTTCGCTGCGAAATATTGTGAATATTTTTTTTATAGCCTATCATTCGCACAATCGCATGTTCTTACTACATACAAATTTTCATCAAGATCGGTCAAGCCGTTCTTGAGTTAAAAGTGGACATACAGACAGACTGACAGACAAAAATTTCAAAAATCGTAGAATTGGTGTCAGTGAATCATAAAATGAATATTAGTCCAAATATGTCAGAAAAATTGCAAGTACCTACACACAGAGCCAACAGATTTATATAGTAGTATAGATTACCAAACACCCTGTAGTACAGCCTATTACATTGTACTTATCTGTTGCTGTTGTTGCAGAGGTGACGGTGACGTACCGGCGCGGGCTGCCTGTGATCACGGTGCCGCTGCCGTCGCGGCGCGAGCGCTGCCGGTTCACGTTGCGCCCCGTCTCGCAGACCGTCGGCGACCTGCTCGAACAGGTCAGCTCACCACCATCATATCACAATTCCATCATCATCATCATCAACATCATCATCCCAGCCAAAAGACGTTCACTGCTAGACAAAGGCCTCCCCCAAGGATCAAAGTCAAAGTCAAATCATTTTATTCAACACTACCTGTGCCCCTCAGTTTCACCCGCGTTCTATTAGTCATAGCGTGATGTAATATAGCCTATAGCCTTCCCTAATAAATGGACTATTCAACACAAAAATAATTTTTCAATTCGAACCAGTAGTTCCTGAGATTAGCGCGTTCAACCAAACAAACAAACAAACTCTTCAGCTTTATAATATTAAGTATAGATAAGCCTTCACAGGCACTTACTGACGTCCAAACTATAAATCATAAAACTAAAAAATGTTTAGACTAAACTACTGAATCTACCACCAGTTCGGATTTTGGGAGAGCCTTCGACCGAGATGAGCTGGCAACAAACTCAGGAGGCTTAAGAGGAAACACTAAGGTCGACTGAATTGAAAAATATGTATGAAAAGTAGAAAAAATCAACGTTTCGTAGTCCCCTGATTCCTCCTCAAAAACTGAACCGATTTAATTTACTTTTTTCATTAAAAATTAAAGAAAGGCTTTGACTGCTGCGGTTAGTGCTGAACGCAAACGGCAAAAATTCGCAAACCTGGGTCCAAATTATTTATTTGTTCCGTTTGCGGTCGAGACATTGGCTCCATGGCGGCCGGAGGTCAAGCAGCTTGTTAAAGAGTTGAGTGCTCGCCTTATTGAAGCCTCCGGTGACAAGAAGGCTGGCAGCTACCTCTGTCAACGTATTAGCTTGGCAATCAGAAGAGGTAATGTTGCCAGCTTTCTTGAGACCGTTCCCATGAGCCCACAGCTGGAGGACATTTTTTATTTATAGGTTTTATTTTTGTCTTCAGTTAACTCAATTTTTTTTTCAATTTTTTTTCTTTAATGTAGTTAGTTATGATATGTTTCATTACTGTGTATTAATACTATTAAACGATCATAATGATAATTTCAATATAAAAGTTTGATACCAATTATTTGAAATAGCAGATTATACAATCATAGCGGTGTACAAGTAAAAACATACGACCCATATTATGCTTTGTTATCTGTACAATAACTAAAGTTACTCGTAATAGTTATCCTTCTGAAGTTTTGCGTGTACGTGGGGCATACTGAAAGTTTCTGGATCTAGAAGTCTCTAGAACTTAACGGAGGACCAGAAACGATTGCGTGTCCAGTGGTACCGTAAAATGATAAAAAAATTTAACGGACGACAGTCATTGGATGTCTACAATATCGTGACAGGTGACAAAACCTGGGTGTACTGCTTTGAACACGAAAGAAAATGCCAGTCCGCAGAGTGGGTCTTTCCTTTTGAAGATTTGCGAAGCATTGGGTAAAAAAAATATTGCTTCTTTTTTTGGAAAGTTAGGAATTACACTACAGTATCGATTGAAGATCAAAGGACAGTGTCTGCAGATTGGTACGTCAACACTTGCTTGCCCAGTGTCTTAGAAAAAGGACGCGAAGGCGTCCTCGAAGCAATGTTGTCTTTCACCACGATAACGCATCCTCACATTCCGCTAAGGTAACAGAAGCCTATTTAAAGGCTTCAAATGTGGAACTGATGACGCATCCGCTTTACAGCCCGGCACCTGGCACCCTGTGACTTCTGACTTCTGACTACTGGAAACAATATTCCAAAAATTAAAGACAAACTTAGAGGCACACGTTTTACGAGCCCTGAATCGGCGGTGAATGCGTTCCATGAAGCCATTGAAGAGGTCTCTAAGGAAGACTGATCTAACTACTTTTTACAGTGGTTTCAGCGAATGCAAAAATGCAGTAATTGCGAGGAAATATACTTTGAAAAACAATAAATGTATCTAGTCTTATTTATCAGAATCCAGAAACTTTCAGTATGCCCTAAGTACAAGAGGAGTAGAGTTAGTTAGTTAAAGTACAAGAGGAGAGTTCTCTTTTGTTTTTTCTAATACCCACGTCAGACAAGACTGAAGTTTTATTACATTTGAATATCGAACTAAACATAAATATCAGATTGTTTTGTTTTGTTTATGACTAAACATGAGTATGGAGTTTTGTTAGTTTGTGGTTTGTGCTGAATAATAATGTGTAACGGTTATTTTATTAACCGTCAAGTGTTGGTAAAAGTGTATCAGTGTTAGCAAAATGAAAGAAAACTGTGTTAAAACATTTTTGATTTTTTCTTAAGGATTTTAATTATTTTTGAATTTTGCATTTACAATGCTATTATATAAGGTCACTTTTTATCAACTGCAAATATTTTTTTAACATTTAACTATATCAGAGAAATAAGGCCCTAGCATTAAAAAAAATTCAGGCTAGTTTTTTAAAACTTTTCGTCACACAAAAATTACAATATTTTTAAGAGCGGCCTCTCTGTCGGCTCCTTTGAATGAAACTACGGGCACGTGTAAGCGGTGAAGGCATTGCGGCCTCTCTGTTTCGGCTCCTTTGAATTGAAACTACCGAAAGTGCTTTATTTTACTTTTTAATCGAAATGTCTTTTTGCGGTTGCTTGCAAACTAGCGTATAAATATTTAAGGTTTTTTCATAAAAATTGTTTATATATTTTGTTGAATTTATCCTCAAAATATTTGCAGATGATCAAATGTGACCTTATATATATAATGCCGCGCAATTTCTGAATGCAGTAAAGAACATGTGAACAGTTTCGGGAAAATAGATCGTAATGTCAGCATCTCAAATATCACAATCACAAACACAGTAAGTTGTACTTACTGCATTCATAAATTATACGGCAGTAGGTATAGTTACAAGATAAAATTTTACTAGAAAAAATCAACCAGCCTCGATTCCTACTCTAGCTTTCTGAGGATTTTTCTAGTAAAATTTTATTTTTATTTTCTCAAGGAGTTCGCGTGAAGTGTCAGAAAAGTTTCGCACCTTTGCTGAAAGTCAAGGGGCAAAGGCATCAATTCGTTGTTGCCTTTTCAAACGTCCGCGTCGCCGTCTCTTGGGTCGTTCTTGGCGTATCGAGACAGCCTTGTGATCCAACACACGTCTTAGAAACACAAGACCCTTTTTACAAGCGTTTGTTCATCGTCAATGAGTTCGATGGCGCAGTAGTAACGCGCCCGGTCTGCGATTGCAGAATAAGAAACTTTTGCAAAGGCCGGTCATTTGGTTGGGTGACCAAAAATATATCATCTCGAGCTTATCTGTGCTCCGGAAGGCACGTAATCCTAATCATGTTTACTTCTATTAAATCGATAAAGAATAATATAAAAAAATTACGTTAATTTTGTATTATTTATACACAAGATAATGTTGATATCAGTTTATTTAATTAGGATCAACCTATGGGAAATATATCGATTTCAGATAAACAGCAATGTCCCAATCAGAAAGTTTGTATTTTATTCGTTTAAGTACATTATTTTATTTCGTAATAGAAGCTTGTTTTAAAAAGTTTTTTTTGTTTTTTTTATAACCCCTCAACGCCCAACCGATCATATATGATTAATGAACAACATTCCGTCAACGCCCGAGCGATCATATATGATATATATATATAGTATATATAGTGCGGGGGGCATCTGAGGGGCCCTCAGACCCTCATCGCTCGGGCGTTGACAGAATTTTTTTCACTGATCATATATGATCGGTTGGGCGTTGAGAGGTAAACTGAAGTCCAGTAAGACGCAGATTTTTTTGAGACACCTACGTTACGTTATTGTGCATGCGTGTTACTACAATTATTCCAATAGCACACACAGATAAACTTACTGAGTTGTAGAGCAAGGCGTTTATAGTTGACCCTTTAGATGCAAACAAGGAAATGAGTTTAATTAAAGTGTCATTGTGTCTCAACTAAATACCCCTAATGCAAGAAACTTCGTTAGCGGGATGCAGAGCGGCCGATAATTGTTCTAGATAGCGGCACAAAATAAAGAGGATTCAGAAAGTAAGCTTAATACCTACCGCCCACATAGACTCCTTGCACGGACACGGATCGTCGTCCCCGCACGATCCTCTAAATGCCACTACACATTTACTTATTTATTTATTTTGAAAAGGACAGCTAACAAAACATACACTTCATGAGGCTAATTAATCGTACATTAATCTCTAAAGCTGAGTGCTGTCTCATTTATAAGCTGCCACGGCATGCAATTGTTGACAACAGCGTTTATAAAAAAAAAACGGTACTTAACTCATATTATACAAATGAAAAAAGATAGCGTTAAAGTTTGCTTATATAAATCAAATCATGTTTAAAAAACCCACACACAGGCTAGACAGCGAAAAAGCGTTATACATATATATTTTATATCAACATATGTATCGCATAATTTAAATGCATATTATTACAAAACAAAATAAAATAAGAACTCAAATGGTGTACAAATACATTTACAGAATACACTAAACATGCACACTAGTTTAGGCCCAGACACCGTACTCGTAGAACAAGGGTACGACGAGCCGGCTCACACGCGCTCTATATCAGGCCCACCACGGCCCGGTCAACCCGAGCCGAGGTCCAAGCCTTTAGATGCGCCCTCGGGTGGTTCCGCTCCCCGATCCGATCCGAACCCTTCGGAGAATCTAGTAGGGCACGGGGACACGCACTAGTGCGTGATGCCGTTCCCTCTAGAAAACCTCTGAAGGCGATTCGTTTTACACGGCTTGAGGAACCCTTTGACTTCCTCGCCGCCCCCAAACAAGCCCGGTGAAGCTGAAAATGCTGTTTGAGGCAATCAGCAAATAATAAAAAAAATAAAAATCGGATCGTCGTCGGCGCATTGCAAGCGCAGTTGTTGCGAGATTCCGTGTCCGTGAGATATTGTTTAAGTATGTGTGCGTTGATCGAGCGCGTTTGTATGGAGTTTGCCTTCTGGAGTCTCCTTATTTTATGACAACGGTCTCTGAAGACTATCCATTATCTAGATTAAATCGCATCTAGGCTTTAACTCGTAAATCCTTATAATGTTAGGCTTAGAGCATAAGAACGGGAGTATTACTTTTACAAGGAAATACGCACATGGATAATAATATCAGTGCTGCTACAAGGAAATCTCGGTGTACTTTGAAATACAGACAAGTAAGTGAGTGAAACTCTTGACGAACTTTAAATTGTGTAAGTTTGCAAGAATGTTTATTATGTATTCTTTATACTCTATAAACCATCACAGAAACAGTATGAACATTTGTCGCTACTGTTTTAAAAATAGGATTTCTTACAAAAGTGTACTTAAACAATATAGCATGTGCGGGCAAGTCGATTTAGATAACAAAGCTTTCCTATCTTCGAAAGACTAAATTATTTTTAACGAGATCCTGCGGTATTTGCATAATCTCGTCGACGGCGACGGCGCAAAGCTAGCACGCACCCGCGCTGTTTAAAAGAATGGCCGAAACGGAATGTAGATGATTGATCATTTTATATCTGCGAGCGGGGAGCGCTGTATAAAATAAAGAGTCCTAGAAGGGAAGCTTAAGAGGAAATACTAAGGTCGACTGAATTGAAAAATATATATGAAAAGTAGACAAAATCAACGTTCCGTGGTCCCCTGATTCCTCCTTAAAAACTGGACCGATTTAATTACTTTTTTCATTAAAAATGAAAGAAAAGCTTTGGCTGTGTCAAGCTGTGTTGAAAGCAAGCTTTACAGCTTGCTTTCTGCCAGTCTCCTTATGTTGTGGCGTTTTGCTCTACTCCAAATCTGAGAGAGTACGCCGAAAATTAAGTAATAACTCACTGTTATTATAGGAGCCTTGCTGTGGTTCAAGTACTAAATCTTACTTGCGATTATTTATGACGCGGAAACGACGAATTAATTAGATTAAAATGTCTTCTAAAGTTTACGCGCACGCTAGATGTTGAAACAAAAGCTTTTGTACGCATATGTTTACGTGTTTTTTTACATATTCTCTATACAGACAAATACACCCTAGTTATGACTGAAGTCCGGCTGTTGGTGACAATAATAAAATATGTTTTTTGTTTGCAAAAACACATATATACGTCCTTTTTTCAAAAAGGAGTAAACAGAACATAGAAATCACCAAATTTGAGTATATTCGCCGTTAAAGGACCGCGAAGCCACATTTAGCATATAAAAAGAAGGGCCCTGAGGTGGAATACTTAGATAACAACAGTGACAGGCGCAGTGCAAAAATATTAAACAAATAATATACATAGTAGATTGACGAAATATTTTTCTGTGTAGGTGAAGGCTGAAGATCGAGGCGTAGAGCGCGCCACGGCGGTGGCGGCGGACGAGCGCGTGCGCATCGCGGCCAGCGACACGATAGAGTCGCTGCTCGAGACCGACTTCAGGCTCATCATCAACGACACCGAGTACTACGTCAAGACTCCGGCGCAGGTGAGTGTCTACTTTAGTTGTGTCGGTGCACAAAACCGACTTTAGGCTTATTATTCACTACATCGATGAAGAGATTAAGAATCCTGCGCAGGTGAGAGCCCCTAGTAGCAGTGGCGGGTAAGCTCGTGAGCGATATTCACTGCCCGAAACCGACAATAAGTTTTACATCTACGAATAAGTAATCGTGAATTAGATTCCAGCACAGGTTAATGCCTCTTGCAGTCAAAATATATATATGCTAGCAACGAATTTCTATATTTATAAAACACAGTGAAAAAATGAAATGCCTACCCGACCCAGCCAGTAATCGAACACTGGGTCTTCCGCAATCACTGTATTTTATAAGTATTTAATTCAGCTTAAGAGCGTTTACGCCGCACACTAGCGCCACTAATGAAAAAAAAAACATATCTAGTAATTAGAGATAGAAAATCAAATTATGCTCAACAAACTATTTGAATGAAGTAATTTAGCATTTTTACGTCACCTAATGAACAACTCACATGTTATGGTTTAGTTAAATAAGACGTTACGGCCATTTTTAACTATAACGCCATATTTAACTAAACCATAACATGTAGGTGTTCATCATGTGTTATTTCAAAAAATGCTAAATTACTTCATTCAGATAGTTTGTTGAGCATAATTTGATTTTCTATCTCTAATTACTAGATATGTTTTTTTTTATTGGCGGCGCTAGTGTGCGGCGTAAACGCTCTTAAGTGCAGCAATTAGCACTTAAAATAAAAAGTAAAATTAACGAATTTATGGCTTGAGAAATTTTTATTTTATTGAAAACGATCTAAAATATATAGTTAATAATTTATTTACTGTGATCAAATAAATGGAGCTGTACAAAAATAATACCTAATTATGCATTTAATTGATCTCAATTAAATGCATTATTAGGTATTATTTGAAAAAAAAAATAAAGAATATGTAGATCTCTACATATTCTTCATTTTTTTATTTAATTAAAAATGATTTGTCTGTTATCCGTTTCCAGTTACTTATCAGTGCAATACACGGATGCTATCGTGTATCCTGTTTATAAATATCTGGAAAATATTTAGATCATAAATGTAGGCAATTTTAAGCGTAGGTTGGTAAGAATAATTAATTGTGGGGTGCGTTGCATCATGTTCCATTGTACGTAGTATATTAATTACTCTGAGGTTTTAATTAACGATCATATAAATATGCGTGATAATCGTGATAATATACATATACATATGTATATATACGACAACAATAGGTTTCTTAAATATATGCTTTTGATACCGACCTATACCTGTTTTTTGTATCATAGTGCCATCTTCATACTGAAGTTTGGAAATCAGTATACAAATTTTTTTGCGACCCCATATATGTATAGTCTTTCCGGCGGCGTAAGGGCTACGAGCCATAAAACTTATTACAATGGCATTTTTATTTCGAAAGGTGATAAGTCTTAATACGACTAAATGAGATTCAACCCAGAAACCCTTCTATTAAAGCTGAAAATGCTTTAATTTTTCTTAAACAAAAGACATCCTCACTTCTGCATAGGGTTGTCAAAAATGTAACAAGAGTAAAAAATACAATACAACATAAATATTACTACATTGTACACATTCTTGACTATTTGCTTACTTTCACTATTTAAATAACACTTGTACTGCCGATTTCCTTTTTATGTTCCCACGGACGAAACATTTTTAGCAAAACAGTTAAATAGCGTATACACGTAATCACTAAATCAGTTCCAACGTAATACTAGTCAGAAATTTCCCGATTGTTGCAACCCTACCCTCCAATATTTGTTATTATATTTGCAATTTTAGTCGTGTCGTTCGATATTGAACCTTAACTCAAACATTTTACGTTAGCTTTAAGGATACATAAGTAATCACTTATGCTGTTTTACAATAGATGACTAATTAGCTTATCTTTATGGCTCTTAGCCTTTACGCCGCCGGATAGATTATAGCTTGTTTTAACAGGCAATAACTAAGACCAGTCCACTTTTTTCATTTTATAATAACAAGAGGAAAAATAAACCAGAAAGGGTGTGACTGAGATGCCTGAAATAAAATTTGTAACATCAAATTTAATTTTAGAAAATCAGAAGGTTGCGTGTTCAGAGCACGTCGGGTCACCAGTGTTCTCGTAGTCGACGTATGTGTGGTTGTGACGATGGAGGGTTCCATGGCGATGGTAAATAACGACTGCGTCTCTTTATGTGATGTTGTATATTTACAGTGACTACATTGTGACTGACTTATTACCTAAACCTTACAAGACTATATATACAATATAAACTATGTAGATGTTGGAGGGAGGATGCCGTGTCTTACCTTAATAAGATCTACACGCGATTAAGAATGCGTTTACAAACTCTTTAACCATACGTGAGGATAAGAAATTATGTGGCGACCGCGCAGGCCGCCACAAGCACATTATTTTGATAGCACCTATTTAAAAGTGGAACAGGAATCTTGTATCTGAATTTAGCTTTAATCCTGTGATAATGAAATTGATCGACCATTGCCTAACACTTGGTTACAATCTGTAATCTGAAAGAAAAGTCTCCAAAACAGCTATGTTGTATATTTATACCTACAAAGATTTTACCCCTTTCGGAGAATTGTGGGGTTTGACAAAGTTAAAGTTCAGAAAGATAAAATTTATGTATAATAATATGTGGTTTATGTAATTGCATTAAACATTGTCCCCACTGCTGGGGCACAAGCGCTATGGATGGATAGAGAGAACGGGCCATACATAAACCACCACGCAGCGCGGGCCCAGTGCGGATTGGTGTTTGTTAACGACTGCATCAAATAAATATGTCGTCGGTAGTACGTGACAAATTCTCTATGTTAAACCGACCGCGAGATGGCACGCGAAAGGATGTAAAATGGGCGACTGGGAGTTAACGCTCAGTGAGTGCTCTAATTGGGCTAATGCCGATCACCCGAGATGCAGAGTAAGTCATTACGTATGTTGATGAGCGGACGGAAAAAGTTGAGCATTCCGGCTTTCGTTCGATTAGCCGTAGTGGATAAGATAATGTATTAAAGCCTGAGTAAAGGATACAATCGTTGTTAAATAAAAACGGAAATAGGAGTATTTCAATAATGGTGACTATCGTAAACAATATTGTATAGTGTTTAAGAAATATGTTACTAGAAATAAGAATTGTACTAGATAAGACTCGTAACAAATAAAATACCGTGTACCACCCTTTTCTTGCTCCCAAAGACTGAATAAAAAGTAAAAGAAACAAAAAAGGATAGAAAATAATAGAATAGATTAGATGGAAAGCCTTGTATATTATAGACGGGAATCCCACCCGCAACAGTATAAAAGATGATGTATGAAAGTGTAGTATGAGGTATGAAAGTACGAGAAGCATAAAAGATAGAACTGGAATGAATGAGAAAATTAGACAATAAATAGGCTCCGATTATGTTGAAGGTGCTAGAAAAAAAAAATGGTGACATTTTAATTTAATTTAATTTTGAAAACTGATCCTTGTTATTTATTCGGAAGTGTTAAAAAAATATCACCCCCTGACATACTAGGTCATGCTAGGTTGTAGTCCAAAAGTGCTTTATTAAATGTCAACAACTACGTCATCAGCTTAATGTTATTTTAAATTATTAATGATCACTTACGGGCAGGCAAGCTGTATTTAAGTAGGTACAAATATTTTTAGGCTTTGGTAATTTTTACAACTAATATATCTTATGTTTTAGCAGAAAACGGCAGTAAAATTTATTGCATGGATCATTGTCTTGGAACATTATTCCAGATAACCGTTTAGTTATTAATTTGGGATCGTGTTTTACTAACTAACTAACCATCGAGACAGCCAAATAAGGTGTACCTCAGCCGGTATCAGAATATTAAATTCAAGTGTAGTCAAGCGATCCGTTATTTCAAGATTTCCCTTGATAATGAATGCCTTCTGGGAAAATCATCCTTTACTAAGTAATTATTCCCTGCAATCAATATCAACAGGATAAGGCTTTGTTATAATCTGTCGTGTTATAGAATCATTAGGTTTATGAAATGTAACACTGTGCGTTTTTTTTCCTTTAGTGATGCTTTGTGCGATTAGCACATTTAGCCAGTGTCAAAGTAGTTTTTCTTACAAGTAATACATAAATAAACTATATTTCCTTCCTGTATGATGATGATGAATGATAATAGAGATGATATTATACCCTCCAACCCCTCGAGTATCTCAGTAAAGAAATGGGGCTTTAAGTCCTCACGCGGACTTCTTGAGAGATTTAAAAAGTGACGTTTTACAGTTTTGTTCCATTGGTAACACTCATGCACATTCTCGAACACATAACGGTTAATAATCCACCATTATTTCACATTAATATTCGACATTACACAAATTTTAGAAAATAAAACAAAACTGCAGACATGACTTCACTTTCCCGCGAAGAAGCCCTGGGCGAATTTACTTTTGTTACTTTTACATTTAACTTGAGCCTGATGATACGAACCCTTCGAAGGTTCATGAATACATGTTGGTTTTCAGAGTAAGTAGATTAAGTATGCACGTAAAAGATCCGTATAATTTGTTTAATTTCATGAATGAATTATCAGTTAAAATCCTATTTTGCAAAGCTCGGCCAATTCTGTACATAAATTGCTGTGAATTATCGCAGTGGCGAGCACAGACACAATCGATATTTCCGCTTTATTGGGCACTGTACAATGCGATCAGGGTTGCCAGCAAAGAAAAACTACTTTATACTGTTACTTTCTTAAAAAAGCAAAATCAAATTAAAGCATCGATTAGACCCTAAAAATAACGTTGTATAATATTAGACAACATCACATAGGTAGGTACAAGGTTTTGATTGCAAGGTAAGTAGCTAAAGCACTCGATTTATGGAAATCAGAAGCAACGACGGTACCACAACCACCCAGACCCGACACAATATCGAAAAGTACCCTTTCGACATTGACCCGACCGGGAATCGAACCCGGGACCTC
The DNA here is from genome assembly GCA_947562085.1 of Eudonia lacustrata. Lineage (NCBI taxonomy): Eukaryota > Metazoa > Arthropoda > Insecta > Lepidoptera > Crambidae > Eudonia > Eudonia lacustrata. The sequence goes on from OX387313.1 coordinate 20,701,968, forward strand.
ATAGTTAGCGCCGCCCATAGTCCGGCGTGCAAGCCGCTCGACAACTGAGGTCGTCAAAAAAAAAATATATTTTTGACTCTGTACCTACCTATGTACTGTTAAGACCAGCTTGGCCGTTATTTATATTTTGGGGGCGTAAGGCGTAATAACGACAACTGGATAAGTTAATATTATATTGATATTTTAAATAACTCATGAATATAACAATTCAAAGAATGATGTCGCTTCGGCGGATCAAGATGAAGTCCTCTCCTCAATTGTTTCTCTCTCTCGTGACGTCTTATTTGAAAGGTATTCAGAACGCGACGGCTGCCAGTAGGTTCGCGCCTCCAAGCAGTCCCGATCACTACAGGAGCTACGCCCTTTCGGCAGACGTCGTGTTCTGTAACAAAGGTAAAACAGTTGAGAGTATGCCTGCCTTTCAGGGGAGGACGAATATGGATGCAGCTCATGTCTGCTAGCTAACATCACATTCTGCCAGAGGAGTACCTGGAAGAGGTACTTGAAGTTGACACGTGATGTGAGCTAGAGTCGACAAAACCTCCCCACCGAAAGGTCGACTCATCCAACTAAACATAAGTTACAAATATAAGAGACAAAGCAAATAAATCATATTATTTATCACCCCCTTTTTACCTGCCTAACATCTAGATATACATTAGATTATAAATATAGTTTTTACACCATATAACCATCAAATGAAACCTACGTCTAACGTTCCCTGGATACTTCAATCGTAAACATAACCGTAAACAACTATAAACATTTAGCTGCCTCCTGAGTGTGTTCGACTTGAACACCTCACCGGATTATATAAGTCCATTGGTGAGTTTCAGTAAACGAACCAAAGTTCATAATTTCGACGGATATTTTAGCGACAAGTAGCTATACTACGGGCTTCGTTTTCTGGAACTCAAATCGTTAGTGCACACATCTAAACTACGTAAATATGATAATAATAACTTATTACTAATAGAGTGTCAACCATCACTTAGACACTTGTCATGACAACTTTTTCAAAACTTCATTAAGTTTACTTATTATTATAAAAACTCTTTCATAACGACATCGACTTAAATGACATCGTGCACCTTACACGCGTCATCGAGCAAAAATCATCAAAACTCTTTGCTCTCATCCCCCTCTATAGAAGGCATTTGACATCTACTCAAATGACAACTCGATGTCAATCCTACAATGACAACAACAAATTAAATAAACAAATTATTAAAATTTACGACACAATTATAAACTATAAAAAAAGATGATAGAAAATACTAAGAAACACGAAAAGCTTTATCAAAAGACCTAGTAGCTAACTCGTATGTTCGGCCAGTGAATCGCCCTGGGGTAAATACCTTCTCCAAACGACCTGGACTGAACACCTGACCTGCAGCCTTTCTTGCATTGCGGACTCTCCGCTTGTGCTGCGTCCTCCTAGACTCCTTAAACCTATATAAACCAACCTTCGAAACCTTAAACCTACTACTAGCTCGTGGCAAAATTTTATTCCTCACCCGACTCCTACTACGAACTCTAACATAATTCGTGACCTTCCTTTCAGCTTTCCTTTCTGCTTCCGGTAAACTGCACTTCTCCCGAACCTTGGATAAGGTTCTAGACCAACCTACATCAACAGCTGGCGATGCATCATCGTGCGGCTCCAACAACATGTCAGAAGACCTATCTCCTGGCAAAACTACTACCTTACCAACATCTGAGCTGCCCACCTTATCGTCTAATACACCTTCAATTAATAAAGTGCTTCCGCATCTGCTCGCACTATCTTCCTGTAGATTAGTGACCTCTAAATTATTAAAAACATCAGAACCTTTGTTTTGCAAGATCTGCAACCCGTCGTCGCAGGATGTAGGAGGAGCGATCTCGCTTCCTAACTCACCTACTAGACTATAATTCTGACCATCTTTAGCCACCTTCTCTATCTCTACACAACACACATTAAAAGAACTAGATACGTTATTAGTAATAGGCAAATTATTAGAATTTGACTGGATTGGAGCGAAAGAGATTTGATCTTCTTTCATATCATCATCTACCATATCTATTTCAACATTTTCAATATCGGGACTTGGGAATATAGGGGAATCAATACAATTAAACAACGTAACTTCTTCGACTGTTCTCGGGACTCGGAGCGTATCTCAGCACTCGAAGTTCGTGGCGGTGACTGCGTTCGAGACACTACGTGTGTCTCAACGCTCGGCGCGCGTTGGACCGGTGACTGCGTTTGGGACACAGTATGTGTGTCTACGCTGGGTGCGGGCATCGGAGACCTTGTTCGGATCTCGCACTTGGTGCGCCACTCAGCGTCTCCTCTTCGGTTGGCACGCCAATTCGACACGTCACTATGCTGTCGTCCATTATGACGGCTGTAATTTCTTCGACTTGCGCTATTGGAAATCGAAGTGTTATTTTCACGTAGTATGCGTGACGAAACTGTTTCATCTCTCGGAGGGTACGTTACGGGAGATGGCGGAGTATAATAATTCTTAGGGAATTCTTTATCAAGAATGGCAAAAATTTCATCTAAGTGCATTTCAGGTTTAAATATCATGTCATAAAAATGACGAGCCGCTCCTGTTAGATAAGCACGAAGAATGATTGGCAAATCCTTCTCTCGCCATTCGCAAATAGCAGCGACACGTTTAAACTCGCGAGCAACATCAGCGACGGATACACCATCAAATCCACTGAAATACTCAATACTCGGCATGGTTGCTCATTTAAAAATATTAAAAATCATATATCGCCTGTTCTCCAGTTAACGGCTTCTTCTGTGTGTGCGAGCGTCTCAGCACACAACTTCTTGCGCGGATTCTTCCGTGTGTGCGAATGTCTCAACACACAACTCTTGCAAAAAAAATAACGGATCGTTGCACCCTGCAACGCCTTTTGCTGCTTATGCTGCGAAGACCTACTCTACACGGTTACTGTCCGTGACTGGCCCTAGCTAATAAAATATGGAGTGTATCCGGAATCGCTGTGGCGCTTCCACCATGTGTTAAGACCAGCTTGGCCGTTATTTATATTTTGGGGGCGTAAGGCGTAATAACGACAACTGGATAAGTTAATATTATATTGATATTTTAAATAACTCATGAATATAACAATTCAAAGAATGATGTCGCTTCGGCGGATCAAGATGAAGTCCTCTTCTCAATTGTTTCTCTCTCTCGTGAACGTCTTATTTGAAAGGTATTCAGAACGCGACGGCTGCCAGTAGGTTCGCGCCTCAAAGCAGTCCCGATCACTACAGTACACACGGCGGCAAATCAACCTACCCAAACCTGTCAAATTTCTCCAATGAATATTGATCCTTATAACCAAACAATAAAGTTCAAAATTGATTGTAGAAATTTGACATTTTTGGGTAGGTTGATCTGCCGCCGTGTGTACTAACTACTCAAACTTGAAAAAATCGTGACACCATTATTAAAATATAGCTGTAATAATAATTTCAAAAATCTTCTGCCTCTAAAAGATCTAAAATATTTACGTTAGATAGTTTGTTTCTTAGTAGTAGATAGGTACCAAGATTTTAGCCCAACAGTTTTTTTAATTTACGCCTGTTGTTAGCTCGCGCTATGCCAATTTTTTGAAATTTTGATAGCGTGGGTGCCATGTTCAACGTTCCGTATCCGACTGAGTTAGTGTTCCGATTTAGGATAGTGTAAACAGGACGCTTTTACTGCTGTCCTAACTAGTCTCCCGACTTAGTGTCCTGTTTATCGGATGGTCTAATCGGTGCTTAATTATTAAGATAAAAAAAATATTTATGAAATTAAATTTTTGTGTCACCTTGACTTACCTTTGATAGGAAAAAACTAAATAATCTATTTCTATTGAGTCTTGTAAACTCGATATTTTATTTGAAAAAAATACATGAGCGGGATTCGAACCCGCATCTTATGACATACCGGGTCAGGTGCATTACCTTTATGCTATCGTGTTTCTGTCCTGTTGATGTTTTAGCTTTCTTGATTTTACTTTTGAATTCTTAATTTTGTGACAAATTAATCTGCTATACAAATTACAAAAAATAGGATATATAAAATTATCATATTATACACAATTTTATATACAACTAGCTGACCCAGCGGACTTCGTATCGCTTTGACAGTTTCTATGTCAACAATACAATCAAATCGTTTCTATGACAACAAAACAAACAAATCGTATGTTTTACAGCTAGGAACATTTTGTATAGGAAAATTAAACAAAAAATTGGGGTAGACCACCCTTATCACTTAAGGGTATAAAAAATAGATTACGACCGATTGTCAGACTTACCGAATATACATATAAAATTTCATAAAAATCAATCGAGCCGTCTCTGACGAGTATGGCAACTCACATGTGACACGAGAATTTTATATATGTATAGATAGATTTTACAATTTGGCATCCCTGAATACGATTGATGGACAATCGCTGCGCCGGCAATCTGTTAACAATTTTCTAACGTAGGCGTCAATGTCGCGTGATAATACGAATAGTTTATTAGAAACCTTATTTGTAAGGGCAATGTTGTATTTTAGTCGTTGTATAGTGTATGTGTAGTTTAGATTCAATTATCTCGAGCAAAGTGTGTTTCAGATTTTTTCGATGCATAGCTCAGGATTGCGATCACCAAGCCGCATTTGGCAAGCGTAGTGATAAATCCACTAACCATCAATTGTAGTGATGACTTGAATTCAATGATGGAGGCCTGACTGTCCCAGCAGGCGTGACTGTCATAGGCTATTTACTAATAATTAAAAACTAAATGATTAAACTAAAAATTATTAATCATTGAATTAAAAATTATCTACGTAGTAAAGTAGATAATTTTGAATTGCTTGTATCTGCGTTGTAGGTATTCGACAAAGATCTAGCTAGCAAATGATGCGTCTATATAGGGATGCGCGTCATGCGCGTGCGATTCAATTGAATAGTTAATAGTAGAGTAGTAGTAGTAGTAGTAGTAGTAGTAGTAGTAGTAGTAGTAGTAGTTAGTAATTGTAATTCGTTGTATGTAGCTGATTTGATTGTGACATCAGTGTGCCTGCAAAATAAATTTAGTTGAATATTTTGGGGCAGCCACGATGCATTTTGAAGTTTTGACTATTACATACTATCCTAATTGTATGGATCTACTCGTGTTTATTTTGAAGTAGTGGCCCGCTCGCCACTTCGTCCGCTTCAGTGAACACCCGTATCTCGTCGAAAACATTTTGTTGTTGATACAATCATTGTTCTGATAATCACGAACTGATGCTGTGACTTACATGTGGCAATTGATTTAAATTAACCCCTAGTCTCGGCATAGTGGATTATTTGAGACACTTAACCTACAAAAAAAAATCTAGTAATGATAAAAGAGCACATTTTATTAAAAAAATATATCTATATTATTAATACGTGAAGCAAAAACTTTGCACCCCTTTTTTGCGCGGACAGAAGAGTATGAATTTTCGCACATTTATAGTTTATATAGAGAAGGTTATCCGAATGTTAATATTTTACATTAACCCTCTTATTCATAAAAACTATTTAAGCATTATTTAGTTAATCATTGTTTTGTCTCTTTTTCTCAAATTCAAAATGACGTTTGTGTGACGTTGACAAAACAATATTTAACTAAATAATGCATAAATAGTTTTTATGAATAAGGGGGTAAATCAATTAAACAAACATTACACTACACACCTCAGAATAATAACTAAAGCTATTAGTTATTGTTCTGAGCTACACACACTATCATGTATTTGACATACACGTATATATACTCTTTTCAAAAATTTCAAAAATGGAAGAGGAGAGGCCGAAATCTGTCAATGCCAATACAAACCTCAATACAAACTCACATTCTATCTTTTTTAATTTTTCATTGCTTAGGATACAACCCTTGCAGCCTTAATAAAATTACGGTCGAATTTCGACCACTACTGGGCGACCACTAGTATAAGTAATTCCACAAAAAAAACTCTGTAAAGTATAAGTTTAATATTGTTATATACTAACGTGTTACTAGGATCCTCACCACAGGACGATCGTGTAGTCTTTAATTCCAATGTGTAGGTATTATACGCGTAAACTTTTTAAAATTAAGTAAATAACAGTTTATGAAGTAAATTTACTAATACTCGTTGCAGGCGACGTAGTTTAGCAATCAGATAATTAATGCTGCAGCTACTACACACACGTATGTACTGTAATTGAGGTGAACCGTCAGCAGCCTATCTAAAGCCTATTGAAATGGAGATAATTCAGCCGCTTCGCTGCCATCCATCAGGGTTTGCCACAGTAAGTGCAGTCCGGCGAGATTACTTCGCGTTTTAAAGGAAAGTAGTTTGGGCATAAACTGATTTAATAAGCTTAGCACTTTAGAATTTATATGTAGCCGCTGGATGCAGGCTGCACAAAACCGGTCGTTGTGGAGATCCTTGGGGGAGTCCTTTGTCCAGCAGTGGACGTCTTTTGGCTGAGTTGATGATGATGATGATGACGTCTGGCGGTCTAGCATGATCATCTTTATCTATATTTAACCGAACAAAATACTCAGGATAAAGCTGTCATGACATTTCTTAAATTTTCTATGTAAGTAATTAAAATTTAATATCAATCATAATTTTTTCATCGTTTCACATTACAGGGCGAAGGTGTAGTGACTTGCGCGTTCGGGTAGGTTGGATGAATAACTTTTTTACCCGTCCCGCGCTATAGGTACCTATATACGTCCCTTATACACTACCGGTAGTGCATATGGCGCGCGAGGGATTTAACTTTCGCATTGTTGGATCACAGGATATCCTTGCTGCATAAGTGTAGGTGAACAAATTAAAATATCTCGACCTTTTTCTTCCTTTGGAAGGCACGTTAAGTCGTTTGTCCTGGTTGTTGTTGAAACCCGCGTTAAGCCCGATCTACCCAAGTGCTGTAGTAAGGTATGATCCCATTAACTCTGGTGATTGCTTTTAGTGCTCCGCGATTACCCTGGCAGCCTTTGAAGGAAAGTGTTTTTAGTGGGTATGCCATCCTTCTCTCTAAACGGGATCGGGAGAGACTGTTGCGTCTCCCCGGATACAGTAATGCATAATGCATTTTTTCCTACATAAAAAAATGCCTAAGCCCTTGAACGGTTCACTATCCCGCACACCACAAATGGAGCATAATGATTGATTAAACCATTGTTTCTTTCTAATTTAATGTTTTGTTTGACCAATGTTACACAAATGCATTTTTGCTCAACAATTTCCTAATGCGGTTCCATTGTTAAGCGTATTACTGCAGTACCATTTATAGGTAGGTAGTGGGTAGTAGGTAGTGCGAGGATGGGTCGGGTTCATTTGTTTAAGTGCCTAATTGGCAGGTCGTGCATGCGAGCTTACATAGACGATGCACTTTAACCGTGCACAATGGATTTTAAAGCGCGCTAACACTTTATAGCTAACAAGCGCCCGCTCGCGGTAACACCCGCGTGGTTCCCGTTCCCGTGGGAATATCGGGATAAAAAGTATCCTATGTTTTAATCCAGGTTATACAGTATCTGTATGCCGAATTTCATCCAAAGCCATCTATCCGTTGCAGCGTAAAGAAGCAACAAATATACACACATACATACACACAGACTTTCGCATTTATAATATTAATGTGATTTAATCGTAATTATTAACTAGGTTACATAGTTAATATAGTTATTGACCATAACAATTAAAAATTACATCAAAAAATTTGACTTCATTTCTCCACAACATGTAGGTACAATTAATACACAAATGATGTGAGATTTACGAATAGTTTTATTTTTTTGTGTAAACATGTAAAGCAGTACGTTCACTCACATTTAGCAAAAAAAGCGACCAGTGTCGAGGTATCTTTTTTTTGTTTATTTTTGTAAAGATTGTTGTAGTTTATAATAAAACATTATTTTAATTTTCACTGTGCTAGTCAAAATTCAGGTTTTTTTACCTTCCTATATACGATAGGAAGGCCTTTGCTCTGCAGTGGGACACTACGGCTTATAATAATAATAATAATATATAGCTTCAAAAAAACTCGTTATCTTTATACAAAAAAAAAACCCTTAAAACATAAATATATTTAATCAAACAATAGCACTTATCTGTACGGCTGGCACGCGTCCAGTCTCTCATAACTAGCTGGCTGATGTCTGAACGCCGACCTTACCATAAGTGACATAAAAAGTAACGATATTGCTGTACTATTCGTAGAATATAGGATTTTCTTACTGGACTGGGCTACAACATAAAGAGAACCAGAACGTCAGCTTCCGCAACTCACACTTGCACGAAAACAGATCGCGGAACAACTCGGCAGGCTTACTACCGAAAAAGCAACCAGTTGATAATCATTGCACAATTGCAACGTGACGCGCTCGCTCGTGATCGCTCAATGTATGTAAACTATAATTTTTTATTTTTTTATTCAACAATGTTTCAACAGCATTTAACTAAACACAAGGTACAGTTACTTAAACATAAGCCAATTATAGAAACATATTATGGTACTAAAAAACGTTGACATAATTAATGAACGCATGTAAGTAGGTAGTCTAAAAAGAAAAAATAGATAAGTAGATGAAATTTTGTCGAATGATAACTTACAGAAGAAGTGTGAATCAGATTGGTGTTTGTCGATGTGTGTATGTGCGTGTGAGTGTAATATTGTGGTTGGTTTACATGGACGCTCGAATTGATTATGACCGTTGGTTATTAATTAGTAGTACCTATACATTACAATATTTTAAAGATTCAATTAAAACACTCTTTTAACTTTGATTTATCAAATAAATAAATAAACTTTCCTACACTTACACCAATTATCTAGCCTCGAAACTCGTTAAATGGTTACTATACAACGGATAAACATATTTAAAATACTTAAATACATACTTATTATACATAGAAAAGACCCAGACTCGAGACAATTTTGAAAAACAATAATTTCTAAATTGACCCGACCGGGGATTGAACCCGGGACCTGAGAGATGGCGACACCATGAAAACCGGTGTACAAACCACTCAACCAAGGAGGATTTATTACATACATTTTGATCGCAAATGCACTAAACGAGCGATTTGTGTCCGTAGATAATACCAATTTATTGTTTTCTAAGGTTTATGCGAACACTACACATTGAAATGAAACAACTTTTACGGACCTACTCGCGTTTATTTTACACATTACTTATTTAATGTTTATCCTGACGTTTCGAACCCTTTGCTGGGTCCGTGGTCACAGGGAGACTCTGGATAAACATTAAATAAGTAATGTGTAAAATTAACGCGAGTAGATCTGTAAAATTTGTTTCATTTTAATACCAATTTATCAACCGCAACTAGAGCAGTCGCGTTGCAATTGTACAATTAACAACTGGTTGATTATTTTGGTAATAAGCCTGCGGAACAGTCCGAGCGCAGTTGTTGCGAGATTCCGTGTCCGTGAGATATTGTATATGTGTGCGTTGTCGAGCGCGTTTGTATGGAGGTTACCTTCTGCAGTCTGCTTGATTTGTGACTGGACTGAGGAGATTGCAAAGGACAAAGACACTACATTATCTAATTTGATTCGCACTGTGTGACACAGTGTGGCTGTGGAGGGTAATCATCCGATTAGATCCGACCCCTCGGAGAGTAGAGGGAACGAAGAAACGTTTGCGTGATGTAATTCTAAAATTCAAAATTCGAAATTCAAAATCATTTATTCAGTTTAGGCTACAAGTAGCTCTTGTGAATGTCACTATGCCATCGGTTCCGTAAGTCTACTCTGGGCGGGAGATCTTGTAGAGAAGAACCGGCAAAAACTCAGCAAGTGTCCAGCTCTTTTCTCCCTTACAGCGTTAACAATATTGGAAAATGTACTATCATAGCAGGGCACTTTCCATTACAAATAAACACAAAAATATATAAAGAAGACAACCACAACATGTAAAAAACAAAATAAAAAAATCTAAGATAACAAATTTACATCAGATAATTATGTTTAGATAAGATATTCTGTAAGATTCTATCTAGAAACCCCCTGAGGGTGTTTCAATCACACAGCTTGTGGAAATAAGTCCGGTGATGCTGTAAAGGCCGTTTCAGGCCAACAGCAAACTATCTCATAAAAAGAAGCTCGATAGCGCAGTGGTTAACGCGCCCGGTCAGCGACCGCTAAGATAAAGCAACTTTCGCAGAGGCGGCACATCGGATGGGTGACCAAAAATGTATAATCTCGAGCTCCTCCGTGCATCGGAAGGCGCGTAATGCCGTTGGTCCCGGCTGCATTAGCAGTCGTTAACCACCACCAATCCGCACTGGGCCCGCGTGGTGGTTTACCGCCCGTTCTCCCTATCCATCCATAGGGAACGCTCGTGCCCCAGCAGTGGGGACATAAAATGAGCTGATGATGATAAGCTTAATACATACCGCGCTCCAGCAAAGCACACAAAGACCCTCCGCGCCCGATGCTCTAAATGCCACTACACATTTACAGAATACATTAAACATGCACACTAGTTTAGGCCCAAGACACCGTACTCGTAGAACGACGCACCGGTTCGCACGCGCTCTATATCAGGTTATGTACCTAGGCGCTTCTCTCCACCACCACGGCCCGATCAACATGAGCCGAGGTCCAAGCCTCTAGAGGCGCCCTCGGGCTGTCCCGCTCCGAACCCTTCGGAGAATCTAGTAGGGCACGGGGACACGCACTAATACCTGATGCCGTTCCCTCTAGAAAAACTCCGAAGGTGATTCGTTTCACACGGCTTGTGGAACCCTTTAAGTTTCTCGCCGCCCCCAAACAAGCCCGGTGGAGCTGCCGTCTTATGCAATCAGCAATCTCTCTCCAAAAAAACAGACCCTTTGCACTGACACGGATTGTTGTATGTTTAGCGCCATCTGGCACCTACAAAGGGAAACTAATTATGTTGCAATCAATCTAGGCAATGTATCATCATCATCATCATCATCTCAGCCAAAAGACGTCCACTGCTGGACAAAGGCCTCCCCCAAGGATATGAAGGGTTTTTGCCGTAATCGCCACGCTTGGCAGGCGGGTTGGCGATCGCAGTAGGTTGAGGGTAACCTCAGAGAGATGCTGCTGCCCATCCTCTGGAATGGTCCCTTAGTCGGCTTTTAAGACACCCACAGAAAGAAATGGGGTGGTGCAATTCTTTATCCCCGGCACCACACAGGGACAATGTAAAGACAATGTATCACTTATGAGTAGTTCCTATATTTCCCGCAAACAGCGACGATCCGCCAATATATAAGGGCCTGCGCGCCCGCCAATCGTTCTCTTTTCACGGCTGCAACAAGGTTGAGCACAATTAATGTACCTTAATAGTTACAGGTGGTTTCACTTGCCCAAGCTTCTCACACGGATCTCGGAACAGTCCAAGCCCTGTTGCGAGATTCCGCGTCCGTGTGAGGTTGTCAATGTGTGCGTTGATAGAGCGCGTTTGTAAGAAGCTTACCTTCTCTGCAGTCACCTTATTCTGTGGCGTATATTGATTAAGTTGCCGGATCTGCATGCTTAACATCCCCGCGAGAGTGCCTTTATACAACGTCTGTCTCATGAATAGCTGCGAAGTTGTGGCATACCCTAATTTATAATGAAGCTCATTCAAATTTTGGGTGACTTCAAGTCATAGGAGAGGACATTAAACAATATAGTTTGAACCAAATGAAAGTGATAGTGCCAAATAGTAATCGTGATAGTAGTACTAACATTAAATAATGTTCAGGCACTTTTGATTCTAAGAAGCCATGGTTTACCCCTACACGGATAAAAAATAGAGTTTATTGACTATTCACAGACAAAAGTACAACAACTATAAACATTACAAGAAATAAAAAACAACTGAATTTAATTAAATATATTTAAAATACTAGTGGCCCGCTGGCGACTTCGTCGACATTTTATAAATAGCTTGCCTACTTCTTAACTGATCTTTAGTATTTGTAAAAATATTATGATCAGATGTTAATGACGGTAGTTGTTGAAATTGAATGGGCGCCTTTGGCTTTCAAAGTAAAAAGTAATTAGTGTTGAATAATTTCGGCGGGCTGGTTAGAATCACAATAGCTCAATTGGGAGAGCACCTGACCCGGTATGTCAGAAGGGTGCAGGCTCAAATACTGCTCGTGGATTTTTTTTTAACATTTTGTGTTTTTGTTAATAATCTAGCTTGAAACTAAACAAAAAATGTAGATACTTTAATGAAATGTTTACTTACAAAAAAACCTCCGGAGTTTCTTCAGGTCTCTTAAGGTCGAAGGTTCTCCCAAAATCCTAATTGGTAGTAGATTCAGTAACTAAATTACAATTCATTATTACTTGTATTTTATACTTAGTTTGGACGTCAATAAGTACCTGTAAAGGTCCATATTGAATAAACGCTCTGACTTTGACTTTGACTTTGACAAACGTACAAAAAAACGAAGTCTAAAAAAATTTTTTGTAGAAATAATCCTATAATAATAATAATATTGACTCGACAATCATTGTGCCGATAGTCGTGTCTGCGAACGGTCTGGTAGCGAACAGTCTCGACCAACACTTAAGAAACTCTCGCTCAAAGGTTGGATCAAGGGTCAGATAAAAAAGACGGTACTCTTGGACGCGCGGATAGTGAAAAGGTTCCTGTCTCTGCAGCCCTAACCACCGGCAGCTTGAGCCCTGCCCCGTTGCCAACGGCACCCTAGGCTAGGTTTTTTATAATATTTTTATGTTTTGTATGTGCTTTTGTATTTTACTTTTATATTAATATTATAACAAACCTAGGCTAAGAAAAAAGAGAAATAAAAAAATAGCTCCCAAAGTCCAGTAGAAATTTAGATTGTAGCGATATTAAAGTTATTGTATTTTCTGTACCTACAATAAAACCAGTAAGTAATGAATGCCTGTTGTTCCCAAAGTATTACAGAGTTCAAGCACAACACAATACATTCGTAATCAGAAACAACAATACTCGTAAATCGCCAGCCGCCAAACCGACCGATTTTTCCTGAAAATAGAGTATTCCATTTGGTTTACCGCACCGCACCTGATCAGGAAAAATGGGTTGTTCATTTCAAAGTCTTCGAAGATCCGCGGGGAAATGCTTCACTTGCTGCTACTGAATAATAGAAAAAAACAAAAGATCTTCTACAATTTGAAGCTTTTTAATGCCACTAAAAATTAAAGAAAATTTTGACCTGACGCTGTTGGTTTTTAAGGCGACGCATTGGAAATTTACGTTGCGGGGATCTTGATTTTTCCCAACAATTACAAAACATAAGAAAGTGATATTTGGTGACATGATTTTTCATTTAATTGATTTCATTTTGCTAGTTGCAGAAACACGATTTGTCAACTTTTATAACAGAGAAAAAAATATCAAAGTAACCTAGTAGGCAAACCAGACCGATTTAAGCATCTAAATTTTCTTAGTGGTTTAGTCGTAACACACACTTCAAAAGGCTAGTTAATTTTTTTTTAATAATTTGTAGTTTTAATTTGAAGGAAAAAAAACAGTTTTTCTTATTGTACGGGGCGCAAACGCTCCGTGTTAGATTAGTTGTTTAGCGGTGCGTCGCCTTAAGCGTAGTGGCTTCTTTCCCGATAATAACAGTTTATAATAATAAATCTAGTTCCTAGTTGTTATGGAATCATTGTGATTCTATTTGTCGATTTTATTCTATACTACTTGTGGTTGTTCCCCGACCCACCACATCGTTTCGCCCGAATGCTCTAATAGTTCGTATTCGCTTAGCGTTTTTTCTGACTTTTTTTAATGGGGCATAGCGTGATGTTAAATAGTCTATAGTCTTCCTCTAAAAATGGGGTTACCAATTGCAAAAATATTTTTTGAAATCCGACTGGTAGTTTTGAGATTAGCACGTTCAAATATAGAATAGAAAACATTTATTAGTGACACAACACACATCATTACATCAAACATTCAAAAAAATAAGTGTCACTAACAGGTGCCCGCTCAGCATGATGTCAGGCCTCCTAGTTTATAGGAAAACAAACCAACTCCAACACCTTAGTGTGGGAGGGAGCACAACCACAAAGCAAGAACAATCACACTTATACATATTACATACATGTATACACAAAAACTTACACTTACACACTACTTATACACTACATCAACGACCATATCCAATACGAATGGTCGCCCAGCAGACGAAAAACGGGTAAAAACGGGTAAATATACAACTTTTCTCTTCAGCTTTATTAAATTAGTTTAAATAAGGTGTAACTTTATGGCTTGTACAGGTATATAACATCAGGTGGGATATAAATTCGCTTTATCCTACTAATATTATAAACGCGAAAGTTTGTAAGTATGGATGGATGTTTGTTACTCTATCACGTAAAAACTACTGAATGGATTTGGATGAAATTCGGCATACAGATAGTTTATAACCTGGATTAACACATAGGTTTTTTTTATCCCGATATTCCCACGGGAACGGAAAGGTATACAGGAGGCCAAGCGTTTCTTATAGTAAAAAAATCATACTATTTAGGTCCAAACATCCATAGCTAGTGCTGGTTTATGAGGATCCCGTAAATTACACAATATTTTCTGCGGAACTCTTCGATGGCCTAGTGATTTAGACCACCGGTCTTATACCCAGAGGTCCTGGGTTCGATTCCCTACGGGGCAGAGAGAGATAAGACAGCCAGTGCCTCAATGATTGAGGATTCCGTGTAAAGTGCGCTTTTAAGTTAACCTTATTTGTACCATTCCCATTGGGATTCACCAACGTTCATAACGCTTTAATGAGGTTCTCCAGAAAACTTTTTGGTGCAATATTGCAAGGAAACATTGCAAAGAGCTTTGGAGACCCGAATTTTTACGTAGAAAGAAATTTTAAAATTTTATGAGTTAGGTTAGGTTTTAAAGTAATGCCTGCAGTGGCATTACTTTTAAGGAGGTCGCCTATATTTAGTCGTTTAAATTTCCACAAATGTAATTTAGGGAAGAGTTTCTAATTAGTTGGTGAACCTTGGATGATCCTCATATATATTTCTGCCGCAAAGCACCATGTTGCTTTGATGTGTTTTGGATTTAAGGATATGTTATCCAGTAAAATAATTGAGCATAGCCTGAAATTGGGCAGAAACTTAGAATAATTACGTATAGAAAGTAAGTCCACGCGTACATTTTGAAGCACCTTTTCTGGCTCCAAACGCCAAGTTTTCAATGTACACCACGGAGTTACAAGTACGTGGGCGTGCGGGTCGCTGAGCGCAAGCAAGTAATCCTCACGAAAGTGTGAATCGGTTTAGTGCTTCACTTGGATCTGTAGATTAATGTCATAAATTAAAAATGTCCAATACGAATAATGTCCAAAAATAAATATGACCAATACGAATATTGTCCAGAAATAAAAATGTCCAATACGAATGATGTCCAAAATTAAATATGACTAGTAAGAATAATGTCCAAAACCATGTCAATAAGATCTATTTCCTTGGGTAGATTAACACTTTGACAGAGCGCTTGTATGAAGACTATCTTCTATACCGTAATTATTCTAAGGGCAGAAGGTTTAACAGGCCGTAATAAAAGTATAAGGTTTGGCAACGCATGATTGATGTCCGTGCTATTGTAAGTATCAATAGGCTTGTTTGTTAAAAAATATTATTTTATTTTTAAACTATTGATTTTTCAAAAAAAATTAGTAAAAAATAACATATTTTTAAATATAAACACTGGTAATTTAATGGGTATTGTTATCTATTTTAGAGGAAGATTAAGAAGATTAGGAAGTTTATTCAAGAAGGAAGCTGTCAATGACAAATCGAGAACAACGTCTGTAAGCTCGCTGGGAACCAAACCTCTGTGTTTGGCCTTAATATCACAAAGCCATATATGTATAAAATATTTTGTGTTGTAGAATTGTCATTAAAAACTATTCCATTTTCAATGCAGATATTTTTGGCACAGTTCTGTTTTCTCTTTACATATTCATGTGATATATAGAATTCAAGGGATTACAACTTTATATTCGACGTTTATGTTAGCCGTAAAATTAATCATTTCTAATAGTTTAAGAACTTTTAATGGAGTTACTGAATGAAAATATTATCATAAAGGCGTCGGTTCCTTGAGTACTTAGGTTTGTATTGGTTTAAACAGGGAAACTTGCTTTACTTTAAAATTTCCTTATATACTGTAAACGTTTTTAAACACCGTAGTTTACTCGATAAGATATATTAGTTGTTATCCTTCAGACGCATAGTACCAAAAACGCAAATTGCCTTGTACGCGGATGGCCATAAGTGCATTTCGCATACTATAACTCGCGGAACGAACTAACATTAAAGGTGAACGCACACCTGGCTGCACCGCACGCGCCGCAGTCGCCGCATTCGAATTCTTTATATGAAGTTCTGTGCAACCTCGTACACCCACACGCGCCGCAGTTGCACACATGGACAGAATTTCATATAAGAATTCGAATGCGGGGACTGCGGGCGGCGCGTGCGGTGCGGCCAGGTCTGCGTGCACCTTTAGAGGGGAGCGTGCGTACGAGCGTCTATGCGTACGTACGTTCGTGTGTGCTAGCGTCCATGCGTACGTTCGTTCATGCGTGCGTGCGTGTGTGCGTGCGTGAGTGCGTGCGTGCGTGCGTGCGTGCGTCGTAGAGAGAGGTCCTCTTTAGACGACTATAAAATAAGTGAGCATCGGTTCATTATTCCTGGAATACACAATAGAGACACCCCAGGACGATCCCCGGTTAGTAAGATATTATTGTACACATTGTAGTTTGACTACACAATAGATTCTACAACTGTAACAGTTGAGTTTTCAATTGTTAGTTGGGAAAATTTCGTTTGCCAAACTACGTAATCTAACACTTAAATTTAATTTATTTTATCTATCAAATATCAGAAACTTAAGAGCGTTTACGCAGCTCACTAGCGCCGCCAATGAAAAAAAAACATATCTAGTAATTAGAGATAGAAAATCAAATTATGCTCAACAAACTATCTGAATGATGTAATTTAGCATTTTTACGTCACCTAATGAACACCTGACATGTTATGGTTTAGTTAAATATGGCGTTATAGTTAAAAGTGGCCGTAAGTCCTTTTTTATTATTTGATTTAGTAAAGTAGTCTTAATATCAATCAGCTAGATACTACGCCTTTGAATTACTAAAATATTTTTGCGTCGTAGTTATTAAAATTTCAAAGAAAGAACAGACTAAGGATCTGGAATAAAATAGAAATCATGTTTTAATAAGGTTGGTTTTATGTCTTTTCGCGGCTCATTTGGGTCAAGAATTTTAAGCGATAGTACTTTTTTTATATCTGGTCCATAAAAAGTATGCTACGTCGTTAAATGGCTACTGTCAGACGAATACGGTACACATATTATTGTTCTTCTCAGTCTTTTCACTCTTTACTATTTTTAAATCTACTTTAAAACGATAAGACCTTCAAATTGTAACTTTTAAAACTGTGGTCAATGTACATTTTTAATACAAATACAAAATAAATTTATTTGATAAATGCTTAAAAACTAGTGATAAATTTAAAATAGCGTGTGTTGCGATAAAATTTTTATGTATCTTTTAACTTTTTATGTATCTTTGTTATCTCGTGTAAAATGTTGTGTTGTGTTTTATGGTTGCGCTTCCTCCCACATTATGGTGTTCGGAAGACCAGCGTCAGGTTCTCCTATAATCTGGGAGGCCTGACATCATGCTGAGCGGGCACCATTTAGTACCACTTACGTATTGTTAAAATTTTATGTAGTAACGTCATTTGTTTTGTGTCACTAATAAATGCTTTCTATTCTATTCTAAAAAATATTACCTATCTATCTATTTATTTTGGTTTGTCGATCTTACATTTAAGTAAATCAATACGCTCTAAAGTGGCGTCACATACCTAGTGTTCCATCAGTAATTGCACTTACGCAAATCAACTTTATTCAACGATTTGAGTGGCAAGAATATCTCGATCTCCTCAGTTCTTTGGAAGGCATGTTAAGCTGTGTTGGTCGCGAATGTTGTCGTTAAAGATGTCTTATTGGGTCAGTATGGTGAGTTATTATAACCCAGGCTAGCTATGCGCTATTATTCATGTAGGAAAGTCTGAACCAGGGGACCTGAAGGCAGGGGATTTATAGGCTGATGATGATGATAATAGTTATCTTAAGCTCTTCTTATCCTGGTCAAATGCTATGTTCTCCACTTGCTGTTTTTGGAATACATACATACATATAATCACGCCTCTTTCCCGTAGGGGTAGGCAGAAACCACTTTTTTCCACTTGCTACGATCCATACATACTTGTTTCGCTTCGTCCACTTTCATTATTTCCTTCATACATGCTCTTCGGTTTAGGGTACTCTTGACCTTACTTACTCTTGTTTTTGGAATTCATTAGAACAATGTATTCAGCGATTCAAACGAAGCGTATAATGCTTACTGCTGGAGCCCAAACATTCCTTTTTAAAGCAGAGCGCTATGAAAACTTTACAGATATTTTCAACAAAGCTAGACCAATTTGCTTATATTTTTAAATCCATACTCTCATCGGTTTTTGTTTTACTATCTTTCACAAAATGCAAACTTTTAGGAACTTTATTCGATTTACAATGTATGCTATATTCTAAAAAATTGCATATTAAACATAATCTTTAGTTACTTTTCTGTTTTACTGTCACTGTTTACACAAAAAGAAACTTGTGTTCGCTTAAACTTTGACATCATTTGCTACTTACAAGGTGCTAACTTAGGAAAATCAACAAGAAATGCATTAACTGCATTTAAGTTGAAAAACAACTGTTACACTTACCTCATGAAAGAACCACGCAGCAGTTTCACGGGTGAATAAGTATGAGAGTATAACATACGACAGCCCGGGCACAGATGCCATTTTCATTTGCAAGTCAAAAAACACCGAGAAATCTTACCGGACCGCTCCGGGTTCCCACAAATTTTATGAGATTTGCGGAGTAACGCAATTGGCATTTCGTCGACCAACTTCGTTGCCCTACCTTTGAAAAAACATTGTACTTTTGTTTTGTAGGTTCTTTTCGAGTGGAGAATTGTTAAAGGCTACATTTCTTTGTACTACTAAACATTGTCTAAAGTAAAAGATATTGTGTCTTCTTCTAAAATTATTATATTATTTGTCATACTCGTGAACGGGTGCCGCCTGTGGAGGCTGGTCTACTCTTGCATACTTATCATATTGTTAGTATTAATTACTAGTTTGACTTTGTTTTTCTTAAACAATTTTTTACTTTTATTAGAGTACTGTAGTGATACTGTATTACATTGTGGAAATTGAAACTTTTACCTGATGTAAATTTGATAACTTAGATTTTTTTATTTTGTTTTTTTACATGTTGTGGTTGTCTTCTATATGTTTTGTGTTTATTTGTAATGGAAAGTGTCCTGCTATGATAGTAAATTTTCAAATATTTTTTGATGCTGTAAGGGAGAAAAGAGCTGGACACTTGCTGAGTTTCTTGCCGGTTCTTCTCAGTACAAGATCTCCCGCCCAGAATAGTCTTACGAACCGATGGTATAGCGACATTCACAAAAGCTACTTGTAGCCTAAACTGATTAAATGATTTTTGAATTTGAATTTGAATTAGCTTAAAAGTGACATCTGTTTTCTAACTTTAGTCGTCGTTTCATGGTAAAACAAATTATCTTTAGTGAGAACTGAGGTTTTGTAAACGTTGTGATTTTATTCCTAGTCGTTGTCAGTCTTGGGAGGTCGTGGTCATCAAAAGAGGTTTTATTTTTGGTGTCGCGTTTAACAATTATCCGCTATTTCTCTCTCCCTCTATGCCAGCTGCCTGTCTGTCTAGTGCAGTGGTGCAACGGTAGGGAACCGTCAAGTGCTGCCTTTTAGTCGTGTGCCTTCGATTTTGAACTGTACCTGAACCACAGAGAAATCACTTGGCCATAACACGTGACCAAATAAGGTTTTAGTTTTATTGGTTGGTTCGGAATTCCGTCAATGAGTTCTAAAGATCAGAGGAGGAATGCTTAAGCATTGTTCTGAAACCGCTATTTCTTTCAAACTCTCACAGTCCATACCTGTTAGATATACCGTACTAGGTTAACTAACACATTTATAAATATAATTAGGAAATCAAGTCTTAATAAGTATCGCAGAATAAATAAAACATCTATTGATAAACCTATAAATAAACTGTAATCAATCTTTACCTTACAATTTGTAGTAAGCATGAAAAAAGTTCTATTATACCTTCGCCCAATTTGCCCAGCCCGATAACAGATACCGAGTCACTGGGACTGATTGATGATTCCGCTGTGATTGATAGAGCGGCACCACAGTAAATGAGGCTTTCGCAAATATGCTCCAGTTATTACTTAAAGGAAACGTACAGGCCCCAACTACAATCTACACTAAGTGAAAGAAGAAATCACTGGGGCTAGTGGAAATGTAAAATTCGTTTACTTAGAAAGAAAATCTCTAACTTTTAAACTCCATTTTAATCCGTTTTTAAGGTTTTTTTTTGACTGGGATTAACGCAAACTACTATGTCTATGATACTTATACCTAATTGTTTGCGTTAGTCCTCGTTAAAAAACCTTTTATTATTTCTATAAATTATTGTGGCTTTTAAACTTCTACTCACAAGAATCATTAACTTGGGTGTGACTTAAACTTACCGACTCTGTGGTCTAGTCTATTGGTTAGACTTCCAGTATCAATGAAGGGTCTGAATCCTAGAGGACTACACAACTTGCCATCGTTTCGCAAGCCAGCTAGTCTAGCTAAGATAACATGGTGGGTTGCTCTACTATCTAACAAGTCAAGCAATTCTATTTCTACCATTGAATTAAAAAAAGCCATAGTTGTAAAGCGGATGCAGATATTGTCCAGCAAGACGAATGCTATGCTCAAATGGGTTATGATGTATTGTAATATTCATGACAATCTTGTTCTACACTCATGAATAGCGAGAAATTCATGAGAATTTAGACTTTACTATCGGCATGGACGAGTTTTCCATTGAAAGCTATAATGAATAGCTCTTAATTGGCTAATGTAGACATTTAATAATCAAGATCGATTTAACTGCATTGTAGGAAATTGTGGTTGGTGTGAACTGTTGAAATTGAAACAACTGTTACTTTGGTTCTTCGAAACCCTCCTATTGGAGCTCTATAGAAGACGTTAGAAAAATGGAATATATTAAAATAATAACAGATACAAAGGAAAATGGAAACAAAATTTAGACAAACATACAAAGCCAAGTTATGTTAGAACGTCGTTCTAGGTACAGGAAAATAAAAAGTATTTGACAGCTTAATAATGTTGATAAAAATTAAATAGTTTCATTAACTAGCATTCAACAGCTAAATCTGAGCAGAAGTTTTTTTCAATCCCTTATCGACTCCAATTTCTACGCATTCTGATTTTTCTGCAACTTTCACTTTTCACTTTTCTTCATTGTTGAAGAATACTGCCAATACTGCCAATACTGCCAATACTGCATGCCTGAGGAGCTCGATGGCGCAGTGGTTAACGCGCCCTGTCTGCGAGTGCTGAGGTTAAGCAACTTTCGCAAAGGCCGGTCATCGGATAGGTGACCAAAAATGTATATATGTCATCTCGAGCTCCTCCGTGCTTCGGAAGGCACGTAAAGCCGTTGGTCCCGGCTGCATTAGCAGTCGTTAACAACCACCAATCCGCACTGGGCCCTCGTGGTAGTTTACAGTCCGTTCTCCCTAACCATAGGAAAGGCTCGTGCCCCAGCAGTGGGGACATAAAAATGAGCTGATGATGATGATGATGATGATGATGATGATGATGATGATGATGATGATGATGATGATGATGATGATGATGACTGCCAATATGATACTCACATGTCCAGTATTAGGGGTAGTAGATATCTATTTCCCCTCATGGATTATCTTCATGTATCCAACTACACAATATGATATAGCTTTGAAATTTCCACAGGAACGGCTGAGCTCCGAGGAGATCACGCGACTGAGCGACGTGAGGAACCTGGTGAACCAGCTTTACGAGGCGCTGAACGTGCGCGAGCACCAGATCCGCAAAGAGCGGGACCTGCGCGCGCAGCTGGAGAAGCTTAGCTCCGAACTGCAGCCGCTGGAACAGGTGTGTAACCTCTTTGAGTCCTTACAGTTCATAAGGACAAGACTACAGATCTTGTAATAAGATGGCAGCCGAGAAAATCCACAAATTCCCACTAGTCAAGCATTTTGGGTTATGGTCCGATGTTCCTACATTTCTCTACCTCTATCTCTTTATTCTGTGGCTCAGTTAAGTCCAGCAGTAGGATGATAATAATGATGTTAATGACACATTTAAAAGTGTATTAATGTAAGTAGTAATTGTACTAATATACTGCCTAGCGCTTGCTACAATGCATAGCCTGAAAAGTAGAAATATAAAAGAGATTAGTAAAATACAGGATATTTTTTTATTAGTGCGCTAATTTTCTGGAGCGACTCAGAATCGGTAAGTTAACAACTTTTTCATAGTAACATTGGTTGAAATATGTCAAAAAATTTTGGACTTCCCATACTTTAGCGAACATTTGATTATCCTGATGAAGAGTCTCAAATTTTTTAACATATTTCAACCCATTTTACTATGAGAAAGTTCTTTAGGTTTTTATCGATTCTGAGTCGCTCCAGAAAATTTGCGCACTGGTAAAAAAAATAATCCTGTTTACGACAAAAACACTTCAATCCAAATGGCGATTTCATTGCTACCACAAACAAAGTTGAAGCCAACGATGAAATTATTCGTATTGTAACATAAATAATTCAGCGTTTTACAGTGAAAAGATTTATCGAAAATGATTTTGGAAGTTAGATTGAAAATAAACCATTCGCTAGAAAAATACAACGTAAAATTTTGTGTCTTAAACGAAGACGAGAAATGGTATTCATTGGGATTTGGCTACAAAAGTTTGAAGCAGTGCTCAGTAATAAAATAAGGAGACTCACAAAAGGTAAGCTTCGTACAAACGCGCTTAAGCACACACACACATCGGGCTCGGAATCTCGCAACAGCTGTGTTCGGATTCGGACTGTTCCGAGCTCTCGAGTTCCGTTTCGATATTTGTGTCCGTGAGAGGGCTATGTGTGGGGTTCCTTCTAAATGGCAAAATTTTGTTGCTCCGAATTTTATTTGGCATAACACACTTGGCAAGGCATAAAAATTACTTAGTATAATTATTATTTGGTCGAATGTTGTATGTCCGAATTCCCAATGGCATACCTTTTTTTTTTTTTTTTTTTTTTTTTTATTGTGACACGCCATAATGGCTTCACCCTGCCTGATGAAAAGCAGCCAGTGAAGCCCAAGAAGTGAAAGCGTTCATCACAGCGCTACCACGCTATGCCGAACGCTCACACTATGGCGGCCTGCATAACTGCTTTTTCACGCCCCGCTTAAATAACCCGGGAGAGAAAGAGGAGGGAAACACGTGTGCGGGAAGCGCATTCCACATACGGGCAGTTCGGCAAAGGAACGATTGTCCAAACTTTTTGGTACGTGTCTTGATGGTCAGCACGGTATGAGGGTGGCTTCTCAGACCTGCACGCGTCGATCTGGAAAGGAATGGAGAGGGAGGAATGAGGTTAAAGAGCTCCTCAGAGCATTCACCGTGGTAAAGGCGGTAGAAAGCACTAAGGGAAGCAATGTCCCTACGTAGCTGTAACGGCTCCAGACTGGTTGTAACGTCATCGTTACCGATAATACGGACAGCACGTCTCTGCAACCTGTCAAGAGCTTCGAGCAAGTACTTGGCGGATCCGTCCCAAAGATGAGAGCAATACTCCACGCAGGAGCGCACCTGAGTCTTATACAAAAGACAACGTTGCTCAGGCGTGAAGAACCGCTTCACTTTGTTCAGGATTCCGAGTTTACGTGAGGCTGTGGTTATGATGCTCTCAATATAGCTCTTCGGGTTGAGGTCACTGTGTATGTCCATACCTAAGAGACTGAGACCAGTCTGGATGGGTAATAGGTTGCTCTGGAAGGAGGGTTGGGGGAGAAATGCGGACTTTTTGGCAGTGACAGCGCAGACCTGTGTCTTTTTGGCATTGAACTGGATGAGGTTATCAGAGCCCCATTTATAAATGCGGTCTAATTCCTCGTCCAGCTCAATGACAATTTGAATGTTACCCAAGGATAACATGTCATTGATATGCAGAAGGAACAGCGTGGGCGATATTATAGAACCCTGCGGCACTCCGGCGTTCACCTGCAGAAACTGTGAGGCACTGCTTTCGCAGAGTACGCGAATGCTGCGCTCATGCAGGAACCCGGCGACCCAATCGCATAGGCGAGGTGGCAAGCCGTATGCCGAAAGCTTGCAGAGAAGCGAACGATGCCAAACTCGATCGAAAGCCTTGGAGATGTCCAGGCTAACAGCCAGTGCTTCTCCGTGCTTGTCCATTGCTTCACCCCACAGGTGTGTTATGAACGCTAGGAGATCGCCCGTTGATCGTTTCGGTCTGAACCCGTATTGTCGATCATGAATCAGGGAATGATCTTCTAGGTAGCGAATGAGTTGCCTGTTTATAATTCGCTCAAAAACTTTACAAAGGACAGAGGTGACAGCAATAGGTCGATAGTTGGCTGGGTCGGACCTATCCCCTTTTTTGGGGACTGGCTGGATGTTCGCTTTTCTCCAAGCTTCCGGCACAATCCCAGTAGAGTACGAGAGGTGGTATAGGCGTGTCAATACTGGAGACAACTCGGGAGCACATTTTTTTAGAACGACTGCCGGTATACCGTCAGGACCGCTAGCCTTCCGCACATCAAGTGACTGCAGCACAGCACGGACGTCACGTTGCCTGATTTGGACGTCAGGCATTGAGGAGCCACAGTGAGGGATGGTAGGTGGTTCCGCGCCGCAGTCATCGACGCGCGAATTCGCCGCAAAGAGCTTCGCTAAGAGGTTAGCCTTGTCTAGCGGCTGATGGGCCAACGAGCCATCAGGGTACCGCAGTGGGGGCAGAGAAGGCGCGCAAAAGTTGGCTTGCACCACTTTGGCCAGTCGCCAATAACTTCGGCTACTCGTTGGGTGCGACAACAGCTCTTGGCCAACGCGAGCAACGCGCTGGGCATTCGCTCTTGAGAGAGCACTCCTGCAGACTTTGGTGGCCTTGTTGAAGACTACCTTGAGTGAAGGGGTGTTACGATCGTTGAGCGTGCGAGCCTTGGTCCAAGCGCGATACGCCGCCTGTTTAAGTTCAACAGCTTTGGCGCATTCGCGATTGAACCAAGGGCGCGCCTTACTTCCGCTGACGATATCAGTGTAAGGAATGTAATATTCCATCCCCAACATGATCTCGTCAGCAACAGCAGAGGCACTCTCCGACGGGTCCCTTCCCACAAAGCAGCGCTGGCCCCACGGGATGGACGCAAAATAGTCGCGCATACCATCCCAATCTGCCGACGAGTAGTGCCACAAACGCCGTTTAGACTCCACTGAGGGAGAGCTTTTACGGCGCAGTACGGTGGCACCAACCAGACAATGGTCAGAAGTGCCCAACGGAGCACTTATCGACACTCTGTACCCGGCTGGTCGACTCGTCAGCAGTAAGTCTAGCAAAGAGGGCGCTTGACCTGATATATCCGGAATCCTGGTGGGCTGGAAAACCAGTTGAATTAGATCATGCGTGAGTGCGAATGCGTGGGCAGTTCGGCCTGCGTGGTCTGTTTTGGAAGAGCCCAACCAGGTCTCATGGTGGGCATTAAAATCTCCCAAAAGCACCACATCGGCAGACGGAAACCGCTCCTGTACGTCGTCAACTGCTTGGCTCAGGTAGTCGAATAGCCGAGTTGTCTCGAGGTCTCCGGAGTGGGAACGGTACAGGCAAGCGTAGACATGGCTCTCGGAACCAAGATCTACGTGTACCCATAGGATAGAGAAGGAGGGGTCTTCCAAGCAGCGCAAACGTCGACAACAAACGTTCGTCCTGACGAAAAGGCATACTCCGGCTTTCGCGAGGAAGCATTCCTCAAGCACGTAGCCGGGGTAGTGCAGATATGCAATGTCGGCAGGACGGCGGATCTGTGTCTCCGTCAGAAAGAGCAATGCAGGCCGGGCCGTCTCTAGGTGTTGGTGGACGGCGTTGAGGTTTGAATGGAGTCCACGGATGTTAGTGAACTCCACCACAAAAAGCTACTTGGTGGTGGGGAAGTGGGATGCCGCTGTCTGACCTGCATTGTTATTAGACACTGACATGGTGGTTGGATGGGGGCGTGAGTAAAAGGAGATGCTGTGGCGGCAAGGAGGAAAAGACAAGGTGTGGGAAACTTTCATGAACTAGTGCATGTAGTTGTTCGGTAAGACGTTGATCGACCCCCCGGACGGAAGGGCCCCGGACCCCCCCGAAAATAGTCGCCGGGTCCCACCAATCCGGTCACCAACCGGCACGACGAGCCACTTCGGGATTATGCGCGGCCTGGTGGAGCAGCCTCCTAAGGTGGTTAGCCATAGTTGGGCTCCTGTACTATGCCGCGGGCGGCCAGCGGCACCACCGTTTCTACGGGTCTCCCTGGCCGGCGAATCCACCCGCGTCAACCGAACAATGCGTCCACAAAGACTCCCACCGGTCATTGACCCTGCCGCCACCGCACCTCCCCAAGCTCCGGTATTACGGCTCTGAACCCGGAACGCGTCCTGTGTTGAGCACCGAACACTTGGCGGGTTTTGCAAGTCCGCATGGTGGTAGCGCCGGACGAGCAAAGCTCTCCCACCAGCAAAATCCCTTTAGTCGCCTCTTACGACACCCGCTATGATACAGGGGAGGGGGTGGTGCAATTCTAACCCGGCACCACACGGGGTAAAAGATGGCAGAATTTCACTTGGCATAATTGCATTTAGCAAAATTAAATTACGCATAAATTCGTTTAGCATATACATTTATTTAGTGCGACGATTACTCGGTATAATTTCACTTTGCATAATACGATAATGGCAGATTTTCATTTGGCATAATTTCATTGGGCATTCTATTTCTAATGAATTTTATGCCATCCGCTGACATGCATAATAATATTATGACATAAAAAGGTTTGCGATAAAGGGTAGACTCTTATGGAAATGAAAAGTATGCTAAAAGAAGATTCTGAATATAGACTTTCTGAAATATGTTACCTACTTAGTTCTGCCTCTTAATATAGATATCAAATTTATGCCTAAATATGATTCTGACTTATAAAATTATGGGTTTTGAATGTATGATTAATTAGTGAATGCCAAATGATTTTCTGCGCAATGAAGTTTATGCTTTCGCATAATAAAATTATGCCATAAAAAGTTGTGCGATAAAGGGTAGACCCCTATGTGTGCGTTGCCCGAGCGCGGTATGTAATAAGCTGATCTCCTGCGGGTCACTTCATTCTGTGGCTCAGTTGAGGCGAACCGCGGAGACAGCCCAACTAGATTGGGAAGGCACTCGTTAAAAAGTTCGGCGCCGTTCGTATTTACAACTTTGTTGCGTAAAAACAAACGAAATAGATACCCTACTTTAAAGTAATGGCCGACAATGGATGCGAAAAAACGGAAAAATTAAAATAAATTACAATACCTATTTGGCTTTACGAACAAAGCTCTTTTTACGTGCTCTTAGTTATGTGCTTAGATCAATAATCGTTTGATGCGAAATCCGAACGTCATTTTGTATTTTAAATATTTGCAACGGAATAGTTTGTATGTGTAAGTCGTTATTTCGTTTGTATTTATTTTCCTTATATTTTTGTCTATCTATCTACTGTTGTTTACTTACGGAAGCGACAGTCGAAACAAGTCCCAACTTTGAGAAACCTACATTAGTTGCGGGAACTACAGATACAACAGGCTTATCCTATCATTATAGTTTTCGAAAGTAACCTCTTTTGAGAAACAAGCTTAATCGGTTTTTCTGTCCTTAAAAATGTTAATATTTTTTATTGTCAAAAGACGTGTTATTATAGACATACTGCTTTACCACAAAACGACGACTAAAGTTAGACAATGCTTAAAACATATGCTGTCACTTTTTAGCTAATATTTTTAGACAGAGACACACACGTATTCAGCCATTGCTTATCTTTAAACACTGTTTTATGGTATAAGGATTGTTGTTACATAAGTCACCGAATAAAAGCACTATTAAAATTATCTGAAGCTGAAAGAATATCGTGAAAGCACATTCGTTGGTAATACCTTTACCGGAATACATTTATGCCACACTTGCGTACCGTGTTCCTGTGCTGTCACACCAGATGCTGAGATTGCAGACAGAGACAGCCTCAAACTTGATATGCTGAATAAAATACTTGCATTCGAATGAGGTTGTAAGCTGCACTGTTACGTGAGATCTGAAATGTTAAAATCCCGGCATTTCTGCTGCAAGGAAATATTGCACGAATTTTGAAATGGCGGTAGAATTTTATGTTCAAAACATTGGTATTTAAAGTGAATATTATTATCATCATTAGCCTAAGAACGTCCTGTGCTGCTCAGGTCTCAGGGCTCAGGTGAACATAAGGAGTTCGGCCCATAATATTAAGAGCGTTTACGCCGCATGCTAGCGCCGCCAATGAAAAAAAAACATATCTGTAATTAGAGATAGAAAATCAAATTATGCTCAACGAACTATTTGAATGAAGTAATTTAGCATTTTTACGTCACCTAATGAACATCTGACATGTTATGATTTAGTTAAATACGTCGTTATTGTTAAAAATGGCCGTTTTTAGCTGCTTGACACAGAGGACGCCGTTAATGTTTTGTTTTGCTTCATTTTCCATTACCCATCAATTGTAGTGATGACTTGATGATTGAGGTCTTTGCCCAGCTGTGGAATAATTATAGGCTTTTCACTCCTACTACTCTTTTTCTACTTCAGAAACGTATGAGCCTCGAGATGGAGACGTCCCGCCGCACTTCCGCTCTCACGTGGGTGGGACTGGGGCTGATGGGCGTGCAGTTCGGCGTGCTGGCGCGCCTCACCTGGTGGGAGTACTCCTGGGACATCATGGAGCCGGTCACGTACTTCGTCACCTACGGCACCGCTATGGCCACGTATGCTTACTTCGTGTTGACCAAGCAGGTGCGTACATACACATGTACTCGAGCCGAATTTCTAGCCTTTACAGGCGCCCAAGGGTTGTTTTTTTTATATTAGAAGGAGGCAAACGAGCAGGCGGGTCACCTGATGGGAAGCAATCACCGCCGCCCATAGACATCCGCAAAACCAAAGGAATCGCAGATGCGTTGTCGGTCTTTAAGGAAGGAATAGGCTCGTTTCTTGAAGATCCCTAAGTCGTAATGGTCCGGAAATACCGCCGCTGAGAGCTGGTTCCACAGCACTGTAGTTCGTGGTAAAAATTACGTGAGAAATGCATAGTAGTAGATCGACATCCATCAAGATGGCGTGGATGGAAAGACAGTCGATTGCGTGTAGTGCGGTGAAGGAAATCAGCGGCAGGGATCAAACCGAACAATTCCTCAGAGCACTCCCCATGATAAAGGCGATAAAATATACAGAGAGACGCAACGTCTCACCGAAGGGTTGTTGAGGTAGGTATCCATTACGTTCACGCACCTGCTGGATGGATTCGTTAGCCGCACCTAATGTGAAATGATGATAAGGCCCAAGGGGGTAGCGCAATTCATCCGGCATCCTCATCTACTGAGGCACTGGCTATCTTATCTCTAGCTGCCGGAACACAGCAATACTATAAACATTGATGAAATGGCGCCATATTTAAATAATATGGTGGTAGATAGCCAGGCGGGCAGACAAGCCCTACCACCAACCAAACCGTGTACACAATACATGCTGGGATTCAAACCCGGGATCTCTGGGTCTGTGACCGGTGATTTTAACCACTAAACCACAGAGGCGGTACAAATGTGGCACTGCTATGGCCAAGTACGCGTAGGTCTTTCGGCGTTCAATGACGACTTCTTAAAATGACGATTTATTGAATTGACGATTTCTTAAAATAACGACTTGTCGAATTGACGACTTTTTAAAATGTCGACTTCTTAAAACGACGACTTCTAGTACAGTCAACAGCAAAGGTAAACTGATGATTGGTCAAGTTTCAAAATATGAAATCAGTATGAAAATCAAAATTTTTAAACGCTTATCGAAAAGTTTTCGAATGTCTACTAGTACCTGCAGACTTTGACTGTACCTAATTATATAGAAAATACCGACTTACACTATCGAAACTTAATTTTGAAATCTAGTAAACATCATCTACTTTTGCTGGTGACTGTACTTCGTGTTGACTGAGTAGGTGAAGTAGGTACACTCTGCTCCCCTCGAATCGGTTAACCTAAGCCGTGGTCCTAACCTTTTTAGCCGCCCTCGGGTTGTTCCGCTCTCCAATCCGATACAAACACCTCGGAGAATCTAGTAAAGAATAACGGTCGATCTGAGCTGAGCTTTCAACCTTTTTTATCTTTTTTATATCTTTCGAGTAAAACTTGGCCTTTACCTCACATGGTGTTATGTGATGATAAGGCCGAAGGTTGAAGCGCACTTCACCCGGAATGCCCAACTACTAAGGTCTCTTGGTTGTTCCGTTTTCCAACCGATCCGTACGCCTCGGAGAATCTACATTGTAAGGGATGAAGGTCAATCCGAGTTAAGTTTTTAGCCTTTAGATCTTCGATCGATCAATAATATACTAGATAAAGGATCCGGATTAAAAATGCATCTTGGAAGTGGTCCTGTTTGTTCATTCTTATACTTTTAAATTTCGAATAATAAGTTCTGAAAAAACATTGGATAGCATTAAGAGCGTTTACGCCGCACACTAGCGCCGCCAATGAAAAAAAAACATATCTAATAATTAGAGATAGAAAATCAAATTATGCTCAACAAACTATATGAATGAATGAAGTAATTAAGCATTTTTACGTCACCTAATGAACATCAGGACATGTTATGGTTTAGTTAAATAAGACGTTACAGCTAAATACGGCCACTTTTAACTATAACGCCGTATTTAACTAAACCATAACATGTCAGATGTTCATTAGGTGACATAAAAATGCTAAATTACTTCATTCAAAAGTTTGTTAAGCATAATTAGATTTTCTATCTTTAATTACTAAATATGTTTTTTTTCATTGGCGGCGCTAGTGTGCGGCGTAAACGCTCTTAACAACTTCAGCTTACTGTGAACCTTAAATCTTAAATACAAGGTGAGGCAAAAGTAGTCTTCGGAAGACGCTATAATTTTTGCAATTGGCGTCAAATGTCAAATGGATTTTGACATATTTGAAATAAACAGATGTAAAATACATGTCACAAGCCATAATCGTTAAACTTCACAAGAACGCGGAATCATTGTAACCGACATTTTGAAGCAGGCATTTCCGGGTCGCCTAATCTTTCGTTTTGGCGATTTGCACTGGCCGCCAAGATCGACCGATTTGACCGTACCAGACTTATTTTTGTGGGGGTTTTGAAGTCTCGTGTTTACGTGAACAAGCCTTAGACTCTGGAAGCCCTCAAGGACAACATCCGACACGAATGCGCGAACCTATCGTCTGAAGTTCTGGCAAAAGTGATGGAAAATGCCACAAAAAGGGCCCGTATGGTCATCAATGCTGGCGGCGGCCACTTGTGCGATATCATCTTTTCAACTTAATGGAAAAAATTCTAATGAATTAAACATAAATAATCCACAAAAAGAAACAAAGTTATTTATTTAAAAAAAAAAATTACAGCCAAAGAACATCGGATGATTACTTTTGCCTCACCCTGTAAAAAGGCAAAATATTTTTATTTAATATTTTCTGTCATCGCCACAAACGTCATTGTGGCTCCTTTTTTTTTTTTTTGAGAGAGACTGCTGATTGCCACTGGGCATTTTCAGCGTCACCGGGCTTGTTTTAGGGGCGGCGAGGTACGTAAAGGGTACCTCAAGCCGTGTTGAAACGAATCACCTTCGGAGGATTTCTAGAGGGTACGGCATCGCACACTTAAAAGTGCGCGTCCCCGTGCCCTCCCAGAGTCTCCGAAGGGTTCGGATCGGATCGGGGAGCAGAACCACCTGAGGGCGCCTCTAAAGGCACGGACCTCGGCTCGGGTAGACTGGGCCGTGGAGGAGGAGAGGAGCGCCCAGGTACATGTCTGTACCTGGCGTAGAGCGCGTGTGAACCGGTTCTTCGTACCCTTGTTCTACGAGTACGGTGTCTTGGGCCTAAGTTGGTGTGCATGTTTAGTGTATTCTGTAAATGTGTGCTGTCATTTGGAGGATCGGGCGGGGGGGCGTTCGCAACTGTTATTGGGTCGTCGAGTTCGTTTATGTAAACACCTGTAAAAAGGCAAAATATTTTTACTTAATATTTACTGTCATCGCCACAAACGTCATTGTGGCTCCGTGGCCCCAAAGTCGCGTACCGTTTTTCTAACGCTCATCGGGAATCTAGTACATAATTGATCGAAGCTTTAGTTAGAGGCATCCTCGGGTTGTTCCGCTCTTGAATCCGATCAGCAGTGCTATTCTCTAAGCAAAACAGCATCGACCTCGACATTGAACTCGCTTAACTTGCAAACGAATGTAGACTTTATTACTATTTGAAAGTAGGTTGAAATTCGTTTGCAAGTTATGAGCGAGTTCAACGTCGAGTTCGACGCTGTTTTGCTTAGAGAATAGCGTTGCAGGACGCCTCGTGAATCTCTTTGAGGACGGAAGAGCGTGTGTAACGTCATCGCTTCCAGAAACCCTCTTATAAAATTCTATTGTAAAATATTTTGTAATAACGTTATATGTCACTAATACAATGTATTCTATTCTATTCTTAGGATTTTCTTTTACTAACCTATAGTGTCTCGCCCCCTTTAATCTGGTAACATCTTAAAGGCCATACAACAACAATCCCTTTGATGACTTGAATACGAGTATTGCCATTTACTAGCTAGTTCAAAATTAGCACTCCTGTTCATCAAATATAATATTTGGAGGGTAAAGTTACTCGCGTCCGTAGGTTTACCATTGAGACCCTACACGTGATCCCTGGGTGGTGCTAAATGAGTAACACTGTCTGAGCGGTAGAGCCACGCTGCGTTGCAGCACGAAATGGGCCGGCTCGCCCGGCGTAATACCACCCTCTCACAGAATATCGGCGTGAAACAACGGCACTCGTTGCTGTTGTGTTTCGTCCGGTGAGTGAAAGTACCGGAGGCCCATCACCCCTTCCCCCTCCCAATTCCTACTCCCTCCTCAAGATCCAACTCCTTCCTCAGGGTTGGCAACGCATCTGCGATAACTTTGGTTTTGCGGGTGTCCATGGGCGGCGGTGATTGCTTTCCATCAGGTGACCTGCCTGCTCGTTTGCCTCCTTTTACCATAAAAAAAAAAAAAATTCTCACTCAAAATATTTTTTTCATTTTTAGGAATATATACTGCCCGATGTGAAAGATCGACAACATTTGCTCACGCTGCACAAGAAGGCGAAAAAGATTGGTCTGGACATCAATCACTATAATCATCTGAAGGAAGAAGTAAGTTTATCTTACATCGTTGTTTTTGCCTGTAACACTACCAATCATCATCATCGTCACTTCGGCCAAAAATACGTCTACTGCTGGATAAAAACTTTCCCCAAGTATCTCCACAACGACCGGTTTTGTGCTGCTAGTATCCAGCGGTTACCAGCGAACTTCACCAGGTCGTCGGTCTTCCATGTTTGAAGCCTGCCTACACGGAATCTTCCGACACCACTTGAAAACTGTTCCGCCCCAGCGGCCATCAGTCCTACGAGCAATGTGCCCTGCCTACTGCCACTTGAGCTTACCAACTCTTAAAGCAATGTCGGTAACCTTTGCTCGTCTACGGATCTCCCAATTTCGGACCTTGAGCTTTTTTATGATGCTCATAGTGAGCGACCACGTCTAAGATCCGTATGTTATCACTAGCGACACATACTGGCCACACTACCTATTGGCACTACTATTGTAAATACCATTAAGCTACCTAGAATAATATAAGCTAGTTTAGGTACTTGCTTCTATGACTGTGTCGGAGAGAGTCTTATCCGTATTTTTTTTTTTTAATTTTTTTCATTACCATGGATACTGTCCTTAATTTATAGGTACGTTTCTCAAAATTAAACTCTATATAGGATGATGATGAATGACAATAGAAATGAGAAGTGAGAAATGATATACCCCCCAACCCCCCGAGTAGGTATCTCAGTAAAGATGTGGGGCTTTACTAAGTCCTCATGCGACTTCTTGAGAGAATTTGAAAAGTGCCGTTGCACTGTTTTGTTTCATTTGCCAACACTCATGCACGCTCACGAACACTAACGGTTAATAATCTACCATTATTTCACATTGATATTTAAGTCGTTAAAGGTTGCCAGTTACAGCAACTTACAGTTTCAGATTGCCGTAATTCTAGAGTTGCTATGTCTGCGCAGTTTCTTTACGTTATATTGAAACAGCTAGTTGCGAGTGTCTGTAGCCATCGGAAATCAAAGTTGCTCTGTCTGCGGAGCGCCTTATATAATTATACCTAGGTGATATCAACGATTCAAACAGCGAATCATCATCTTTTTTCTCGATTTGATGAAACTTCTATAGTTGCATTTAGGTTTTTACATTTTGTTTTATCTGTGTTCCAGATAGGAAAAGTGGAAAAGGACCTAGGCCGTCTACGGGACCCCCTACAAATCCACCTGCCGTCGTCGTACGTCGAGAAGACCTTAGACGACAAACGCTCCCCGCTCACCAAAATTAAAGACATGCTGGAGGAAACGAGCAAGAAAATGAAGATTACGTAATATTGGCTGCGTGCCACGCGCCCACACAGACGCGCGTAACACGCGTTCCTTGTAACTAAAGTTTTCTGCGCTGTTATGTTGGCAACACTGACTGTCAAACGCTTTACTTTTAAAAGTCATGGCTCTGGCTTCTGCGCTGTTTTGCCTACGGGTTCTATTACAACGTTTATTTTAATGTTGGTACTCATTAAGTAAGAGTATGAGTAAGAGCTGATAAGTTAAATGCCGACGTGCACATGCCACTTATTTATGTAATGTTGGTTACAAAGAATGATAAATTGAAATTGTAATTACCTTCTTGGTTGAAAACTATTTGGTATTGTTTTTGTAAACTGTTGCACATACAGAACTTACTTTTAAAAATAAATAGGATAGCGTAAAGCTGAGGATAAGCGTAATGATAAGTGAAATATGATCTGCGCCGATTGATGTTATTAATTCAAATGTAACATCAGTTGTAGAAATAAAAACTAAAACTATAGATTTCATTTAAACGTGTGATGAAATTAAAGCACTCCAGGACCTGTTAGTCGATGGTTTTCATTGTAATCTATCCGTTGTTTCTCTAAACTTATATCAAAAGATCAAATCACATCACGCAGATAACACAAGACACACCAAGCCGACTTAATCATTTTGTTCTCCAAAGATTATGCCGTGTCCTATGTTTCACAGACTAAACAATCTTTGTGACCACCTCTTAGTTTGGTTTCAGTGATGCCAACTCAACTATAAGAAATTAGTTATAAATGAACTGTACACATTGTTAAATATAAACGCTTGTTGATAAATGGCTGACGCACTGTTGTTAAATATTTTAAACGCCACCGTTTTGGATCTTTGTTATTCGACTTTGTTTAGAAACTACTTTCTTTAGAAATCAAATAAGTAGGCGTAATCATAAAATTAATGTAGGTAGAAATATACCTTATATAAAATTATATTTTGGGCTTTAGATAATTTTAGTAAATTATATTATTATCATACAAATTTATTAGTTTTAGTAGGATTTTTTGAAATTATGCTCACAACCGTTTCCTATTTAGTTTTAGTTTTAACAAAATATTTGTTAGTACTGTTTAACGTTTCGTCGCTTTGTTTAAAAAAAACGTTTCAAAGTAACTGTGCCAATGTAAATATGAATAATGTTTGACCCGTGTCTGTTTCAGTTTCGAACTTATACGTTTCTGGGTACTTAAGTATCTCAATGCTAACCCATGTAGTTTTAAAGTATGAAATCTAGTCGATTAATTAAACAATCATTTAGTAAAGATGGTTGAAGTCAAGCTGCAACGCTTTATCTCCTTTTAGTAACTACACTTTTAATAGGGATGTTGACAACAAAACCAATTAATTACAAAGCATTAAACTTAAAATTACACCATATAACAGCGCTACAAAACACTTATCCATTTATTGACTTAAACTCTCGTTATTCATAAAACCAGACACAATATAAATTCAGTAGTTCTATGGCTCCATATGGAATCACTGGGAGATAAAAGATTAAATTAAATACGAAACTCTGCCACTCAAATAATAAGTTACTCTATTGATTAAACTCTCAATTGATGGAGTATGACAGTGACGTTTCAAACGTCACTTCGCTATGCCAAAAAGTTTTTCTATTGACTATAACCCTATTGTTTAGATAAATTGGATATGGGAAAATTTTGAAAGCCTAAAAGCTAACCGAAAAGAAATATTACTCGTTAATAGGATCTGAAACAAGTCTCATCCGAGGCTGAAACACCTTTTTTTTTAATATACGTTTATTTATATAGTTATATGTTTTGAATAAGTAGGTACTGCAATATCAACGGCTTTGGTTTGTTAGGCATCGACTGTATTATTTGTCGAATAATGCATAGGAAATACTTGCCACGACGGTTAATTTATTTTTCGCTTTTCTTGTCAAAAACAGCACTTATTAAAAAAGTTTAGATAACAGCAGAGCTGTCCTACGCACAACAAAAAAATATATATTACACAAACATAACGAAGTTGTTGTTTGACGATGTTTTCTAAAAATATTTCTTACAAAGTTTTGTATATCAAAAACTGGTGCTTATAACCCGTGAGGAAATATTATTTGTTTTTTTTATTTCGTATTTTTAGTAAGTACTAAGCTTTTAGTGTGTTGCTTATTTATTTATTTATATTGTTTCATACTTTTGGAATTGTTTCTTTATTAAATATTTATTGAAATAGCTGTTTTTAGTTTTTAACATGTCTGTTAAATTGATACTAATTATGTTCCTTTAAACATCGATAAAACCTGTATACTGCAAATGGTACTGAATTTATATTTTCATTTTGTAAGCTCATTTTAGAAAAGCAATGTTACATTCACTCTATTAATATTATTCTAGTAAAACAACGACCACGACCGCTCTGCCAAGAGCGAATCGATAGAGAAGAGTAAAACAAAGATTAAAATATTTTAATTGACTTATAATTTCCCGGTGAGTCGCTAGATGGAGCTTAAAGCGTTGCCAGAAAAGCAGTCATCTTCATGTTTTTGTGTATATTTTGCAATCTATTTCTTTAAATGTCTCGAGGATTACTGAAGTTTCAAAGTATGTGCTTTGTTATAGGTAATAATGATCGAGTATCAGCAAAGATATGGGACTTTGAGATATAGAGCACGAACGTTTTGTTTAATTTCGCCAATACTCATCACAAACACCTAACGGTTGATAATCTACCATTATGATGACACCTAAACAAACGATACAATTAGCACAAAATTACAAACTTGTTTCTTCATTTTCCCGCTAACCTTTTGGCTTGTTAATTTATATTCATTATTTCTGCTAAGCACATTAGATAGGTATATAATATAGTTAATAGATATTATATTGCTTGGAATTTACTCTTTAAAATGTAAATGTAAGTTTTACATCACAAGTCTTACAAAATGTAAAATATGCAAGTAAGCATGTTTAAAGTTGTAAATTTATACTTAGTATCAAGCCGTAGGTTAAATAAAGGCTGTGAAATAAATGTGGAAAGCATTATCAGTCCATAAAG
Source organism: Eudonia lacustrata (assembly GCA_947562085.1). NCBI lineage: Eukaryota > Metazoa > Arthropoda > Insecta > Lepidoptera > Crambidae > Eudonia > Eudonia lacustrata. The sequence continues at coordinate 20,739,811 of OX387313.1, forward strand.
TTGTTTTAAGTTCTATTTATATGACGCAATCGCGTTATTGTCATTACATCCTCATCATCATCATTATTATCTCAGCCAAAAGACGTCCACTGCTGGACAAAGGCCTCCCCCAAGGATCTCTACATCGACCGGTTTTGTGTTGCTCGCATCCAGCGGCTCCCCGCGACCTATACCAAATCGTCGGTCTACATTGTTGGAGACCTGCCCACACTGTCATTCATTATATACGTCTGATTTGTTTTTTTTTAAATCATCATTAACACAAATTATTAAAATTAACGCATTATAAAATCGAAAATGAGTATAGCACAAACTTATTAAGTTATTAGTATATGAAATACGAATAACAGCAATATAATTAAACAGTGTTTATTCAACATTCAATTGATGGAACATGGTAGTGACGTCATAGTTCGCTGATCCCATGCAATTTCTATTTTTGACAAGTGCTTAAAAGTATCTTATTGACTAACCAGTCGATATATAACGATATAAAGATATTTAACAAAATAAAATTGGCCAAAGGCTTATATACCACGCTTCCTTTTAAAAAACAAAAATGCTATCTTCCTCTATTGAACTGAGTGATTTATTTGAATTTTCAATGTTTGGCTGTTAATAAGTTAGTATAGATATTATATATTTATAAAATGTTTTTGTTTTGTTTATATAATTTTTAACGCAATTTTGTTGCGTGCAAATTACAAAAACACAAATGTTAAAAAAAAAATCCACGAGCAGCACGAGCCCTTCTGACATACCGGGTCAGGTGCTCTAATGCTAATATATTTGTTACACTTCAGAGTGCCTAGTGTTAGTTTTTTGACCTTTTTAGGGCAGCGCTGCCTGATGATAAACGGTAAGAGTCAAAATGTTGCCATGCAAACTATAGTTTTTCATATCGTGATCGAATGGCAAATTAAACTTGGACTACGCAACCGATATAGGTAGTATACAACGCCTAATTCATGTGGACTAAAGGAGAATGGTTGAATGTATAATTCATATTATCATCCCATTTCTGGAGTTGCCAGTTCAGTTGACGAAAATACGTAGGCAACGCATTGTGCTACCGAAAGTAGCACTTAGCAATATAGAATGGAGATGCTTTGATAAAAATAATATTAGATTCCTACGTTTTTAGCTAGGACCAACCAGAGGGTTGGACTCTCGCGGTATGAGAGAGTAGGTAATGTGAAAAACTACGACCATAATTGCACAAAATAATAGTTTTTATTCAACTAAGAGATCCTACTGATTTCAGTCGTACGGCCTTAAGCTTAAGGTCTAAAGTTCAGTGTATAGTGTACTCACTGTACTTAGTCGTAAGCTCGCACATACCATTATTCGCTCAAAATAGCTTTCTCTTGTGATTTGCTAGTTTGCCTTTTAGAACTTTTTTCTATCTAATGTTTTTCTATCTATATAAATAGATTTTTATATAAATAAATTAGTTAAAAGGGGGAGCAAAGCTCTGATCTATGTAATTAGGATTAATTGAGAAGTAAGTAGTTAACTAACTTAACTTAATTTGTTGTTGTCAGTTAAAACTTTTTTATTTATATTGTGAAATACATTAGTGCCTATTACAAAAATCTAAATATCGTCGGTGACAGATTCTAGTACGGTCAATGTCGTATTGAACAAAGCATCAACATTTAATATGTTGAGGGATTAACTACCTACTAACTAAGGGAGTCCGCAGACGACGGATTTTGGTCCGCTGGCTTTGTTACTTTCATGTGTTTAGTCTTTGAAGTTGTAAGCGATCTATTTTGACGAACAAGAAAGCCAGCAGGCAAAAGTCCGTCAGTGCAATCCCTAATAAAACACCTATTGTCAAAAACATCCTCTAAATCTTTTACTTTTTATTTTCAAGTGCTAATTGCTGCACTGAAGCTAAATTAAATATTTATAAAATTTATAAAATACACATTTACAAATATACATTTATAAATTCACTGTATTTTATAAATTTTATAAAAATCCTCTAAATATAATTGATTGGATGTGACACTGAAGAAAGTAGTCGGTCAGATACCTTTTTATCTTAGTATACAGAAATAAAAGGCGATTGTAATGAATTACACTGGTTGTGGTACTTGTGGAACTTGACTAATGGAATCTATAAACTACAGCCGGAGCTTACGGTGTTTAATGCTTTCACAAGCACAGGGTGACTAGAATAGGATCAAGGCAATGTACTCGCCGACCAAAGCACCTGCTCGCGTTTTTTAATGTCAATTTAAAAATTTAATCAAAACGATGAATCTGACACCGTTTCATATTCAGATATTTTGGTAAGGTTTTGCTTGCGAAAACGTTACTCCTTAGTTTATTAACTCGTATGTGGCCGAGTAGCGAATCACTCGACCTAATGTCCGAAGTTTCTGGGTCCAATTCCCAGGTCGGACATATTTCGAATTCTTCGATGCATGGCTCGGGTTTGTGATCACCAACCTGCATTTGGCAAGCGTGGTGAATAAGCCAATACCCATATAATGTAGCGATTATTTTATTTTAATGATTTGGCAGTTCGACAATTTGTGGCCGGCGACCTTGTGTGCCGGCAGAGTGAAGTTAACTGATGCTACGTTTGTTTCCATGCTGCACCAGTTATCTTCGCGTCTGGACTCCATTTCCACTTAACATCAGGTGGGATGGAGTCATCTGCCGAGCTAACTATAAAAAAAATTAAATTGCTTTACCACCTTAGAAGTGAATTTTGTTTGCATAAAATAAAACAACAAGTTCTATTTTTGTTTAAAACACCAAGTGACAGATACGTTGTCATTATTGACAATGAGCCTTAGCGAATTTTTATTGTAATGGAAGTTTTTGTCAAAAGTGATAAAGCAATTTCATGGTCGACTATACATAATCTAATTACTGCTAGGGTACTGGAACCAGTGATTAGCCATAAATATACCTATGTGTCAGCAACTGATTTTTGGCTTTGAATACAAAGCACCTGCTTCTTACAGCTGTAATAAGGTAATTAATATTTTAATGAAATTCTATATTGTTTTTTGGCGTCGAAAACTAGTGTTGAAAACTGGGTTACTTTGTCGAACACTGGTGCTATTACGATAATTGCAAGCAAAACTTTTCCAAAAGGTTCAAACATCGAAATATAGGTACACAATTTTTTGTATAATTTAGTTTTTGTATAATCTGATATTACACACTTTCAATAGATCTAGATTAGATAAGTTAGTATGGGAAAGTTTCAAACTGTTGAACGAAGGCTTATAGTTGGCATGGAAGGACAAAATGTGTAATTATTAGTAATAAAAAGCAAATTTATTAATATAGTTTGATATTTATTTAAGTTATAACTTGCTAAGGCCTTAAATCTATAAACGAATTTCATTATTTATGTATTTAATGTAAATTGATAAATTGAACTCAAATCCTGCTTTTTTTTATTTATTGTTGTGTCTAATTAATTATACAATTTTTTTTACTAAAGAAGTTATTTGTCTACAAATAATTAATTTGACTGTTTGTCTCACTTATATTTCTAATATCTATAGTTTGACACATTTAAAAAAAACCATGTTTCATTATATTAATATTAGATTTAAGTATAATTTTATATTAAAAAAAATCTATATTATACTCTTTAAAAGACCTTCTTAATTTTAGACTACTTCTGTACTAACAAGTATGTAAGTACCCTAATACTCTCAAATACTTTAAAAATACCTATTGAAAAAACTCTTTATTTATTTCGAGATCCTAGTCAAATTTATTCTAAACATTTTTGAAATTTTAATACGCATTAGACATTGCCCTTTTGAAAATTTCACTATCGCATAGTTAGGTAGTTAATTAAAATTATGTATTTACACCCTCCTGACTGTGTCTCCTTGGCTGGACAACTAACGGAAATCAAATAACTTTCATTATTACTGGGTCTCAAGTCTGCTAACTCAATAACGTCTCAATGGTGTGTCTGTGGCCTGATTTCGAAATTAGAGTTATGGGAAAATTTTCAAAATCAGGCCACTGTACACGATTCCTTGACACGCCACGATTCCCTGACATACGATCAGTATCAAGGCCCTGGTTTGCAAAAAATAAAGTAAAGACTGCTTACGGGACTTGAACCCACGACCTTAATCAATCCGGGTGACAGCTCTTCCAACTGAACCCTTTAGACCCTCAGGTCTGGGAGTCTTAGGTTCGAGATGACCTGTCTCAACGTGTCTTCTATTTTCAAGTGATACTTTCATGAATATATTTATATTTGATTGGTTTATTTAATATTGAAAAATAAGGCTTCAAAGTCCCATGTACATTGAGTCAGAAATACTATATTAATATTATAAATATATGCTGATAGTAGTTTATATAAATAAAACACTTTATTTATATAAACTTACTTATTAATATAAATCACATAACAAATTAACAAATCGTACGGTGCAACTCGGTGACAGAGAGAGAATGTTGCTAGCATAAAAAATACTATTCTCAATATAAATGGTTGGAGTTGCCAAATGAAAAGTTAACCCTGGCTCTCTCACTGACTGACTCATCAACGCCTGGCAAATCCTTTTGATGTAGTACGCTAAAATTTTACATAAAAGCCTCCGTTTTAATGATGTAGTCATACTCCTTGTGAGTATGATTGCCTACTGTTTGTACTTATGGTCGGTTAAAAGTGAAAACACTTACCTACTTGTAAAAAAAACCGTACACCCAAAATTTTTTTATTGGATCTTTTTGTCCCAAATCTGGGCAATTAATTAACAATGTAGAGAAATCTGTCTACCATTAGGGACTATTCGTTTTTTTTTTTACTTTTAAATAATTCAAATTAAACGTAAAGCAGGATTTTTAGGACCGACCCGACCGTGTGGTCGAAAAAACTTTTGAAAATGCATAGCAGGATATGTATCCTGCTATGCATTTTCAAAAGTTTTAGAAAAATGGGACCGTCATGGTGGAAAACTGTTTCGATCTGAGAAAAATTTCAGAAGGATAATCGGTGCATAAAAATGTCGTTGATATACGTTAAACTTCTTTTTGAAGTCGGTTTGATTAAAAATTGTAAATCATCAATCTATTTAGAGTATGTAGGTACCTATTGAAAACAATTTACCATTACAAACCTTTAGTAAAACAGCCTTCGAGACACAAGTCGTATAGCCTAATTATTTTTATTAACATTTTAACTTTCCTGTTAAAATTGACTATTTACGAGATTTGCCAAAATTTAACCTTCCATAATTCTTGTTATTGATACATTATTGTTACATCTGTTTGCATTTGTCGTCTTGTGGTGAGGTGAGGGAGTGGAGAATTGACGCCTGCGACATAACAAACCCAACTCCTTGTAAGTTACTGTTTTGCATTTTGTTAACAGTCGTATTGTTCAAATAAATTTTTAAGAAATCATTCTATTGTTTTTCTTTTAACTTTGTAATTTTGAACGTACCGAAAACTTATGATAAACATTCATGAAATTACCTACAATCCCTTCATTCATCATCACCATCATCATCAGTGCTATCTTCATACTGAAGTTAGTTTTTTTAACTTGCTTTCTTCATTACATTAGCATTTTATAACCCATCTTTTGCTCTAAGTTAGTTTGTATTTATGAAACGTACGTTTCTCTAACATTTAATTTTGAAATCAAACGCTACAATGCTTAGTTACATCTTTATTCGTTAAATATATCTATGTTCGAGTCATGTACAGTGCTTACATTAATATTGCATATTTCTAATTGCTAACGATAACACAAGGCATTTATGTTTTGTCCTTCTCAATAGCTTCTGACGGGGATATTAGCTTGGAGTCGAAGGGATATAAATCAATGCTTTGTACATGTGCTCTGACGGACACCCCAGGCGGCACGCCGAAGTAGTCCCGCCCTATGTTTCTTATGATCGTGGTGCCCGGCTTATTATGGTGTATGTTAAATCCTATAGCGAATTGAGGACCGTTAGTGTTGCCTTTCCCGTCATCAAAGGCAGCGTTGTCATCTTTATTACTGTCGAAAGGTTTAAGTGGCACATAAGGTTTCTTCGTCGGCCTATAAGGCTTGCTCGTTGGACGTCCCGGTTTGCCTGTAATATGCAATTATTTCTGAATTCTATATATGCGGTGCTGACAGCTTGGTGCGTGGTGCCGTAAAGGTGTTTGGTGTAATAAAAACCAAATTGGTTGTGAATATGTTTATTGCGGTCAAGCAATTGTAAGTAGTTTTTGTTTTTTAAACTAAATTTTTGTTTTAATTATTTCTACCAGTGCAACTCTTCAACCTTCCGGACAAGTCGATCGGTTGTGATCTTGTTATTCACCAAGCGTTCAATTGAAGGCGTATTTTTAGCAAAAGTAGACCAAGCGTTTAAATCTTTGATCTTAGGTTTCGTTACTAAAAGTTTTTATGAGACAAGAAAAACAAGATCACAAGCATCAATCACCTTGCCGTGATCCGTTCTATTCGTCACCTGGTCCTTTGGTTGGCTTGGTGGCACCTCCGAAACTTGACACGTCTTCGTCGACGTAACCTCCATCGCTGACTGGAACAGGTTCAAATGGAGGACCTTGGTAATCACTCTCGTTAGAGCTGCTGTCACTGCCAGGTCCGCTAGATCCACTGGTTCCACTTGATCCACTTGATCCACTGGGAGGGCTCGATCCACTAAAGCTTTCTGATCCACCAAAACTGCTTGTTCCACTGAAGTTGTCTGATCCAGGGAAACTATCTGATCCGCTAAAGTTGTCTGATCCACTTACTCCCGATCCAGTGGATTCCGAAGAGGGTTTATTGCTTGGCCTTTCTTTATCATTGGTGGGAAATGGTGGAGGTTTTACGTGTCCGGATGCAGCCGTTCCGTCCGGACCTGAACAACAAACGATCCTAATAAAGCTTTTACTTTTGATATTTACAACTTAATTAGTAACAAGTTGGAAAACAATTTTTTGGTCCTTCAGGACTGATAGTTAGACTTACCCTTGAACACGTCATCGGTGCCGCTGTCATCAGGTGAATAGTTTGAAGAGGCGCCAGCGCTGATAAAGTCAGGGTCGTATGCGCTAGGAATCGTGGGGAAGTACGGAGGGATGTATGGGTCCTTTCCATTCTTGACAATGCGGTAGCCGATGCCGGGGCCAGCGATGTAGTGTACGGTTCTGCAAAATTACATTAGATATGAATTTTGCGCATTACTAAAGAGCTATATTCTGTTTTTGTATCGTGTTATTTATATCTACCTCTGAACACCTTTGTCATCCAGAAATGTGTAGGATCCTCTGACATTGCCATGGGCGTCACTGCTTTCTGTTCTCCTCTGATCGGGGCCCGCTGATATGAACCTGCAGAAGAATTATTGTTCATGAATTTTGATATTAGTTCTTCAATGCCTTCACAAATATAGGGTCTAACAATATCAAGAAGCGAACGTTTAAGGGGAGCATCTATACATCGCACTGAGCATGCTCATCAAATTTGGTCTAAAACTACAGGCTCGTTACCGAAATAATCAACAAAACATTATCATTATTCACCAAAAAGTACACCCTTTCCAAACCCGTACAGCTGTACTAACGGCACACAAAGATGTATGTGTATGAATGTCATACAATGGTTTTTCAATGTGCGTGTATCTGTACACTATCTTTTTATTGGCGCTTGCATGCGTGTTAGTAAAGATACCGCATGTTTCATGATGTGCATTATTTTAATTGATTTAGTTTGTTAGAAAACATAACTTTGAAAAATCACTATAAAACTGGAGCCCATTATTTGTCATTGTATTCAGAATGATGTATAGATACCGACCTTAAACGTTCGTTTATTGATTTTGTTAGACCCTGTATACATATATATATTTTAATATTTCGATCTTTCAGGATTAGGTATACGGTTAATGCAATGCGATTAGAAAATGAGGGTAGAAAATAGAAATATCCCTTTGATTATGACATATCTTTAAAGAGTAACGGGTGCATTGAAGTTTCTTGAGATTTTTTTTATAGTAATTGAGTAGGCAAATGACTCCGTTCCACCTGCTGTTAGGCAGAAGCAAAGTCCAGATACGAAGACAACTAGTGGAGCAAGATCGTGCCTCACTAGTCGCCTCACCTAACCAACCCGCAATTTGCTTTTCAACACCTGATGATAATAATTAAAAAGTTATACCTGTAAGATCCGTCTAATCCCCTCTGGACGGCTGTTCTCCCTCTCGGCCTAGTCTCCCCTCTCACGAGGGGGGCTCGGTGGAAGGGCGAGCCGATGACGTTGGGTCCGTCGGGGACGGCCGACGACACGTGGAACCCGGTGTCACGGCCGGCGATGTAAGACACGTCGTGGCGTTCCCCGACGTCGTCAACGAAGGAGTAATGACCTGTAACGGATTTGTTTGAGGTAAAATCTGTTTTCTTTTCTTTCATTATAATGTTTATTCAGTCTTTCATTTGTTCTATCTTTACTGCTTTCTTACTTTAGTTCTTTCTTTCATTGACTTAGGAATGTACAGATAGTAACGAAAGTTGGTGAATTTTTTAATACTTTGTAACGTCATTATTACATGGGCCTATATATCTATTAGTTGACGTCTTTCGTTGCTGTAGTGACAGTAGGGACTAAGAACTTACTAACGCGACAAAAAAACTGGGGGAGTTCATGCTATAACCCACCACACTGGACTGGAAATTGTGTCGGTCGAGAGTAAACAAAGGATATTAACTCGCAATAACTGATGGGGGTCACCCATTTGAGGAACAATCTTAGCTTTCTTTATCTTCAGTCTCCATCCCAAGTAAAAAAAACTTTGCTTATGACAAATATACAGAATGCCCAAATGATAATCATTGTTTTATCCGTAAAGCAATCACCATGTTAAATGGTTGTAGACGGCGGCGGCGGCGTGCCGGAAGGTCTTGCCATTGTCACAAGTTTCTCAAGTAGGTAATAAAGATATTAGCTTGTAACAATGATAATAGTGGCCAGCTTTACTTTGAAGATCATACTCGATTTGGTTACTAGTCTTACTATTAGTAAGTCAGTTATCTACGTAGTTTTTCTCGTAATTATCAAAAAATTTAGGGAACCAAAATAAAACCTTATTCTAATCTATCCGTCTCCGACGTAAAAATTATCAGATCTTATTAAACGTATTAAATGTTCCTATGAATAATTTTGCACAGGGGTTTCCTTTCATTTATCGTGATGATGATGATGCGTTTTTTTATTCCACAAAGTTACGGGGAACCGCTTGGTCTCCACATCGCCTAATGGTATGCGACGATAGGGACGAAGATGAAAACAGGGGGACCATTTTTGAACCGGTGACTATTTCTCACGCTATGATTATCAATTACGACTGTTATCTTATTTTTGTTACCGAAAATTCACAATCGATATCTATTATTTATGTTAATAGTCAATTTATAAATAATGCAAAAAATACTACAGTAATTCATCTTCTACAGTTCATCAGTAAAGAAAAATGAAAATGAAAAAATAAATGTAGGTATTTAATCTTAAATAAATGATTGGTCTCGCTGCGGTTGAGCGCAGCGAGACCAATCATTCATCTAAGGTGATATTACTTTTAATTTCGAAATCACCGGTGAGAGTCAAAAATCGCTCTCCAGAACTACTGAGGATCTGTCTGAGTTTCCCTGCCCGATCCTCTAAATGCCACTACACATTTGCAGAATACACTAAACATACGCACTAGTTTAGGCCAAAACCGCATTCGTAGAACAAGGGTACGACGACGAGCCGGTTCACACGCGCTCTATACCAGGTACATACATGTACCTGGGCGCTTCTCTCCACCACCACGGTCCGATCCGATCCGAACCCTTCGGAGACTGGAAGGGCACGGGGACGCGCACTTTTAAGTGTGCGATGCCGTACCCCTCTAGAAATCCTCCGAAGGTGATTCGTTTCAACACGGCTTGAGGTACCCTTTACGTACCTCGCCGCCCCTTAAACAAGCCCGGTGAAGCTGGAAATGCCCCTCGGCAACCAGCAGTCTCTCTCAAAAAAAAAAAAAAAAAAACCACCACGATTCGGTCAACCCGAGCCGAGGTCCGAGCCTTTAGAGGCGCCCTCGGGTTGTTTCACTCCCCGATCCGATCCAAACCTCTTGGAAAATCTAAGTGCACGGGGACTCTCAATAGTGCGTGATGCCGTGCTCTCTAGACAATCTCTGGTTGTGATTAGTTTCATACGGCTTTAGGAACCTTTTAAAGTTTCTCTTCGCCCCCAAAAAGCTAGTTAAAAATGCACAACGGCAATCCGCAAACTCTCTTAAAAAAATGTCGGATCGTGAGTTTCAATCAATATGTATTTATTTTAGTTTAGATTATTATTATTAACAAATCGTACCTTTAACGTCCCCTCGGCTGTCAGCGTTTTCGTTCTTCGAGTAGGTTCTGGTGTCAATCTTGTAGCCATAGCTCGGGTCTTCATTGGGGTCATAGTTGGGGTCGTCTTTGTTGCCGATGGGACCTCTAGGCCTCTGGTCTAGGTCCATCTTGCGGTGCACGTTGGGACCCTTCGCTCGAAAACTGGGTAAAAAAAATATACTTATTATAATTTCTAAATTAATTCTTATTATTTTTTTATTAAGCCAATACCGATCAAGTGCTCCGATAACTTGATTTTAATCGTGCAGTCCTTTGCCCAGCCCAGTGGGACAGTATTAACTTTACTTTTCTTTACTTTTATAAATTTTTATCATGAAACTAATAAACAAAACTCATGAAACTACTATATTTTTTACGATTACAACAACGAAGTTTATAGGTACTAGAGCTTGTAGCTAATAGCTATATTTTGATACTAGTAATAACATCGTTACGGAGTCCCAGTTGAGATTTTTATATAGCATAAATTCAGTTGGCTTAACGTTTTTTTTATTGTTTTTTACTTACTTTGATATTCGATCTTTTTGTTTTGTCGATGAACTTACTAGAGTTACATTATCTATATTGTGCTATAAGTAATAATTACATTAATAATACAATTATTTTCTAATTTATTATTCTCTACAATTACGCTAATTATAATATTTTGTGTTTGTGTTATTTAATTTATATATTGATGATGATGATGATGATGATGATCTTCCGACCGTTTTATTTATATATTATTGAATCTATAAAAGCAGATTGTTTTTTTTAAGCTTATTAAAAGTGTTTAATGTATTTTATAATTTTCTACTTTGCTATCGAATTGGGAATTACTGTAATGATAGTATTAAGTTAAGTTAAATAAATAAATAAATAAATATTGGTACCTATTCATCTTAAGCACGACAGTATTATCAAAAATGGTTAATTATTGTTTAGAAAAAATTAGAACATCAATTTTTGTATGGGAAATCAAAACGTTTTAGACGATGTTTTTAAGTGATTTCAGTAAACATAGTTTCTTTCTTTTTTCTTTCTTTCTTTCTCTTATAGGTAGTGAACTCATGAACTCACCCCCTTGGCCCAGCAGTGTAGACCGTCTCCTTGACGGTGTCAGTGGCGGGGTCTCGGGCACCGAACCTGCCACCGACCACTCCGGCCGCGTTGGCGTGCGCCAAGTGGTAGCTCTGCCCCCGGTCTTTGTTTGCGTATCTGTTTGTATGCAACAAAATAGAAATAGAAAAATAAGTATTTTTTAGGTATTTTTGATTTTTAGGTATCTATAGATTGATAAACTGCCAAATATTTATTTTTTAGTAGATAATATTGTAATATTTAAAAATATAATTATTTTTTTAATACTGTGTATTTAGTTACTGTATGTATTTATTAGTTCTTTTAAGATACTGGAAACATCAATACAGTATTGCTGGAAAAGCAATTTTCCGGGTCTAAAAATAAGTCTAAAAAAACGAGATTTCGAAGTATTACAACGGTAAACTATGACTTCATGTTAGTCACAAAGCGTAACATATAGTACCATTGTGTTCAGTGTTAAAGATTTGAACAGGAAACGAGCACATTTTTTTAATTCCAAAAAAAATTATATCGAAGTGAATAAGTTTTTACTTTAAATTAAATAAAGTACAAAAAATATTTAGAATTATTTATCAAAGCTTATAGATGCTTGCAATTCCAACAACTGTAACCCAACTATTTTCATCACCACATTTCAATTAACACAACAACTTAATTAACTTTCAAAGTTATTGGTTAAAGGTTTAAATTAAGATACAAATTGACCCAATAAACCAACCAAGTACTTACCCGAAATCAAAAGATCCATCAGTATTGACATCGTTGTACTCTCCATCGTTGGTCCTAGCTTTCCCAGGTATGACCTGACACCTGACCACCGCACACACACACACAACAACAACACTTCTGTAAGTCCAAGACATGTTATCACTGGCTATATTGCATTACACACTGAACCTGACTTCTCCTTCGAGTATGGGATCCAACTATGCGGATAAAAAACAAAAGCTGTCTTATATATGGCGCTAAAAACGAACGCCCAGAGAGTCATTCTGCGTGAAAACGACCGGACGTCATTGTTATTAATATTAGGACACGATTCAGTGGGAGCTACGCGAGCCGTGGATAGTTATATAGAACAAAAGATAAACATTCAGTTTATACAGTAACATTTAGCCCCGATCCGATCCGAACCCCTCGGAGAATCTAGTAGGGCACGGGGACACGCACTAGTGCGTGATGCCGTTCCCTCTACAATACCTCCGAAGGTGGTTCGTTCACACGGCTTGAGGAACCCTTTAGTAGACCCGGTGGTAGAATCAAGACTAAGTATTTGAAAATGCTACCGAGTGTAATCTTGATAAAATAATATTGTTTTTTTTATATTAACCATTGCTTTTGCTATTCTAAATTATAGAGTGATTGTATAAAGCTACGTATGTAATGATCGTGGCTGCCGCTACGCATTATACTCTTAGAACAATTAAGTAATAAATCCTTCTTAAGAAAAAATGGGTAACAAAAAAATCTAACAACCAATATTTAATTTTATTTCAATTTTAGAGTAGCTGTTTATATTTAAGTTCCTATTCTTTGTTCTGCATATATTATATAGCTTTCAGTGTGCGCAAGCATGCCAGCTCAGAGATGCTGGTGGCTGCGATATGAGGGCCGTCACATCCTCTGTTCCGACTGTACCAGGAACTTGCAGGTTAACTATCTATTACACCAATTTCAGATTTATAGACCATTATCACCTGATGATGATGTGATGCATAGAGTTGCCAACTATAGTTCAGGAAATTAAAGTAAATCGATCACTAGCTAGTATAAAAAAAGGATTTGAAGAAAAAATAAAGTATTTTCGAAATTTAATTATTTAAATGTTTAAAAACATATTTCTTTGTACTCTTGGCACTACCTAATAATTTTTTATTGTTTTATAGCGCATTCAGATATTAGCGTTGCGTTTCGTTTCACTTCACTTGAGTCTGAGTATCATTCAGTAGTTCAGAAATTAAGTCAACAGGAATATTCCGTTCGAACGCACGCATTAGTCGGAAATAAAGTATTTTCCATACTTTATTTTTATTAAAAAGAATAAAGTATGAGGATGGCAAATAACGTACGATACGTTATTTTAAAGTATGGTTGGCAACCCTAGTTAAGCACCACATTTGCCTGCCGTGGTAAGTAATCTTAAAAGCACTTATATTTTGGTATTAAACGAATATGATTGTGCATGTGTTGTTCGTTGTCCTTAATCATCAACATCACCAGCTCACTTTATGTCCCCACTGCTGGGGCACGAGCCTTCTCCATGGATGGAAACATCAGAAACAAAACTGACCATAAACCACAATGCGGGCTCAGTACAGATTCATCATCATCATCTCAGCCAAAAGACGTCCACTGCTGGACAAAGGCCTCCCCCGAGGATATGAGGGGTATTTGCCGTAATCGCCACGCTTGGCAGGCGGGTTGACGATCGCAGTTGGTTGAGGGTAACCTCAGAGAGATGCTGCTGCCCATCCTCTGGAATAGTCCCTTAGTCGGCTTTTACGACACCCACGGGAAGAGAGGGGGTGGTGCAATTCTTTATCCCCGGCACCACACAGGGGAGATCAGTGCAGATTGGTGGTGGTTAACGACTATTAATGCTGCCTTCCGAAGCAACATATTATTAAAGAGTCTTTTCACCTTTTTCATACAGGATAACAGGAGAAATTGCATTAGGCATATCAGTGCGTCCAAGGAGACTCTCGATGGACTCTCCAAATGGTTATGTAGGACATTCCTCCCGACCCCCGCAAGAGTGAAGCAGGGTATACCAACTAGAAACTCCTGCACTTCCCCTCACGTGCTGCCTGGATGAAGACCATCACCATCAGACATGATGATGAAACTATTATCAACTTCAGCTTTAATGCAGAGCTTTTAGATTTTGAAATAATTAAAGTAAAGATAGAAGAAACATTAAGAGCGTATATACATTTTAAAATCCCATTCAAGCTTCAAAGTTCCATTTTAAAAAACCAATAAGCTAATTTTGTGTGATACGTATTAGTGGGACGTTCATAGGCTTATTATGTAAGTACATATATCAAGGGATGCGGTTACTTGGACAGTTGTACCCATCGTAACCGCACGCGGGGGTTGAAAACTACATCTTCCCACACGCCCTGCCAAACTCCTCAAAAGTGTCAGGCACAGGGGGTGCCTGACACTTCGTACAGCGTTCCGTCGCCTACCGGGGGAAGGCTGTGGTAGAGTCGCTAGCTCGATTAGCCAGGGCTTACCTTCCTGATCGCGGAAGACGGAACAACCCGGGGTTTTGGTGGGCCGTCAACATCTTGGCCAACCCCACATACCCCGTGTGTCGCTCCTATTCTACGGGGACTTGATCTCAAATTTAACCGGGTCAAAAAAAGGCGCCCCCTTCTGTACCCTAGGTCCTTTGTGCTTGCGCAAGGATGTCTGACACCTAACTTTATAACTGTAAGGTTGGTGGGGGGTGTCAGTATAAACTTTAAAGTCGTTTGCAGCGGGGTGCACCCGGGGGTGTTGCGCCTAGCATGAGGCAGGTTCGAGAGAGCCACCGCGGCTGGCCGTGAAAGACTCTTAGAGTGCGTAGGGTCCTCAGCGATTGACGGGTGTCGAGTAGTGTTAGTGGTTCGAGCAGACAGACAGACCATCGCTCAACTCCACACACCTTCCGGGTCTCAGCAACAGCCCGGTTGAGATGGTTCCGTAGGGAATTTACACTCGTTAAAAAAATGTACATATAAGTATGTGGCATTTTTTAATATTATGACACTGTAAGAAAATAAATGCATGCTGGGTTTATTGTCGTTTCTTCTCAGTACAAGGTCCCCCGCCCTGTATTGACTTACGAACTGATGGCCTAGTGTCATTCATAAGCTAATTTGTAGCCTAAGCTGAATAAATAATTTTGAATTTTGTGTACTTACAAATAAATTATTTATTTGCTCATGAGACCAGCTATATGATATTATATTCTATACTAGCTTTTGTTCGCGGCTTTGCTCACGTGGGCTACACGATTTGTGTTTATTCGTAATAAAAGCCAAAGTTATTAAAGGCATTATCATAAGCGTATAAGTAATAAGAGTTAGACAATTAAACATGTCACGTCATTTCAATATTAAGATTTTCATTTTTTATCATTAAAAAGCCCATCCATGCGAGCTAGAATTAGTAAAAAGTGTCTAACACAAAACAACGTAATAAAGATCACGTGATTTTGAAACCTCCTGTACAAAGTGTAGGGATCTTAAGGGAAATTAAGGGATCATTTTCCAAAAATCCTGAAATACTTCATAATTTCTAATCAGGCCTAATACCGAAATTTAAGGAATGACAAATTTCCATACAAACTTTCCACCCTTATTTTTAGATTTTTCGAAAAATGCAAAAACAGGTAACTAAGTTAATTCTTTATTTTTATTAAAAATCTATAGATCAAATTATTTATTAATTTCATAGATAATAAGTACTTTAAAAATAACAATTTACTTACCCAAAAAAAACCTTCCCTTTTTTACTCCTTTAAAGGAAAACGAACAAAATTCTTGAGACATGTCATTCTTTATTTCTATTCATCATTATCATCATCATCATCAGCCTATAAACGTCCCACTGCTGGGCACAGGCCTCCCACGTGGAAAATAGCACGCGGGGATTCTATTCAAAAAGTCAAAATCCAATTTTCATGTAGGTATTTTACTTCAAAACTGATGGACTTTCATTCAAACTTTCACCCCCTTAGGGTATGATTTCCGTAAAATCCTTTCTTAGTGGCTGGTTGCGTCACTCAATTAATCTACCGTCCAAAGGATTTTTCCCATCGCCCATTTTGTATGGGCACTTGGGTCCCTTTAAAAAATTGTTGTGTCCTGATGATTGTTGTTCTATATTGTAGAAAAAACACGTTATTTTCATAATTAGAAAACATTTTTAGTTTATTCACCCAGGTTCATGAGATATATTTTTATCTGTTTTAGAAATTGAGGTTAAAATTAGAGATTGAGATTAACATTTCCTTCCTAATCAATACACAATCCTACATCATTTTGGTTATTTTGTCTTAACATAATGTACGTATAGGTACTAGAATAGCAGCGCATTCGCAATGTTTCAGTCAGCTCATATCATTTATTAAATAAATATATCATTTGAAAGTACTCGTACATTGTCAAAAGAATCATTATCATCATCATCATCTCAGCCAAAAGACGTCCACTGCTGGACAAAGGCCTCCCCAAGGATCTCCATAACGACCGGTTTTGTGCTGCTCGCATCCAGAAAGAACACTAATGTTAAATTATGATCTTTACTCTATTTAGAATCATTTAATTCAACATTAATTCATCATCATCATCAGCCCTTATCAGTCCACCGCTGGACATAGGCCTCTCCCAGTGCATGCCACTGAGCCCGATTTCAATTATTATCATTTAATATTATTTATAGGCTCTAAAAATGAAATATATTATATTAAATTTACTATATAAATATATATATTTATTATTTATTTATTTATATATTTATTTTTATTTATTTTTTTATTTTTTTTTATTTTTTTTTTTTTTTTTTTTTTTTTTTATTTATTTATTATTTTAAATCTTTAGAACTGGACTTTCGTTTTTCAAGGTCCTTCGCCTCGAGTCGAGCGCTTGGTTTCTACTGATTTTCGTTCGACATTTGACTTTCCATATTTTTGGATCGCTCTACCGCAACGAGTGCCCTCACCCACTCGTTGCAGTCGAGCGACACAAAGCGATTGATAGAATAAACGTCAAAAGCAATGCGTTGTGTCAATGTCATGTCACTTTTTTTTTGTGTATTGTTTTACGGCTCCGGATGAAATCCATTAAGCCTTTTTCCCTTCATGTATGATGATGGTGAATGAGAAATTAGAAACGAAAATGATAGACCCCCCAACCCCTCAAGTATCTCAGTAAAGATGTGGGGCTTTACTAAGTACTCGGGCCGACTTCTTGAGAGAATTTGAAAGTGACGTTGCACTGTTTTGTTTCATTTGCCAACACTCATGCACACTCACGAACACTTAACGGTTAATAATCCACCATTATTTCACATTATTATTCGACATAACACACATTTTAGAGAGTAGTAAAGTGGAGTAGAGTGTAGTCCACTTAGAGCACAAGACCGAATAGCACATGCGCGAACAGCACAAGGCCTAGTCCACGAATAGCACATATCAATATTTTAGGCATGCTGTTCGTGGATTCAAATTTATTTTTAAATTTTTATCCACGAACAGCACATACAACTGCTGAGTTGTAGATACTGTTGGAGCCTAGTGCTGGCTGCTAATGTATTTCTTATACAGGACGTTATTAAATGAAAGATATCGCACTATCTATAGATAACACTTGATCGTTTATTAATTACACATACTTTCGTTGGTACGTCCGAAATCTTTTCTTCTCTTTTTATATGTCTTTTACCGTTTAAATCGTCATCTTCTAATTATGTTATTAAAAAATATTATATCTCGTGAACCTGGGTGAATAAATTAAAAATGTTTTCTAATTATGAATATAACGTGTTTTTTCTACAATATAGAACAACAATCATCAGGGCACAACATTTTTTAAAGGGACCCGTGTTTAGGCAATCTCCTTTCATCTAATTAGCTCCAGCAGTTTCGGTTCGGCGATGATGAATCAGTCAGTCAGGACAAGTCGTTATATGTATATAGATATTGTATATATGTATGTGTATGTATGCGTGTACATAGCCCAGCCCCTTAGTCATCTCATAACATTCAGTTTTACCAATAGCTTTGTAACTGTTTCAGTTTGAAACCTTTTATTTCAGGTAGAACTCGTAAATAGGAACAATAATCTTCAAGCAGTTCGCCCTATCGTGTGGTAAGATGCTCACCTTCTCCTCATGGTCGTAGAAAAGTCGCTGGTTCGATTTTACGCAAACATGCCGGAAATGGCCATTACAGCCCCAACAGACATTTTAAAGAAAAACGTAGCTCAATGTCTCTGCTCCACTCGGGTGCCTAGTGAGAGAATTATTTGCCATTCAACGAGTATATCTTTAACGTAGAGGAGAATTCGTATGGCATTTTAACAAACAAGGAGGGACATAAAATGAGCTGGGTCGATGATGATGATGCAAGATCATTTCATTTCATTTCAATTAATTGAAAATAATAATAATAATTACTTAAGTAATTGAAATGAAATGAAATGAATACAATATGTTAAGTAGGCCAAATGTTGGTGATATTAAATTGTATGTTCAAGTTACAATGTTTCAACTTTCTGTCTTCAGTAGGTACCTAAAACTTCCGTCTCTTCGTAGTTAAGTGATTAGACCACTCAACAATACTTCTTTTGCATTCTATAGTATTTTTGAGCTTTATGTTATTTATTTATTCGGTAACAAATAAATGATAACAAAAGAATCGCTCAATAAATTTTGTGTTTTAATAACTTTTTTTTAAATACTTCGTGTTGTTTGCTTCTTCTTATACCCCCTTACAAATAAACAAAGAATAAGGTTAGAATAGTTATACCGTGTTTTGTCCTTTTTACTCTAATTTGAAATGACGTTTAATGACAGGAACAAAACACGGAATAACTATTCGGACCTTATTCTTTGTTTATTTGTAAGAACATTAGTCGATAAGTTGCTGAATTCTTTATGAAGAGATACAGTAGGTTAAAGAATACGTTTAAAATGACTAACTTTGGGTATAAATCGCTGAGCTCTTTCGAGTTCAATTAGAGAAGTTTTGGCTGCTCCACCCCAAGTTGAGATGCAATAAGTACCTGAGAAGAGAGGAGGTTAGAAAAAAAAATATCTAAGTCTGCTACTTGAAATGCATAGAAAACCTCACTCAAACACCTAGAGTTCATTGCAAAGTCGAATAATACGTAGTTAAATACTAAGCACACACAAACACAAGTTAACGTTAGTATGATGTTTTGGCTTAATTTAGTTTCGGCACCTTCCCATTTCGGCACCCCAATTTCGTACTTCTTAAAGTACAGTCCTTAATATTATCTTGTAAGGAAATAATTGGCTTCTGTATTTCGGTAAAGCTAATAATAACAATAATATATTTTCGTAAAACATGGTATACAAAGGTTTTATTGATGCCATAGAGACAGTTATGCTTTGCGAATTTAAATTTCATTCTTTCCGTTTGACAAGTACTTTTGCAATCACTCCTCCAACCACAACTTGTGTATACCGTGATGCTACCGCTACCAAGGATTGTGTACGTACACACATACCACCAATATCGCTAATGGCTCCCATTCATTATCGACATAATTAATTTTCGCGTCCGGCGTTTGTTTCACTTCCCTGTCCGGGCCTTGTGGATGCAGCACAATGCTGTAATAAACGTCTAATTCTGACGAGAGACCTCTACTAGAAGCGTGGTTCCATTAACTGAGTTGACCTTACGCGAACGGTGCTTTGATTATAATGGTAATTACAAGAATTAGAGATATTTAAGATTACAAATAATTGAATACTTTTTTGAAGCAAAGGCTTATGTTATATTTATATTATAACATAATGTTATTTAATGTATATCATAATTATTATTTTGTTATCATACTGTTAACTTTATTAATTACTAGCGGCCGCTTGCGGTTTCACCCGCGTGGTTCCCGTTCCCGTGGGAATATCAGAATAAAAAGTATTCTATGTGTTATTCCAGGTTATAAACTATCTGTATGCCGAATTTCATTCAAATCCATTCAGTAGTTTTTACGTGAAATAGTAACAAACATCCATCCATACTTACAAATTTTCGCGTTTATAATATTAGTAGGATCAATTCGGTGGCTGGGTATCCTAATATCCGGAGGTCCCGTGTTCAATTCCCAGATCGGGAAAATTGTATTTCGTTTTTCAATGCATAGCTGCAGAGCTTTGCCCAGTAGTGTGGCAGTATGTACTTAGGTGAACTATTACTAATGTACTGATGCCCATCCAAATTAAATACTGCATCTAATACTTCATAGAAAATCATATCAAATTTATTTCGTGAATGTTATTTATCGTGTTGTGTAACTCTGTTATTGTTTAAGTGTTATATAAACGTTTTTTAAGCATGATTGTTGTAAAATTGCTGAAGAGTTTCCTATATATGTCATGTTCAAATCTAAAACTTATAATACGTCCTTAACCTACCTATTCGAATACATCAAGAAAAACATTTTGTCTTCTTTAGAGCTTCTTTAGATTATTATTAGGTATTATTCTTCTTTTGTTCGTTTTAAATTCACTTTCAATTAAGCAATTATTGAATGAAAGTTTGAAAATAAACACATTTATTATTATACAGATTACGCTCTCTCACAATTAATATATATTTTAATCAAGAAAGCTGGCAAAAAAGCGGCAATAGATTAACTGTAACCAAAGCTGTTTGCCGATTGGATAATGTATTTTAAAATTCTTAAATACTCGTAGAAGCTCGAAAATGCAGAACACTATAAATGCTTGGCGGCAGAAATAGCTTTGAAAGTGATAATTTAGATAAGATATGTGTCCTACCATCTGAGTGCCTAGTGCGAGTTTTATTCACAATTAAACGTTCATCATCATCATCAGCTCATTTTATGTCCCCACTGCTGGCACACGAGCCTTCCTTATGGATGGATAGGGAGAACGGGTCATAAACCACCACGCGGGCACAGTGCAAATTGGTGGTTATTAACGACTCTGAGTTAGAATATTGATTTAATTACAAATTTTTGTTTTAGATAATTAATAAAACTAGCACTTAGTACTCTGTCAGTTACAATTAAGTACAATTAAAAAACTATTCGTTGTAAACTGGAAACATACCGACCGATGTTCGTTACGGTGCGATCATCGCGTATTATACCTAGTGTCGAATCGTACTCACTGAGATGTAAAGCTTCCTCAGAGCTCCCAATCTTGGTAGAGCCGCATCAACTGCCTCAATTTTAACTGTCCGAGGCCTACAAACGCTGGTCTTCACCATCTTCATTTGCATGTGTCCTTCCACTGGTTCCATTGTTTTGAGAAACGATATATTAGCGTGGTTTTACCGAAGATGTGGGGATATGAAAGTCTGGTAACAAGACAATTGGTGCGTTCGAGCTCGGAAACATTGATAGTGTACGGCGGTGAATATATTATTAGTTTTAAAGGAATGAAAGGTAACTCTTTGAAATAAAACCTGTGATGTCTCCCTGTGACCACGGACCCTGCAAAGGGTTCGAAACGTCAGGATAAACATTAATTAAAACTAATGTATATAAAGTAAACGTTAAATTAAATTAAATTAAATACGTTAAATTTATTTTAACGTTGTATAAAGTAAAAGTAGTTTCATTTCAATGTGTAGTGTTCGCGTAAACTTTAGAAAACAAGTAACTTTTTGTAAAAAAATAATCATCAATAATATAATAATCAGTAATTATAGTTGTCAAGCAAAATATAAGCCCAAAAACCTTCGTATCTTCTGTCGACCTATTATATGACAATTACGATCCCTTCAAAGGTGTTTTCCGTGGCCGATCGATCCCTTCAAAGCTCTCGAAGTCAGCTCCGCATCGACTGCTCCCCCGGTGCTGCAAAACGCCAAGTGACTCGCCGGCCGGCGTGTTTGCTGCGTTTCTGACATAAAAAATAAACTGCCTTTTTAAATTAGAGATACGTTCTATTCTATTCATATAAACAATTATAATGGTTTAAATAAAAATGTACTTTCAGCTTTTACCACAATGCCTTGTCAAATGTACGTCAGAGATAACCATGTCAGTAAATACTATGAAGAGAAAAGTGCGAGGATGTTTAAAATTCATATTAACTCACAACCAAATCTAAGAATCAAAAGGATTGCTAAAGAGCCCTTATAAACGAATTCACCCTGTTATAACTACTATACTTAGCGACAGCTTTCATGTTAAAAATACAAAAACAAAAACAGTCTCACAAAAAAATAACAAGATAAATCCGTTTCACAACCGAATACAGGTCAATGGGTCAATTTAGGCTGAATTCAATATCAGGTATCCGCGTCCAGCCAACCGTGCCCAGTTAGTTGAACATTGAATAGGGGGTAACTCCCGAGGCCTAAGGATGTTGCCACACAAATATGAGTGGTGCGATTGGAACTGATAATGTTAACCTCCCATTTAGTGGTTGTGGGAATTGAGTTGCGTGTGCGCATTGTTTCTGCTCGTTCGTAAGTATTTATATTGGATATCTATAGCATGTTTGGTAGTATAGAGATAGTCGTAGATAGTGTTGCTTTGATTTAATAGCTTTGCAGATAACTAATGAAATGCTACTTGGTATTTTGTTATGATTAGTTAATATTTAATTACTTATTATAAAATGTTTTTGGTTTTTTTTATATATTTATTTAACGCAAATTTTGTTGCGAACAAATTACAAGAACACAAATGTTGAAAAAATTTCCACAGAGCAGGATTTGAACCTGCACCCTTCTGACATACCGGGTCAGGTGCTCTCCCAATTGAGCTGTCGTGGTTCTAACCAGCCTATAGTGTTGAATAATTTCGGCGGGCTGGTTAGAACCACGATGCAATGTATACAATACACCTGTAAACATAGCCATAAAAACCGGTTAGAAAGAGATTGTACGTTCGGAAACCTAACGAATAATGCAACTTTTTTTTTGAGAGAGATTGCTGATTGAATCATACGGCATTTTCAGCATCACCGGGCTTTTTGGGGGCGGCGAGGTACGTAAAGGGTACCTCAAGCCGTGTTGTAATGAATCACCTTCAGAGGTTTTCTAGAGGGAACGGCATCGCACACTTAAAAGTACGCGTCCCCGTGCCCTACTAGATTCTCCGAAGGGTTCGGATCGGATCGGGGAGCGGAACCACCCGAGGGCGCCTCTAAAGGCACGGACCTCGGCTCGGGTAGACCGGGCCGTGGAGGAGGAGAGAAGCGCCCAGGTAATAATGCAACTAGTTTTTCCTATTATTTCCTAATATTTTTCTGATAGTCAGAGCTTTAAATAATATAGGAATGTATAGAACGACTATAATACAAAGAAAGAAGCATTCATTTATAAAATATTCAGTAGGTACTTTCAGCAGCTCTAACTAAGGTAACTACATGTCTTATTTATGATGCCGGTTGCTGGATGTAAGGATTTTATTGAGAATTCAATACGGAGGTAGCGGCTCAAAAGAGGTATATTTAGGCAAGTTAACGAGGACAGAGGTCGGAGGGCCGCACAATGGAGCGGTCCGAAGGGCATCTGGCATCTTCACGGTGGGTGCGCCGGCGCCGACTGTACGTCTTTCCGATGAGTAGCTACATTTCATTACTTCCTCCGAAGGAAACTTCCTCTTTTTCAAAATCCTGCATCACTTCGTCTTTAAGATGTCCCTTGATCATAATGCTTTCTCTTAGATTGATTGTAAGTGAATTTGATTTATGTTTGAAAGTGTCCTAAATTCTTATAGGTAATAAATATTTCAGACGAAGTAAAAGAAAACAATAAAAAGAGCAAGAAATGCCATTGCTTAGTTTGCTCAGCTTTCGATCAATAATGTACTTATTGATCGAATTTCTCAGTAGATACAAATTGTCGTAGAATTACTTATCATATCAATTGCGTAGTGACTCTCATTGAAACGCAAAATTGTAGCGTAAAGTAAGTATGAAAGTGTTTGAATATTGATTCTTGGCGGACATGGGTATAATCCATTGTCGATCGGGTCCGTAGATAATATTAAATAGTAAAAATAAAATATTTCATGTAAATTCTATACAATTGAATAGTCGAATAGTCCATTTATTGAGGAAGGCTATAGGCTATTACATCACGCTATGACTAATAGAACGCGGGTGACCCCGCGGGGCATAGCTAGTGGTTATATAATAAATAAATAATAATAAATAAAATTGTTTATTTCATTAACAAATGTTGTGGTGACGTTCCTGGGTAAGTATAATAATACCTATCAGGGCGTCACCGCTCTTCCATAAAACATTCGTTTCATTTCATTATATAAAACTTTACGCAGATTTTGTTGCAAACAGATTACAATTAAAAAAGTGGGATTGTGAATTGAAGATCAGAATCTGTGAAATGGATGACATTGATCTATGAAAATAGAATGGTCAAATTCAAACATGATCCAACAATTATGTCGCAAGCAAACGTTAAGTTAGAAAAGAAACTACCAACTCTAAGCAAAATTTATGAAAAAGTTATATTGGAACAGTTGATGTCGTATTTTAACATAAACAACCTTTTACATAATAAACAATATGGATTTACAAAGGGTCGTTCTACTACTGATGCAGGTGTTGCTCTATTAAAACATATATTTGATGCCTGGGTGAAGTCTCAAAACGCCCTTGGAGTGTTTTGCGACTTGTCCAAGGCTTTCGATTGCGTTGAGCACAAAACTCTGGTGATGAAGCTAAATTACTACGGTCTCAAAGATTTCGCACTAAATTTAATTCAGTCGTATCTTAGCTCTCGAACACAAACTGTCGATATTAATGGAACTAAATCATCTGGTTCTCATGTAAAAATGGGAGTTCCACAAGGGTCCATTCTTGGTCCTTTTCTGTTTTTGATTTATATTAATGACTTGCCATTCTTTGTAGAGAACTTCTGTGAAATCGTATTATTTGCTGCAGATGATACTTCACTCATTTTTTAATGTAAGTAGGTGTAAGAATAATTACGACGATGTAAACAAAGCACTCTCTGATGTACTCAGTTGGTTTACTATTAATAATTTGCAGCTTAATGCTAAAAAAACAAAATGTATTAATTTTAAATTACCAAATGTCAAAAATGAACCAACTGATATAAGAATAAACGGTGATCGATTAGATTTGGTAGACTCAACAGTTTTCTTAGGTATAACCCTTGACTCAAAACTTCAATGGAATCCTCACATTTCGAAATTGGCCGGCAAACTCAGTTCTGCTGCTTATGCCATTAGAAAAATAAGGCAGTTAACAGACGTTGAAACTGCTAGAACAGTTTACTTTAGTTATTTTCATAGTGTCATGTCGTATGGCCTCTTACTGTGGGGAACAGCGGCTGATATTGAAACTATATTCATTTTACAGAAACGAGCAGTAAGAGCAATCTATAGACTAGGTTCACGAACTTCTTTAAGAAATCTTTTTAAAGAAATTGATGTCTTGACAGTGGCGTCTCAATTTATTTATAATTGTATAGTTCTTGTACGTTGTAATATCAATTCATTTTCTAAACACAGTGATGTACACAATTTTAATACTAGAAATAAGTCAAAACTTGTAATGCCACTGTTCAGGTTACAGAAGGTGCTTGGTTCTTTCTTGGGGCAAGGTATACACTATTACAATAAAATACCAAATACTGTACTAGATTTACCTTTAGATAAGTTTAAAAAACATGTAAAGTCTTCTTTATTAAAAAAAGGTTATTATACAGTCAAAGAATATTTAGAAGATAAAACAGCCTGGCTATAATAAAAAACATATACATAATACTACTTATAAATAGTGTCCTGCAGATAACAAAATAGCTTTGCATTGAACATTACAATTAGTTTTATTTTTATTATTATTAACTATAGTTTTTTTTTACTTTTACTAGTACTGTATGATATTGTAAAAAATTAAACTGGTAAATTATGTTTTTGCTGACTTAAATATTTTATTTAGTTATTTTTTATTTTTTGTGTTTTTTTACATGTTGTGATTGTCCTTTACATTTTGTGTTTTTATTTGTGATGGAAAGTGTCCTTTATGATAGGGCTTTTTCCAATATTTATGACGCTGTAAGGGAGAAAAGAGCTGGACACTTGCTGAGTTTCTTGCCGGTTCTTCTCAGTACAAGATCTCCCGCCCAGAGTAGATAGACTTACGAACCGATGGCTTAAAATGACGTTCATAAGAGCTATTTGTAGCCTAAACTGAATAAATGATTTTGAATTTTGAATTTGAATTTTTTTGAATAAAACTGTTGAAAGATTTTCACGAGCGTGAACGGTCGGGCACCAGGCACAGATTACATGGGTGCCTAGTGTTAGTTTGTTTACGATCCGTATTCATTCGATTACGTTTACGAAAACGAAAATTAGTACGGCATTAAAGCAGCACCTCCTGGCGACATACAAGAAGAGTTAAAAGCGAAAAAAATGTAATTTAAATAATATGTAGTGTTAATTCCGCTAACTCACTCGTTTATACAGCTTGGATGCAGTACGCATGCACCGCCCTCCCGCCCGCAAAAAGTATGCACTCCTTTCTCCTGCATAAACGAGTGAGTTAGCGGAATTAACACTACATATTATTTAAATTACATTTTCTTGTACTATGGATTTCCGCAAAATAACGCCTGATTCCATTAATTATCTAGAGTTAAAAGCGTTAACGCCGCACACTGGCGCCGCCAATGAAAAAAAAATCTAGTAATTAGAGATAGAAAATCAAAACATGCTCTATTATTAGTTAAATACGGCGTTATAGTTAAAAATGACCGTTTTTAGCTGTAACGTCTTATTTAACTAAACCATAACATGTCAGATGTTCATTAGGTGACGTAAAAATGCTTAATTACTTCATTCAAATAGTTTGTTGAGCATAATTTGATTGTCTATCTCTAATTACCAGTAATTAGAGATAGAGATAGAGATTAGAGATAGAGATAACATCTAGATGTTTGTTTTTCATTGGCAGCGCTAGTGTGCGGCGTAAACGCTCTTAGTATTTTGCCATACAAATTCTCGTTTTCGTTAACGAATTGGAGAATCAAACTCGTCCTAGGCATCCAGAAGGGTAGGGGTACATTATAGTACCCCGTTAGGTCGTTTGTAGGGTTTGTTGCAGATCCGCCTGGCTTGCTTTTCTTAGTATGTCGCCATAACAACAATTTTTAGCGTTGTGTTCCGTCCGACAGATATGAGATAAATTTGTGAAGTGAAGTGGACTGCGCTTCCAACTGCAGCCCTAGCAAGATGAAGGTCCGTACTGGCAAGTAAATAGCCTATAACTGTCCCACTGCTGGGCAAAGGTCCATCATTGAAATCGTGTCGGGCTGAGCGCTTTGCCATACGGCTACCAAGGCGTTAGTCCCGTACATAACAATAAAACAAAATTGGTCCTTTCAAACGAGGCGTGAAGAAGCATCTCGTCGGCCGCAAGTTTTGGTATTTCCACTTCCCACATAACATCACGTGTTCTAGGGTCATCTACCGAGCTAAATACAAAATAAAACAAAACTAGTTTAATTAAAATTTTACCTAAAACATCTCAACTTATTAGACAATTGGAAAAACCATTGTGTAATTAAAAGCTGTGTATACAAATATACCCTGTATATTTACGTCTATAAGTTATATCCCGTATACAATTGAATGTGCAGTCGTAGTGCCGATCAAGAGGTCGTGGGACAAACGGCTAGCGACAATGTAGATAGGATCGCCAATTTTGTTCGCTCATTGTATTTCGTTGCGTTTATGACGTCACAAGCTCTGTTTAGTGGCACCCCGACATCGGTAATGAACAATTAGTGGCTGACTCTTGTGTTAATTAAACATATTGTGTTATTAATTTGTTGATTCTAATGTTCCTTGTTAAGGCGTGGGAGCCCTTGTCTTGTTTACTTTATATTACGTGTTAGTCTACCAAAGTTTTAATAAAAGGAGCTAGAATTTCGTGTTTGGGTTGCGATCTATGAAGTTAAGCAACATTCGAAATGCTTGGTCAGCGAATATGTCATCAAATTGGGTAGTAACTGTGGCGGTAGCCAAAGTAATATTAAAAAAACGATAGCGAAGTTCGAAAAGAATAAAATGTGTGGGATTGTCATAAGATTGACCACGTGATTTAGCGCGGCTTATGTCAATCCCATACATTTTATTCTTTTCGAACTTCGCTATCGTTTTCATAATGTTACTTTGGCTACAGCCACAGGTTAGTCAATGGAGAAGGTTTTTAATGACTATCGAAACGATTTTATATTAAAATAGAAATTGTATAAGAATGGCGAGCTATGAAAAAAAAATAGGTCAAAGAAATACATGCTAAAGCATTGCCATACAACGAGGCAATGCCGCCAGTCTCTTTGGTACATTACCAGTCGACAGCGACGCGGAGGAATTTTTTGACGCAATATTTTATTTTCATAATAGTTTTAGTTACTTAAGTTTCTTATCAAATTATTTGTAAAATCTGTCTGCTAAGGTTGAAATAAAATATATTATTATTTTAAAGAACTGTTACGTAAGTAAAGTGTTATCAAGTTTGTGGTATTTCATTAAGAAAAGTAAGAATCTCCATAGCTAATCGGTTGCAATAACTGTTGGATAGATGGCGTTACTGCCGCTAAAAAGCAGCCAAAATCAAAGCAGTGAAAAAATTCAGTACTTACGTCAGACTTCCCGGTAGCATAACGGTCAGCAGCCGCCCGTATTACGGAAGACCCAGGTTCGATTCCTGGCTGGGTCGGGTAGGCATTTTATTTTTTTCACTATGTTTTATACTTATTTAATTCAGCTTAAGTGCAGCAATAAGCACTCAAAAATAAAAAAAATAACTATTACGTGATGAAATTAATACATTTAATGTTCTGGAATTAATCATTGTGGTTGTCAGCTTCCCTACTAAAAATATCCCGAAGAGATCCTGCCCCCCGACCGCCTAACCGAATCGCTTTGACTACGCGTATAGTTTATGACGTTATCTTGCCACCTCGCACCGCCTATGAAAGCAATAACAAAAGCTAGAGGCTGTAGCTTTCGATATTGCTTTCATAGGCAGCACGAAACGACAAGATGACGTCATAAACCACACACGAAGTCAAAGCGATCGGTTAGGCGGTCGGACCCCTATTCTTTATGCAGTCCGGTCTCATTTTCGGTCGTTGTCACAAGATGGCAGTCGTTGAATCCCACCAACTCGCCCCAATATAACCCAATATTTGAACAATTCAAATATGTATAAGAGTTAAAACTATTTAATATTTTATACAAACTGTTTGTTTCAGTAACCGTTTTCCAATCACATTTATTTTGGTAATGGTCCGAATCAACGAAGCTAATAGGAGCCACATTCGCTGATTCATACCATGGTAGCCGTGGTTCGAAACACCCAATTCAGAAAGCTTCATTCTGCGATTCACCACCGTGGTGGGAACCAGTCGTGGTGTTAATTGATGAAGTACCCATATTAATTAATACTTAAAGATTTATGTAATAAGTTTTTATGGAGAAGTGGTGTTTTGGCCTAGGCTTTTTTGTTTGGTCACGTAAACAAAAACGATTTGTATGGTGTTGAAACGCCTCTTAGTGGAAAACAAGGACAGTTAATTTTACGCAAAATAAATTCCGTTTTCGTTAAAATGAACTCTGAAATTTGAGAAAATAAACAGTTTATTAAAATTTTTAAACGCAGTGCGTATTACATTGCCTAGTTCTTCTCTAAAATTCATTGCTTAGGAGGAATCTGTCCACATGAGTATTCATATTTCTTGGCCATTATTCGATGTCCAAATAACTGACAATGACATGTTTTTGACTTTTTCTGTTGATTATACCCTTGGCCACAAGTCTACAAAGAAAACACTAACTAATTTGACAAGTCCGTGGTTGTAGAGCCCATAGAGTTTAATAAGGGCTCGTGTGCCTCTTAGGGTACACGAACTCGGCGGAACCGCTCCCTCTGTATCAAATAAAAATAAATATAAAAATACCAATAGTTCCTCCACTCAGAATAACATTGTAAAATCTGAGACTATCATGTTTAGTGATGAACTTGGGAAATCCATAGGCCAATTATTAAGTACGTATTTGGGACAAACTGTTACTAATTATTGTACGCCTGGTTTAACTTATCATGATATTATTAGAAAAATTATGAATTACAAATTTAATGAAAACACCACACTATTGGTTTTAGTGGGACACAGGGGAAGTATGGACAAGACTGAACTGTTAAAATGTTTTGATTTATTGTATTCATTAAATGTTAAAAATGTTGTTTTGTTCACACTTCCTTATAGCCAAAGCTTGCCACAGACTGAAAACAATATAAGGCATAAAATAAATATGACATTACATACTCTGACTTTTAATAATAAGAATAAATTCCATTTAATTGACCTAAATAAATATTTAGATAATAAATTATATTTGACAAAAGATAAACTTTATCTTAATAAACATCTTAAGAGACAGATAGCATTATCGCTATCATATTATATTGAATACTCAGCCAAAAATTTGGCTAGCCTATCTGCCCCTATTGGGCAGAACATTGACATTGTAAATTGTACTTTGGAATCTGTTCCAAATCAATCTGTTTACAATAATTTAAATTGATCACTAAGACAATAGAGGAAAACTGTTGCGACTTAAATATTAAGACAAATGAAATGTCCACCTTTATAAACATTATACATCAAAACATTCAGGGCTTTTCTGGAAAAGAATTAGAATTAGAATTATATATAAATGAAAAAAATGTACATGTATTATGCTTAACCGAGCACTGGTTAAAACAATGCGAACTGTTAGTAAGCATTGATAATTATAAAGTCATTAGTTCGTTCACAAGAGAGTCTGCTATAAGAAGTGGGTCACTGATATTGACATGATATTATTAGAAAAATTATGAATTACAAATTCAATGAAAAAACCACACTATTGGTTTTAGTGGGACACAGGGGAAGTATGGACAAGACTGAACTGTTAAAATGTTTTGATTTATTGTATTCATTAAATGTTAAAAATGTTGTTTTGTTCACACTTCCTTATAGCCAAAGCTTGCCACAGACTGAAAACAATATAAGGCATAAAATAAATATGACATTACATACTCTGACTTTTAATAATAAGAATAAATTCCATTTAATTGACCTAAATAAGTATTTAGATAATAAATTATATTTGACAAAAGATAAATTTTATCTTAATAAATATCTTAAGAGACAGATAGCATTATCGCTATCATATTATATTGAATACTCAGCCAAAAATTTGGCTAGCCTATCTGCCCCTATTGGGCAGAATATTGACATTGTAAATTGTACATTGGAATCTGTTCCAAATCAATCCGTTTACAATAATTTAAATTGATCACTCAGACAATAGAGGAAAACTCTTGCGACTTAAATATTAAGACAAATGAAATGTCCACCTTTATAAACATTATACATCAAAACATTCAGGGCTTTTCTGGAAAAGAATTAGAATTAGAATTATATATAAATGAAAAAAATGTACATGTATTATGCTTAACCGAGCACTGGTTAAAACAATGCGAACTGTTAGTAAGCATTGATAATTATAAAGTCATTAGTTCGTTCACAAGAGAGTCTGCTATAAGAGGTGGGTCACTGATATTAATTAACGATACATTACAATCCTTTGAGCGTAAAGACATAGTATCTCTCTCAGTTGAACGAAATATTGAACTATCATGTGCGGAGCTCGAGCAGTATGTTATTGTTTGTGTGTATAGGCCTCCCTCTGGTAATTACCACTTATTTGAGTCCATTATGGAAGAAACCTTGCAAAAGGTATGCAATTGTAAAAAGAGGATAGTTGTATGTGGCGACTTTAATATAAATATTTTAGATGACTCACAGAACTCGGTAAGGTTTCTTAATCTTTTCAAATCGTTTAACTTGCAAAATCTTTTTGATGAACCTACAAGAGTTACAGCCACATCAGCTACCTGTTTAGATAATATTTTTTCTAATTGTAATGATATTGAGAAATCAATAATAAATTTTATAAATTCTGATCACAGCGGTCAGATAGTTAGATTTGAGCACCAATATGAATGTCTTTCAATGAATATTTTATACAGGCCAGTGACCACTAATCGATTAGACAGATTTAAGAAGAATGTTAATGATAAAGTGTTACAAATACCATGTAACAATGACAAAGCGAACATCTTATACGACAATCTATTCGAAATAATCAAAAAAGAGTTTAATAACAACTTTACTCAAAAATTAATCAAAGTAGATAAGTCTAAAACTAAATTCAGTGATTGGGCCACAGCTGGCATCTACAGGAGTAGAAATAGATTGTATCAATTATATGATATAAAGGCAAACTCTAAGGATCCAAGTGTAATTGAATATGTTAAAAATTATTCAAAAATGTTCAAAAAAGTTTGTTCCATAGCAAAGGCCAACTACATTCGGGCAAAGATTGTGAATTCAAAAAATAAAATAAAAGCCACTTGGAACGTCATTAATAAAGAAACTTGTAAAGTAAGGTCTCGTGATCGTATACTTGAACTCAAAGTCGATAATGCTTACATCAATGGTGATACGGAAGTGGCAGGCGCGTTTGAAACATTTTTCTCAAAAATTCCACTCATTACATCAAATAAATTAAATTCTTGTAAACATCTTGCCCAGTCTCTTCTTGTGTCTAGTGTAAAAATATGTAATATTCCATTCAATTTTCACTATATTGATTCTGATATAATAATAAAAGCTTTTAGAGAACTTAATATAAAAAAGACTGAGGATCTTTGGGGTATCTCCACTGATATATTAAAATCTATAATATCTTCTATCGCGTCTAATTTAGCAATAATATTTAATAAATGCGTTGATGAATGTGTATTTCCAGATTTAATGAAGTACAGTAAAATTATACCGTTATTTAAAACAGGCGATAAAAGTGACCCATCTAATTTTCGGCCTATATCCATACTACCGGCTCTTAGTAAAATTTTTGAAAAAGTTATTTTTAATCAATTGCTGTCACATTTTACAGATAACCAGTTACTTCATAACAAACAATTCGGTTTCACTAAAGGTAGAAATACAACCGACGCGGGAGTTGCACTCATTAAGCATATTTTCGATGCATGGGAGCAGAAACAGGATGCGATAGGTATCTTCTGTGATTTATCGAAAGCTTTCGACTGTGTCGATCACGATACTTTATTATTAAAAATGGAACATTATGGTGTCTCAGACAACTCACTTACCTTATTGAAATCATACCTCACTGGCAGAGTTCAAAAAGTTAATATTAACGGTACTGATTCTTCTGGCGCCCCGTTACTTATGGGGGTGCCCCAGGGTTCAATATTAGGACCTCTTTTATTTCTCATTTATGTAAATGATCTACCTTACTACACCGAAGATCTTTGTGAGATAGTATTATTTGCTGATGACACCTCATTGATTTTTAAAGTTGATAGACATAGAGCAATATTTGACGACGTAAGTAATACTCTCTCTCAAATATTACATTGGTTTACCACTAATAACTTGCTGCTTAATGCAAAAAAAACTAAATGTGTGAAATTCACGATGCCCAATGTGAAGCAGGTTAATACCAGTATCACTATGAACGATGAAATAGTTGAAATAGTTAACTCGACAGTTTTCCTGGGTATTACCTTAGATCATAAATTACAATGGGGTTCTCATATTGCTGCCCTGGCAGGAAGACTTAGCTCAGCTGCCTATGCGGTTAGAAAAATGAGGTCACTTACTGATGTAGAAACGGCAAGATTGGTTTACTTTAGTTACTTTCACAGCGTCATGTCGTATGGTATTTTATTGTGGGGCTCAGCGGCTGACATTGAAACCATTTTTGTTTTACAGAAAAGAGCCATTCGAGCTATTTATAGCCTTAAGCCCCGTGATACGCTGAGAGAGTTATTTAAGCAGATTAATATTTTAACTGTAGCTTCACAGTATATTTATGAAAATATCATTTATGTTTATAAAAACTTAGATAAATTCGAAAAAAAAAGTAATACCCATAATTTTAACACAAGAAACAAAAACAAACTTGCTGTTCCAAAACTTAGACTCAATAAAGTTGGTAATTCATTTGTTGGGAAATGTATAAAAATATACAATAAAGTGCCTTTCACTCTAACAGAATTGCCATTACACAAGTTTAAGACAGAAATAAAACAAGGTCTAATGAAAAAAGGTTACTATAAAATTGATGATTATTTTAATGATAAGAATGTGTGGTCATCTTAGTCTGCTCGCCTGCACATGTTATTTCACATTGTAAGTAGTTACACTTTTTTATAAAAGGTTATTATTAAAGTCAAAGAATAATTGGATGATAAAACAGCCTGGTTGTAATAAAAAACACATTATACTCTATTTGTATCAATATACATAATAAAATTAATTTATATAATTTTTATACTGATATGATAGTTTTGAACAGTGTCCTACAGATAACAAACAGCGTTAAATAGATCATTAAGTTTTTATTTAAAGTATCTTGAGTGTGTCATGCTCTCTTTATTGTCTCTGCGGTGGTGGCGTGTGCGTCGGGTCGTTACGTTCCCTAAAATATGGTTGAGCGAAGCGATGGCTGATTCATATGTCATACTCGTGAACGGGTGCCGCCTGTGGAGGCTGGTCTGCTCTTGCATACTTATCTCATTGTTAGTATTAATTACTATAGTTTGACTTTGTTTTTCTTAAACAATTTTTGACTTTTATTAGAGTACTGTAGTGGTACTGTATGACATTGTGGAAATTTAACTTATACCAGATGTAAATTTGATATATTAGATTTGTTTATTTGTTTTGTTTTTTTACATGTTGTAGTTGTCTTCTATATTTTTTGTGTTTATTTGTAATGGAAAGTGTCCTGCTATGATAGGGCATTTTCCAATTTTTATTTTTTTGACGCTGTAAGGGAGAAAAGAGCTGGACACTTGCT
Organism: Eudonia lacustrata; assembly: GCA_947562085.1. Lineage (NCBI taxonomy): Eukaryota > Metazoa > Arthropoda > Insecta > Lepidoptera > Crambidae > Eudonia > Eudonia lacustrata. The sequence goes on from OX387313.1 coordinate 20,774,961, forward strand.
GAGTTTCTTGCCGGTTCTTCTCAGTGCAAGATCTCCCGCCCAGAGTAGACTTACGAACCGATGGCATAGCGACATTCATAAGAGCTACTTGTAGCCAAAACTGAATAAATGATTTTTGAATTTGAATTTGAATTTGAATTTGAATTATTAATTAACGATACATTACAATCAAAGGAGCGTAAAGACATAGTATCTCTCTCAGTTGAACGAAATATTGAACTATCATGTGCGGAGCTCGAGCAGTATGTTATTGTTTGTGTGTATAGGCCTCCCTCTGGTAATTACCACTTATTTGAGTCCATTATGGAAGAAACCTTGCAAAAGGTATGCAATTGTAAAAAGAGGATAGTTGTATGTGGCGACTTTAATATAAATATTTTAGATGACTCGCAGAACTCGGTAAGGTTTCTTAATCTTTTCAAATCGTTTAACTTGCAAAATCTTTTTGATGAACCTACAAGAGTTACAGCCACATCAGCTACCTGTTTAGATAATATTTTTTCTAATTGTAATGATATTGAGAAATCAATAATAAATTTTATAAATTCTGATCACAGTGGTCAGATAGATAGATTTGAGCACCAATATGAACGTCCTTCAATGAATATTTTATACAGGCCAGTGACCACTCATCGATTAGACAGATTTAAGAAGAATGTTAATGATAAAGTGTTACAAATACCATGTAACAATGACAAAGCGAACATCTTATACGACAATCTATTCGAAATAATCAAAAAAGAGTTTAAAAACAATTTTACTCAAAAATTAATCAAAGTATATAAGTCTAAAACTAAATTCAGTGATTGGGCCACAGCTGGCATTTACAGGAGTAGAAATAGATTGTATCAATTATATGATATAAAGGCAAACTCTAAGGATCCAAGTGTAATTGAATATGTTAAAAATTATTCAAAAATGTTCAAAAAAGTTTGTTCCATAGCAAAGGCCAACTACATTCGGGCAAAGATTGTGAATTCAAAAAATAAAATAAAAGCTACTTGGAACGTCATTAATAAAGAAACTTTTAAAGTAAGGTCTCGTGATCGTATACTTGAACTCAAAGTCGATAATGCTTACATCAATGGTGATACGGAAGTGGCAGGCGCGTTTGAGACATTTTTCTCAAAAATACCACTCATTACATCAAATAAATTAAATTCTTGTAAACATCTTGCCCAGTCTCTTCTTGTGTCGAGTGTAAAAATATGTAATATTCCATTCAATTTTCACTATATTGATTCCGATATAATAATAAAAGCTTTTAGAGAACTTAATATAAAAAAGACTGAGGATCTTTGGGGTATCTCCATTGATATATTAAAATCTATAATATCTTCTATCGCGTCTAATTTAGCAATAATATTTAATAAATGCGTTGATGAATGTGTATTTCCAGATTTAATGAAGTACAGTAAAATTATACCGTTATTTAAAACAGGCGATAAAAGTGACCCATCTAATTTTCGGCCTATATCCATACTAACGGCTCTTAGTAAAATTTCTGAAAAAGTTATTTTTAATCAATTGCTGTCACATTTTACAGATAACCAGTTACTTCATAACAAACAATTCGGTTTCACTAAAGGTAGAAATACAACCGACGCGGGATTTGCACTCATTAAGCATATTTTCGATGCATGGGAGCAGAAACAGGATGCGATAGGTATCTTTTGTGATTTATCGAAAGCTTTCGACTGTGTCGATCATGATACTTTATTATTAAAAATGGAACATTATGGTGTCTCAGACAACTCACTTACCTTATTGAAATCATACCTCACTGGCAGAGTTCAAAAAGTTAATATTAACGGTACTGATTCTTCTGGCGCCCCGTTACTTATGGGAGTGCCCCAGGGTTCAATATTAGGACCTCTTTTATTTCTCATTTATGTAAATGATCTACCTTACTACACCGAAGATCTTTGTGAGATAGTATTATTTGCTGATTGATTTTTAAAGTTGATAGACATAGAGCAATATTTGACGACGTAAGTAATACTCTCTCTCAAATATTACATTGGTTTACCACTAATAACCTGCTGCTTAATGCAAAAAAAAACTAAATGTGTGAAATTCACGATGCCCAATGTGAAGCAGGTTAATACCAGTATCACTATGAACGATGAAATAGTTGAAATAGTTAACTCGACAGTTTTCCTGGGTATTACCTTAGATCATAAATTACAATGGGGTTCTCATATTGCTGCCCTGGCAGGAAGACTTAGCTCAGCTGCCTATGCGGTTAGAAAAATGAGGTCACTTACTGATGTAGAAACGGCAAGATTGGTTTACTTTAGTTACTTTCACAGCGTCGTATGGTATTTTATTGTGGGGCTCAGCGGCTGACATTGAAACCATTTTTGTTTTACAGAAAAGAGCCACTTGAGCTATTTATAGCCTTAAGGTGATACGCTGAGAGAGTTATTTAAGCAGATTAATATTTTAACTGTAGCTTCACAGTATATTTATGAAAATATCATTTATGTTTATAAAAACTTAGATAAATTCGAAAAAAAAGTAATACCCATAATTTTAACCCAAGAAATAAAAACAAACTTGATGTTCCAAAACTTAGACTCAATAAAGTTGGTAATTCATTTGTTGGGAAATGTATAAAAATATACAATAAAGTGCCTTTCACTCTAACAGAATTGCCACTACACAAGTTTAAGACAGAAATAAAACAAGGTCTAATGAAAAAAGGTTATTATAAAATTGATGATTATTTTAATGATAAGAATGTGTGGTCATCTTAGTCTGCTCGCCTGCACATGTTATTTCACATTGTAAGTAGTTACACTTTTTTATAAAAGGTTATTATTAAAGTCAAAGAATAATTAGATGATAAAACAGCCTGGTTGTAATAAAAAACACATTATACTCTATTTGTATCAATATACAAAATAAAATTAATTTATATAATTTTTATACTGATATGATAGTTTTGAACAGTGTCCTACAGATAACAAACAGCGTTGCGTTAAATAGATCATTAAGTTTTTATTTAAAGTATCTTGAGTGTGTCATGCTCTCTTTATTGTCTCTGCGGTGGTGGCATGTGCGTCGGGTCGTTACGTTCCCTAAAATATGGTTGAGCGAAGCGATGGCTGATTCATATGTCATACTCGTGAACGGGTGCCGCCTGTGGAGGCTGGTCTGCTCTTGCATACTTATCTTATTGTTAGTATTAATTACTATAGTTTGACTTTGTTTTTCTTAAACAATTTTTGACTTTTATTAGAGTACTGTAGTGGTACTGTATGACATTGTGGAAATTGAAACTTATACCGGATGTAAATTTGATATATTAGATTTGTTTATTTTTTTTTTGTTTTTTTACATGTTGTGGTTGTCTTCTATATTTTTTGTGTTTATTTGTAATGGAAAGTGTCCTGCTATGATAGGGCATTATCCAATTTTTATTTTTTTTGACGCTGTAAGGAAGAAAAGAGCTGGGCACTTGCTGATTTTTCTTGCCGGTTCTTCTCAGTGCAAGATCTACTTACGAACGAGACTTACGAACCGATGGCATAGCGACATTCATAAGAGCTACTTGTAGAATAAATGATTTTTGAATTTGAATTGGATTTGAATTTGTGTACCACATACGGTACACCAGACTGTTAACGTGTTAAATGTTCAACATCACATCTTTCATCATCGGAATCGCATCTAGACCGGATTTTCCTAGTTCCTTTACCAAGAAACCACATTAAAAGTTCTAGCAAAAAGCAAACAGAACAACGTGAAACTCCAATCTGATACGAGACGATTGCAATAACCAGGGCGCATTGTGTAGGTAAATACAAACAGTAGGTAATTATCATGGAAAACCTAAAGAATTAAACAATGAATTTAATTTGGTATGCAAGCGATACGAGATAAGAACTAGTAGTTTCAGGAAACGACAGCCGTGGGAGGCGGATTGCAATGAATGGACATTAAAATATGACATTTTGATATTGTTCGACCTTAACAGCGCATAATATTACGCGTTTGGGAATTACGTTTTACGAGTGGAAGTAAAATTTTGTTGAAAAATATAATGATCTAAAGCCGGTTCCGAGTAGGCTTCCTTTTGACTACCTCTACTAGTTACCACGGTAGTCTAGTGGTTAGATCACCATTTCCCCAGGGGTCTAGGAATCAATTCCCAGTGGGGGGTAGAAGAAATAACAACAAGGCACAAGAGTGCCCTGTTATAAAATAATACAAGAATCTTTTTTTTTTTGTTTTGTCATATATTTTTTTGTGTAACATAGTTACAAGATATAACTCACCTCATAACTACAAAGCTCATTATACGTCCCCTCTGCTGGTGTACGAGCCTTTCACGTAGATGGATAGGGAGAACGAACCACGCGGGCCCAGTGCGGATTGACGTTCTTTCCGAAGCAAGGAGGAGCCCGAGATCATATATTTTTGTCACCCATCCGATGACCAGTATTTGTGAAAGTAGCTTCACCTTAGCTATCGCAGACCAGGATAGAATTATACTTATATGATTATAAAAGTACTAGCGACCCGCCCCGGTTTCGCACGGGTGCAATGCTGATACACGCAACCGCTATGTCCCTGCATTTTAAAGCTGTAATATCTTCGAAAATATTCATTTAAATTACATGCTGTAAAAGGCCATATTGATCTATATTAAATGCACAATGTGAAGGTATTAAATTGGATAAGGATTAATGCTGTATTGCTTAAAATCGCTTCGTAAATAAGCCATTATTTCTCGTAAAAAATAAAGGATAAAAAATGATTATTATGGGTTTTCCCTAAGAGATAGACATATACCATCGCTGACTTTTTTGTAGACCTTTTTAAGGTGTACAATACTGTAGTAAATGTACTACTTTTGATCTATCTCGTAGGATTCAGCCAGCGTTTGAAATGTAAGCGCAATAAAGTGTGAAACCTTTTAAATTATCAGTGTTTCTCTACTATATTATGCATGTATTTATACATTTAACCTTCCTCTTGAATCACTCTATCTACTGAAAAAAACCGCATTAATCCGTTGCGTAGTTTCAAAGATCTAAGCATACATACACACATAGGGACAGCGGGAAGCGACTTTGTTTTATACTATGTAGTGATAATACTTACTTGTTTTTACTAAAGTATATAAGTAAGAGAAAATTGATTTACGTTCTATAATTAAAGGTACCTACCTACTCAGTTATTTTTATTATTTCCTACAATGCAATTTTTACATAGTCACCTTTTACAGTAGTAATAATACCAATATACTGTCCCACAGCTGGGCAAAGGCCTCCATCAATGAAATCAAGTCATCACTGCAATTGATGGCTATTGGCTTAATCACCACGCTTGCCAAAATGCACGTGGTTAATACCAAACCCGGCTATGCATCGAAAAGTCCAAAACACACTGCCGGACCTGGGAATTGTACCCAGGACCTTCAAGTATCAAACTGAGCGTTTTGTTACTCGGCCACTGAGGCAGACCTCAGGCATACCATTTGACAAATTTTCACTTCTACTAATAAAACACAAACAATAAGTAAACATCCCACTGCTAAACACAAACAATCCCACCATACAATAATGGAAATGACAAGACCCCATCCCCGGCTCTAATGTAAAATCTTAATGAGAAACTCAAGCCTTCTAAAACACGAAGACTAAATGGACACACATTCCTAGATGATCCTTAGCCCAGAGGTGCAATTGAACGGGTAACAATAATTTTTACATTTTGATATCAATAACGAGTGCTTCCACCGGTATTCATAGTGACACTGAAAATTCTCAATAGGTATATAATGAAATAAACACATTGTAATTAATTCAAAAATAATTATATTTCATACTGTGTTTTTTATTATTTTTAATTACAAGATCAAAATGAACGAGGAAGAGGAAGGCTTTCGATCTAAAGGCTTCGTCAGACAACGGCGTTTATTTGGCGCTTGGATGGCTGTCGATGTTGTGTTCGGCGCGATGCTGTCGGGGCTCGAATAGTGTCTCTGTTGGTAGTTCACGCGTTCCCGGTGTCACACTCTATCGGCATCTGTGGACCCTTTCGTAGACTGTCTTAATCAAGGTCATATTGAGGCCATATCAAGGCCATGGTAATTTTTAACGAATCTACTAAAGGAAGTCACGGTGAGGCTTAAATGCAGTTATGGTGTGGCTGAATAAATAGGCGTCAGTATGCTAGCCTCATTCGTCTACCATGAGGTGACGGATAAGGATGGATCCTGTCTCTAAACTCAAGATAATAATTAATAATAATACATCTAATGAGGCTCTCGTTAGGCGGCTGGATCAAGGGCCTGATCTAGAAGGCAGTTCTCCTCGATACGGCACACATTGTGAGGAGGTCCCTGACTCTGGAGCCCTAACCACCGGTAGCTTGGACCCTGATGCCGGCGGACCCCTACTTTTTAATATTTTTAAATGTTTTATTTATTTTGTTTTTAGAAAATATTTAAAAATGTAAATTTATATAAGATAAAATAAATAAAGGCTATAATAATATAATATATTTATTTTCGTCAATAAAGTAACATAAGTACATGAGAAACATTACATTGCATTCCTTGGCTAGTTGTAAGAGATGTCTCGAGAATGCTCAAACTTCCTTAAGCATTTTCTCTCTGGCGGGCATCCGCTGCTGGCCATTGCTTATGCCAGTCCCGGATCTCAAAACTCTGGTAATTGCTTTTGATAGTTCGGATCACTGGCGAAATTTGAAGGAATAGTCTTCGTGGCTAGAGCATTTAAACATCTGTTTTTCCTGGTACATTGGTAGGTACATACCTCCTGAAGATCCGAAAGACATTACAGAATGCCATTGCAAAATTCAAAATTCAAAATTCAAAATCATTTATTCAGTTTAGGCTACAAATAGCTCTTATGAAGGTCATTATGCCATCGGTTCGTAAGTCTACTCTGGGCGGGAGATCTTGTACTGAGAAGAACCGGCAAGAAACTCAGCAAGTGTCCAGCTCTTTTCTCCCTTAAAGCGTCAAAAATATTGGAAAATGCCCTATCATAAAAGGACACTTTCCATCACAAATAAAAACACAAAATATAAAGGACAATCACACATATTAAAAAAAACAAAAGAGAAAATATAATAATATCTACATTTGCAAAACATCAGTTACCAGTTAAAAATTTTCACTATGTCATACAGCACTAATAAAGGTCAAAAATTGTCTAAGAAAGAAAAAAAACTAAATTAAACTATATTTAATAATAATAAAAATAATGATATGCAAGAGCAGACCAGCCTCCACAGGCGGCACCCGTTCACGAGTATGACATATGAATCAGCCATCGCTTCACTCAACCATATCTTAGAGAATGTAACGACCCGACGCACATGCCACCACCGCAGAGACAGTAAAGAGAGCATGCCACACTCAAGCTACTCTAAATAAAAACCTAATGAAAAGTTTAACGTAACATAAATATTATTATTGCGAAATACACCTAGACATCCGATGGCATTATAGAATGTAGTTTATCGTAAACAAAAAAGCATAATGGTCAGTGCAGCCGCCCGGATTGCGGAAGACCCAGGTTCGATTCCTGGCTGGCGGCGGCGCTACTTTCTCACAGTTTTCCACTGGTGGAGCATGCTGGCGTGTCTGGTGCCGATACAAGCGGAAGCGTGGCGTGTTTTAAGCAAAATTTAAATATTGAGTCTTTTATTTATCTACATAATAATTAGTACAACAAACGCCGGCCTAACGCCACGCTAGCGTCGGGCTTTACAACGCAAGCTGTTTGACAAAACCTTTATCGTGTACTGTGATGGTAAGATTGAAGCTCAAAAGGGATTTTATTTTTATTTATGTATTTAAAGGTTCATGTATATGTATACTAACGGTTCACAAAAAGGTGTAAAGGTACATTTTACAAGTATAGACAAGGGCAACGCTTATTTCAATCTGTAATGTCTGACAGCGGCTTACTTACTTTTAAATAGTGATAGAGATTGAAATATGTAAAAAGAATGTTTGTTGACTACAATCCACTTAACTCGAGTTTAATGAGAGAGAGAAATTGCATGAAGGTGCAGTACAGCAAGTAAAAAAATAGTGAAACAATTTAAGGTTAAGGTATAATGTATATGTATACTAACGGTTCACAAAAAGTTGTAAAGGTACATTTTACAAGTACAGTACAAGGGCAACGCTTATTTCAATCTGTAATGTCTGACAGCGGCTTACTTACTTTTAAATAGTGATAGAGATTGAAATATGTAAAAAGAATGTTTGTTGACTACAATCCACTTAACTCGAGTTTAATGAGAGAGAGAAATTGCATGAAGGTGCAGTACAGCAAGTAAAAAAATAGTGAAACAATTTAAGGTTAAGGTATAATGTATATGTATACTAACGGTTCACAAAAAGGTGTAAAGGTACATTTTACAAGTACAGTACAAGGGCAACGCTTATTTCAATCTGTAATGTCTGACAGCGGCTTACTTACTTTTAAATAGTGATAGAGATTGAAATATGTAAAAAGAATGTTTGTTGACTACAATCCACTTAACTCGAGTTTAATGAGAGAAAGAAATTGCATGAAGGTGCAGTACAGCAAGTTAAAAAATAGTGAAACAATTTAAGGTTAAGGTATAATGTATATGTATACTAACGGTTCACAAAAAGGTGTAAAGGTACATTTTACAAGTACAGTACAAGGGCAATGCTTATTTCAATCTGTAATGTCTGACAGCGGCTTACTTACTTTTAAATAGTGATAGAGATTGAAATATGTAAAAAGAATGTTTGTTGACTACAGTCCACTTATCTCGAGTTTATTGAGAGAAAGAAATTGCATGAAGGTGCAGTAAGTACAGCAAGTAAAGAAATAGTGAAAAAATTTAAGGTTTAGGCAAGTTAATAGGAATAAAATAATGTTATTTTATTGCACTGGCAATTTATAAAGTACCATGACTCTTTAGTCTTATTAGCGCCGCCTACTTTGATCTTTCGTGATTCAAGTACCATTCGAGTACCTATACCTTACTCTGCCGCACTTTCTATTAAAATTCATTAGAGGCAAATAAAGTTATTTATTATTATTACATATTGTATGTAACTATGTATTTTTTTCTCAGCTTTAAGCCGGTATTCACTGTAATTACGGGTACAAAACAAGTAATTACAGGGTGTGGTGTGATATCTGTATTTATGGTGTAGGGTTATTTCTGAATCTTTCGGTTGCATGAACTTCCTTAGAATTGGGCAAGTAGTAAGGATAGCGGCTTTCTGTAATGTGTTTGTTGTATTCTCATTCAAATTATTTTAAGGTTTATTTTAATGTTATTTGGCACTACGCCGATAATACAGATGAGAATGGGCACTATATATACTTTATTGTTATTACTAATAACCTCAGACCAATGTTAAAGACCTACGGACCTTGAAGACATAAGCATATTTTTTTTATATATATTTATTTGGAATAACATCCAATTACAAAATGTGTCTTGTCTTCTACTACAGCTTAAATTATAGAACCTTACTAATTTTGTAACCAAAGTAATAATAAGTAGTAATTAAAAAATTAAATAAGTATTATAAAACTTTTTTATTTTACAGGAATGTAATAATTGTAAGGTTATTAGAAATCATTACCTACCTTTTTTGACGACTCTTAGCCCACGAGACAGTTGAATTATATACTTATACGTATACAATGATCGAACAGTACCTCCCTAGTTAATTATTAAGTAAACTAACAGTTAAAAAGATAGAATAAAACTCATAAGTATTGGTGGTATTATATACATATTTAATAGAGACATCTTACAGCTAGAATTATTAAACTATCAGTTCGTTAAAAGATTCCACTAATTAGAGAGAAGTAATGTTTTTAGCTATAAATGAAAATAATTTTATGTGGTACAATTAATACATAAATTATAGGTAATAGTTAAGTAAGCTATAAGTTTTTCTTAAATGAAAATCTATTGTAAAGTACAAAGCAATGTATGTACTGTGATAATATAAGTATTTGAAACACTTAATTATAATGATAATAAGCTACAGGTTATTGAGCATCATTTAGTAGATTAATTATATTATAATTCTATTATATTTACAAAGTTTCTTAACTAAAACGTAGGACTGCAGTCCAAACTCATCGAATAGATTTGAACAAAAATAACATAAATTAACACTGAAAGAAGGCAATGCGTATTCGTTTTTAGTACATTTATGTTCACATTTACTCTTGTTAACGAATGTTATGGTAACTTAGCGCTTAATCACAAAATCGTGGGAAGATATGAAAATTGTATATACTTAATAAGCATAGAAATATATATATTTTAACATCACATAATAAGTTCTTGAACATTATATTATATTTATATTTAGGAAAATAGTTACAATGTATCTAAGCTTAGCTTACCATCATAATATTTCTTATTTTATTACTTTTACACCGAATATTTAAAGTAGTAAATATTGAAATGAAACAACTTTTACGGATCTACTCGCGTTTATTTTACACATTACTTATTTACCCCCTTACAAATAAACACTATTTAAGCATTTATTTAGTTAATCATTGTTTTGTCTCTTTTTCTCAAATTGAGAACGACGTTTGTGTGACGTTGACAAAACAATGATTAACTAAGTAAATGCTTAAATAGTGTTTATTTGTAAGGGGGTAAATGTTTATCCTGACGTTTTGAACCCTTTGCAGGGTCCGTGGTCACAGGGAGACTGAGGTGTTGGTTGTCTCATAATTAGTTGGTAGCTTGTATATGTAATGAGGGTTCATTTAAATTTAATCAGGTGCGTTCTGTTTTACGCAGAAAGAGCTTACAGTATCTTTTGGTCTGGCAGTATGGTGTTGGGGCTGGGATTTAATATTTTGTATGATGGGATCCCATGCTGGTGGTAGATTCCAACCATCTTCTCTATTAAAATTAGGATGTTTTTTAATTTCAATAGCCTCGCGTATCATCCTGGGGATGAAACGTTGTTCTCTAGCGAGTATTTGTGGTTTATCAAATCTGATGTAATGGTTGGGCCCCTCTAAGGAATGTTCGCATACAGCAGACTTTTTTTTACGCCTATGCTTGACGTCAGCTATGTGTTCTTTAACGCGGGTTCTTAGTCCTAGTTTCGCAGTCTCCCTGTGACCACGAACCCTGCAAAGGGTTCGAAACGTCAGGATAAACATTAAATAAGTAATGTGTAAAATAAACGCGAGTAGATCCGTAAAAGTTGTTTCATTTCAATGTGTAGTGTTCGCGTAAACTTTGGAAAACAATAGTAGTAAATATTTAAATTGAAAAAAAAAACATTCAATTATGTTGCACTAAATTATTACCCTAAATACACACACGCTGTATATATTTAGGGCAATAATTAGACAAGCCTATAAAGACCAAAGTTGTTTATAAGCAATACAGGCTATTACTAATACCTTCCCAAATTATTTAAATAAGGGTTGATTAACATGTTGACCGCCGCCGGGCCCAGACACAACAGGAATTCAATTGTTTCTCGGTCAAATGGCGTTAAGAGTGATAAGAAAACTAACAACAAAAGAGTTCAAATAAATCATAGAATCTAAATGTGAGTTCACATTAAGCAACATGTTACATAACTGTGTTACATAACAACTTTACAAAACAATCAGTGTAAGGTTGTTTTATTAACACTTATCGTCCACACTAATATAACATGCTACATAACTATACTACATAACATGTTTTGTCATGTAGTCTGGACGCACCTATTAAGGTGCAAGATAAGTAAGACATTACTATACTTCCACCTTCGATCAATTATTGGGTCCTTACCTATGAAATTTACGTTTTTTTCTCACTTACTAATAGGTGTATTACTTCTAAAAGTCAATACCGGTTGTTAATATTATTATACACCTTTAATTAGAACTATGTTACTAAGGCTTAAGGCTTCAGTAATAACAATGATTATTCATTTTGTGTCTTTATCACCCAATTTTTTTTTAAATTGACTACTGTTTTTTTTTGCAGAATTGTCCATTTGTTTTATTGTGGCTTTGAAGGGACTTGATTTTTTTTCTTTTTAATATCTGTTATATTTAGCTAGTGAAACAAACATACTACTCTACCATTTTTATAGTGATAACATAAATAGATGCTAAGGAAATAAAAAAAACGTTAGTATAAAAAATAAAATTTTATGAAAAACGTCAATTTCATAGATAAGGACCTAATAATTATGTACTAGATTCCCGATGAGCGCTTGAAAAACGGTACGCGACTTTGGGGCAACGGAGTCACAATGACGTTTGTGGCGATGACAGTAAATATTAAGTACAAATATTTTGCAACCTTAATTTAATCTTTATGTTTAAGATTTAAGGTTCACAGTAAGCTGAAGTTGTTGATGCTATCCAATGTTTTTTCAGATTTTGTTATTCGAAATTTAAATGAATAGGTATGAGCTAACAGGACCTCTTTCGATTAGAGTTGCATTATTGTTCCGGATCCTTAATCTAGTTTTTAATTGATCGCAGACTTCTACTATTTTCTGTGGGTCTAGCACGGATAAATGAACGTATTTTCTTTTGTCGTGATGTCGCACGAAGTAATATTCATTTTTTTTAAAGTGTAGTTCGTTCCCTTACTAAGGAACCGGCTAAGGTTATAGAACATGCTGCCATGTCATTAGTTTCTTAATTTAATTAGTACTTTTCCTTCATGTATGATGATGAATGAAAGAAAAGAGAAGGGAGAAATGATAGACCCCCCAATTCCTCAAGTCTCTCAGTAAAGATGTGGGGCTTTACTAAGTCCTCGGGCCGACTTCTTGAGAGAATTTGAAAAGTGACGTTGCACTGTTTTGTTTCATTTGCCAACAATCATGCACACTCACGAACACTTAACGGTTAATAATCCACCATTATTTCACATTAATATTCGACGTAACACAAATTTTAGAAAATAAAACAAAACCGCGGACATGACTTTTCACTTTCCCGCCAAGAAATCCGAAGTAATATTCAATGAAATGACATCTGTCAAATTGTTAGTTCATTTTGCAAGCGCTGTGGCGCTGTATCAATTTCCAGGCAATATCTACGCCAGCAAGGTTTGCGACAACATTTTTTACGAACGATAGTGCTAGGCCCACTGTTCAGATATAATAATAACCAATACATTCAAGCTTCGATCATCGTTTGAAGTCTAAATTAAAAGTGTAAATTGGAGTTATAAGAGAAGCTAAATAATCAATATATAGTATAAAACAAAGTCGCTTCCCGTTGTCTGTCTGTCCCTATGTATGTAGGCTTAGATCTTTAAAACTACGCAACGGATTTTGATGCGGTTTTTTTAATAGATAGAGTGATTCGAGAGGAAGGTTTATATGTATTTCAGCATTGCACCCGTGCGAAGCCGGGGCGGGTCGCTAGTAAACTATAAATAAAAATAGCGTGTAGTGAACAGCAAAGGATAATTGGTCCTTATTATTATTAAAACATAACATGCGTGCATCCACCGCAAAAGCGATGCGTTCGTTGCAGCAAGAAACATCCCTTACTCGTCTATTGAAAGTACAGTCGGTAAATAATATTTAATTACAGCCGTACCTACTTTGAAACACAGCAACTTGGTAATTTTTCTTGACAGGATCAGATAGATAGATAATATTTCAATTAAACAAATCAATGTTGTTATTTGATAAATAAAGACAAAGTGAAAAACAGAATGGATAGAAATAACGTTCATAAAATATTATATGTTTTAAGAGTTTAACAACATTTATTATTAATTAATTATATGATTTAATTTATCCAAGCGAGGTTTTATGACAACAAATCGTTTGTTGCTTTGATCGATATGAAAATATCGATCACTTTAGATAGGAATTATTAGTAATATGTAATTTAGATCAAAACATAATTATTTAGTTATAATCCATTTCGTACATAGTAGAGCCAGATTCCAAAGGTTATACGTAGGTATCACACAAAGGAGAGTTGCTTTAAAAAAAGACCTTTTGGAGTTCTCTTAAAAATGTTAAACTTTGTCAAGCTATTGTGTTCAGCGACTTCCGTTCGTACGTATGAAACAGTCAGAGCCGGATTAAGACATGTATAGCCCCTATATAGGCACTGCATGTTTCGGGGCTTCTATCTTCTAGACTTAGAAAAATATATTATTCTGCTCTGACCGAGAAGGCCCGACTGAAGCGACGCGGGGCCCATAGGCACGTGTCTTTTTTGCCTTTAGGTTAATCCGGCACTGGAAACAGTAAGCGTGGCCGACCCTCTCGCGTGTTGTTCAGCTGGTAGTGGTAAGTATGTATACAATAGGTATAAAAACCCTGTCCGATCCCGAAGGGGTACACAGGTATACAAATTACAATAACAAAAAAAAACATTCATAAAAATAAAAGAGTTATCGTAATTTAAATTACCCAAAAATCTAGCTAATTTTATAAATGTGACCAAACTTTCTATCAATGGCGGCGGTGGCGCCAAATGTCCTACCTTCCGAAGTGCCGACAAAAGTATTGCCTTGTAAGTTTTGTTATTTAACAAAAATGTTATCGGGGTAACTTTTTTTCACTTATTATTTTAAAATAATTACGTAAATAGAACTAAATCTCGATACCTAATAACACCTTTACGGATCGGACAGGTTTTTTAAATTATATTGTATAGTATCCCCCCTCCCCTCCCGCGCGCTGCTGTGTGTGGAGCGGTCAGAGGCCGGAGTTGCCGCAGTACTCGCCGATGCGGTCCGAGATGCACTCGAAGATATCGAACGAGATGTCACAGTTGCGCCCCGTGTCTGGAACATCAACAACATCCTCAGTCAAATGCTTTTACATACACAACTAAAGATTTTACCATATCACAATAAAAAGTCAATCTTTCTTCAAAGATGAGAAATCTTAAGTGCCCAGGTAGGAAAGGATCTCGACGGTGCCGTAGTAACCGCGTTCGTTCTGACGATTACTGAAGTTGAATCGAATGGGTAGTCAAAAATAAATAACCAAAAAAGGCAGGTATAGTCATTGGTCCCAGCTGCATTAGCAGACGTTAATAAGCTACCAATCCTCACTGGGCTTACGTGGTGGTTTAAAGCCTGTTCTATGTTGTCTCCATGCATAAAGGAAGCTTGTACCGCAACATTGTGATGGTGATGATCTACCCATTCAGCTTCCGATCGCTTTAGGCTCCAAGCTTGATCCTTAAACAGACTGCATCACATACTCACTCACCCACACAATTCTGGACAAGTGGTCGTGATAGAAGCCGCAGCCGTAAAGGTATTGCCCTCTCACTCACCCCAAGCATAAATCTGCAGAACTAGTCGTGATAGAACCTGTAGACGTAAAGGTATCGCTTTTTTACCTACCCAATTGCATAGAACTGGAGAAGTGGTCGTGGTGGCGCATGAGGCACTCTCGTGAAGCCTCCAGCACCCCCATGAAGTAGCTACGGTCGTTCACACCGCTCAAGTACAGACCACCCAGGCCTTCTAGAGTCGGGAACCCGAAGCTGTAAAAGTATCGCCCTCTCTCTCTCACTAATAGGCACAATACTGGAGAACTGGTCGGGATAGAAGCTGCAGCCGTAAAGGTATTGCTCACACTCACCCATGGGCATAGATCTGGAGAAGTGGTCATGATGGCGCTTGAGGTACTTGCGTGAAGCCTTCAGCATTACCATGAAGTAGCCGCGTTCATTTACGCTGTCAGATAACAGCCCCACCAGCCCTTCTAGGGTCGGGAAGCCGAAGCCGGAAAGGTATCGCTCTCTTACTCACCCTTAGGCACAGTTCTGGAGAACGAATCGTGATGGCAGCCGTAGACGTAAAGGTATCGCCCTCTCACTTACCAATAGGCACAAATCTGGAGAACTGGTTGAGATAGAAGCCGCAGCCGTAAAAGTATTGCTCTCTCACTCACCCATGGGCATAGATCTGGAGAAGTGGTCGTGGTAGCGCATGAGGCACTCTCGTGAAGCCTCCAGCACCGCCATGAAGTAGCCGCGCTCATTCACGCCATCGGAGTAGAGCACCACCAACCCTTCGAGGGTGGGGAAGCCGTAGACGTAAAGGTATCGCCCTCTCACTAGGCACTAGGCACAATTCTGGAAAACTGGTTGAGATAGAAGCCGCAGCCATAAAGCGTATTGCTCTCTTACTCATCCATAGTTCTAGAGAAGTGGTCGTGATGGCACATGAGGTATTTGCGTGAAGCTTCCAGCACCGCCATGAAGTAGCCACGTTCATTTACGCCGTCGGAGTACAGCCCCACCAGCCCTTCGAGGGTCGGGAAGCCGAAGCCGGAAAGGTATCGCTCTCTTACTCACCCTTATGCACAGTTCTGGAGAATGAATCGTGATGGCAGCCGTAGACGTAAAGGTATCGCCCTCTCACTCACCAATAGGCACAATTCTGGAGAACTGGTTGAGATAGAAGCCGCAGCCGTAAAAGTATTGCTCTCTCACTCACCCATGGGCATAGATCTTGAGAAGTGGTCGTGGTGGCGCATGAGACACTCTCGTGAAGCCTCCAGCACCGCCATGAAATAGCCCCGCTCGTTCACGCCGTCGGAGTACAGCCCCACCAGCCCTTCGAGGGTCGGGAACCCGTAGCCGTCAACCTGGAACCACGAGGTTTACAAGTTAGCAGGGTTTGCAAAATAAATACAAAGTAAGCTTACATAGTAAGCTTACAAAGTAAGAGTAGATGGTGTTGATTAGTTTCGGCGCGTTAGACATAGCCACGATAGCACAGTTGGTAGTGCACCTGACCCGGCAAGTCATGTGGTGCGGGTTCGAATCCCGCTCTTGGGATTTTTTAAACAATTGCTTTCCATGAATAAATAGGTTTTATTTATAATATCTCCTGAAAGGCTGCCGACATTCGATAAATATTACTAAATTAATTGCAAAATTATGAAACTTATCTTTACATGTTCTTTATGGCGTGCATTAAAATTATTTGGCTGATTTTTATTTAATTTAAGTATTAAAATTTATTTATTTTTATTTCTTTTCTCATTTGAGACAGTTAATATTAAGTGTCATACAATATGTTGTCTTACAATTCTAACTTACTAACCTGTAGTATAAACAACAAAAAACTTTTTGATTTTGTAAGTTTCTTAATATTACATTAATTTTTTTATTGTATATGACGCAGTTCTCTCTTATTAGGATTGCAGTTTAATTAGCTGTCAATTTTCCACTGCGTGATCTTTTTAATTTTTATGTTATTTTAAATAGTTTAAAAAAGTAAAAAACAAAGACAGACAAAATATTTAGTTGTGGCTAAAACGGTTTCCATTTCGTTGGGCTAAGAATTATAGAGCAAAAGACATCAACGAAGTCGTTAGATTCATAAAAATCTTTTCTGTATCGGCTGGGGGTGTGTTTTGTATTTTTTTAGGCAATACTATATAGTATGTACGTAGTATAGTACGTGATAGTACTATGTAAACGTAGTGTAGGACGCCCTCAGACTAGGTGGAGCGACGATCTTCGCAAGGTGGCTGGCAAGAGCTGGATGAGAGTAGCCGCGGATCGTGCTCGGTGGCGTGCACTTGGAGAGGCCTATGTCCAGCAGTGGACTAGTATAGGCTGATGATGATGATGATGATGATAGTACTATGTATTTCAATACTTACACAATACGCATACAAAAAATGTTGTCGAGAACTTAATGCAAATACTGTTTAGTAAGTATACTCATTTAAATGCTGGCATGTGTATTGGCAGAGCGTCAAATTGCATTGCTAAACTGATTAGTACATTATTGTACGCTGGCCGCATTTTAGAAGAAGTAACATTGGTGTTATGTAGATTGGTGTTTGTTTACATTTCGATCAAACTACATATAATACATATATAATCAATTAGGATATACCACGTACCAGTGTGAGAGAGGAAGCTATTTTGGCAAGTAATATACAAGAATACTACTAATAATGCTAATAAAAGCATTTCTGTATTAAAAAACGATTTGATGCTCTTTTTTTTCATTAAGAATAGGTATTAACTTTCAAATTAAAAATATGAAACATTCTCGGGTCATTAAGCAAATGTAATCAAACCGCTTTATTCTCTAGGTAGCAAAGAATCGTCAAATTAACATCAATATGAACAGCTTACAGTTTTCACATGTAAGTACGCACGCCTGCACATCGGACAACCACAAACTGTCAAATTCCCACAGTAGACTTTGAACCTTATGTACATGACATATGGTTGATTATTTCTTGATGAAATTTGAAAGTTTTGGATAGCTTGATGTGCTGGCGTTTGTACGATTAATAAAAGCCCTAGGCCGAGTGGCGATTAAGCCTATAGCATGACATTTAAGTCTGACCTTGAAACGGCAGTTATACACTATTAAATTGAATACCGCTTTGTGCAATAATACTGGCGAAAATAAAGTACAAATTATCCCAGGTCCATCCACCCGTTTATGGCAGCCATATTATTCTGTGCAAGGGATTTTTTTTATGAGTAATAAATAGACAACGGATTTTTCCTTTGCAAATTTACGACTGACGCCGCGTGTACCATAGTTAACAAATTAGAGCAATCAGTTCGTGACACAACTATAAAGCATTAAAACTCGATTTAAAATGTTTTTGAAACGAAATTTTCGTTGTTTGTTTTTCGGTCTGAACGCGAGCATCCTCGATTTCTTTATGGGTGTAATACCGGCGTTTGCAATAAGCTTTTATATTTAATAAATTATCATCGGAGGCTACTTTTATGCCCTATAAATTATCGGAACTTGTTATTTGAAATATAATAATGTTATAGTGCTTTGGAAGTAACGTTTCGGTTGTGGAGACGTCTGCGTTTGATTTACATAAAATGAAAAGGCAAACTTAGAAAGTGTAAAGTCTAAATAATATGTTGTTTTGACGATGTTAATTTTGTAGGTAACGAGGGCAGGCTTTGCATGTTTTCTTTAAGATGAATTATTTGGAGTTCATTGTCATAGTATTTTTGTCTGTGTTCGTTTGACTCATTTGTCTAGGCAATTGTTCGTTGTAGCGCATGTATAACTCCTGCAATATACAGTTACTTAAGCACTTAACCCCTTACTCATAAAAACTATTTGAGCATTATTTAGTTAAATATTGTTTTGTCAACGTCAGACAAACGTCATTTTGAATTTGAGAAATAGAGACAAAACAATGATTAACTAAATAATGCTTAAATAGTTTTTATGAATAAGGGGGTTGGCTAGTTGAATGGTTAGTTAATAATGTGATAGTATGGATCTGTCATTGGTTTACTTATATATGCATAACTACTGGTTTTTAGAAACTGATAATTAAGTTAATCATAGCGACATTCACAAGAGCTACTTGTAACCTAAGCTGAATAAATGATTTTTGAATTTTGAATTTTGTTGGTTTTTAATTTTTGAATTTTGAATTTTGAATTTTTGAATTTGAATTTTTTTTTAAATTTAAAATTTTGTTTTTTTGTTTTTTTTTTTAATTTCATCTAGGAAAATGAAAATACTAAGATAAATAAATTTATAACATCTGTTAAGACGATTTTTTTTCTATTGAAGTTGTATTGAATAAAGAACTATGACGTCATTACTATTAACTGTGTGCTTGGAATGTATTTTTGAAAAATATTGATTTACTTTTCTATTTAAATTAAATTTAAAATAAGTTACCGCTTTACCCTTCTTATTGTTACTAAGCCTAAACTCTGTCCCAATTTTGAGCTAAAGCCTCCACCATTACAATTAAGCATCGCTACACCTGTGGGTATTACCATAATCACACTTGCCAAATAAATACGATTAAAATTTAGTAAAAAAAGTAATTTGATTGTACCACGTGGCCTTTTAACCAATAAATGTGACGTGAACGATGTGGTGTGGATAATCGGAGCTGAGTAAAAGTCGATACATACCGCTTTCACTTTCCGGTAGACGCACTGCAGCAGGCACTGTAACAGAGGAATCGTTATGTCCA
Organism: Eudonia lacustrata; assembly: GCA_947562085.1. NCBI lineage: Eukaryota > Metazoa > Arthropoda > Insecta > Lepidoptera > Crambidae > Eudonia > Eudonia lacustrata. The sequence goes on from OX387313.1 coordinate 20,794,930, forward strand.
TTACTGGATTACGCACTCAGGTTTCACCAGATAGAAGTACCTATTTGAAAAGTTCAACTGGTGACAGCTAGAAAGGTAATATAAGTTTTAGGCTAAATTTCACGTAGACGTTTTCATTTATAAGCAGTATGATCATAAAGGTAAAATAATAGTTACTAAGGTTGTATTTTTTAGTTGTTTTTTTTTAGTTCACGTTTTTTAATGTGACTTTGTGTACCTATGTGTCGTGTATTGCCAATAAATGTTTATTCTTTCTTTCTCTCAATATTAGCGTTTATTACTAGATTCTAAGTAAAATTTATTTGTTCAAATAACGTGTATAGATATCAAGGCATACCTTTAATCCCCGTTATAAACTGTATTTAAAACGAAACGCGAAGTTTAATAGAGTATGTTCTTTATTATTAAAATAAACATTTGTTCGACCGAATTTAAGCGATTTAGAGTCCATTAATGGAAAGTTAATATCCGTTAAGTCGTTGATCCCCTTTGTTGTCGTTAGATGGAAGTCGTTGAAACCCACCAAACCTCATTGGTCCGATCTTTCTATGCATACACACATGCTGTAGTTATACTATTAGATACCGTAGTGCCGCAGTAGTTGAGGATTCAGGGTGAAGTGCATTTTGAATTTTGAATTTAGTGACCAGTAGGCTTAGCCAAAGTAACATTAAGAAAACGATCGCGAAGTTCAAAAAAAAAAGGTATCGGATTGACATAAGCCGCGCTAAATCACGTGGTCAATCTTATGTCAATCCCATACATTTTATTCTTTTAGAACTTCGCTATCGTTTTCTTAATGTTACTTTGGTGGATCATAAACAAAGTAAGGTTCCGAAGTTGAATAGATAACATCAGTGACTGGTTGCTAACCGACCGCCCGATGTGTCTTCCCGATGAATCTTGGAACTCTTGTCCCTTAGTCGGCTCTTCCGACATGCACGGGGAGTTAAACAACTGATACGTTATTTTCACGTCCTAAACTAGCTTGGTCCCATGCTATCTATCTATGTTCTATTGTTTGTGAAGGCTTAAGTCCTTCCGTGGCATGTTTAAGGTGGATGATAATAAACACTTATAATTGTTGTGGTCTGATAACTAAAACTATATGTTTTATTTTATTAGGAGTGAGAAAAAGAAATATAAAAAAAAGATAGTCTTGAAATTGACTTAAACTGTGTATCTCCGCTTACATAAATCAGTTACATCGATCTAGAGGTCTGAAGATATGAATCGAGTAATCGCTTGATGCAATCAAAATTAAAAAGATTAAAGGCTTTATTCTTTTTCATTGTGGCTTTCTGGTATTAACTTCTTACCATCTTACAGTAAAAATAAAAGTATCAACACTTAGAACATACAAATGACAAATATTTTCTAAGCTAAGCCGACCTAATTGCCTCTGTAGTCTAGTCCCAGAGATCCCGGGTTCGATTCCCAGCGGGGGTTAAAGTACATGTTTGTGTACTCGGTTTGGTTAATGGTAAGGCTTGTTTCTACACCTGGCTAGCTACCACCATCTTTTCTAACAACAACCGAACCAAGTACACAAACATGTACCTGCTGGGAGTTGAACGCGGGACCCCTTTGTCTGAAACCGTTGTTCTTAACCTCTAGACCACAGAGGCGGTTAAATATTGCCTGACACTCACCCCGGCTATCCTCTTCTCGTCGTGCGTGAAAGGCACCTCCCTCTTGTTGCGTCTCTTCTGCGCAGGCATCGTGTGCTCCTCCTTTATAACGTCCAGCGCCTCTGAAATGTGACGAAGACGCAGATAAGAAACATACAACTAAGCTGAAATGGTGGGTAACCATGAGCGTATAATAACGCGTCTTGATTTAACCATAACATTTCAGAAGTAGGTATTACAGCGAATGGTAAGCCCCTATGAAACCGTGTCGCGTGGTTAAGGTAAAGCTACAAAAGTACTATGGGGGTCTCGAAGGCTTTACCGGTTTGAAGAACAAATCGCGTGCACGCGCTTCGCCGCCGCCGATGTGGCTTATATTCAAAGCGAGCGAGCGGCGTGCAAAGGATTTTCGCCTTTAGTGGTAAAGCGTATGTGGCCGCCATAGTATACGCACTACCAAAGAGTTCGCAGTGCTACCAATTTTGTTTTCGTTTCGAGGAGCTCGATGGCGCTGTGGTTAACGCGCCTGGTCTGCGAGTGCTGAGGTTAAGCAACTTTCGCTAAGGCCGGTTATCGAATGGGTTACCAAAAATGTATCATCTTGAGCTCCTCCGTGCTTTGGAAGGCACGTAAAGCCGTTGGTCCGGGCTGCATTAGCAGACGTTAAAACCCACGAATCCGCACTGGGCCCACGTGGTAGTTAATGGCCCGTCCTCCAAATCCATCCATAGGTAAGGCTCGTGCCCCAGCAGTGGGGACATAAAATGAGCTGATGATGATGATGATGATGCACTTTGTTTTGATCACCTGTTGCTAGGTGATGATAAGGTGAAGGTGGAAGGACCCGGAATCCTCAATTACTTCTGAGGAACTGGCTACCTTTATCTCCAACTGTTGGAACATAACAAAGCTGCTAACATTGATGTTATGGATACATATTTAGGTAGCTTAACAGGTGGACTTAAAGCAAGCCCTACCACCAATCAAACAGAGTTCAACCATTTACAGTCAACAGCAAAAGTAGATGATGTTTACTAGATTTCAAAATTAAGTTTCGATAGTGTAAGTCGGTATTTTCTATATAACTACAGTCAAAGTCTTCAGGTACTAGTAGACACACGAAGGTTTTGCGATATGCGTTTAAAAAGTTTTGATTTTCATACTGATTTCATATTTTGAAACTTGACCAATCATCAGTTACCTTTGCTGTTGACTGTACTACTAAGAATTGAAACCAGGATTCTGGGTTTCAGATAGATGGTCTAACCCACAGACCACAGAGGCGATAAAAATTGATAATTTTATTTTTTATTTATTTTATTTTATTATCTTAGGAAAACCAAAGCTTACAAAATTTTAATAGGGTTAAAAAGTATTACACACAAAAACCACTAATAACTTCTCACCGATAGAAGTTACATATTAATTAAAACTAGAAGCACTAAGCAACGCATCATTAATCATTTATGATTAAATTATATGGGTAAAGCGCTGTATCTTCTAATACTTTGATGGTAGTGGTGGTGGTGGTTGGTGACCACTCTATAGTTCAAATCGGAAGCTTTTCTGGGTGCCAAGTGTGAGTTTTGTATGTAACCAAAATTAGTGTGGCTTTGAAGCAGCGCCTCCTGGCGGCATACGAGAAGAGTTAAAGTATTGCCATACAAATTTTTGTATTCGTTATAACTGCAATGTGTCTTCTCGAATGACTTAAACATAAAAATATCAACAACTTTAGACAAGTTAAATACAATCTTTCAAGCAGAATGTATTGGTATCACCAAGGCGGCACAGGCGGTTGCAGCCAGAGCTGTCAGAGACCTAAATATAAAAATTGTCTCAGATAGTGCATCCGTACTTCAAGCTTTAAAAAACAACACCATAACTTCTGTCCTGGTACTGGAATGTCACAACACTCTCCAATCTATAGCAAATGCAAATAGAGTGACTTTGCAATGGATTAAAGGACACAGCAACTCACAAGGTAATGACGCAGCTGATGAACTGGCCAAAAGAGGATCGATGGCAACAGTTTGTGGACCGGAACCATTGCTGCCCATACCTCAGGCCCAGATAAAAACATGGCTGCGGGAATTAACCGAAGAAAAGCATCTAACAGAGTGGAGAAACAGTGTAGGTAGCAGGCAAACCAAGAATGCAGTTGTGGTACCATCAAAAAAGCTTGCCCGCAACCTCCTCAGATTAAACAGGGACAAGATCCGTAAAATCATTGGTATCATTACTGGCCATTGTCCCCTAAACAAGCACTTATTTACAATAGGTGGGACCGACAGCCCTCTATGCAGAGGGTTCATGGAGGCGGAAGAAACGCCACAACACGTGCTTATGGAATGCAGGAGTGTGGCAGATGAACGGGCACGGTTTCTCCAAACACCCAGGACGCTCGCGGAAGCCTGCGGTTGCCTGAAAAGGCTGCAAGCCTTCTGGGATAGTCTGGGTTGGTTGGAGTAGGTGGAAGGTATACGTACAATGGCCAAATCAAATGGCTAAGTGCGGACACAGCCCAGTCAAACTAAACTAAACTATAACTGCAATGTTATTGCAGTTGTGAAAACGAGACGGGTGTAGCGGCGTATATATACATGCGTCTCGTTTTCACAACCGCAACAATTTTGCTTTAACAACTCATGGTGACCAGGATGTGGATGCATCTTTTATACAATGCTATTTTTAGTTTATACGAAACCTGAAAACTATTTGTTCAGAATCAGTAATAGAATCGATTTCAATATTTTTTATACCATGTTACAATTTGACCAAATAATATTTACAAAATCTCCAATAAAGTATACCCTACTAAAAACACAACGGGACAGCACAAAAAGCTTGTAACTTCGTGAGTTTTCAAGATATTATTTGAATTTTTTTGTACTGATTCTTTAAATGAAAATTTTTGACCCGTGTTTCGATTTTCGTATAAACTAAAAATAAAAGGCTGTATACAGATAAAGCTAATAGCGATTACCAGCTAGTTGCACATTCGTGGTCGGATCAGGGTGTATCTTTGGTAATCCCTCTAGCTAGGGACCCATTAAACCTATCATTTAAATCGAATTATGCGTCATGTACGTTGGCCCAGTCAGCCCTCGTAAAAGTGAAAAAGAATAAATAATAAAGGGCACACGTTAATCGCTTAATGATTGCAGATGTAGGGCGATGTTAAAACGCGATCATGTTAGGTGGGTGGGTAGTTATAGTTCTTGGAAACTGTAACGAAAAATTTATTATATTAATTAGTATCCTTTGATGAATGTTACGATGCAAGATCTCTTTTATGTTCTTGTTACAGTCAGTCACAAGGCAAATACGACCTTCTTGTATTTATGGAAGAAAAAAATAACCCTTACTGAGTTTCTTGCGGCTTTTTCTTCAAGGTTCCGATGTTTTTACAGATGGCTAAGATCTTGACGTTCTTAAATAATTTATTAGTTCGTTATGGTTGGAAAGGATTTTATTTTAATTTATCTTTTTACTTATAAAATAAGTCAATATGGTAATACTGCTTTTTATCGATTCAAACCTCTACGCATATCTGTTATTTAATTTAGTATATACATGTCATTTTTGCATGGTGTTTTAAACGTTCCGCAGGTTCCGTAATACAAAGGGTACCTATTGAAGGGGATACCTACTTGAGTGCGAAAGCCATATAATCGAATTTTGTTTCTTCGAAAACCTTTCAACGACATCTCTACACTGGGACGCCTTGTTAAATCGACGTCTTGTTACTGTGATGTTTCGTTACATCGAAATTTGTACTGCGAGCGATTTTACTGCGAAACTATTATACTGCGAAGCCTTGTTCAATCGACGGCTTGTACAGCAATGTTATGTTACTTAAGAAAATCGTTGATCATCTTTATTTCCTTTGTTTATTTAGTGGTTAATCCTTAATTTGTCGTTAATTAATAAATAACAAGGTACAACTTGTTTATGTTAATGTGTTTACTTAAGTTTAATAATTTATAACGTCGCAGTAACAAGACGTCGATTGAACAAGGCTTCGCAGTATGATAGTTTCGCAGTAAAATGGTTCGCAGTACAGTTTAATAACTATCAAAATGAATATTTTAATCGACCTTTAGATTTTTCAACAAAAAATAAAGAATGAAGACGTCGTGTTTTAGCATTTTTCGATAAACCTCCCCTAGAGAGGTGAAATAGGGGTAGAAAGTTTGTATGGAAATCTGTCATTCCTTAAATGTCGGTATTTGGCCTGGTAAGAAATTACAAAGAGTTTCAGGATTTTTGGAAGACGATCCATTAAGTAGGCTATGACAATTTATACAGGAGGTTTCAGAACGGACCAAAATTAGTTATACAGAGTGATCTTTTTTACGCGGTTTTGTGTTACACTTTTTACTAATTCTAGCTCGCATGGATGGGCTTTTTAATGATACAAAATTAAAAACTTAACGTTGAAATGACATGACATGTTTAGTTGTCTAACCCTTATTAATTGTACCGTTTTATTACGATCAAACACAAGTCGTGTAGCCCACGTGAGCAAAGCCGCGAACAAAAAGCTAGTTAAGTAATATGATTGAATTTTTATTGAAGAAGTTTGACAGTTTCGGATAGGTTCACCTGCAGGCGACGGACGGTACCAATAATAATATATTCAAACAAACTCCTCCTAACCCCAATTTTATTATAATGTAAATGCTTTGAAGGAAAAGCGTTCTAGGAAATAAAATGTCAGTGACGTAAAAAATGTGCAGCATTCACCTCAATTTTGTAAAATAATCAAAGCAGCCGTTAATATCAACGATACCAACTTACTTGTACTTGTACATCACGACGACGCCAAGATATGGAGGCTAACTACGTAATATCGACACTCGTTAATTAGTTAAAATTTTACAATATCCTCCCGACGACGCGGACGTAGGCTGCGAAGGAACAAATATATTGCACAAGTTTCCTCCATTGCGCTAGCCGAACAGATTACCAGTTTCATTGCGTACTTATATCAACGAGGTACAGTGCAGGTGAAAAATGTCTCACTCAATGGAATCTTTTTTTTATTATTCCTTATGGAATTCCTGCAGGATTAGAACGTCTAAAAAGTGACGGTGTATACCCGACACCGTCACTTTTTAAACGTTCTAATCCTGCAGGTGGGTTGATCAGACCATGAAGTTGAACAACTTTTCCCAAAAAACATAAGTCAAAAAACGAGATTTTTTTTAAACTTTCCCATACAAATCATGCTCGGTCAATAGAGGCTTTGTAATTTGTATGGGAAAATGAAAAAAAAAACTGGTTTTTTGATTTATGTTTCTTGGGAAAAGTTATTAGTTTAATGGTCTGATCAACCCACCTGAAGGATTAAAACGTTCAAAAAGTGACGGTGTAGGTATAAGGCCGATTGTGGAAGCGCACTTCACCCGGACTCCTCAACTACTGGGGCACAGGCTTGGATGTGTCATGCTCTCTTTATTGTCTCTGCGGTGTTGGCATGTGCGTCGGGTCGTTACATTCCCTAAGATATGGTTGAGTGAAGCGATGGCTGATTCATATGTCATACTCGTGAACGGGTGCCGCCTGTGGAGGCTGGTCTGCTCTAGCGTACTTGTCTTATTTTTATTATTATTAACTTTTTTCTTAGACAGGTTTTGACTTTTAATAGTACTGTATGACATTGTAAAAAATTAAACTGGTAATTATGATGTTTTGGCAAACTTAATTTTTTTTTTTTTTGGGTTTTTTTTACATGTTGTGATTGTCCTTTATACTTTGTGTTTTTATTTGTGATGGGAAGTGTCCTTTTATTATAGGGCATTTTCCAATATTTATGACTCTGTAAGGGAGAAAAGAGCTTGACACTTGCTGAGTTTCTTGCCGGTTCTTCTCAGTACAAGATCTCCCGCCCAGAGTAGATAGACTTACGAACCGATGACATAATGACGTTCATAAGAGCTATTTGTAGACAAAACTGAATAAATGATTTTGAATTTTTTTATTCGTTTTTTGAATTTTTTTTAGGCCCTGACCCTCCTAACTTAGTACAATGTGTACCCACCAATGTGATTCAAGTGACCGGTTTTCTCACCTAGATCTCTTAACTCACAAATACAGACCTCCGTTTTCACACATAGGTATAAAAAATAAGACTATCTGTCTCATTCCGATAGACATCAATGTACCTATATCATACGCTCTATCGCCGTTAGTTATATAACACCTGCTTAGCCTAATAAAGACGTCTAATCAGCGTTTAATCAGTATTCAGTTTCGCAAAGGCACCCAGTAACAGTTGAACGAGCACTGGGCATCGCATGCGCATAGTTGCATCGTTATACAGGGGTTGCGCAACGTGGGTATATGGGTCAGTAGATACAGTCACGATTGCACTTTGTCGTAGCTTGCGATATTTAAAAACGAGTATTTGAACGGCGACGCGCTGGTTGGCGAAGGTAATTACAGCTTTGAGATGGTCGGGTTTGTAAATTGAGTTACTTAAGAGGGTTGGCGCTTAACAGTGCCTTTTATCTATATAATAATACGTGAAGCAAAAACTTTGTACCCCATTTTTACGAAAATTGCGCGGACGGAGGAGCCTGAAATTTCGCACACTTATAGTTTAAGTATATAGAGAAGGTTATGTTAATATATTTTTTTTAATTATGCATAAAAATACATTAAATCAATAAAACAAACATTACCTACACACACTACCATATATATATTACACCGTATTTGACACACACGCATATGAATTTACACACACGAATAAATACTCTTTTCAAAAATTTCAAAAATGGAAGAGGAGCGGCCGAAATCTGTCAATGCCAATCCAAACTCACATTCTATCTTTTTTAATTTGCTTAGGATACAATCCGTGCAGCCTTAATAAAATAACAGTCGAATTGCGACCACTGGGAGACCACTAGTAAAGTTTAAAACTGTATATCTTTCGAGTCAAGACGAAGAAGAAGTAGCCTATGTTTCGGTATTCCGTGCTAACTTCAACGATTTTTTTTTAACCAATAAGCCGATAACCATTAATGAAACTTCGTATGCTCAAGGAATATTATAGTGATCTAGTAATCATACAACATTTCAAAAAATGTATAGGTATTAATCTGAATTTATGCCATTAAAAAAATACTTTTATAACGTAAAAATCACGTAAAATTTCAAATCGCATAAATTCAGCATTGATTGTGGTTAATCGTTTTTTTTAAGGACAAGCAATAAATGTTAAGAGCCTTATAAATTTCTTAATAAACCAATAACTAATTCAACTTTCTATGCTTAAAGAAAATAGACAGATACTATTGCCTTATTCAAAAAGCAAAGCTATTCAACAAAATCATGCGCTTAAAAATTGCTATACTTAGTTTTTTTATCGAGCGCGTGGGCCCTATCGACTTCTTGCACCAAACTGCTTGAGAAGTCAGCGCCCCGCTTACAATGTTTTAATGACATATTGCATAAGTTAATAACTTGTAATGACGCTAAAAGTACTTAAAGCAACAAGGTCTTTAGCGTTACGGTAATTTCGTCCCTTTTTTGGGCGATGCCGCTCACATGATGTAATTACAATTCTGTGTAAATAATTATTTGTAAATGTCACAAGATCTCAGATCCATGCCGCTACGATTTCAATGAGGAAATTTGGTTATCTACCTTATTTTTACACAGCATACTTTTATCTATTTAAGTGGGAAAGTGTGGTAGTAAAGACCAAGGGTCTAGCGCATAGATTTTTTCAAGAAAATAGGATTTTACAGTGGCGTCACGGTAGGGGCTAGGGCTTTTAATTTAGATGATTTGTGTCGGACCGCTGCCTGCCGTGCAGTCTCAACATCTACACAACTGTTTTAATATGGAACGCAGTGCAAGCGTGCGGCTGCCGGCCGACAACAAACGTCTAAATTGAAAGAGCCCTAAGATGCACCCCTGGTGTAACAACCGTCTTCTAAGTAATGTTGTATTGTTAGGGCTTCGATTCAGCTATATTTTAAAACTGACATTTCCTCATAGTCCAAATGGCAAAATCAGGACACTGAGACACAATTGTGGACGTTTTAAAATAGCAGATTTGAGGGGCAGACATTCGTGCTGTGTACTCTATACAACCTTATTTTTTGTTTATATGTTTGTTCAGAATCAGTAATAGAATCGATTTCAATATTTTTTTTACCATGTTACATTTTGACCAAATAATATTTACAAAATCTTAAATAAAGTATACCCTACTAAAAAACACAACGGGACAGCACAAAAAGCTTGTAACTTCGTGAGTTTTCTTTTTTATCCGTGCGGAGACGGACGGTGTCGGTCGCGTTTCGGGATCAGCCAGCGTATAACCAGCTCGAGTGGATGTTACTGCGATGCACTTGGTCTGTGGAGGCTTCCGTCAAACCAGTGCCAGGAGGACTTCGTTAACCCGCCGACCAGGGAGACCCGTAGAAACGGCTGTCCCGCTGGCCGCCTGTGGCACAGTACAGGGGCCCAAGCGAGCCTAACCAGCTCGTGAGGCTGCCTCACCATGCCACGCATAATCTCGGGGTGGTCCGTCGTGCCGGTTGGTGACCCGAAGGTGGGGTCCCGGCGGCCATTCCCGGGGGGGTTCAGGGGCCCTTCCGTTCGGCGGGTTAATTATACTCATCTGTAGGCAGATCCCTGGTGAAACAGGCCGCTGCACTTTGACTATTTGCATCGCGGTAGCATTTCCTCGATTCACGCCTCCCTCTTTTTCTCCACCATGACAGCGCCTCACAATAAAACTGGTCCTACAGCGGTGCACACCCCCACCACAACTATACCGTTTGAGGTCGAGTTCGCTAACATCCGCGGACTCCATGCAAACCTCAATGCCGTCCACCACCATCTTGAGACGACACGGCCAACAATGTTGTTTTTGACAGAGACGCAAATAATCTGTCCGGCCGACACCAGCTACCTGCACTATCCGGGCTTTGTGCTTGAAGAATCCTTCAAAGCCAAAGCCGGAGTTTGCTTGTTCGTTCGGACAGATGTTTGCTGTCGCCGTCTGCGCTGTCTGGAGGACCCTTCCTTTTCCCTCCTTGTGGTACACGTCGACTTGGACTCACATAGTCGTGTCTACGTCTGCGTTTACCGATCCCATAATGGCGACATGGAGACAACTCGACTTATGAACCATCTTAGTCGGGTAGCAGATGATGCGCAGGAGCGGTTTCCATCGGCGGAATTGGTGTTTTTGGGGGACTTCAATGCTCACCACGAGTTGCTAACCACAAAACTCCTCCAAAACTGACCATGCTGGTAGAACTGCCCATGCTTTCGCTCTCACGCATGACCTGACTCAACTGGTGAACCAGCCCACCAGGATCCCAGACGTAGTCGGTCACGCGCCCTCTTTGTTGGACCTTCTGCTGACGAGTCGCCCAGCTGGCTACCGAGTGGAGGTTCGAGCTCCTTTGGGATCTTCGGATCACTGCTTGGTATCCAGTAAAGTGCCTCTGGCTCCGCTACCGCCTTCAGCGGTATCGAAACGCCAGATTTGGCACTACTCGTCGGCAGATTGGGATGGTATGCGGGACTATTTCGCATCCGTTCCTTGGGGGCAGCGCTGCTTCAGTGGGAAGGACCCGACCGCTAGTGCGACTGCAGTTGCTGATGAGATAGTTTTAGGGATGGAATACTATATTCCGCACTCCTATCTCATCAGCAAAGGCAGGCGCAACCGATGGTTCAACCGCGAGTGTGCCAACGCTGCTGATAACAAGCAGGCGGCATACCGCGCTTGGATCAGGGGTAAAGCTCTTGGGGATCCCGAAAACCGCTCGCTGAAAGCAGTCTATAATAATGCCACCAAGTCCTGCAAAAGAGCTTTCATTAGAGCGGATGCCCAGCGCGTTGCACGAGTCGGCCAAGAACTACTGACGCATCCTACGGGCAGCCGTAGCTACTGGCGTCTGGCCAAAGCCGTGCAATCGAACTTCTGCCAACCCTCGCTGCCACCATTGAGATGTCCTGACGGAACTTTAGCTCACAAGCCGCAGGAGAAAGTCGATCTCCTGGCCAAACTCTTTGCGGCTAACTCCCGAGTCGATGACTGCAATGCACAGCCACCTACAATTTCTCACTGTGGCCACACAATGCCCGATTTTAAAATCAGGCAGCGTGACGTCCGTGCGGAGCTGCAGTCAATCGATGTCCGGAAAGCTAATGGTCCTGATGGCTTCCCTCCAATAGTCCTAAAAATGTGTGCAGCGGAGTTGTCCCCGTGTTAACGCGCCTTTACCGTCTCTCGCTCTCTTCAGGTTGTGTGCCGGAATCTTGGAGAGAAGCTAATGTGCAACCGGTCCCCAAAAAAGGAGATCGGTCAGATCCATCGAATTACCGCCCCATAGCCGTAACTTCAGTTTTGTGCAAAGTAATGGAGCGCATTTTAAATAAACAACTTGTCCACTAAAGAAGAACACTCCATAATTCACGATCGCCAATACGGGTTTCGGCCGAAACGGTCAACGGGTGATCTTCTAGCGTACGTTGCACATCTTTGGGGTGAGGCTATTGACAAGCGTGGTGAGTCGGTGGCTGTTAGCCTTGACATAGCCAAGGCTTTTGATCGGGTCTGGCACAAAGCTCTTCTCTCCAAGCTCCCGGCATACGGTCTGCCTGCTCAGTTCTGCAACTGGGTCGCTGGCTTCCTGCATGAGCGCAGAATCCGTGTTATATCTGATGGATGCGCTTCGCGGCTCATGTCAGTGAACGCTGGTGTCCGTTCTATCCCCCACGCTGTTCCTTCTGCATATCAATGATATGCTTCCACTTGGAAATATTCATTGCTATGCAGATGATAGTACGGTCCATGGAGGATATAACGGTCACCCAGCGGCTGGGCGGGTCGAAACCGAAGTGAATCGAGTTAATCTTGTCATTGAGCTCAATCGGGTATTGGACCTCATATCTAATTGGGGCACCAATAATCTGGTTGAGTTCAATGCCAAGAAAACACAGGTGTGCGCGTTCACGGCAAAAAAGTCACCATTCCTTCCCCTTCCAACTCTTCAGGGTACATCTCTACGCCTGCAGAGCAGTATCAACATGCTCGGTATGACGATACGCTGCGATCTGAACCAAAGGGACTACATCGAAGCCGTGATCAAAACAGCCTCACGAAAACTCGGAATTCTGAACAGAGTGCGGCGATTTTTTACGCCGGACCAGTTGTGCCTTTTGTACAAGACACAAGTACGGTCTTGCGTGGAGTATTGCTCGCACATCTGGGACGGTTCCGCTAAGTACCTTCTCGATGCCTTGGACAGATTGCAGCGTCGCGCTGAACGCATTATCGGCAATGCAGAAGTGGTAAATACTCTCGAATCTCTGCAATTGCGTAGAGACGTTGCGTCACTCAGCGTGTTTTACCGCTTATACCATGGTGAGTGCTCTGAAGAGCTCTTTGACCTCATCCCACCTTCTCCCTTTCTTCATAGGAGTACACGTGCTGCTCTTCGGAGTCACCGATTCACTGTCTCAAATATCCCATCGCGCACAAAGAAATTTAGTGACTCGTTTCTTTGTCGCACCTCCAAAAGATGGAATAGTCTACCAGCACACGTTTTCCCTCCTTCCTATGATATGGGGTCCTTCAAGAGAGGCGTGAAGAAGCACCTTGTGGGCCGGCAGAGTGAAGTTAACTGATGCTACGTTTGTTTCCACGCTGCACCAGTTGTCTTCGCGTCTGGACTTCATTTCCACTTAACATCAGGTGGGACGGAGTCATTTGCCGAGCTAAGAAAAAAAAAAGGTTTCAAGATGTTATTTTAATTTTTTTGTACTGATTCTTTAAATGAAAATATTTGACCCGTGTTTCGATTTTCGTATAAACTAAAAATAAGGTTGTATAGGTTGGATCCAAAGAGGTATCAGATAATGTACATTGTAGCCATTTCAATTATTCATCATCAACCCATACTAGCCCACTACTGGACATAGGCCTCTTCAAGCGCACGCTACTGAGCACGATCCGCGGCTACGCTCATCCAGCTCTTACCAGCCCCCTTGCGAAGATCGACGCTCCACCTAGTCTGAAGGCGTTTTACACTACGTTTGCCGATATGCGGTATCCACTCGAATATTCGTTTACCCCAACGGTTCCTGGTTTTGCGAATAATATGGCCGGCCCACTGCCACTTCAGCTTGCTAATCCGGTGGGGTTAAAGTCTTTTGTAGGTTTAATTTTTTTTTAAACAGAGGAAGTTGCAACGCTTGCTTACTAGTTTAAAACACCGGCTCAGATGAATGAGTCATATAGTGATCTCAGTTAAATACAGTTAAGATTTGCAACCTTCCTTAAATGAGCATGTGTTTCGAATGGCATTGTCAACTTTGAGGCCGCGTGTTTTCCGGAGACATTTTAAATTAAATGTTTTGTAGTTTTGTATGTTTATTTTAAGATAATAGTTTTACTGAAACTGCCGTGTCATAAGTAAATGGGCTTTGCATTATGGTTTAACGCGTTGTATTTAATGTGTATTGTATAGTGCACAAAGTGATTTAAACAATAAAATTAAATCATGAAGGCCTAACGCATCGGTGGCGGAGAGGAAAACCAAAGCTTGAGCAAAGTGGGCTTCGGAGTTTTCGTCACGTAGCCCAGATTTGTGAGCCATCCCACATTTGGCAAGCGTGTTGTAATCCTAATCACCATGCTTGCCTTAGCTTAAAAAACATAGTAGCCAATACCCATTAACTGTAGCGATAACTCTATTTTTTACGGTTCTGTACCCAAAGGGTAAAACGGGACCCTATTACTAAGACTCCGCTGTCCGTCCGTCTGTCACCAGGCTGTATCTCATGAACCGCGATAGTTAGACAGTTGAAATTTTCACAGATGATGAATTTCTGTAGCCGCTATAACAACAAATACTAAAAAACAGAATAAAATAAATATTTAAGGAGGATCATACCATCAGACCATACAACAAATGTGGGCTGTGTGGCTGGGTCGGGTAGGTGTTTAATTTTTTTCACTGTAATTTTTTCACTGTATTTTATAAGTAAGTACCTATTTAATTCAGCTTCAGTGCAGCAATTAGCACTAAAAAAATAAAAAAGTAAAATTTAATTACTTACTACTTACCTACATACTGAATCTATATATTAATACGTGAAGCAAAAACACACGGTTTCACACGGCTTGAGGAACCCTTTAAGTTTCTTGCCGGTCCCGAAAAAGCCCGGTGAAGCTGAAAATGCCGTCTGATAAAAAATATTCTTAGATTACCTAAGAAAAATATTTACAAGATATGATTGAAGTTAACAATACGTGTAGCTATGTTTTACCAATGTACTATGATCTTGAATATGTTAGTAACCTTTAAATAAGCAGTTACCGATAACTCGAGCCAAGGTTAGTTCAAGACATATATTATTCAGGATGCGACAAAATAATATAAATGTTTTATTATGCTGCTTGCTATTGTAACAACAAATATTACAGATTTGCAAATAAAAATAAATGTCTGTTTTCATTTTAGAAAAGCCGCTGTCTTGACTTTCGATTTAATAAAAATGGCTGAAATCGATTTCTGTTATTTTTTTTTTTTTAGTTTTCCTTTTTGGATTAAGCCAATACCCACCTATTACCCAGCCTTTACCCAGCAGTGGGATAGTATATAAGATTTTTACTACTTTACCTGTTGGGTACTAGTTTTAATTAATCATCTATGTATTAATTTTGTATGTTATTGTTATGTGTTATGCAGGGCAATCAATGTTTCTTATTCTTATTCAATAGCCGATTCTTATAACTAACTATACTTTAAGGGTGTGCGTAAACTATGTTAAATGTTGTATAATATATAATACGAGTACATATCTCGAGCATAAGTTCTTACTATAATTTCGCTAAACAGCCGCTAATTATGAACACCTTGGTAGCTGTCAGACGGCTCGCTCGCTCTCGTTAGCACCACGGAATAGTAACAACAGAAGGTCTAGAATAGATTTTATTTTTATTGTTTTTATTAACCTGTTGTGTGTCCCACTGCTTTGCAACGGCCTCCCTTCTGCAACTGCACTCATCTCTATCCCCGGCAACTCCATACCAATCCAACCAAACTGTAGTCAAGTCGTCCTTCATAGCAAGAGATGCCTTTTTCTTTTTTATACAGGATAAAACGGATTAGATATACTACTGCGGCTACGGCTGAGAGATGCAGATTTACGTGCTTGGGACTCTACCCCGACAAGGGGAAAGGAATACCGCTATAGTGATCCGGGACCACTACTGACATTAAAACAGTGATTAAAGCCGACATCAGATCAACTGAATGCCTTAGAAATTCCTCCAAATTGGTTGCAATACGCTTGGTAAAAGCGGACGGGAGAGCAGCTACATAACAGCGCTGCTGCCACCCTGGTAGCTAGCATCTACAAAAGGATTCTCTGGGTACAAAAGCAGGGTGACTACACAACCGTGCCGCCTCTATGGTGGCTATAATAACCTCAGAATAATAACTAAAGCTATAGAAACCGGACTAAAATAGCAAAGGTGTCACCATATTTGTGACGTCATATTTGAGGTAATGTAGTGAGTGACTTTATAAAGGACTCAAGATTTTTTTTGATCACCGATTATCTGATGACCGTTTGACATAACAATACAAAAAATAAAAACTAAGTGTCAACCATTTGTCGCACTCCAACCTCCTTTTCTAGCCATAAGATAGAACGGAACTAAACATAGTTGCACGATTTTTATTTTAGCCATCCTTCTATAGCTTTAGTTATTGTTCTGAGATAATAACCTTATAATTACCATAAGGAGGAGGGATTGAGTTTCTTAAGTTTCCCTGAGTTTCTTGCCAGTTCTTCTCGGTCAGAGGCTCTCCCAAAATCCGAACTAGTGATAGATTCAGTTGTTTCGTTAAAATTAGTTTATTATTATTTGAATTGTATACCTACTTAGTTTTGACGTCAATAAGTGCCTGTAAAGGCTTATATTGAATACTAGCGACCCGCCCCGGCTTCGCGCGGGTGCAATGCTGATACACGCAACCGCTATGTATATATATTTTAAATCTGTAATATCTTCGAAAATATTCATTTAAATTACATGATCTAAAGGGCCATATTGATCTATATTAAATGCACAATGTATTTAAGGTACTTAATTGGATAAGGATTAATGCTGTATTGCTTAAAATCACTTCGTAAATAAGCCATATATCTCGTAAAAAGTAAAGGATAAGAAATGATTATTGTGGGTTATCCCTAAAAGATAGACATACGTCTATACCATCGCAGACTTTTTTGTTGACCTTTTTAAGGTGTAGGTGTAGGTGTACTACAGTATTGTACACAATACTGTAGTACATTATTTTGATCTATCTCGTAGGGTTCAGCCAGCGTTTGCAAGTAAGCGCAAAAAAATGTGATACCTCTAAAATTATCAGTGTTTCTCATAATAAACATATAAACCTTCCTCTTGAATCACTCTATCTATTAAAAGAAACCGCATCAAAATCGTTGCGTAGTTTTAAAGATCTAAGCATACTTACATACATACATAGGGACAGCGGGAAGCGACTTTGTTTTATACTATGATACAATTTGCCTTTGACATTAAATAAGAATGTTCAGCTTAAAAAAGATTGGGGACCTAGCACTGAGCTGCCCTACTGATCTGCAGCTAGTGTGGTCACGGCTCGATGGCCCAGCTACCCGTTTACTTTCACCGTGCGACCTTGACTACGCGACCCCACTGCGAGTTGCACCGCGGATGTGCCCTCGCTAGGACTTGCTACATGCCTTGCATTGGCACATGTATGCACATTAGAAGGTAAGTAATTATTTATTTAGTGCTTCCAATACATTAAAATAACAATAGGTTTCTTATATCTAAGGTAAGTATAATGAGAAACAACGGAAAGGGCTGACCAGCTCAGCTCATTTTGTAGCATGTAGCCACAACGCGGATTTTCAGCTGGACCCATAAAAAAGGCATTAGGCACACGAGGAGCTCGATGGCGCAGTGGTTAACGCGCACGGTCTACGATTGCTAAGGTTAAGCAACTTTCGCAAAGGCCGGTCATCGGATGGATGACCAAAAATTTTTCAACACTAGCTCCTACGTGCTTCGAAAGGCACGTAAAGCCGTTGGTCCCGTCTGCATTAGCAATCGTTGACAACCACCAATCCGCACTCGACCCGCGTGGTGGTTTATGGCCCGTTCTCCCTATCTCCCTATCCATCCGTAGGGAAGGCTCGTGCTCCAGCAATAGGGATATGGCCTGTTCTCCCTATCCATCCGTAGGGAAGGCTCGTTCTCCAGCAGTGGGGAGTGGGGACACAAAATAAGTTGGTGATAAGTGATAGGCACATGTATGATTGAAAGTGACCAAATTTTATGTTTTTTAAGGCAGCATCGAATAACTCTTTGTTAATCTGTCTATATGTTGTCAAATTGAATAGATACTTTTATGAAACCACTTATCAATAGAATTGTATTATGTCGTGAGGTGACACTAGTCTAGTAATTAGTAATTTGGTTATTTGCCTAGGAACTCGGCTGAAGGCAGCCAGTTTAAGATACTAACCTTATTACTCCCTTCGGAGAATCTAATAGGGTACGGGGACACGCACTAGTAGGTACGTGATGCCGTTCCCTCTAGAAAACCTCCGAAGGTGATTCGTTTCACACGGCTTGAGCGAGCCTTTAAGTTTCTCGCCGCCCCCAAAAAAGCCAGGTGAAGCTGAAAAGGCCTTTTGAGGCAATCAGCAACTCTCCAAAAAAAACTTATTATTATATCTTTCTTTTTAATATATAAAATTCTCGTGTCACGGTGTTTGTAATTAAACTCCTCCGAAATGGCTCGACCGATTTTCGTGAAATTTTGTGTGCATATCGGTTAGGTCTGCGAATCGGACAACTTCTATTTTTCATCCCCCTAAATGTTAAGAGTGGTCCACCCCAAATTTTTTTTTACAATTTGATTTTCCAATACAAAATGTTTCACGATTTGATTGTATTGTTGACATATAGAAACTGTCAAAGCGATACGAAGTCCGCTGGGTAAGCTAGTAATAATATAAATCTTCTGTGCGTGTGTGTTTGTATATTGAACTCCTTCTAAACGGCTGTGTCGATTTTGATGATTTTCTTTGTGTGTGTTCAAGTGGATTCGAGAATGGTTTAGATTTATAATTGGACCCGGTAGGTGGCGCTGCAATAGTCCATCGTGGAATACGGGTGTTTTCAAGCGGACGAAGACGCGAGCGGGCCTCTAGTTTTAAAATAAATTTTTAGCTCTGCTCTATTGTACATACGGCGGCCGATCAACCTACCCAAAACTGTCAAATTCTACAATCGATTTTGAACTTTATTGTTTGGCTATAAGGATCAATATTCATTGGAGAAATTTGACAGGTTTGGGTAGGTGATCTGCCGCCGTGTGTGCAACGTATTTATTAAAATACTTTGCGGCCTGTTTTGTCATTGGAAACGTACCTATTGTCAAGTATGAACTAGGCTTTACACAAATCTGTTGCCTTGATTGAAGGTCATCATAACAGATCTTGTGGACCAGCGTGGGCGCGCTTCCTACACGAAAGTGGCATATGAAGTATTTGTATGACGTCGATCGCGTTGTTATCTTGTCTCAGACATATTATCTTTTTATTAAAAACGTAATGTGTTAGCAACTAAAAAACATGTAAGTATATTTAAAATTAAAATAAGTATTTATACTCGTTTGCTTCTACTATTTACTGAATAATGGACTTTAGGTGATATTTTTACATTGTCTTTTCTATAAAAAAATTTGCCTCCGAATAAGCTAACAAGACGTTTATCAGTCGGAAGGCATTTGTCAGCCGAGTTATAATTTAACATAATTTAACAATCTCTCTTCTGTGATGATATAATAGCTGCCATCTAAACCTTAAAGAAGCATGTGCAATTTTGTATTTAGACCTAAATAAATTATGTTTCAAATATAATATTTTCTTTTGCAAGAGATGATTTTTAACAAAATTTCTCCAAATCCATATTTAAATACTCTGGTGCACGCAATGTCTTTCTCATTCCATTGTAGGTAAATTGCATAGCTTCTTCCTTTACTCGGAAAGAAACAAATATGACTCGATCTTATCTCGTAATAGTAAAGTGTTATCTGTCCCCGTGACATGGTGTATTGTGTTACAAGCGACATCCGACGTGCGAGAAAGTTGCCGCGGCGCTGCGAAACGAACAATGGGCTGCGGCTTGCGGCGGCAACTGTGCGAGATAAGATTCGCACCTACGACTAATGGTGGCGTTCCAAGCGACGCGACATGCGACACGCGACAGCCGGAACTTCAGCGCTTTTAAATGTTTTTTTAGCTTCTGCTGTCTTGTGGTTAGACCAGTCTTCCGCATCGCATCCGATCCAATCTGAACTCCTATGAGAATCTAGTATGGAATGGGGACACCGTTTGTGTGATGCCATTTCCTTTAGAAAATCTCTGACGGTATTGCGATGGCTTGAGGAACCCTTCAAGTTCCTTGCCGCCCCCAAAAAAGTCCGGTAAAGCAAACAGCAAACTCTTTAAAAAAACTGTCTTCCAAAGGTCAGGGGAATAAAACACCAATAAAACTGGCCCTCAGGCTTGTTCTAAGTGTGCCTGTAGGCTTAGCCAAAGTAACATTAAAAAAACGATAGCAAAGTTCGAAAAGAATAAAATGTATGTGATTGACATAATCCGCGTTAAATCACGTGGTCAATCTTATGTCAATCCTGACATAAGCCGCGCTAAATCACGTGGTTAATCTTATGTCAATCTCATAAATTTTATTCTTTTCGAACTTCGCTATCGTTTTCTTAATGTTACTTTGGCTACCGCCACTGGTTAGCTATCTACATCTTATCAAATCCGAGTTGTGTTCCCGAAAGTTAGGAGATGAGAGAGAAGTCAGTTCCTCAGTTAGTTAAGGATTGCGCGTGAAATGCGTTTAAATGTCGCCGCTAAAAGTCGTTTTGTCCATTGTGAAATTGAAGAATGATAAATATTCTTAAAAAAAATATAGCAAATAACGTTTTAAAATGCTTAATCGCCGGGAGTGGCGTTATATTTTTATTGTTATTAGTATTATTGAATTTTTGAATTAAAATGTACTAACATAGTTATTAAGTGCACATTGTTATTAACCATAATTAGACCTCTGATATCTGAATAAATAAATAAATTGAATTGAATTGAATTATTGTTGTAAGACTGAATCGTTATGAAAAGTCGACGTTCTAATTTGTGATTCGTAGGCTTTTTAAAGTACGCAAAGAGGCAGCAATAGAACATCAAAATAATTGTTAGCTATCCTCCAACAAGGTGGACCGACTATCTGGTAAAGGTCGCGGGAAGCCGCTGGATGCGAGCAGCACAAAACCGGGCGTTGTGGAGATCCCTGGGGGCGGCCTTTGTCCAGCAGTGGACGTCTTTTGGCTGAGATGATGATGATCAGACAGTTTCTGCTGGCCATTGCTGTCGCGGCATTCGAAACGCTACTTTACAATGACATACAATCACTCGCTTCGTCGATAAGACACTGTTTACACAACCTAACTTAATTGCTAATTTAAACGAGACAATTTGTTAATAGCGTCTATGTTTTAATTACCATTTATGTCAGCATACATTGAAATCATACTAAGACTTCATATATGAAACACACTATGTGTTTCACAAATCTCAGTTTTTGTGTTAATTAAAATGATTTAACATGAAAGATTTTTCTTTAGTTGCGTCATACATTATACATTATATATACGTTATATACGTTATATATATAATAAACGTATATATTTATACGTTTATTATATATACGTTATAACGTATATATACGTTTTGAATACCTACCAAAAGTTTTTCAATTGAGAGAACAGAGAAAGAAATTTCGGCAGAAAACGAATTGCTAAACCTAAAGCCTCATTTAGAAATGTTAAAGATATAAGTACCTTCAATATTATCCAGAGGGGCAATGTTGTCAGCATTCTTGGGACCGTTTCCATGAGCAGTTGGATGACATCTTTTATTTATCGGTATTTAGTTTTTAATTTGCTATTTATGTTTCTCTGTTTTTTTTAAAGTTATGTTAGGTTTTGTTTCTTTTTGTTGTAAGTTTAAGGATCTCCAATCTTCAGTATAAAGTTTTTTTTGACAACATCACATAGGTAGGTACATTGTTTTGATCCCAAGATAAGTAGCTAAAGCATCAGTTTTATGGAAATCAGGTACAACGACGATACCACAACCACCCAGACCCGACACAATTTCGAAAAGTTATTTTTCGACATTGGGTCAATGTCGACCGGGAATCGAACTCAGAATCTCAGAGTTAGCGCCGCCCTAAGTCCGGCGTGCAAGCCGCTCGGCTACGGAGGTCGTTAAACGTGTTGTGTGTATGTTATAGACGTGTTGGATGGACCAAGTAATAAACATTTATACTAGATAAGCACAATATTTGGCAATTCAAATCTTTAGCTTTATCAATTCCCGTAGGAATGCATCGTGGGCACTTTCGTAAGTCATAACCTATATCGGAACGTTACCCGTTTTCACTAGAAATGTGTAACAAGTGAAGTGATAAAGCGATTAAGGTCAGAAACTAGTTCGCAGCCATCGATACAGATCAACTTTCGCGGTGTGAAGCGGTCGCGAGCGTTGTTGCCTACACCCACAAGTTAATCAAGTTTAGCAACTCGCGACTGAGCAATACTTTGATAAATTAAGTTTAAGTTTATTAGTTTTATAATTGGGTCGTCGTTGTCATCATCGTTTTGTGTATTTTTTACAATACCAGCTATTTAGGTAGGTACTTAATTTTATTTAAAATCTATGATATTCCTATTAAAGCTGTTATTTAGTTTTTTTTTTATTATTTTAGCTTACAGATTTACATCTATGACGATTACAAGACTAAAATAATCTAAATGAATAATTACAAGTCCCGTCCCGCGCTATAGGTATACATATACGTCCGACGACCTTAAGCACTACCGGTAGTGCATATGGCGCGCGAGGGATTACCTCAATGCAATAATAATAATTGTTATCAGTCATGCAATTCATGAATTTATGCTTAACTATTTAATTTTCTATAAATAAAGTTTACTGTTTACTTACACCTTAACACACACGTACACCAGTTTTCCATTAGGTTTAACTCAAATATTGAATCAACTTTATTCTAACTAAGTACATCATTATATTACGACAAATAAATATATAAAAAAAACCTTTACTAACAATTATTCTGAAAACGCACTTCACGAGAGGTTTCGCTCAGCAGTGGGACCAATTGTGTTAAATAAAATAAAATAAACTGACCTAGGAAAATATAATGGTGTCCTTAACAACAAAATAATAATTTAAAAATATGAAGTTAATATCGTTACGCTATTAATTTAAAAGATAATAAATACACGTACGCGAAGGCGATCCAAAGTGCAAAGTACCAAACGTGATACTAATTTTGAACAACACTGAATCATTCTCATTATCAGATAATTACACGATCAAGATTCATTTCGGTAAAAGGAGTAAGTAGGTACTTAAGTACAATATTCGAAACTCATTTAACAATAAATCGTTATCTGGTTATACTGACAAATGATTATAATCAATGATCGATGGTAAGTGTAAACAATAGAGCATACTTAATGCTTTATTTTCACTTCGATAAAAATGAGAAAGCTTGAAATACGGTACAAAATTACGCCACGCTTCACCACTTCTTAATAACTGTCAGATAGAACCAAATCTTTTGTGTCACAACGTGTGAAAACGACTTAGGGTTTAGGCGGGGCATTCATCATCAGCCTATACTAGTCCACTGCTGGACATAGGACTCTTCAAGTGCACGCCTCCGAGCACGATCCGCGGCTACTCTCATCCAGCTCTTGCCAGCCACCTTGAGAAGATCGTCGTTCCACCTGGTCTGAGGGCGTACTACACTACATTTGCCGATTCACGGTCTCCACTCAAGAACTCGTATATCCCACCCAACGGTTGTCGGTTCTGTGACTATTATGACCGGTCCATTAAAACTTCAGCTTGCTGATCCGATGGGCTATGTCGATTACTTTCGTTCTCTGTCGGATCACCTCATTCCGAAGTTGATCCTTCAGAGAAACTCCGAGCATAGCCCTTTCCATAGCTCGCTGAGCGACTTTAAATTAGTGGACCAGGCTACCTTGTGTGTCAATGTTTCGGCTCCGTATGTCATGACGGGTAGGACGCACTGATTGAAGACTTTAAATTAAAGTAAAATAGTTTAAAACCGCGAAAGTAGCATTGGTGGATTCCGCACAAACATTCTCAAATATGGATAAAGCAAAACAGCGTAAAGTGCTTCTAGATAGATCATAAGATTATGATTTAAGTATTTTTTATAGAAATAACTTTATTATTACATATAGGAGCCAAAACAATTGCTATGTTCTAAGAAGATTAGAATCTAATTGGTACGTAAAACCACCAAGTAAATAATTATGAGTGTCCATCTTTCCATTCTCTTAAAAGAATCAGATGTTGGACGCTTACGCTGACGGTATTCACCAAATACTCCTTACGCGCTTTTGAACCATCCCCGACGTTTTGTCTTTAGACTTTGAGGAATAGGCGACGTAATGACCCGACGTAATTTCCCATATGCTGCCCAGCCCAGCTGTAGGGCATTAGGTGGTCTCTATTCAATTGTTGTTAAAGACTAAAATCAATTGACTAAAATCAATTCCTTTAATCATTAAAACAAGGGATCAGCCCTTGTTTGAATGATTAAAGGAAAAAATGTCAATCACTGGTTCCTGTCAATCACTGGTTCCTGTCAATCTCTAGTTCCTGTCAATCACTGGTTCCTGTCAATCTCTAGTTCCTGTCAATCACTGGTTCCTGTCAATCACTGGTTCCTGTCAATCTCTAGTTCCTGTCAATCACTGGTTCCTGTCAATCACTGGTTCCTGTCAATCACTGGTTCCTGTCAATCACTGGTTCCTGTCAATCACTGGTTCCTGTCAAACACTAGTGCCTCTACCCTAGTACTTTATTCAAATGCGGGTATCAAACCCGGGAATTGAAATCAGTACCTGCGTATATCAGGCCAAGCGCTTCCTCTCATTAAAAAGGCGGACTATAGTTCTGATCTTCCATCAATTCCTCATTTCCGTAGGCCGAAACATGCCTTATCGGACCCGCCCAATCAGTTGTCACGTGACCTGGATTGCCTACTTGCGGCACAGGACACGGCGTCACATAGTTCAGTCAGCAGACATAGGCAGCTTCACTGCAGTGTGAGCGCGCCCCGCTAGCGGGCGCGCCGTATCCCTTATACCACGGCGACTCCCTTTGAGTAACGCCACGCCTCCCGACCCTCCGAGAGGCGCGCGTTCCGGTAGCCTTCACAGCCCTTAAAAAGGCTAAAGGCCAACCCCAGGGGTTTTTACCGGGTCGGTCTTAATCCTTTTTAGAAAAGGACAAGGCCAGCCCCTGATCTACGGAACCTGCGAGCAGATTTTCCCCTAGCTAAAAAAAAAGGCCAATCGGCCACCTAGGTGTGAAGAGGTTAATCTCTAAGTGCGGAGTTACACACTTAAACATGTAATGGAAACTGAACTTCTAGATAGGCTAACTGACATTTATCACGCTGTGATGTTGTCATTGAACGTTACATTAAAAGATTGAAATAAAAATCGCAAATCACTCACCCCTGAGTATGGACAGCTTTATTTCATCTTGACACAAAGTTATGACCCTCTCTATTTTCTGTGGCGCGGTGGGCGGGTTTCTGCATCTCTTCTCCTGTAATAACGAAAATATAGACATAAATACAAACACACATAATGACACACCAGAATAATTTACGTTTAGGTAATAACTACTTTAAGCTGATGATGATGAAGAAATAACTTTCAAATACAAAGTTACAACCAATGTGGAGAAATATCAACACTATAAAATTGGAGTTGCGGAAAATTCGAGCATATAATTACAATGTGCAAGGCATTACATAATAAAACATAATATATACAATAACATACATAGAATATAGATATTAGAGTATAGAGATAGATAGTAGAGGCCATGACCGCCTTAGGACGTTTTGTTTTTTAAACAATTACCGAATATTTTAATTATAAATTAAATACTTGGCATTACATTATAATTATTGTTTTTTATAATTTTTAAAACGTAATTTGTGTAATTGTAAGTATTGTATTTTTTGTATGCCAATACTTTGGCTAAATGTGCGATTCTGTTATTGTCTTATAACATTTATGTAGTACCATATTTAATGCAACATAAAGATTTTATTTTATTTGATTTAAGTATACTTATAAGTTTTTTAAATTCATCCATCAATATTTTAAGACAATATGTTGTTAACGGCACCTATTGTTTGCAAAAAATATACATTTAAGTGTAATTTTTTTACTACAGATTATTTGTTTTTTTGTTGCTGTTTGCTAATAAAAAAAATAAAAAAGTACCAACCAAATCCGCTATGGCTCAACCGTTCTCATATCAAGTGGTGCGCTTACCAACGCCAAATCTATTAACATTTTAAATTGGAGGATCACCTACCCAAATTAGAAGCTTGTTATGACATTTCCATGAGCGAGATTCTGTTCAAATGTCAAACTACACTATACCGGTTCTAACAACCGGTTGTGTTGTAAATGACCATAACGCCTAATAATAAAATAGATAAACAAAAAAAATTTTCTTTATAGAGATTGCTGATTGTCTCCGACGGCATTTTCAGCTTCACCGGGCTTGTTTGGGGGCGGCGAGAAACTTAAAGGGTTCCTCAAGCCGTGTGATACGAATCACCTTCGGAGGTTTTCTAGAGGGAACATCATGACGCACTTAAGTGCGTGTCCCCGTGCCCTACTAGATTCTCCGAAGGGTTCGGATCGGATCGGGGAACAGTTGCTACATCCAAATTAAGCATACCATCATCATAGTTATTTAAACAGGATGAGCTTCAAAATGTAACAAAAACTATGTACATTTTTAAGCTCATCCTTTTATTTAGCTATTTTATTTTTTTATTTTGCGTGCATGGATAGTTCCATTCACGCAAACTACAAAAAAAAATCCTGTACTACCATACCATACAGTAAAAGTTAAACATACATGAAAAATATTTTGTGTAACACAATTCTAATCTCCTCCGGGCATTGAACCTTGGATCCATGAAGTAGTAATTACTATCAGTAAACTAGACAACCGTAAAAATACAACTAAGAAATAGGTTTAATAACCCAATTTCAAATTCCATTTCATTTCATTACTACCATACAGTAAAGGATAAACATACATAATAAATATTTTGTGTTTATTACACAATTTTAATCTCCTACCGGGCATTGAACCTTGGACCTATTGAAGTAGATCACTATCAGTAAACTAGACAACCGTAAAAGTACACGGGGATACCTACTGATGAATAAACTAAGAAATATTTCAATATCAGTGATTTCGTTTCATGACTTTTTCTTCAAGTCCGGTACAAAGGTTGGATTTGGTAGGATGATAATTATAGTAAGTAAGTACAAAGATCAATCAGTTACGTTTATCTACGGAAGATAAGCGGATTCCCAACTCTTGGTATCGCACTTATTATTAACGAAAGCAAAAATTCACAGCTGTTTGTACACTACAAGTAGGTACCTACATAGTTATATGTTTAATAAAAAGGTACAGGCTAAGACCTTTTTATTAAACATATCTAGTGTTTTGCTTATAAATAAATTTAAAAAATATACCTCCATAGGTAATGTTCATTGGCTATTAAAATTAAAAAATATCCTAATATCAATAGAGAAGATGGTTGGAATCTACCACCAACCTGAGATCCCATCATACAAAATATTAAATGCCAGCCCCAACACCATACTGCTAGACCAAAAGACACTGTAAGCTCTTTCTGCGTAAAACGGAATGCACTAAATGAGGGTATACAAGCTACCAACTAATTATGAGACGACCAACACCTCAGTCTCCCTGTGACCACGGACCCTGCAAAGGGTTCGAAACGTCAGGATAAACATTAATAAGTAATGTGTAAAATAAACGCGAGCAGATACGTAAAAGTTGTTTCATTTCATTGCGTACCTAGTGTTCGCGTTAACTTTAGAAAACAATAAAAAGGTACAGCATAAAATAATTTAAGTTTTTCCGCGTACCTTGATTGTTAAACAATAATTTGTAAAACTTGAAATTTGCAATGTGAGCAAACCGCACCAAACCATTTAAGTTTATTTAATATAAGCCACAGTAGTTGAGGATTCTGGCTGAAGTGCGCTTCTACCTTCGACCTTAACATCACTTAACATCAGGTGATATGACGGCTAAGTGCCTAGGGTAAAGAATGAAAATATAAAGTTAAAAAAAAAACTTGTTTTTAAAATTAAATATAGTGTATGTTACTCCACAAGGAATGTAGTATTCTATCTGCGAATAATTTTTTTGGAGTTGGACCAGAAGTTTCAGAGATTAGCCACGACATACAAACAAATAATCAAAGTCACAAACGTTACTTACCTACCTCTTTATTAGTAGTATAGATAAACGTTTGAAAGGAAATATTTTATTAATTTAAAATCCAAACTGTAAACTACTCCCTCGTAAAGTTAGCTTAATGTCGCTTAGTCGATATTTCCTTTCAAGCGTCGATATGTATATATTAATAATTTATGAATTGAGACAGTAGCGCGTCTAGTAGCCAAACGTTGCAGGATTATCTCCTATTGATAGTATTCAATTGTTAATCGCGGTAACCAACAATGGCTGACCTTAGCACTGACATGGGAGATTGGGCAACGTCCACAATGTAATCGCTACGTCCACCATTGCGGAATTATGCGGACGTAAGACAATGCTGGCGGTAACTTCAATTGTTTAGTTGTTTGTGTTTGTGAATGCATTTCTTTTGAGTGTCCATATTTCCTGGGTCTCAAGTCTGTTAACTCAATAATGTCTCAATATTGTGTGGTTTGCTTGTTTTAGACATTAGGATTAACTATGGGAAAAATATATAAATCCGTCAGTTTCAAAGTAGATGTCAAAAATAGCAGAATAAAAATCCTGGTCAGTTTTATATTTGCCGGAATAGTCCGGCGGGTGGTGCGTTCCAATTACTTACAATCGTGAAAGTAAAGTATCTTTACGATTTCGGATTTTCTGGATGGGTGACCAGGTTTGCAATATAGTTTATAACTCAATCACTAATATGTGAGCTGAAGCACACGGTCGTAATCTTATCTTATCTTAGTCGGGTCTGCAAAGGTTTGATCAAATCGACTCATTTTTAGGAGCGACCAGATTCTACTATGACGAATGTGGAGCAACCCGTTCCTAAACAGAGTAAGTACAAATAAGTACCTTACAAACTTACAGAGAATAAGCTTCGAAAAGTTATTCCGTGTTTTGTCTCTAGTACTCTAATTTGTAATAAAGTTTACATGGCCGGAACAAAACACGGAATAAGAGAAAGATGAAGAATTATAAGAAAAGAACTAACAAGAACTATTCGCAGCTTATTTTTTGTTAAGTTGTAACCCCCTTACAAATAAACAAAGAATAACGTATATAGTTATTCCGTGTTTTGTCTCTTTTACTATAATTTGAAATGACTTTTACATGACATGAACAGAACACGGAATAACTATTCGGACCTTAATCTGTGTTTATTTGTAAGGCAGTAAGGGTTTAAACTTGGAATAGATATTCCGTGTTACCATTATGTAAACTTAATTTCAATGTAGATTATAAGAAACAACACACGGAATAACTATTGCAACTTTAACTACTCAGTTTATTAGTTATATGTCGAGGCCTTCTCGACATTAAATCAATACTAATGTAATTACTTGGTGAAATTCTTTTATTAATTATTTTTAAGCAATTACAAATTAGAAATACGACTTCACATTGTAAACCATAGAGTGCCAGAGAGTGTTGCCATAGATTATAAATCTTACATTTAATCAGACTGTTCGAATACACATCAATTAGTACGGGCCATTACGGGTATTTAGCCTCAATCTATGCACGTTCATACACATGTAGGTGCCAATCTTTTATTAAAAAAAATGGCCAACTTTTATACACATTATGCTTAATTTAGCAATAACCTGTGCGCATGTCTAATTCGTCCTAGACCGACTACTTTTATATAATATTTTAAAATGTTACAAAATTATTTCTCAGTGTTGCGGGTTTACGGGTCAAGCGCACTTCCAACTTCGGCTTTATTTCCATAAGATGTGGTGATGAACAAACCCCATTCGATTGTGAAATAAAGAAGATAAAATCACCATCATCATCATTAGCCTAGCGCTGCAGAAGATCATTAGCCTAGAGCTGCAGAAGATAGGTCTCTCTAAGATAAAATAAATAAAAATAATTTTCCTAGATTTTGTAGCTATTAACCTACAACTTAACGTGATCAAATATTGCCGATTTTTTTAAGGCCAAAATCACATTAAACCAATATTAGTTTTAGGAAATAAATATACGGAAGTAACGCCTCGGTGGCCGAGTGGCAGAGCGCTCGGCCCGATACCCGAAGGTCCCGGGTTCAAATCCCAGGTCGGGCAAAATGTATTTCGGATTTTTCGATGCATAGCCCAGGTTTGTGATCACCAACCCGCATTCGGCAAGCGTGGTGATTAAGCCATTACCCATCAATTGTAGCGATGACTTGATTTCAATGATGGAGGCCTTTGCCCAGCAGTGGGACAGTTATAGGCTGTTTACTTATACGGAAGTTAACATATTTTAACCACTATATAAAATATGGTTTTGTTAATGTTTACAATGTTTACCTATATAATCCTCGATTTCAAGGTGATGTTCACTATTCCGTGTCATCATCATCATCATCATCAGCTCATTTATGTCCCCACTGCTGGGGCACGAGCCATCCATATGGATGGATAGGGAGAACGGGCTATGGGCCCGTTACCACCACGCGAGCCAAGTGAGGATTGGTGGTTATCAACGACTGCTAATGCAGCCGGGACCAACGGCTTTACGTGCTTTCCGAAGCACGGAGGAGCTCAAGATGATAAAAGTTTTGGTCACCCATATGATGACCGGCCTTTGCGAAAGTTGCTTATCCTTAGCAATCGCAGACCGGGCGCGTTAACCATTGCGCCGGCGCCGGCGCCGTCTAGCTCCTCCTCCATGTATGGAAATATTACGTCATTGTAGCGAGATTTGCTGTTAGTTGACTCTAAGTCTCCATTCCCTCAATTTATTGAGGACTTAAACTAACCTTTATGCTTTCATAAAAGCACTGATTGTACGTAAGCTACTAGTTTGAAAGTTTAAGACCATTGTTAGCTACTAACAACAGAATTTTATAGGCACCAAAACAGGGAAATATTAAGTGAGTAACTCCATGTGTTACGGTTATAACTTACTAGCTGTGCTCGCGACTTCGTCCGCGTGGAATAGTGACTTTCGGCAGCATTTTTAATTTTTTAGGCTCTTTTCCCGTTTTTGCAACATTTTTCACTGATGCTTCGCTCCTATTGGTCGCAGCGTGATGTTATATAGCCTAAAGCCTTCCTCGATAAATGGACTATCCAACACAAAAAGAATTATTCAATTCGAACCAGTAGTTCCTGAGATTAGCGCGTTCAAACAAACAAACAAACAAACTCTTCAGCTTTATAATATTAGTATAGATAGATACATATAATGAGATCTGAATGATACTTTCAAAATGCAAAGGTTGGACTCGGCGAATCATTAAAACGTTAATTTAAAAATGTCTGCTTAGTTAAAAAATACATCTTCAGAAGACGACTGTGCATATTGTCATATACAGGGTGATTTTTATCACCGTCCAAACCTTCTGAGATGACTCCCGTGATAGAAATCATACAAACGAACAATTAGAATTACATTTTGGTCGAATGAATATTGATGTTTTGTATGGGACAGCTGAATTCAGAAGGTTTGGACGGTGATAAAAAAGTGACCCTGTAAATATATTTTTTTTTAAATGTGTGAACTATTGTAACTTGATAATTAAACGCACCCCAGTCTTTGATTCTATACTTTTATTTAACAGTAACATGTTATATAATACTAGTCTATATGTACAATTATAGGTAGCATATAAAATTAACCTGACATGATATCGAGAAAGTAAAAAGCTAGTGGTAGAGTTATGTAAGCCTTAACATTGAGGCAATTCAAAAAGTGTTCCAATATGTTTTCAACTGTTATGTCTAACATTTTATTTCTTATTTTATTTCACGTGGAAGCGCGCATTCATTACATTTGATAGTAAGTGGCGATAAGGTCAAAGATAGAATTCACACAGAATCCTTCATCTTCATCATCATCTCAGCCAAAAGACGTCCACTGCTGGACAAAGGCCTCCCCCAAGGATCTCCACAACGACCGGTTTTGTGCTGCTCGCATCCAGCGGCTACCCGCAACCTTCACCAGATCGTTGGTCCACCTTGTTGAAGGCTTACTGTATATATAAATTTGTCAGGTGATGGACCTTATTGTTCTAGCAATAAATGTCACAAACTATCCAATAAGGAACCGAACTCCTAGTAAGTATTGCGTGTCATATTATTATGTGTCAAGTTTCCTTATGTAGCGCTAATTAGCTAACCTCTGTCCTAAAACGTGTCGACTTTACCCAACGCTGGGTAAGACTCGTTATGTAATACCCGTTGCAATCTAGCGCAATACCCAAGACGTTGCTATATTTATAAGGTTTGTATATATGTAATTCTAGTTTTGTTATAAAGTTTAAAGCATTTACTATGTGTTTAACTATCTAGTCAGTATCAAATTGATATATAATCAATTTAAATTGTCAAGAATATCTTGGCATCTTAAAAAAGCAACCTTTTCATGTTTTTAGATTTACATACAGCTACATTTTTTGACAGATTTAAAATGTTAAACTAAAAAAATACATTGAAAAGGAAAAGCTTATGAATACGCTCATGAATATTTATTTATTTGTAAAAATAATCCTGAATACTTCAATAAAAACAAACAAATAAAATCATATGTTCCAGATTCGAGGAAAAACAAATTAGCAATACCAAAATGTAGTCTGACATTGTACAAGAAAAATGCATATTATATCGCAATCACACCATTTAATAAATTCTATAAATGTTTACTATTTAATAGATCTTCCAATGGCTAATAATTTTAAAAACAAAATATTTTTTTGTACAGTTAAATTTTTTTAACATTCTTTAATTTCATGAATTCATGAATTTTTGTATAGAATGATATTGATATACATTTGAGTATATCAATATCATTCTAGAGTTGAGTTGATTTGATTAAGTACCTACTACATTTTGAAATGACATAAATAATTAATTAATCCAAAATGACACATTGATATATTTGCTGTACCATAATTTTAGAAAAATGTCGTTAATAATGTTCCTAATTTATGGTGCTAATGATTTGTTATTGTTAATACTAATATAAAATATTTGCATGCCTACAGTTATATAAGGTAAAATACTGTTGATTCCATTTAATTGATTTATTATCCACAATCTATGTACCTACACACGGCGGCAAATCAACCCACCCAAACCTATCAAACACTAAAGTTCAAAATTGATTGTAAAAATTTGACAGTTTTAGGTAGGCTGCCGCCGTGTGTACATGGTACTATGCAAATAAAATTCTATTCTATTCTATTCTACGCTATCTGACACATAGTAGGTATAGTGGTGATACTGGCCCTAAAATATCCAGAGAGAGCTACGTAGATAATTTTATTTATTTGCTTATTTATATAATTACTTACGACTACCTTTACAGGTTTTTTGTTACCCGATACAATAGTACAGCTCTAATATGACTTAAGTTCAACTTAAGTTTTATTTACTCCAACCGAATTGCACTACATCCAAGTAACTCCATTCACTTATGACATTGAAATTACTCTAGCATTGGCTCCGATCGCTTTCCGTTTCGCTTAAAAAAACATGACGTTCGATTCTGAATTGCTCGCACGCAGTTAACATTTGCGCTTTAGAGGATTGATTGTAATGGGTTCCTACAATTGTTTTATTCAATCCATCAATTTAAAGTGGCTTTGCAGTTAGTAAGCTACGTGATTAGCGGACATACTCGATATTTTAATCTGTGCATGATCTGCACCATCATAAAGTTTTAATTGTTTTAATGTTTATTGTTGGTTAAGGTTTACGCGAAGACTGCTTGCATTAAAGTAAAACAAATACGAATCTACACGTAGGTACCTTTGCATTAAAGGGTACTTGGTAATATGTGTATAATCCCGAAACATATTCATGCAACCAAATATTTAACCCTTTCGGTTCGGCGTGGGGGTGCAGTGACAGGACTGAAACTAATTTTTCAAATTATCCAATTTAAGTAAATATGGTAAAATTAATTACCTACTATCATTCCCATTATCTTTTTTAAATTAAATTTAATAATTTAATTTAAAAAGATAATGGGAATGTTTAAAAAAGATAATGGGAATGATAGTAGGTAATTAATTTTACAGCTCAGAACCGTTTGGGACGATGGGTCCCAATTGCTAAGTAAAAACTAAGCTTCAGTCTTGAATCAAAGTGTGACGGGATGTATATTCCCATCGGTCTTACGTGGTACGGGACATAATACATACCCTCAGGCCTGGAAGGGTTAATAACACCGTGGTAACATACAAAATCATGTTTAAGAAGATTTACTTTTCCATATAAAAACTCAAATTAATTTTATTACATTATTTTTGTTCAACCCTTACATGTTTCGTTTGGACCGTGAGGTTGTCGACCAAGAACAGTGTATTATAGTGTAGGTAAACCTAGGGTTGTCACTTTGCAATTGTACTAAGTTACAAACAACCTTAATCTATTTATAGTGCTTTTCAGGTATGTTTTATAATTTTCCGGGGTCCTATGCTCTGTGCCTTGGGTATATATCGGGTCGCCTAATTTTTTGTACTTCTAATTGGCAATGGCACACAAACGGTTAGCCTATATTTTTTTCGCATAATTTCACTCTTCATAATCGAGTTTGGTCTAATTTCACTTCGCCTAACTTTTTATCGCCATATTGTTATTTACCAAATGCGACATGTGGCGGAACAATTCGTAATCCCTAAAGTTTGCAATTACTAAATATTAATTCACACAAAATTAAAAATCACCAAGTATAAGAGCTATAAAAAAGATATTTTTGTATGGAGCTAGATTTCTGTAGCCTAATAAAAAAAAATAACCTTGAAATTTAAGATAATCGCGAATTTCTAACCTATCACGTGACCTACAGGAGTAGGGCAGCTAGTATTTTTGAAACCGTCGTAATGCCAAAATAACGTTATGTCAATATAGTATTTTAAGTATGTTTATCCGTTGTCTAGTAACCACATAACGAGTTTCTTAACGAAACTTCTCTTGGGCTAGATAATTGGTGTGAGTGTAGGAAAGTTTATTTATTTATTTATTTATTTTAGGGTATTTCACATTATAGATTCTAAAATTAGGGCTTTCAATTCTTAGACCAAATTATAATGGTGGCAAAACAATTGTTAGGCAAAACAATAATTGTTCGTTATAAGTTTAGGCCAATACGGTTTGGCCATGTAATATTGGAC
This sequence comes from Eudonia lacustrata, assembly GCA_947562085.1. Lineage (NCBI taxonomy): Eukaryota > Metazoa > Arthropoda > Insecta > Lepidoptera > Crambidae > Eudonia > Eudonia lacustrata. Next base: position 20,830,207 of record OX387313.1, read on the forward strand.
TAAAATTTTTAGGCGAACCGAAGGGCACCCCTGTGGCCTTATTTGCCATATAGATTACACAGGTATTACCAAACACCCTGTATTAATAAAAAGTCCTGCCATCCCTAAAAAGCTAATGCTTGTGCTAGGCATGGGATCACGTCAGTAGTCTAATAGAGCTATGGGTATTGATCCAAGATTTCTCGCTTTCAATCTGAACTATCAATCCGTTCGGCTACTGACGACCGACGTTTTAAATGAATGGTCGATAGCAAGGCTAAATAAAAATAACAATTATTGATGGTGAAATTAATGTAGAGACCATTAGTGCCTTCGATCACGTAAATAATGTATTTTTCTTACAAATTGCTTAGTTTTATTGGGTACAGTCGTGCTTTAGCATTTACCTTGCTACAACTGTTGCAACTGGTGAAGAGGTCATGCGCAAAGGTTATGGATGAGTTTGTATTCGGTTATGGGAGACTCTTTGGTCTGCAAACGGAGCGAGCGGCGATGACCACACTTCGCTTCGTTTGGTACTTGACCTTGCTTATTGTCCGTTCTAAGAACATAATCTGATGTTACCCATGAGTTGAGCACACATATAACTGTGAAATGATCAACACACTACTGTTAACGTGTTATAGACATTAATCAAATATAACGTTAAAATCCACAATAATTGCAATCGTTCGTAATCAAAATTTTCTAATTTAATGAAAACAAAAATGTTGTCATTTTTAATGTAATTACAATTTAAAAGAGTTTACTTTTATAAAAGAACTAGCTGTGCTCGCGACTTCGTCTGCGTGGAATAGTGACTTTCGGCAGCATTTTTAATTTTTTAGGCTCTTGTTCCCGTTTTTGCAACATTTTTCACTGATGCTTCGCTCCTATTAGTTTCAGCGTGATGTTATATAACCTAAAACCTTCCTCGATAAATGAACTATGCAACACAAAAATAATTTTCCAATTCGAACCAGTAGTTCCTGAGATTAGCGCGTTCAAACAAACAAACTCTTCAGCTTTATAATATTAATATAGATATAGATATTGAATTAGTATTGAAAATTAAGAGTCGAGTCCCAAAAACCTCTACTTTTACGAGTTCATTAAGGGCTCCTAACAACCAGACGAGAACTTGCTTGACATAATGGTTATCAACCGTGACAACTTTTCAACAAACTTCAACGGATCGTCGGAGACAGATGCAGAACGCCCAGGGTCGACGGACATGCTCGGCCAGAGACCTCGATCCCATTTCATATTACCATATGACAGAGTGAAGTAGGTACGCGCCTTTACTAACTACTAAGGTTATCAACAACGACATTTTTTAGCTTTTTTTAGTTCTCGAAACTGATAACAATCTTTTTGACATAACTAGACGCCTTGGTAGCCACGTGGCATAGCGCTCGGCTCGATAGCAGGAGAGTTTCGGATTTCTCGACGCATAGCCCGGGTTTATGATCACCAAACCGCACATTTGGTAAGCGTGGGTATCAAGCCAATTACCATTAATTGTAGCGAGAATTTGATTCCAATGACGGAGGCCTTTGCTCAGCTGTGGGACAGTATTTGGGTATACTTTTTACTATTATTTAAAATTGATAGAGAAAAAATTGCGTTTATTTTACTTATTTTACTTTGTGACACTTACAAGTTACGAGTGTTTTTTACTTATATTTCAATATTATAACTTATATACTTTTTTTATTTTCAAGTGTTAATTGCTGCACTGAAGCTTAATTGAATATTTAAAGAATTAAAAGAGCAATGACATAATTCAGCGCTTACGTCACCCTTCAGCGCCAGTTCGATTCCTGGCTGGGTCGGGTATAATCGTTTAATTTTTTTACTGAATTTTATACAATTTTATAACGTATATTATTATAAACGTTGAAACTTTTCATAACTAAATGATACATAGAATTCTGCACAGAATTATTATTCATACGTTTCTTGAAGACTTCAGTCTGTTTCTAGCCCAGTTGATTCATGGCTGCGTAATGCTTTTGTTGAAGAGCGCTAATTGAGTCAGAGTAAGTGGGCGCAGCCTTGCTTGCGTCCGAGCGACTTATATGGATCTACGTAGGTCGCGAGGATTTTTGAGTCTCCGTTATTTAGGATAGTATGTTGAAATAATAATAATAAAATAGTTTGCACACGGTCTGCCAGACATGGGGAATTGAACCCAGGTCTCTAGTTTTGGGGCCGAACACTTTGCCATTCGGCCATCGAGGCGTATCCATATGTGCCTAGTAATAATATTATTTTATATTTGAGATAAATTTTTAAAAGGATAAATGTTTCTGAACCATTCAACTATTGTTCCCTGTTAAATAAATAATTAAATATACATTTAAAGTTAGCTGTCCTATTACATAAAAATAATAATAATCATATTAATTGTACCCTCGCATGGGCATATAATTTTTTTTTTCTTCCATGTGTTAGTTATTTTAAATTGTTTGTATTTTCATGTATAAACTACTTTTACTTGTTTTCAAACCTCGTCAATGTATACCTTTTATATGTGTATTATTGTTATGTGTTGTGCAGGTCAATAAATGTTTCTCATTCTAATGTATTGAACATTTTCAGGCTTAAATTCCAAGTTACACATTGAAAGCTGTAAAATTTATATAAGTATATATAACAAATAAGTGTAATTATATTTATAAGTTAATATACAATGTTATTATTAGTTTATACGAAACCTGAAAACTGTTTGTTCAGAATCAGTAATATAATCGATTTTTATACCATGTTACTTTTTGACCAAATAATATTTACAAAATCTCAACTATAGTAGGTATACCCTACTAAAACACACAACGGGACAGCACAAAAAGCTTGTAACTTCGTGAGTTTTCAAGATATAGGTATATTTTTTTTTTGTAATTGATTTTTTAAATTAAAATATTTGACCCGTGTTTCGGTTTTCGTATAAACTAAAAATAAGGTAAACCAATACAATAGATGCAATATAGATAAAATGCATAAGCAATAACAGCTTTCCTTAATTAATATCAATATTAATTACGGAAAGCTGTCGTTCACCACGAAAAATAATATGTTTTGAAAGCGAAAGCGAATGGTGTCAGTTACTATAACTTGTTACGCCAGGGGTTAAAAACATAAAGTTGCTTCTCCGCCGGTGAATTATCTATTACGTTACAGTGATTACTTGATTTACACGCTTACCGCAAACCAAGCCATAGGCAACTTTAGAAAAAGTTGTATAACCGTCCAATGAAATTTTATGCAACAACAGTAGTATACCTTTAGGAATATTATTATAGCGTTATTTATAACTATTGCGAAATCAAAATTAGTTTTAAATTGGCAATTTCACAATTTGTCTATGCAATCAGAATGATAAATTGTCTATGTCTACGCATTATTGCGGTCTGTTTATTTACTTATCAACTATTATGCCAAAACAAAACAATGACAAATAAAAATCTGCGAAAGGTTTGCGTCAAAGCAAAACAAATGCGTAACGTTATCAGCGTAATGAACGTCTGCCAAACTGTCAATAGATACAACTTTTTAAACTTGGTAGTTTAAAAAGTTGTATCTATTTTCTGTTTATCTATACCATAACATATCATTGTCATTCTCCTCTGAAAATCAGCGTTGCAGTTTCTTGAAGCTGCAATTTATGCTGAGGGGGACTCCTCGTAGCATTTTCATTTTAATCTTATGTATTAGTTTTATTGTTAGAACCTAAGCCCAACTGCTACGCCAAATAAATATTTTGAATTTGAATTTGCATTGGAGTAAATAGTAACGAGATTCTTATCATATTTTTAACAAAAAAATTGTAAGAATTCCGTTTTTAATTACCTAATGCCAAAAAATATTTAACGATAGATTAGAACACCTTTACACTGTTGGAAGCTCTGTCGCCTAAATTACAAAAAGGTCATAGATACGATGTCGTCAATTATCAAGTAGGTATAGGAACTTCGTCTAGGTTTTAAAAATAATTTAAAAAAGGTTTATCTACGTTAACGTTAGTCGGAACGAGGGTACTAAGCCGAAAGGAGGGTAAAGTATACATGAAAGTGAGTAACTTTTTTTTATTTTTTTTAAGTAACTTTTTTTTAACTTTTTTTTGTTTTTTTTAATTATTTACATTTGATTGGTCTACAAAAATCTAGTAGGCTACGGTTTTGACGTAGGTTCTCAGCAAATAGATTTACCTCTAATGTCAATGTACGGCCATTGTAAAGAGTCGAGTTTTCTTTATTTAGACTAATGTATCCAATAATATTAACTTTTAATGTTTGTTTTTTTTTGTGACCGCCAGGGCTACCACATCGTAATTTCTTTGGAAATCTTAAAAAAGCTGTTAATCTAAAAAATTTTAAGGAAAAGTTCTTAGACAAAAGTTATTCACTATATATACTTTACCCTCTTTTCGGCTTAGTACCCCCGTTCCGACTAACGTTGATATATATGCCTCACAATTTCCCAACGCAGAAATCGTACCCGCACTAGGTCGTCGCGAAGTTTACGTCAATTTTATGGCAGCGAGCCGTGAGAACCTTATTACAGACGGCACCCACCATAACATACGCGTATAGCAACGCACTATGACGCTTCACTTTCTCTGGTTTCTACGCACCAATTGTTGACTACCCCTGATGTTGCAGCTTGCGTATACTTTTAGTTGATCTGATACATTTAACAATTGTTTTTGTTTTAAGAGCGTTTACGCCGCACACTAGCGCCACTAATGAAAAAAAAATCATATCTAGTAATTAGAGATAGAAAATCAAATTATGCTCAACAAACTATTTGAATGAAGTAATTTAAGACGTTACGGCCACTTTTCACTATAACGCCATATTTAACTAAACCATAACATGTCAGGTGTTCATTAGGTGACGTAAAAATGCTAAATTACTTCATTCAGATAGTTTGTTGAGCATAATTTGATTTTCTATCTCTAATTACTAGATATGTTTTTTTTTTATTGGCGGCGCTAGTGTGCGGCGTAAACGCTTTTAAGAGTTTTATAAATAGAAAAGAATACACTTATTGTGGTCTTACAAAGAACATATCTACACTTAACTTTTTCGGACGTCTAATATTTAATGTGTTAAAAAGATAAGCCGTTTACTACATTGATTTTTAGACAATTTATGTGTTTATGTATAAACGTGCGTTTAAATTTGTTTAAGTAATATATTTGTTGTATATGTTTTTGTTTTTCATAAAGAGATTAGTAAGTACTGTTCCACATATAGAGTAGCAACAACGGCTCCAGCCATACAAATGCGTAAACAATGGCTCCAGCCATTGTTGCTCTCGTAGGAAAGCTGTTGGTCCATTGCTTTTTTTTTTGAGAGAGGTCCTGATTGTCTCAATGGGCATTTTCAGCGTCACCGGGCTGTTTTGGGGGCGGCGAGGTACGTAAAGGGTACCCCAAGCCGTGTTGGAACGGCATCGCACACTTAAAAGTGCGCGTCCCCGTGCCCTACTAGATTCTCTGAAGGGTTCGGATCGGATCGGGAGGTTCCTTGCTATTTAGTGAACTATCGATATTAAAGACAGTAACGATAATATGTAACTTAAATTACTTACTACTTCTACTAATTCTTGTACACACCACTACATTTGTAGTGTATTAAGCATTCAGGGACGTTAAGCTGATAATAGATACATATTATCATATCATTATAAATACAATTAGAAAAGATTTCCTTACCTATAAGTAAATTTCGATTTCCTTGTAAAATTCTTGCATTGCAATTAGGACATAAACCGACATATTTATTGTTAACTAGCGTAAGTAATATACCGATTAGTTATGTATATGAACCAGATGACCTGACATTGCTTTAACCAATTACAAATTATTAAAAATTTTAATATTGTACTCACTCGTAAAAGCTTTAGTAGGTACTTGTTTGGAAATAAAATCATTGAATTTGAAAACACAAGACTTGGCAAGCCCAACTCGACCTCACCCGTTCAAGGTGTACCTAATACATAAATATTATATATTATTATATACCTATCGCCTTTTATTAACCCAGTTGTTACTGAAACTTTTTTTGATCTCACATCTTTTGGACATTTGAGTTGTCCGGAAAACTACTAATAATTTCGTTGAAAAAAATGGAAACTCATTACATGCTTTGATCGTTATAACGATCGGTAATAACAACTAGGTTAATATCTATCAAAAAATATCACAGGACAGAAACAGAAACCAGAGATCAACAATTATTTCTTTTAACTAAAAAAAATGGGATTAGCCTCTGTTTTTTGACTTTAGCAACATATGAATACAGTAGACTACCATCCTAGCTATCATCTTGTAAAATTTCAATGGAATACAAATAAACAGAGAATAAGCTCCGAATAGTTATTGAGTTTTGTTCCTGTCAAGTAAACGTCATTTCAAATTGGAGTAAAAGAGACAAAACACGGAATAACTATTCGAAGCTTCATCATCATCATCATCAGCTCATTTTATGTCCCCACTGGTGGGGCTATGGATGAATAGGGAGAAGCGTCATAAACCACCACGCGGGCCCAGTGCGGATTGGTGGTTGTTAACGACTGCTAATGCAGCCGGGACCAACGGCTTTACGTGCCTTCCGAAGCACGGAGGAGCTCGAGATGATACATTTTTGGTCACCCATCCGATGACCGGCCTCCGCGAAAGTTGCTTAACCTCAGCACTCGCAGACCGGGCGCGTTAACCACTGCGCCATCGAGCTCCTCATTCCTCATTCGAAGCGTATTCTTTGATTTTTTTTAAGGCACTTAATGTTACTTTTTACTTTTTTTTTTATTGACTTCCATTTCAGTGATACCGGTGCGGTTGTTGAATAGATCGTTGTGTGTGCCACCGCATGCTCATAAGTTTATTGGTTTATAAGCTTCACAATACCGTGAGTAGAAAAAGCTATAAATCATATAAGTAATGCTTCGAACTAAGTCCTATGAAATAAGCAATCTTAATACAATGAAATTTTTACTTTTTATTTTCAAGTGCTAATTACTGTACTGAAGCTAAATTAAATATTTATAAAATTAATTTAAAATCAGAAAGTATTATGGTAAAAAGAGCCATTGAAGGATTTGCAGTGTGTCGTTTGCTCAATAGGAAAATGATGAATGTTTGCAAATAAAAATAAAGTTTGAAAGGCATAACGCATACTTTATAAATAAAACTAACTTTGTAGTGAAATGGCTACTATTGAACCGTAATTTAAGATATCAAGGTCGATTCCTTATGATAGTAAAGTACTTTTTATTGGTGTGCTTTTGTTACATTTTGTTTTCTTTGATGACGCTCTATAGACCACCTGCAGCCAAACTTGAATACAATGCCAAAACAATTGTATATAGGTCCTTACAACGAAATTGACGTTTTTTTCTCACTTATTAAAAGGTCAAAAAGTTCCAAAATTCAAAACCGGTTGTTAATATTATTATACACATTTAATTAGGTCTATGTTACTTATGCTTCAGTAATAACAATGATTATTAATTTTGTGTCTTTATCGCCCAATATTTATTTTTAAATTGACTACTTTTTATGTTCGCGGAATTGTCTATTTGTTTCATTGTAGCTTTGAAGGGACTTGATTTTTTTCTTTTTAATATCTGTTATGTTTATCTAGTGAAACAAACACACTACTCTACAGTTTTTATAGTGTTAACATAAATAGGTGCTAAGAAAATTTAAAAAAAAATTAGTATGAAAAATAAAATTTTATAAAAAGTCTTCATACAAAAAGTCAATTTCATAGGTAAGGACCTAATACTAGTATAGGCATATGAATCATATTATGGCTAGCTTGTGTTCGCATCTAGTCACCCTGCTTTGTGTACGTAACCCAGCTTGACAAGAAACGAGATATCGACGTCAAGGTCTTAACTAAGTCAGTAAGGTTTGTTTGCTCTATATAGGCAATTCAATATGGTAGTTATCAGTTGTTTAGCTTTCAAACAGTAAGCTGTTCACTGTACAAATGTTTATTAGTAATTTACAAGTGTTTTACAAATGTTTACCATTGGTTTCGTATGATCTAGTTTGACGAATTATTAAGTTAGTTTACCTTATTTGCTATTTAAACGTTTAGAGCATAGTATTGGTACAAATGTTTTTCATTATATTTACAATTTTTAAATTTGGAATGATCTATATCATAACAAACTAAAAAAATATTTTTTAAATTCATTAATTTTTAAAATATTTTTGGAAATCTTTCGGCAGTTGTTTGTAAGTTGCGGTTACTTAGACCATCCGAGTGAAGTATTGTGTTGTTTGTATTAAATCAGTTCTGGGTAGACTATCCATCATTTATCAGATAGTAATCTTTTAAGTACTTAGTAGGGATCGCATACTTTATTATTTTTAAAGATACCTAAACAGTGTTTCGTTATTATAGTGTCCATACTTTTTCTCATTGAAAAAGTTGTTCGATTAAGCTACATTTGTTAGTCGCAAAGTGTTATAAAAACTTACATTATCAGCTGATATAGCGCTATCACTCAATGATATGCCGAAAACGCAGAAACAACACAGCAGTGCACTGATTTGGCGAACCATTTTACCACAACACTTCGGACCGGGAATGGACACTTATATATATAAGTATATATTATATAATACGAGTATATTGTATACCGATCTGTTTTCTGTAAGCCACGTGCGGCGAAAGGTGCGCAACTGATCGCGTTGAGGTTCGCCCGCGATGGCAACTTGTGAATGTCGCCATTTTTGAAAGGCGCGCGTAGGAGGGTTTCGCGCCTACTCGGACTACGTTCCGTTTCACGCAGCCGCCGACTGGACTGTTTTACATTATAAACAATTTCTTAAGTCGCATGAAAGCAATCTCGCTAATTACGTAGTAGGCGTGTAATAGTAATAATGGTGTCCATTAATAACACATTTTAGACATAGGTATAGGAAAGGTAAATTGTCTTAGTATCACAAGGTATCACAGTATTAGTTTATAACTGATTTTTTTAAACAAAAGTGTGACCTTATTATTTATACCCGTTTATATACTAACTAGCGGCCGCTCGCGGTTTCACCTGCGTGGTTCCCGTTCCCGTGGGAATATCGGGATAAAAAGTATCCTATGTGTTAATCCAGGTTATAAACTACCTGTATTCCGAATTTTATCCAAATCCAACCATCCGTTGCAGCGTGAAGAAGCAATAAATATACACACATACATACACACAATTTCGCATTTATAATATTACAGAAACAGAAACAAACATTTATTGACCACAAGCACCAATTTTATATAACAAAGAAGATACACATGAGAGAGAAAGAAAAGATAAGGCGAAAACAAATGAAAACAAAAAAAATAAAAGTTACATTAGACAACGTGCATGTGGCCAAAAGCAATTAATATTAGTGTGATTACTGATTAACCAAGTGGTAAAATGTAAGTTGTAATCTCCAGAGCTAGTGGAGCGACTCCAAGAATTCTTTCACTATTAGAAAACTACATTATCCCTAAGTAATAGGTACTTTATCCCAGTCAATTATAAAGTTCCCGAAAATTTGTATGGAAAAATGTTAACTCTTTTCGTATGTCGCTTGAAGGCGCTGCTTCAATGCCATACTAATTTTCGTTTTCGTTAACATGATCGAATGTCAAATTAAAATCACACTAGAGGCATTTGCAGTCTTTATTGACCGAAGCGAACGAGTCAAGAGCGCGACGCGACGCGCCGCCGGCCGCCGCGGGATTAACTAATAATAATAAACTTCAATTAATTATACAAATTGATGCTATCAGATAATAGCAAAAAAATCGTCACCTAGTTATTATCGAAGCGTCGTCGTATGCAAATAATAATAAACGAATAAAACAAGTATTATATAATCTGACATCAGGCGCGTTGTCGTGTGCTTAGAGATTGTGTGCTTATTGATAATACCTTCCTATTAATTATCTTTCATTTGTGACTTATAAACAGTCTGTATCTAACTGAGCATCGCTGTGGTTGGTTTGAGCAATATGAGTGGAAATATGGATGACGAAGTGTTAAACAGACTAAGGGAGTATTTGAAAATACGGAGTGTACATCCTGATGTTGATTATAGTGAGTATATCGCAGTTAAGATTGATCGAAGAGGTTAACACATTTTTATTGCCGAAACTGTACGCAAGAAATTGATATGAAGTTGTCTCGTTTATTTATTTTGGGCAGTCTACAAAAATATGTAGACACGTCGGACTACTATACAAACTGACAAATTCCCTCAATAGACTGAACTTTATGTCTATGGTATACGGTTGGACATTTATTGAAGAAATTTGACAGTATTGGTTAGGTTGATGAGCAAGCGTCTGCACTAAGTACGAACTTATAGCACTAGGTAATGAGTGAAATACAAGACATTATCTAAGTGAAGTTTTTTGATTATTTTAGTAATTATTATTATTTTCAAACCTATATATAAAAGTGTTTAAGGTTTTATCTTTGTAAGATTTCTATGTTTTGCTGTAAACGTAGATTTATTATAAATAAATAAGTGTAATAACCCTTTTTTCTAAAAGTAACTAAAACTTAAGTAAAAGGCTCTGAGACAAAACGGTCTTATTATTCTACCGTGAGATACTTCGTGTACTTTCTTCTGTACTTTCTTGATATCTTGCTTAACGTAGGATAATAATTTATAACCCAGATCGCTCTACACTGGCTTATTCACAAAACTATTAAACTATTAATACGAAGTAACTATTGATTTTGGGTGTGTTGATTATGAATAATATAATATATTAATTAAGTTATTAATAACTAGTTGATCTACCAACCCATTACCTGTATTAGGCCAGCGTTTTGGGCTATAGCTGATGCTGTTTTCCATGTGAAAGAATCGATTGCCCGGTAATCCCGGTACCTATACATATTTTGGGGCAATGACCAAAAAGGAGAGTTTTAGTAATACCTAGGGTTTAAGCTCTACCACTAAAAAAAGAACAGAAATATAGCTACTATGATTGATGCTTAATCTTATACTGTTGACAAAACTAACCAACACAACACAGCGATAAAGTTAAATTTTTCCTAAGATACCATTATTGGGTAATAATAAAGTTAAATTACGGAATTTATTAGTCAAAGAAAATATAATGCAATAGTTGTTCTTTCTATAACTCGTATATCATAATAAATATAAAGTCTTGAACTTTTGCTAATGTAACAATGTAACTAACCCACATAAATATGATAGCGCCTAATAAAATTATTGCTACAATACTGACGTAAAGAGTTTTGTTGCTGCCATTAAATGTTAAGGCACTTTCCAGGCGGGTGTGTAAAGTTTCTGGAGGCACAAGCGGCGTCCTTGAACCTGCCTGTCGCTGTATATGAGTTCGCACCTGGAAAGCCCGTCGTGGTCATCACATGGAAGGGAACGCAGCCTGAACTGCCAGCGATTCTCCTTAACTCTCATATGGACGTCGTTCCTGTGTACGAGGTATGTATTACCTTTGGCATCATTTAATTGTGGGATCTATCCTCAAAATGCACTTGATTCATTACCACATAATTATGTATAGATTAGTCATGATAAGAGATAACAGAGAGGCATCAGCATAATTATGTGCTGTTAATACGTTTAAAATACTACCTACTCGTACAAGTATTTATCCTCTAATCCAGAGATTCGCGATTCACGTTAGAAAAATGGTTTGACTTCAGTGATTCAGTCTTCTAAACAATCTTTTGGGACTTAACATAAAATTTATGTCGTGACCACTGATAGAGAGAGAAACTAGAGAGAGAGAGAGAAATATAAATGTTTCTGTTACTGCTCTAACTCAGAAAATGCTACTCTCATGAAGAAGACTATCTGAATAGGTGAATATTATTAGCTTTTAATGTTTAACAATCACTTATACAGGAACACTGGTCACATCCCCCGTTTGAAGCTGTAATAACTGACGATGGATGGATATACGCACGAGGGACACAAGATATGAAAAGTGTGGGCATGTTGCATCTTGAAGCTATCAGGCGGCTAAAGAATGCTGACGTGGCGCTCAAAAGAACCATCCACATAAGCTTTGTTCCAGGTAAGTAGACTGGTGACAGATTTAGATCTAAGAGTACCAATTAAGCCGACAGAGGTTATGACCATAAAGTTAATATACCAACGGAATAGAGCAACAAAGGGCTGAGCGAGCGAGATGTCACCAGCAGCAGCAAAACTGTGTGATAAAAAGAAATGCGTGATGCATTTTCAGTTCTTTTTTTCAGTTCAAAACAATTGCCTAACCTAACCTAACAGAACTGTTTTTGGCAACTGTTTGACAGTTCGTCAGCACTTATCAGCACGCTGAGAATTTGAGCTCTCTGAATTTTTCAGATTTTACGTGAAATCGTGGATATTTTTGAGAAATAGTGCTTCAGAAATAACCCCGAAAAATTTTCATTTCAGAGGTAAATTATTCCAAATCGACACCTCCTGACCTAGAATTTATTTTTGCCAATGCGCTTTGAATTTTAAGCACTAAGTGTGACAATTCTCTTCTATAAACATTTATTTATGTAAGAAGCAAAGATCGAATACACATAATGCAGAATTTACGAATATTTTGTGTAAAGAAATAATTTTCGTTTTACACTAGGGCTGTATCAAGTTATCGATATTTCGTCTCCACTGTCTATCACGCGGTAAACGAATATGTACTACTGCTGTTAAAGTACCTTTATGACGTTTAGATATGAATCACCTGGGAACAAAGTAATACTATTCCGAGGGCAATAAGAAATGTTGTAAATTATTTAAAATATCTTCTAAGTTTTTCTTAAGGAATCGTAGTTTCAGTCATGCGAAATCCCATCCCATCTTATTTTAGTTCTATTAATACTGTTACCTTAATTAATATTATCGATATCGATATTATTGTAAAAAGCGACATGACACACGCATTCATTAACAATTTTACACGCATAATGTCATCCTATTTCGGTTTCGTTTGACAGCTCGTGTTTGATGCTCTATTCCGTTGGTATATTAACTTTATGGTTATGACCCGATCTACCCATGTGCTATAATTGTTGATGAGGAAAACCCTGGAATCTACATCAATGTGCAAAGAGATAGATAGATAGAGATAGAGAGAGTGCTAGATACGGAATGCCTGTACCAATAAAACTTTCGGAATTTTCGGCAAGAGAATATTTTTTTGATTATTGCCTCTAATAAACCCGGTTACGTTGCAAAGTCTCTGTGCAGTGCAACCAACAGTAAACTGAAGAAAGATGTAGAAGCTCCGCCTTTTACAAAGAAACTTCCGTTATTTAAAAATTAAGGTAGCAACAAGCTTTAATAAATGTTTTTGGTCGTTTGTAATAACTTCTTAAATAATCACCTATAAATCACTTTACTTTAATCTAGATGAAGAGATTGGCAGCGACTACGGCATGAAGTTGTTTTCGGAGTCCCCTGAATTCAAAAGTCTCAACATTGGCTTCGCATTAGACGAAAGTCGACCCAGTGTCAATGACACTTTGGTAGCATTCAACGGAGAGCGTACTTCTAGACGTAAGTAAAAAATGAGAAAGCCCGGAGAGCCTTCCACATCCACTATGCACCTTTAGTCAGAAACTTAGACTTTAGCAACCAAAATGTATGAAAAGCGGTTTTATATTTAACACCGGAAAATTTTTTGGCCTTTTCACATGAGATAATGATTAAGCCAAAGGTGAAAGCACACTTCACTCAGAATCCTAAACTACTGAGGAATTGGCTAGCTATGTTACTTCTACTCTGTAGCTACTTAAAACAAACCCTAATAAATAACCAGCTCCGCTGGAAAATGAAACCGACACCTAAAGATAAGGGATACAGATTTGCACGATGTATCCGCCGATGGCAACACTAAGGCGTAATTTCCTGGCGTGCGTTCTGATGTGACTTGCAAAGCCGAACTTGGTCTTGAAAGTTCGCTTACGACCTGTACAGCTGACCACTGTCATTGTAAGCATTGTCGTTTTGAAACGATGCTTCTTCTAAACGCATCGTTTCATTTGTATATTTTAGGTAGGTACTTAGTTTCATGTAAAATTAATGCTGGTAATGCCAGTAACACTACAATTGCTAATACGGTTCTGATGTGTTAATCAAAGAACTAACAAAAGAAATTGCAAAACCGTGGAAAGAAATAATTAGCTCTAATTTGTGCTAGAGCATCACTTAATGATTGTCGAGCTTGCGAAACAATTGTAGTGCTTCTAGCCTAGACAGTAGATACTATCACTGCTCAACAGTGTGTGACTAGGTAGCAATAATAGCGCAACGCACGACCATTAAACTTTATGGCGACATCATTACAATTCTAATCCTCATCTACATAAATACGAAAAACTTAACTTTATATTATAATACTTACGTATTTTGAAATTCAGTAAAGTTTTAAATCGCTTTGCTCGCTTCGCTGCTCTTGGTCATAAGTCTAGCTTATCCGACAGCTGTTTGTAGTTGAATCTTATCATTCAAATAAAAATTTTGTCTATTCGGAAATATAATGTTTGGTTTGATGAAAATTGGAAAATCGAAAATAAATGGCGCTTTTTTGCTTGTAATGTATCATTGTTCCAAATAAAATAAAATTACGTAAAGAGCAAATCTTTCAATAATTTCTTGGGCTTATCAGGATCATTAAGATATATTTTAGGCCCTCTGAGTTGATAAGTTGTTACCTCTATCAAGCAAACTTTTAGGTGCCTTTTGCGATCAATATCCTTAGAACAATAACTAAGCGTCAATATCAATGTTCAGATACACCATTCATCTGTCAGTATCATCATCATAATCATCACCATCTCAGCCAAAAGACGTCTACTGCTGGACAAATGCCACAACGACCTGTTTTGGGCTGCTCGCATCCAGCGGCTTCTCGTGATCTCCACCAGACAACTCATTACATAAAATAAAAAAATTAAATTAAATTAAATACTTCCTCGTGAAACGAGTTTCTATCGTGAATGTTATGTGTACAAAGCTAAATTTGCTTTATTCTTTGCTTTCATTTATACATTCTTCTTCTCCCCAATCACTAGAAATCAAAGTAACCTGCCTCGGCGTACCTGGTCACGGCTCCTTATTGCCAAGCAACACAGCAGGTGAAAAGGTAAACATTTATACATATACTTAGATATTACTTTCCCGTGAAATCCCTTGGAAGCTGTGGGGAGCTTATATATGGGGCTGTAAACAAACTTAAATAGACAGCATCTACTTGTTCCCTTTGTCTAATATTTTATATTGTAACTAAAAAGGATGATTTAAAAAAAGATGCATGTAGCGGAAATGAGAATGTTGAGATGAATGTGTGGAGTAACAAGAATGGATAAAGTGAAAAATGAGTAAGTATAAGAGGAAGTTTGAAAGTGGCGCCAGTGACAGAAAAGTTAAGGGGAAATTGTTTGTCTTGGTATGGGCATGTGATGAGAAGGGATGAAACGCATGTAAATAAGAGAGTGATGATTAAAAGTATCGATGGATGGAAGGGCAGAGGAAGACCAACGAAAAGATTGATGTAATGTGTGACCGATGATATGAATGTGAAGGGAGTGACTGTACAGTGATGACTGATAGAGAAGAGTGGAGAAAGCGAACATTTTGCGCCGCCCCAAGTAACATGGGACCAGGGCAGGAAGAAAAAGAACTAAAAACGATGATTGTTTGGCAATTGTTCCGTAGGGTCGACGATGGGACGTTGGTGATGATGATGGAGTCTATGGCGATGGTAAATAACGACTGCGTCTCTATATGTGATGTTGTATATTTACAGTGACTACATTGTGACTGACTTATTATCTAAACCTTACAAGACTATTTATACAATATAGACTGTGTAGATGTTGGAGGGAGGATGCCGTGTGTTATCTTAATCAGATCTACACGCGATAAGAAATGCGTTTACAAACTCTTTAACCATACGTGAAGATAAGAAATTATGTGGCGACCGCAGGCCGCCACAGCAATCATTACGTCGTAAGTCAAAAGAATTGGGTGTTATATTGTCCAACTTGGTAGGTACGACATGAGCATTAAAATGTCAACACTTTTTGACTAGTTTTGAGTCTTATTCCATTGTAATAAGAGTTACATTGTTTATATGTTAATGCTCATGACTGTTCTTCTCATTGCGAACGAGTGTCATTTTTAAGTGAATTACTTCTCCAACCCCCAGTCAGACTGTTTAGACAAAACCTTAATGGAGGTTGGATCAAACTACGGCTAATATAATTATGTTAGTTAGTGTAAATATTTTAAGTTTCGCTTGCAGCATACTTACATAGAAATTACCTACATTATTTAAGAGTACCAACTTAACGGTATCTTAGACCTATTTTCTAAGGCTACTTTTAAATTTTTAGCTTCACTACATCATTGACAAATTCATGAAACTGCGTGCAGTAGAAAAGAAGAAGTATGATTTGGGGACGCCGATTGGTGACGTCACCACCGTGAATTTAACAACGATTGAGGTTGGTTGGTAGAACAATTAAATTATTGTATTATGGTTGCTTCATTTTCAAAATTCAATATATTAATTAGCTTATTTGGTTATCGTAGTGGCACCAGCGTTTTTAACTAGTTGTCGCCCGCGACTTGATTCGCGAAGACTACACTATCCCACAGGAACCTGTTACCGGGATAAAAGGTATCCTATATCCTACTCAGGGTCATGGTCTGTCTATGTCCAAAGTTTTTTCGAAATCCGTTCAGCCATTTTCACGTGATGCGCGGTCAAATAAACAGACAAACAGACAAAAATTCTAAAAACTTTTGGAACGTGTTCTGTATCCCCAAACAACTTTTTTTCGAATATCTTCCATATACAGACTTTCGACCCTCTTTTACTTTATTATCCTATCCTATCCTAAACGCGAAAGTTTGTTTGGATGTTTGTTACTCTTTCACGTAAAAACTACTAAATTGATTTGGATGAAATTCTGCATATAGATAGTTTATAACCGGGAATAACACATAGGATACTTTTTATCTCGATATTCCCACGGGAACGGGAACCACGCGGGTGAAATCGCGAGCGGCCACTAGTATGTATATAGTTTTAATGGTTAAAGAGAAAAGTGACAATCACTGGGTCCTGTGTCCTGTCGAGCACTGGTGCTTAGTGACACCACATTAGTTATTTTTATATTAGACATAATGATCCGAGACATACGACTTTACTTTGTTAGATACTATAAACGTCACGAGCATTAAAATGTCACCACTTTTTGACTAGTTTTGAGTCTTATTCCATTGTATTAAGAGTTACATTGCTCATTGCGAACGAGTGTCATTTTTAAGTGAATTACTTCTCCAACCCCCAGTCAGACTGTTTAGACAAAACCTTAATAGAGGTTGGATCAAATTCAAACTACGGCTAATATAAGGTTCCCTATTTTTTTGCATACAATTTTATGTCTAAACATAATTTATATTTATCTTATAACAAAACCGGTCGTTGTGGAGATCTTTGGGGGAGGCCTTTGTCCAGCAGTGGACGTCTTTTGGCTGAGATGACGATGATGATGATGAAAAGATTATTATTCAACTTACGTCAGGAGCTCGATGGCGCAGTGGTTAACGGGCCCGGTCTGCGATTGCTGAGGTTGAGCAAAGGCCGGTCATCGGATGGGTGACCAAATATTTATCATCTCGTGCTCCTCCGTGCTCCGGAAGGCACGTAAAGCCGTTGGTCCCGGCTGCATAAAACAGTCGTTAACAACCACCAATCCGCACTGGGCTCGCATGGTGGTTTATGGCCCATTCTCCCTATCCATCCATAGGGAAGGCTTGTGATGATTCAACTTACATACAGAATATCTCGCTCATCAAACCACTGATGACATACCTCTTTTCCTCAGGGTGGCGTGCTAGTGAACGTTTTGCCTGAACAGTTGTCAGTCTCATTCGACATCCGGATTCCACCTGACGTTGACCACCAGGAGTTCGAAGATTTGGTAATCATACCTTAAGATACCTTAATTCGCAAAACGAATAACTCCATAGTCGCAAATTTTAAAGGGGAGACTAAAAACTATCTAAAAAATATTCTTAAAGTTTAAAATACTGTTGGAAACTGTGAATTGTCTTAACTTATAATAACCCAAAAAAAAATAATTCTAATTAAGTAGTAGATTTTTTTTATTTGATTTTTTAGTTCCTAAATGGGTTAGAAATACTTTTTTCGCACTATAGCATTTAGGACCGTGCGGTTCCTCCTGTGGCGCCATAGAAAATGGCGGTTGTGTGGGAGTTAACTGTCAAAATTGTGACATTCCGTTTCACGTGGAGTTATTTGATTTTCTAATATCGTTTTAGAGACCGAAACTACTCGGAATAGTGGAGATATTAGGATGGCAAGTAATAGAGAAATTTATCTAGTTTCTTGCGATGAACGATTGGTCTCGCTGCGAGTGCAGCGAGACCAATCATTTATCTAAGGTTATTTGGTTATGTCTTTAATAACTGTTGTTCTCAATTTGAAATAGAATAGGAAATGGAAATTTAATGTGGACCCATAATCCCTAAAGTTCTATTTGAATTTCTAGATAAAAACGTGGTGTAAAGAGGCCGGGGACGGCGTGTCCTTCGAATACTTCGTCAGGAACCCAGAAATCAAGAGCACTAAAATTGATGGCAGCGTAGAATTCTGGAATGTTATTCAGGACACTATAACCGGCATGTAAGTTTAAAATAGTCAGCCTAATATACAAACTTATTTAGCCATACAAACAGTTTTTGATAAACTTTCCCTAATCTCTAAGGGGCTTATTAATAAACAAAGTGAGAGCTTGGAGTAGTTACTCCGTGTTTTATCTTTTACTCTAATATGAAATGAAGTTTACCTGACGGGAACAAAACACGGAGTAACTACTCCAAGCTTGCACTTTGTTTATTAATACGGGGGTAAGGCTCTACTTGCAGAAAGAAACTAAATAAATATTATAGTAGATGCCTAGTGCAAGTTAAAGTCACGTTTATTCACTCTGAGGATCGAGTCACGGCCGTTCTCCTTGTGGTATTTCCATTCATAATTAGGCCCGTGTACTATCAGTGGGGACATGAAAATAGGCTGATAGTGATGATGGTTTTTTTCTAATAAAAATATTTTAATCCAGGGGCTTCACTCTCAAATGCTTGACATGCTCCGGGGCCACGGATGCTCGCTTCACCCGCAAGCTCGGCATCCCCGCCATCGGTCTGAGTCCTCTCATCAACACCCCACTCCTCTTGCATGCCCACGACGAGAGGATACAAGTGGACAGCTATAGAACCGGCATTGCCATCATGGAGAAAACTGTCGCGGCTCTTGCCAATTTAGTTACCTAAATATTGATTAATAAAGCTAAAGTTTCACTATAAACGACTACTTATTTTATAACCCCTATGGACAGCAATAGGTACTGACATCTATGTCACGGACAGAATAATTGACATAGTTGCCAATATATTAAGAATACCCGGAAAAGCTTGCCTAGTTGAAGCAATGTATATCTATCATCATCATCATCACAATCAAAATACGTCCACTGCTGGACAATGGCCTCCCTAAGGATTTCCACAACGACCGGTTTTGTGCTGCTCGCATCCAGTGGCTTCCCGCGACCTTCACCAGATCGTCGGTCCACCTAGTTGGTCTGGAGGCCTGCCCAAACTGCGCTTTCCGGTACGCGGTCGCCACTCAAGGACTATTCCGTCCCAGCGGCCATCAGTCCTGCGAGCAATGTGCCCTGCCCACTGCCACTTGAGCTTAGCAACTTTTCGGGCTATGTCGGTTACCTTTGTTCTTCTGCGGATCTCATTTCTGATTCGATCACGCAGAGAAACCCCGAGCATAGCCCTCTCCATTGCTTTTGAGCCTTCTGTTATGGCCCATAGTGAGCGACCACGTCTCAGTCCCACGTTATCCCATCTATATCTATACTAATAAATAAAGCTAAATATATTATATTTCTTGTTTGAACGCGGTAATCTCTTTAACTACCAGTCCGATATGAAAAATTGTTTTGCATTTTATAGCCCAATTTTTGTGGGAGACTATAGGTTATTTAACATCACGCTATGAACCTTAAAAATACGAATACGAAGTACTAACGCGTGAAACGACGCGGACGCGGTGGGCCGAGGAACAGATACCTAGTGGAAGAATACAAGCGATGAGTTGAATTTAAGTACTTAATGCTATCTCAGCGCTTAATAAACAGAGCAAATTTGATCTTCGTGTTGCAACAGGCAACTCTCAAATACTTGTTTTCATGAACTGCGCAGACAGACTCTAGTTGCAAGTTCCGATGATCGACAGCTGTTTTCAGTTGCTGAAACTATCAACTGTTAAATTTGTACTCGTTGTGTCAATTTGCTAGTTTCCTTGACTGTAGACTATGAAATTGAAAAGTTTATTTAGAACTGCGGCAACCGGCAATAAACGTTGCTGCAAATGGCAAAACATTAACGAAAACTTTTAAAAACTTGCTCTGTCTACGGAGCGCTGCGCAGTGGCATAGTTACACTATATAATAATTATTACAACTATCAATTATGTATTTTACAATCTTGTATAACAGAAACACTTGAATAAAATTTAAAAAAGTGCGATTTTAAATTTAAAGTAAAAAACGGGATCTTTAAAACAATATTCAATTTATATTTGCAAATACACAGTACAAATAATTAGGACTAAATTGAATAACACATAACATAGACTATTTACAAAATAATAAAGTAGATAATCACTTTCCCCCTTACAAATAAACACTATTTAAGCATTTACTTAGTTAATCATTGTTTTGTCAACGTCACACAAACGTCGTTCTCAATTTGAGAAAAAGAGACAAAACAATGACTAACTAAATAAATGCTTAAATAGTGTTTATTTGTAAGGGGGTTAGTGTTTTCTCAGTCATCTACATAAAATACCTGTATTCAATGCTATTCAGCAAAGTACATAAATTGATCAAAACTCTTACTAGTTTGGTATATTTTTTAACGTTTTCCCGTAACGAAATGTTATTACTACTGACTTTCACAATTGTCTTGTCGTTTCCATGTTCATTAGCATCAAAGACGATCTTTATCTTTCTGCTTCGAACAATTACGTACTAGATTCCCGATGAGCGCTTGAAAAACGGTACGCAACTTTGGGCCAAGGAGCCACAATGACGTTTTTGGCGATGACAGTAAATATTAAGTACCAATATTTTGCAACTTTAATTTAATCTTTATAATTAAGTTTTAAGGTTCATAGTAAGTTGTTGATGCTATTCAATCTGCATTTCTGTTCCGGATCCTTTATCTAGTACATAATGAAGTGAGCGAAGTCATTCTTCTTTTTTTTTGTAAATCAATTTTCTTTTGGCATTGCACTGCTCAACTCTTTGCGGGTACCCCTCTTTTTGAAATGCTCATCGATTGGTGGTACTGCTCCTGGAAGTATGGGATGCCATAGCCTGCTGAGCCGCTATCACGTTCCTCTGGGAGACCAAGGTGGCCCGGCGCTCATTGAAGTATTCCTCAATTTCTTGAAGTGTCATGCCTTTTGTTTCCGGCAGGAAAAAATATAGAAAAACGGAACCTGTGGAAACGAGTAGTCGATGTTTTATCTAAAGTTATTTAAATTTTATATATGGGTTCATAACGAGGGTTCAGGATCCTCTACAAATGTGGAAGATACGATTTCACTATCAATATATTATGGTTTCACGATGAGACGAGAAATGCTAGTTTTTAGTGTTTATGTGAGTATACTTCCCTTTCTCAACTTCCAATCCTAATTTAACTGACACCTCCTTCTCCCGAAAAAGTCTTTTCTCTTCCCATCACCAGCTTATTTTATATTCCCACTGCTGGGGCACGAGCCATCCCTATGGATGGATAACTAGAACGGGTGATAAACCACCACGCGGTCCCAGTGCAGATTGGTGGTTGTTAACAACTGCCAGTGCAGTCACTGCTTTATGTGCCTTTCGAAACACGGAGAAGCTCGAGATAATACATTTTTGGTCACCCATCCAATGGCCGGCCTATGCGAAAGTTGCTAATCCTTAGCAATCGCCGACCGGGCGCGTTAACCACTGCACCATATAGCTAGAGCTCTCTCTTCCCAAGCCTCCACATCAATATTTAATATATGAGATTCAGTTCAGACCAGCTATAGTGGGTCGTTGCTGCGTTGCTAGAAGGTACAACATAGGCTAAGACTTGGAGACAGTTGGAGATATAAGTTTTTTTTTTTTTTTTTTTTTTACTTACCAATTAAAGAACACAGGCCAAATATTAAAATGACGTTGGCATGACCGACCATGTTTCGCAAATAAGGGAAAGCAGTATTTACTCCGAATATCATTAGGTTCATAATGGAAACCGTAATGCCACCTAGCAAACCACGCACCTGAAAAAAATAATTGTTATTTTATGTATTTTTGATAAAAATCTTAATTCTCCAGAGCAGGTAAAATTTCAGTTAGGGTTAGCTGAACGGATAGATGCTCGCTCCGAAAGGCTAGATTTTGAATAGGTACTAGAAATCTTGGTTCTATTTCTCATAACTCTGTTGGACTAGACGTCATCCCATACCTAATAAAACCACATATTTTTCGATGCATCCAAACATACGTGGTTAACAGTTATTTTTGTTAACAATGTCTCGTAGTTAAACTTGTGACGATCAGGTGAATGTCGTGGGTAGCCGCCGAATGCGAGTAGCACAAAACCGGTCGTTGTGGAGATCCTCGTTGAAGGCATTTGTCTATCAATGGATGTCGTTTGATGATGATGATGATTGATAAATAGAAATAGAAAAAGGAAAATGTTATTTGATACAATTTAATATTTTTATGGTTATAGAAATTGTGCATTTACTTGTAACGGATACAGCTCGCACATCATGAGGAGAGGCAGTGTGACGTAACCCAGAGAGGAGAATATGACGTAAACGATGTAGCAGAATAGAGGGAGCATGGACTCGTTCTTGTATCGGACAACGGAGCCCAACAACATGCAGATGAACCCCACCCCGAGACCTGGAAGAGAACTGCATAAATCTCTAAACGTCTAGAATTACACACACAAAACACCTGGATTAAAAACATAGCCCAAATAGAGCAAAATTCCAAGGCCGCCAAACTGCCACATGTTTTTTTTATTTATTTATGAACATAGAATCTACAGCACTTTATAAACTAAGTTATTACATTGTATACTTACTTAACAGATCGTGCGTGCGTGCGTGCGTGCGTGCGTGAAAAGCAGTAAAAGCAGTGTTTGAGCGTGTGAGTGTTTGAGTATGTGGTATGTGTGTGTGTGTGTGTGTGTGTGTGTGTGTGTGTGTGTGTGTGTGCGTGCGTGCGTGCGTGCGTGCGTGCGTGCGTGCGTGCGTGCGTGCGTGCGTGCGTGCGTGCGTGCGTGCGTGCGTGCGTGCGTGCGAGCGTGCGTGCGTTCGTGCGTGCGTGCGTGCGTGAAAACTCAGCACTGAGGCTATAACAAAACCCTTGATTCTGTAGATTGGCCCTAATTTTTTTATAATTATCTTACGAGTAAGCACTTACGGCTTTCATCTCACCTTATGTTACTGAGGCACTGGCTTTTATATTTCTAGCTGTCGGAACACAACCATGCCAAAAACATTGATGTTACGGCGAGATATCTAGATAAGATGGTGGTAGCTAGCCAGGTGGACTAACAAGCCCGACTACCAACCAAACCGAGCACACAAACATATTCCATCCGCTGGGAATCGAACCGGGAACTCTGGGTGCGAACTGGTGGGCTTAACTAGACTACCTAGTCCTAGTCCTAGTCCAACCTAGTCCTAGTCTAGACCATAAGACTACAAAGGCGGTGAAATCAAAACAATTGTTATGTGTAATGTGTGGTCTGCGGGACGATGAACCAGTGAACTATAATTTACAGTGAGTAACAACAGGGCAAGAATACCAAATAATAGGTCCTTACCTATGAAATTGACGTTTTTTTCTCACTTATTAATAGGAGTATTACTTCTAAAAGTCAATATTATTATACATCTTTAATATGGACCTTAAATATTATGTTACTTAGGCTTCAGTAATAACAATGATTATTAGTTTTTTGTCTTTATCACCCAATTTTTTTTAAAAATTGACAAACATTTTTGTTTGCGGAATTGTCCTTTTGTTTCGTTGTAGCTTTGAAGGGACTTAATTTTTTTTCTTTTTAATGTCTGCTATATTTAGCTAGTGAAACCAACATACTACTCTACAATTTTTATAGTGTTAATATAAATAGATGCTAAGAAAATAAAAAAAAACTTCAAATAAAATTTAAAAAAAATATCTTCATACAAAACGCCAATTTCATAGGTAAGGACCTAATAATAACTTCTATTAAGTACGGGATAAGTGCCTCAAGGTCAAACTTGATCTAGGCCCTCAATGTGCGGCCGCCTGTACAAACAAAAAAATATCTTACTTGAGATGAGCGCTAGTGATTTCCTCCCTATTCTGTACATCAAGAATGAGTTCACTATCAAAACTACAAATCTCGTCAAGCCCATCATAGTGTTAGCCAAATATGAGTCCACCGATAAGTTTGACGCCTGCAAAAGTAAAATGTAAAATTAATAAACATCACAAGAGTACCCTCCCACTCATTAGGGGGCTTATTATAAAACAAAGTTTAAGCTTTGGGTAGTTACTCCGAGTTTTGTCTCTTTTACTAATTTAATAAATTTCCCTACACTCACACCAATTATCTAGCCCAAGAGAAGCTTCGTTATGAAATTCGTTATATGGTTACTAGACAACGGATAAACATACTTAAAATACTTAAATACATACTTATTATACATAGAAAACACCCAGACCCGAAACAATTTAGAAAAACAATAATTTCTAAATTGACCCGACCGTCTGAGATAATGACAATGAGCAATCTCTTCAAAAAAAAAATGGCTCGGCCACCTTGAGAAGATGGGACAAGATCGCGCGGTGAAGCGAGCGTATTGGGACGGGCTATATTGGCGACGGCCAGTTGGTCGTCCCAGGTGCCGCTGGGGGGATGAGTTCGAGAAGGACTGCGCGGGCTCCACGCTGACGAGTGACGCAGGAGGTGGCGCAGGACAGACACAGATGGAGGCTATTATTATCGGAGGCCAAGACTCACTTTGGGTCGCTGAGACAACTTAGTAAGTAAGCTAATCCGTGTTTTGTTCCTGTTTTGTAAATGTCATGTCAAATTGGAGTTACTACTCCAAGACAAAACACGGAACAGCTATTCGAAGTTTATTCTTTATTTATTTGTAAGACCCCTAAACTTCTACCCCCGTATTAATAAACGAAGTGTAAGCTTTGAGTAGTTACTCCGTGTATTGTTCCCGTCATGTAAACTTCATTGACGACCTCCTTGGTCGAGTGGCTTGCATACCGGTTTTCATGGTGTCGCTATGACTGAGGTCCCGAGTTCGATCCCCGGTCGGGTCAATTCAGAAATACCGGTTTTTCTATATTGTTTCGGGTTTGGGTGTTTCCTATGTATAATAAGTATGTATTTAAATATATTAAGTATGTTTATCCGTTGTCTAGTTATCCATTTATCGAGTTTCTTAAGGAAGCTTTTCTTGGGGCTAGATAATTTGGTGTGAGTGTGGGAAAAATTTATTTATTTATTTATTTTATGTATGTTTTGAGAAAAAATTGCTCATATACAACTAAAAGGAAGGATCTCCGAGAATACAGATTTACCTAACTTAAAACGAAAAGTCAAATTTTAATTTTAATCGTGACTATTAACTAACAGTAGCTCGGTAGCGCAGTAGTTAACACGCCCGGTCTGCGAATGCTAAGGTTAAGCCACTTTCGCAAAGGTCGGTCATCGGATGGGTGACCAAAAATTTATTATCTCGAGCTGTACCGTGCTTCGAAAGGCATGATAAGTCCGTTGGTCCTGGCTGCATTAGCAGTCGTTAACAACTACCATTCCGCACTGGGCCCACATGATGGTGGTTTATGGCCCGTTCTCCCTATTCCATCCATAGGGGAGGTTTGTGCCCAGCAGTGGGGACATGAAAATAAGCTGGTAATGATTTAACTATTTCCGTGCTGTAATAAAACAATAAATTAATATAATTAATAATTATAAAAATCACCTTTAACAAGTCAATCGTCCACACAATCATGATAGTAATTCCGGACAGTTGCGTTATTAAAATAAACACGATTATTATCCAGAAAGGCTTGCACACTGCTTTTGTGAAAAAACGTGTTAATTGTTCTAGTAACGACAGTCTGAAAAAAAGATAATTCATGTTAAACAATTGACAGGTGATATTTAATTTTATTATATGTTTTTTTTAATATTTATAAAATTTATAAAATACAGTGAAAAAATTAAACGCCTACCCGACCAAACCAGGAATCGAACCTGGGCCTTCCGCAATCCGGGCGGCTGCACTGACCGCTATGCTACCGGGAAGGCTACGTAAGCGGAGAATTTTTCACTGCTTTTTAATTTTTTGAGTGCTAATAGCGGCACAGTGCGCCATCTATCCAACGGTAATTGCAACCGATGGCTATGCAAATTAAATATTTATAAAATTTATAAAATAGTTGAAAAAAAACCAGCGCTTACGTCCGTCAGCCTTCCCGGTAGCATAGCGGTCAGTGCAGCCGCCCGGATTGCGGAAGACCCAGGTTCGATTCCTGGCTGAGTCGGGTAGGCGTTTAACTTTTTCACTGTATTTATAAACTTTATAAATACTTATAAAGACGCCCCTTGGATTACGTCCAATGCTCTGACCGTTAAACTACCAAGGTTATATTACCAAGATTATTTGACGACCTCCTTGGTCGAGTGGCTTGCACACCGGTTTTCATGGTGTCGCTGTCTCTGAGGTCCCGGGTTCGATCCCCGGTCGGATCAATTTAGAAATACCTGTTTTTCTATATTGTTGGTCTGGGTGTTTCGTATGTATAATTATTTATTTAAGTATATGAAGTATGTTTATCCGTTATCTAGTTAACCATTTATCGAGTTTCTTAAGGAAGCTTTTCTTGGGGCTAGATAATTGGTGTGAGTGTGCGAAACATGTATTATTGTTTATTATTATTATTATTATACGTAGCTGTCAATTGTTCAAATAACAGTCTTAAAAAGTAAGTCGTTGCCTATCGAAATTTAAGGCCTGAAGGTAAGTCGTTGCCTGATTTGGGGATTACAATATTAAGATTCCTTAACTGTAAAGGAACATTTATCTGGTGCGAAAATATTCATCATCATCATCATCTCAGCCAAAAGACGCCCACTGCTGGACAAAGGCCTCCCCCAAGATGGGGGGGTATTTGCCATAATCGCCACGCTTGGCAGGCGGGTTGGCGGGTTGGCGATCGCAGTAGGTTGAAAGTAACCTCAGAGAGATGCTGCTGCCCATCCTCTGGAATGGTCCCTTAGTCGTCTTTTACGACACCCACGGGTTGAGATAGGGTGGTGCAATTCTTTATCCCCGGCACTACACAGGGAAAATATTATCAGAGAGTAATTCGTCAACTCGTCCCACATACCTACGGCCCATTTGGGACGGGTTTCAGAAAATCTAAATAAATTATATTTTCATTCTGCAACTCGTCCCACGTTACTATCATGAAAAGGTACAATGAGTAGCAAAAGTGTTAGTGTGAAATAATAAAAAACGAATTTGTTATAAAATATTTAAAAGATTTACGCCACGGTCACGGTCACTCACCCTGGGGGGCGATTTTTAAACCGGCGACTAACTCCCACGCTATTAACTACTATGAGTGCTGCTCTATCTCTATTCAAAGTTCATTAAAAAAAAATTCTCCGATAATTCTCGAACGGTATAGTATCGTATAATGCGACTACTCCACTACAGCTGCACGAATCCTGCAAAAATACTAAAAGGACTAATGTTACCTTAAAATAATAAAAATGAATAGATTTTTTTTTAAGTTAAACGGTTTCATAAAAAAGCAAAAAAATAATACGGTAGGTCCTAGGTACAGGTACACACGGCGGCAGATCAACCTACCCAAAACTGTCAA